>JACXII010000051.1:4980155-6300988 GCA_014737395.1 Bombus waltoni | reverse complement strand
AAGTATTATATAAAATCTATGAATTTAAATCATTTCGCGACTTGTTTAAAAACATTCATTTTAGTAATCGAGGAGAATTCGACTAGCTTATCCAAATTTTTCAATGTACTGCAAGCACAGAAAGTTTGCTTGACGCGTAACGAAGGGAGGAAGGGAAATGCGAGAAGTAGATTCGCCGAGAGTTTCATCAAACTCTTTCGTAACTTTTGAGGTTTGCTCGAGCGATTGAAAGAAATTCTACTTGTTAATTAATCAGTATTTTTAAACAGCTTTTAAGAATCACCCGGATCACTCTACCGTTTTAAATCTATCCATTTAACAGAATTCTCGACTCTTTCGTTAAAATGAACGTAGCACGTAAAACGCCCTTGGTAAAACCAATCTCCATAACAAAGAGTAATTTCTAATTTCATTTGTTACATCGTGATTAGTGAGAAACCTAATCTACTATAAAAGAAATTATAAATTTTTCAATTTTCTCTCTCTCTCTCTCTTTCCTTCTCTTTGATCTCTTTGTACAAATCTGCACGTGTCTGCATAACTTTTTACATCGGCATTTCATACACACACGAGTATTTATTCACGCTTTAATAACGCTCACAACCCTTTTTAAAGGATAAAAATAAAAAGGAATAAAAATTGGACGTAATGTTGGTGACCGGCCTTAAAAAAAGAAAAAAATCATCTAATGGTTCCTATTTCGGCTGTTCTACTCATCCAAAGCAAAAAAAAAAAAAGAAAAAAGAAACGAAACATATTTTTAATTAAAGTGAGTTCGTCTAGAGCAGGTAGCAGAATAAAAGAACAAAGTCAATAATTGATCGATTTACCTTATCATTTCCTCTACGTACTTTTAGTTAATTAAAACAATAAAAAATATGTATATCGAACGACTATTGCTACGGGCTATAAAACTAAATGAAACTAGAAGGTGAAAAGAACGAAACTAGTATCTAGAGTCGATTAAATTAGAATAAATATTACAGAAGCAAAGCGAGAAACAGTTTCCAAAAACGGTTGGTTTGGGAAAATTGCATTTAGACGTCCTTTTGAATAGAACATTGCATATTTCCATATTTTTGAAGTTATATTCTTTACAAAAATACAAACAGAAACATAGATACACAGAAGAAAAATTATGCCTGTATACTAATAATATCGTAGAAACACTTGTCAATTCCAAGGGTATCAACGAGAAAGAGTAAAAGATTTACAATTTACAAAGAAGAATTCTCTAGCGGTACCACCTTGGCAGAAAATACTTGTACGTGTACGTCTAATAAATTCATAAAATATTTGCATACAAGTCATAATAAATGGTTTTGTGTTGCTCGATGCTCGTTCAGACGTTACAAGTTGCAAAAGAGTCCGCCAACGCGTACGAATGTCATAAAAGTATCTCTGTCATCTCATTGCCATCTTTATGCTTACGAATCGTGGCAAAGTGTCGCGATAAAGCTAAAAAATACAAATGAGATTCGCAAACGCCTCGGTACGTAAGAACGTTGCCTTCTTCATTGTACCGTGGCAGTAACAGCTTTCGGCGCAACGACGCTGCCTTCTTGCTTCAATCTGCAGTGACGATTTCATCTTATACTCCTTCTATTCAAGTTTTATTGCGACTATGGTAGAAAAGTCATCTGCGGTAGAATCGAGCGCGAGTAGAATGTTGGGTAAATAGGATATCGTAGACATGCAACGACTAAGATCTTTGAAATACGTGACACGAGACTCTGAACGTGCAAGCATAACTTCAGCAAGTTGCATAATTCAACAAGAATTGATCTTTGATGAACTTTCTCGGATCGTCTATCATTTTTCCATTCTATCGTTTAACACGGGTTAAATATCTTTTAGATAACAATGATACGAAATAATACATCTCAGATATCGTAGAAACGTTTAAACTGAAAATATACCATAAAAGCTTTTTTACCTAGAAAACTATTATTTGGGACAGAAAACAAAATTACAATATATAAATAGAGTTTCTTTGAAATTTTACATCCAATTCCGACGAATCGTCTAATATCTGTAAAAATGATATCTTTTAAATCACTCCAAGCATAAAGATCAGCAATTATTAGAAATAATTTTTCGGTTTTGTATAATTAAACGATAAAGTAGATAATTATGATACGCTTGTTAATTACGTTCTCCGACGCGCGTGTCCCACGACACGAGAAAGAGAAAAGATCAGAATACCGCGATCATTTGAAAACACAAGCCATCGATAATACAAATATAATTCGATTACGACCTCTTCCCCGTCATTCCCTCCATTTTCGTCCCGTCGAAAAGGGAACATCAATCTTGACCGTTCAATTTTCCCTCCCATTGTCACATTAGGACCGATAATGCATTTCAAAAGCTTCCAATATCCCAATGATATCACGCGACCATCGTTCGCGTCCAACGATATTAGACCGCGGTTTGACGACATTCGACGAATAAAAGGGAAAGAAACAAAGCGGGAAAAAGGAAGGCGGGAAAAAGGAAGAAGGAAGGCGTGCGTGCGTATGAAGAGAAAGAGAGAGGCAGAGAAGAAGGAAAGGAAAGGACTCGATGATCGAAACGTTGGAGGAGAAAAGTTATTGCCGTGGCGGTAATGAAGCCAGAGGCACGGAAGACAAGCGGTCGGTGTCTGTTTGGAAAGAAAACACTTATTAGCAGGGTGGATCGTGGTTCTGGCGAGGGCTGAATTTAAATCGGTACACGTGGCACGGTGACGGTGGCAAAACGTAGAAAAGGAAACGAGCGACAGCGCGCGACAAACGTTGGAGAAAACCGGTGCGGAAACGGCAGACAACGCGAATCTTGCGTTCAGCAGCGCAAATCCAAGCGGGCCCAGGGGATCTATTTTAATTATGCCCGGAGAAAATTTGCAAGAAAAATATATATCGTGGCCCCGTGTGCGTATTTGCTCCACGCGGGCAAATAAACGGATGACTCACGATGTTAATAAAGACGACGGAAGAGGGAACTTTGAAAATCGAGCCGTCTGCCCGGGCACTCCATGGTTCTCGCGATACTCTTCCGTCTTAGTATTTCGTTCCTCTAATGACAATCGAATTAAGCGTTAACTCGATCATGTTCGTGCTGCAGAGAATCTATTTAAACTGTGTGGGACAGATAGAGAAAGAAAAAGGCAGAGGGAGGGAGAGAGAGAGAGAGAGAGAGAGAGAGAGAGAGAGAAAGAGAAAGAGTTTGACGGAAAATATCGTTGTCCTTCTTGTTCGTGTCAGAGAGAACGTGAGACTGTTCTTTTTCGTTTTGGTTCTAGAACGATGAATTTCTGTATGCAGAGCTGTCTGTTTTCTTTGAGGGGTTGTCTTGCTTCTGTCGATGTCGGTATTGGAGGCATAGCAGAGGATGAAATTGTTGGTATAAGAAAGGAAAACGCTAGAAGTTTGACGTTGATGAATATTTTTTATAACGTTACGTGTTTTATATAAATGCGAAGTGGAGATTTGTAAACATTATTAAAAATATCTTTTAAATATATGAGGATCGTATTCGAAACAAGACAAGGAACGATCTAGTAAACATTTTTTGCATACGTCTGATCGACTACGGACGTTTCAGGTTGGAGTATGCAAAAGGTAAGAGAAACGTAACAGTATATATGTATATATATTTTGAAAAAAGTAATCATTCCTAAATAGTGGCAAATAAATCTTTTCCAACACCAGAGACAGGAACAAAAGTAAACCTCGTTCGCAGGCAATATTATTTACAAAATCATTTGATAAATCGAAGAAACGAACTAGAATTATATTATGCAAACGTGTCTGTTCGAATCCTTTCTTTCTATCAATATATCTTCATTGATGTAAATAATATATTTCCCTTTTATTGTTATGAACATAATTGAGATGATTGTAGTTCCTATTGTGTAAGTTTTACGCGCATACCAGGTCCATGAAATTCAATACGATGCTGAAATCAATGTTATATTCGCTGTACAACAGAATAACGTTGGCATACCAGTGTAATGATGTGCCATGCCGATACGAATTTCAGAGCTGAAATTTTTCAGCTGTTGTAAATTCTGTTGCGGATTAAATTCCCTTGTTACCGTTAACAAATCTTAGCAAACGGGTTATACCAAAAATATCCCGTTTTAAATTGTTATGTCTTTTGACAGATTCTAATTAACGTGAAAATAATTTTGTTCTATTCCATTGTCGTTTGTTTGCACAATCGTTTCTGCTCGATTTTACAAGTACAGTTGAACAGTAAAAGAAGCATTCGAATTTAAAAAAAAATAAAGTACGATTAATTCTTTTAAATGTCGAATCGCTGTATAAGTTCAATTTGATATATCTTTGTCTAAATGTAAAGTAAAAACTATATTGCTCATTCACATAACCATAACTTGTTGTTTACACACGCTGTATTCTTATATTTGTCGATATAGAATTCACTAGATATGACAAAACATAACTTCGCTGTTTGAATAAAAATCACATTTCTTGCGGAAAAGTTCGTTTCCATAAGGAAAGAAAAATGATTTCGTTATAAATGTGCCGAGAGTTCGTTTCGTTGGCATTTCCAACGTATACGTATGAAAATACGTACAAACAACTGCTAGAAATTCTACGATATCGAAACAGAGCCGTGGATTGCATGTTTAGCATAAACACGACGAATGAGAGACAAATGAATGAGAAACAAGATATCCGTTTCAGTTTGAAGGAGCAGAAAGAGTTCGGTATTATCCATTAATAAAGAGCAGATAATTAAATTGGGATAGCTTAAGATTTTGGTGCTTCTAAAGGATTCCCATAGGAGCAACCAGAACTGGCTTGGAGAATTCGATAAGAGGAGCCCACAGGATTTCGGAGAGGGTGCACAATAGTGAAGGACGCTCTCGACTGTAAAATAATTAAGCTTCACGAAGCCCCAAATCGTTCCTGATCTTCCGACGAGTCGATTGCCGTTCATTCGATTAATTGTGAAGAATTCAATTGTCCAGGCTGAAACTTTTCTGCTTAGGTATGGGTTATACGCACCCATGACGCGACTAGGCTTACACAGTTTTGAGGATTCTTGATTAAAACGTCTGTATTGAACCGATGGACATCAAAGTGAAATCTGCATATTATATTATTATATAATTTGCACATATTATTATAAAACATATTATTATATAAATTCTCTGATTTTTGACCAAAATTTATGCTTTTGACGAATAGCTACGTTAGTCGAGTCTCGTTCGAGTATAAATTTTCAGAGATATTCGGTATCGTTGATATATTTGAATTATGCGATGCTGTCTGTTTCAACAGACTTGAGCGATATTTTTAATTTTTTTCGCGCGGTTTAAATTTATAGTTTGGACGTGACTATCCGTTACTTTTGAAACGGAAAACTCGCGTTTTTCGCATTTTTGTCCGTGCCATCTTCGAGTTTAGTTACGTACGAACAGGAGAGCTTCAAATTACAACCAGGACTTTAGAGAATTTATGATTAAAGGTAAAAAGGGGAATTTTATAGTAAAATATATAATGGAAATTACAACGAAAGGTATAACGACGAAATCGATTAAAGTTCGTAATGAGAAATACAACGAAAAACTTCTGCGACGAACGTCGAAAGTATCGATCGATGTTTTCCAGCCTATCGGAAAGAATTATGTTCGCAAGAAAATTATTTCGTTGGTAAAGACCAGCCGTCAAACAATAACATCAATGCACAAGCGCCGTAACACTCATAGCGCGACAGCTTTCGGTAATTAAAGTTCATTACAGGCTCTTCTGGTCGAAAGACAATCTGTCATAACGGTTAACGTGGCAAACGTCAAAAGGGAAGTTTCGATCCTCTCTCTCCCCTTCTGACTTGGCTCCGCTCGCGCAGCCCTCCATCTCCGAGAACACGTTAAGCCCGCGAACTCGAAGGTTTTTGCGAGACACTCTTCAATTTATTATTACCCAGCAGAGAGCCATGCCACCTTCTTTCCCGGGGACTACTTTCGAGATCCTCCTCGGCTTCTCCTCAGCTTGCCGGATACACTACCGACTCCCTTGTTACTTCCATTTTATCGTTATTCCCTGTTCGCAAGCTGCGCCGACCCGATGCCAGATGATGCGAGGGTGGAGGGTAATTCCTCGCGGAATCGACCGAAGGGTGATTTTTTCTACAAACTTTGCGCAAATACAGTCATGAAATAAATTTTTTAAACCGACGATCTGATGTTTTTCCATCGCGCGTCAACTTGACTTAGGAGTTTCAAGGTTAAGATAAATATTGCTTGGACTGCTTCGTATAACGAGCCCTTTTCGTTTACGGTGTCCGAGACGTACGAAACTCTTCATACGAGCAAAACAAAATATACGAAAAATATTCAAATAAGCGAAGATAATTACATCTTTATCTGTACTTGTACGTACAAAGACGAATTAGTACAGAGTACTTGTATCTGTGTAATAAAAATTCGTTTTATCATATTTTAACTCGCGAACACGCTGAATGTGCTAGAAGACATCGAGTTGTTACGTTGTAAGGATATGGATGGTTGGAATAAAGTGGACACATTTATTCTATCGGCAAATACAGATAAAGGCGCATGTTTTATCTCGTAGACGGTCAAAATAGAGTCGAAAAGTGGCGGTCTCAATAATGAAACAATATCACATTTCGATCGAACAAAGTGGCGAAAACTTTATTACTCTTCGGTAGCTAGATTTTTGTAGCCATAGATTCAAAAAAATTAGAAATAAATCTCAGTACGCGTGAAACTTTCTAGAAGTGCTACGATTAAATTAATTAATTTTTTTTTAAACACAAAATCTTATTCCAATGAAACGAAGGTTCGCAAATCTTCCAGCAATTTATTGTTCCCATCTTACTTACTAAGATGCGCATAACCACGACGCACAGATACGTTGATCCGACTGAAATTATATTTAATATTGACGATCTACGGCCAATTTATTTACGCACTTCGCAACGAGACTCGTTTTAATCTTCATTTCCGGCTTATCTTTGTACACGAAATAATTCATTTCTCCTTCTTGCCATCGACTCGTGTTCCACTCTATACACCTGCAGGATTTCCAGAGCTTCCGTCCTCGTTCATGTGCCACCCTTTATCCACTTTGTTCCCCAGACTGGTACGGGCACATCGTTTCCTCGTCGGTTCCCTTCAATCCGATTTCTCCTCCTTCCGTGGACAATTTTTCGGCGTGATCAAGAGAGATTCTCCACCCACTGGTTCGAAGGACTTTTTCCTGCACGAATTAGCAAAGATTCGCTGCTCGAATTCCTGGACATCCGGCCAGGCCTCTTCCGGTCCCGTTGTTGCCACATTGTTTGATCGTCCTTCTCTATGCTCTTTTGTGCCCTGGCACGATACAAAAGATCGCGTTTAGATGGCCGGAGAAGAGAGAAAAATGTCCCTCGATTCGTTTAATTGTGACGTCTAGCGAGATAAGGAACCCGATAATGGTGATTGATGCCGCGCCACGATTCTCCAAGCCCTTTTCTCTCTTTCGAACAGGAAGAGAGCTTGCGAAACGCTACCGGTTCTCCACTCACTCGTACAATTTTCTTCGTCTGTATATATTTTTTCTCCTCCTCCCCCCTCACCTCGACCTTCCGTTTCTCCGCTCTTTATTCCCTTTTTCACCCGTTTTACGAAACGTCGAATCGAAATATTTTCGAACGATAGGGGTTGAAACGATCGTGCGAGAACTACGCGCCCCGACGGACGATATATTTTCTTGCGCGCGAACGTTTCTAAATAAATATACGCGAGGAGACTATGCAAATACAAATATCGGCGAAGCGATAAATTCAGCGTAAAGCTTTGGCCGGCGTTTCGACTGGGTGCCGTTCGATCCTCGCCAATCGCGAAAATATTGTCCGAGCGAATTCGCCATCGAGTTCCTTCGGAATCGGTCAGCCGAGCCGTAAGAACGTAACGTTTCCATCTTTCTTCACGGCCTTTCTCTTCCTCTGTTCCTCGGCCTATTCTATTCGTCCTTTAATTGATTCCATTATTTTCGATCGGGCGTCGAATGAATTTTACAAAAGCCACCATCGGCTGTATCGCGTCACGATCGAAAGCAAGAGTTCTTTGGCCGTGCGTTTACCGCGATTCGATTAATTGATTTGCCCGGTCTGCGATACACTTGACTTTCAAAGCAGCCTTAATATTCATTCCTCATTAGAATGCGGGCGAAATCCGATAACAATGGGGGCCAACAAAGAATATTGTTTAATAGGTTCGATCGAAACTACTTTACCTCCGAGGGAAACGCGTTTCTCGATATTTTTGCAACAATGGAGATTTGTTCGCGTAATTGGCAAGAGGCGTATGCTGTTTTCTTTTGCTTCCTTTTTGTTTTCCTTTTCTTTACCCTCTTGGTTTTTTTCTTTTTTTTTTTTTTTTTAACGAAACTGTAATTCGTCCTTTGTCGAATCGAACGAGAAAAGAAAGGCTTCCTGCTCGAGATAATTACAGATTTTTTCCGGCATAACGAGCATCGCTTCTCGCATGGTTTGCTCGCATTCATTAAAAATATTAATTATTTCGGTTATAATAGCTTCTCTAATAGACAAAGAAAGTTCGTGAATTTATTTTTTTCCAGCAAGACCGAAAATGCAAATTCCGTAGCAAATTTTGCCCTCTATTATAACGCGCGGTGTATGGTTCACCCTTGGCAGAAATTCCTATTTCTGCGAGTAATAAATCGTTGATACAGCTCTATAATGAATTTTCCTGAAGCTTAATCATAGTTCGGATTAGATTTAATAGCAATCTCAGCTTGTAATTTGCCTCTAGCTATCGCTAACGTGTAATTTAATTAATCGATAATTTCATACATTACGCAATTATGCATGTTCTACTGCGATAAAGATATAATAATAACAAGGACTAGTACGATGATCAAAGTTACGCATCTACCGCTTGTTCAGAATTATTCAACAATTTCCAGCAATTTCTTACGTTAATACGAACGAACGATATCGCTGCAAAGAGATTTGTCAATAAGTTAACAAATTCCGGGAAAGCAGACCTAACTTATCCGACAGGCGAATTGCCAGCGCTCTCTCAAAGCATTCTCTCCGGCCAAAGAACAGCGCGAGCAGTCACGCTACACGTGTCACGTAAAGCCAAACAAAACGCGTTCAAAATCGAGGCGCGTATTCATTCATTCCGAGAACAGAATGGAGAGAACCTCTTAGCTCGATGCTTTCATATCCATAAGTGAATGGAAATGATTCCGGTGTCGAACGGAGAACCGAAATAACAGAACTGCGCGGAAAGGAGAGCCAGGTAGGGAAGTGTCGCGTCAGTAAATCGCGAGACAATATAATCGACTGTCGTTGTGTAGCGCCGTTGGGAGGCTAAGAGCAACAAAAGATCCCGGACAAAGGGAGACAACGAAAAGGTGACGTCGACTCCGAAGAGGCAGAGCAAGAAGTCGGCGTGAACGTACAATATAAAGGCAAGGAACGTTGGCGGACCACGTGGAGAAATCGCGAGGGATACGAAATTGGACAAACTGTTGGATATAAAGAGAGGGCCCGCATATCTGCTCGAGTCATCGAAGAATTTGGCTTGGCTGCAGCCAGTTCCATGGTCGACAAACAGCCAGTTTGGCGGACGCTTTACTTGCCGTTCCGGATATTCGTTCGTTATTTACGGGACACGGTTAAATTGTCGAGCCAAGGAACTCGCGGCAATTTCCCCTTCCCGGCTGGAACAGCTCTTCGTTACGCTTGTTCTATTTCGATAAATCGTCGGAGAACGAGCTTTTCCAGCGAGCTCCGAGGGGTATCCGGGCTAATTCGAAATAACGACGGACGTCCACCGTCGCGTCCCGTGTAAGAATACGCAATCAACCGTGATTGGAGTGACGAGGAGATCTCTGGAAAACGAAGCGGTGCCGGTACATCGCGGAGAGGTCGACAGGAAATCCTGGTACGTCGTTGTCGATGAGAAATTATAATGCTTATAGGTTGGGCCGGTCGGTTGCGAGGTTACGCGATCGCATGGACGGTATACGAGGTGGTAGAAATTTATGTTTTAACGTTAAAATTTATATTTTAACGCGGATAGTTGAGAAATCGAAGGTATTCTATATGGACGATGTTGGAAAGTTCGAGTTCCAATTCAGCGGTATAATATAATAGATTTTCGCCCGGCTAAACCGGAAATTCGCGGCACAGATTAGGTCAGATCGAACGCAATCTCGTCGCAATCAGATCAGGTGGCTCATCAGGATCAGTGGAATTCGATTCTCCGAGACGATTTAACGTTTTTCGCATTAAATTGATAAATCGGCGAGACAACGAACTCGATTTTCCTTCGGTTAAATACAGCGGCCGGCGGAAAAACATTGGATTAAACAGGCAGACCCGGGCTACCACTTTAACGAAGCGGAATTTCCGCCCCGGTCATGGCTACATTAACAGAATTCTGTCGTTCATTACGCTAATGAATACGAGATCGATTGATACGTGTATATCCATAATTTACCGAAACCAACTCAATTTCGAAGTTGGTCCGTCGCGGGGACCGACTCATTCAATTATCGACAGGCCATAAATTCGCGCGAACCCTATCGGTGTGTGCACACCGTAATTCTATAAATTTGATAATTACAAAGTACCGCTGATACGGCAAATCACGCGACCGGCATCGAAACAAGCAGTGTCGCGTTTTACGAGAACGTGAGAGGCGTGGTGGAATCGCAAAGAAGGGAAACTCGACGATCTAAAAGGCGTGAAAGAAAAGAAACGAAGAAAGAGGCACGTCGTCTGTTTACATGACTGATAACGAAACTAACGAGCCTGATCCAATTTGAAGGGGACCCTCCATGACTTGGCCCCGGGTTAGATAAAAGGAAGAAAGCTCGCTTTTGGCCCCAACATTTTCTCGCTGCAGTCGAATTTCATTCGGTAGCTTTTCTAGTTCACAGGGGTCGGTCCTTGTTTTCCAGCGAGCATGCCGTCTCTTTTACGACGTCTAAGGTCGTTTTCGTCTATTCAACTTCCAATTGGATGCGGTAATTGCCGCTAAAATTATCCTCTAGCCCGTCTCTCTGACCCGTTCGCCTTCGCCATTCCTTCGACGAAGCTCCTCGAACAGATCGATCCCGCACCTGAAATCTTCTCTCTCTCTCTTTCTCTCTCTCTCTCTCAATCTCACACTTTCTCTATGTATATACGCGTCTCTTGGTTCTCTATTTTTAATCGACTCTCACCTCTCTGGGTTGGACTATTCGAAAATGCGTATTTCAATCTCGGTTTAACAGAGAAAGTTCATCGCTCCAATAGAATTAACAGATTGAGCGCAGTACCTTATTTCTTGTTAACCTCGTTCCAGACCTTGTACCACGAATCTAACAAGTTTCATCCAAGTTTATTAAATGAAATCGTGTTATATGAAGTTGAAATTTTGCTTCAGTGAATTAGGAAATTGAAGATGTTTATAAAGTATTACTAAAATACCGTGTTGGTATAAATGTAACTTTGTACGGAAAGTTTTATATCGCGAGATTTCTTTGTCATAAGGAAATACCGTTTAGAACTTTCTTCTTACAAGTCGTTGTCGATAAATTCTCGCTATACAAAGTCCAATGTCTTGGTGATGTAATAAATGAGCTACGATATGATATCGAACGTTCGCTATGCAATTATACGCAGAATACAGAAACAGGATTCGTTAAACTACGTAATCGACTTTAACTTTTGATCTCAAAGTTGACTAAATTATCGTCACAAGCGTATAGAGCGCGATAATCGATGATTTCAAAAAGTATCGATACTATCCGAAAAAAGGTTATCTCTCTCGTAGTCAATTTATTTTAACAAAGGCGAAAGTGTCTCTATATTAACACGTAAATACGTAATTTTCATTAAATTTGTATACTGTAAAACGATAGAAAGAGAAATATAATTTTTAAACCCGATAGAATCAAATGACCCGTACTATTTTATACAATTTATTTACGAAATTTCGCATATATATCGAATATATCGCATAATAATTTGTCTGTTCCGCTACGAAATACAAGCATCTTGACTCCAAATAGAATCACGATATGCGTTTAAAATATCGACGGATTAAAATAGTCATACCATCGATTTCATCTTTTCTTTATCGTCCGTTCGATTGTGACTCGATATCTCCGCTACGATTGCTTCATCAAGTTGTCCAGCTTCGCCCAGATTTAATTCCACCTCGGAAGTCGAAGTCGGCCACGGAAGAAATCAAGCGAACGAACGGTCGAACGAAGAACGAGGAAAGTTCGGCCAAGTCGATCAAACGTGGCTGCAATTAGAAGCAGCTAATTGTAAGTAAGCGACGAAAAGCGGCGCGGTCGAACGACTTCGATCCTTCCTGTTGGCCGGCAACCGTGTACACAGGCAATAAAGTAGTTAAACTAAGTAACTTGTTGGACCGAGGCCGGGAGTATCTCAAACTATCCAATTACCGTTCAAAGATTCAAATTACGCGCACTTGTACGGAAACGGAAATTTGTTCAACTGGGCGAGCTTCGTTTCGTCCCCGGCGCGGTTCGGCCAGATGAAGTGTGCTCTTCTATTTGTTAGGCCCCTATTGACTCGAAAGTATGTATATGTCGGGAAGTTCAAGGGTAGACAGGAATCCGTATACGTGTGATTGAAACAAATACCATGAGGAATATTAGATATACGTGGTGGTTAAATACATGGGAAATAGTTTAAGTTAGATTATATATATATCGAGAGTTTTTTTTTTAAATATACGCGTTAACGTCGAACATGAAAAGGATAGAGGTTTCTGATATTTTTAACATTCTCACTAATCCCCGTACAGTGTGCAGTAGATCGTGCGCTAATAAAATTGTGTTGATGGTTTAATTTTGTTATCATTGATAGAGAACGGCTCTTAACATTTTATCGATGGGCTTTTACCGTAGAATCGATAGAAGAATAATCTGTCACTGAAGGTATTTCCAAAAAGTGGCGTGACGGATCGATCGTTTTTGCGAAATTGTTTTGCGAGAATCAAATCGAACGATTGAACGACAAGAAAGATCATATAAATGAATTTTGTAAGTTACAATTAATAAAATTGTAACGATCACAAGTCCACAATCTACATCTTGTTTTTGCCACAACACTAATATCATGTGTTAATAAATTACAATTTTACGCAAGAAGATTCTTTTATCTAGATAATACGCTTTGTCTCGTATTACACAATACGCACTTTGATAGTTAAATACTTACGTTTCGTATACGCTCTTTCGATAAACTCTGCCTTGAACAATAGATGCTTCAAAACTTTTATTTCTACGCTATCTACAATTTCCACAAATGGCACTACGTCGTTTATTTTTAGCCAGTTAAACGTATCGTACGGAGTAATTGAAACGTAAATCGGGTTGGGGATATAAAATTGTACGTAAGGTTATAAATGCAGATGGTGAAATGGCAAATTAATATCTTGGTTCGTAAATTAAATTGCATTTAATGTACTAGCAGTAGACGATGTAGCGGTTAATAAATATAATAGGCGCAGTCAACAAGCTGTCAGTCAATGTGCATTATTAAGTGCACGCGTGCGTTTAATTGTTTTTGCAGTCACGGAATTTAATAAAGAAGTAATCAGAACGAATAAACAGTCAGAACAATTTTCACCCGTAAATTGATCAAAAAGTATGAACCAACATTATTCGTTAATAACCTGATCAAACGAAACCTACATATTGGAAACGTTTCCATGTTGAATGTGTACCTAATTTCTGGTAAATCAATAATACACGATACGAGGTGACATCATCGAGATGGGGAAACCAGACCACGTTTCCAACGATCAAACGTTAAATGAATCGCTCCATCTTATAATTCGAAAGCCCAGTTATCGCGTAAACACGTGTTTTCTTTGCTCCTTTGTTGATTCTTTCGATCGTTTCGGTAGCTAAAAGCTACGATACTGTTTCGATAAAAATCTTTCTATGGAGCAATTTCGATCTAACTCGTGTCAATTGGATAAGGATATTATATGAAAAAGTATAGAGAAGTCAATGTTCAGTTTTCAAGTCCATCTTTGTTACAAACGTTTATCGGTCCCTATCGAATCAGACTCTCTTCCATTGATATTGTTTTCTCAGTTTATACGATTATTGGCGAGTGTGAGAGAAATCTTACCAATCAAACGGCATGAAACCACTGGTCGTAACACTGACCATTCCAACTTCTACAACGGTGGATTCGATCGTAAGTTCGGTCATTACGGCTGAGGTGATCTCGAGCTCGAAGTTCGAGATCCGATTGTCATTAAGGAGCGAAACTTTCGAAGCGGGTACTTACTTAGGCTACGACAACATCGTGTATAGGTATTGGTATTGTTTCTGGATACGCGCGTCACTGGTTTCCTTCTTCGGCAACATAAATTTCACGGCAGACGGAACAGCTGCTTCGGAATAGAACGGGCGGGAATATGACGTTGCACGAAAATAACTTATGCGGGAATTCTATATCGGGATGAGATAAACTTTGAATTTTTTATGAACTTTGGGATTTTTATCGTTGTGCTTTGGAATCGAAATTATCATAAGATGAGAATTACGAAGATGTTTTGATATTTATCATGAAAATGCCTAGTCGCATACTACTAATAGCATATTTGATGAAATAAAGGAATATAATTGACTGTCCGATTCCTTAAAATTGGCATGGATAGATTTTCATTTATTCTATCGTTTTACGATGGTAACGTGCCGCTGGAAACTGAAAAACATTATAGATGTCGAATTGATATAGAGAAACGACGCGACCAAATATTTTGTTTCCGATTTTTAACAATTTTGTGGAAGAGGAATTAGGAAATTACAAATAAGGATATAGTTCTAAGAAACTGAGGAAAGATAATACACTGTTCATTAATAAATACCGTAGATCTCGTTTTTAGGCATTTTATATCAAAATTATACATCGTCAGTTTTTTTCTTTTCTTGTAAAAAAAAGCCAGCTTTTAAGAAAATCAATTTTCTGAAAAATGTACTTTTCTCATTCTGAAAAACAGTTCATGTTCAGAATTAATTTCCGCGTGTATCTCAAAATTAAAGAATGTTGCATCTCTTCCAGTAAACTGGCAAAATGAGGCACAGAAGAACCAAACTAATCGACATCGTTCGGATTAATCGTTTCAATTCTGAAGAATTAAACAATATTAAACACTGTTTTGGTACTAAAATGGAGAAACTTCCAAAAAGTAAAGTTGCTCAGCTTGGTTTATCAGTGACTTACACGTATATAAACGTGATATTACCAAAGCAATAATCTGCTACAAGCAATGGCACGTAGTATGAGAAGAAGGTAAAGCGATGCTATTATATAAGTTAGTAAATGGAAAAACTATTGAAAGTTGTAACAGAATAGAAAGTTTTCTTTTGTAAATTGATATTTAAACACGTAGACGTTCAAGAATTATAAAAAATTAAAGCTTTCTGTTCTTTTATGAAGGAAACTGCTCTCACTGTTATATTCAGAACACGGTCTTACGGCACGATGTCGAGAATTTGCCGAATAGTTGAACTGTTAAGGTCGCGTGCTGAATATAGGAGTGTAAAAAGCTTCTGTTAAAGGTGTGCTTACGTCCGTTAATAACGTGTCCTGAATACAAAATGCCCAGTCCTTGTTCTTAGCATTTCCTTTGTGCGTGAAACTTTCCTTTAAAATCGGGAGATGTGAATACGACAATTACGTTGTACGAACGAACAGTAATAGCAAGATTCTCGTCGTTTCTCCGAGACCACGTTCTAATCGTTTAAAAGTCGCTAAAAAGATTAGAAAGCTAGAGATAAAAGTGAATATAATTCGAAACAAAGGAATGTCATAAATTTTTATTATTTCTATCTCTTTATAGAGATTAAATTGGTTCCTTTCTATTAAGAATATCGTAATATCGGCCTATATAAGATAATTCAGTAACAGAAATGGAATTATTTTTGTTTAAATTAAAAATTTGCTATTCGTTAGAAGCGTACAGCGTATAATTATTATTAATATATTCGATAGTAATAATTTTTATTTTCTTCTTCTTCTTCTTCGTTTCTTTTTACTTTTTCTTTTCTTTGGGGGGGGGGGAGCACATCGACTTGCAAATTTGTGTTTTGTTATTATCTTTTTTACGGCTATAGTTTTCCGTTTAACGAAGCATATTACACGATCGAAGTCATCTTTTTTTTGTGACATTATTTTCTAGAATAATTTTATAGTTCTCCGACACGAAAATTGATTAAACGTTTTACAAATTCTCTCAATATCGTGCAATATCACTGCGATTCTTGATGCAAGAATTTCTCGTTCACGTTGCAATAACTTATCTTATCTTCATGAATGAATTAATGATGAACATTTTAGTTCGTGCAGAGTCGATAATGCACCGCTGTGTATATTTCCTGCGACTATCGGAATGTTTCGATAAAACTGAGTCATTTAACATCGAGTAGCGTTGTCGACTAATTAATAATAAATTATATCTTCCTTGCTTAAATGCTCAGAATTAAAATGACTTTAAGGTTTTACTTTGTTACCGCGAGAATATACGATTCATCGGTAGAGCAGAAAAAAAAGAATCTAATTAAATTAGTAACATATGTCTATCATAATATTTCAACTAATTACAGAAAACAATATTGAAAGTAAAACATATTCGAGACATGAACGTTTTGATGATACCTGAATCGTAAACTAAATTTCAAATTAACAATTATGGAGGTTTCATGTAATATCACGTTTATAATCGATCATGATACCCACCATAAATGTCAGAAACTATCAATATCAATAACCATATGCGAGTAATGAAAACCACCCAAATTATTCAGTTATGCCAAATAACAGCCCGTATACTGAAAATCAGTGCGAACAAGATGAACATTTTTAAAACGTACGAAGAAAGCAATTTGCATTACAAGGCAAATAACGAAGAAAAAAATGTCTGCCATATACACACTCTAAATCAATATCGTTTATTCGAAGTATGACGATGATAACCGAGCAATTAACAATTGTCAAACCAAATAACCATTCGCGACACCGAGTATATGAGAAGTTGAAGTGGTTTTGATTTTGAAACGAACGTGTGGAACGAAACAAGTGAGAAAAAAATAAAAAAGGATTTTTCCAGTGGAAAGAGATGTAGATTGCGAAAAAAGTTATAAGTGGTAGCAAATAAATTGCAGTCGAGGAAAGTCGATGCAATTAATCTAATATAATTTTTACTATCTGTTCCCCGTCTGAATCTGCAAAGGTGACACACGATGAAAATACCAAACGTTTAAAACGTAAATAATATAAATGGCAAAAATCAAGCGAAACTTCTCTCTGTTTCTACTGCAAATCTTCGCTTCTGGCATTTACATCGTTTACCATTTCAATTGCTCTATTCGCTGTTATCAGTAAATACAACGTCAAGAACCACCACTAGCAAACCGCTACAACTCTCAAACGCCGTGAATAACGGCGTACGAAGCTAAAGGATAGCAACCGCGGGATGCATCGAAAAACCATAAGCGAGGCTCGTCACGTCGTAATCCAATTTCGTCGATGAACGAGAAGTGGTCTGTTTAAGGCGAAAGACGGATGCGTTAACGAAGACGTCTCGTGACAGGGAGGGAGAAGAAGAGCGATACTTCTCTGGCTGTTGGGTTGCCGCAGGCCCGAAGCGAAGACCAGGCATCGAAGGATTAACGTGGCCTAATTCGAGCAGCTTAGAAGTGGCGAAGACAGGAAAAGAAGGGTCGGAAGCCGGTAATTCCAGAGGCAGCTTCACAACTACCCGACAGAACCCGTCCAGGGAATAAAAAGCGACCTGATTATCCTTTGTTTTATCCCCGGGGAATCCGAGCGGCATCCCCGCGCCGGATTCGCCGCAATGGAGCTAGGAAAAACTTTTTAAAGACCGCCACCGTTCCTCCGCGACGGCTCTTTCGTTCCGTGACCTGTTTCACTGAGCAGGAACTTTCGGAATTTCGTTCCAACTCCTTAACCGAGACTCTCTCCACCTCCTTTCCTCTCTTTTTCTTTTTTTCCTGTTCGTTTCCATTTCTTTTCCCGACGACGAACATCGCCTCTCCGGATCGGCCAAGCCACCTGAAGAAGATCGAAAAGAACTCCCCATCCAGTCATCCCTTCTCGATCCACGTCGGGGATTTAGCATAAGGAGCAAGGCAAACACGAGAGCGGTCGTGCACGTAGACGCGTCGGCGAATCCCATGGATCGCGCCGCGAGGATCACGGGATCGGAATAAGTTCACCTTGGTTCGGATAAAGAGACACTTTTATCGCTGCAAAAATGGCCCATCCGCGACTGCTCACCGTGCCGCGCCGCGACGTTACGCCCGCGATGAAATTGAAGAAAGATTCTATTATACCTGTATCTTTATGGTCGTTATCGTTTAATGCATCACCGAACGATATCCTCGAACTGAGACACGCTAGGGATTCTGCTTGCTCACGGTATACCACGGCAACTCACGGATGCTTTACGATGCGGAATACCGGGTACTTTTGATTGCGCAATTCCGCACCGTGACGAATGTCTCTGTTCCGGCAGATCTTTGAAAAGTTGTTCGCTCGCGATAGTAGCAGGGATCGATCTTGTGCCCTACACGAGTGTTCTGGCCTGTAATTAGAGAGACGCGAGATCGAGATTCAAGATCGGTGATATACGTGAAGAGCGATAAGTTTTCGATCGGTTTTTAATTAGTTTACATTTATTAAATAGTCGTGCAACGTTAAGATGTTAAGAAATGAAGAAACAAGAATTGGATTGAAAAACAGCGTAAAATATCTTGAAGTTACTAATCGGTGTGCCACAAGACTGTAGAAATATAGATGAAAATTATTTGTAGAATATAAGACAAACGTGCAACAAAGTAACTATTTTGAAAATATAAGAAATTGCTAATCTCGTTGATTGTATAGAACAACTTCTAAGATACTTTATTAGAAGAACGTTCTGGATATTATAAATTCCATTCCCATTTATAAAACTCTTATCATCACGAAGTGTAACGTTCTGAATTCAGCCCTAAAAAAATTATATCGCTTACTTACGGGATGCTGCAATATAAAATTCTGATGGTAGACCCGTAGTACCACATATGAGAATTCCACTGATTAAGATGGACAACAGTTCTGTTACCCTTCTCGCTTATCTAACTACGACTATTATGTAGGTACCTATATTTACGGACGTGATAAAGCGTAATATATTTTTATCCAGACACGATCCTTACCCCACAAATTTTACTATAGAATTGTCTTCTTCCAAGTAGAATTAGTATTTTCAATTTTATCAGCCAACTAGAGAAGAATTTTACATATGCAATCTCATAAGTATCTTTGTTACACGAAATACGGGATTTATTGTACAAATTTTACTGTACATTCCCAATTTATTTATCAAACATAATTGAACCTTTGAATAAGCAGAATTGAAATAGTAAATGACATAAATGTCAGAAAGGGGGATTTCTAACTTTCGTTATTCATTAATTGGACGCTACGGACTTTCAGCTTTTACTATCTTAACAGACTTAGGGGAAGAATAAATGGTAAAAATTGTATTGGATTAGTCAAATTTATTCACTTGTACGTTATAGGTTTATCGTTTTCAATCGCAGTTTAATTGTCACTTGCATCGTTTGTTCATTATTAATTGACATTTACGTTTCAACCTTTCAATTGTACTTATAATTTTATCAACCAACCACAGAGGATTCTCACATATGTACATACAATGTACATATTATTGTTACGCGCATTAATATTTCAAAACAGCTCTCGTTCTCTCTTTCTCTCTCTATTTGTTGCTTGCAAAAGAGCTAATGATTTAAATATCGCGTTGCATATTTTACGAAAATATAAACTATTCGTCGTAGTTTGAAGATACATAAACAATTTCTGCTTAACAATGACGTTTAATTGTACAACAGATTTTTTACACAAAATTGTCTTATTTTCGCGTCATACTAACACTGAGACACTTGTTTGCGTTCTGTAATCGAAAAATTCTTAGAAACTGTCCGAATTGCGAAATAAATTTATTCTATATAATTATAAAAATGTCGTATAGTTAACGCCAGAAGAAATTGACATCGATATTTCGTTTAATACAGCAAACGATTTAACATGTCACGAAGAGGAAAGAACACTAGCTTTGATAAAAGACAACGTGTAGTTCGTCATAGAGTAAAGGGTAAAAGTCATCGTGAGATTGCACAATTATTAATATTAACCGTAACAGATATTATTCGACGACTGGACGAAGAAAGCAGCATCGAAGTTCAGAAACAAATCGAGCAGCCTCCTTTCTGTTAAAAATCTATTGTTACACGTTATTGTTAGAAAGAAACTGTTTACGTATTTTCAAGCTACAAGAAATTCTCATAGAATAAGCAACGCGATATTCAAAAATCATCCCCTCTTATACAAAGCAACAAATTGATACTGCTGCGTCCAAATATTGACACGTGTAACGCATTATGTTCATTTTAAAATTCATGTCCAATACGTTCTTTCTATACGTCTATAAGTTTCCTGTCTTCAGTTTTGTTCGAGCGCGAGGGTAACTTTCTCGCTCGGAATCGTAAAAAGGAAGGGACAGAATATCCCCACGGTATGTTTCCCTTAATCCACGACCCACTAAATATCTCCACTCATATTTCCCTTTTATTTTCCTCGCAAACTAATTTCACGACGCTTCATAGAGGCGGCGAGCAGGTAACCACCGCGAGCACCGCTTCCCATAGATACATCCAGGAATGAATTCGCAGAAATGAATTCCGCATGCGAGAGGGGGAGAGAGAGAGAGAGAGAGAGAGGATCTGGTTAAATCAGCCGCTTTATGCGCGGAAACCGTGGACTCGTTCGTCCGCTTTTATTTCAATTTCGCAGTACGTACGAGACTCGTTAAGGGCGCTAAAGAAAAGCTCGAGAAAAAAGCGTGGAGAACGAGAAACAGAAAAATAAAAGCGTAAAACAACTATGTATATGTATGCAGGATGCTTACACTGCAACCTATAAACTACGAGACATTTAGTAGATTTGAGACGAGGACAAGTTTATGCCATAAAAAATCAGAATTATGAAACGAAAGTTTCCTACTGTGGTGAAACGTGGTTCATAAAACTCCTGAAAGGTTGACTTTTCGGTACCATTCAATTTGTGTATTATTATATGGTTTTATTTGAATATACGAGAAAGGAGGGATGACGAATATATAGTTTGATTCTCTTTATTTCTTAGGTAACTACCTTGTAACGGAATAACGACTACTGGTAGTTTCAACAGACTTACGAAACTTTTTTGCAAACATAGGTATTAGGACAATTTCGTGTTTGTAAAATCTTAAGAAATACGCTTCTCTCAATTAGCAGATTTAAATCAACAAAATTGTATTACAAATTATTACAACTGCTCGGTAAATCTACACGAAATTGAAAATTCCCGAACAACGAACCGCGTATTCGCACAGCGTCGTTCGCCAAACATACATATTTCTAACTTAAAGAGAAATTTGAACGAGCCCTAGCCTCTGGGAAACGATATATCCGAGTAATTTGACGCTAGAACTACCAGAATCTTTCATCACAAATGGTCGATCCACAATTTTTCAGAGATATTTTATAAATTTATAATTCAAGCTATCGTACGTACAAAACATTTTCTTCTACGTATTTTTCATTTTAATTTCGTTGGCACAAGCTCGCGCTTTGTTCAGTAATAATTCTAGCGTTAATAACAGAGTCAGCAGGAGATCCGATAATATATAAAACCGAGAAATATTCCAAATTTCTGGCTGGTTATATATACATAGAAAATAAAGGAGGGGTAGAGAACAGAAATTCCTTGTCACCTTGGGATTACTAGCAGGTTAATTACACGAGAAAACGCAGCCTCTGTTTACTACGGTGGCTATTTGTTTTGCAGGTGTTATCAGCCAGGTGATAAGCACCCTTGCACCGACCGTGAAGCCGAGCATACTGACACGAGCGTTCTTCTCGCTCTTTTTCCACCGTTTCCCCGCATCCTTGTGTTCCACGGCTTGGCGTCGACTTGGAGGGTGGCCTGTGCTGTGCGGTCCTCGAGCCGGAACACGGAAGCCTCCGCGGCGTGCACCGGTGAAAACGCGCCGGGGGATGATAGAAGATGAGCGCGACCGGTGAAGAAGGGGCGAGAGAAGAGTGAAGGCAGCCACCGAGAAAGCTATCCGGAACAACGAAGATGAGATGGGATGCCGCGCTCTACCTACTTTCTCTGCTGCTCTTCTCCTTGGCCAATCTTTGCTGGGCTCTCGTCGAAACTCGAGGTACGTGCGAATTTTCGGACTCGATGGCTGCGTCTCATACCCCCTGACGGCTCCGAGATTAATTCATCCGATCGAGACTATACTTCATCTTACTAGACGTCGCCTGATAAAAACCTTGGCGAACATGGTCGAAACCAATTTCCACGTGAATACTGTTTTTGTGCTCTTGATATATTGCACGGTTAGGGGATATCGTAGAAGATATTGAAATGAATTTTTGGGCACGGATTTCGGAACAAATATTTCGTTATATTCTGCTGTTTTTCGGACGTATTTTTAGATAGGAAGAATACCCTTCTTTTTTGCTATTCCATTTTTTCCTAGTTTTTTCAAGGGGAATATGGAAACCTGCGGACCGCCCAGGGGGATGAGTTTTTCATCTTTCGGTTAATAGGGAAAAGGTTTCTTGGAAGCCCGGGTAGTAATTATGCGAATTCGAAGAATAAGTAAAGATAATTTAACAATTATTAAATTTCCCCGCTAGAATTATTCCACTTTTATTCGCTGAATAAATTTCGGAAGAAAGTAAATTTCGAGGAATAGACTTGTTGGCCGTTAAAATGATTTTGTTTCAACAAGTACGAAGATTTATTTTAAAAGAGAGAGCGAGACAGACAGACAGACGGAAAGAGAGAACTAATAATCAAAATTGAAATTAGAATAACGTAATATTCATATATACGATGAATTAAATTAAACAAGAGATAAACTCGATAAACAAGTATAAATAACATTTTATTCGTACCAAATATTAAAGTAACGTATTTCTCTTTCGTTTCATCTCTATTTATTTATATTCGAGTAAAAAGCAAAAGCTTACAATCTAATAACACGATCAATGTACAAATTTTTCTAACAAGAGCAAATGGAAAAAAGCTTCGTCTGGACAAGGGAACAAAATAGTAGTGTTAAATCAATGCAAGCATGTATCCGATCTCTTCTATCTCTACAATTTCATCGCAAAAAGGAACGCTCTGGTATTTGCCTCGGTTTCCAGCGTTGATTCAATAACGAACGAGAAGGTAAGAGGAGGAAGTTTTTTCCCCCGAGGATAAAAAAATTCTCTAGTATTGCTTGAAATTCCGCGCGCGATACTCGCCGGGAGAGGTGTTACCCAAAATAAAGAGCGGTTGAATTAAGGATCATCCGGTTATCAGATACGTGCCGACGCATACGATTAATTATATAGAGCATTCGTGGGCCGCCCCATCGGTTGCTTAGGAATTTTTCGCGAAGGGGTGAAACGCTATGAATATTCATACGGCATCGAGCTCGAAGTCGAACATAATCCAACGGTTCGACAACGTGACAATCATTTCTGATTTTCCCTTAATTCGACTCGCCACCACCGGTCACCGGTATTCAAATCGTGCGGGTGTAAAGCGGCGAACATTTAAATTCCACGTACTCACGACGATTCAAATTAAACAATTCGTCGGTCGCAATTATTCGAGCCGCACGCTCCACGTGGCCCTGCTATTTTAATTAACCGGAGAAATAATAACGTCAATAATTGCATGACTCGATTCTACGTTCTCCTTTTTTTTTCGTTTTCCTCTCTTTTTTTTTACCCCCTATATTAAATTGTAGTTGCACGAACGAATAAACGAGCGAATGGACGCGAATAAAAGTTGTTAAATATTTCTATCGTTTGATTGGAAAAATGTTCGGACAATAGGAAATTGATTCTTTGAATTGTTTGAATTGTAAGAGAGAAATTTTGTTACTACAGATTACGCGTCGAGGAAGTTTATAAAATTCGTAGTTCGGGCTTGCTTTTAATTAAAATAACGATTGCAAACTTTTTGATATATTTATTTATTGCTTTATATAATTTTTTTAGGACTACTTGCATAATGAAGTAGTAATAAATATCGGTACATATTTTTGTCCTATTTTCCGATTTATTTAACAAAATCGTTGCGATTACTAGATTTAAATACTTTCCTTTTTGAATTCAATTTTGCCTACGTTGATCTTAAAAAATCTGAAACATACGAGTTCTTATTTAATCGTCAGACGTGTATAACCCGCTTTTTGCATTTTCACTCTACTACACCATTCTCCACTTTACCACGAATATTTCTACCCAACAAAAAGGGAAATTTCTATTTGCTTGAAACGTATTACGATATTAACAAAACCATCTGCAACCACCACAGTAGCGAATGAAAACAAAGTTGTTCGTTCAATCTTACATCCTAATAAATACAAAAATTTCAATTTTCGTTGCATTCGATCAAAGTACTTACTCTAAAACTATTGATAATCGAAGTACGAAGCTTGTACGAAAGAAATTCAAACGAAAGGCGTATGGAAAAATACGTAGTGCAAAGAGAGAAAAAGTAAACGTTTCTCTACATATTTTATGAAAAATCAATCTCAAAATCCCCGGAAGTGCGCTATTTCCAAGCTATAAAATTATTGTCAAGAATTGTGAACTTTTACCTCCTCTAGTAAAAAACGGGAAAAGGAAAATCCCTTATCTATATACAAAGTTTACTAAAAATCATTTGTATCACCAAGAATGCAACATCGTAAATCTGTGAAATTGCTACGAAAAATTATAAATTGTTCATTTTACGATTAGTTGCTCCAGCAACAACGTAAAGAATAACTCCATACCCATATATTTACATACGATATATCTACGTACTTCACCAAGAAGCATTGAAATCCCAATGAAATGCTCCGTTGTAAATCAGATATAAAACTACTATGAAAAATTATGAATCGGTCACGTTGACTACTTCGGTAGTTTCAACGTTAAACGAGCTTAACCGATCCTCGATGCGTAAAATTTGACAGAGGTGGAGAATGGAAAAGGAAGTATACGCGGTTCCGCGCCGCGCCGGAGGAACAACGCGTCCCACGTAACGTTATTCGAGCGACGTGTAATGGCTGTTTACCATACAAGGCAGACCGGGGGAACTTAACGATTCGACACCGGCAAAAAACTCGGCAATTATACGCAGCCGCCGACTAATTTGCAATTGACTCGCGTGCGAATCTACCAGTAATTATTAGTATCGGCCCCGCCATTATTGCTGGGCTAGAGGTCCTCACGTTCGAAAGGGCTCGCGCGATATTGTATATTGCCGTGGTCGTTGAATTATGGAAATTGGTCAGCTCGCTTGGCCGACAGCTCGCTAATTAATTATTAATGCAAGCGCTACTTATTAGTCGTTACGCGGCCTCGCGTCGATGGACCGCGAATGCCTCCGATTTTTAACCGTTCAAAGGCGCCCTTATAATTGGCTCGTGACTTATGGCAGTAGCAGAGTATGTCTTCCGATGAACTGACACGGTGTGCAGTCACGACTCGTTCGTTGTTCTAACTGAATGTCTTTATTTTTAATTAATTAAAAGATCCTTTCCAATTGATTTACATTAACGAATTCTACTATTTTTTTTAACATGTTGGCGATGAAGTAGCTCCCCTTAATTTTCTTCTTTCGTTGCCACTTCTTTATGAAATTTGAAGAAATTGAAGTATTTATAACATTGTGACAAACTAATGCCGGGTCCTTAATGGGTTGAGTAAATTGCGAAGATAATCAAGTATTTGTTTATTGTTGGAATTTAGTATTTCTTGAAACTTTTTTGCAAGACTTTAATCTTGTGATCGGTAGAAATTTCTTGAATGCTGGTTTTTGTAAAAAGATAGAAAAGATTGATAGAAAATAATTAGGAAATTTGCTGACAAAAATTAAAGGATAAAAATGTTATTTTTTGTTACATGTTTACATATCATTCATTTATTATTAGATTATTTTATTGTTATGCATCTACAACAAAAAACATCATGAAACGTGCAATTGATTTTTTGTTATTTATATGTTTTCTTTTTAGAATTAATTTCAGTTGGATATTGATCTTTATTTATTCTTTGTGCATAAATGAGGTAGTATTATTATTTAAAATACGAAAGACAAATAAAAATTAATTTACAGTTTTCAAATATCGCGTTGAATATACATAGATGAAATGTTCATTAGCATAATAATTAACAATCAGAATCAACAATTAATAACGCAATTCATTAATTCCATGCAAAACGTATAAATATATCGCACAAACATAAGTGCAAATTCCAAAAATATATAAAAATATAATCATTATAATCATTTTATATGTAATATATAGTTCTGTATCATTTTATACATTAGAGCCATTATTATATTTTCTAAAACACACCTATATAAAATGTCTAAAATATTATAAAAATAGGTTCGTAAAATTGTTCGAAAATTAGAGCGAAATTATTAGGAACGAAGTTACGTTGCATATTTCCTGCACTATTAATTAGTTTAAAGAAGCATACAGATTTATCCGAAGTAATTATAGGTCGACTTCTAAATTTTAGAAGTTATTAATTTTTGTTCGGTCCCTCGTTCATTCTCCGTGATTTAAGGGGCGAACCAGAAGGGTTTCGAGATAAATGAAGACGATGGGAAACAGGTCACGCAATTTCACCGAATTCCGTATAAAATTTTAAATTATGAAGATTGCAGGCTTCATTCCCTAAAGCGTGCAAATTAATTACCAATAACGCCTCAGTTACTACTAATTATATGGCTTGGTAATATCGTTTGTGCTGCCGACAACAATATTCGATGCTGTCCTTCGGCTTTCCGCCGAGTAGATTTTCATTAATGATCCGTCAAAGGTGTAATCATTTCTCATTCACCTTTTTTTAAAACCTCCAACAGCCGTCATTAATTATCGCTCTACAATGTCGTTACGTTATTAAACAGGAGCACGTTGTGGGAACGTCGGCTCGAAAACTGGATCTTAGAGGGATGGGAAACGATGGCAACTTACTTTTGTTCCAGTTATATTCAAATAATATTAGACTGTAGTATATACGAATTGTTTAATTAAAAATCAAGTTGCGCATGACTTAGAAATTTTATTTGAAGCAGTTCTAACCAAAGCAACTTAAAGTTCATTTTTATCATGTTTGAGTTAAGGACGAAAATAGTTAGTTGAATAATCGGTGATAAATGCAAGGGATCGAAAAATTGTATAAAAGCATCGTTTAATAGCTACAAAAGTTAACTAAATAGAAAATTGATCATATTAATCGGTGCTAAAATATTGCAATTATTATTATTCTTATTGTAAGACGCTCTATTATTATACATTATGCGTTATACATTTAGCATGGGAAATAAAATATATTGTGTTAAATATAAAGAAATTGATATCTCACAGGAACTACAAGTACAAAGAATTATGTAGCTCGATCTTCTTAGAGATTATTGACTGGAATTTTTAAAACACGTCTGAATTTTGAATGCAACTTTCTCAGTATCAAATAAATGACAAATGGGAATCAATAAATTACTCTCTGATTCTACATGTTCTGTTTGCTAACAGAATTTAGTTATCTAAATTTTATGTCAATTTATTTTCATCAATTCTTTGCATTTATTTATTATTCAATGTTATCTAAACTTCATATCAATTTCTTGTCAACCCTGTTTAAAGAAAACCTAGTAAAGTATAGCAAAGTGTATAACAAGCTTTGCACGGATATTAAATAAAGTTTGAAGGGGAGAAAAATGTTGATGCACGTATAATGACGCGCAAATGAAACTTTTATTCGAAATAAAACGCCTACGCACGAACTAAGCATGGCTCTCGAGAGCTACCAGTTATAAATGTACATTAAAACATCGAAGAATGCACAAGGTAACCAGACACTCGGGTAACGTCCAAGTTAAACAAAACAGAAAACCTCGGAAGGTAGATACCGTGAGTTAGGCTAACATGTTAGTACGAAGTATGCGGTTCGAGATGCTTCTGTTGTATTTGTCCCTTTTGTTTAGGCAGAAATAGATGCACTTTAACGTGCATACTTCGTGCTTCTATTTCTATTTAAAATTACAACCCTGTAAAAGATAAGGTACGCGTGTACCTAGCTACTAGACGATTACTAAAATAGAATAGAAAATGCTTAAACGTTCAGAACGACAAAACTATACTTTACGTCCCTTCGATACCTAGAATTCAAGATGTCTTCAAAATTACAACCCCACAAACAGAAGAAAACTATCGTACTTAAATACCACACGATTGTATTAGAAGACAATTACTAAATTAGAATATAAAATGGTGATTTATTAAACTCATCGACTTCTATTTTTTACTTCGTATAATATATACGTAGAATTGGAAATTTCTTGGTTTTTACAGACATGTCGTTGAGCCGTTTTGTGTCTTGCTCGAAATTTTGGATTTTAGCGTTCACCAGCTAGGGTATAAATAACCAACCTTTACTCAATTCTCGGCATAAGCCTTTGAAGCTTAGTGGGTTATGTTCCGACCCACTTAATGTAATAACGATAATGCATAGCGGATCAATTTTGATCCCACCTTCCCCAAAGCACTGTGTCTTTAAAGCACATGGATCCAATACCTGCTATTATCTACCGATGATGGATGGTGCGCACAATTTATGCACGTACGTCGCGTGCTACAGGTGGACAATTTAATCGTGATTCATACTTATAATTATGCATGAATTGAAATCTCTGTTTAGTTTTGACGTATTCTACAACACTATTAATAGGATTTGAAATTTTATCTCTAATCTCTAATCTTGTTTGCTTGTGCGTATATGTATAAACTGCATGAAGGGGAAGATTACTATTTCATCAAATATTCTGAAATTTCGTAGTTTTTAAATGAGATATTTTATATACTATTTTTAAATAGTACGAGAGTTAAGGTAAAATATTTTTCCTATTACGTATCGATATCGGACTTTGATTTATTTAAAGATATAAACATTCAAGAACCAGGCGTTACAAATGCTTATTTGGTTTAAAGAAACTGTTACTTTTTAGATAGAAGTAATTTTTCTTTGCCGCAGATAAAATTATAAACATGGAATATGTACTATCGTAGTGCAAAATATCATGAAAATCAGAGATTGTAACAATCTCTGTACTTCAAGCCGAAATTTCAGATTGTACTTTGCGAACTATACGAAACTCCGTCGTTTTCCTCTATCAAATTCATTTTCGGAACAAGGGAAACAAACACAATAAGGAACGATTCACTTAAGTAGCGAAAATTCTTCGTAAATAGTTAGATTATGGTAATTGGCTGTTCCCTTCTCTGCTACGATCGAATTAATTATTACCGCCAATGTAACATAATGGTAACAGTATCATCCGACTATATTTTTACATAATAGCAGTATTATCGTAAAAAATGCGCCATTTTATTAGGTGTTCTTTATTATTAATTAATATTCGATCGTTCAAATTCCCTGATAATAACATATATAATGCATTTCCGCAAAAATCTAGTATGTTTAAAGAAATATTAATAGTTTATATTGATTTTATATCTCTTTAAATCAATTTTACTTTTCACTATACTATTTTTGTCTACAACGCACTATAACAAGTATGAATATATCAAAACTCTGGAATAACATTTTCTCTTAATATATTCCTTACGCGATATTCCAAAATTTCTGCCAACGCATAATTTTCCACTTTCTTGTTTTCTAACGAACCACTCCCGATATTCTACGGAAAACATTTATTTTCGAGGAACGGAACGTTGTATGCAATAGTATTTGCCAAGACCTAACAGTTTGCGCGGAAATTCATTAACTATATCAATAAACAGTTGTTGCTTAAGCACTTGCTAACTGCACCCTAATTTTCGATTATACGGCCAGCAAGCGTAAGGCTTTCATTGAAAGCAACGTGTTCTACCAGGAAACTGCTTGGTAATTGGCTATTAACGCGAGCATTTACCTTTGACTCGTATGCCCTTATTACGTATTCCTTTATGTCGTTAGTCAGTGTTTTAAACCTTCGTGTTTTTCTCGATTGACACAGCTTTTTCGCCTGTTCCGGCACGCTAATTGCACGCCCAACTTATCGAACTAGTTTCCTCCAAACGACGATTAAAACGAGATTCTTACAAATGGGAGAAAAAAATATCTCGCTGCTGCCGAGGGAAAGTTAAACAGATAAAGAATCTATGATATTTATAATTACGCCATACCATCTACGCTATGCTACATTAACTTCTTATTTGAACTTTCATACTTTCATCGTGTTAGTGTTAATTTCTTGCAATTATTTTTCTCTGGTTTCGTTTCTGTGAATTATCGAATATATATATCATAAATATTTGTCTTTTTATGTGGCATCTTAGTAGTTATAATTTGTAGTTTTGCTTTCTTTATCCTCTGAATTTTTATTGGCGAATTTCTCATTTTGACATACTTGTAAATTTCATACAATAGTTTCAGCATTTATGTTTATTTCATTTTACATAAAAATAGAGAAAGAAAACAGTGCCTAACCAAAAATGTCAACCCTCTTCACGCGGTTTCTCTGTGCTTCCTGTTCCACGATACTTACAAAGTTTATACCAATTAAATTCCTTACAATTTGCCTCACAGTCTTTCGCAAATTATATTTCCCGTTGAAAAAATATTCGTGTCAAGCAACGATAGATTTTAATTCATTCGAGGAATAATTTTCAATGCGCCAAACCTTTGATTTGGTTTGGTGATATATACTTAACTGAATGTTGAAGAGGATGCGATTATACGTACATATACGTAAACGTTAGCAAAATAGAAATTTTCAGCTTTAACTCTGTTGCGTTATACTGTTTATGTTGTATTGTCCTGCTATTAAAAAATATTTGAAATTTGAGCAAAATAGAACAAAACTGTTCGTGTGCATGACTTCTCGTTTGATTTTTACATTAAATATTTTCTTAAAACGTTACAGATCTTTTTTCTTTTTCATTAAAATTAATGCGATCGAAATATAGAAATTCGAAAATCACGGCACAGTTAAGCGAGATATAATAAAGTGTAATAAAGTACAACGATTCATTTACAAAGATGAAAATATTTATCGAGAAGGAAAAGATTTAAAGAATTAGCGCAACAAAGTCCAACGTTTCATACATTACCATATGAACAATATATTAAGTTTGGAATTAAGGTACAAATGCACAATCTCTTGCGTTTAACGCTTAGCAACATATTCCGAAGAGGACAATATCGATTCAGGACACTTGCACAGTGTCTCGCGGGGGTTGCATCTAATTTTACACGATTGTATCCTTAGAGTTTCTGAAAATTAGTTGAACTCCGACTCCCAATAGCGTCGCAACGCCATCAGATTTTGTTATTATATTCTACGTGTGATTTATGCAAGCTAATTTCTCGCTAGTTTATCGCGTGGCCCGATCGTATTCAAAGGTCAGGCGACGCATATGGAAATATACGGGGCTGTTTCATGTCGTCCGAATTCAATTCGTGAAATGTTGCCATATGCTCTGCTCGGTCTACGGTGAAAATTATGCAAGGAGCTTCCAGTCATTCCGTTAACGACGTTTTACTTTAATCTAATTTGTAAGAGATTCCGCGCTTCTGCATGTCTGCTCGTACAGACCCGCAGATTAACAGATTAATTCAATCTGTTTGTTGCGAGTTCCTTCGTGTACAGGCTACTTAATTTCTTCTTCGAACTCGACTGCGATTTCGCTTTTTCCTTCCGCGGTCGTTCCGTTGATGTCATAAAGTACGAGCTGAAATTTCATCGTGAAAATTTCCAACAATTTCTGGCTTCCTTTTGATATCTAAATTTGACGCGCGAAAAATAAGGGATTTTTATGAAAATATTAAAAGCTTGTTTATTAAAATTCTCAGAGTGGATTTTTTTCTACTAATTTAAAAAGTTATCATTTTTTTAATTTCTATGAAAATATCAAAAAGTGAAATAATTTCTTTCTATCATTTAAATTTTTTATTTTTAAATTTATTCAAGTAAAATCCTATATAAACATTGGTAAAATGCTGTCTTAACTAAGATCAAAATATGTACAGAATACGTATTTACACTCAGTGCTTTCTACCAGTGTTTTCTATCAGTTACTTCAAATAAACAACCGAGTAATTTGAATTTATCGAATAATTACCTTCTCAAACGCAGCTTCCATCAAGAGCGTATTTCCTTTATCTACCACTGTTACAAATATTCGAATCGCAGGCAATTTCAAGGGAATTAAAGAGATACACTGTCATATTGATTAAATAAAACTTTCATCCGTTTTATTTCCATCTCGAAATTATACAACATTCTTTCCAGCGAAACAATTTACGAGCAAATAAATCGTTAATCCTTTTACACTCGATGTACATCCGATGCGTGTATATCCAATATGGTATTACATTTCATGTTAAGTAATTAATTATTAATTAACTATACATAAATAGATTTTTGTTTTCAGCAAAGCCGATCTCTATTATCTATTATAAATACAAAACGATTCCAGACTGATATCAAACCCTTCACTTCAGATATTAGTCAGAAGCTAGACTCACGATATAGTGGTAGTAACATTATAAAAAGCGATTCGTATCTTGACTTATTATCGAATGAAAATTTTATAAAAAGCCTCAAGTCATAAGGCCCATAACTGCATGATTTAATTAGATATAGCTCTTCTACGATACAAATTACAGATGCACTGATAAGAATTATGTAATATAATGATCACTTTATTTTAAAAGATTAATATACATTGAACAAAGATGAAAGATGCTAGAACGAAACAGGACGAAAGAAATTGGATGATTGAATTGAAAGGTTTCTTATTGTCAGTCCTAATTGAACTAGCCTCGTTTCACGATAACACAGACCTGAGCACATTGAACTAATATCGTTAGTGAAGTTTTACAAGTCGCGAGTTACATATACTAAATTACTGATATTAATAAATGCGCTTGCATTAGCAGGTTTACCGATAAAGCAAACGATATCTTAAAAGTAGATAAATTTTATAAATTACGAATCATCCGATTCTCCGTCCCATTTGACGTAAGGATCGTAAAATTGTAAAAGAGAAAGTCTATATAATTTACGATTTTCGACTTGCCGATTCGCTGATGTTACGTTATTACTTGGTAAATTATGGCGCAAGCGGGCCCTGTAGACACGCGCTAGCTGATCTTAAGGCGTATTGCTAGACGGAAAATGAATCTTTAATAGGGAGTGCACGTTATTCTCCGCATAATCGGCGAATTTCAGTCCGGCAGAGTATTGTCGCGGTCTTTCACGGAGGTCCTAACAATCTCGGCTAATTAAGTTGTCCTTCAATCTACGCGGATATTATTATAAAAGGGATTAACGTCGTTTTAACAGGGCGGAATCTCAGCTCGACTACTTCGACGATTTCGTTTGCCGCCTGGCCGAGGGACAAGGGTGTGCAATCTTCCCCGCGGGACATGCACCTATGGGAATATCTCGTTAAGAACGAATTTACATTTACTCTTTTGTCCTCGATTTTTCTCCTTTTTCTCGCAGCAGCACGCGCAACACGCGACTAAATTATCCCGCAAACGACCGCGATTGTTGCCAAGTAGTACGACCAGGCCGCGTTAAAATCGAGCCTCGAGGTGGATGCAAGTCCTGTTAAGAAAAAAAAACGCTTCAATGTTTTTCCATTAGGTCCCCTTTGTTCAAGGGAGATTCAAAGATTTTTTTAACGGTGTCGTCGCTTACGCATCGAGTTTGTTAGGGTGGATTTTTGCATGCTTTTAGACACGGAAATGCGTCGCATTCATGGAAATAAGGGAATATTTGTAAGTAAAAGGTCGGGATGAATGTGACAGAGGGGAATTATAAAAAATCGGAGTATTTTTAGATCGCAGGTACGTGGAGAAATGAAAATTATTTGAAGCGAAATGCCAGAGATAAAGTATTCCTCGGGAAGATTTTACCTTACAAAAATCTCTTATCCTGGATTATAAAGGTATCGCTATGTATTGTATTGTACCGTCGTAGGCGATGTTTCTTTTATCGAACTATCGTGCAAATTATGTCGAGAAATGTAAAAACTTGTTCTCGTTTGGAAATCCAATTAGCGCGTGACAAATATTTTATTAATGTTAGTACGGATTTAAAACTGATGGGATTCATCGAACGTAAAACGCGTTACTATAAAAATTGTTGCGAAATTTTTGCGATATCATAAAAGATCGTTTTTTTACAGATTCTTGGAACGTTTTCTACCAGGAATAAAAGTTCGATGGTATGTGTAAAAAGTAGTGTCTCTTGTCGAATTTTAAATTGTAGATTCCGTCCTGTTACTGCACACTAGTACATACAGTGCGCTCTAACCATATGCAAAACCCGAGCAGAATCGATGAGTCGAACATTGTACGTTCCCCTCGTAAATCACTTGCAGTACCCAAACAGGAAATAGCATTTTACTTGACAGGGATTGACTTTTGGACTTACGTGTACGTAGCATTTTTCACGCGCGTCGCTGAATTCTACGATACTTAAAAATTCTGGAACAATATTTTTTAGCCCGTCCATTCAATTTGCCTTCCATACTACGTTTAATTCCATTTCATTCCACTCGCAATTTACCGAATGCTTCTCAGTTCGCGTAATTTAAATAACGCGGAGCTGATTCAAAATAGTCGATTTCACGGCGTACCTACGTATTTTTCAATATCGTAATTTAACGAATACCATACACGGTGCAATTCACCTTGCGTCGCGTCCAAATAGCCGTATAGCTTTGAACACGATCTGAATCGAACAGACTACAAAGACCAGTGCGATTAACAGAGAGTAGAAATTTTGTTTAACGACGAGGTTTCCCCTTGCCTCCGGTCATTTTCATACGTAAAATTGTTGATTAAAGAAAGAAAGGAAAAAGAACGTCGATTGGGGCGGGAACACGAAACGAAAAGACTAAAAACAGGCGCGTAAAAACTGGCGCACGCTGGGCCTGTGTATTAACCGGCGACGGTGAGAATGATAAAAATATAAAGCCGCGTGGCGGCAGGCTGTTCGACTACTAAAACCCCACGGGGGCGCGGTAATTTTGCCGTTAAAAAAATCGAGACAATTACCTGGCGAAAAAAATTAAACTGGATCAAGTGCATCACGGTTTGAAAGCGCCATTAAGTTAGTATGGCCGCATTTTACCCGTAGAAATTCAATCGGTGCACTGATGGACAAAGCGGGGGAGAGAAAAATAGGGTGGAGGAAGCCATGACGAGGACGGAGAAACGAAAGAAAAAAGGAAGGGAGGAGGAGGACGGGTAAGCGCGAAACGAGAAGAGAGACGAGAAATCACGGTGGAGGACGACGAAGTCACGCTGTGCCGAGTACAGGATGGAACGACGAGAAAGGAGGGGGAAGGGGGTTAGAGAAGAAAAAGAAATATAAGAAGAAAGCTACGCGAATGGAGGGGATGAAAAAGAAGGAAACGGCGAAAACGGTTGAAAAGGCCGCGTCCGTATCATAGATTCCTGACGATAAGACGAGGACGGCTAGCGACAGGATGCAAAGGAGACTGATCAAGTGAGATAAAGATCAACGATTTGACGGAGACAGAGTGCAGAAAGAGTGGGAGAGGAAGGAAGGGAGAAATAACATGGGGTTGGGGGAGAACATAAGAGTCGCAAAGAGGAAATAGCATCAACGAGCGGCGCTTCATTTCAATGGAATTGGCTGCATCAATGCCAATTAATTAGCTGGTAAACTCTTGTCGGTCGTCGGCCTCTGAGTAATTTCATTAGTCCCCGGAGCAGAGAGCCGTTGAATAAATAAGGTCCTGTTTTCACCATGAATACCGTCGTCCGGCGTTTCGGGAACGATTCCTCACGTGGGTCAGCCCCTAATCGGTCGATCTACCTCGAAGATACCCGTACGCCGCTGAGCGATTCGAATCGCTCGTGCCGGCCAGCGCCGCGATCCTTAATCACTCTTTTTCCAACCAACCGGTAGGACACACGGAACTGTTTGTGCTTCCTGACAAACAGTATCTCGTCGTCGCTCACGGTACCAACGCAAGAAACTAACTCGTTTACGTCGAATAATCTTTTTCTTTTTTCTTTTTTTTTTTACCTCCCCTTTTTTCTTTCTGCCCCCCCCCCCTCCGCAATTTTCCTGTTTCTACGTTTTCTACGTTTCGTCGGAAGAAATTGATGAGGTTTCGTGAACGAAATTTCGTGAGAAGAACATGGTAGGTGATTTATCGAGGCGCGACGAAATAAACGATTTGAGCTGATGAGTCTGACGAGGAAATGGTCGAAATAAGAATCGTAAATTTCGAAGTTTCGGTGTATTTGTTTCGATAGTATTTTTCCCCTCTTTCCGCTTACACTAATGAAAATTTCTGCGAACATTTCATTTCTGTTTCTATCTTTTCGGAACATCAATCATGCAATGCGATGCATACCTTCCGCTCCTTGCGTCTAGAAAGATGGTTTTTAATATCAAGTACCGCGTATTTCATCATCGTGAAATATAATATAAACATCGTTTCCTGTTATTATATCGCGTTTAATTCATTTTTGAATTTCAGTTTCCCAGCAAAGAGCTTGTTTATCCTACATTTTAATCCACGCTTTCAGTTCCATGCGTATTGCAAATAACGCTTCTGAATTTTCTATAGCCGCCATAGCTTCAGTTATTTTATGAAATTCTCAATTATTATCGTATAAAGATGGTAGTATAAAATGAATTTTGATTATATAAAATGAAAATCTGTGCGATCGTGCGAAATTAAATTATTTTATGAAAATGATTTCCTCGCAAATTAATCGATTCGATATTATCGAGAAGATTTTTTTATGAAAAATTGCTTGCAACCGAATTGAAGAACTTAACGATGAATTTTACTTTGCTCGACGAACAAAGTCATACGTTATTTCGTGGAGAAAGTAAGTATCAGGAAAAGCTTTTAATATTTTACTGCATTATACTCTTGTTCGTTTATTCGAGGCGAGAATGATATCTCGAGATACAATTCGTTTTTGAAAGATAGTTGAATTAACTCGTTCTATCTTCCTTTTATCTACGCATAAGTGCGTTCAGGTTTGAAAGCATCGCCAGAAACTCTCGTCACAAGAAACCATTACTCCCTCGTTTTTCGTGTCATTTAATACGTGCAAAGGTTTTGCTTAATTTTAATTATTTTCAATTTATTCCGGCTAGAAGTTTTCTTAAAACATTTTCTCATAAGTAATTTTACATTGGAATTCGCTTGAGAAATTTTTAATCAATTTTTTTAAATCACATGCAGCGTTATATGCGAAGTGAATTATACGAATAATGGAGCTTCAGATTATTAATAAAGGAACTAACATAATAAAAGCGAGTTTTAAATCGGATTTTCCCATTTGCCGTGATGGACGTCCAAAATGAGCTGTCGAGTAACTGATTATCTTTCTTTTGTTGCAAAAGTTAAAATAAAAATATACATTTTCCTCCAATATCGATAATTGAAATTTTTTAATGCATATTCCATAAATTCTTCAGAATAATAGAAGCTACGATTGGAGATAATAATTACATCATTAAATTAAATCACGATTAAATGTGGTATTTCTCTTCTTTAATCAGGATACATGTATATGGAATTAAACAAATGATAAAAACACCAAAGGAAACAGCGCATTACGAATACACATAAACGATACGAATTTAATTAATTACCCTCTCGTTATCCGCTCCGACGTTATATTCCACTGGTATCTCCATGGTCATTCATTTTTTGTTATTAGCTACTATACTTCATTCCACTCATTCATCATTTAAGATACACAATTAACTCTTTCAATCCTCATATATCTAACTTATGATTGTAATACGTAACAAGTATAATTATTTATATCATTCTTAAATTTATGGAAACAAGTTTTCAACCTTCTACCTTACCTTTTCAGTGTTGAATTACGCTTGTAACACGAATTCCAATTCATTAAAGATGGCTTCTATTTGCGACATTTTATAATATCAGTTCGAAGTAAGCTACAGTTTAATTTGCATACTAATTTTAACTTTAATTTTGATTTCATAAACTAAATGCATCGTGATTCAATTTTTTGAAATTATTATATTATAATTTAAAATTTTAATTTTAATTTGAATCTCATCACTATGTAGCTAATATTATATTACGTATAATGTGACAGTATTATAGTACTGAATAGCTAACGTTAACTGAAATTGCTTACCAACAAAAAAAAAATGGAACATCACAATTGAAAATCACGAAAGATTATTATTCCACAATGGAATATTATGAAATATTATTTCCCTGCAATCGAAAATTACGGTATACAATTTTTCGTCTGAATGAAAAATCGTGCAAGATTATATGTATACAAGTCTCGCCTAAGCGAAGTTCTATTGGAAATCATAGAAAAGTATCCCTCCACGATAAAAAAAAAATCGTAAAACACAATTTCTCTATAATCCTTCGTGACAATAATAATCCTAAATCTCCTTCGTGACAAAAAAATATCACAACAGACCATATAGAAATTTCCTGCAAATCGATTTCTATCGAAAACCAACGAAAAATGTTTACTCCAAAATAAAAGATCGCAGAATCAACCAAACACAATTCTTTTCCACGATGAAAAATCATAAAAGCTCGTGTAGAAATCTCGTCCAAAATCCTATCCTCGACTCGTTCCCCAGTTCGTATTTCGCTAAAATCATCGAACGATTCGTATTTCGTCCGGATCCCTAACAACGGCGTACAGAATGGTTGGAGATGAGGACGCTTTGGAAGTTTTTAGCCGGGGCTCGATCGTTTGTCCGACGGGGAATCTCATTAACGAGGGGCCATACTATAATTGCGTATCAGGATCGAACGACATTCGCGAATATTAGGGGCTCGTTCGCGGAGCTCTGTCGGCGGAAAATAGTCGGATTAGTCCGGCAAGCAGAAATATAGTACGCGCGTGATCACCGGCTACGATTAAGGCTCGTGTACAGAACGAACCGGGGTAGGAGAAATCGTTTAATTAACGAGCCGTTCAAGTGACGATATTAGCAGTTATGCGTGAAAACAGTTCGTCGTTATTTTGGTTACGATAATGAGATCGGATCGCGAGGAAATGCTGCTTATCGGGTGCTGTAAATTACATTTATTTAACGACATTCAAGAAGATATATTGACCGCTAATGACAGTCGTTAAATGATAAAATATTTATTATTCTTCTCGCTTTAATCGCTGACAAAATTAATAATGCTGATGCGATATGGATTCGTTTTGCATGCAGTCTGGAATTACGATATCGATGAATGTGTATTTTGAAATGTCATTATCGTCATCGATGAATTTACTTATTGACATCTAGTTGTAATTTGTGATATAAATTATATATATATTATATGATATAATTATATGATATAGATTCTATAACCATATTTTACGAAAGGAACGAGAAAATTTTATGAAAAGAAAGATGCATCTTATTAAATAAAACTTTAGCGATTATGCTTTGATCAGAATTTTAGAATCGACACTTGCTCATGCGAAAAGCTTCGTTGGTACATATTGGACCTATTTCTAGGTCCACTTGCGATTGATATTTACTAATTTATAAGAATATTTATGAAGGATATTTAAACGAATCACCTTTTTATATCTTCGTATGCGATACTTCCTAATCACCTATTACATTTACGTATATCGAGAAGAGCAACAAATCTCAGAATTACGCTTCTCTTCAAATAAGCCATCAAGAGCACGAGAACACTTCGGACGGGCATCAAGCAAAGAATACATCCGCGTTTCAGTTTGTTCAAGTCGCATGTACTGTCATTTCCGTTTTGAAACGCGCACTTATTTTTAATGTGCCGTCTCGATTCGCCGGGTCTCTCTCTATACAGTACAATCTTCGTACAATATACAACGTACGAGCGACGGGCAAAACGTTAAGTCCCCTGTTTGCGCGATTGTCCTAACAATATTCGTGGCGCGGATGCGATACGGCCGGTATTATTTGCACGATACAATGGAAGCGTTGTGCGAGTAACGATATAAGCGTGAATTACGCCCGTCTGCCACCGGCCGATACAGTGGCTTTTCGCGCTCTAACGATTTGCTTCTTTGACTTTATGTCGCTTGGAACGCGCCCGGATTAGTGGCCATTGCGTTGGACTAACGGGGAAAGATCCTCGGACACTGACGATTAAAAGGATCGTATAACTTTCGGAATTACTTGCCACGCAGCTTTCCCGGAAACGAATACCCTTGCGAAGGGGTGAAGTTCACCCTCTCGAAGATAGGGTTGCTTGGCAGTTTTGGATCGTTTCATGTGAAAATGGTAGGAAGGAATGTTGTCGATAGGCCGTAGATGTTCGTGTAGATGCATATTTTTGGAGAAAATGTAACGAACATGAGAACAAGATAGGAATTTGTTATGCTGCTGGTAGGTTAAACGTGTATATTATATCATTGTATTTGTTATAATATTTACATATTGATTAGTCGGGTACAATTATATTAAATTTCGTATGATTTAGTAGTACCTTCGTATGGATACAAATATTTGATACTGTGAAAATGAAGTTATAGAATCTGATTGAAAGACACTTCGTGAAAAAGAAATACAAGGATATGTACAATACTTTTTGTAGGCGCTGTATATCTTTTGTATATTTATTACTAGTTTTATAAAGGAAATTACAAAAATGAAAATTTAACAGAGTTTCTTTAAATATTGTGACGAGTACTTTGAATATTTTATATATTTTCATATATTATTTACATTCTGTATTATTTTTAAAGACTTAAATTTGTTATAAATGTATAAATATCCGCAGGCAAGTAATCAGTCTCAATTTCAAGTATATACTTACACTTTTGAGTCATTGGTGAAGCGTTGGATATGTATATGTACTTACATATAGTACATTATGTTTCGGATTAGAATAGTTCAATTGAATTGAAAATTGATCGTATCATTATCTAGAATGTGAATTATATAGTCAATAAAGGAGCCAGCGAGCGAACAAATTTTTAAAATTTTTTAAAAATGATGAATATTTGAAAAGGAATAGAACAAATTACCAGAATAATCGTAAAGATGATTTCAATACTTTGTTTTACCACAATTTAAATACGACTTTTATATTTTCACAATTGAATCGTTCAGTAGCCTCGTTCTTCAATAAATTATTTTTCTTTTATGCTTTGAGCAGATTTTTTCGTTATTACATTCACACGTTAAAAACTGACCAGTTTACGAAATTATATTATAAGAGCATTATAAATGTTCTGCTATTACCTTCGAAATAACCGGCAACCCGTTTTATGTTTCTTTGTATTATTATTACGCTAATGAGACGTTACAGAGAAATTTACAAAGAAAAACTACTTAACATTCGCTGTGTTACGAGTACCCCTTTCGTTTGACTTTAATCCACTTAACTGCTACTCTGTAGTACCTTTTGTAGAATCAAGTATATTTGCATCCTTTTGTTTCACTGAACGATTTTAATAACGAGTTGTATTCAAATAGTAATGGCAACAATCTCTATAATTTCATCGAACATATAAAAGAACGTGTAGAAATTTATGTAAAATATAGGAGTAAAATGTTCTTTCACTTGCAATGGGTTAAATTTTTCATATAATCTGTAAGATATCTCGTTAATTTGATCGTATATTCTATATAAGCTGATCACAGAGTATAAAAGAAAGAATGAACATTAATTCAATTAAGAGAAATTAAAATAATGTCTAGAGAACTTTTATTAACTTTGTTAATTTAAAATATTAATTAATACTGGAAACTTATTATTACTAATAAAATTTAGCCAACGATTAAATGCAGGTGGACTTAATAAAAATTTTTAAGTAATACAAATGTATAGAAACTTAGCAAATTATCAAAAACCTGACAAATAATCGTAAGTTTGTCAGGAAAGCTATTGTAAGGATAGAAGATTTCTTTCTTTCTTATTGAATTATACGTAACTAATCGAATTAAAAATAATAATTCTGATAATACTCCAACGAACAAAATTAGACTTTATTTTGTTGAAAAATTTCGATACTCGTAGACATATCACGAATGTACATGACTGTATGGTTTTGTGCAATTAAATATTATTTGCATTCGTCGGAAATGTTCTCAAATTGAAAACAACGAAACTGTTTTTACAGTCGGATTTCATATAGATATACAATGGACAGTTGTTTTTTTCAAATTCATATCCTGTTACACTTTTCTGCCGTAACAATTTACGTCTAATTAAACGCGGCTCTTGTTATACGAAGGATTAAAGTCACGTGTTTGTTTTTCACAGGATGCAATCGCACTGTCAGGAATTCCGTTGGATGGATACGATGGACAGGACGAATGGGGCGATGTATTATTCGCATCAGAGCGCCTCCTAGAGATCCTCAGGTAAATAAAAATTCTCTTATTAACAGTTGTGAATTAAATATTTTGCATTTATTATGTTTTTTCTTGCTTTCTGTAAATCGAATTTTCGCTCTATTTCAAGAGTAAATAAATCGGATAAAAATAACAATACACGAAGCAAAATTCGTTGGTTTCGTCAAATTTCTGGCAATGAAATCTCATAGGAACGCCGCACACAATCTTCGCCGATATTTTTTTCCAGTCGAAACATATTGATAAAATGTAATATTCCTTCGTAGAAAAATTTAACACTTCTTTAGAGAATGAAAATCCACGCTATTAAGCATCGAATACGTAAATACCTTTTTGTACAGAATTTCGTTTCGTAATAATGTTCCGAAAACGCTATAAAGACGTCCTGTAACAAAATTTGGTCCGACGCAGGTGATCGAGTTAAAAGTTAGGAGGTTGCAAGTTGGTTTCCTGAAAGAAACCAGATGCGAAGGCGCTTACGTTCAATTCTCTGATGGCAGCGAGGATCTTGAGGATGAAACAGGACGTTATTGCGGCTATGTGAGTGGCAACACAACCAGGTAGAATATATTTCAATTTAATTTAACTATTGTATAGTTATTGTCAATTATATTACTATTGCAAAGAATTTTGTGTATAGATGTGTCATAAAAAAAAATATCGGCACAGGCCAGATTTTCCTATCAAATTCTACGTAAATCTGCAAAACACACGAGTTTTCAATCAATCTTTTTGTAAAATATCTGTAACTTTCGAATTCTGAAGTTTATATACTTCACAATTTATTGTCGTTGGACTCTACAATAAAAGTAGAGAATAATTTATTTTTGAATAAAACATAAGATTTTATCTATAATACTGTTAAATTGACATAAGAATCGATTCTGGAACAGTTTTGGGACCGTAGGTAAAAGAAGAAAGTAACGGTTCTAGAAATTTAATTAAAATTATATACATTTTATAATAAAGGTTATCGTAATTGTTTTCAGTCCTTTCTTATGACGCGCTTTGATTTTAAATTCAGTTATTATATTTTATCAAGAAAACTGATTGCACAAATACTTTTGTTCATCGCTCTACATTATACAGATCATTATAAGCTCGTTATACACAGAGTTTCTCTTATATTGTCAATCGGTTGTTACTATATTTCACATAATTATACTGACAGATTTACGTAATTGCTTTATCGATAGGTATACTTTGCATACGTAACTTCCCATGAATTTTATTCCATTTCTTATTCTATTATACCTACTCGCATCTGAATAATCGGATATCAAAGAAATTTGCATTCGTAAATATACAGAACTTAGCAATTACTAAAATAAATTATTATCAGAGTACGAAATGTTTGTAGGATAAAATACGAGTGTACTTAATATGGAGATAAAAGGGAGGAGTGATTGGTGGGATTGTTAATGAAAAATAATTAACCGGTTGGAATAGTATTCACGGCAAGTTGTAAACCAAATGTGTGTAAGTGCCTTTGGTAGATAATGGATTAAACAGATGTCCGTTGGTCGAAATGTAGCGACTCCAAGCCGCTTATAAACGCGGCATTTAATGTTTGTAAATATTCCCCATTTCGATATATCCGATAATTTTGGCTTGCTTTAATTTCAATTTTCTGGCTTCCGAGTCCCTTTTGTAATCCTTATTAACACGTTTCTCCGTTACGAATCATTTTAACACAGTTATTGAATGATCCTCTAATTTATCGAATGTACAAGCGAAATATGTTGTTTAGTTTGAAAGATAATTTATGCCACAATAATAACAACGCATCGTTAAATTTTACTATGATATTCAATTACAACGATTGGGAAAATTGATAGTTACATTTGCTATATTTATAATGTATTCTAGAATTTAATTAATTACCAATTAACTCTTTACCGGACAGACAGCTGCTACGTTGATGTACGAGTCCACCGATCTCGAAGACTCATATTTTACCGTATCGCGTATCTTATTGACCTTTTTATTCGAGCTATATTTTATGCTGATTATTCTTGGAATACATAATAAAATTAAAAGATACGTACACGCGGCAGACATTAAAATCAACGAACCACCTACTATTCACTTTTCAAGTTCCCAACATTTTTACATCACAACGAATTCTTAGGTACGTTAAACGAAAGTTTCGAACCTCTACGTTTCATCCACTACGTATTAGATATCGCTAAACGTAGAAACACCAGCGAATTCGTTGCGTTTTAGTCGGTTAAATCGCAAAAACGTGATCTAGCCAGACCTTACCTATTCGGCTATACCCTTTTAATTATCCCGCAGGCTGTTCCTGCGAAAGGGACCGAATTTAACCATCATAATGGACTCGGACGTAAAGTTCGCCGCCGAAAATCCGGTGATCTTCTCCGCCCAGTTTTCCATACTACCTGCCCAGCTAGCCGCCGAACGGCATCGTGGATTCTCCCCGTCCTCTTCGACCGAGTGCCCATTGGAGTGCGCCGTGAGGAACGATCGAAGGTCCTGCAAGCTCGCATCCCCGGGTTACCCGGGCGTGTATCCGCGCGGTATCAAATGTAGGATTGCTCTGGAGTCGAGCGCGGGTCGCTTTAAAATCGGCGGACAACCGGACGACCTTTTCGACCTGATGAACCGTACGTCGCAAGACGGCTGCCAAACGGAGAACTGCGAACAGCACGTGGAGATCGTGGCGGAAGTGACGAAGACGAGGGTCGCCAGGTCGAAAGACGGACGATCTCTAACGGAAGAGATTCCGGTTGAGAAGCGAGCGAGGAGGAGCCCGGATCACGACGAGGAGGTGGAATTTATCATTGGCCAAACGTCGCACAAGACCAGGAGGGGCAGAAATAATCGGAGAAGACTTAAGAAAGCTAAAAAGGAAGCGGACGGATCAAAGGGTCCGCGCGGCAATTCCCATGGAAAAGCAACGAACGAGGATATCCGGAGAAATATCGGCCGTCCGAAAGAGATCACCGAACAGTCTTCGGCAGACGCGTTCCACGGCTCGAGAAGCAGCTTCAGGCATTCCGGCGGCTATCGCGATCAAGGAATCCGGCCAGAATCTATCCAGAAGAGACTTCGTCACCCGCAGCGCGTCCATAAGAAATCCATGGACTCGATAAGCTCAAAAAGAAATTTCGACCATGATCTAGGAGATATATCGGACGCGAGGATTCTGCCCGACGGGTTGGGACACGAGATTGCGAGGAAAGGCTTGAGCCAGGAGAAGATCACCGCGTTACAGGTGAGTTATCCCCGGAAATTTATTTCGGACGACACTTTCGGACGCTATCTCGATCGTTTCGATCAGGTTGTCTAGCGTCTGATTGATTGCCGTGTTATTCGACAACGATAGCGGGGAAGAAGGAATCACGCGTAAATACTAATTGGCAAGTAAAGATGCGTAGATATGTATTGATCGCGGTGTCTGTTGTCGTGCTACTCTATGATACACATAGAGGTTATCTGGGTTTGGTTGAACTTATAAGGTTTACCGCTTAGCAAGCTGATAGCTGAACTTATAAGGTGCTTCAGTTAGCAATCGGTTAGATGAGTTGAACTTATAAGGAGTTCCGTTTACCATGCATGTCCAAAAGATGAATCCATACATTTGAAAGAATAAATTGCGTGGCTTATAAGGAACGAATATTACGGTTATAAAGATCGCATTTAAAATTGAAAAGTTATTCATTCTTCTCTCACTGAGACACGATGTATATATACTTCTTTTTAGTATTACTTTTTATCTTTTAGGTAACACATTAAGCAACGTGTTTATTTTACAAACTCTATTTACAAGCATCACGTACAAATTACAAATGCACAATTTAACTGTATCGAGAAGAGAATTGAATTAATTATTTTGATCGTTTTAATCAAAATTAAGCAATCGATGTATCTACTGCCTCTCTATAAATAACCTTCGTCTTTTTTTTCTTTCGATAATTACCGCTCGCATAATTTCCGTCTTCCCCCGACTATTCTCATTCCAAAACCAACAACGATAAATATCCCTCGAAACTCGATAAATACTTATCGATCATTCTGTTGGTGTGAAATAGAGGTTGTAACTGGAGAAATTATTTTGCAAGTAGATACCGGTGCGCTTTAATTTCGCTGCAAGGATACAACAGTAACTACCAAACTCTCGCTAAACAGTTCTCGCGAAGTTTCCTTTTGGGGGCCAAGTTGATTAAACGTTTCGCTTCGCGTCTAGCGCTAGCAATAGATACAACGCGTGAATCTAGCTAGACGATCTAATGTAACGTAAAGATGAAACGAAGTAATCGAATTATATTTCTTCGCCCAATAAGGTTCCCGACTACAGATACGCAAAGAAGAGTCAAATACCGGAAAAATTAGCAAGCACCAGTTGCGTGGGCGATTATCTGGCGTTGCTGGAGAACGTGGACGGAAAGATCTTTGAAATCTCCAAGTTCTGCGGAGAGGGTCACGTTCCACGGATCCTTTCGAAAGGAAGGAGCATTATCGTGGAGTTCTTTGCGGAACAGGACGGCACTATAATGCACGACGGGTTCCAGTTGTCGTTTCAGGAAACGGAAGAGGCGCCCGGCGTGAAACACGATCGAAATTGCGAGTTCGTTTACAAAAGTACGGAACGAACCAGGGAAAATATCAAGTCGTTGCAGAGCTGGTATCCGCCGAATACTTTGTGCAGTTATAAATTTATGGGCAGATCGTCGGAAAAGATCTCCGTTCATATGAAGATAATCAGGAACGAGCCGGACCAGGAATATGCTTCGCAGAAACGGAACTTCAGCCTGAATTACTGCTCCGGAAACGAGATTGCGGTTTACAATGGGATCGAGGTGAGTAACCGTCGAGCCAACGTAAGAAATTAACGGGTTGTGTGGTAAACATAATAGCTTTCCTGTTGCTTGTCTTATTGTGCTATTCGAGATTGTTCTTAAATGGCCTTCGTTCTTTTAAAAAAAAGTGAATAAATTATGTAGGTACAGGATCTAATTTTGTTGCGCTTACCCTGACAAATTTTTCATTTATGAACATATCGCGTTCTTTTTTTAATTTTATTATATTGTTTTAATTTTCGTACTCGTCGTATTTTCTATTCTACGAGTGTAAGAATTGCTTGTGATAATTCAAACAAACAATCGAAGAGTAGGGGTGAAAACGGGAAAAATTTTCCATTCTATAACACATTTTGCTTATGAGAACTGAGATAGCATAAATTCTAACGATTATAATGTTCGAAAAATCTTCGTAAGGTAATTCATTGAAGATTTGATATACTGGTTAAAAAGGGTATGTACGGGGTATGACCAGTCTATTGCTGGAACAAAACACAAATAAAAAAGATTAATATTTTATTAATCGTTCCTTTTTATGATGTCTAAGTAAGTTGTAAATTTTATGAACAATTCAGTTAATTTCATTGAATGCGGTTCTTTCCTTAGTGGACTAAAACATTAAAACTCAATTTCTTAGCTATTTTGTAACATTTTCTCCTTCTGCTCTTCTGAATTTGGCCACAAATGAAATAATTAAGAGTTGTTATAATTGTTCGAAATAAGTACAAGTTTTCGTATATTTAAGTGAAACTAATCTTTAAAAATGTATAGGAAAACTAGGAAACAGATTATGAAAATATTTTGTGTATTTTAACACGCTGACTACAGATGAATATTGCATCTTTTACTTATAACGTTAATGTGTTGTGGTTTGATTAAAAGTTTCAGCGCTCGAGTGCTTCTCTATAAAATATTTAGCATTTTAATATTATCACCACAATATTAATAGCGCTGAAAATTGTACAAACGTATAGTTATTTATTTAATTGAAATAATTTAATTACTTTCGTCATCCTTAGAGCGTCACTGGCTTGTCTAATGACGTGACCCGCATATTAATCAACGTGTTAAACAACATACGACTATCATTAACAAGAGTTGCATATATAAATTTTTTAATATTACTTTTATACTATCGTCTCATTTTCTTCAATAACAAAACCACTACATCCTTTTCTATTACCTCACATTTCGCATTGATTCGCATTCTTTACAAAAATATTTTATTAAATTTTCTCAAACTTTTATATTGCCAGCAACATTTGTATCTTTCAAGAATGTTCTCTTCCTCGTTTCGTTCGTACTATTCTATTTCCATCCTACAGCGAACTTTTTCATCCTGAAATTCCTGTTATGCTAATTATAAATCGCAACTCACTCCGTCATAATAAAATAAACATGAGAATATTGAACTTCCAGGTGAACAACAGCGTCTTGATGTGGTCTTACTGCGATGTGTCCCACCAGGACATTAATAACATTCAAGTTCCTCTCACCTCCAGCGGAAATGAATTGTTAATACAATATTATAGCGCGAAGGGCTCGTACGATGGGCAAGAATTCACTTACACGATATCCTACAGGTTCATAAAGAAATCGCAGAATTCTACCACTAGACGTCAAGTCCAGGACGATTTCAAGCTGATCTCTCTCAGGCCGGTAAACTTTTCAGCGTTGAACTTCAATGAGAGCGAGAATTGCAACTGCGATTTCGGCGACAGAATCGGCAGCTTTAAAAACTGGTTTATGGTACTCGTTGTCCTAGGAATAGTCTCGTTTCTCGGTGCTATTCTCACTATAATAGCCCTCCTTGCCAAATGCATCAAAATGCGATCGATGGAGAAGAAACTGCTGCAGACTCCGAAACTATAAGCCCGATCAAATTTTGTACGATTTTCTATCTGTTCGAATAAAACGATCTTTTTTACAAGCGAATAGATTTAGATCTGCGCGTGTGTTCATTTGATCCACGTTTGGACATCTTCTACATTTTTCTATCGATTGTTGCGATATGATTAAAATTTGGCCGGATGTAATGATCTTCAAATTTTTGCAACTCGAATCCAAATTGGATTTAGAATTGAAGAATCGTGAAGCAGATACTGTAGATATTTCTCTTGATGTAACTTAATTTATACGTTGTATTATTTTTTTCAGAGGAATAAAATAAGATTTTTCGTAATTTTCATTACGATGCTTTCGTTCTTCTTAAGTTATTATTTTTTAATAAACTGTACGCATAAAAATATTTCTATTTCGATTTATATTCAAATTATATCGAACGACAGTTCTTGATACTGACGTTTCTCGTTCTTTCCCTGTGATTTTCTTCAACTTTTGCATTCATCGAACAAATTTTCAAGATAGGTTTTATTAAAAATAAATGAAAATGTGCATACAACAATCCATAGAAGGAAAGAAATATAATCGCAACACAAAATACAAAAACAATTACTACTTTTGTAGCTTTGTTCTATACTTGCCACATTTTCACCTTCGTTCATTAATTTTCTCTTTAATTTCCACTTTCGATATCAAGAGAAATTATGTCCCAAAAAGATATAATCTTACTTCACGTTTTATAATTAAACCTAAAAATATAACCAGTTGTATAATTAAGAACAAATCGTATGATAAAACAATCGAACATTTTGTCCGAATCAAAAAGTATCGCGTAAAAGATCAAGGTCTCACCGAGATTTGAACTCGGATCGCTGGATTCAGAGTCCAGAGTGCTAACCGTTACACCATGAGACCTTGAGAATTTTTTTCACCGAAGCTAGAGTAGTGGGCATGTGTAAGTAAATGAATACTTTACACATTTTTATAATATTACAAATGAATTAACATCGAGAAATATAAATGACAATTGTGATCGACGCAACGGCCAAGTCGATCAAGCATTAATTCCATCAAACCGCGAACATGTAAATACGGATGATCCTCGACATACATATCTAGTTAGAAAAACATAAGAAAATCAAATTGTTGACGTGGAAATGAGAGAAAACGGACGAAAGAGCGTACGAAGTAGATATAAATGCGTACGATAAAAATGATCATAACGTACTTTGTTAGAAGGTCTAAGGAAATATCATCGCTTGAGGAGACAGCTTTAAAAAAATTTTTTTTACCGATAACAATAAGCACTAATTGTACGGCCGTTAAGTAATAGTATGGACTCTAATATACCGTTATAAGTGTTATTTTGCATAAGTCAATAAACGTTGCTTCTGTACAATATGATAATTAATCAAAGAGAACGTGTAAAGTCCATGTAATATAAAGCATTCTTCGTTGAATAAATGCTGTATTATAAACACTTCCTATACCATCAAATGCTATCGATTCTCATTGTTGAATCTGCGGTCAAAGGTAGAGAGGTTTCTTCGTGCATAAATTACGATCATTCGGTGCTCGATTCAAACCTTGAATATTCAGATCTGCGTTGAATGAAGGAAAATTGCTTAGAACGTACTAGTAAGTTTGCAATTAGCAAACATGAAAGAATTAGCGTCAATTGTACATAATAATTTACCATGATGGTATGAGAGGGCAGACACGTTTCTGTGTTGCGATGAAAGTCGAAACTGTAGAAAAATATTGTTACGTAAACAATTCTCAAACCAAAACCACGCATAGAAAGAAAAAATGCGAAAATTAACAAATCGACAGACTGGTAAAATCAGAACATTGAATACTAATTCTACTTTCAGCGGCATACCAGAATCAAGGATATCAAAGGATACGTTTTTATTGTTGCGATAGCGTACAATTCGGATAATTTCGCGAGCGAACTTGAACGATATAATGTGAACATAATGGAGGTTCAAATCAAAATATTAAATTATAATTATATTTCAAGCGACAAAGAGTTAAGAGAAAATCATAAGTAGGTGTGCTTGCGAACGGGATGAAATACGTGTGAACGAAACACTTGGGACCGTAATATCGTCCGACGTAAACTATCGCCATACTTATTGCATCTTATGACGAAATTGCAACGTTACATATGAAGAGAAAAGACGATTCCGAAACGATATCACATAAGAGATTAACTAAGTAACCACTTGAGGAGAGTAATCTCTTAAGTTATTTGTATTCAACAAAACGAATGAATTACATCATCAACAAGTATGAAAATATAAAAATTTCTTAGGCAGATTTAAGATTTAAGAAAACAAAAATGATCGCTAATCACGTGTGAAATGTTTTGCTAAATGTAACACAAGATTTCCACGTTGTCCTTAACATAGATTATACTTCATTTTTTTATCGTTTACGAACTATTTAAGTTAATTAACTAATGCAATAGTACAGCTGTTGTTAAAAGCGATGGCAGAAAGATTAAAATGCTATCGTTGAATAAGTAAGATCTTAGTATTATAGTTATAACCGCTATTGCAATATTGCACAATGTTTCAACAAAATTGGATTTGATGGGATGCAGTTAACGAGATAATTTTTCTTTAAATTCGAATGATGATTGAAAAGGTGTAAAAAGTAAATTTTTTCTTTTTATTTCTTTACGTATAGAGTAAATTTTTTCTTAAACGGTACCATAATGTCGTTTTAAAAATCTCCATTTTAATCTGTACAAGTGCTTCGTTTATTAAAATTGTAACTTTTCCATTAAACTGCAATCTACCTACATTAATTTAAGAGCAGTTTCGGTGGACGCATAATGCGAGACACAATGAAGCATTCGCACTGACAGTAATTGGACGTTGCGCAAGCAATGATTTACCGGAAATATATTACATTGGTTAAGTCAAGGCATGAATCAGCATTTCTTCGTGTATTTTGCCCGTATTTCATAAAGCAACGAGCAAAAAGGTGAACAAGCGACACAGCTGCGGTGCCAAACAATAATTTGTTAAAATGTTCCTACTCGTTTCGTACACGAAATGTCGCGAGAATGTTATCGAATGTAGATCTCTAAGTATTAATTTTTATTATCCTCGCATATTCACGTATCTCCGTCGAATACTAAATTGATCTACATTTGTAACAATGGAACGTATTTTTATAAAAAAAAAGAAAAGAAAAAAATAAAAAATAATAATAATAAGAAAAGCAACTTGTAAATGTGATAAATATTTAATCGAATTGTATGCCCATTAACAATAAGCGATCTACAACATGTAATAGCATCAAAATGCTCGAACGATGTGTAACTGTATCAAGTGAAATGAAAACACTTCATAATAAAAACAAAAGTATTGCTAATTGTACACGGTTGCGTGATTTTTCTTATTCTGGCATGACCTAATTTTTTACTTGCTCTATGTAATTTTGATTGTTACTTTACCAAACGAAACATTAGTTTGATGGATACACCGCTAATTTGTTTTTAACTACAAGAGTTTAATGATAAATGACACGATAGAGGTTTGTAACTGTATTAATTAATTTCTTTTTCATTTTAATAATAAAACGAATAAAAATATTAGTTATTAAAAGTATTAGAAACATAATTAATAATTATGGATACATTTATATATATTTCTGTGATGAGATATTTATTTTTTATGGAATAATATTTATTTGTATCTAAATAAATCATACTTACAATTTACTCATTATTACATGTACTTCATGATCAATACATCAATCTTTATATTATAAAATATTGTCAAATAATAAGCAAAAATATGTGATACATTTAAATTTGTTCTGCTCTTAATGATTCTCCTATTTTACCAATAGATGTCGCATTTGAAGTACTGATATTCCTTTCTATGTGGTCGTTTACCAACGGTATCGATTCGATACATGTAAAGTTAGTAGTGAGCTTGCAAATTCGTAGACGGAGTGTCGTTTGTAACTGTAACTTTGTGTATCGAAAATTCGAACAGAATGGCAAGAATAGCAGCCATAAAACAATCTTTGGAAAAAGCGTTACACGATGAAAGCAAAACATGGGCAAAGTATCTAGGCAAAGTCGAAAAAAAGACAGGAGTCGATCGACTTTATGTTTTTTTAAGTATGGACGTTAGAATCATATACTTTGTAAGCTTTTTGTGGCAGTTTTTGTCTTGCTTGATAAACCAATTAATTATCACTTTACGTAACGAAAACCTAGTACAAATTTCTCTTGGAAACAATAATTTAATCGTAATTCCAAGTTTAATTTTAAAAGTTTACAAATTACGCAAATTTCACACGCATTTTACTGTACCACAACGATATCGTATAGATCGTAGAATGTAGAAGAACCTTGACAACGCGATTATTTTTTAGCATAAAATTTCACAAAAGTATTCGATGACAATTGAATATTCATAGGTATAATAATAACGGAGGGAATAATCGAAGTTTTCTGCATTTGTGTAACATACACATTTTGCTGTATCACAATAAGATTCTTGCATTTTGCTTAGAAATTTTGCTTACAATAATTAATTTCACTGGATTTTTCTATATCGTTGTTTAATAATTTCTAGGTGTTGTTGGATTTACGGCATTATATTTGGTGTTTGGTATTGGTCAGCAGTTAGTTTGTAATGTCTTTGGATTTATATATCCTGCTTATTGTTCTATGAAAGCCTTGGAAAGTCCAAAGAAAGATGATGATACAAAGTGGTTGACCTATTGGGTGGTTTTTGCAATTTTTACAATCGTTGAATTTTTTGCAGATTATATTTTATGCTGGTTTCCAGTCTATTGGCTCTTTAAGGTACTTTATTATATTTTAATTACATTTGTTATTATATATAAGTTGTAAATCATATACTTATTATATTGTTGGTTTTTACAGTGTCTCTTTTACATGTGGCTAATGGCACCTATTGAACGTAATGGCTCTTTAATACTATACAACTGTATTATTAGACCAAACTTTTTAAGATATCATCACAAAGTTGATGCATTGATATCGTCTGCTCAGGATGCTGGTATATTTTTTATGTCAAGATATATATATACATAGTTGATACTTTAATACTTATTACAATTTAGTAAAGAAAATACTTTTGTTTCAGCTGTTAAAGCGGCAGCAAATGCTTTGCTGACAGAAAAGCAAGAGTAATATTTACAATTTTGAATCCCTTGAGGCTTAAAAAACATGCCTTAAAAATTTTTACTGTTCTCTCGTCTCGTCCATTTTTAATAAAAAGGAAACTACAATATATTTAACAGTCTTAATTTCCTATATATAATGTTTACATAACAGTATAAATTTTATAATCGATTGTGCCTATTATTCAGATGCTGTTATGGATATTTATAAAATCCAGTTACACATGTTATTGTGTATCTTACAAATTTCTATATCTTATCAGGAATGTAGTTCATCAAATCACAACATTTTGAAGGAATGTAATAAATACATAATACTGTCATAAATGCAAATAAAGATTGTATGAATACATAAAGTTTATAATTACAAGTCTTATAAAAATGGCTGTGTAATGTTAGGTTCTGTTGCAAGATTTTTACATAGGCCAAGCCAATTTAGTAATATTAAACAAATAATTCCTACAATATCATTTGTGATTGGATATTGATGATATTTTAAGCAGTTATAAGCACTATCCGAGCAAATGTTTTCTATCATAGTATAAATGTCTAAATAAAGATATTTTTATGCCATGATATTACAGTTATAAACAAGGTGAATATTTTTAGTATTGAAAATAAGTGTATAATGATTTGTAAAATCACTAAACAAACGACTTTTGTAAAAATGCATAATACGAATGGCGAGATTTATATTTACAATTTTGTAAGCGAGGGTAAGATTAGGTAATATAAAGATTGAGAATATGACATAAATGATGATACATGCATGTGTATAATGTATGAATATTAAAAATTAATGAATTGTAGGTAGGCGAAAAATTTTTGAAATGATAAATTAGATATTAATCTTGCACAAGTCTATAGACAACCTTTTATACGAGCTTCAAGTATATTTGTGCGCTAAACTTATATTTGAACATACGTTATTATTTTATAAGAGGTTGAAGAAATATGTGGCACTTTGCGACTGACCAGTCATATCTTAACAGTCGGGAGGCAAAGCGTTATAAAATAAAGTGTAGTAGGTTCCATTACTTTTAAAATAAATTCCATACATTTGAAAAGTACATATATATTTTCGATTTATTTGCAAAACTAAGAAATGTTCAATACAAATGGAAATGTAAACATCGAGTGACCGAGACTGAACGAAAACAAATACATTTCCGTTCTCAAGCCAATAAACCGACAATATATCTTATGACGAAGCCAGCGCACTTTTTACAACAAAACTTGCAGGTTGAAATTGACCCTGTACCGTTGGTAGACTAATACATTTTACGGTAATTTTCCTTTCAATACAAATCGATTGGTCAGTCGCGTTTTAAACAACTTCGCGCTAAAAAGTTTCGTTGACTCCTTGTTATTGTTTCTGTTGAAAATCTTAGCTGAACGTTAATATTTACAACCAAATAGGTATGCTGAGACTCCTATTCACTAATAATTTATTATTCCATTACATTTTATTCAACTAAGACATAATTATATTTAAGTATACAGATTTATTATTGGTCGGTAAAATCTTAATAAATGTGTTTTAGGTCGTTTCAATAAAGATGCTATGTTTTATTTCATATTCTTTAAATGAGCATTTGGTTTTCGTACAATATTCTCAGCGCTGATATGTTACAAACGATAATCTGTTTCTTCTAGTGTACTTCTGCAATTTAATAACGGTAAAATTCATTAAATTATATATATATATATATATATATATATAGAACAATTGAAATAACAAAAATACATACATCTCTTTGAAGTGTAATTTTTCTGCTGTTAGTGCAAGCTTCCTAATATTTCGAATAGTGGAAGCTGCGGCGATTTGCACTTCCGGGTCATCTGATCCCACCAAACGTAGTACATGCTGTAAATTTTTAATATAAATACACATCAACAATTGTAGAACACGTAGAAATTATAGGATAAATGGCTTCAGGCCGTTTTAAATAAAAATCTTGTATAAATCTGTTGAAGAATTTTGACCAAATGTTATTATTTACTTATATTTCCTACTATCGAACGATCTTCATCTTAATAATTTCTTTATTAAAAAAAGAAAGTAGAAATGGCGTAGTCTGAAATACTTTTTATGTGAACAACATTAATGTACATACTGCATACCTTTATAACACCGGCAGTGTGCATGGTGATACAGTTCATGGGTTCTTTACTTAAATGGTACGCCGCTATGCAAACTCCCCGGAGAACATTTTTATTTTTGCTAGTCATGTAATCAATTAATGGGGCGACCGCATGCAATCGACCAAATTTAGTATTATTCTCCCCCCATTCGCAGCAATGAGCTATGGCTAAGGTCAAATTTGCACGCAAATCTTCATCTTCCTAAAAGAGAGTAAAATGTTAAATTGAAATAAAGCATTAATATATTGATTATTAAATTAGATAGTTCCAAATATGCAGGGGTTTAGTAAAATGTCGTTATTTCTGTGTTTTACAAATTACTTAGATAAGACATTTGAATCAGTTCATTTTATCGGATAAAAAGAGTAATAAAATATGTTAATAATGAACAAACTTGAAATTATAAATAAAAACATGCAAAAATCTTAGGAAATTTATTTACTGTTTGGATTTACTGGATACTCTTTCTCATAGAATCTAAATTTCCTGTATTTTACATAACAATAAAAACGTAATGATATACATTATGCAATAAAAATATACTTAAAGGGGTATTTTAAATGTCTGCGCAAATTATAATATAATAAGAAAATCTCATTCCCAATCTCAAAATATTTTGACGAAACACTGCCATTAGTACAACACATAAATTCTAACTATCACTTAACGTCTGATCTGCAATAAGTTAACACGCTCCTTAAACTCGAAAGATTGACCCTTTGAAAGAATCGCAAAAAATCCTGAAAGAATTAGTAAGACTATTCGGATATTCTGCAGCGAAGAAGAAAGAAAAGATGTAGCGCCGAATAAAGATCGCAAAAATTACCATAGTCACAAGATTCGCCAATTTCTCCACTACTCCATGATCGCTGAGAATACCCAAGTTTTCCGGGTCCGTAGCAATTCCAGCAATAGCAGCACATACTGCGCTCAGTACCTCGGTATTGGTACTTTCAAGAAGACTGACTGTAAGCTCCAATCCACCTACAAATGCCCGTACCATTTCCGGAGAATCTTTGGCATATTTGATACAAGGCACCAATGCGAGGCAGGAGTTTCTTTTGATTATGTCGCTAGGATGTTTCAGCAAAGACCAGACCAATCGAACACCATCATTGATGTGCTCTGGATCGTTGATGATGTCCATGCATTGTTCATTTTGCGCGCACTCCTTTATCACCATTGGTATGTTCTCCAATAAGGGCTCGTACGTGGAGCTTAATAATTTGATCTACACAGTGATTTAAATCTTGTTAATATCTTTGCCGCCACATGTTGACCATACTTGTTGGACCACGAATGATTTTTCAAATATATTACAGGAGAATTGAATGACATTGTTCTTTTCCTTTAATGTGTATATCATACTACATCTCAATCTACTTTTGTGTAGATTATGAATAGTTCAAAACTGTGAATTTTTCTAGCTTACATTTGAAATTAACTTCAAATTAAGATCTCAGAAGTACAGATTCTCTAAAAGAATTCTGAAGAAATTCTAAAAGAAGAGTCAAGTCGTTAAAATGAATGCCATGAATACGTTGCTTCTTCTCTTCTTTCTAATACTTTTCTCAGCTACTACTTTCTAATACACTGTCAACTACTACAGAGAAAGCTTTATGGGATAATTTAAAAAGCAAAGATGAAATCGGTCTTAAAGTATTGAATCGGTGGATTAAAACGAAGATATTGGCCATTTGAAAGTAGCAAATAGAGATTAGAGAGACTCTGAAGTACCGAAGTGTATTAAGAGCCAAGATCAAACTAAGAGATTAGAAAAGTAATGATAACACCTCTTGTCAAAGATAAAGAAACAACTGTAAACAACTAAAACCTGTCATCTCTGTTTGGCTTAACATATAACAAGTTCAGTAAAGATTTTCATTAGAGCGACGAGATAGAAAATATTTCCATAAAGAGAAATAAATATAGAATCACCAGATTTGGCAGACCATCGTTGACCCTCAGAACGTCTCTGTTAGCAGGATCTTTGCAACATTCCGCCAGTGCTCCTACAACATTCGCCTGCACTTCATCGTCCTCGTGTTCTTCTAAAAATGGCACTAAAGCAGCGACCAAACCATTTTGATTGAATCTTATTACGTTCTCTGGACTTATGGCACATTTCCATATTCCACCTGTGACGGCAGCTAACAATTGTTTATTAGCCCGGACTTCTTCGCATTGTAAAAGCTTGCACAATATATCCAGGCCAGATGTCTGGCGAACCATGTCCCTGGCGATTTTGTTTGTCCCACATTTGAATATCGCCAGAGCGCAATTTTTTTTCAACTTGATATCGTCACTTTGCAGGTGTCGTACAACGTCGCAGATAATATCTGTGGTCTCGAACGCTTTGCGAAATATGTTCTGTAATATTCAAGTTAAATGTTTAATAAATTTTCAAATAAGGATTTGTTTATTACCTCGTTTGTCGCGAATATATAAACTACACTTGTGCAATAGTATCAATCTGATAATAAATAATATGTTAAACATTGATAAGAAATATTGATGAGAAACAAACGATAATTGTTATATAGTAATTCTGTTTATATCGAAAAAGTCACACCAGAAAATATATTGTATCATATAAAATATATTACCCACATAAACATATCGTATAAAACATGTATCGAAATTCGTGAATTCGAACATTTAAGTAAAAGTATAATGAAATCGAATTAAAAGAATTCAAGATTCGAAATATTGTAAATTTTAGCATTCACGGATTGCAAATCAGGTATTTTGTCATTTATCGTGGAATATTACCTGAAATTCTCAAATATCTACGTTCGAAATAACATTTAAATTTCATTTACCCCGATCGCACATTGTTGAACAGCCCCCATCATCGGTACTACAAGAGAAGTGTGATGTGATTTCAGAAAACGTTCCATGAGTTTCACCACACCAAACTTGTGAAGTGTGTCTCTCACTTTAGGACTACTGCTCAGAGAATCTAAAACTTTGGCACAGCCGATCGCAACCGCAACTAATTCCTTGTTAGTTTCGTTCAACTCGTTGTACGAGGTTCGAAGAATAGAGTCTGGTATGTCCATCACATCTAACTATTAAAGGTTACAATTTTCTTATGATATAAAATCTTCGTTATACGATCGTTTCGTTGATGATACGCTTCAAAAGAAGTTCCACGAATAATTTCATTGATCGCAAGAGAATAAAGTTAAATAAATATTTAAGAAATTATAAATCGATTAAGGAAGCTTACAATGAGAGGTATGCCGCCTCGAATTCGTATTTGTTTCCTTGCTTTCCTAATTCGTGCGACAATAGCCATAGTCTCTGCAGCTAAAACCTTCGCAATAATAGAATAGGACGTCAATATAAAAGCTCTAAGATTGAGATCTTCTATTTTATTCTTACTTATACGATTCAATCGTATCTTTAAATTAATGTAACTTAACTTGTATTTATGTTTATTGGAAGCGAATCTTATTATTTTATTTTCATATGAATTTCTCATTATCTTATTATTTTATATAATCGTAGTATTTCATTTTATAATGAATTTCTCATTACATCTGTTCAAAAAGGTGTACCGTCGTTATTATTGTGAAAAGGGGAATACAATTTTACGGACATTCGAATGAGATAGATATATCTCTTCTTTCGATTTGCTAAATTGTTGTGATGCTTTCAAAGATAAATGTTCTTGTGCAAATGAACGATCGGTGAAGTATAAAAAAGTATACTGAACGAGCGAAAGACTAACTTGAATGTCTCTAGCTGGATGCTTTAACATTTGAATCAACGGTGTTACAATACCAAGATCGATTAGGTACCGTCGCATCTCTGTAGATGACACGATCTGAAGTAAAACCGACAAGGAGCCATTCTGGCATTTTAAATCTCTTGTTTCCAGTAGATTCACCAGAATCTCCAGACCTCCCATATCTCGAATCGCCTTTTGTATAATCTGTTATCGTAAAAAATGAAAGGTGTATTTTATTTGTCCTCTTTCATTAACTCTAATTATGGGGTATATCGTTGGAAAATTTGAATTCCTAATTATTTTTAATTGGTACATTAAGAATTTGTATGAAAAAGTCCTCCTCCTGTTTCTTTCTCCATTACTTCATTCTGGATTATTTAATAAAAAAAAAAATAAATAAATAAATGAAATAAATTTAATGTAAATATAACGGATAATCAGAGTGGATTCTTGATTTCCTAGTCGTTCGTATCTCCGGCATTGCGATATGCGATTAATTTTCATCTTCGTATGCGATACAAGTAACAACGATTGAACAACGTACAATCTTTTGAGAATATTTCACGCGAACAAAATGTAGAACTAATTCCAAATTCTTCTACTTGTGCATTCGTCGAACCTCTCCTGATAAATTTCGGGCTTAATAATTACAATTATAATTATATGGAATAAAAACTAAGCGAATTACCCTGTTGGTCAGATCGTAATCCTTTAAAAGACAGACAGCTACCATAGTTGCGGTTTGATTACCCGCTTTCATGTATCTGATAAGCTTCTGTATATGCCAAAACTCTGATGGCACTTCCGGAGCTTCATCCTGCAGATATCTTACTTCGTCGTCACTTTCTGATTCAGGTTCGTCATCCGTACTTTCTTCCTCCTGTTTTTCGTTGATATAACGAACTCGAGGACCGAATGGTTGTCCAGTGACTGTTGATATTAGTGGCTTCGATGGTTCTTCCGGTTCGATTACTTCCAGCATATCCGGCTCGATTCTTTATTCGAAAAAAAATGAAGAAAAAATGGAAAGAACCAAAATGAAAAGTCATAATTGTAGATCGTTGAAATAAAATCATAGGTTTCTTTAATTAAGCGATTAAACGTATAATGCAATTATTTAATTACGAAATATCGCGATATTATAGGTACTTACGTATGTTAAATACAAAGGCTGTGAGATAAAAGATATTAAAAAACAAATAACTTTGTGAAATGACGGGTCCGGAACAAAAGGCATTGAAAAATAAATAGATGTATGGGTGTTGTAAACGTTATATAAAGTCATAAAATTTGTTTTTGCACTTTGATGCGTTACAAAATGAAAATGAAATATTTATGGGATGATCGGTTGATCGAGATTATAAGAGATTATTTCATTTTTCAATTATCAGTTTATCATGTTTGACAATAAGTAAGTAACCCAGTCGTCAAAAGTTATTTGCAATTTTCATTTATCACCAAGTATTTTTATAGACACGTTATCATAGTCCATAAATCGATTTAGGCACATCAAAAAAATACTATAATTTATGTTTGAAGCTGTACAGATATTCTAAACTTACGTTGGTGGCGGTTCGATGGATATTTTTTTGGCATCCTTTTTTCGTTTTGGCGGCATAATCTTCTATTTCTGATTACAAGGAACGATTAAAACGTCGAACACCTTGTTTCGCGTAGATAGGACAATGTATCCTCTTTGTTTTGGACACTTGGATTGAGAAATTTGTTAAGCTCCTCGCACACGCAGCTATCGATCAAACAATTCATTACCATACACGGCCCATGTAGACATCTGTTCTGCGAATGACGTAAAATTAATTTTATTTAATTTTCTTTCCTATGACACTTATTTATACGTCTAAATACTTTAGTACTTCAGTAGAAAATGTGCTTTAGTTAGCTCCTTCTTCCATAATCTCTATCAAAAGATGTATTTCTTCTTTTTAATAGCTTCGACGCGCATTATTAATTTCATTTAGTTAAATTACATACTTAATATTACAATATAAAAACATTGATCTGCTCGATCGATCAGATCGTTGTTTACTGACCTGGATAGATCGATTAATCGGACATACCTTTATCGTGTCCTCTTTTATATACGTACATACTACGAGGGATAAACAAAACGAAAATAAAATGGGAAAATATAAAGGTATGTACATTTGTACAGCGCGTACATAGAAATGGACGATATATTAAAGTATAAACTCACATGACAGATATATGACGTTGAAATTATTCAATGTAAAATATTCTGAACGTAGCAGTACTTTGCCGTACGATATTTATTTTTCGTTTAAATGACAATTTCGTTTCGATTCTTCGCGTTCAGTCAATAACGTTCCAGGTTAAACGTGTCAATTGAGATTTACAAATGACAGAGTGAACATAAAAGCATTGATTGTTCGTCGTTCTAAATTCTAAGTTAAAATTCTACAAAATTCCGGGCCATATGTTCACTAATATCGAAACAAAATATTTTCAGAAGACATATTTTCAAGCACAATAATGTATAATCATAGTTGATGCATGGAAAGAGGAATTCACTGACCAAATACCGTTTTACACAACTAATTAGATCGATGTAAAAGTATGCGAGGTACGTGACGTAAACGCAATTTTGTTGTATTTTGTAAACACTTATAGTTTCAAAATGAAAACTCTAAAGAATGTGGCAATTAGCGACTAAGATTTATATTTTACATCGTATATTTACATTTTACATTATACAAGTACGTTTCTGAATTATTAACTTTTTTATTTCATTCTATTTGCTGTTAAAGCCAAACTCATCGTAACTAAAAATCTTTGGATTCTTTTATCTCGTAATGCGCATCGTATCGTATCGTGTATGTGTAAAATGTAAAACGCTAATGAAAAAAATTGTATAGGTCATTAGCAAAAAAATATAAAGAAGAATTTAATAATACGAGTCATCTTAAATGTTACAGAATGAAGAACTTTATGGAAAAAGGTGGAAGTACGGAAAATCTAAAAGCGGTTTGTAAAATTGCTAAGAAAATCAAATGTTCCGTGTACACATATATGCTACTCCATTTTCAGTGGTGTTGCTTCTAATATCCTTGTCAATATGGCTTTGTATATGCCGCTGGGGATTTCGGTATAATTTGAAAGACCGAGAAGTAATTACTTACTTATATAAGATTATAATGTTGTTAAAGTATCTTTAATCATCGTAATTGTGTTTTATACTTTTTAAATTAAATAAATGGATGGACACAGATTAATGACACTTATATAAACAACTTACACGTACAGATTTTATCCTGTTTAATTTTATACTTCATCATCATTACTATATTGAACATGCTTTTTTTGGGTCATATGCGATTTTATTGCGAACGTCCACGAGGAGTTAAGAATTAAGAACCACATACTGTAACAGGTAAAACCGATAATATTTATAAATATATATTGTCTATACTCTTTTTAGTTGGTCTTTATTGGGAGGATAAAAATGAAGAAATCGATTAATATTTTAATATACGTAAGAGAATATAATACACATTAAAATGTTTACAAAATGTATTATTACTTTATAGCTACTGCATCGATTATCACAGTCCTTTTATTATCTTAATTCGTTAATCGATGGAGAAATATTTCCTTTATATTGTTAGGAAGATCGAGGAATATTTTACTTGAAAGTAATTCATTCAATAATGTAAATAAATAGGGCATTCAAATAAACCGCGCTTAGAAACTGAATATGTCGATTTATCAGAACAGTATACTTATATAGGTTATGTTTACAACAGGTGATCGTACGCTTATAATTATTTAAAATCTTTCTGAAAAGTGCACGTGTTTAATCAAAATTCAAGGTATTGTATCAAATGTTCTACTTGATTATTATTGAAATTAATTTAAATGACAAACGTAAACAACAATTTTAACACTTGTAATACGTTACTAACCTATAAGTATAGTGTTATTTAAATTCAACATAATTATTGAAATAAAATATATTATTGAAAAAATTATATTAGAATAAGTTAATATCACATGTTTGTTACTTACTTTTGTTTTATAATATTCATTTTATGTTAGTAAATAATTTTATATCATACGTATTAATATATTTTAATCTCATTGCAAAAGATAATTAAAATGCATATGCAAATGCAATGATTTACATAATAAACGAAGAAAATATTAATAAAGGACTAATTCTAAATATCTTTTTCAGATGGGAATGCGTAAACATGCTCAATTTCTTGCTCGGACAGTTATGGTTCAAAATAATAATTTAGAAAAAGCTTCTCGTCTATTGAATAATATATTGTCAAGAGAAGGTATTTTTGAACAATATAGACGTACTAGATACTATGAGAAACCTACCCAAGCAAGAAGGAGGATTAATTTTGAAAAATGTAAAGCTATTTATTCCGAGGATATGAATAGAAAAGTTCAGTTTATTTTAAGAAAAAATAGAGAGGATCCATATCCTGGCTCTGACTAAACTGTACTTATGTTTTAATTAAGTGTTTTGTACGATACTAAAGTCATCTATAAATTCGTATGCATATAATGTAGTGGTAAATATCCTTATTTTATGTGTATTTTATATAACTGACTAAAAAACGTTAAATAAATTAGAAACCTACCAAGTTGGTATGTCAGAATATGATACAAAAAGTGTCATTTAATGTCACGTCTATCTATCTAATCCTTAGCCAGTTGTATCATTATATTTGTACCTCGTCTATGGTCGTATATCATATATTATTTCATGGTGAATCGGTAATGTCAGAAATTACACAAAAAATGATAAGAAAAGATAGAAGTTCAGAAAGCGCGGAATAAGATAGTACATTGGATATTACATCGACTTTATATGTCATTTCTTGTATTAAATCACAGTTTCAAATAAATTGTATCGAAAAAGAATACATATATATATATGACCCAAAGTACGATTCGTAACGTGGCGCCATCCTATGAACTACTTGATCACTGATTTCTTCAAAACTTGATGGATAAGGCTCACCTTTCTGTTCGTAGAATTTTTTAAACAATTTTTATCTCTGGTATAATAGGTATCATTTACATTTTAAAATTAATTACAAAGAATTTTTCAATGTATCAATGCAAAAACAAAATACCGTTAAGATACACTGTAATTTCATAATTACCGACTAAAAAGGTGTGAGATACGATATAAGCAGGGACGAGCTTCTTTTGTGGTATAAATTATAAATACCATTTCTTAACAATTTTGCCAAAATATTGATATACAAAACTTTGAAAACAATAATAAAATTTCCTGATAAATATTCCGACGTTCTGATCGATTCGAAAGAAAAGAAAATGTAACATGTGACATACATAGGTATGTGGAGACTATTTCAAGTAAATAATATTTGCAGACTTAATCCGGATATTTCCATGTAGATAATTTTCCTAGCTTCATACGGAATAATTTTACTTCAATGTATCGAATATGAGAAATTTGAATATCAATTTGCATTAAGGCGATAACATCGTGCCATACTTTCCAAAGAGGCGTAGAATTACTTTGTAGGTTTGAAAGAATTAGTTGATTTAAAATTCTTTTCCTACAATTTTTTAAGGATTCATTATTCAACATTTAGCATTATTTTTATATATTTCTTCTTATCCAAAATTACGAAGTGAAAAATTTATAAAAATTAAATCAAATGCAATATCAAAAATATCTACGTTGCAAATAGCTACGTTGCAGCTAATTTTATACAGAATTTGAAGTATATCGAATAAATATTATCAAATGTGCCAGAGCAAACAGCATGTTTTTGACAGATATGCGTTTTCAACGTCGTAACTTCATTGACTGTTCGAATATCAAGAAACCTTTTGCCGCAGTATTCTACGCACGTGAAACCAAACAATATATATATTGTAATTGGAATATATATATATATATATATATATATATATATATATATATTCCAATTTACAAGGTGGTATACTGTATTAATTCTACGACGTGTAACTAAAAATGACGACCTTTCTCGCTTTCTGAATTTAGATTTATTTACAGTTCTCGAGAAAATTACATGTTTATTACAGTGGTAACCGTTAACAATAAGCGTGATCTAGTTCTCAAGGAAAATCACTTCTGGCTTCTTTAATAACGTTGCATTGTGCTTTAACGAGAATAGTTGAGCTAGTTATCGTTAGCTGTAATTTAAGCGATCTTGATATAATTTGCGAATTGATTAGCAAGTCGCAGCTTCGCATCGAAAGTGAAACGTAATGAAGCAGAAAGTTATCATTTTCAGCATTATTTAGAGCTACAATATAAGACCCAAACTTTCTATAAAATCTCAAAGATAGATCAAATATTTTTGGACATGACCTTTAAAATTAAATCAGTGATTCTTGACAATCTTAAAACGACGTAATCATACGAAACATACACACACGCGAACATAGGAAAGTGACAGTCGTATTAAATTTCTTAATGTTATTTCTTCCTTATTACGATTAAATGCTTGTAAAATTAGATCGGAATAAATTGTGCCATCCATATTAATTAAAATAAAAAATAATAATACACGGTATATAAAATATAATCACTAATTACGCATAATATCTAACGTGTAATGTGTAATAATACAATAACAGATGTATATAAGAAAGCAGACACGAATAAAGTAATAATGTTTATTAATTTATAAATAGAACGCAATTATAGTTTGGTTTGTTTATAAGGAGTGTTCACGTGTTTGCGTCTTACATGTATATTGGCAAAATAGTTTATTATTCAATAGTAACAGGACTACGTGTATGTGTCTGCTATCTTGAAGTATACTTTTTTTAGTAGTGTGTATATTTTCTGCTAGAGCCGAGATCCACATTTTGAACGTTAGTAGTAAGGACGTAAACGTACTCGTGATGCGCATGATGGATTATGAATCGTTCTAAATTTTCAATTTTCTGGTAACCTGTTATTGAAAATTCGATTATATAAATAAAACAGAGGGGAATATAAATAAAACAAAGGTAAATGTTCGGTGGTATTTTGTGGTCTTAAAATCTATACATTTCTGTCAATATGTTTAAAGTTCCAGAAAACTGTAATTTGTACGATCTACGTTTTTCAAAATGCAATTCGTTTAATTTTCCTAAGGAAACATTTAGAAAATAAAAGTAGAAGATAAGCTGTTTTTTGCGATGTAAGATATCAAGTAATATTTTCATATTAATATAAGAAGTTCGGTCAGTTTATTAAAAAAGAGAAACGTCGTTCGTGCGTTATGTATCTATATCGGTTTTCTGCAAAAATATAGTCTGGGATCGCAAAACTTTTTCCAAGTAGTGCACCATTTTTCCTAAGTAATTTTCGTTATCCTTACTTTGGAAAGAACTTTAATCTAGTTTTTGGAATCATCTTACGAACTTCAGGTTCTCGATTAAAAAGATTATGAAATACAAAATTTTATTTCGCTTATTTTTGTTTTATGTTTAGTCGATCCTACTATATAAATATCTTGACGTAATATTTGCTCTAAAATTAAGTACGTAAATAATTTTGCAATTTACAAGACAAAAAAATCCACCATTGTGGAAACAAGACAAAAATCTCTTTGTAATATGATGGACGTACGAAGAAAAAAAAAATGATTAGGAAATTTTGCGCAACCAAAAGATACGTGAAATTATTCCATTAAAATAAACCGAGTGATAACTTTTTTGTCCTGTCGCCGCTGGTATCCCTCTTTTTCCTTCTTGCTGGAGAACTTGGCACCACTATCCATTCATTTTTGCTACCTATTCAATTTTCGCCAAGTTAGCGAATTCATTGCCAAGAGAGCCGACAAAACGTTTTGTCTTTGCTCTGGTTTCAGCAGGCGAAGTAGAAAACACGGAGAATGAAGACAGAGTTTGTAAAAAACAATTCAACGAGATTTGTCTTCTTGGATGACAAGCACAGATTAGGAAAGCAAAACGCGAAACAACGAATACTTTTATTAAAACTACGAACCTTTAGGGAAAGAAAGTTAGACGTCGAAAGTTCAAGTTACGATTCCGTAGATTATATATTCTTTTTTTTTTACAGATTATCTTCTGGCAGTCTGTGAGTCTTTCTAAGAGAAACAATTTTGCCAACACGTTTTGCGACCTGACGCTTGCCAAAGTCGTGACGTAATAACTATTTACAATCCGTCATTTTCTCGATAGAATCGTTCATTCAGATACGAATTTCGTTAATGATAATCGCATTATATTTATGCGATTTGAAAGAAGAAAAACGCACAGAATGCGCGCAATACACATTATTTATGTGAAATATCCGAGATATACTAAACATAGTAATATATATATAGTTAGGATATTTAGCGAGTGAAACGAATCTTTGCTTCGGTGTTTCTTTCTTTCGTTGCGTTTTCAAAAATGTGAATTTGCATTTTGATATAATCGGTAATAAATTATTGTTAAGAGGGGATCGGTCGATGTTAACGAGATTCAAATATAAGAGCGGACGAGCAAAATTGTAAATTGCTTGGACAGGGGAAGGAAACGACGAAAGAAACGATTTACGGAAGAATGCAGGGAGGTTGAAAGAGAGAAACAGTTAATTAAACCAACTAATAATTAATTAGAGGTTGATAAGAATTAATAAAAATTTACAAGATTCTCGAGTATTTCAAGTGCTCCGAGTTACTGCGATTACCTTTAAAATTTTGTATTTAGGATATCGATCGTATTGTACGGTACTGCACTGTAGCACCGAAAAGTTCGTCCCGATCTACATTTCGATTCTCAGGTTTTTCGGCGAGAAACTTCTCCATATGATCTTTCACGTCGAGCAAATTCCATAGAAATGGAAACGAGCTTTCCGGACAACCCGATATTTATATATTGATTCTATTGGCATAGCCGATAAATTATCAAAATACAGAAAGAAAAAGCCACGCGATATTTATCTGTCGTCGTGTTTCGTAAGAAGTCGATCACATTGCATGGTATTACGATGTCAACTGTCAATTGGTGAGTCAGAGCGCGAGCGTGAAAATTGGCAAGTCGAGGATTTGAAGATGGATAAGGGTAGTGAAGCGAAGGGTAGTGTGCAAACGGACCGATATAGAGGGAAAACGAAGAAACGAAATGGATAGTTTCCCGAGAGAGAGAGAAAGAGAGAGAGAGGGAGAGAGAGGATTTCAGTTCCAGGCAAACTGTCTTGCCAGCAATTCGAAGATAGTTTCGGATCCAGATTCCTCGGAGTTAGGCCAAACCGCGTTTCCAACCAAAGCGTCCACTGTTTTCAACAGTGAGTCGCTTCTCCACGTTGACTTCGAAACGAGCTTCTTCCGAATGCTGAGCGTTGAATTTCCTGCGTAATCAATTCAACGAATACGACGGTTCCTCTTCTTTTCTAATTGTCGTTTGTATTAGACGATGGTAGACTTTATCCGATTGCACGACAATTTTTCGGTAATGTTTGTTTCAGCGATGGAAATTGCTTTTTCTCCTCTAACAAGTAAGTAAGTAAATGAAAAGTTACGAGATTTTAGAAATACCAAGGTTTCCGTGTGCAATGAACAAGTGATATTAGTAAATCAAGAGGTTGTATTATTTAGCAGTCGCGATTGGTAGAATTTCGTCTGGATAAACTGTGTCTGTAATATTGCCGGTTAAAGTAGCAAGCTATTGCAAATCAACACAATGAGCGAACATTTATTAATCGCTTACTGTTAGCCGATATAACATCGTCAGCAACGAAGATTATTAATTTGTGACAAATTATTAATTTGTGACAATTTTGCAAATAATCTTTTACAACTCGCGTGGCTGTTGTACAATGAACGCTTAAGAAAAAGAGCAGAAAGCGTTAGTCGATAATTTTTTAATATTTGTTTATGGCTGTCGCGTTGGCTTGCGTGTAATTAGTTAATTAGCAATTTGTAAAATCTGCTTGTAATGCTTTATTTGCCTCGCTAATACACAAGAGAATTTATTAGAATTATTAGTACGACATTTTCATAAATTATGGGAGTTTATTAACATTAACAGGTTAATTATGGAGGAGCCTCGTGTGGTTCGCTTTAGTAGTAAAGACAGAATTCGAAACTTTGGGTATACGCGCAGGATATCACGTACTGTTACATAATATACACGACTATTCCTCTTTTATTTAATTTCTACAAATGTTTTCAAATGGAAATTTATTCTTTTGTGAGTTTATGCATATATATATATATATATATATATATATATATATATATATATATATATATATATATATATGTCTATGTGTATGTTATACAAATGTTTATTTTTCTAACGAGACATTTGTTGTTTATAAATATTTTCATAGATTAATGCAAAATGAATTTCAATCTTTGAGTTGCAAAACTGTCAACGTTGGCGTAAGAGGTAAATATATTTTTAAGAATTTAAACAAAGTGTTATAACTTAAAAATATTCCGACAATACCTAGTGATCTTAGAAACTTTGATTTACCTTAGAAGTAATGACGAAGTATACTTTTCATATTTTACCTTGTATGTTCTTCTGTTTCAAGATTTGTTTCGCTTCCTGCTGAATATTCATGATTGTGACTGATTCGATGGCTTGGATAGATATGTAGCGCTAGTCTCGTGACTTATACATATATCCGTGACATATGTATCGTTAATGATGCTGCTCATTCGCGTTCTGAAAAACTAGTAAATTGATAGGTTCTAATACATTCTGTATGCCAATTAGTAATACCGTGGTATGTAAATTATTAAAAGATATTTGATTCTCTTTATTTCTTAATTGCTTCTTTCATTGTAAAACTAAAGCTTTTTGTTGTTCGTTACGATAACACAAGACGATAAAGGGATTGTAATTTGCAATAAGACCAAAGAGGAAACACGCTTTACGTATTATCTCAAAGTGGAGTCCTGGGTTCTTTATCAATAGAGACAGAGATGAATATAATTTCATAAATCGCTGGAATTTCCTAAATTACTGCTTTTCAATTTCAGCCACCCTAAACATTTGAATAGATCAAGATTACTGTAAGATTTATCCCCGTGAGTTTCATTTGATTAAAGAGCCTAGTCAAAAGTATCAGAAACAAGATTTCCGGCAAGCAAGGCCGTGAGACAGATTTTCAACCGAGACGGCGCTCTTCTAACTTTTAGAACGCTTCATTGTCAAGTGATTACTCTAGTCCATCAGCTCGTGAATACCACTCGTTAGGCGCACATGAGAAGAGCAAAAGGAAATTCTCTCGTATATCGTAAGAGGAAGGAGGGCGGCTGAAAATTGCTTCGAAGCGTACGGTTACGCAGCAAGACCCGCCTTTAAATATGCCAATTCGATGGTGAACTTGGTCCATGATTGAAACACCGGCGGTTCGCGAGCGTGTTTCTTAAAGCTGGGTGCTCTAGCCCCGCTGTAACGAGGTCGAACTTCGCGCAACAATCTCGTTTCGCAACTTGTTGCAGCTGTTCCTTTCGTACAAAGGGAATTAGAATTGGAAGATCCGACATCTTTTATCAGAGTTTCCAAATAATAAGCAATAGAGGATTATAAGAGTTTGAAGTAGAACTCGTTCTTTCCGTGAAGAACAAAGAGATGCTGGGAGAATTAGAATGGAAACGTAAAGAGATCTGTTTTTTATCGGAGTTTCTAAATAACGAAGAATAAAAGATCACGAGGCTTCGAAATAGGGACATCTTTTCTTACATGAAAGGCAAAGGGTTGTTAGGAGAGTTGAGATCGAGGAACGAAGTAAATCTGATTTCTATTATGAAAATTGTATCGATACGGCTTCTATAGAATGTAGTATTGTATAAATTGATTTTTAGGACAGAAAATTCTAGGGATGTCGAATAGAATCCATTTTTTATGCATGCGGAATATTGGGGGAGTTGAAACTGTAGGAGAAAATAAATCTCATTTCTTCCATCGATATATCCAAATACATCGTGTAACGTATTATACGTTTATAACTTCGGAGAGTGGTTTCCAGAGCAGAAAATTAGAAGAGGTTCGAATAGAATTCTTGTTCGATACATAGGAATGTTGAAAGATTTGCGATTAAAAAGTAGAATAAAGCGAAATACACAGTGTCAAAGTAATAGATTATGTCAGTTATTATAAATTGGTTTCCTCAAAGATTACACAGATGTGATACTAGGACACTAAAATATAATAAATGGATATGGAGATGTTGCCTTCTGTATATTTAATAATGATAATAGCGATAATTGATAAGCTTCTGTTGATCGATTAAACGACGAAACAGGTGGAAATGGATGTTTCAAATTGTATCAATTATAATCACTACAGTTCGAAACGGACTCTTGGGATAGAAATTAAAAAAAAATATTTTCTTAACATTTCACGGTTCGGCATTTTCAGTATTCGTCTTAACAGAATTTTCGGACTCGGTCAATGATTCTGTACGAGTTTAAAATTAGATGAAATATGAAACGTATCGGGGAGTAATTCTAAAATAACGACGATTCGATGAGTACAATTTATAAATGAATCACATTTTAAAACGAAAGCTTCGACTATTCGTAATTTCCAATCCTCGAAAACTAATTTCAATCTGCTCTCAGGAAATTGAAAGACAAAAATATCGTGTAATCTTCCGCTACTAAAAAGAGCGCAATTGAGAAATGACAATCCCTGTCTGGCAAGAATGCAGAGCAGAGTGCGGAACGATTTCACCAAACAGAAGTTCGATTAAACGAACGATAGAGGAAGGAATTGGGGGAAAAAACCAATCTGCAAAGCGTTAGATTTCAGCTTCCTGAAATGTATTCTGGTGAAAGATCAAAGAGTCCTCTCGCAAATATCAGTTGGTTCCGCTAGAACAACCGCACTTTCAATCATTAAACCTGCCAGGCGATATCGTCGATTACTACACGTAGAAGCTCATCATTAAACATGTGGAAAAGATCCGTTATTCTGCACAATTTGCTTGTAATCTGTGAACGATTGCAGATATCAAAGGTGCTCTTTGCAAAGCGTAACTGATGTTAATTTTGTTCGTTTTCTCTGTTTGGGTTATATCATTCGCAACACCGTTACATAAATTTATTGATTTTAGAAGTAGCGAAGAGTAGTTAAATTTTAATCTTCATTTAAAATTTGTACTTCTGTGTTGATTATTAAATTTGCATTGTCAAAGATATTTTAATGGTTTTTCGTTTAAATTATAAATTATCTTTCTCGAGTTGCTTTATTTCTATCTACGCTGAAATTACGTGTTTCTAAAATCGAACGTCATTAATTAAATATTCTGTTCGCGAACGTATTAGTTTCGTATAACGGTCTTTTCATTTTTAGAGAAAATTTTTAACACAGTTCTACTAATATAATTTCAAAATAAACGCTACGCGTTATACTTATACTATTATTATACTATTTTAATGTGACTATAGGGTAGAAAATAAAAATAAATAAAATATAATTGTCAATGTAACGAATTTAACAGCTTATGCATGCTTTCTCTAAATTGAAAAAGATTAAAAAAAGGTGTAATACCGGAAAGAAGAAGGCACTTCCGTTGTCAATTTAACGATAAAAAATTCGAACGACGTAAAAACCTAATGAGAAATTATGATACACGTAACGAGTAGAAAATAAATATTTTTTAGTATTGAAAATTACCGAATACACCGGACGAGAATTGTTTAAAATGAGAACGTCGTGCCTCTAAAAGTCAAATTTTGGAAGTTGCTTTCGGGGCCCATGACGAAAAGTTGCACGCTGTTTGTGACGCTTGAAATGATTTAACGGGGGCTGGGCCAGATAGAAAGAAGCTACCACCGCGCTAGACAGGCAGGATATCAAAAAACTTTCAGAACAATATCTTTATCTCGGACGAGATATTCCCGTAGCTCTTTAAAAAAGTTCACAAGTTGGGATTAACCGGTGCTTTATGACTGACTCTCTTTACACGACAAACACACTCGCAGTTCGTAAATCACTGGGAATTTAATGTGGCTGTTTTCGCGTCACGATATTGCACGGAGTTTAACTTAGACACTATTTAATCAATTTGATCGTTAGTTACTTTTGAACACGCCATTTGTCATCTTGATAATTCTGTGAAATTTTTAACGAAATTCTAACAAGATTCCTCTTCAAATTCTTTAGTATACTTAATTTGGCGTAAAAGAGTATCAAGGAGTATCAAGTATCAAGGATCGTCAGTATCAAGATATCCGCGAAAATTAATGGGACATTCGGTATTTTATTTAGTCAAATTATATTATTTAAAAGGAAAAATGTTACAATTAAAGACACTGTTTTATTGGTAGAGAATAAAAGACTCGCGGAATTCAAAGACTATCGTCTGAATTGCGAAAGAATTGTGTAACATCTTGTTATCGCTAAATGATCGGCTGACAGACCGATGCGACGCGTTTCAGAAAAAATTCCCGTTCTCTAGCTGTAACCTGGCTTTACTTATAACACTTATCAAACGTTGTTCTTTTTTTCGTCGTTGATATGTTTGCTAGTGATAGAATAATAAAGTAACCTAGTATTAATACTAGGTTAGATATAACTTTTATCATAAAATTAATCGTATAATCGCTTCACCATCAATGACGAAATGTTCTTTTATCGCTAAGCATGTGTCATTAAAAAGCCATTAACGAGAGAGTAATTCTTTCACTGTTCTTATTTCTAATATTCTTTTTCAGGCCCGTGAAAAGTAAAGTACTATATTATTCAGAAATATCACGTAACAAGAAAAATTTCACAGGATTACTTTTTTATATCGAGCACATAAAATGTTACATCAATATTCGACTATTATATCATTGGTACAAAAACAACAAGACTCTACGCTTGTTTATTAGTTATTTATTTGTTTATTATTTACATTTTACAGTATTATGTCAGTAGCGCAGTTGATACGATTTAAATAATGGAACAACAACAACAACAATATACAGAAAAAATGTTCAGTCCTATATAATTTTCTAAAATTTCTAAAATTTTCATTTATCATTCGACTTATAGCCTTATTTTTATTTTCAAGTAATCATAGTAAAATGTGCGAATAAAGAAAATTGTGTGTCAGTAAAGCAATGCACAGAAAGAATTGTCAGTCTTAAAATTGGTCATTTAAGATAAAAAAAGATTCAATGCTTCTGCGTATATCGTAGTTTATCTTTAATTCGCAAAATGAAAATTAATTACAATTTTTAAGGAAATATTAATTTAGATTAATTAAATTAAAAAAATTAATTCTTCGATGTAAACATTTTTATTAAATTAAGCTGCATCTGCCACGTTAAAAATGTAAAAAGAAATTTGATTCGACCATTACTTTTGGAAATAAAAATTTCTAAGTGCAATTTTAGAAAAATTCAAAGCTACGTACTTTCTAAATATATTCGAAACTGACAAAATAATAACTTGAAATGCACTTAGTTTATATCATATTTCCACTGAAAAAAAATTTCTAACATCGATGTTGTAAAGCTATCGATGTAATATGCGGAAATCCTATTAACTAAATATAATATAAAACTAAAGTTTAAGAAATTATTTCATTCGTTCAACCGAAAATTAATTAAAATTGTCTCGTTGAAAGGCTCTGTTCGCTAAATTAAAAATTCATGAATGTTGGTTTCTGAACAAATAAATTTTTATTTTGAAATGAAAAAGATTGAAAAAGAGGAATAGTAATTTAAGAAACGAAACATATAAATAAATTTGTCGATGTTTAAAGCATTTATATCTAACAAGAAACATTACATCCCGATCTGAAATCTTTTTATGCAGATACTAAATTCTATTGTATAATCGGTCGTTGTTAATTTTCCGCATAACTCGTAGCACATTAATTTTGTCTATTTTATTTTGCAAATGACGAGGCATGCGATAAAGTTTGACTCGATTTTTTATACGTATTGATATATAAATATCGATATTTTATTTACAAATCCATTCTCGTGTTATTTTATCTTTCTATTGAAGTGGAATTCTTAAATACGTGTCATATGTTATTGCAAGAATGCAAAGTGAATTTTTCATCAAAAACAATAACATTTCAGAAGCAACAACTATTATCGATAAGATTTCTAGAATACCACAATTTCAAAAATCGTATGATTCGCTATTATGAAAGTGAATGAACGAAAGCCACTCCTGTGCCCCCCTCCACTGATACCATTTATTATTTACGTAATACATCGTATGATGTTAACGTGATTGGTTCGCTACAACTTCGCCTCACCTGATGATTTCGCCAGGAAAGATATGCAATGTCGTGCATTTATATTTAAACAAGATGGAATTACAAAAAATGTACATATGTACCTTTTTTGCTAATTAGACAGTTTGACTGATAGTTATTGCTTGCACGTCAATATACATATCATGAAGCAAGTAATATTATGCAAAATTATGCAGAACGTGAATTTAAATATAAATATTTTAAAAAGTATGACGTTTACACGAAAAAGATGTGAAAAGTGGTTGATTTAATTTCAAAATAAATTTGATAAGAACAATTTCTACAGCTTTTATCTCAAGAATAGGAACATCTGAACGGTCGACGGGAAAAAGAGCGAATGTCGATTTTAACATATACTCGTATGCTGTCGTGTATGCTCTTTCTCACTGGCTATGTCGTATTGCGAATTAAAATTTTCCGAGTTTCACCGTAGTTAGACAAGGTTGGCGCGTAGAAAGGAAATGGATACTTTTCATTTTGTAGAGTTTAACGCGTTATATGTCATTTGAAATTACAGGTAAAAGTTGCTTTATTTCATTAATAGTTATTAAATTACAAGTGAAAATGACGTAGAGTAAAATGATGTTTTGTTTCGATAATTATTTTGAAATAGAGTTTGAAAATTTGTCAGTCATAGTGGAACTTGGTTAATTCCGGGCAGAACGGGAGTAAATAATCGACAGAAGGTTAAATTACATGTGAAAAGGAGTGAAAAATGTCGAGTACAAATGCATCATGCGCGTGTACCAAATAAGTTTTTAACTACGCATGTTCAAACTTTCTTGCCTTGATCCCTATATTTATTTGACGATAGTTCATTACTGTCTTAACCGTCACCGTTTATGAGTGTAAAGTTTGCTCGTCTCTGTTCATTGTTATATTAAAGAATTTATATATATATATATATATTTATATATATATATATATATATATATATATATATATATATATATTGGCGCTTGAAATGACACAATACGTTTTATCTTATAATACTGTACATTTTTATATTGCTATAGAAGTTTTTCATTAATTTCTTTTATAATGCGTGTATTTAATCATTCTACGTGCAAAAATAAGTCGAAAAAAGAGAATAAATTTCGCAGTTTCAGGTCTCATTTTCGAGAAAATCAAGTTTGAAAACTCGTCGAATACATGTGCACTCAGCTAACTTTCGATTGAACGTTTAATGTGGTTGTCAACGAAGTGTCGACGACTCCCAATGCAAACTCGATTTTCTCGGAAACGAAGTGGCAAACAAAAAAATTTTATTCTGCCTTTTCTACTTATTTTTGCACACAGAATACTTTCCGATTCTATCATTCGTTCTGGAACATCCTACCCATATCATAATAAAATATATACATATACACGTACATACAGGGTATAACAGGTAACAAGAACCACATTGATTACTGGGCAATTAATGATTTCGAAGAGAAATGTTTGAAATAAAAGTTGGATGATTTCCGATTGGACATAATTTGACGTGATTGGCATTTTTATAGGAGAACATTTTATAGAGAACATATGAAGTTTGTTTTTTTCTAAATGGAACTATATTTTTTTACGCATATTGATAAATATTTTTTATTAAACTCATTACTTAATCGAAGTGGTTCTAGTTAGGTATTCCACTTTGTATAATATATGAAATCAGTATGTACATAATAAATTTACATTAGAGATATGGATACAAAATTTTCCACTCATATCTGAAATATAATGAAAATAAATGACAAGGGAGGAAATCTTTTCAAACTTATCCTCTACAAATCAATTCAATAACTGTATTAATTCGATATGTATTTGAAATTCAAAGATGTCACATAATTCAAAGACTGCATAATCCAAAATGATCAATACGAAATTTTGCACACGAATATAAGGGATCTATCAATTTATCATATGCTTTCTCTCCGGTTAAGAAACAAAAGCTATTAATGACGCTATTTATTCGTTAACGCTGAAACGATACCGGTCTTTAACGTACACATGTTTAAATATATTACACACAGTGACTCCAAAAGTGTGCGACACGTACTTACACAAACCCTTATTTTCCAATGAGTCGTTTCTTAATCAGGTTCTACGCTTCGTTCTCATAACGTGAAATTTTTGTAATCATGTGCAACTATTTGTGCACTATTAATAATGTGCACTATTAAACAAATATATTTTGTAGCCATTGTAATTAATCGGAATTAAAGCAACGTGATGAAAATAAATAAATACGTATAATCACGTTTCCAGCTTAATTAAAAGTAAACATCGATGGTGCCGAAAACACGGTTGCATGTCTTTAATAATTACAGAAATGAAAGATTTGAATGAAAATTTGAACCAGCCATTCTCACTGGTTTGGCAGTTCTGGTGTTAACACGATGACAATTTGAATATCGCATATTACGAGATTCGTCCTAGCTTCTGGTAGTAGCCAGCGGCACTTCCAGCCGCATCGTGTCCTCGCGTCCTATCCCGGTAATTCGGTAATTTTTTCTTCTCAACAACGACTCGAAACCTCTAATTGCGGAATTGGTTCTCCATGAAATTACTCCGACGCATTAATTGCGTATGTAAATGTACACGGTGGTTAAAGCAGATGTTACAAATTAACGTAGCGGCCGCGTAATTAACAAGTACCGGTTGTGGTAAAATCAGAGAAAGGGAGGAGCGGCATAAACAAGCGAAATGATAAAGTAATTACTCTTAAAGCTGCTGCGGCTGAAATTAACGCACGCCACGGGAAAAGATAAAAATCGAATTCGAAATTATCTTGCGCGTAATTCGAAATATTTGATGGCCACTGAACTAATTAATTTCTATAGAAAGTAATTATTTGTCACGTTTGAACGCGGCACGATTTCGCGAGAATGCTCTCGAGTATTAGTTGTGTTTTTCCCGCGTATTGCGCGTGTTTTTCAATAACGAAAAGTTCGGTATTACGAGCAATGAATATTTATATTGATACACTGCCTGACCACGTGTATTAGATTCAATTAGATTGAATTTTATTTTATTCATCGTTTTACGCTATAGAGCACGTATGATTTGCATAAAATAACAGATTCATAATAGAACAACTTGGAAATAAAAGCAGTAAAAAGCGTTTGACTTATAACTAGGTTGTGGAATTAACTACGACTAGCATTTGTATGCAAATTCATATTTTTCAGACTACAATTATGAGTAGATCCTCGACAGAGAATTGTTTTACCTACCAAATATTATAAAAAGCGTTATACTTTGGATACTTTGTGTATTTTGTCATGTAACGTGAATTTTGTGCAATTTCCCGTTTTTAAATTTCCTACGAATGCAGAACAATTCGTAGTCTATTTGCAGCAAATATCAATAAGCGTACGTACGTAAATATCAATAATACGTTTAGTTTGTTACGTTCGATGTGAGAAAAAGTATACAACAATAGAATGAGTGCAAATTTCATGTACTCAAATTTATTCATCGAGAAATCAGTGATTCGTGGTAACAAAGAATTACGATTCGTTGCGTGAATATTTAATGCCATGGATTATAAGAAAATGAAACTCCTTAATAACAAAATGGAATTAAAATCAATCTAAAATTATCAATTCAAATATTCTGTTTCATTCTTTTACGCTTATGAGTTTATTTGTGCGCTGTATGTAATTTATTTGTAATTTACATATAATTTATTTCTTATCCGTACAATATATGTACTGTGAAAATCTATTTAATAATTCGTTATTCATATTGTGTTTTGAATAGATTTCTCAATCTGATTCCTGAATCTTTCTTGCGCCATCTTTTATTTGTGTTTCTAGCGTATCGCGAACCTTTTTTACAAATCGGGATTCTAAGATTCGATACGATAAGAAAACTGATATAGGTAAGAATCGGCATTTTCAATAGTCTTTTCAAGATAAGATAATATTGTGGAATATCATAACATTTTTCTATTCATTTTCTATAAGGTTGAAAAAACCTTTGATAAGAAAACGCTATGATAAAGGAACTGCCAAGTAAATATTCCATATATTACATATCAAAGATTAAGATTACATTAACGCATGAACTGTGAAGATAAGTATTTCATGCCCAGGCTATTTCGAGGCTATTTCCAGGGTTTCTCGCAAGCTAGTAGATAAAAAAACTTTTTTCGCCTGCCTAAGGAAAATTATTTGGCAAAAGTTTTACGATAATCATAATTTAGTACGCTTGAAAATATTATATGAATTCCTTTTTTTATCTTCTCGACAACAATTAACTGGTGAAAAATATATCGGAAGGTGCTGTAAAAACATTTACAATCTAATGGTTAAGATAACATACCACGTTAAACAGGTAACAAATGATTTACATACTATGTACATAACTCAATTTATATATTAGAAACATACTTCTGAATACATACGTATGTCCGATGCTTACGTAAGAGTAATTTTAGATCTCCACTACTGGGAGTGAACGTTTCACTTTCTTCAAAGCGTTTCATTAACTTATTACGCTCTAAAGTGAAAATTAATTTCCGGCTAGCAATTTTTCCCTTTCCAATAAATTTCATTTAACTGCCTATGACATCCTTACTTGTATATAAACTCTGCTTCTTGTAGAAACTATTATTATTTAGAATTCTTTCTAATCAGTTTTTCAACTGATAAATACAACAATAACAAAGAATAATTATTCTACAAGGAAATTTTATTGCCCAGCAGATACGGGAAATTTGCGTAATAAATCATTAAGTAAAATTCAGTCCATTGGTTAACACACATTAGCACACAACATGGTCATACTCGTACCTACATACTGTAGATATATTATATTAAGGATTCAATTTTGACAAAATCTACCGAAAGAATGTCTACCTGCTTTTTTCCATAAATTGATTGAGTATCTGAGTCTAGGATAAAGTAAGTAAAAGTACGGCGGAAGTGTAAATTTTGTGTAGAAAACAAGTGACAAAAAGTAACATAACGTAAATACGTATATCACGTACTTACGTAAGTAATTACATAGTTTATTGTAAGTTGCTAATTACAATGTATTTTAAAACATCTTCCTGTACCTTGCTACGAGGAAAGCATAATTTACGTACTTTTCTCTATACTAACAAAACAGGAATAATAAAATCGTGTAAAACTTTCCATGTCATGTCCAGTGCACACGCAAACGAAATACGTAAACTTGTGACTGTCACTGGTTGAGCTGTTAAAGCATTAACACAACAATGAAAACCCTCGTTTATAATTACGAATACCATGAAAATAATGTTCGGGGGTTGTAAAGAGGCGCTGCTTCTTCAATTAGGAATCATCACGCGTCCCTTTGAAAATGGCCTTGAGTAAAAAATGGGGAAGGACAATCACAAAGGACAGTTGACCTCGTGGTTTTTCTCGTTGTTCCATTTTACCGAATGTCGGCTGCCAGCCAACAAAGCGACGATTTACCAGCAGCGAAATAATAAAAACGGCTCGTTTAATGGCGTGATGTTTAGCTACGTGCTGAACGCGCTGCGTAATAAAACGGACCCAATACAATCGAGCTAAGTGCTCCGGTGAACGTCGAATATTTTGCTTAATTGCACAACGTTATAATAATCTCGCGGAGTAATGTGATTATCGTTATTTTCAGACTGAGCTGCCTGCAACCGTTTCGTTGAAAATTTTTAATGATTCCTCGTTAATGAAACATCGAACAAGGATGTTGCAGCGTGGTTTCGGAATGTTTCAGGAAAAAGATTCCGGAGATTAAACCTCGAATGGTATTGCATCATGAATGGTTATAATAATTTACGTTAGGTTACTAAAATTCAAAGTGTTTAACTTATCTCGCCTTTTACATATTAAATATTCCAAAAACGATCTAATCCTACATTTAGTTAAGAATTAATAACGTCGTGTTGAGATTAAGAACGCAGAATCGTGATACGGATAAGTTGATACTTCACTCGATAGTTAACTTGTTTCGTTTAATGATTCCCTCTCAAGTTTTAATACTTGCCAGAGGCTGCTGTTTGTCTTTCTGTCCATTGCATCGTTACCTCGTCAAGTATCTTCTTTTTTCAACTATTTCTTCCTGACTCATTTCACCAAGCGAAGTCATTTTTCACGATGGCTATTTTTTTTTTTTTACTAAATATTTCTTGTTTCAAGGTTTTGCGAACCACGATATTATTATTCCAAGAAGTTGTTAGTATAGATTTGTTTTTAACTTGTATGTTTATTGTTTTATAATTAGTCCGGATCAATGGAATATGATACTTTTAATTTTGTGTACTTCGAATGAGTTATTCAATGTTTAAGATGTGACTACGTTCAGAGAGGATTTTTATTGTTTAATACTATAAATTATATTTGATGAATGTTTCTTTCATTAATGTATATGTACATTATGATTCTGTGTAATATTCTAACGAAGCATTAATTTGAAAACGATTCGTTAAACTTCGAGTAGGTTCTGCCTTTCTATTGTTAACTCTCTCCTAATTAAATTCTGATATCTTTGGAAACACGGTGATTATCTGAAAAAACAATGAGTTCAGAGCCTATATATTAAGCTCAGATTTTATTTGGAAAACCGATGAAGTTATTAGTAGACCATTAACTACACATTTAACAATAATTTAAATATTTAACGCTTCAAATATTAATGAAAAAGTGAAATAATATCGATATGATAAAACAGGCTCAGGTCGTAGACAATTTAATTGAAAAGATAATAAAATAAAGTTCAAACAATAAAATTAATTTAATATAACGGATAAAAGTACAAAAAGTGAGAAAGTACGCGCTCAAAGAAGAAAGAAACGAAGTTCATGTGAAATTTTAAGCATAGAAGCAATATATTATTTGAAAATTCCAAAGAGGAAACGGTCACTTGAATGTAGTTGTTCTGTAACCTTGAATTTCGTAACTGGAACGTTTAAATTGGCGCCATTCGACAATAATCTGACTGACGCCGGTTATGCGTCTGATATTCCTTTAGCTTTTTGCTAGTTTCTTTCAGTACAGTACAAAGATGCGACGTTAGAGGAGAAGTTATCCATTTATCACTTCATTCACGGTCATTTCCATAAATCGTCGAATCTCAGACTAATAAACAAGATATATGAAACTTATTTCAGCGCTCGTTCCAAGTAAAATAAAAGACTGTAAAAAAACAAGGACGAATCTAAAATATTAGTTTAAAATATTAAATTGGAGGGAAGGTAATATCGATTTTGCGGACGTAGAATTAATTTATGCACTATGATGTTATCGCTTTATTTAATCAATTACTTATTGATAATCAGTAAAAATTGAACGCTTCTTGTTGATTTTATTTCCTAATTATTTTAATACAAATCTACCGCTGATATATCAAATGAAGTAAAATTTGTCAGAGTATTTCAAGGAATCTAACGAATGATACTTATGTCTGGCAGTATGCATTATATAATGTCGATGGCTTTCTACGATTTTTAATTAAAATAAAAATCGAATTCTTAATTAAATTTATCCAAAAAATAATTAACAGCACCTGATTTATCTATCGAGTTTGATTAAGACGAATGACGAATTGTTAGTTGTACTTTATAAATCTTTAAAGTGCAACATTTTAATTAGTAACGAGATTCAATTATTTCGATCTGCAGTTAGAGAAATTAGAGTAAAATAGAGATTAATACAATTTTCGTGGAAAGATACCAGTTCTCATTGGAGATGAGTATTTTTGCATTTTCTTTTTCTACGTTTTCTTCTAAACACCTTTTTCGTCTAGATGATTTCATGGAAGTTGAAAAATAACGATGAATTCGAGCAATTCGTTACAAGCAATGACGTGATTAAAAGTCGACATTGCCGCTTAAGAAAACGAAGATAATATTGTTCGATATTTTAACACGTTCAAATTTGTACATTTTAAAAGATACTTTCGTAAGAAAATACAAATTTTACAGGAATTATTAATTATATTATTAATAATACAGGAATTGGTGTCTGACTGTTATTAACTGTCTATAAATACTATACGAGTTCGACAGGAAAATGTGACAATTGCACGATTAAACGCGCAATTTAATGTGAAATGGCTCGTCCTATTCTTCCGATTCCTTCTTTGCTTTCTCTCTTCCATTTTCCGTGTCACTGTTTGTCTCTTTGACAGCCATTCATTCCCGGTTCGGCGTCCAGAAGGACTCATGAAGAAACGAGCAGCAATGTCAGGGGAAGGGAAAAATAAAACGGAGGACAGAGGACGAATGAAGTTTCTTGTTTGTCGAGATGTGGCCCAGTTTCGTGGGAACACCTCATCCGATGGAACTGTTCCTGAAATACTTTACTTAAGTGAAATGTAAACAGTCGGTAATGGATTCGTAGTGAATCTTTGGGTAATTGCATCCGATTTTCTGTACAGATTTACACTCCTCCAATTACACGTAGATCCGTATGAAAACGTAATATCCACCGGATATTCATAACGGAATGATTGGCTATAGAAATATCCCTTCATTTCAGAAAATCCTCGAATTAAATTACGAAGAAATTGCTCGGATGATTTAAATTGCTTCCAACAGTTTAAAATGCTTAGGTATGCTTTCGATATACGTACTAAGAAACGAAGAATTTCATTGAACATATTTGTATGACTTTTTCTATTCCTCTTAGTATTGATATCGTCATTGGCATACGTATATGCAATTTTACGCGTTCGTATCGATAATTATGATAATTAATTTTTTGTGCTATGATATGGTTATAAATTATAGCTGCGGTAAAGCATTTATTTGTTTTTAAGCATTTATGAGAAACTCGAGGATGTCAAAGTGCATGCAATGCGCGTATTAGGGAAAAATATATAAGATCTATGACGTATAATTATTATTGATAATAATATTTTATAAATGGAATAAATATTTGCTTATGTTCCACTTTTTCAATTGTGTTCATAAAAATATCAATTTTGATAAACTTTCATCGCGTGATTAATCTAGCGTATGAATTTCCGGGATAGTTTTTTAGATCGTACATGGATATCAAATAAGTTTTAAATTGTTTGTCGATCAACTCTCGATAACAATTATATTTCGTGCATTCTTCGAGTGGATCGCGAAAAAAATCACCGTTTGCGAAAATGAGGTCTTGACCCATAAAAGATAGGGGAGCCTTGATCTAGTATATATATTTATGTGTATACCTACACCATCCTTTATTATATTATTAAAGTAATGATTCATTTAATCAACCACGATTATCATAAAATAAAAATTTCTCGTCAAATTGCTTTAGTACAAAAAAAGTCATTCATCAAAATAATGTTTAATTCATTAATCTTACATGGATAATTTGCAACATCAATCAGCAACGTATGTTGAAATCCATAAATAAAAGATATATTCCATTACACTTTCCTGGTACAATGATAATGTTAGTATCGATAAAAAAAAAACACGATTATTTACGATTTGTTGTTTTATATTTTTCATATTTAAAACATATATGCACTACAAAATAAACCGACGAACGAAATTAAAGGAACGCTGAATTTTCACCGAAAAATTGCTAATATTTGAACTGTTATACTGTTATATTTCGTAACAAGAAGACATACAATTATTTTATGTTCGCTTTAAAGCGTAAAGCTTGCATTTTTAAAATCCCTAGTTAGTTTCTCCCATAGAGGTTCCTGTATCGTGCAAGAGAGTAAGGAAACGAAGATGTTTTTTCGTTTCCAAAATTTTTTAAATTCAATCGATTCCACAGACGTCAAGAAATTTTTTGAGAATTAAGAATACCAGGAGTTTGAAGATTGGAGTCTCTCCGTTACAACGACCCCTATAAAGTTAACGTACAATTTTTCGTTGTCGTTTTATTGAACTTTGAATAGAAGGTGTGCCACCGGCATTAGAATAAATCACACACGCTGTACGAACACGATAAACACATATACATTCTATACAATCTCTACGTAGTGTATCGTGTGTTATTCCAATACCAGCGGCACATTCGTGTATTTCATTCTTTCAGTCGGTCGGACGATTGTTCCCTTTCAGCAGGACAAGTGTTTAATTTAAATTTCGACGTACTTTATTTTTACTTGATCGCACCGTGAATATATATAAACTGCAAAATTATCGAAATTGATCATTTGATTGGATATGCAACATCACGCACCATCGACTCTGATGCCAACAAAATTCTCTATTTAATGTCGTGTTTTATTACGTGAAAGTTACGAAAAGGGACGAAAGGGAGTCTGCGGCGAGTCTACCAGTAGAAAAGTAAGATTTGAAAATTGAAGATTGTAATTTAATATCTTACGTGTAACAGAATGATCTAACTCGTATTACATTATATCGTGTTTTAATTTACAAAATCATACTTTGAATTGCTTTAGCCGTGAATATTAATATTGTAGTGATTATCACTTCTAAGAAAACTCTACATCTGATTAGTTTTCTCAATCACCGAAGCCATCAAGAGTGTTTAGGAATAAATCAATTTGAAGGGCCACCCAAACTCATAGTCTTCTTGGAACACGCCTTGTGCAGATGAGGTACAGCGGGGTATAGATAATAGATAGGCCAGTAACACTGCCAGCGCGCGGATCTGGACCAGCTCGTACATGTACTTACACTTCTGCATTTAAATATATTTTCTATTTTACAATTTCTCCACGCGTTCCTCTATTCACATATCCATAAATTCAACAATTAATACATTTTCAAGAAAAAGTATACGTTGTACAACGTGCTTAGTATAATACGATACGTCCATTACTTTTACCACATCTGTCAATACGATAGACAAGATAGTGTTTAAATTTTCTCCTCGCGATATTCACTTTTACGCTAGAAGCAAATATTCCGCGTGTTTTTCTATTTCTCTGATATAATGTGAAAATATTGTTATAAGGAATTTTATTGGAGAAAGAAAAAAAAAGCACGGGAATTACCAAGTAAATTCTTTTTTACGTCATACTACAACAACAACAACAACAACAACAACATAGACTAATCTATCGCTTCTCGATTAACGAATTCCGATAGCGCAACATACTTCAAACGTACCTCAGTCAAAAAATGTTTTCGATAAAACAAGCTAACGGTTACTTTGTGTTAAAACTCTGTTCTCCGCGAAAACACAGAGATTCAACACGTTGCGGTAAACGAATTTAACCAAAGCCAATAAATCACGATCATGCGATTGAGTTTATTTTTTCTTTTTACAAAGATACGAGAATTCCGTGTTTTTCAACAGATTTACGTTGATCAGCTGGACTGTGCGATTTTTCCGTGACGATAACGGAAAATACTAGATGCGTAATCGGTGATTACGCGCGTGATTCGCGACGCGATTTTGACATTATCACCCGACCGCTGACGTTATACCGCGACGTAAACATTGTCGAAAACGCATTTATGTACAATGCAAGTACATGCATCGGACTCGATGTTTCGTCACGATAATTTCGTTGATTGGATTTGAATGGTGTTTGACTGTGCTCGCGCTACGCGCTCACGATATTATCGGTATTAACCATAAAATGTCATCCGCTGGTGAACGTGTGTCGTTTGAAAGCCATTAATGTGTGAATAATTGCGAAAGGGCGATGAAAATACACAGAGCTTACAACAGACGAGCCATGGAGCTCGGCTTGAAATTAATATACATATTTATTTCAAAGGAATATTATTGCTATTACATAACGTTATTTTATGCTTCTTTACACAGGATTGGCCATTTAGGTAGGTTGACTTAAATATCGAATTGTGATTTTTCTATCGAATTAAAAATATATAAAAGATTTGATCGTGAAATTCGTAAGACGTTTAATCACTCATCTTCTTTTAATTGTCAATATGTTATTTTATTAATTGTCAATAATCAAAATGTTATTTTTTTACGATAATACATTGTTTGAAACGAACAATAACAGTCTGTAACGTGCTTTCGATTGTTTCAGAGTGAATAGTACCACAAGCTAGAATTACTCTGTTTTTTATATACTCTGGGGTAGTTCGTTTTTCGCTATAAACGGTTTGTTTTAATTTTCTCCACAAAAAGGACCAAAACTGGTGCGAGGTTCAACGAACGCTGCGGCCATGTTTTAACTCCATTACGTCAAATCCAACAATTGGGAAAGTTCACATCTAAAATTTGTCTTATGAGACGTGTACGATAAACTGGACAACCCTCGTACCAGTATCCACAATCTTCGATCAAGATCTAACGATGCATCGTGTAAAAACATTCGTAGCTCATTTTGCATACTTTTATCCGTTTAGTGTACCATTCATAAAGCAGGGTCCACCTATTTAGTAGTTTAAGATGCCGTATCAAACATTTATGTCCCACAGCCTTTTAGTTTGTACGCATATTTCAATCATCGTCATAACTTTCTTAAAGAATGATTCATCATTTTCGTATTGTCATGAAGCCGATTGAGAAAAACGCATGCGATTTTCAAAACCTTTCCCATGGGGATCCAAATAACGAAATGAACAAAACGAAATAAATGGTACGATTGAAACTTTTCTTCGTAAAGCATCAAGTATTATGCTTGTTTCGGGAATACCATTTAAACGTTCAAATTCGAACTATTTCTAATAATTTCTTTCGTTTTTAACAATTTTGATACTCATACATTTGTTCACGATACTACCAGTTTCACTACCTTTGCTTATGTATGTACAATGTGATGTGACAATTAGCTTCAGGAAATTCTCTCATGTATATACATTCGAACTGCTGTCTTTAAGCTGATTACTTTTCAAGTTTCATAAATGAATATCATACCCATCTTTTGAATAATTTATTACGGACAGTATATCAACTGTTAGAGTTGAAAATGGTCAGGTGATTCTCAAGGCTCTGTAGTGCGCTAATAAACATGTTTTCATATTCATAAGCTTTCGCTTGTCACATTTTTTGCCAAAACCTGTGATATCGATATATATGCACCTTTAACTTTAGTTCTCATAGTCATTGAGTTTATATCTATACATTTGTGTGTGTGTGTGTGCGCGCGCGCGCTTGTGTGTATGTATCTGAACGTGTTTCATCATCAACTACACGAAATAATAATAAAAAAAAAAAAAACGATGTTGAGCACAAGAAAGATCGATGACTCGTAAACTTCGAAGAAGTAAGCTTGGAAAACAAATATTTTTTTATGATATCAACGCCTTTAAACATCCAAGTTATGTATAAAATGTCTCGCGCATCATAATATTTAAATGGCTTAATTTAAATGGACCACTCGATACATCTTATAATCTTTTCACGTGTACATTTTATATAATTTAAATAAAATAAAAAATGTAACGTATTGCACTTCGTCCAGTGAATTACTCTCCGACAAAGTCTATACTAGAATATGAAATGAATTTGTTTAAATCAATTTCACGGAAAATCAAATTCGAGATACAAGAAACGATTGCTTGGTTCAAGATACAATCGTCATTTCCATCTTATTCATCAATCATTCTCTGAATTTCTAAATTCCTTATAGACATTTCGCCGTCATACCTCATAAAACTGTATAGGATTTTATATTTTCATATCTAACGTAGGATCCAATTTTGTCGATTTAAAACAAATCCTTTTGATTTATGTCTATCGAATTAAAATAATATCTTTGTTCGATTAGTTTTCCGGTAAAAGTTGAATGTCGTTGTTTAACAATTATTTTGCAATGAAATTATCAAAGCTTATGCCAATAATGTATTTAAGTAGATTTCGGTCGTATTGATACAAAAGGAATATACGAAATAAGTTTCTCTTTAAATAAATTGATATTAAATGTAATGTAAATGAGCATTTCTGTCAATTTTGCGAATTTCTCGCAGTTATAGAAACGACGAAGATACTTAATACTTGGAATCAAAAGAACAAATGGATTCCTAATTTTGCAGAGAAAAGTAAATTGTAAAGTTAAACAACATTATAAATATTATAATCGGTTATCTGTAAATTGTAATACCAATTAGATTACAAAGTATCAGAGTCAATTTTACCATAACACAAAAGTGTATTGGTATTCGATAAATGAACTTGTGTACGTAGAGGTGAAGGTTTGCGTACCTGTCGAGATTGGTTACATGGGAATTTAAAGTGATTTTGTAATTACTGATATAGTATTACATACTTCAAAGGCAAACACATTCCATTATTCGATATACGTTTTCAATATAACTACCTGAGAAAATTGAGTAGAACTAATGTAAATTAATTCTGGTTTCACTATCTTCTATAATCATGCTTGTGTATTAGATAAATAGAAACAGCGTAATAAATTAATATTATTTTAAATAACAGTATAGTATAAATATTTAAAAATATGTTACGAATATTATTTGATTTTTGTATAAATCTGGTAATGCAAGATAAACAATCTCTTTTAAATGAAAATTTAATTTTTCACATTCAATACGTAGTCTTTCTGCAAATTCACGCAGAGATAATAATAACTGTAAAATTATTTAATTTTATTAAAAGCTCTCTTATAGAAAAAAGGAATTTTTTGTCTTAATTATCATTACATACTAAGTATGCTGATATAACATTCAAGTTTAAATTCAAGAAGAAAATTTTTAATCAGCATCAAATATATCTATAGATTTAAATACTTTATCTTAATAGGTATCTTTTTACTGCCTTCTACCGTAGTCCATTATTTCATCTTCGTCTTTTGTCTCATACACGCCAGTTCAGGCCAGCTTGGTATTCACCAGGAGGAACAGCTCTTAAAAGGATCAAATTATCTTCTCCTCCTAACTTTCGATATTTTCAGCTCCTTTCTCTGGAAATTGTGACTTCATACGTTTCTTGCGACTAGAGCTTTTCCGTTTTTCGCGAACGGGGCAAAACTCGCGTCGAATCGTAAAACTTTACGAGTTTCGTTTTCTTCTTGATTCAGCTCGCACTTAGTAGCTACCGCTTTCTGATGCGAATACCTCACCATTCTCAGCGCACCCCATTTATCGTTATTTGTTTTATCTAATTCTTTATTAGCCCGAACGGTAAACGTGTATGCCAAAATATCAGCGAAAATATACTTATCATGTTTTCCTCCTGTGATCTTTAAATCGAAAATTTTGGCCAATGAATCACCTTTTCAATAAAATAAAGTAGGTTAAAATATGAATGTTTTTATATGATACAATTGCTCTTTTCCTATTATTAAACTTGAACTTATTATTATTAAAGGTATGATTAAATGTAATCTATATATATATATATATATATATATATATATATATATATATATATATAGGAAAGTCTAATTTTGTGAATGCATAATAAATGACGATGATAAAATAAAATTTAAAAACCATGGTTTTATAGGCATTTAAAGGAAGTTCTTCTTTTTATATCGATGAAACGCTCTTTTCACTAATCGTATAACGTAGTTGAAGAAATCCTGGTCCCGTGGTCGAGAAACAGAAATTAATCTGTCGCCCAAGTTACGATTTACCCGGATTATTTCCCGAAATTATTCTGTTCCCCTGTGAACAGAACTCGCGGTTAAACTCCGCCTTGGTCACCGGCTCGATGTAATCAAATTGGAAATTTGCATAATGCAAATTCGACGAACTAGAAAAACAGTGAACGTTGAAGTTTCATGAGAACGCGAACGTACGAGCGAAGTGGGTTCATCGTGTATCCACGAGCATTTCTATGCTCAATTAAGAGAGCACACGGAACACTGCTCAGAGGTAGAACGACCAAAGAGGGAAAATCATCTTTATCCAGCCTTTGAAGTAAAAAATTAGATATTTCTATTGTTTCCGAAATATACCGCAAGAAAAAAGAGACTTTGCCTATAAATGGGACGGAAGAAGCGTAGACAAATCGTAAACTTTTAGAACGCTGTTATCAACAATTAATATTTCTAGTAGTTTAAATATCGATTTATTTTATATCACGCAGATTTTGACTCAAATATGACAAATATAATAAATACTCAGTATGAATTCAGCGATATTAGGTTATTATTATTTGAGTTTATTATTTAATTATAGTTGAAAACATCTATTGCATCGAAAGTAAAAGAAATAACTTCCTACTCGCAAGTACTACGTTTCCTTTCCTTATGATAACAGCGAATCATATATAGTAGGCTTACAGAAGTATTCAAGCATCCATTAAGGCAGAATAACCTTTTCAGAATTGGACCAAACGACGTGAGATTTTTGGAGAGGTCAGGTGAATTAGTTTGCTAGATGACGCGTAAAAATATTTTGAAATTGCAATCGGTCGGGATCGCGAAGAAAATAGTAAAGCTCATTTTTTACAATTTTTTTATCCGAGTCTGTATAGTGAAAATTGAGAAAAAAAATGCGTTTCATAGATTTATATCGGTTATACGCTATACATGTCAATAATTTCATCCCAAGATCAAATGGAAACAGAATTTTGTTTATATAGTACTAGTTGACAGTATTTTATTGGCTGTTTATTACATTGTTTTATTTACCGATTATGACAAAATTGTTTGAACGATAAGAAAATCACACAGCCAACCAAAATCCTCGTAATATACGTTCAATAGAAATATTTGTGAACGGTAGAATTTTCTAACGCTTTTAATAAAGTGCTTGCATCAATTATCGTTCAGTACAATGGATAAAAAAACTCGGTTCACTACTTCGCTAATGTTCTTTAGTTTTTTGCAAAAGCATATAATACATGAATTACATCTACATGAATTATCCAGATTATTTTCACTTGTTACGAGTACTTATAATTATTAATCACGTAAAACAAGACACTTTCAATAATTTACAAACTGGTTTTATCATGTCGATTGATCATGTGTATATTTCACATGTGAAATAACTAAATGTTATTCAGGCTGATTGATTTATTAGCTTACAACAGGTATAGTATTTTCCAGTTTTTATATGGCCGGTTTGTATATCTATTTATGTTATCTCTTTTTTACGTTTATGAACAATATTCGCGACGTAGTTTTAGCTTTTCTAGGAAAACTTTATACGACGAAAATTTTCTTTTACTTCTAACTGCTTAAAATTTCACAAAAGAACATCATGTCACAAAGAAAATTTGTATCGTTAGAATTAAAATTAAAACTGTTATTATTAATGCATCAATTAATTTCTCATTATTAAAATGGCCGCTGAAACGCAATTCTTAAAACGATATATCAACCGATGAAGAGTGAGACGCATGTTATGTTATAACCTGATAACTGACGTGCCAGTAGCGCTAACGATTGCATTTGGGATTAAAGTTGAGATTGAAAAGACTTTTTTCTTCCTATAATTCCATAATTTCCAATAACGTTATTGTTTTTTTTTATTCTTTCCGGTATTTAAATGTCCTCGACCGTGTACTACTTGAATTGTAGATTGAGTTTTAACATTTCTACCTTTTTTGTGTCGTTAGCCGCAACCGTTTGTAATCTGATTAATGAAAACGTATTATTTTGAAAGGATCGACGAGAAAAACAGGAAATGAGGAAATATCGGTATTCTATCGGTAAAGATAAAAGATTTAATGGAAATTATTTTAGAAAATTTCTTCTATAATATTTTCTTACGTAAAAAGGTACAGTATTGTTGTATCTTGTACAAATAAAGTATCCTTATTACACGAAGGACAATAAAAGTTCTTATGATAATGAGAATTGTATTTTCATAAAACGAAAAACCATTTCTGAAATAACTATTTTTGCTGCGTGTTTCCTCTCATCGTTATTTATATTATTTCGAACAAATGGTTGCACGGGATTATTTTCACTGCTGAAAATCGTAAATTTTCCGGTACTTTGCCGTAATGGTACAAAAAGTACAAACGAAACAGACCTGAACGTGTGTATGTTTCGTGATCTCGTCATTAGCTAGCTCTTGTAACATCTACATAACATAACGCAATAACATCAAAAATATCATTTTATATAGCTTAATTCATTGGCTCATAAATCTTTTCCCGAAATTCATCTATTAAAACATAATCTGTCAAGAAGAGAGATTAATTAGTAAAAGAAGCATCTTTTAAATGAAAATTTTAATTTTAATTTTTAGTTGTTCAAATAAATCTGATTACTTCTCAATTGTATTTACAATTTACATTTTCCTCTTCTTAGTTTTAATGATCACAATGTATTGGAAGAAACGTCATGATTTGATTTTTCGTCTTTTTACGATCATACATCTATTTTATATCTCGCTCTGTCTCTCTTTATACAATATTATACTCGTGTAGTATGGACGTAGACAAATAACAATAATGAACGTTTCGTAATGTGACGCTGTATAAGTATTTGTAAGGCTACACGTCACGCATATGTTTAAGATTGACTTGTAGCATTTACAAATAAAAATTAGATTATCTCTACGAAAATAATAATTAAGTAATCATTTACATTTCATAGTACGTTTTAAAACATTTATCAGAAGGTAACTCTATCCATTCACCATTGTTAATTTTATAAACCCTACATGCATATCAAACGACGGTACGTTTACCTTTCCTAAACATACACATCTTAATCTCCAATCTAGTTTCACTGGAAAATTTATAACGTTATGTTATCACTATGACGACAGCATTTCACTATCATTTTTAATGCATCTGTAGAAGTATCATTTCTACGATCTAAATAAGAATGAAATTTAGTTGGGTAATCAACATTTATTCCAAATTGACATATTGAATAAGTAATAGAAAATTTTCAAGCGTATGCTGATGTATGGATTTCTCTGATGTGGAAGAATATAGTCATTATTTGATCACATCTATCAATTTCGAACATGTTTTTATTATAGATTATAATGGATAACTGTCTGACGTCTAACTTCTTCATTCAAACCAAGCGTATCAATCATACATCATAATATTATATAGGACAGAGGATGTTTCTGAAAGTTTTATTCAAACAGATAGGAAGTGATTCTTTAAAATACATCGAAATCATAAAATACAATTTTTTCGCCTGATATATATATATATATATATATATATATATATATATGCATCAAATTGTTTTTGAAAATTTACTTCACATGCTTGCATTTATACAAGGTATGTCGTGCAATTGGGACTAAAAATAACTTAAAAATGATTATAAATAGAAAAGTGTATTATGAAACAAAATTAAACGGATCGTTTAAAACATGCAATTACGTCTTATACTTTTGCTTGCATTTTTTACCTATCTCCTCATCCTGTATGAACAAACGTTGAAGTTCATTCTTTAAAAATCATTTATATAATTTGAAATTTGGATTATTTTGACATATCATTAAACTTCATGACATATTTATGATATATATGATATACATTTCCATCTTTTTCTTCGTACTATTTATCATAAGAGTCATGTCTGATCATCATCAATAATGTTATATTACGTATATACATATATGTCACGTGGAAATCCCAGAACGAAATTTATTTATAACACGCACGAATATTCATATAAAATTTCCAAAAAAGAGCGCTGCAGATATAAGAATTATATCAGCTGGCAGTTATTTCTTTTCCGGGACTTTTTCAATTTTATAGGAAACATATTTCTCTATCAATGAAAATATTCATTCACTCAGCTTTTTTGTCATACGAAGGAATTACATAATCAGAGTTTTTAATGGAAAATGAAATGGATTTTTTTCATCACCGTGCATAAATTGTTGTGCAGAAATCAGTACAACGTACTCTCGTTTTCATGCCAAACATAATCTACTTATAGGGGAAATCCTGTTATCTCGCAACTGTTAGGAATCTCTATTTGTCGTATCGGATCTAATAACGTATTCACCACAGTGCATTGATTCACTTAGTGATTTTGCTACACGTACTTTCCAAATGTAAATAATGAAAATCTTTTAATGTAGACTATAGATCATAATTTAGATAATTAGTAACCGAACAATCGATAATGCGATTAATGCGATTGGTACCCAATCAGAGTTAGCATTATCATAGTAGTGACATGATACACTCTATAATAAATACAACAAATCCTAGACACAGGACTATTACGGAGGCCTGAGGATCACGTGTTCTACGTTTATTATTATACAAATTTAATTATATTTTATAAAGTCATAAAAACGTGTTATGACGAAGAATAAAGCTATAATTTAATTAATTATGAGACTTACGATACTTGATCAGATGATGCATTTAAAACTATGGTCTTCGAGCCGTCATACGAAGTTCACAGGATCAAATTTTGATAAGTCTATCTTTGTTGATTTTCTGTTTATTTATGTCATCTAGTAGTTGGAAAGTGCTTTAATATATGAAAGTTAAAACGGTGATAAACTTAGGTTCCAAGATAATTATTTTAATCACAGATTTATAAACAAATAATTCGACAGATAAAGATCAAATACTATTTAGTGTCTATTATAATCTTAATATCTGTTATGTTTTATAGTTCGTTATCTTAAAATAACATGAAAATTAGTTTACTTTCCGAGAATATTTTGTGTGGTGGTAAATGTTTAATTGTATGAAATTTAATTAATTTCATGAACAAACCAATTTGTATTTTAAAAATTTAATTTCATCAATATAGTTAATCAAAATATAGATGGATTTTCATCGGTGATGATTAACAATTAGTAGATAATACTTCCATCGAAGACTTATTAATTCTCAATGGATATCGTTAAATCATGGGCGACTCGCAATAGTTTAGATTAAGTTAATTTTAAAATATTTTAACATATTTTTATGTAATTTTAGAGTATATATTTCTTCCTAATTTTTATTTTTATGTTGTGATATAGATCATCAATATTTATGATGGAAGATACAGAATAAAGATTAAAATTAGATACTATTAACGCAAAGCGTTGCGTGACTTATAACCCAATGTCTAGCGATTGAAGACACTAAAGAATTTACTTTTAAAGAAATTGAAAACAAAGACAAATTGAAAACAAGTTTGACGTAATACATTAATGAAGCGCGAAAATGTTCTTTTTATTTTTAAATGACGCAAGAGACGAAACGATATTTCATTTTATAAAAGCAAAACTATTCTACTCAAAGTCGTTTATTTGCATACGTGTATGTATAATTCAATTAAATTCAATAAAAATTTAATCAATACACAATTCAATTAAAAACAATCAGTTTTCAGCTACAGTTTTCAGCCGCTATTCACCCATTTCCTGTAGTAATTATAACCATGCGGTATGTAAAAAGTTTTCTTTTTTGTATATGTAAAAGCGAAGTATTAAAAAGACAATTATGGATAATTCTTTATGATTTTTACGACTGAGTATCATAATAGCAAAAAAATGTAAAGCATAAGTATCGTAAAATAATGGTAGGTCCGATTAATACAATAAAATAAATTATAAATGCTATATACTACATTATATAATACGTCAACAATTTCCAAGAAACAAAGTGGTTAATTATAAAACTACAAATTTCGTATAATTTTCCGTTATAATTAAACGATCATTAATTCAGACTTCATCGCGATTGATACCTATGGCCGTAACGTTTCATCTGATACGTATTGTATCATTACGATTATCAGGGACACCCGTTGCATACGTGAACAACCAGGCGTGTTAGTATTCCACCTAAATCCGCTAATTACCCATCACTATTGTCCATCGACAATGAAAGCATGTTCTTAATTAAATTCCATTCTCGGCAGAACACAAGGTCCTGCTCTGTCGTTGTTCTGAAAAGGCTTTCAATTAATGAGCTTGCACAACCTGCAACGAAAGCTGTAAGCTGTAATGAGTAACGACACCGGCATCAACATACATAGTTCGGCAAAACATCGCAGAGCTATAGCGAAAGAGAAAGAAGTAGTCTCAATACCCCACCAAACAAGTCCGGTGGCGTGAGCGATGCGCGCACGCGCACTCGACGAACGCCTTTAAAGCTTGGTGCCGCCAAAATGCATTCCCAGAGTCAGTTGTGCACTACCGGTAGCGAAGTACGGATCGTACGGCAATCACGTGTTCATTGACTGGTATTCGTGAGTTGAGAATAACGCTTTACGGTATCGGAGAAACTGAAACACCGTGCGTGTGACACGTTCTTCGCATTCTATTCAACCTTTCGAGGAATCACGCTCGTTTTAGGTTATCGTGTGTTAACGTTTCGAAAACATTTTTCTTCTCGTGTGCGAGTCAATTGCGTTCGCGTTTTTTGCTACGACCTCGTCTGAGTGAAACAGAACCTGTGAAACAAATTGTCGTCAAAGAAGTCTAGAAATGAGAAAACTTATGGAGAAACAGCTGTCTTGGCTTGCCCTACTCGTCACTGCGTTCTACTCTCGTGAGTAACTTTTACGTATCTTTCGTGTGCTTTCTCAGTACAGACTCTGTAATACTCTTTACGTATGGTTTCGCGGACAACAAGGTTATCTCATTTTCGGTCAACAAAATCTCGATCGAACAGTCAAACTCCATTCGCGGCGTTGAATGTAATAATGGTGGTATTTCGAGCGAAAGGTGTGTGTATATTTATGTTTAAAGAATTTGATTTTTCGCAATAGTCGATCTAGCGTGGTACATTGAAAGTAATGGCTGCATAATTTTCGTATCCAAGAAAACATTTTACTGATCGAAATTCAATGATCGTGTACGTAGATTCGAAACGTTAGACGGGGACATTGGAGGCGGCGTTAGTGTTCTATCTTTAGATATTTTCGCTCTATTTCTGATTTGTTTTACGAGTGTAATTATAATAGCCGCCCGTAAGATCTCGTACGAGCTACTGCGTGTGAATTCGTAAATCTGTTTACATACGCCGCCTCTGGTGACTAAACCATTAACTGACCTACACAGCGATCACTGTGTCCTTGATTTCATTCAGTAAGACACATCTGCCTGCGTAACTTATCAATCGCGTAAATAGTCCAATTTACGATTTCATCATCGAGGATGATTTTATTATTTCTTTATAACGATATGAATGTATTTTATTTATAAATTGTTATAATATTCAAAGGATTGAATTTCTTTATTAAACATAATCGTAAGAAATATGGATGAACGATATTAACGTAGAAAAAAATTGATGTATGTTCTTTTTTCCTCTGATGCTTAATTGGTCAATTAAACGAGATATAGCTGTAGCGAATCGAAAATCAACAGCATATGTTGTGACGCGCAGTCGCGATGCGTTCGTATTTTATTAGCGTCAATGGTTTAATTTTTATGAGTGAATCTAATGTGAGATAAAAAACTTTAATTAATTTCATTCGGAAACGGTATTTAGGATCGCATAAAGTGTGAAACACGCACGGCGTGAAATTCTAGAATGATCGTTTGAGAACAGGATCGTGCAATTAGATTTTCTCGTGGTGCGATACTAAAATAACACGATGCTCTTACCACGTGGGTGAGCCTCTCCGTTACATCGTACGAGATGACGTCGCAGTCGGTGATTGGACGACCGGATGGGCGTGCGCCTGGCCTTACCTTAGCAGCGTATAGCGATGGGACTGACTCAATCCTTGGAATTTTCGAACAAGTCTGTTGTCAATCGTTTTCCACGGTAATTACATAAATCGAGGAAAATCGTAGTGTTTTTGACACGTTGCTTTGAAACTTTATTTGAAAACCAGATGATAATTAAAATATCATGTTTGATGAATCATTTGTACGGTGATGTTTGCAAGATACAAGATTTGATTCTGGAAATTGTGGCTTTAAATCATTGATATAGCAAATTATGTTCCTTCAGAATGACATAGATGCACTTTCTCTTTAGCAATATGTACATAGAATAAGGCGCTTACACTTGAGAATTAGAATTTAAAATAATTCTAAAAATAGGAAAAAACGAATATTTTATGTCTTTTAATTTATCATTTTGCATCATAAAGAACAATATACCCCACGACTATTACTTACGTAAGTTTATATAGATCCACTAAAAATCACTTCTAGACAACTTGAAACCGTCAGTATGTATTATGCTGCACAAGAATTCTTAGGCTATTTTTAGCATTAACTATAAAGTACGATCATGAGCAGATGCTCAGGGTTAAATTATACTTCCTGTATATGTATTTTCTGTTTTACATCACTTTCTCGTCTTGTTAAAATCTAAAAATATACGTACGGAACAAAAACAAAAATAACTTGAAAAAGTTATTAAAATTATTAAGATGTATTATTTCGTTTATAATCTCGGTTCTTACAGAACTCTTACGTTAAATATTATAATAAAAACTTCAATTATGCAGACTAAGGTTAGTTATTTTTCTTGTACATTTTATACCTAGTATGTATATCCATCGCTTTTTTCAATAATTACTTTAACCATTTTTGGAATTCGTGCGTATTAAGTTTTCTCTAATATTTGTTATTTAAGTCACATTCACATTTCAAGTATACTCCTCAAAGCTTTCTAACTTATTGAAAATTATTTCAATAGAGTGATTTAAATTAGAAGATTGTGCAGATCGGCGCATAATTTTTCATTCATAATTTTGTTATAATTATTGTCAATAATTTTTCTAAATTGCTGAATACAAAATGAATCCTTTTACACGAATACAAAATTTAAATAAATCAAACATTCCTTGATTTCCTTGGTAATCAATTATCACATTTCGTATAAGAGCAGCGGAGGACTACACATTTGTGAACGAAGGTATTGTATCTAATTTTAAGCAAAAATTTAGTCTGTTCCGTGTGTTGCGTCTCTTAAACCTGAAATTCGGTATTTAACGTACGCTTGGCGCCACATTTTTCTTCTTCTAATCTATTTACATAGTATTACGTGACAGTTACGCGGAATCAAAAAATCAATTAATGCACGAAGAGAACGACGCTGCGTACCAATGAGCCGAATGCCAGGTGTCGATTCTCCATCTTAATACAAGAGGTCAACGATTGTTCTGATCGATTCCATCGCTATTCCATGTATACAGAGACAAAACTGCGTGTCAAGGTTTTCTCGAATCCATGCAGAAAATGGTCGCATTGAAGTATCAAAAACATTCTCAGCCTCTTTTTCTTCGTAGGCCGTTCTCTCACACGAGGAGAGCCGGTTTCTCGCCATGCATTCCATCGAGTTTAAGTTCTCCTTTCGTAACCAGCCGTGTAGGTATACGCGCGCACCCAAGATAGACGGATGTCCGGTCATCAGTATCTCTCTTCTTCCGCGAGAACTCGCTATTCGCGGAATGCGAAATGGCATCACGTTATTTTCACTCCCGTCACCGCTGAAATGCATTTCCATGCTGCTGCTTTTATATCGTTAACCCCCTGTAATCGAATTTTTCTTTGTTTGCGAAGAAAAGAAATTACAATTCCTCGTTCTGATGGGAGTAGGAAGTAATAACTCTTAGAAACAAGTCGTGTAACAGTACAATGATATTATGACGAAAGAAAGTAGTATAATAATAAAAAAACGTATAGTATAGTACTGTTAAAGGTATTGTGAATCTTCGCTACTGATCGAATTTCTTCGTTATCTATGGTAAATAGTAAGAAATCATTTTTTATGTGTAAAGTTCAGAGATATAATTATGAATGAATTTTTAAAATTTTCGTAATTTTTTGTATTTATAACGCACACTAACTTCTATCGCTAAGTTAATGAAAGTTTGTCTAGTTTCTAAAGTATTTTTGCCCGATAAAGATTTTGAAACAGATACAAAGACAATCGATATGAATCGAAGGAACAAATCTGAAATTTCCGACTATGTATATACATGAATCACGTATTTAATCGTAGTATAAGATAATTCCTTTAATAAATAATCGCAATAAATGATAGTCGTGGTATACGCAGTGAATATTAACGAATGTTAACGGGTCCTTTAAAAGAATTTTTGGAATTTTTTCCTTTTTTCGCGGTATTTTAATTTTGTATACATTTTAGTACGCTAATTTAATCAGCTGGATAAAATATTTTGTAGATGTGATTTAAAAGATACGGGAATGGTTGTTGAAAGAAATCGACATAGTAGATAATAAAATCGGCTAAAGTGACTCGATTATCAGATAACTGAAAATTTGATACTCTATTTCATGAGTTAATTGATTAGTCTCGTCAAATGGGAAGAGGATAAAGATTTTCGAGTAACTGATCACAATCGTTTAAATTAACGCGCTCTTGAAAATCGAATTACTTTTTTTTACCTGTTTTATGGAAAGCAATTCTTGTAACTTCTTACTTGTATAATCTGTGCATCAAAGGTATTATTAAATGCTGAACACGCTATATATTAGAAGAAAGTGATAGCGATCGAAGTAACTCGATTTCTATTTCGTTGGTACGGTTGCATCTTTTCCAATGAAAATTTTCAGATAAAACCCCATTGTCAAATAAAAGCTACCCTTTAGCTCATTTTAGAAACGTAGAATTTCGAGCAAGTAGTTTGTCTTTGTTTTTAATTGCATTCTTAAAAATTTTTTTCATTCTCAACTGTACTTAAACGTTTAAAATTGCTTTATAATCATTTCGTTCTTTTATATATTCCCGTTGAACGCAAGGTTTAATCAGGTAGAAAATTGAACTATTCGTCGCTTTTAAGATAACGCATATATATAGCACATAGTTCGATTTTAGATTTTTAAATTCCGTTCAGCGAGCACTTGAACATAAACAGTTCTAATGTTGGTAATGACATTCTAGATATTTTAGTTGCAGTAGACCCTGTTTAAGCTATTAATAGATATTCGTTAGGTCTCTATGTACCTCTTTATAATGTAGTTCGAATAACTTTCTCTTATTGGACTTAAAAATGAATATCGACATTACTAGATGAAGCTTAAGCTAGCAAAAATGTATATAGGGCGATACAACACATGTTCCAAGTTGCAAAAATAATAAATCCTACATTTTAATTATATTTTTAGCAAACATTCTTAAATCATCTTTAGTCTTTTCAACAAGATTGTATTAGAATTATTGACAATCGAATATCATAGGAATAACAATATCGAAGATTGCGTGTCTGCCGTATGCTCTTTACATAGCCCAGACGCTCTATTCATTACTACGAAACTTTGCATAATATGGTCGCTTTACAGGTTTTAATACAAATGTTACGGCACTCAACTAGCGAGCGTTTCTTTTAAATTTAAATAAACGAACGCAACGTAGCCACTGTACGTCTTAAAGGCTTCACCCAAGAACACCATACAATCGTTCCTAATTTGCAATTCGCAACGATTTTTAAGGGTGGCATGAAGTATCACAGTACGCTGGCGATTCAAAAGCGGTACAGATGAGGACGAACAATGATGCGACTAACCATTCAAGCTGTTCATTCTTTGCGTTATCGATCAACGCTCGAAGACACACGCCTGTCCTTCGTAACGGAGTTATCCTCTATGAAGGCTCATCATCTTTGATCCTGTTCGCGTTTCAACTTTAGCCTGTTCCGTTTAGATTTAGAGAAACCGTTTCCGCTACGATTAATTACCGAACCTTTCAGTCGAGGAGAGTTTACCGAGCGCAAAGTTCATTCGAAAGAAAATCAACGTATAAAGAACCAATGAGTCCGCGTATTTACGAAGTTCAGGCCTCATAGAGACATCGCTTTAAATTCAGATTACGATTATGGCTGGGATAAGGTAGAATACGTGGAGTTTAATCACGTTAAGAGGATTCCTTCGCAAACTGTTCGTTAGGGAGGAGTAAGGTATCGGTATAGTTTCCGTACTCTCTGGATCTTTCGCGATTCGACCACTGTTAGCTGACTTTATACCTTAATCCAAAGTCGAGAAGTTCTCACGTAGTATCGAAACTTGGTCCCTTCGATTATAGTCGTAAATAACGACGCAACAACCACCATCGGTTGGCTTACTGGCCCAGAAGCCGCGTTTTTTTTTTTTTGCTCGTCTTGTTTCGTTCGCTTCCGTTTTCTCTCTTTCTCTCTCTCCCTTTCGTTTCGTGCAATTTCATTCGCCGACTTTTACTTTTCGTTTACCTTTTGTACCGCAATCAACGCGCCAGAATTCCAGAATATGGAAAACAATGTACTCGGAAGTACACGGCACTGGTCTCGATCTGTTGATTTTAAACGGGCGTCGATTGTATCGCTGATTCTGGCCATGTTCATCTGCTTTTTTGATTGACCAGAAACTCGAGCTGCGATTCCATTGGGACGATCCAGTTGTTATCTATTTATTGAATGTTACATTCAGGGCTCCCCCCTTTTTTTTTAGCACTGAAGTTTGTTCGTCCTTTTTTTCCTTTTTTCTTAAATTTAATCGAGACGCGATAGATTTGATTTAAATTTCGATGGTAGTTTGTAAACGTTTCGTAAGCGAAAGTATTTATGAAATTAATTTTTCGTTATCGTTAAAAATTCGTTATTGGTATAAAAAAAATTATTCGATCACACAGTTTTATCTAAATATTAGTTGAACGTTACGTTCTTCTCTCTTTTTTTAAATGCTATTTTGTTCATTTCTTTCTTTTTTTTAATTGAATCGAAACGCGATAAATTTGATTAAAAATTTCGATGGTAGTTCGTTAACGTTTTGCAAATAGAGATATCTATCAAATCGATTTTAGAGTATTGTTAACGTTTTATTATTGCCATGAGATTTTGCGAGACTGTTTAAATTTGACGTAGATTTTTATTCGATTAATTAAAACTTCGTATGATTTAAGTAACAAGTACTTTGGAATATTTAAATTCTAATCTCTGTGATTCGAATCGCGTTTAATTCAATACTTTCGACGGTTCTCTCTATATTATAATTATTAATTCCGATAGGAGTGACCAATTGATTGGATGACAATTAAATCGGAGCTAAAGTAAATTGAAATATTCCTTCGGTCGTAGAGTCTGAATGCAATTGAATATCAATAAAATTAAATCGTTTTATAGTCGTACACCGTTATTAATTCCAATTGCATTTTAAGTAATAAAAGTGACAATTCAGTATCTCCGAATTAATTGATTTATCAATACAATTAAAGTTTCGCCAAGCTCGATGGTATTTGATTTTTCTACGCGAATTGTAATTGAAGTAACAATTAGTCCAATTTATCTTTGCGAATTTTCTAAATTTTCCAATATCATGCTATTTATCCAAATTTTTCTTATTCTCCTCGCAAACAAAATCATCGTTTAATCAAATAATAAAGGGTAAACACCTTCAAAGCTTTATCCGTGCGTGGAACTAATAATTCATAGTTTAATAACAAATACGATTCATGAATATAGTCTAAGATCGTTTCAGCGTTGGACTTTTGAAACAAAGTATTCGGTCTAGACTAATCCTTGTAAAAAGCGATTGTTTTACGTTCATTTGCGATGAATTGTAGGAAAGCGTTTTCAGTTCGATACGGAGTCTCGTAATTAACGCGAGGTCGTACATGCAACCCGATCATTTGGAGAGGGAAGTCGCGAGACCAAGAAAGCTTTTGGCACCCGAAATGCAGGGTCGTTTGTTGGCAGGGTCATCCATCTGTTTTGTCGAGGTGTCGAGCGGAGCCAAGAACTGTAAGAGGACTGAGGACTCGTTTGTGTGTCGGTCATTTTAAGCACGACAGACGAGAAATTTAAATCCCCTGCAAATTATCGCGTACAATGAATCTTCGATAAAAAGAAAACATTCTCTCAGTGATGAGATACTATCACTTGAGATTACTCGATTCAATGTGACTTTTTTTTTATCTTTAGCGGGTCGTGGCTCGTTATATAGGGAGGATTACGGGGAAACGCTACAATGGTTGATTTAGATTCTCGAACGTAGTCAGAATCTATTGGTTTTCGATATTTTAAGGTTCGTGGGGTAATTTTTTGTGATAAACTTTACGGAAGCTTTAAAGAACGGATCTCCGCAATAAGTTCCGGAGTATTAGAAATGAATTTATTATTTCTAACAGTTTAGTAATTTTAGTAATTTATTATAACGAGCGAAACAACGTTTACCGTGATCTCCACTTGTGATTTGTAAAAATGTTGCGCTTTATTCCAGCGAAATATCAGCTCGTTGAAGCTGCAAATCTGATAAAAAATGAGCTTCTTAACTGATACCTGTATCCGTTAGATGTTATCAAGGATTATTGATTTTTACATATCTCACGATCTTCTTGTAAAAATAGCTTGCTTGTTTAACAAATGTTTGCTGATCTTTCGTTATTAAGAGATTTACCTTTTAAGTGACAATTGTCACAGTGAATCGTAATTACTTCAAAGTTACTGACGAAACGTACTCTTGCGTTGGAAAACTTTAAGAATAAATAGCTTTTGCACCTTTTGTTTCCATTCTAAATCAGCTGTAAAGCGATGAAAGTGTGTCTGTCGTATTTTAAGCGATTCAGGGTTGAAAGCGAGAAGGTAACAAGATGGAAAATGTAAACGCAAAAAAATTTCAGAGTCAGCGAAAGAAAGACGAATTCACGATTGTAGAGATATGTGACGAATGCTTTTAATTTTCATTAAAAGCAGTCGCGTTTTGTAACGATGGTAGTAGCGGAAACAATTCGTCGCTCCATTTTGCAGAATCGCCCTTTGAAAGCTTAATTTAATGCCGTTGATACACGTGTTCCACCGTGGTGTCTGATTTTCCGAATTTTTTCCTCCATTTCGATTTTTCCTCGAAAACGCAAATGCTTGCTGGACCTTTATCTCTCACGGCCGGTTTGTAATTTACCCTGATGGAATAATGGATACCCGTACTCGACTTGTTCGAGCCCGTACAACGTTATCTTCGTTATTGTTGTTATTGTTGTTAAATACATGTCAAAGGCGACATCAGGTCGAAGAGTATTCGACTCTGATGTGGGAGATGACAACGTTATCATCATCGTTTTGTCTACTGTACCGAAGATAACAGACATCGTACGCCGGTTGCACGCCGGATATTGTTGCTGGTCTGGACATTAAAATTATTGATCGTCGTTACAGTATTTAATTAATGTGATCAGCGATTTTAATTAACGTACTCGACCAAGAAGTTCTTCTGTTGTAAGCTGTGTAATGCTGTTGTAATTCTGTTCTGTTGTGATTTGTGTTTGTTGAAATTTTGCACATATTTGTATATTTGGCTGTGTCTTAATAATATTTGTAAATTTCCTTGAACGATATTTGAAGAGGATGTAAGGCCTCGAACATACTTACATACATTCATGCATTTTGAAGGCTGAACTTTGTTTAATTGGCGAATTAATTAATATGGTGATAATGACGAATGAACGAACAATAGTCGTGCATTTTCCCTAATATATTTTGTAAAGAAAGTACAGTTCTCTAGGATTCGAGACCAGTTCTTTCATCGTTTAGTTAATTAATAATTTGTTGAAGCGCGAAAGAGAAATGTCTTTTCATAGTTCTCATAATTTCGATCGTTCTGCCCAGTTAAGGTAGAGAAAAGCAGATTTTTAATTAGGACGAGTTCGACTATAATAAGTAGCAGAATGAAAGGAGAAAATCGTTAATTAAAAACGTGGCAACATTTTCGAGTCTAACTAAAACGATAATCTTTATCTTTTTGTATCTTTTGTCGATCGGAGAAATGAAAAAAGTAAGAGATCTTGAATTAATTCTAGCAAGGCCCACGACAACACACGCGTTAAAGGTGTACATAATATTTAGAGTTGATCAAATAGATTTTTTAATATCACGGAAACCGCTTTAAAAGACATTTAAACGCGTATAATTTTTAAAACTCGAAGATAAAATTTTAGACATATATTTAATAATAATTCTTCCTCTTTCTTTGAATCTGAATCTTTCTTTTTGTACTGAACCTTCGAGTGCCTATGGAAATTTAATAGTAAAAAATGGATTCTTAATGATTATTAGTCGTGAATATTTAAAGGAATGTAACTATAAGGAGACGTCAGAGTTTTGAAAGATAAATTGCAGTAAATACTAGATGATAGTTTTCATAATTTCTGAATAGAAAATGTGCTCACTCTTGAGAAATAAAGTTACTAATTCATAGGATAGTTACGTTACTATAATAAGGCAGTAGCATATTCATTGCATTTCTTTACCCAAATGAATATTTTCTAGTCCAATTATGTAATGGAACATGAACTTTTCATACAAGTATCTTTTTTTATTTTCGTAGTTGAATTATTTTGTACCAGATTTTATCTCCGCAACTTTCTAACCGATCTAATTTCGTAATTTTTTAATAAATCTCAATTACGTTCATTGTTATTATGGTTCGTTTTTTAGTATCTTTCTTAACATCGGTTGATTCCTTTGCTTTGAAACTTTTCAATGTCTTTCAAATAAAGAAATACACGTTTCTGAATATTTCATATCCGTAGAATCTTATTAATGTATTATTCAATACTAACGATTCCGTATTTACAATTTGATTCGCGGAAATTATATTGGTTCGTTGTTTCACCCGTATTAACGGGGCATGTTGAAAAGGCAAAAAGTCATCATGATTATTCGGAAAGGTACTATTGCATTTTCAGTCATGATATCTTGCTCGATATTCTGTTTATTCTTACCTTGTAAACCTGGCTGACGAGATACAAATGCAGGAAAGTTGGTTTCGAAAGCTCGTAAATGTTGCAACATTTCGGAGGTGGATGAAAACGGTCGAACAAATTCACGGGAACGTCCACTCTGATTTCTAGTTTAAAATTACATCACCAGATGCAATTTCCCAAACGTCAATAGTTTTGTTTGCAGTCAGTTACGACATTCTTCCAATAAATTACTCGCGTCGCCTTGCCATCGTCGGTCGTTCGATAAAACGCTTATGTAAAGAGGAAACGAAAATGGTCCATGAAGCGTGATTAGTGCTCGTCTTAGTACAAAACAACGTGGTATTGTTCGTTTCATAATCGGATGAGAACATTCCACGGTATTTTCATATCACATTATCTAATTATCTAATAAACACGTCGAATGTATCGAATATTTTAATTAATTCGCATTCCCCTCGATAGGTATTTAAATTCCATTTTGCCAATCCATTGTTGTGCCGTTATGTTGGCTACTAGTTTGGCTTGTAATCCGTACAAATTTGGAGGAATTTGGCATTTCGAATAACTGTACAAATATTTTCATATAGGTCGTACGTAAATCCTGGGGAACTGAATCGTGAAATTTCAGTTTCTAGCACCGAAACCGGGAATTTGAGTAATTTCTTTACTTTGTAGAATCTTAAGCTTTAAATATTTCGAGAGGTTAATTTTTTCGTAAACAATAGAACTATAATGTAATATAATATGATATAACTGATTATAATATCTGCGAAAATTGCAGTGAAAAAAAAATTATAAATTACGGTAATTATCGCACACGAGAGACCGCAATTTCAATGACCTTCAGTTGTAGAGAGGAAATATCGGAGTAACATGTACTTTGACCGAGGCGTGGGACGATTGTGGTTCAAAAATTAGGTTAAATGTTTTTGAGAGTCTGGTGGGCCCTGACATCCATGTAATCTAACCTAACCATACCTTACCATTATTAAGATCGCAATCCTATGCAAATGTACATGCAATTTCATTTTTAACCACTTGTACTGTAAACCAACAAGTACCATTTTCTTTTTGTCATAAGTTTTGTCATAAGGACAAAGTACATATTACACAGGACCTTGCCTTCTACAAGATATCCGAAATCCAACAAAACTTGAGTTGAGTCCCCCTTTTGCGCATAATTAGCTAAATTACAATATATCGTTAATAAATATTATTGATGTTAGAGAAAACGGATATAGAAAGAAATCAGTAATCGTTTTAATAAAGATCACCATAACGATGATTTAGAAAATTTGATAGTATTTATGAAGGTACATATTTCATTTTAAGATAGTCATCGAATTACCAATCCCGAGAGTATTTTGGTATCATCATATGTATTCTTGGTGTCGTTCGTAATACGATATCTACAGCCTCGTGTGTATCATTATCAAATTATTAACGAATTTAATTAACCTAATGCATCCTCATGTTCATCAATTATATTAGACTTGTAATCGAGTGTACAAGTCTCACATGTAACCGAAATTATTATTATTACATTATGCTTTTATCGCTGGGACGTTTGTATGTATGTACCTATACTCCATGATTTTAGTCAAATTTATTTTCTGATGTATGTATCTTTTGTTCAGACTGAATATGTCTGCTAATGGATTTGGTATAAAGCGTTTCGTAAAAAAATGTATCTATCCATATATATCAATAAAACTTTGATTTTCTGCACTGTAGAAAAAACTGTTGATTTTGGAAATTACACGCGCGGTGTTTACGAAAATTCACGGTACATTAAGATTTTCTTGTTATTGCTATTGTCGATAGTGTCACTACTAATTTGGTTTTCATTTCGTTTAATTTTGGATCGTCAGTAATACTCTGCTTATACGAACCTGTTGAGGGAAGCGGTTTATAGAACTGGAGTTCATAAAATACGATTTACTGAGTTTTCCTACTGCTTGTGATTTTTCATTCATATAATAGAAATTCACGTTCAGATAAGTAGATTCAGTCAGTCAGACAATAAATTCATCCGCTCAAATAAGTAGATTTAGTCTTCTACGTAAGCAGATTTGACAAGCAGAAATTCACTTAATCGGGCAGTAACTAAAAATTTCATTCGAATAAATGGAATTCTATTGTAAATTGAAATACTAAGAAGTCACATTGATTAATTGTATATATTGAAATGACGTAACCGACTCTTAATGATAAAGAAACACAAAAATCGTCGCGTCAAGCTCTGAAGTATAATAAATGCTAGACGTTTCCTACCTTAAATGTTACTATGTAATGCTATTATCAAACATTTGATTCCTTGAAAAATCAGAATTATATATTTTGTATATCTGACGTTAGGATTGCAAGAAATCCTGACGTTGGAGGAGTAATTTTCTATAGAATAATAATCATTTTCTAAAATAATAATTTTATACGAAGCAAAAATTATTTTTTGGTATAATTATTCTCTTCGTCTCAATAATTATTTTCATCCCTTATTTGCTAAATCTTCTATTGTCCGTTCTAAATTCCAGGTTACTTTATTATGCCCCGCGTGAAAGAGTTAAATATTGCAACAAAAATTCATTTACCATACTAAATGGTGACAAATACCATTCATTGTAAGTTTACGTTCGTGTATTCTCATTAGCAATTCCTATTTCGCGGATAAGAAATATGTTGTAGTATTGGAAATATCAATGCACCAACAAAGTAGATAACGGCTCTCCTACGTAACGTGGATTACGTATCTCCGGATATGGTCGTCTGTGTTTAGTCTGTAGAAACGGAGCTTGAGCGATAAGGAACGTTCATTATGACGTAAATGATTTCGTTTCTCTGACACGTTTCCACGGTGTTATCGCGCGGTCTGTTTGCGAATTAAGCGGATATCATGCTGCTGATTTTTGCCGTTATCGTTAGCCGAGTGCAATTTCGCCCATAAATCGCGAGTTTTAGCCATCATTCTAATCGAAGTCATAAAAAATTAGATTGCGAAGAAGCTCATTTATGGAAATATATAATTATATCGTTGCGTATATACATGTGAACATACGAATGTATATGTTACGAATAACAAACGAAATAAGATATATGACGTACTGGCTAGACGAGATGTAAAATATCTAACAGCGATAAACATAATGTCGAGCAACACACCGTTTTCTGTAGACAGTTTGTACAAAACAAGATATGCACTGTCAGTCACGAGTATTAGGATGCTACTCCTTGTAATTACATTTGTTGAGGAACTCTCCTCAAGCCTTGTATTTTATCTTGCAGAATATTTTAGATAAAAATTTCTTCTGAAAAATTTGGTTTTATACATATTCGTGTCTTCTAATCTAACGAGTTCTAAAATTGTATTTAACATTTTACTCGATAACGCAAAATTGACACGAGTACGATAACAAGTTTATTATAAAATTACCTACTAAAAAATAGAAATAGCGAAAAGCATTCAATTGGTATCAATAAGTGTTTTAATGCTTATGGTCGACAGTGTATGTCGAATAAACGTATGTAAATGTCAAAAGAAGATAATAATAATCAAGCTCTGCCTTCCTGCTTTTTTCCTTATTTTAATAAATTAATTGCATATAATAAGTGCCATTTTGCAGTGGTTATATAAATATATATATATATATATATATATATAATATAAAATGTGCCTGTCTACTACTGCTGATACTATTACTATCACTGCTATTGCTTCAACACGTTTTGGCTAAAATTCGCCTAAACGAATATTATCTAAGAAAATTAGACAATCCTGATTTTAGTTGTTCAGAATATGATTTGTTATTGCCAGTGCTGTTATTATCTGTGACACGTGTATAATTAATAAATTAAATAATAAATCATATTAATAAATTAAATAAATGCCGTGTGTAAATGTTCTAGTTTGTCAATATTATTTTAAAGCAGCGGATTAGGCGAAGGAAGATTGATTTATTCGTTGAGGTGTATTTTCATGATGGATTATTCAATAATCACGAAGATAAGTGGATCCGATTTACTGTAGATAAATATTATCGGTAAAATTTTAAGCATTCTCTCATTTTCATATCAGGCGACTTGCGGTTATGCTGTCATTAAATGTGCGAATATGTACCTAATTTGTTATGTGTCACCTGCACTTGACCGATAAGGTTATGTAAATTATGAAAAATAAACCAGATCGTATAGTGGAACTTTTGTTAAAGAAATAGAAAATTTAATTGAGAGTAATACAATGAACACTTGTTTCTATTATTCGATATATGCATGTTATTTTGGACGAAATTTTATATGTCGAGTCTTCGTTTAGCGATTTTGAGAATACTTTGAAAATCCATATTTCTAGTTTATAAATAATGATTTTGAAAATTGTTCATAATACTTGTATGTATTATTTGAAAAATATATTTCATACAACGCGTAATCTAATAAGTAGCAAAGTATGTGTGGTTTGTAGATTCGATGATAATAAAATTTCATTAATCTATGTTCAGTTGTTTACAAATACGCACGCAATTCGCTCGTTTACAAATTACGTTTCGAGGCGCTATGTATTACAATTATAAAGTCAGATATGATTCGGATGAAAGTAGTATGTACGCGCAGTAGAAACAAATTTCGTCTAACTGCAAATTGCGTCCAATTGCAAATTGCAAGTTTTTATTCCAGCATTCGTTGAAACTTTTCTGACAAGATTTGATTTTGATGAAATATTGCAAGATCAAATCTTAACGATGGTAAAAATTTTGTAAGAAAGAAATTAAGTAATTTTTGGGTTAAATAAATTATAGAGAGAAAGAAAGATCAATTAATCAGTAAAATGTGCAACCAAAGTGTTGTTATTAAATTATTATTTTAATTTATCAAATAAAAAATTGCTTAATGTTATTAACATGTTGTATATATATAATACATACACGAGATATTATGCATTTCTCCAGTTCTCATCTTTTACTTTAATTCAAAATGTTTTAAAATTTTCCAGCGAAATGAAATGAATTATTCAGTTGTTACTTTTTTTGTACATATTTGTTTTATTACTCACTCTATTTTCGGTATTTCTAATAATAAGCTGTAAGATGTAAAAGTAAGAAAACAGGTGTTATATGTAAGATATAAAGTATACGGTATGAGATGTGGATACTGGATATCGTAAACACGAAATTTGAATTTTATCGATCCGCCATATAGGATGAATTTAATAAGAAGAGCGAAACTAAATTTAAAACTCATAAAATTTGAGATGCTGCAGCAATAAATGTTATATCTAACATAGCTGTACTGCTGCAAACGTATACAAAGGGAATCTAAAAGTTATATTTCAGGAAAGAATTTCTTCAAGAATGTCATTTGTTAAAATACTTGCATAATTTTCAATTTTCCATTTTAAATTGAATTAAGAAATAAGTAGCCTGTATTCTCATTTTACGGTATTAACGTCTATTAAATTGTAATTTATAGTTTATTATGCGATCATGAAGTCAACATAACAGATTACCGTAACTCAAACAAAATGGAATAAGTAAATACATTTTTGTATAAATTTCACTACTTTTGTTTTATCAAAAATATATCAAGCCATGGCATGAAATATACTTCTCATAGAAAGTTACAATTAGGAAAGTTTGACAAACATTATCGTAGGGCAACTCATGACTCGAAGTATAATGTCACCCAACTAAGTTGCTTTAATTATATGTGCACTAAATTGTTGCATACAACGTACTTGTCATGGTAAGTTCTGATGATAAAGTTCAAAAAATGATATATTAGGGAATTAAAATAAATAACACATCAGTCTTTTACTGCCTTGACAGTAAATATGTATGTATCTTTTCAGTTTTATCATATTATTATATAACAAATATTATATGATGAACGTTGAAATTTAATTTTGTAGAAAGCGTATTATTTTTATTAGAAGCCAATTTATTTCCATAAAATAAAGGAAACCTTTGTTACTGTTAGTGTATCTTATTGTGGCGAAATCGTTCACGATAGTTGTTCAGAAGTTCTGTTCTTCGGTAACTCGTATATGGATAGAGAAGATTTTCAAACAAAAATATTGAAATTTGATTGTGTATCCTTTTAAATCATCTTTTGGGGGATATTACTGTCCGAATACATATACTTGAAGACAAAGAGAGAGTATCTACAATTTGCTCCACATAGAAAATTGACGACGTGAGGGACCGAGGACATTTTCAGAGCTTCTCTAAAATTTTTAGAGTTTCCCTGCCTGTTGCTACTCCATTTAACCATGGAATATTTTCTAAAATAACTTTCACGAACCGCATGTTCTTAGATATTCTAGATTAGATAAGACACTCTAATTCTTACTTTTACGTAAAAAAAAAAAAAATTGCCATCCTCTACTATCGATCATTAACCAAATAATTAAGATAAAACTTACAACGTCGTATCATAAAACTAAAAACCCAGATAAATTCGTGATTTTTGCAAGCGTGTGACTTTCCCGGTTACTTGCATTATTATCTAAATAACGTTCATCCTAACAAGCGTCTAATAAACTAAGTACGCACGAACTTACAATCAAATACGTACAACGACCTACTACGATAGCCCGCAACTGCCTAGTGCTTTAAAAGTTACAATAAAAACTCTGCATATCTCTCCCACTGGGTCACGACTACAACGAAAAACCACAACGACGCGATCCGTCAAATCCTACCGCTCGAAACCCCACTACCTTATATCCTTGCCAATTATTTATCCCTATCACGAATCTTGTTCCACACCGTTCCTTTGGTACGCGTGTTGCCACCCACGCGAGCGTAAGCTGTGATTAAAGGACCCGTGGCGGTGCGGCGAAGGACCGCGTCGGCTAGAAAGTTTCATTAACCCGATACACTTTCTCGGTGTTAACGTCTGAGCCGCAACGTGGCCAGCGCTGGCGTCGCGCACGCACCGAGGCGCCTCTTGCCACGTTCACCTCGGCGTCTCTGTTTCGAATGTGCGATAGTTGTGCACAGGCCCTGTACTCTCTCGTTCACGTGCACACGATCCTACGTGTATAAGTACTTACGTACGTATTCCAGTTAACGTACGCGCTGACGCAGCGATACCGGACCGGCAGGCTGACTGTCGCGAGGGGCGAGGGAACGGATCTTATTTATAACGAGACGAGACCATCGTACGATGCCGGTACGACCAATCGCGAGGCATCTCGTGGTCTGGCCTTGCGGACTGTTTCACCGTGTACACGCACACGCGTGCGACTGTAATTCAGTGACGCCATAGAAAGCATTCCTCGCTCGTCTATAAGTCTGTTTCCGACGCACGTGTGTAAGTGCGTGCACGCCGTGTGTGTTCCAAAGGCGTTCGAACCTCGACGACCCCCTTTTTTGGACTAAGAGCTTTTGGGTTAGGGGTAGCAAGGTCTTGTTTGAATGGGGATGGACTGGTTGCTACATGGGATTGACTTTTGGGAAATGGGAAGGGTGGACGATCGGTATTGATCAGTGAGGCACGGTGACAGCTGGGGGCTTAGGAAATGAGAATGCGAAAAGAATTGCTGAATGACTGTGTAGAACGCTAACGTTGGCTCGTGGCAGGATATGGTTGTAGAATGAGCTGTTTTGTCACGCAATCAGAAAATTGATGGTCGTTAACTTTCTACTCCGTGAGCTGAAACATCGTCCTTTGGTGGAGTTTTTAATTTTTTGAAATGTATATATATATTTGCATATATGATATAAATCCGTAATATCGATTAAAATATGCTTCTACCTGTATCAGTAAACTAAAGTAGCTGTATCTCGATAAAGATTCATTTTAGGATATATTATATATTTTGCTTTAGCATATACAATAGAAGTTATGAGTATACCCATGTCTTTGCTTCAACTTTCTGGTATACTATGTACATGCCCCGAAGAATGAGGATCATTAACATCTTCTTACTTCTGTAAGTGGAACTTGCTGAAGTCGTATGATTCGTCGTCGCTCTCAAAAAAGTCCGTAATCGAGTTGTACGTTGATTAAATACATCCCACTTTTAGAGGCAATTTATGTTCGTTTCTTCGTTCTCAGTTCCAACTCGATATAAATACGAATAAGAATGGGGTATTAAATAATTCGGTTATAAATATTCGAAATTTAAATTATAGAATAGTTGAGTCACTATTGGGAGAAAATAGGGTGATGTGTTGCTTGCTAATTTTAAACCTCTAAACATATTGCTATGCGATTTGGAAGTATGTATATTTGTGTGTGTGTATATATATATATATACTTAAATGATCATCCTTTTTAATTTTATTTTGGTTGCTTACTGTTTCATTCGTGTATTCTATTACGGTGCCATTATACCGAAATTAAACAATTTTTTAGAACAATGCGTGCAACAATGTATATTATGTGTTTCTTCTCAGATTTGTATAAAGCTAAATGTAGAATGTTGGAGGTCTTTTTCGAGACCTTTATTGGATTTTAATTAGTCGATGCAAATAATTACCTACTCGAATAGGAATTAGAGAATTATATCATAGAATTATAGTATTATCTATGTTATTGAATCGATATCACAATGTTGAAATAGGAGATAGGATTTCTGGTATAGGATGCTTGGTAATTCCAATTTTGTGGGAAGTAGTATTTTGGTTTGAATAGAAAATTCTAAGAAGTAACTCTAGTAGAATTTATATAGAAGTTTTCGTATGTTTTTATGAATTTACTTATGCGTGCTATTAAAATTCCATGGATATATTTTGCGCAACGCATTGTTTTAATCAAGATCGATGGGGAAATTTTTTATTATGTTGCGGGCCATTCACAGAGAATTTTTGAATTCACGATACACGAGTGAGTGACCAAATGCAGAAGTTCCACTATTACGTGACCAAATTGAGATCCATTTTCCTTCTATGTAACCCACGTTGCACGAGTAACATATTCTTACGATTAGAAAGTTCTTGATACTGTGTAGCTTTCATTGCATAGATCACATTTATCTATCATGCTTGATGAGTAGGCAATTTTGTAGATCTTACAATGTTTGTATTCGAATGAAATAATTTTATGGAACTGCTTTAAATAAAAATATTAAATATAGCCGAATCTGCTGTAGTATATATAATTTTTTAAGAACTAGGCGAATCTTCCATTTTTCTATTTTTGGTAATTGTTACGACCGTTCGCGGAGAGACGCGATCTCGTTGAAACGCGCCAACGAGAGGTGTTAATTCTCGTTACGATATTGACAATCGACGCCACGAACACAATCGTTCCCTTAATTCTTTTCGGATATTAAGGGTGGTTGTAATGATTTTGACATTAATTAACAATATCAAAATATGTATTTCCAACAATAGTTCCGAAGGTAATTGACAATTACTTATTATCGTCACGATGATACAATTAAATGTGTGTTATAATTAGACTTGAACTCTTTGATATATTCGCCTTTACTGTACTTAGAGATTGCTTGCGTTTTCGATATATGCCTTTTGAAGGTTCGGACAGAACTGAACTGATTTTGACGCTCTTGGTTCCTATGTCCTTTGTCTTTCGTGACCGTTGGAAACTGAGTCACGTGATATATCGGATGATCCAGCATCGAGAAATTTCTATGATTGACTCATCAGGCTTCTCGAATGGTAACGAACTTTCTCACGAGGTATCGATATATCTCGAAGCGTGACATCGGTTATGTCCCGCAACAATGTAGGTGTTCGAAAATGTAGTAAGAAGATCTTTTCGTCGACATTGTAGGACATAGGAACCGTTGGAAACTGACATTGTATTGTGCGAGATGCGAACTATGTCGTGTCGTCAATTTGTAATTAAATGTATTCTATTTTTGGAATGACGGTTGAGAAAGACGGTTTGCTGTGAACCACGCGGCGTAACAGTAATCTTTGTACAATTTTCAATACCTATAGTTAATTACACGAAATTATTACGAGTCTCGAATAGTACAAAATTTATCATATGTATTTATTTGTTATACTTTATCTAAGAAACAAGTAGTGGAATAACGAGGAAAAACATACTTTTTTGTATTACTTATTATATTCATTCAATATTCGATAATACAAATTGTCTGCAGCAGATTGTATATAAGTAGATTAATTGTAAATAAGATTGTAAATAAAGTATACGATCGCATCTTGTTAACGCGATCTCGATACTTACTAAATTGATACATTAAAAAGCAATGGCATTCAAAAATCTTTGTATGCTCTTTATTATGCTCGTACGTCATATGAATAATGTGTCAACTTGTCGATATTATGTTCTCGAGCTATGCGTTCCATTTAAACTCATTTTTATCTCATGTCACATACATATACGCATTTAGTACGCACACATGTTCACTCGGTCGAAACATATGAGGTCGACACACAAGTGTATGTATTTAGTGTCATCGATGATTATACGCTGTTTCACTATTGCATGTGTCTCCATAGTCATCTCAAAGGACACGTTTCGCGATGTTCGCGTTGTGACTGGCGTAGCCTGCAAGGTGCAGAAAGGCAAAAGTTGCGCGGTGAATTATAAGTTGTCGAATAACTCTCGCGCGGACGCAGGTGTAAACTCGAAAATGTGCTTTAAAAGATCGAAGTTTCACTACGAGATGCGTAAATTGCCTTTAAAATGCGTCGAACTTGCTGGTGTAGTATGTTACGCGGAAAATGTTGCATGTATTATGTATTCATTCGCTTTGCTTGCCTATTCTTTGTCGCATTTATCGCGTTTTTGTATCACGACAGTACTTGATTTTACGCCTCGTTTAATATACTAAATGCAAATAATCGTTATTAAGATAATTTGACGGAAATAAGTATGGAATGTATAATTATGTTTTCGTCTCAATAATTCTTTGCGAGGTACAAATTGAAATCCTTCAATTTCAAAAAAAAAAAAAAAAGAATTTAACAAATTTGCAAGACAGTAAAATTTACGATCTGCAAATATTTATCAAGAAAACCAAATTAGTGGATACATCAGCGTAATATAATCTCCAAGATTAGAGTTTAAACATTTTTCAAAATATGTATCTTTACATGCGATCATCGTAGTACTTTTTTTTTGTAGAAATTAAAAAAGAATATCGATTGGGGTATAAAAAATATGTAGCCGCAAAGAAATGTCAATGATCTCGAAGAAACTGTCTAGATGACCGCCACAAAACTTTCTTCCAATCACCACCATATTCGTGCCTTTAAATCTTCAAGACTATAAATCCTTAATCATTTTAAACGTATTGGAAATATTTTAAACGTTCGATTTAAAAATAGCACCCTGTATAATAGATTCTTTGTTAAAATGAATTTTCGACGTATTTATCGAGATTTAATTAATGTCGCGACTTTCGATGATTCTAATAATTACGGACCACGGTCAATTGAATCGGAAAATATTCGAGCGAATGCGTTGTCGTTTGAAGAACCAACATTTAATGAAACGTAGGTGGAAACAATAGGGAGATATTTAATAAATGACCGGTTTGGCGAATGATTACCTATGATTCAGATTTTTATCGAAGTTGTTGCGCACGGTGCGTTTATGTATACGGATTAACGTTTCCGTTTCGTTTCTCATATTTAATTTCCTGCTTAATTCTTTGCCGTATAATCAGTCGAAGTTTGATCGTCGGTCGATTTAGAAAGTTGCGAAATTTGCTTCGATCGTTTAATTACGAAGTTCACATTCTACTGGTCGTGTAAACTTATAGAAATTTGAAATTTATTTTCATATATTTGATACTTTCTACGAGTCGAGTGTAGAGGTAAATTTTCCAAACTCGAACGTAAATTAGCAGTTTTAGATCTTAAAACAGCGCGATGATTGTTAGATGACATGTTTTTATGTTTCTTCGAGTTTTACTCCTACTGTTTTTATTAACGCTTGGCACTATGTTTGAGCGCCTCACGGCGAACAGTTAAGAGTTGTTCCACGATTGCTTAAATCTTTATTCGAATATTTCATCGACTTTTTGTTGAATTCAATGGCTGTTAAATATTAAGCTCTTCAATTTGTACGAGTTAGTTTCAAGTTATACATCAGTTTCAATCTTGTTCCTGCACTTGATAAGATTTGATCGAGTTTCAAACTTTCTTCGTTCAAACAAGCTATTAAAGACTTTCTTACTGAACCAGTGTTCTCGAAGTTAATCCAATGTTTGGTTGACTTATTAGGCTTTCATTACGATTTGGTACCTCTATTTTCTTCCGGCACATTTATTATTTCTACTTACGTTACAGAACATATGTGCAACTAAAAACGTCAAGCCGATTAACCTTATCATTCCAGGGTATTATCCGCGATGAAGCTTAGCAATTATTTCTATGAAATAGGTTTAATGTGTTCTTTCACCAAATTGTCAAAGATTAAATTCTCCGTTCCATCATATTAGGCAACATATTTATGTAGTAGTAATACATCAGCATATTAAAATTAACTTAATATTTATTAAATAGATTCTATCTCACCGTTTTTCGAATTATTAATCGAGCCGTGACAATATATATCAATGCAAACCATTATTTCTCGTGCAAAAACTAGATCATAAATTACATCCTACAATTCAATTTGACATACCTATGAACAAGACGAGTTAACACAACGCAGAAAGCACTAAATCTCAGAATCAACTGAATCATCCAGAATCGTCAAAACATATTTTTATGGACTCCCTCACAATCCATTACGTAACTGCACAAACAAGTTTCGAGGTCATAGTTTAACAACAAGCCTTTAGATGTCCGCTCGTAATTAACCTTCGCGACAGTTATATTTTCCATTCCTGGGGAATTTCCTCGAACGACAACACCAGCCCGAAACGACGAAGAATTGGTTCAAATCCATGGAACGTACGTACAAGAAATTAGCGAAATTCTCGCGCTAGAACGTCTCGATGGAATTCTTGGATTGGCCAAACCGAACGCGCGAATGAATAGACGGAAGGAAGTTACGCTCGTTGAGTTTGTTCTCTGCCGTCTTGACGGATTTGTATGCAGCGGGATGGTAACAGGACATCGTAGAGAATCATGGTTCTCTTTTCCATTGGCACCGTTTCGCGAATCCCTCGGCGAAGAACGTCGGACTAATTATTCCGGCGCGCGGAATTTTCGGCTGCAGTCTTGTTTGAGGTTTTCTTCGGTTGACTTAACGCTTGGGAAGCTGACGCTGCCGTTCGCCAGATTTCGAACGTCGAAACGACTGGAAAAATTTGCATTTCGAGCTCGTAGTCACGTAACAGTTACGATTGCTCCGATTTTATTCCGATGTTCCGGGGAGGAACCAAGTATTCGCTGTGTAGAAAGGGTAGAATTGGGGTGGAAAATTCGCTCCATCTGAGTAATCACGCCATTGCGTTCATGCAAACGTTAAACGAACTTTGGGACATTGCAAAGTGCTTGATTGATATGAAAAATAGCGAATAAAAGGGATGTTTAATCCATCGTGTTTTGAGCCGAGTTTGTAGATTAATTGCTAGACTGTATTTCAGAGATGTATTTTCTTTTAAAGGGATATAAATATGCATATTGTTATTTCTAGGGAATATTAAATACTTCTATCAGTAGTTTCGTCGAAATATGTTTGTTAATCGTTAAGGATCTTGTTAGAGAGAAATTAAGTTAAACGTTGTTTACAATTCCTTGTAATAGTATCAAGTATACGAACTTTAGATACGAAGAGTAAACTGTATGTTTCTGTAAAATTGCTTTTCGTTTTTTCTAAACATTTCCTTAGCTTCTTGTTGCAATAAGAGATTGATTAAAGGAAATTTTTTAATCAAGTGTTTGATTCCTTCAAACAATATTGTTTTGGGGAAATTAACTTATTGTTTGCTAAATATTCTCGAGTTTAAATGAAAGACATTAACAAGATTCTCAGAATATTGGAATTCTCCTGTGAGTATCAATTGAAAGAAAACTAAATTAATATTTCTCGTTAGGATTTATTATTACCAGAACTGCTCCAATTTTACTGAAATTCAACGTGATACATTTTCCATCGTTTAGCATGCTAGAAGTTTGTTACAGTAGTATTACTGTAGTTACAAAATATATTAAATGTAATACTTTACATGATAATGTTACAAAGCATGACACTCGTGTCGTAAATTACAGATAATAGTTGATAAAATTTGATAACTGTATAAACACCGAAATTTAAGTTCCAACGAGAGTAGAACAAATTAAAATCTCTCTCTCTTTCTTTTGTTTAATTCTAAGTATTTTTTACAGAATGATAAAGCGATCTGTGCCTTGGAATTTGAGCATCGCTGTGTAACGGAGTAAGGTTACATCATGATGCGATCGTACACGTCATTTTATTTTTAAGAAATAATGCGAGCATTTTTCGTGTAAGCAATATCGTTGGAGGAAGAAACTTGATCGGCTGCCTGATAGATTCAGCAAATGGAACAGATCGAACATTGATGCTTCTGCTTACGAATTCAGAATTTTCTGCTCGTCTACATATACGTTTTTTTTTTTTATTTTATTCTGCATTTTACAATTTGTCCAACGGGACATTTGATAAACTTTTATATCATTGTCTACTTATACGTAGCGAACAATGACAAAGAGTAACGTTGCTTTAAGGCGAAGATGCAATAAACAAAAAAAAAAAAGGACTGAAAAATTTGTCGAGTATATTTGTAGGGATTTTACAGATGCGAATGGTTTCTTTCTGAGAAGAGGATTAAATCTCTACGTATTTTTCGCGTTGAAATATTTTTTATAGAAAATGTAGGCTTGTTAAACCGTAAGATCGTTTCAACTGATTTTTACGTACATTGGGTATCTGTATCTACGTTGCTGTTATTTTGTTCTTCCTCTGAATCGAATTTTACTATCTTTGTAGGTATATATCAAACAAAAAGAAAACGAAGAAAGTGTAATTTGAAGAATTTTTTACTTCAAATTTCCGATTAAGAATAATTCGAACTTGCTCCGTAAGAAAATATGCATTGTATGAGAAAAACGTTTATTGTTCTGTAATTTATTATTTTAAAGTGAAGAGATATTTCGTTATTTTCCGGAAACAGAGATGATTCGGTATTTTGCATTTTTACGCTTTCCAAATCGTAAAATTCAGTTACTACGTGCTTTACTACCGCGCGCTCGGAATTAAATGCAGCTTTAACGTTAATTTGATTCTGGCAAGTCGCATCTAGATGACTAAACAAGGTTGAATATATTTCGTATTAATATACTATACCATGTACGATGTAACTACTGTTATTGACCTGTCAGTATTTACTTCATCGGTCTAATTATCTTAATCTTAATATATTAAGTATAATAATACGTAAGTAATGGTAATATAAGTAATGGTAATTTATTAGTGCATTAATGTAATACGAATAATTCTTACGAGTAATAATAATTTGGAAAAATCATAATTCAGATCTTCGGTCAAGTTTCTTCAAATTTCTGCCTATTCTTTCAAAACTATACATTATTACTTAACAAATTTCGTGTTCTCCTAAGACCACTACTACTTGTAATCGTCTTCATATGTTTCTTTTTTATCTAAATTCTTAAAAATGTGACTTTTTGCGCTACTTAACGCGAAAATATGTCGACTCGCGTATTTTTTTTTTGCTGACAACGTCAAATTTGGCTTCGAACAAACAAAACACTCAACCGTTTTGAAATACTGCAGTTTTCAGTCTGTTTTTGAAAGAGACGAAACAAGCCATTTGAAGCACCAAACGCGCATTGCTGTTTGCGACCAAAATAAACCGTCGTCGCGGAGAAAATAACAGTTATAATATCGACTTCAGCATAGTGTGTTCAACACCGTGCAGAATAGGAACTGAATGAATCGATAATAGGAATTGAATGAATTGATAATAGGAAGCAAATGGAAGCCAGTAATTTTCGTCATTAGAACCGAAATTTAGAAACTTTTCTAAAGCGAAAATTCAAGTGGAAAACAGTGAATTAAAGAGATTCTTTTGTTCCAAAACGTTGATAGAAGTAGGGCTACAAATATTTTCGCCGTAATATCATATTTAAAAAAATTTCATGCATAAATTTTAAAATTGTTTACAAAAATTTTATTTGTCGCATGATCATTAGAATGCAAGCATAAAGCAATAATGAATAAAACATTAAGAAAATTTAATAAAATTTAGAATAGTAATGAGCAAAAGAGATTTTGAAGAATACATGTAAATAATAAGTGATAAATAAATAATAAAAAAATTATAAACGTCATATGACTATAATAATGCTAATGAAAGTTCGTCAAATGAACGGTGATTCACAGTTAGGTCAGACATGAATCAGCTCCCAAAATCTCAGGTCTATCTTATCCTCCACCCTTATACATATATGCGTGTATGTCCATGTTCATCCACATATACTCGTACACTAAATTTCGCAGAACATACGTCACAACCAGTTATAGACTCATACCCCAATATCACTTGCACAACGATAAATGATTCGAAAATTGCGTCTGTGGAATTGGTATAAAAACCGAAGAAACGAAAGTTCGAAGGAGAGCTTTATCCAAACTGGTGAAACTATCGCGTATAAATTGTGTTAAATACACGTTAACCGTGAGTAACTTGTATTGTAAATCAACAATCATCCAAAGTTTCGAATTACTATTTCATCCAAAACACAACTCGATTCTGTAACTTTAATCCGTGACAGACACACACACACACACACACACACACTGCTTAGTTATCTTATCCGCACACTACGGGCAAATTTACAACTCGTGAGACTAAACGGCGTGCGATATTAAATTCGTTGTTCAATATTTTAAACAACCGCGAGATATCACGTTCATTTGAACATCTTTCGAATGAAAACAAACTGAAACATAAAGTTGATTTAAACATCTTTTGATGTTAACTTAGGATTCTAGGAGATAGAATTTTGCCAAGTGAATTTTGCGAAATGATAAATGATAAGTAAATGCTCTTTGTTAGAATATGAGCGAACCAAAGGAATTAATACAAAAGTCATTAGAAAATAGAGGAATATAGAAACAAGGAATGCGCGCTTGCAAATTTAAATTGATCGTGAAGGATGCACGTATAAGCAAGAGTTAACCTCTTTGAAATATTCTGTGTTGCACTGTCGTTTATACGTTATGGATGAGTTATCTCGTGTGTTTGTTTTCCACTATTTGCGCTATTTCGCCTAAAAGAAAATAGCAGTTTCATCTGTTCACACTCGTTGACAACGGCGTCTTGTAAAATTGACTTTTTCTTGAATCTATGAAAGACATATTATGAACGAGATATTTGGTATCTTAATTTACCTACAAACCAACTTCTATGCGGAGTCCTAAATAAAATATCGACTAAAAAGTTATACGTATTCAATAACGAAGTAGTGGAACTATATACGTAAAAATATAAGAATTGTACAACGATGCAAAATTCTTTTCCCCGATTCTCTTGTATTCTTGTATTCTTCACCTTTTCGCGACAGTCAGACACGCCGTATTTTAACGAAAAAATATTCTAGATAACTCGTCCGTAGTATCTAATATGACCGACTTTGCATCGCTAATTACTTCTACCAAAGCATTACACAAACTCCATGTTATACATACACGTGTACATATCCATGTATTTCGAGATAATATTCATAAATACGAAAGAATTAAGGATGCAAAAGTCAAGAGCAAGAGATTCCTGTTAATATATATATATATATATATATAGTGGTTGCATCCACTTTACTATTAAATATAACTTTAATTATCTTTTGGAAAATTTCACACATTGAAAAGCTATCCGTGACCCAATTTCTCAAGGATAAAATGGAAGCAACCCGCCTCAGTTGAGCAAGTATGATCGGAGCTCCGTTTACAGTCGCCTTTAAAGCACGAGATACCGCATTGTCGCAAGCAAATCGTGCCAATTCGAAGTTCTGCGTGCGTATGCATGCATTTACGTGCTCTATGTACCCGTGTGTGCACTGCGCGGAATTACTGTCGTCGGTTTATCCGTTTTGTCTTTGACGCGTAATACATACTAAGCCGAACTTGAGACAGTCAGACAGACAGACAGACGGACAGACAATCGTGTTCGTCGGATCGCGTACGGTCGACGTTAGTGTATTTGGAGCAAACCTGAATTGCTGTACCCGCCCAGTCTCGAAGTACATAGTGTGCCCCGTTTTACAGAAATGCAACAGTTACAATTTCCGCAGAAATTAACTGGAGAGTTCGCTTGCTGAAATAATGGCGGAATTTCGTTTGGAATTTAATAAATGTTGCTTGTTTCATTAACTGGTGCGATTTCATTGAAATGCTTCCCTCTTTTTTTTTTTTTTGGAGATTTTCTTTGCGACGCATGTGTACGTTTCTCGTAATTACACCTAGCTTGATATTTCTGTTTTCCTTATTCTTTTTTTCTTAATTTATTGAATAGCAATTCGAAAATGTAACGTTACACGTGTTGATTTTGACCAATCGAGCTCATACTGTGATTGCGAAAAGAAATTCCAAGAGTTTGGATCTAGATCTTAGAATTTTGTAAAATTCAAAGAAATCAAGGTATTTTGTACCATCAGGATAAATTATTTGCTTTCGAATTATATATGGAACATGTTTTTACGCCTTCGATTCGTCTAGCAGGCTTCTATCTATTATTTCAATACATTTGTCGTATCTCGACAAAATTGTAACTTAGTTTATTCACGTTTCTCTTAATAATGCTGCATTTACGCAACTTTTCATTGCTTGTTTTTTAATCGATCGATAAAGAGGAAATGACTTTTGTTCCGTGATTAACTGACTTCTGAACGCATTAAGAGTCACGGAATAAATTATCGTAACTTTAGTTTCTTTGAATTGTATAAAATTCTAGAATATAAGTGTGAGAAATATCGATGAAAAAATATAAAACCAAGCCTTTCCAATTTTCTTTCGTGGTCATAAGATTAAAAAATGGAATTCGATGATGCAAATCAATCGTCTTTCTTCGCTTTCTGTACTTTTATGTTTGTACAGAGAGATACATGTATGTAATAGAAAAGCATAGTATTAGTATCAATAACGCAAACCTACGTAATTACATTGTACTATTATAAAAGCTATGAAGATATCGTAAAGCAGATTCACTTCAGTTTCTTTCAAACTTTAATATAAAAAGCTGATTTCGCTTGGTTGAATTTTCGTAGATAAAATCTCATTTGTAAAGAGAATCTCTTAAACGTTGCTTCAGATATTTAATTGTAGCAGTTCTTTTACTTTGATTTTGTCGTTCCTTTGAGTTCGTTTCGTACTTTGTTAGAATAATACTTCTCTAATAAATCATGTTGCACTTATTGCATGTTAAACAGTTATGTAAAATATATTTTTGAATTTTAAAGAGCCATACTTACTTATTGATCTGAATAAACTGAGTGTGAAATAATTGTCAGAAATAGATTAGCATAACATTGACTAACATTAATAGATTCTGAGCGATTACTTATTTATATTTTGTGTATTACAAAGAAATAGTAGAATCATCGTTTTAAATATCAAAGATATTATCTATATTCTGTAATACGTAACTTTCAATTTCCTGTTGCAAAACACCATTCAGTATTGTCTTAAATAATACAAACGCCAAAGTCCCAGTATTGATTTACAAATTAGATACTCTAGCCACTTTATTACTACATAATTAGTTCGTACGGTCATTGAATTGCAATAATAATGACGCCAGGTATCGTTTCGCTTAATTATTATCATAATTATTGCCATTACCCTTCTTTTTTTGTTACTGTCAAGTTTTATATCATTATTGCTCTTATTACTCTTAGTGATATTATTCAGAATAATTAGAAACGAATAGATTTCTCAACTAATACAACAGTGTATACTAATACTACTAATTTTATTATAGTGTATTATTTAGGTTGATCTATGTTTCTATTAGTGTCGTTATATACATTTTTTAATCTATTACTCGTGTATTTTCAAAAGACTTTGTTCTGGAACAATAGTTTTATTCGACATTTTTTTTACACACATTGATTAAGATGTAATCATAAGACAGTAAGCGCGTAGATGACGCAAGATCATGCTTAATTCCAACTACATCGCTGATTAACATCATAATACGTATTTTGCAAACAAGCAATAAATTACTCGTAACATACATAACATATTCACGTTTTAAGATCAAACGTTTTTATCGATCGATCAACACTCGTTAACATACTGTTTTTACTTATTACAAATATGTCACTATTAAGTCGTTCGATGTGGCGTTATCAGAGCATGTAATGAGCTTTAATGACCCGCTGATCAATCGGAATAATGCTACATACAAATTGCTTGTTTTCGATTAATTCATAGCATCATAAACATATCGGTAACATACGTTCAACTGCTCAGATATTCCATTTTTGTTGCTCTTTACACAAACACATTTTCAGCCCCCTTAAGCATCAACCCTTCCTTATCATTCGGTCATTGTCAATCCATTAGCATCGCAAACACACACGTTCGCACACTTGTGAGAAACGTGAAGGTGTAAAAATGCACAGAGTACAAGTTATACGTATACACACACATATTATATATATATAATTATTAGAAACACGACAGATACTTGCAACAGCGAACGAAACAAATCTCTACTTGGGATCTTGACTTGCGCGTCAGAAAAACATAAATTTGCATAAATGAACATCCACATTCAACTGTGAAAATATTTCAAATTCGTCTGTCTTCTCGCACGAACACCATTTCCACCCTCGAAACATCAACCCTCCCTTGTTTCATCTGCTTCATAGGATACTACGGGAATTTCAACGTCAAAGATGTCCATTCTCGCACCCAAAACAACCTAACACCTTGTGTGCAGAGAGCGAGAGCGATAGGGTGAGAGAGAGAGAGAGAGAGTGCGCGTTGGAAGGCTAACCAGAGGGCGCGGGCCACCCCAGTCACGGAATTAACTAATGCTTGCTCGCATAATGCGCTCGTAATTTTCGCTTCTCTGAGAGCGTTATAACGTTGTGCTCGCTTTAAAACGGGACCTGGACTTTATGGGGGCCGTCGACGAGACGCGTACACGTGTACAGCGCATAGGAAAAGCACGGCAGAGGATGGTTGTTCGTGATGAAACTAGAGAGCAGAGAATATCGGTCGATCGGTGGCGCGTGAACGGCGACAAAACGTGCCGCGATTGTCGTCCTCGTTTTTCAAGTTTTCCCAGTTTCGTTTTCGTCGCTTTCCGCTTTCGTTCTTTTTCATTGTGGGCTAGACTGATCAGATTTTACGCCGGAAATAGACTATTTTTGACCGGCACGTCGAATCGACGGCTCTCAGTTCGTTTATTTCAGACCCAATTTCGCTTGGCTTGCTTCGTGATATACAATAACACGATATAGACTATGAAAGTCTCCTGGTTGCGTGTAAATTGTATAACGTGTAATTGTTTAGCATTGTTGTATACGCCAGTTATGTTATGTGCCCTCGATGGAAGATTAATGGAGGTGAAGAGCATTTAATTACACATGGGTAGAGAAGGGTAATACGACGGTGTTTGTGATGGTACTACATTTCCATATAATTTAATAAAAACATGTGCATGAATATTTAGGCGAATTTCATTCGTGAAAAACGAAATGTTGTTTATGAAGTATAACGCTTAAAGTAAATTGACCGATAAAGCAAAATCATATCGGGAATTATAGAACGAGATAGAATTAATTGCAAAGTGGAAGATCAGCTAAATTAAAAAAAAAATAAGTTAGTTGTCTTTCTGTACATATTATGTACCTTTAGAATGACAAAACAAGTGAAAATACGATAGCTTACAGTAAGTATATATGTTATTTGCAGAAGGCAAATAGTAAGGTGAAACGAGAAATTTTCTAAAACTTTGAGATCATGTAAAAAATGTTGAAAGTTGAAAATCATTACACATCTTTGTATCGTAAGGCTAGAAATGGAATTTTTTCAATAAAAATATTTGTTTTTCCAGATATACCAGTTCGTTGTAACGTTTCGTACTTTTCGAAATACAAGTGTACGTCGATTGTCGTTGAAACGGAGATGGCAGAAAACGTAGAAATTGAAGACGGTCGTCTGGTAGCGATGCTTATAGCGAGATGTTTGCATAGAAAGGAGGCGAATGATGGATAATTTGAGTGGGCTGGTTGAAATTGAAATTGATCAAGTTCTGACTTTTCACGTTGACTTCGCATCCTATTAACGGTTTCCATTCGATTTTCATAATTGGATCAAGATCTTAAACGGGAATGGATATTGAATAATATTTATTTTTTGTTCTTGTCTAACAGAGATAGAACGTAGTTACCTGCTGCCTGTAAGATGTATTATTTCTGCTAAGCATGATATAAAAGAGGATTTTAATAAATAATCTTATTTCGGGTATGGGAAATATAGAAACTCTTTGAATGAACCGTGAATGGAGATTGACAGCAGTTGTATATTCACTTACAGCTGCAGTTGTACGTATTTATTACAGCAATTAAAGAACCGACGAAATATATGAACAGCATGATTATTAACAGATTTCTATACATATTTATGGAAAATTTCAAGGTGTAATTTAATAATGTAAATTCACGTAATAAGCGAAAATATACGAAATATCCAGATATCCATAAATCTTTGCTTAGCTTTCGTTTCTTTGTTTAGCCTTAATATAGCCTAATTATTCGAAATATGTTTATTTCAACGCCAGGAGGACGAACAATTTTTTGTAGCAACTTGAAAAAGAAAAACATAAATCTATTTCAACTTTCATTTCTCGATTTACACAAGCTGAAAAATAAATATTGTTGAAGCCTCGTAGAATACCAGAGGGAAATAATTGCCTCGTATTTCCGGTGAAGTCCATCTCGAAACGCAATGTATAGGTAGCTCATACTCATACATTCGATATTTCGCGGTTACTCTTCTCCGGTCCGTTCTCTTCTTGGGAATACCGGTTCATTTTCCCCAATTATAAGTTTTGGTACCTATTTCCCTCGTGCACATTGGTCAAAATCAACCTTGATACAATAGAGAGAAGCGGGATTAAGGACAGGCATGATTTAATTCGTTAGGTCCAATTTCGTTCCAACTTACAATCATCGAAGCATAGGGTAATTAGTGTCGTTATGAGGAAAAGTTTTCACGCTGAAGTTGTCTCGAGCGTGCATGTTCTTGCATACGTTAATACATTTTTATGGAGATATATATATATATATATATATACTACGTATATACTACGTTGAAGCGCAATTCTCCTTGCATCGGGCATCAAGATTTTAATTAATATTACCTTTTTTATCCTGTCGTTCTCCCCATTTTTTATTTCTTTTTTTCGTCATACGTGTTTTAGAAATATTAACAACATCCTAATTTCATTTGGGAGCAAGTTGTTCTTTTGATTTTGTCTTGTTCTCACCTTTCGCTCTACTCGATAACTAGATATCAGTAATCGTAAAATGTGTCGTTATATTTCTCTTTTTAACTACTGGCCACCTTTTAATTTTATCCAAGGACAGAATTTAGTAGAAACATTGACAGTCTTAAATAGGTATTTTAATAATTTATTTATATCGCGGATAACACACCGGAACGAAGATAATTTTTAAACAATGTCTGCACGTAGATAGCAAGAGCGTACAAATCATTAATACACCTAAATTACGTGACGCAATTAATAATAATACAATTCTAAGATTTCTCAATTTACTCCATTTATCAACGTTTCGAATACTATGCGAAAGTAGAACAAAATAAAAGATTTAGCCACGCTGTTTCTAAAAATTGTTTGTAACGAACATTAATCACTCCTACCTTCTTCCATCTTTTTAGCCGCTTCATTTTAACTCGATCGCATTACGCCGAAGATAATTACTCCCGGTGCGGAGTCGGCATTCCCGTACGGATCCGGCGTAGTCCGTGGTTCGTCCTCCCCGAGCGATAATCGAACGATAATCGAGAATCAATTTCACCCCTTCCAATCTCGTCCCACGAGCGTACGTTGTCGACGCGAGGTTCCCAAAAAGATAGGTGGATTAATGACGTCGGCAGACATCGGAAATTATCGTGCAGCCGGGGGAAAAAGGGGAAGAAGGTGGAACCGAACTCCATCGTGTCGCTCGTGCCTCGACAAATATACCATCACTGGCCCATTCGATACCTTCCGCTAGATTTTCCTCTGGATTCTTCGTTTCTTCCTTCCGTTCTCGTTTCTCTGCCTCTCTTCTTCCTTTTTCCCCCCTCGTGTCGAGAGACCGCCGGCTCTGGCAAACATTAATTCCACAGGCCGCGAAGGATGAAGCACCGCCTCGGCGCACGATCATTAAAATAACGAGTGAAAGGATCCTCGAGAGAAAGAGAGAGAGAGATAGAGAGAGAAAAGCCAACCCTCGAATGTGGACGCCACACTCTCCAGAGTAGCCGGGTTAAACTTGAGCAGAGCGAACTTGGGTTGTATCGTTAAAGCGGGTAGTTGTAGAAGAGCCGCTGATATTATATACATGGGGAGCGTAATAAAGGGTGGTTCGGCTAATCTCATCCAGTGGATCGTTGAGAAATACAGGGACGAAGAAATTAAATCACGCGATGAATTGTTGTTTGTGAAAAATACACCGAGTCTCATAATTACTCTTTTGATTATTCTCTTTTTGATTATTTATCGTAATTCTTGCCTCCTGGCTTACGTTATATTTACTTATCACTATCTTGCGTATTAATATTCTACCACGGTTATATTCTCTTATCTGATTAAACGCAGCTACATTGCTTTTAGAATTATTGCGCTTCCTCCTTCGCACTTTCTCTTCTGCTTTCTGCTAACTATAGCCACTGCGTCTCGTAATTATAAAACCACTAAAGGAAATATTTATCTTCACACGACAGGTTGACAATCATAGCGGCGTAAGCCTAGATTTTGGCAATTTTGATTCAGTTACGTATTTCAACTTTTCGAAGTGTCGTAGGTTTAACCTTGTAATCAGTTAAGCTTTATTCTCTGCCGTGATACGTTTTTCGTGACCTCGGGAAATTAAACGAATTTTTCGTCAACGCAGAACACTGTCTTTACGAAAAACAATAGGCGAGAAACTGGTTTATCCTGTCTCTCGAACGTTCATACGTTGTGCTATATATCTGCATATGTTAATACGATAAACTATGAAGTATGACATGTTTGAAATCGTACGAAGAAATATAATTTTCTAGTCTGTTCTGGAGGATAAAATTGTAGCAATAATTTGTACGAGTTTAACTGCTCGATTTTGCTTACTGCTAAACAGATTTTATCGTGCTTTATTTTCGTTTATTTCGATAACGTTTAGAAGAACTGAAATGACAGAATCGATAATTTTTGGGCTAGTTTTAGGGTAATTTAAGAATCAATGCATTGCAAAAGTTATGGTTCTATTTAGAAACACTTTTGCGATCTTGCAATCGATGAAATTCCGAAGAAAGGTTGCAACACAAATCGTGTATCTGTGAAATCTATGAATTTCCAAAGCTACGAGAAATCGTCTTACGAAAATTCTTCTACGTGGATAATATTTTTAAAATAGAAGCGTGTCGTTTTCTTCGTTTGCATTTGAGCGATAGTTTTCACGTTTCGTCATGTAACTGCCTCTCGTTACTCGTCTGTTTGATCTCGATAATCTCTATCACGTATGCGGGACTACCTTTGAGGTTTTGGTTCGAGTTTCGCGATGTTTGATGTGCTACGTTTGAATGAATTCATTTGAAGACTCATTCGAGGAACTTTTGATGATCAGAGAGATTTCGAATACTGTGATTCTGAGAGGACTTGGGAATGAAAGGAGACTAGGATGTTATCTACGTTTTATTAAGAGAATGCAGAGTAGAATATTTTTGAAAATGTAGTAATTTGTTTTTCAGATAATTATGTTTATTATGTAATTATGTTGCTACCTAGAAATTGTTTTTTTTTTTAATATTACCCCTCGATATCTTGATAGTTCATACGGATATCTATAGTAATTTTTTAAAGTTTTATCAGCCATTTTATACCATTTTATTTTTTTTTACCAAACAATATGTTTATACCAGAAAATGTTTTTAACTTTGACGTAAGAATAATACATTATAATAACGCATGTTAGCTTGTCAATAGCGAACATTATTCATTTTAATTTTATCGAATAATTATTTCGGTATTATTTATTCATGAAGTTGCTCCTACAAGCGTACGTACGTTGTAATAAATATTTATGAGCCGATCTTACTTCTTCAATGAAAAGATAATCGCTGATAAGCATTATTAATTATGACCCATAATACAGAATCGAAAAAAATACAACAGTTATTTATTATCTGATTGTTAAAACTTTCTCAATTACATTCTAACTCTACAATACGTAAAGCATATTCGATTTCATTTGTATTATCATAATGTGCACGAAGTTCGATGCGTTATAACGCCACGTGAATACGTTGCAAAATCGAGAGTGTGACTCGTGTGCAGTTTGCGAATTCGAATTAAACCGATCGAAATCATACGGTTGGCGCACTATTGACGAGGAAAGTATTCCTGTTGACCGTGCTCGACCTGTCTTTTGAATTTACAGTGGTCATTCGGATGTATATGTATCACGCGGGTGTCAGTGTAATCGGTAACTCGTTATTCCATGTTGAAAATGCGATACGACCTGTGTGCACCGCGAAAAAAAAAAATATCGAAATCATTTATTTTGCTTGTGATCCGTCGACCGTAAATGCGATAGGAATTGAATCGGAGAAAAAATGCTCGATAATGTATACTCGCCTCTGTGAACAACGTGAAAAGTGAGAAAATAATTCGAATAACGCGTTGGTCGATGCTTTCATTGTCCAATACATCATTTAGCGAGGTTCCCGTGTGGTAAACGCTAGTTTGAAATTAACGATACATCGTTTCGCGAGCGTGAACACGAGACAAAAATTGGAGATTGGTCATTCTAATTTTGAATAATTTTTTTTACAGATCTAAATTATACGCTTTATGTTTGCTCTTAATTACGTACGTATAATTTTATTTTCTACGTTAGAATTTAGGAAAGTAAAAATTTCGATATATAAAAAGATTGTTATTCGAATTTTCGATGATTTCTATAAAAATCTAAATTGCCAACTGTGCTTGTACACATATATAGAGGAAACTATCGAAGCAAGAAGCCGTTGTCGCAAGTTACAACTTTATTTTCCCACTGTATAATCTTCGTATCTGGTATTAAAATAATCGATTAGGAACGGTTATTCGATTTAGATCTCAGAACGTCGATAATACACACAGACGTACACAGAGTTTCTAATCTGTTTTGTCCCATAGTTTGCCTAATATCTCTGTTATTGTTCATAGCCAGTTACTCAAACAAACTCGCATCGAACGTACACCAATCACTCTGTTGAACAGATTACGTGGTTGAATTCAAATTGTATCCGAAATTTGTCGCGCGGCTGATTCAATCGATACTCGTTGGTAAGTGCTTGCGCGTGTAATCTCGTTTGCCACGCGATGATAGGAGGCCGATGTCATATGGTTAACCGTTTAACCATTCAAATTGGTTAAGCGATTGTCGATTAATCGGCGCAGCTTTTCCCCCCCTCCTATTTCCGATGAATTAACGTTTTACCATCGTTTCGCGTGGATTTTCAAATAAAACGATCGACATTTCTGACGAAATTTGTCAGCCGTCCCATTGGCTGATATGTCTTCGAACCGTCACTGAAACTATTCGTCGGCCACTGTGTGAATCCACGTCGTTTAATTCCATGTACAGAATATCGATTTCTATTAAACTGGCGAACCTAGAATTCTGCCCGAACGTCGGCCAAATTCTAACGTTGTGGAAATTGCGGGCTGTGTAATTATGAACAAATGTATCGAAGGACATGGACGACACCCGGTTGGAATAATCAATCGCACGGTTAACTGATTTCCTTGTCAAAGGAGCAAGAGAAGGGAATTCTTGAGCGCGAAAATGTACGATTTTCGTTGGCCGCGCTTGATGAAGAACGGTTGAAAGTACTTAAACGAACACAATCGAGGAATCCATTAGGGGCAGTTAACTGTATTCCGGGCGATGCGAATAAATGAGCGGACGACCGCCTTTCTGCTAACTTTTTTAAGTCGAATCTTCTCTTAATTGACACGAGCACCGCTCGAAATTGCCGCGTAATGAAGAGAATAGTTAAACAGAAGCGAGTTATATGATATGTTGAATATTGCAAACTATCGTTCGTTTATGGATATTGGAAATTCGAAAGTGTTAATATGACAGTAAACGTATATTTAATTATAAAATCTGTAAATTTCCAGCACGAGGTTTCAACTTTCCGTTTAAACTGTCCTCTCAACGTTATTATTTCAAACAACAGTGTTTCAGATGGTAATAACGATTCGTACTGTCCTACGATCTCTTTTCTTTTTTTTTCTGTTTCTTTTTTACTGTTTGATTAATAACAGTTACGACGAAGTTAAATTAAAGCATAGTCAGTTAAAGAACGTTGCAAGTTTTCACGAATAAAAAGTCCTCGTTTTTCTCGATGGATGCTTATTTGTTATTTCTGTCTTTGTAATTTTCCTTTTTGCGCTCTGCACAAAAGAAACGAAACTCTACACGCGAACCAAATCTTCATGCTACATTTCTTAACAAGTTTGTCTCTCCTCTGTCCTATTTGTTTGTCAGCACAGTAAAATAAGCAACAAGATCAGAGTTTTGCACAAACTATTTTAACTAATTTAATCTTTTCACTCTTCCTACTTACCAGAGCTGATAATAGGATACCTATATAGACAGATTTCTTCTAAACTATTTCCAACTATCCAATTTAGGCGAATTTATCGAATAGGCAATGTATAGGACGAGCACAGGTTCTTTTGTAGCTGGAAGTAAAAATAAAATTTATTCGCTAATTTCATCCAACTACGCTGATCGAGTCTGTTTGATGGCACTTCGCGAACAGTTTTTCGGATCGTCTAGGACGTCGATATTAAATGTTCGACACTCGACTTTTCTCTTATCTTGATTCGAAGGTGTATTGACGGTGTTGACAGAGATATAAGAATGGCTTTGCTTCAGGGCACGGTGACACTTTTTATTCCGCGCGTGCAAAGATCGCACGCATAAGCCATGCATACATAAACTTCCGCTCGTGCTCCTAGAAACCTCTGCTCGCCATAGAAATATCGAGAATAACTTCTCGCGTCACTTTACCTTGACACTGAGAGTCGAACTATCTTTCGCTGAGAAACGGTGGAAGATAAAATGCAGGATCTAACCAACGGAACGCGTTGTTCGAAGATAAAGATATAATCGTGCGATCGAAAATAAAACTAACGAAAATAAAAATAAACGTTTGAACGCTTTTCGAATTCATTACGTAGGTTACAATATACCGACCATGAAATCTTGACACATTTTATGGATACCATACTATGGTATTCTATTGTCTGGCTGCGAGAGCAACGAGCCGGATCAAGGGTAGAATGGAGCCGATGAAAAATCACGAAGTCAGGCTGAGCAGGGAAATTGCGCAGAAATTCGCATAGACACGGCGATGGAGCTCGATACATTCTCCCTATTGAACCATGGTGTTCGACGTCGCGCTCTGTTTTCCACGATGATATACCGCGCGTTATTTGATAACGGTCAATCTCGCGGAAAATAGGGACGACACGAAATTTACATTCAAATTCGGCTTCGTTTCCGGGCTGATCGAAAATTATACCTCGATTACACGTACACTCGCGCACATTTTCCCAAGGACCCGTTCGAGAAACTTTTCGAATATCGCGCGGACACGGTAAAACGGAATTTACTTTCCACGGGATTGTATCTCGTCCTGTGTGGACATAGTTTTTCTTCGCTTCTCGAAAATGTTCAGCACTTTCAGGCTTCTGCCCTTCTCGTTCTTCTTATTGTTCTGCGCGACAAATGGAAGTTTACCACGAGACCGGTTTTTGTTGCGAACACGAAACGACAAATAACTGCAACAAACGGTTGCCACTCGCGATGAACTACTACGCTCCCCTCCGGAAATTATGTTGAATCCGCTGGTCGGTGACATGCTCTCGCGAGCGTAATTCCCTTTTTCTGTTGGAGCTGCGACCGATGTTTCTCGGGACTCTGTCACTCGTTAATTTACGCGCAAACGTAATTTCATGATCTATAAGCTTGACATTTTTGTGTATACTTGTTTTCTGAGTATAGCGTATCTTTTTAATTACACCTTGTATTCGAGTTATATGGAAGCGTACGTTTGATTAAATTTATAACGAGAATTTGTTTTTGTCGCTCTAATTACTTCATACGCTACTTTAGCGGAGCGTTGGTAAGATCTTTGAAATCGTAGTGTTTTGCTATAGATCTAATTCACGTTTTAAAATGTTACAATGTTGCAAAAATATTTCGTATTTGATTCGCCTTGTATCTATTTTTAACACAGTTCTCTGAATATTAGTAGAATCTTTTTTAACCGCTCTTCACGAAGTGGCCAAGATTTGTAAAATTCGCCTCTGCACGATCGAAACAAATATAAAAGCTCGCGACGAACGTTCAGAATTCCTCTTACATCAAAATCATCTATCTTTGATCGTCGATCGAAGACAGGCTGGTAAACGTTTCCCTAACTGTTTGTAACTAGAGCATCAAGGGAAAAATTCAGTAGCCCTGGATACGAAACACAGGAAACGCATTTCCGGTGTGCCTAATGATGACGAACGAGCCTGGTTATTATCATGGGGTAGTTCGTGAGCCAACCAACGGGCAAAAAACCATTCGTTCAAATTAAGAAGTTGATTCGGATTTAATGGTCTTTTGTTTAGCCGGTGGAAACAGGCGGTTACGTCTCTTTCTCGTGGTTTTTTGCAATTTCCTTTTCTCTTTTGTGTTGCATTCCCTCCCTTTTAAAAACATGTTTTGAATCACAACATCGAGCTCGAACAGAATCAGGCCAAATTTTACAGCTGATTCTCAGTTTCGCTTGGTTCTGCCTTGGTGTTCCTTTTTTCGTAGCTACGCAATTGAAATTAATAAACGAACAGAAGTTCGGTCGTGCTTTTACTTTTTATTTTTTTTCGTATTTTTTACGAGGGAAATATTTGATTATACTTTTTCGTAAAAAGGAAAATTGTGCAAAAGGCAGTTTTAAAAAGAGGCTGACTTATTTGAGGTTTGTCATAAATTGTGTTTACTATGACTTTAAATTAATCATAGAATTCGTAGAAAGAATATCTTAAATAGTCCTTGATTTTCTGCTCGTAGATAAAACAAAAAGAAAAATTTAGTTTCTAATTACTCTCTTGTGTTATCGGAAAAAGAAGAGCACCGTTCACATCGCTAGCGTATTTCTATTAAATCGGTCATATCCTACAAACGGAACGTTTTTCAATTGTCACAAAGCAACCTGATGAATGTTCCGCTAAAACCTATCTAACTACAAATTGTCTCGCGAACAAAAATTTCAAATTTAATCGCAAACGTATAAGTACATATTACTGTACAAATGAACATCAACATTAACATCATTAACCACGTTCAGAATTATCCACTGTACGCACGTATAATCATCAAAGAGCAGTGAGTCGAAAATCATAAAACGCTGTGATGCTTCGAAAGAAAATAAAAATCGAAACTTGAAATACTCGAACCTGCTGCTCTCTTGACATTTTCTTCGCGTTTCTGCCTCTTTGGATATTCTCTTTTCTCGGAGTACTTCATTCATAAAAAGCGTGGGATACACAAAAGGTAGTAAAATCGCATTGAATATCAATGGCAAATTTTTAAGAACTATTTCTATTTTAATAACATCTATTGAGGTGTAACATCCATTTCAGGTCACGTACGTCTGAAAAGAATAACAAAGTTGACAAAATAAAACGATAGGAACCGCCAAAAATGTCATCTTAACGAACAACAAAAAAGAGTTGATAACTTTACTTGTCTATACATAATAAACTTATCGCTTTAAATAACAATAATGTTAATCACACGGAACTTCGAAATTATTTTTTAAACTAGCAATAACAAATATTTCACATCTTCTCGTATTTGTCAACGTGAAATTCGTTTCACTTCGATACGAATGACTCTCTAAGCATACAATATACCACCGATAAACTTACAGCGCTAGAGGACCTCTAGTCAGACGCATTACATGCTCTCGCGAGTATGTTACACGCATGTAAGCATTCGGACAGGTGTGCACGAGAGCAGTCTGCGCAATGTTAGCTAAATTCTCGTTACCCTGGCGGCCTTGTCGGCCACGCGTAATCCGCTTTAATCCTTGCAAAAAGACGAGCCAAGGCTCAAGTGGATCAAGCTGGCATTGCTCGGACGCGCAGTAGTACATCCATAGCAGTGCCGTTAGTCGACGACTCGATGTACGGGCTAACGTGGCTATATTTATCGTCCCAGTTTTGTGACGTGACATTGCGTTTCACGTTTTATTCAATATTTATTGATCTAATTGATATCTAACGTGGGGACGAAGGATTCTGGATTTGCTAGAATTTTGACGAAAATATCTCGCATCGAGTTGACGAATACAGCGATTATAATCATTACCCTACTAGTATTGATTTTATCGAATGCAATTAACAATTAGAATGATGGACTTATGTTATATCACGAAACAAAGATCTTTAATTATTTTAGGTTCAGTTTACTCGGTTAAACTCAGAGTAGTTTTAAGCTCAGGTAAGATGTTCGACAGTTTCATGTGCAACGTAAGATTACTAACATAATAATTCCATTGAACTTCTTCTTTATGATTTACACACACACACACACACACACTTTATATAACATATACGCATAGTTTGAAAAATAAATAGATCATATCCGTCTTGCAACGCATTTCATAGAGATAAACTCTAAAGATTACACAACAAAAGGCTTTCAATTTCCGCGTACATCTTGTTCAGACGAGATTATAAGTATTATGTAGTTTCTGTGCTGCGTATACGTTATCGTATTATTTGCTTGCAAGAGACTGATTTACATGTTACATAAACATAAGAAGAACATTTTATTATAAATAATTAAAATCGTTTTTTTTTTTTTTTTGAAATAAATTTTTCTTTATCGAGTGAGACAGTTTGCTCGAATCTGTACCATTTATTATTCGTTTCTAAACTGACCGGTTAAACCTGAAATGATCGGCAAGGTGAAGCGCGATGGTATTTGGTTAAGTTTTATTTCGTAGCGAAACCAGAAGCACACGTTTCTATCGTTATTAAAGTTTAACGTGTTGAGCGAGCTTTAGGTGAAAAATGAATTTCTTCCTCTTGACAATCGCGGCACGTATTCGGCCCGATCAAAGGCAACGCGTACAACTTGTGTCGAGAGTTTGAGCGAGGTCAAGACCAACTTTTCTTCCGTAAACCTGTTTTTCGAAGAATAACTATAAGCTGCAAGGTAAACGGTGAGGGAAGATTAGCCGGAAGTGACGTACTCGAGCCCAAACGGAAATCGTCCGAAGGCTATTCGCTGAGACTCTATCCAGTTTTTACTCTGCTTCGTTTATTTTTATTAGCTCGTTTCTCATTATAAACTTGTTCACGATTTAATATAAACACAGAAGTTGAACGCAGAAAAAGTTAGTTCATAAATTATCATGGTTCTGATAAAGTGAACGCTCTTCTCAGTGCTGTTGTATTTATGCTTGCGAATAAAACGAAAAATCGCGTATTTCGTTTATCCTGATGGAAAGAAAGTTTGAAATGTATTATAGATTAATTCGGTGTTAACAGCGTTCAATTAAATCATCGTGAAACAAACTGAAGTTGTAAATTGTGCGTGTTGATGGTATTGGGCCCACTAAATTTACGACCAATAAATTAGGTAGAACTGGAAGCAATTGCTAAAGTTTCGCAGTAAGTCTTTATCAGAATTGTACGAAGGAATAAGAGACTTCATTGTTCGTGATTTTGATTTTTTGGAATTGCTTTTTTAATAGGTAGATCGAAAGCAACATACAGTATCGTGGACGTATAAACTTTAATCTACTGCAAATTTAAAACATAAAAAACTTACTCTTTTATTTATCGTATATAGTCTTCTTTCTTCTAGAAGAATTTCTAATTATTTTCGTATATTCTCTAAAAACTAACTGTTATAAATCTTATTTTTATATACTAACTTTTATGGTTAATTAACGGTTAATAGAAACCTCGAAATGTTGTTCTTGAAATTTGACACACATTGATTAAAAAAGAGAGCGTATGAGAATTATAAGTTTATAGTTCTGTTTTTTAATTACTGATCTAGTATTTGTTTATCTTTTCATCATTATTTATCCAATTTTTCTGTTTGATTTATTTCAGAATATTATCGAAACGTGATAAATTAAAGTTCTTTTGAGTAGAACTCGACTAAAATAAGTTCTTTCTTTAGCTATTTTAATTAACGACGTTAATTAACCTTTATCACTAACCTACTTAAGAATTTTGATTGCACAAGTACTTACAAAATTTCATTGATATTTTAACAATATCGTCACAAAAATATTAGATATTTTTAAATAATTTTCTGATGTGTTTACGTTCGCATTTAGTACAATGACACAATTGGCGAGCGTAGTTGCGAAAAGGTTAAACGAAGGTTAATGTAGCGAATAAATGTGCCACTTTTCCGTTCGCGTGGCAGCCGATAAATCACAAAATGGAACACTATCCGAGGCATAAATCCATCGTACAATGTTTTAAAATGACAGCCAGATCGTTCCCGGTATTAATTGTTCACTCGTGGAAATATCTTAATTTATCGTTAGCGTACTGGAGCCTCTGGTATCTTTTTTCGTTCTACATTATCGCTGTTTCCGTTTCAGTGCTTGGCAGTTGTCGAGGCCAAGAGTGCGGACACGAAAGGCTGGTGAAGTGCGGAAGACCACTCGAGAGAATCAACAGGAACGATTTGAGTTTCGCCGTGAAAAAGGAGGAACTTCAGCAGCTATGCCCGTAAGTTTTTGGATTAGATTCTTTCGTAGATTAGATTGTAGTTTCGTTTCGATGGTTCTTTTCTCTCTCTCTCTTTTTTTTTCTTTACGAACTTCTTATTTGCAATTTTCATATTCTGTTAAAGTTGAGCAGTTTTTTTCAAGGAAACTTTTGTAATTTTTATTTTTATAGTAGAACGTCTACTGTGTTTGCTATCGATTTTTTTTTCATAACATAATGTTTTAACATTTTTTTTATTCAACGCATATATCGAACAGGTAAAAACAATTTGTCGTCCATTTCTTGAAGCTCCAAATATCTCGAACATATCGGTGTATTATTGCTTCATACAAATTGAACGATAGTGATTTGAAGCTTTGTTTTTAATCTATCATTTATATCTACATTTTAGAAATAGAAAGCCGAGATATTAATTAGAGCAGCAAATTTATTATATCACTTACCTATCGATAAATTGCAATACGAAAAGGAATAAAAGCTTCCCGTTGAAATTAAAAATATGGACGCATAATAATCGTATACTTTACGTACATCGATGTATACGTTGGCTGAATATTTCAGTCAGTTTGCACCTTCTCGTTTATGTTTGCCATAAATTCCTCTTTCTCCATTACTTCCCCGCCAATTTTTTTTTTATTCGACACTTTAAAAAAGTTCACTTGGAGCTATAACGCGCTGTTCTGGAACAGTTCTATTTATCCAAGTGTCGTTCGAATCCTCATGGAGGAAGAAGAGCCACTTGGGAGTCCAATCGCGCTAATAATTAGACCAATCGAGGCAAGTTTAATGTAACTAAAATTTTCCGAACGCCTGCTTACACGAATTCGTCGATCGTGTTGTCTGTTTTCACGATCAAGAAACTGAAGGTACAAGTTTCGAACGTTGAAAAAGAATTCTAATAAGCTGGTCCGCTAATTTGCTTGAAAGTTTGAAGGACAGGCCACTCGAGATTTCTTTCGGAGTTTCAAATAACCTCTTAAGAGTTTCTAGTTAATTTTTGAGAAGTTTGGTTATCAACCCTTCGTCGGATTAATTTTTATTTCTCAGTTTCGCCACATGACTTTGTTGAACTAATTTGAAACATTAAAGATATTTGAGATTTCAACTATTTGACGAAATTGAGACACTAAACGTCTTTTATTATATTAGAAATACGAGATTTATGTTCGATGATAACGCTCATTTGGCACGTTGGAGAAAATAAACATATAATCATCTTTTTTAAGTCCACGTTATGGATCGAACTTTCAACGTTACGTGAAAAATAATCAGAAACAGTATATTGGGGCCACAAACATAGGATTTTTCATAAATTCAATGCTATTTAAAAATATCAAATTTCATACAAAGGAAAGTACCCGAACTGTTGGCCGCAATTATCGTTTAATTTTTGCGGAGAAAAGTAGACAAAATTTGCGATATTTCGATCTGAATAATTATTTATCTTTTATTTTTGCTCATCGTTTAATTGAAAAACATTCAACAACAGATACAGAGATGTTAAATACTTTGATAAAAATTCAATAACAGCGTAACGCCCGGAGATATCTTTTTCAGAAATCAAGATCAGCCGATCGATTTTTGATTCCACCAACACAATTGGTCGTTCCAATGGTTTCTGTTTTAGTTTGTGCAATATACTCGTGTCATTTCGAAATATATATATATATATATATCGATAAAAAAAAAGAACAGCGTGTAAGCAGCTTCCCAATGTTTACGATATTTTTCCTTTGGTATAGTTCATAAATTTTATTATTGAACGATGTAAAATTATCAATTATGTGGCAATAAGTAGTACAAAAATAAGGTATGCAGTAAGTCACGAAAATATTCGAACACTTGCAGGAACTTTATTTGAATACATTTATAAATACTACAATATATCATGTTAAAAAGTTAAAAAATTCTAAATTACTGTATCGTTAAAGTTTGAACCAAATCTGTAAATATTATATACAGGAGCTGCAAGATATTTAGTACTAATATACACATACATATGTATTTCTAAATAAATAAATTGTAACTTTGATATATATATATATATTGTATATGTTCAGATTGGTTTTATATTTTATCAAAATATTCATGACAGTCGTTACAATGCTAATAATATTTCAAACTGTTCTTATATAACACGTACAGTGTTTAATGCAATGTACAACACATGAACGCTTTTTATGGTAAATTATTCGTGTCTTCCCTATTTCTCAGAATAATCGAATAGTTTCTATAAGAATTAAAGTCGTGAAACTTTTCTGCTAGTTCGGATAATGGTTTACGGAAAATTACCTTTTCGTTCAAACGATTTTATCGAAAAGCTGATTTCACTTGAAGTCAGTTGTTAGTCTGAAGGTGTAAATTCCTCCTGGGATCGATCAACCGCGTTTGGTGATAGGCATTCTATTTCCCCTGTCGCAAGAAACTTACAAATTGCTTCTCCAATAACGTAGCGTCGAAATTCGAGCCATTTAAAACAGCAGCCGATTAAACGCACGTACGTGTGGATATTAAACAAATAAATTACGGTATTCAACTATTTCTTGAACGCTTCGTGAACGATGAGATCGAAATTATTTAGAACGCTTTAAAAGCTTTAAACACGAGGAAGACGTGTTATGATTAATTTAAAGTCATTCTTGTGTAATTTTCGTTTTTTTAAATAAAAGGTAATTATCATATCATATAATTTAATATATTTCTTTTAAGCTTTAAACTGAAAAGATTAAAGGAAAATTAGGAAAGACAAAAGGAACATTTAAAAGAAATAAAGAAGAATTCATTTTCCGTGGAACTTCTTGTGCTTCTTTTTTTTTATAAATAAAGCGTTACGTTTATAAATTGAACCTTATCCTATACAATTAATTCACAGAAATGCAATATATATTCCTGACCATATTGCGGAGAATCCTTTATACGTAAAAAGAAGCCATGCAAGATTTACAAGCGTTGCGAATTCTTTTTCGCGGAGTGAATAGGGCAGTTGATTTGCACGGATAAAAATTATACGGTTTCGTTCGTTAGAAGCTGCAGGTGCAGCTCCCGTTGCATATGCGGAGTAAGTAGAGGCACAAAAGGTTAGAGCTCGTTAAACTATTCGGCCTTGCTGCTGTTACTTTTTGCGGCATTTGACCAAAAAAGGAGGTAAAGGGGTGTGTTTCAGTTACGTGACTCACTCCTTAAAAGAATAGCTAACAAGTTAGTGGGAAACCGTAAGTCTCGAGAATGAGAGAGTCACTTCTTCTTGGTACTTTAGAACTTCCCCCAAAGAAGCATATTTTTTTCCGAACACATATGCGACAGACATTGAACTCTTTAGCGTATATTTATTCATCGGGAAAGAAGTGGAAAGAAATTCATGGTTCCTTTCTTCGCAACTTATCTCTTTAATCTTACGACCGTGAAATATAATAGAAAAGTTGAAATTTAACGAACCTTTAAACGTCGAATAGCTTTTATTTGCGATATAACGCATTCAAATGCTCTATAATAGAATATCATAAACAGGATATTGGATTATTAGTATATAAATACGATTTATCTTTTAAAATATTCCATTTTATATACTATTGAACAGCTGGACATACATATACACGCAATATATAAAAATGCATCTGGAATTTTTATCAGATCTTGTTCTATTTTATCATATCTTGTTCGAGATCAAGCTTACAGTTCCAGTTCGACTATTACTAGCTTAATGCACGCAATGCAATGTAAATCGTAATTAATGTTTCGTAAATAATCTTTTACGAAATTAAACAAAACTACATATTGAAACAGTACCGTAGATAATTTTCAAAATTTATACGAACAACAATGAGCCGTTTATTTGACAAACTGGTCAACTCCACGAAACAAAATGTAGAGAAACGATAAAATTGCACGAGATAAGCGCTGAATAAGTGCTTCGACATTAGAATTACAAAAATTCCGAAGAGCAAAGTTATACAACCACTTTGCCCTATGAACGGATTAATTATGAATATTCCGATAAATGATAAAAGATAAAAATATCGTGGTTTGTTCATTCCAGTTTGTACGAAACCGTTCGATAACAGTCGCAATGTCCTTCCTGAATAGGATCAGTTGAGCGTGCTATCGAACGCGCGGCATCCAGCGTTTATAACTGATGCTAAGGCAGCGAAAACGAGATTCGGAGAGCAAATCGAGCAAGTTTTTGCTCGGATAAATCGCGTTCACGTCGATAGGAGAAATATCGGGGTGAATTTTCGGTAACCGAACCAAATCAGCCGGCGGAACGATAACGCGCGCACGTGTACATAAAACGGCCGAACGTACGAGCGCGCGTGATTTTCCAAGTAGCGCCGCGCCATTTACCTAAAATCGTAAATTCAGGAAATTATGCCGCGATTTCTTTCCATAGGAATGAGATTAGAGGATGATGTTCTCAGATTTCTAGGAAATAAGCAACGAGGCTGAGGTTGGATTTGAGTAACGCGGATTGCGTGAGATTTTAGTGGCGTTAGCTTTATTGAAGGTTGGCTCAGATTTTGGAACGTTGTTAATATAATTGAAAGAACATTTACCGTAGAAATCTTTTGTATGTGCTTGTCTATATCGTGTGTGTGTGTGTGTGTGTGTGTGTGTTATATGAAATATTTTGAAATATTATATAAAATATTGTGAATACTATAAACTACTACACATACTTATATTAAATATCTTATACTTTCCGTATAAATTTTCAGATCAATTTCAAATTCGATCAACGTAATCATGATATTCGTGTGTATCATTACGGCGTTAATAGAGTTTCGAAATTCGAAATTTCGTATAACACACATAATACGAGTATGTATATACATATATACGCACATATACACACACAAGAGGTGTTTACAAGTGTACGAACATTTTCACGAGTATGTGTATATAGATATGAGTATTTGAACGAAAACGTTGATTTTTGTACATTTTTAATTGGCGATGATGACATAACATCGCACGGCACGGTAAATCATCTAGTCACGATGTTACATGCCTTTCAGTTCATTGTTATCGGATCAATTGCAATGAATTATTTCGCGTGCTGGATCCACGTAACCAGTTTACGAGCGGCCGCACGGATAACAGTCAGTTCAAGTGTAGTGCCCCGGCTTCCGCATTAAAATTTCAAATTTCAATCGTAACTCGAGCTGCGGGGAATCATCTAAATTCGTCTTGCTCACGCCACCGCGAAATTACCGGCACGCGTACGCGAAATTCAACAATCACTGTCATTTTGATCGAAATGAAAACCGACCGATTAATTTTCATCCAGGTATTTTACTTTTATTTTATTTTATTTTCAAAAACGTGTCATTTGCAAGCCGAACGTATTTCGGTAAACATATTGAGAAAGTTGAAGTATTTCTCACGGTAGAATTTAATATAATTACGAAACGAAGAGACGCATAGTTTGGAATTTTAATTTAATTTCCGTCTCACAATATATAGGACAAACTTTGTATCCTTTTACGTTCTTGTTAATTACTGTTGGTTTTCCTTCTCGCTTGGAGATGTCTTTTTATTTTGCTTGTATTTAGAAAATGAGAAGCAATTTCCTAGAAGAGTATTTTTAATTACGTATAAGAAAAAGAGCAACCACGTGGTTTGAAAAAATACAAAAAAATCACCAGTAAATTTTTTTGTAAAACATCTACATATATGATCAATAATTGACAGAAGATAAATACTAGTAAGTAAATACTAGAAGTAAAGCGATCTTGAAAATAAAACTGTAAGGTCAACGTTGATTAAAAATATCTTCATTTTCAATCAAAATATCACATTTTAATACTTCTTCGTAAACACTATTTGTCATTCGTTTTATTCCTTTAAAAATACATGAGACATGTCCACATCAATAAATATCGTATAGGCAACAACCGTGTTTGCATAATAATTTAGCAATTAATAATATCTGTGAATTGTGACAAGTTGTAAGTTATAGGTCATAAACGTTGTATTATTAATAAAACACTCGGTTAACTTGTAATCTATAAAATTTATATATACAACTTTATTTACTTCATCATCAAACCTGTTGCGCAAAAGAATATTTTTTGAAAGTCCGCGTAATTTGAACCAGAACTACGCGGTAATATAGCACATTTCTTTATCGATTTCTTGACTTTCGCGTTACTTGGTGACTGAAACGAAGTATTTTGATACGAAATAGTTAAAAAATATAAAAAATAGGGTATAACTTTACACGTTTGAAGATACGATCCTTTCGAAAATAGATGATGATTGCTATGTCAATTTCATTAATATCCGCCTACTTAATCAACGTTACTAATATATATATATATATATATATATATATATATATATATATATATATATATATATAAACACATACTTAGTAACTTAATGCAGTTAAATTACTTGACAACATATTGAATTTTAAAATCGCTCTTCCACGAAAGACGAGAAATGTGCTCCATGTTTCTCATAGTGGCTATAGCCATCAAATAAATTTTGAAAGACAAAATAAAAAAAAAAGGAAAATGACAATTTTGTAAAGCCACACCGCTATTTCACTGTGAAGGGTTAGGAAGGATGCTCAATCTGGTCCATTACTAAGGGATGGTGATCTGAACGATAATCTTAATTTTTGCAAGTATCGATTCGTGTACACGTTGCCCGTCCACGCTTTCTTCAATTTCCCCCGGTCCGTGAAATTGAAATTGGAATTGAAATCTGAAATTTAAATGCACCGCCCCGATGAAGCCGGAGGGTGATATTCGACGAATGTCGAGGAAGGTTAAAGGAAATAAAAAGGGAAACTGTCGGGATCACTCCAATAAGCAACAGCAAGATAATTACTCCGCTGGCGAGTAAAGACGTCCCGATTTCCGTTATTGGAATTCTTCCTCCTTTCCTCCGCTCCCTTTTGTTCTTCTTTCATTGCTTCTGGTATCGATGGTAATGGAATTGTCACGTTGCGGAGGAACTCGATCCTCGAGTAGATCGTTTCCAATTATTTCTCACAATTATTGAAATATTTTCTTATTATCGATTCGCTTCCTATTATTTACGAATGTTTAAAGGTTTGAACGTTGCTTAATTTGTTTCTGCATTTGCAGCAGTTCAACGAAGTAGTCGAACGCTTCTAAATAGCTTTTAAGAATATGTTATGCACGTTATACGAAACATTTAAAAATTTTAGTAGTCTTACGTAGCTTAAGCAGTAATTATAGTCGATTATCTATTATATCATTAAATCTCAATGCGCAGTGGAACTATTTTTGACACTTTTTATACCTTTCAGATAGCTATTCGCGCGGTACATTAATTTTCTACTAAATAAGTATTTGCAATAAATATATTGTAACTCTTACGGGATTCATTCTCATATTGGTTTCAAACTTTATCAATATAATCATGCCAACTGTATTTCTATGATAACGAAATTTTCTAAATATTTTATATAACACGTACGATATACATATACAAGTGGTGGCAAGTGTTCAATTACTTTCACGAGCAACTATACGTCTTTAAATATTTACAAGGCCTTAATTTTTCTTTAATTAAAGAAATAAAGTTGCAAGTTACTTTATTATCCAAATAATTAGAAAAACTTGATCTACACTCGAAATCGTTTTGACAAAATAGTAACATGCAGTTTAAAGTTCTCAGCAAATTGGTATACAACATCCTATTTCGATGAGAATTAAAACCGATAGTGTTGATCGTTATTAAAGAGCCTTTCCGCTCTCCCTCCAAGATCTTCCCTTAATTAAGAATAAGAAAAAGTACTTTTCGTATTAAGAAAATCCTCTTAGAATCCCTGCGTTACTCCTCTTCAAGTCTCCCTCTATCTTATTAAATTTATTCTTATTAAATAAGTTTTGTTCTCTCGTCGCGTTATGAATTTATGAAAAGCGAGTTCTGAAACATAATTAACTTAATCGTGTTCAATTTTTTTTCGAAATATCGTGTTATTTAAAGGGGCTTGAGAAAGGCGACAAAATTTATTATTGCGAACGTGGTTAAAAAGAAATAATAATAAGACTGTCGGATAGATAGCTGTCAGATAGTAATGTTTCTTAAGAAGAATTACAGTATTTTGTTGAGTAAGAAACTCTCTTTCTTTTTTTTTTTTTTTTTTTTTTTTAGAAATTAACTCGATTGATAATTCATTTCGAGTAACTTAATTAATTCTTTAATATCTGCATTTTGATCTTTTATTTACGGTGTTCGATTATCATGTATAATTCAGTTTTAATCTTTTTCATAGCGCGACAGAAATTGATTCATTTAAGAAATCGAAATTAAACATTATCAATATAATCGCTCTAAGCATTATTAACCTACTTTTACGTCTTGACAAATTCCTAAATTTCTCCAAATTGGCCCTTGTATCGCGATTCCCGAAATAGCAAGTTGGAAAAATTCTTAACTATGTACTTCACTATAATTAGTTATCGTCACAACTCCGAAAGTCGTGGACGAAACTTTCCACGAGACATTCTTTCACCGAGATAATGACCAAAATTGCTTTCGTCGACTGAAAATATTCTTGCGTATTCAACACCGTCGTTGCCGACGTCAGTGCACAAAACAATTTCTGTTGCTCTTAGTACGGAGTTGAAACGAACTCGCTGGTACATTTTCGTCCGACATTACGTTAAATCCTATCGAAAGTAGTACTTCTTCTCCAGATTCTTATTATCATTATACCTTTATGGTCGCGTCATCAAGGTTTCTTTCTTATTTCTTGCAGAGATTTTGAGGCTGGCATGAAGTGCATCCAGACGTACACGTTGGATTGTATGCAGGAGAAACAAAGGGAGCACTTCAACTCGTTGTACGCGGGCACCAACAAGGTGGTCATGGAGCTGTGTCAAGATGGTCCTTATCAGGACGGTAAGTTGAATAACTACGTTGTTGCCATTACCTCGATGCAATTATAGGGTGGTTCTTGTCTGGTTGGTCTCGAAGAGTGAATTGAACCTGGGAACCTGATATTTGGAACAGCGTATTGTTAATAGAGTATATTGCTATTCTCTCGTAATTGATGTATTATAGGATACATATAAGCAGATACTTTTATATGGCTACAAAAATTGCCTTATTATTCCTATTAAACTAGAAAATGAGACGTAGAATCGAATAAGAAAACTTTTTGTAAACACTATGTTAGTTGAAATCGAATATTGTAATAGAGGACCATATTATTATCGTTTTAATTATTATTATCGTCGAATTAAAATATCGTAATGCCAGGATATTCTTTCAAACGCCAAATGTAATTTATCTCATTTTCAGATATAATATATTTAATGTTACATACTTTAGGGGAATGGGTTGGATTATTATATTTATATTTGACATTTCTGTAATGCTAGACAATGGCATTTCATTGAGAGAATTAACTAATATTACCAGCTGTCAACAATATCTATTTATAGTTACACAATTAATTCATTTTTTTCCGTTTCATATTCGAATTTTTTGCAGGAAAGTCTACAAATGACGTACTCAAACAAACGAAAAGATGACACGCGGCACAAAGCTGTTACTTTGTATAAAATCTATTCGTTTTCCGTGTTCGTCATTCCTTGATTCGATGTCATTCTTATAATAGAAATGAATCGTTGTCGGATTATGGATTTTGTAGCAGCCTAATATCTTAATGCTAAAGATACATTTGGTTGGCATATCGACATGTGGAAATATCTTGAGTCGACTTGTATTCAAAAGGCCTTATTAAGACGAGTATTTCACGATTGATCTACGTTTCTTAATCTGTCGACTTATTTTCGAAGAGCAATTTCTCTTGCCCGAAACATCTTTGAATTATAAGTCGAAATTTGAAATTGGAGCTAGTAGTAGAGCATCGTTATAAGGTAGTACGTATAAGTTACGGTTTGTTTTCCTTTCTGCATCTTTTCCTCGTTTTAGTTTATTTGAAAATTTATATAAAAGTAATTTCCATCAATTTAATAGTTTTATCATATTCTTATACCATTATTATACTATTTATTACTTGTTTTTAAATTGTATATCAGATTGTATATAATTCTTGCGATTTTTTATATCATGTAGTACATTTTTGTCCTCCATTTTGATCTGTTTTCATTCTTGATTCCACTAACACTGTTTTTCATTTATATGAACATGACTTTTTATTACTTGAACATGAATCAGCTTGCCAAAGAGTAACTATTTTTGGTTAACAGTTATATAAGTTTCTTAGTCAATTTTTTTATGAAATAACATACATATAAATTTTACATTTTCAAACAGAGCACCTATAATATATAATATATAATAAAAGACACAAGTAGTATCGTTCATTAAACATTTTATGCGAAATAGTTGCATTTTCCTATGTACGTAGCTTCTCTCACTTCATACAAATCTTTGGTCATTTAATTCCCTCCTACAATGTTTTCATCAATCTATGATGTATTATTAATTTTTCCGTAAACGTTTATTCACAGACGTGTATGTAAGTAGATACACGTAATATCTGGCCGATTTTACATTCGTCTAACGATTAACGCGTTTGTCATACTAGGAGATATTACCAATCGTTTTTGGATGCCACGATCGAGCATGCTGCCGATATTCGTGTAATCTCCAGAGTACCGAATACATTATTGACTCCAATAGCCAATAGATTTGGATTGCTCGAACACATTATACACGGTTCCATAGTCTTGTCGTGAAATGCGTCCTTTCATCATGCGATAATCATTACAAAATGCATCTTTCGTGGAGTTTCAAGACTTCAATTTGCATAATATTGTCTCAATTATATGCTAATCGTTTTATGCTTCGTTAATTTTGCATAAGTTTTATTTTTTGCGATATATTGCCTTCTGGTGGCGTATTTTGCAATTTCCACCTTATGGAGAGTTCTTACTATCAAAGAACAATGCTTTTTTGCTATTGACATCTACATACCTGTTCAATCATGCTGATATTCCTTCGAATTGTGAAATATTTGCAAAAATATGTAGGTACTTTGAGGCTGTTTGTTTGTCAGTTGTGTTACATAGTTCGAAGATTTTCATAATGGCGTTATTCAGTTCTTTTATTGAATGAAAAGTTGATCATTTTACTAGATATTTTATAATTGTTGCATCACATAGGAATCAAATAGTCTATTTGAAAAGAGGTGTTAGTTTTCAGTTCCATCTAACATACCGTAATTAACTATAATTCTTTCTCTTGCAAACAAACCGATTTCTAACCACACAATGTCTCATTAAATGTTGAATATTATAATTCATTACAAGTAATATTTACGTCTATAAATGTGTCGTGTAACGTTTCCTCCCGTTGGAATCATTTTTTCCTTCTTTCCTTTTGTTTCATTTTTCTTACGTTGCTCTGCAACGTTAATTCGTAGAAAGTTGTATAAATATTTTCATACTATTATAACAGTCATTATTTATTATAGTGACACATTTCATGGAATATTTATCTGGTAGCGGTTTTTTTTTATGCATTTTGTAGTATTAATAGCATTAATACAGTGAAATAGAATTTTGCCAAAGTATGATTTATCCTACCATATTAACTATTCTAGTTAGTGCAATTATTTGGATGGAATTTAAATTAGAATCTCCAAGCATGATATTTCCAACATCTATTTTTAACACAGAACTCCGCTCGATACAGAACTCTGCGATATTGAGCACTTGATATCTATTCGTTTTCGGTATTAGAACTACGCAAATAAAAAGTTACGTCAGACCAGGTCAAAGCACTGAATTTATTTCGTTACCTTTTATACGATTTATTTGATGTATTATTTTCAGAGAAAAAAATATTAGTTTTTTTTATTGTTCGCGCATATACATGTGTTGTCTTGTTTCATCCAGGATTACAACGATAACGTGCAGATACAATCTACGTTGTGATCCGTTGAATTTTGCTACGTGTTCTTTCTTAACTAGATTCGCTCTACAAAATTGATTAGATCTGATAAAACTCGATGAAGTTGATGGAAACAAACTTTTGACGACTTTCGATGCAAGAATGGATTTTCGTTTTTAATGTTACACACAGTCAATAAAGTTCTTAATAGCTCTGAATAAATTCTATTCAAATATCGGGCTGTTAAAACTATTTATAGTTCTATTAGTACGTTTTCTTTCTTAATATTTCATGCAAAGCGCCAAATTTTAGTTCTGAAATAATTGGAACCTTTTTTTATATTTCTTAACTATGTTGCGCAGTCCTTATATGTTCTGAGATTTTTTTGTGGATCATTCTGTATACAGGCTGAGAAAGAAAGAAGAAAAGAAATTAATGAAAGCAAGATATCTCCTACTGCATTAAATTCATAAAGTCAGTTCTTAATGCTCGCGGTCGCATATTATACGAAGGATTTAGAGGACTAAATTAATTAGCTTTTTAACTATGTACACAGAGTAACTTTTCATCCGGTCTAGAAGACAGACTTGGAATCTGAGATAAGGGTGGAACATAGTATAAATTCGTATAAATTTCATTTCTTACGTTGAAATGAATTGAATAGGTATTACCATCGCAATGCTAATATTTCGTATAACGTATAGTACCTTCACATTAATTTTCATTTAGCGAAAAGCACAGAATATTGTTCACTTATTTCACGATTTATACCTCTGGTATCAACTTGTCGATATTTTCAAAATTAACTAAAATTCTGCTAAATCATAAAATTCACTATGTATTCGTTGATTCAACGTCACAAAGTTTATATATATAGTAGTATACAGTATTCATTTAACAATAGAACTACTGGGATAGCCAATATGCCTAATTCATAATGTTTTATAGAAATTTTTTAGCAATATTACATACATGTACTAATATTATTTTTCATCGCTTTTAAACATAAATTGCGTATACGATATTTGCATTTGCAACGAACCAAAACGTCCAAGAACTATACAGAAAATCAGTTTGCCTTTGTTACCTTTCAATTCCATAATTACATAACTTTCTGATAAATTCTGTATGATCCGGTGAACAGGTTATACAATCTATGTACATGCATGTTAAAAAAACCAAATTTTTCTTCTGATCAAAATTTAGATTATCTCTCTTGTCTATCCAAACTTCAAACTAGGTTTCAACCATTAGCCTGCAATTGACTATTTGGTAACATACACGCACGTGGCTCCGTTCTCCAAGCAAAAGCAAAGGAAACGGATTCGCTAGCCGCTGTTGTTCGCGAACGATACACGAATTGAAACACGCTAAACACTGTTCCAGTCCCCAGGGCATGGAACGCGTTATTGAGTCGAGTAGTCATTGAGCTGCGTTGGCCCCGTGTGGCTGGTCGGTCTATAGTGCTATCTCGAAATCGGTTACGCGATTAGCGCCTCGTTAAGAGCAATACCACGGTACGCGACTCGTAACGAGCCCGATTATCGACGTCGAACGATCGAGTTTATTCGACAGTCCCGTGTTCGAGCTGTCCTCGTCGCTTCACATAATTAGATACTATCCCTGTACTTATCACGTGTTTCGTATCATTTTAAATCCCCGCCATTAGAAGCCGCCCCTCCTTCCCATCAGAGAAAATCATTTTTCACGACGTAATCGATATTTCACAAATTTCTGAAATTTTGCAAATATTTCAGCTGTTGTCGTAGATTCTTGCGATTAGATTTCGGATATTTCTACAAATCCGTATTTTCTATAAAAATCGTGAAAAACGGAAGCTAGATATACGCGTATAGAACGCTGTTTTAGCTATGAAACGTATTGCAACGAGCAGTATGCATGCTTGTTGAATATTTTACATATTTTTGTATATTACAGGCATTTTTTTCCTTCATAAGAATTCCTAAATTATTCATAATTTATGTGGAGAGATTTTAGTCTATATACTGATGAACGTGCCGAACGTGATTAACATCGTGGAAGGTCGGATTATAATGAATTATTAAATGCTCGGTAGAGATAAGTATATTATTAAATTCTTAGGCTTCTTGGAATAAATCTAAATTTTAGTACTATTTTATTCACTGCATATCAATATTTATCACACTTAGAGCGATTCTTTTTATATCTTGCTCCATCAATATCTTGTTTTCATAACTACGACAATGAACCATTATATGTAGATTTTCATGATAATGTATCGTATACGTACAGTTTTGATTTCTAAATTAATGTTATTGCTCTGTAGGATGAAATATTCACAAAACAGGAATGGATATTGTACATATGTACATTATGTGTACGTTAGGATGATGTATGGTAATCATAAAAATGTATGTATAAACATTACGTAATTATAATTATCAGACTTCGTTGCTACGAAAATTTCAATACCAGAAAAATAATCATAATCAATCTAAACGTAATTAATGCTCGGCAATGCATGTGTATAGTTAGTATTAGAAACTTAAGAGGTGAATTGGCCATCGAAAGAGAGGAAAAAAAGGAAAACTGACCAAAATCGATGCGATGACACGAGAAATATGTACGCAGTTTTCCACGTTCCCTCGTACGTCAATATTGATAATCGACTTCAGAAACGGTGGCCCGTTCGTTCGATTTACCTCTGATGCCGGTCCTGTAATTAATGTTATTATGTTTATTCAAGTTTTCGCTCGATGTACCGCGGGAAACTGACGGAAATATACAACGTGCCGCTGGAAAATTAATAACATGTCGATGTATGAACGATGGTTGTTTGCCGAAGCAACATTGAAGATAAAGAGACTTCATTACATACATGTATATGTATGTATTTATATGGTCGCGTAATCATTGTTGCGTATGTATGTGTTTGGATATATCCACCGTGGTTTGCGCTCGAACGATTATTATCGAATCTCGATTGTTTTTCTAATACCGATTTCTGGCGATGTAAATATTCGATCCCCGGTGCTGGTTGATAACGGTTATTAATTTTAGATCTTCGTGAAACCATCGACTAACTCGTCTGTGATGGAACTATTTCCAAAATTAATCTATTAAAAGGTAACAAAAATGTAGACTAATATTCGACATATACATATTGGTCGCGTAGCAAGGCTCTAAATAGCGAGTAAACGAGATTATTTCGAGAAGCATGGTAAAAAAGAAATTCGTGTTTGGGCTAATATTGTCGTTTCAAAATAGTTTGATTAAAGTACTACCGTTCTACGAAGTATTAACGATGAAAATTAATTAGAACGATAGTTGAACATGCGAGAGAAAGCTTTTACATACATCCCTATACGTTCAATAGAAAAATTCATAGGTAGAAAAATTATTGAAAGTATTATTAGAATTGGAATTTATTTGTTACGTTATTTATAGAATTGGAAATTATTGGAATTATAAAAATAAATTGGAAACGAAGAATTTTGTAAAAACGTACTCTGTTAACAATACTCTGATTGCATGCTACGACGTCGGCATTTACGTCGAAATGCAAACATTCCCTCTGTATACTAATTTTCGAGTTCACGGAATAGCAACATAATCCGACTGTTTTTCTTGATTGCAGAATTCCTTCGACATGCGCCATGCATGCAAAAGGTGCAGCCCAAATACGAGTCCTGTTACAAGAAGTACCAAAGAATCACTCAGGATATCGAAAGCAGAAATCAAAATGCAAACCCGAACGAATCCCTCAAGCCTTTGTGCTGGTAAGCGAAAATTATTATCTCTCAAGGGGGTTCCTTTAACCTGTTAAGCGGATAGTTTACAAGTTAACATCTCCCTACGCGGATACATTAAAAATACGAGACGTCAAGAATCTCTTGTGTAAAGTGTATATGAACGATTTGATTTAATTTCACTCGAGATACTAAATGAGATGGAGTTAATGGACGAAGACTTTTACTTAAAAGGGCATTTCGTTTTTAAAAATGTACAAAGCGGCAAATAGAAATTATATTGATCTAAGAATTGCATGATTTGCCGATAAAAAAAAACGAAAGATGATTTCTATCGCGGTAACAGTGTTGCAATAATTTTATGTACATCGTATTTAATATTAATGTATTTACATATGTACGTAGCCTCGACTTTTGTCAATGTCTCGACTGTATCCGCCACGCTTTCACGCGAATCTGCTGAATCTACGTATTCGACCGTTGTCGTTAAAAACACTGTACAAAACAACAAAATTATATAATCCGTTTTTCCTTTTAACAATACCATAATGATTGTGTCGGATAATTGTCGCGATTTTTACAATTTTTTGTTTTGTCTTTTTAAATTATTTATAGCAAGCAGGAATGGTATAAAAAGAATTGTTTTAAAATGAAATCGCAGTTTATTCTCATTTTACGTATAAACCTGATTGTATTATTCGTTTTATCTTTGATATAGTAGAACATTTTACTTTTCACACTTTAACAATGCAGTGAAACGAGCATCAACTTACAAACATTATTCGTCGTTTTTCACGTTTTTACGGATCAGAGAATGAACGGACGTTTGCTTCTCATTCTCGTATTTCTGTTGCGAATGATGAAACACAACTTGGAGCATAGTCGATACTATGCTATCAACACGACGAGCATCGTGTATAACCTCGGGAACATGAATACTTTTCTATGTAAAAAATTTAATTAAAATTTTGCTCCCGAGCTAAGTCAGATAAGCGTCTGATCGAAAATTCTATTCAGTCTGCCCCTTGTGCCGTAAAGGAATTTTTATAAGAATTCCGTAAAAAGAAACGTAGTTAAAATTTCTTCGCGTTGGCAACCGTGTAAGAATGCTGACAAAATTATTACTCTTAAAAGATGGTAAAAATCGTTATAAAGATTTGTTAGAAAAATTGTAGGAAATTTCGAGCAATTTTTGAATATTTATAGTAACTGATGGATGGAAAATGAACAAAAATTTTGTTGGCGATTTTCAACGGTGTCGGTTGCTTTTGAACGTATTACGAATTAAGGATTGAAGACGTAGAACAGAGAGATGGTTTGAAAGCATTCCCTTTGGACGAGTTATATTGTTAAGCACATTAAACGTAATAGGACGTGCACGAAAAGATTTAATGTAAAAAGAGCTTGCACGGTGAAGGGTGCAATTGAATTTACGCGATAAGAGAGTTAAGGGAGCGTCGTGTTCATATGCGGCGGGATGTGTTTGAAATTCTTTTTTCCTCTCGTGTGTTCAGCCATTCCTATTCCCGCTCGGCTCGCTTTCTGGTCTTCTTCCCTATCACTCTCTTCCTCTTTATGCCCACTGTTCTTCCATTTTCCTCCCTGGTTTTTGTTTCTTTCGCCCATTCTGGATCGTTTTGCTTTCTTCTCCGCCGTTTCACTTTGCTCCCACCTCGCTTTTTCCCTTCTTTTTTCCATTCAGCTTCTGTATTTCTATCTTCTCCATTTTACTGTTTCTGCGGTTAATTGTTTTCTAAATTTGTATCACTTTCCTTCTTTGTCGTTTTACTCGCTGCTACGTTTTTTTTTCCTGTACTCTAACGTGTTTTTCTTTTTTTCTACGTTTCTGTATAATTACATTTCCCTTCGTTCTAATAAATAACAAGGATCGCTAGTTATTTTTATTTCAATACGGATACGGTTACAGTTTTATTGATATCAGTCTCTTGTACTTAATTTCACTGTGTTCTTCTTTTTTCTACACTCTTATTTTTTATATTCTGTTTCTTTCCTCTTTTCAACTTTCTCTCTTTATACTCTCCATTTCCCTGTCAAATGATTTTATATTTACCTTTTCACCAGTTTTGTTCAGAATTATTACAATCTGTTTTCTACCGTTACGATACTTGTTGTTCCTTTATTTTAATTTATACAATTATGTTTCATTCTTTTTTATTACTTCACTATTCTTTCTTTCTGCATTACAGTTTTCTCTCGCTTATAATTTGCACTTTAATTCTTAATTTTTCATTCTCCTTCGCGTAATTTCAAGCTATAATTAATTTTGCAACTTTTCCCCTTTCATGATCCCATTTTCTATTTCATTTGTTCCCCCTCCTTTTCTCCTTCTGTTTTACTCATTCTCTTCCCTTTCTTTCTTCGTCTGTCTCACGCTCTTCTTATCCCTTTCTCTTTTTGTCAACCATCTCCGACTTCTTCGAGCGGGTGATGCACAATTTCAAAAGCTGCAACAGACCGTGGCGGAGATAAGCTAATGACATTACGTTCTATATACAGGCATCAGCGTGAAAAGCTTCCTCCCTCGCGTCATGTTTACACGGCTTCGTCGAAAAAAAAAAAGAGAGGAAAAAGTACAAACGCGATGAAAAGCTAGTAGCGAACGCGTAACTACAATGCGAATACGTATCGAACGTTGTGCATTATTTTCTTCCATGCTTTTTCTCTTTTTTACATCTCTTGATATTCCTGCGGTTTTTTATTGCGGTTATTGCGAATAACAACAGGGAGAATTTTGCAAATCGTTGTTCAATTATTAACTTCTCTGCACCCTTCAGGTCATTTTCCATCGAATAGTATTTTCTGTCGCTGGAAGATTTCTTAACTATGAAGAAAATAAGAAAGAATTGTTACTGATAATAAGATAACAATTTTCATTTAAGTTTTCTATAGGTAATATCTTTTATCCATTCTTATTTTTTTCATTTTCTTCCTGTTCCTTTTATATTCTTTTAATGCATTCAATTTTTCTCTTGTATCATGCTAGATATTTTCTTGTCATCGACGAAGAAGGAAGAAACAGGTATTTCATAAAATCGAACGTATAATATGTATAATGGCAATTGTTCTCACCGAACAGAAGATTAAGCAATTTTTATTATTAACATGGAACGGAAAGATGCGATTTTCAATATTTTATATTTTTCGCGTATTGCGGACCAGCTTCTCTGGATTAAAGCTTTTTAATCTCGTCGAACATTAAAGTGCGTAGATGTGCAAGCTTTTTTCTTCCCTTTTTTGAATTCTCCCTTTTTTTTTTTATGTAAATCGATTAGACGCGTTCGAAATAATTTCATGCAATAACTGTGTATCTCATCTGTACGTATATCGAAATGAGTTATTTCGATAATCCCGCGATATTTAAATTCGTTAAAATGCACGAATAATTTAAAATTTTTTCATTGGATACAATCGATTCCATTTTTTAAGCGGTACGCGTATATTGTTGCGTACATTTTTTCTATGTCCGCAATATACAAAAGAATCTACAAGTAAAAAATATTTTCTATAGGAAAATTTATTAACGAAGGTAAGAGCGCAGAGTCTCAGAAATAATTCCTCCGTGAAACTTTGTTTCATGTAGTATTTTTGTACAATGGAATTTAGAAGCTGTTCAATCTGTTACGTTTTGATAAACGACAGACGCCTAGTATCCCGGAACTCTGATAGGAAGTTTTATTCCAGAAGATGGCGGAATTACGCGTGTCTCATTTTGACGTCGATTTATGACACCGTGGACAACTGATATATTGTACTAACAGCACGTAAATCCATCTTCGAATCAGTCTGTTCTTTGTCATTTGCCGAAACTTTTTCCCCTTAGTCTCGAATTTCAATATAATGTTAGACATTCCGTATTGAAATCATAAATAACGACTCGCCCGCTTTTCCCTACCTTTTTCATAACGTACAATAGCGACAACATGTACAATAGGATACATAGTACCCCACAATTAATATTCTTTTGCGAAAACGCGAGATTTTTCGCAGTTTCATCGATGTTCTGGGCGAAGGTGGTGTTTGAACGTCGCCGTTAAAATGCGTGGAAAAAAAATCCGGCGAACCTATAGTTGAAATCGTATAAATACGTTTAATTAAAATCCCGGATACGCTTCCATGGATTTTTCCGCCGATGATATTTTCACGTGAGATATTTTCCACCGCATTATGGGCTTCACGCACCAATGCTCTCGTACCGTGAAAAATTGGGAGACTGTGTTCACTTCGATGTTACACGAAGATACGTTGGATTTGTAATAAATGGTTTTAGTTTCGAAGAAATTGTTTCAGAGTGCTTATAAGTATGTCTGAGGCGCGGTCTATGAATAAATTTTCATTTGCAATATTGTGCAAATGTAAATCGTTAAATATAAAACGTATTTAGTCTCAAGAAACATATGTACGTATTAAATTATTTGTTTCTACTTATTCTGTGGCATGTTTAAACATACATTCACATTACATTAGTTATTATGTATAGATAGATACATATCACTTTCACGTTCATTCTGTTTTTCCATTGGAATCGCTAGCTCCTCTACCTCTAGTTCTTGATAATCAAATGCAACTACTTTTATGTATGAAATATTATACTGCAGATTTGTGCTATGCAACGTTATGGGTACGAAGCGTTATTATGGATACTTCCTATTGATATCAGGCGAAATAAAATTTTCGAATCCAACTAAGAAGAAAGGGAAAATTACGTTGTTATAATTTTGAAGTGTCTATTGATTTTTCACATGATTAAAAAAAAAAAAAAGAAAAGGAAAGGATCATTGCATTTTATAACAGTGTATTTTCTTAACTGCTCTAACAGAAATAAAAATACGTCGATCCATTAGTAATTCTGTCGTCAACCAAATATTCCATAAATGCAATAAATACATAGTAATGTATTCCATACCTTACTAAATGTATACAGCACTAAAATATGGTATATGCGATTATGTTAATTTATTAGAATTTACAAAGTAGGAAAGTAAATTTCCGCTGTTGAATCCGTCGTATCGATCAGTATGTAAATTCCATATTACTACTAAGCACAATTTTCAGTTCAATTCAATACGATTTCAATGTTGAGTGCGACTATAGACTACGACATTGTAGTTAGGTTAACTCTGAATATTTATGTGCCAATTTCCCTCGCATTGTCTCACTGAACACAAACTTGTGGTATATCGAGAAAATTTTAATATCGAATTTGAGACAAGAAATCACGCGTATTAAGCAGCATCCTTCCTCATTCAAGAAATCGTTTAACGACAGAAAAACGCAGTTGAATGGAAAATGAAGAACGTATGATGCGTAGGTTTAATTTATAATTAAAAAGCCTAAAATAAAAGATTACTTCCCTTGATTCCGTTTTACAAGCTAATATAGGCTATATTATAAGTCAATATAGTAGAATATTTACAAGTTAACATCGAAATTTGTTATTAATTACAGAGAGATTTCTCGAACGAATTTTCTAGAACGAAAGTCAACGTCGATTTGGCTTTGAAAATAGACCAGGCGCGTCCAATTTGTTTTATCGTCAAGAATCGTAACCACGATACGTTTCAATCGGGGCGCATTCGTCGCAGGATGTAATATAATTTGCATTTCGTTCCTCGTTTTCAGCCGTTGCACCGGGAAATTGAAAGAAAAACAAGATTGACTGCGTTGACAGAAAAGAGGCGGGTGTCAAAGAAACTGCGACGTCGAGAGAGAGATCTCTCGATTCACGCTTCGCCTTTCGAGCTTTAATATCCGGAACGCTCGCGTGTATCTTATCTTTAGAGCATGCCGCTTAGAAGCGAGCATGTAATTTGCCAAGTGCGTGCTTCATAAAATTATCCCAGCTGTTAATGTCTTGATAGCTTGTTGACAATTTAGAACTCTTGTATTACAAATTGAATAGATAGTAAGTTATCTTTCTTGAACTATTTTTAAATCGTGAAATCGTAACGTTACGATGCTGTGTTTTACATACATACGCGATTTCAAAACATTAACAAATTTAAAAAAATGTAAATTGATCGCCTCATTTTCCAACGAATAACGTATGATGCGTTATTTTCCGGATTGAAAACTCGTTAAGATTTTAAAGCAAAATATTCGACTACTACTTGCGTATACCAAGGGTTAGCATTTTTACATATAGCTACATAACTCTTTTGCCTTATTAGCTTCAAACTGGTAGTTTCCTACGATAAAGTTAACTAATAATTGCTTTAATACTACAAAAGATGAAGCGTTCATTTGTCTCAAGGCGAAGAATTGATATTGAATTTCGTGTCAGTTTTTATAACAATGTAAAATTAACATCGTAGGAACGAGTAAATTGCTTCATTTTTCAAGATTTCCAGCAAAGTCTTGCAATGTAATTCGCAATTATTCGTTAAAACTGAAACGTTCAAGTTCATACACGTGGACATCGTAAATCGACTGCAAGACTAACAACTAAATCAAACGATGATCTTAAAGGCAATTGCTATTGACGAAACTTATCCTCAAACAAATTCGCTACAATTATCTACAAAGCAAACATTTAAGCGAAGACGCGTATTCGTCTTTTAGCGTGGAAGCTTTCGAGAGATCCTTCTTGCGAATAAACGTTTCAGCTTCGCAGGCTTTAACTTAAAAGCGTAAAAGCATCGAGCGAGAAGTTGAACTACGAAGTTGTGGATAATCGACAGGACTAAAAATGGGATACGTCTGTTGCAGTGGCTTCAGGGAATTTTTGGAATGCTCGCATCATACGATTCGCCGGCAATGTGGCTATGACACGGCTCAATTTGCGAAGGGGTTCCTCGACAGAATGTCGATCTCGCTTCTCAAGGTAAATATTTGCCACTTTTGCCTCGGGAGAAACTGTTGTCGCCACAACGAGACACGTCCGGTCTTGTAATGCTGCAGCTTTCGAGAAGTTACTTCAAGTATGTATCTACTGGCTTAACATACAGTGCAAAGTACTTACACGGACCTGTATATCGTTGGGAGACGATGTTATATCCCGATGAAGATGTTACTTTCATCGATGATATGAACGAATTTTTTAACTTTGTTATTCTTTAAGACTTTCATCGTTTCTTTAAGTCGTTGCATGTCGTGTACAATACAATTGAATCTAGAATTCACCAACAAGATCTACGAGTACATTTTTTTGGGTATTAAATTTATATTTTCAAACTTTTGTTTGATACTTGAAGAGAATTTAAAAAAAAAAAGGCAGAATAGATGAGTTCTTTCGTGACACGTGTATACACGTAAGAGTATGAAAATTGATGTGGAAAAATTCCACTAGGTCTTCTGACAAAGCAAATCGGTTGACTTTTTTCCTTGTCGAAGGTGGTGAAATAAAATAATTTATCTTCATACACACGTACCTACAATTAATTTCTTATTCATCCACCAATATCGACCTTTAATTTGCCACAGTTCTCTTATGTCAGTGTCGTTTACTGCCAATGTTTACTTCGCCAACGATATTAACAAAATTGCATGATCCAATACAGGCATATTAAATGAACCCTTAAACGGTGTAAGCCGAGTCAATCCTCGTGCAGATACAAATATTTCACGTTTATATCGCTTTCTAACATATATACATTTACACGTCATGAAATTTATCCATTTAGTGGCGTGGGTAACCGATGACCATCGTAACGTGTCAACGGGTCGACGTTTCCAATCCACCAGCGATTTTTCCACAACGCAATTAACCTGTACGCGATTTTCGGATGATTTCAGGAACATTGCGCGCCGTATACGGAGAAGGAGTGCTGGATCGGTAGCGGCGCTAGCGTGTACAAAGTGCAGGCACTAGTGGTGGTCGTTTTGGCGGTGCTAGCCAGGTACTTCACGTAAGCGATTAGGCGGCACTCGTAACCAGAAAAAGGGGACGATTTCCGTGCATCACGAGCGTCGTGCTGAAACCGGTGCCCCCGTTCGTTCTCCGCTTCAGATTCGCCAGAATATTTTTTTATTTTCCGACGAGCAACCAAGAAGAGGAAAAAAAGGAGGCACGCGCACGCGAGCAACGAGTGGGTCGAGAGTATTAAGAGAGAAGGAGCGCGTAGGAGAAAAAAGAAAAAGGTAACGAAGAAGACAAAGGGGAAGGATGTGGAGAAAGGGAAAAGGAAGGAGACGGAGGACGAGGAAAAGTTAAGGAAAAGGAATAAACCGGCTGGACACGATCAAAGAGAGGCAGGAAGAAAGTTCTCTCGCCACGTTCTCCGCACGCGAACTTCCTCGCCGCGCTCGTGCGGCAACCGTTTCTCTTTGACGGGAAACGCTCGTGGAAAACAAAGAAGAGAACGTGCTTTCGGACACTGCGACGGGCTTAATCATGCAATCAGAAGGCACGTGCGCCAGGGTGGACGTGTTCCATCGTGCTGTCACCACTGCTCTACTATTCGTGGTACTTCGGTGCTCGAGAATCGAATACACGAGCTGGATCGGTTTAAGCAGAAGCTGAATGTAGACGCGCCATATCCTGATTAAGTTTTAAGTTTTTATTTGTCAAATAACTGCTCTGTTCGAGTATTGCCTCGCGTGTCGTGCTAAAGGAGAGAACAGAAAGCGCCAAGGTGACGTGATTTTGTTAGGGGAATACGGATGAAAACGACAGAAATTTACGAGAGACCATTAGAAGATGTCGATATGACACGTTGAATTCTATTACGAGCTTCGCTATGGAACAGCAGTGGCAAGAAGGAAATGAAAATTACAAATGTGACACACCAAAGACTCGATTCTTTGAAAATGTGGTCAACGAGTGTTTGCAGATGGACGACACGTAAGAGCGTCGATACTCGCATGCTTGGCGCGGATTGGCCTTTAGGGCTAAAAATGAAAACATTTTCTCGTAGCGACGTATAACGACGAACCGTGTGTCAGCAAAAGGGAAACAAACTTGGAACGCATCTGTTGGCGATAAACGTAACTCCGACTATTCAACGTTTGCCATATCTGCTTTAGAAGCGCACGTCCCTTGAAAGAAACCAGGATATCCTACATCTTTCTAACGAATACTGGATGTGATTGCTACGAGTAAGAGCGGGTAGAAGGTTCGCACCGAGGATCGGATACCTCGGAAGAAGTCTAATTTCGCGAGCAGCTTGATGAAGCTATGGGAAATCAAGCGGAAATGTTGGAGCAAAAAAAAAGTGTGGTCCTTCGATCCATCGGAAGACCGGTACAGTCATTCGTATCTAACGTTTGTTTGAACTCTGATAATTCGAAAAGTGTATCCGATTAATTGATCTTTCCTATCGTTGATTTTCTATGTCAATAGCTGCGACGTTTTAGAGTGGACATTGCAAAATATGGTTCGAAGAATCTCGCATTCATTTACCTATGTTCAAAATGAATCATTAATCGATACGGATACGAGAACAAATTACGTTAGAAATTTTACCAACAAACGTCCAACTTTACATCAAGAAATGGACGAACGAATAGACTCGAGAGAGTGAAATCACGGGTTTCTACGGGTTCAAACATCTCCGAGATTAAAACCTACGGTACTTTCGTCGCGAATAACAGATAATAATACAATACCTACTCTCGCTGTTGGATTTACTGGGAACGTCGTTGCAGCGAAACGACGAACAAGTATTCGAGAAATAGTATCCCTGTCCCTGCGTCCGGGTCGACAGCCGTGGGACACAGAGGCGTCAGAGAAAATCGACAAACGAAACAGGTATCGTTACAACGGGCGCTTCGTCTTGTCTCGCGAGCAGCCCTTGTTGCAACGAGCGTCTCGTGTACAGTGCTAAGCAAACGTTCGAGAAACGAGGTGAATTGTTGGTCATTGAAAGGGTTGACGAAAATGAAGAAAAGTGAAAAGGAAGATGGAGGAGAGAAGAGGGAGGAAAGCGTGTCTTCGTTCGGAGTATAGAAAGGCGAAAAATAGCGCGAGAGCTTGTGAAAAGAGATTGAAGGAGGAAAGGAAGAAAAGAGGCGACGAGTCGTGAGCTGATGAAAATGTGACTCGTTTTGGTTCGCGATTTCGAATAGTTAGAAACAGCATCGAATGCCTGAACGTGACAGCGGCGATTACACTGACTGGTATCTCGGCTGGAGACGACGCGACATTTTTCATCGGCGCGACCTCGGCGAAATGTTGGCGGAACTGTGCTGTTTCAGATGCAGAACGTTCTCTAGTTGCTCGATTGCTTATGCAGTCGACACGCCGCGGGTGGCGTAATCGAAAGGCGGAAAGTGACAAGGAACTGATAGTCTGCAATTGCGTGCGGAACTATTTCTATGGAGATATTCCGGAAAGATCTCCAAGGAGAATCTCGCGTCGTAGAAATATCGGTAGAAGCACCAGCTGCTATTAATATGAAACCTCCGAAGAAGTATTATAGTTGTACTTCGGGAGATTCTCACCCCGTTTCGATTATTCCTACTTTGAGATTATCGATTCCTGACTTTGATCCGGACGGTTTCTAAGATCCGTTTAAACGCTTGTTCTTCGCGTAACCTTTCGATGCTTCGAGATCGATCAGCAAAAGACAGTAAAGATATCGGCCAGTCCATGAACAATTGACAAGATCGTATCGTTATTTTCGTAAAATCTGTTTAACTTCAAGACGAAGAAAATTCATCGTAATAAATTGGCATTACTTTCCCTTACTGGAAGATAAATGGTTATCATCGATGTTCTTCTCGGACGCCTCTGATTTTACAGTTGGTACAGAAAATATCCTGAGGGGTTGTTGTATCGATACGAACTATCGTTATTCCCTATGCACCCGATCGAGTAGTGTATCGTGGCTCGTAAGTGAAGTGGAAAGGAAGAGGAAGAAAGGAGCGGCGACGAAGCCTTTCAGTGGCTGGAAGAGGACGCTGTTCTTCCGCTACGTGCTTCGGCTATCGCTGTAAACAGGGGTAGATAGCGAGCCAAGTGTTGGAGGGGTCGATTCTCGTGCTGAAAGGGAATTACTTCCAGCGTGGTGGCTCAGCACGAGTCTCACCGGGCGATCTTAAAATGTTCGAATCGACTTGACGAGCTTTTGCCTACCTACTGACCGTATTTCGTTCTAGAGAACACTGTTAAGTCTGTTCCTGAAGAGAAGAACGTGCAACGATAAGCGGTATGACATCTTCGTTGAAGGAGGAATTAAGTATTGAAGAATTTAGAACTCGATGTTTATGTGCGAACAAGTTGTGTATTAGTGATACAATATTGTGGAAAACCACTGCCCTGATCACTTGTTAGCGCTGATTTTTATTAAAAGGTATCGTTACGATAACGTGCTAAACGGGTGATCCGAAATGAAAAGATGCTTCTTTTGTATTAAAAATTGATTAAACATAGACGGTCACGCTTCATGGGTACTTACAAGTATAATTTGTTGTCGTGTCGATCAACAAGAAGAAGAAGAAGAAGAAGAACAGTGGAAAACCAACATTGTGACTTGCAACAATGTGTGTTACGCGTTTGAATGTAACACGGGCCTACACACCGAATCTCTGTTGAGAGAGGTGAAGAACAATATTATCGAGCCTGCGAATGATTCTCGAGTACATCAAATTTTTCCCGCCGACGTTTTAAAAATTTTCAGTTGTAGAAGAATTTACATAATCACTGCCCACATTGAATCCAGGAAAATCCAGGAAGATAGACGAATCTTAAGAAGAAAACGAAGCCAATCGAGAAACAGAAAACGTGATTAATAATTTCCACCTAACGTGCAATAAATTGTTATTATTTCTCGCGACTCTTTTATATCTGCCACTACGATGAAGCTTAAGAAGAGGAAGAGAGAAGAAAAGAGAGGCTGAAACGCTTCTTACAGAGTGAATTGTGGGCCAGTTGCTTTAAAGGCACTTTGTCATACGCCATATTCCTTCTTGGTGAGAAAGAGAGAGAAACGGCTGACAAGATAGGCGAGAAGTAGAAGAGCAATAAGTCATCAGATCGATTTCGCTGTATCGAGCGATATTATATGGCTTCGATGAAAAATAGATGGTTGAAGGAGGCGGCGCAGGTGTATCGGACAACTGTATGACATTGTTCTTTCCACATTAAAGATCCGTTTGAAACGGTCCTCTCTCAAGAACGAGACGTATGACCGTAAGAGAATCGTTATTTCTCGAGAGAATCGTTTAACTTAATTTCAAATAACGTGTTTTCTATACTGTCTGAAAGTTAAACGAAGAGAAGACACGTAGCTCTGTTCTGTATTAATCGTGCGACGTTTTAAAGCTAAAGTGTGGAAGAAGAGAAAAAACGATGGAATCGTTCAAAATTATACGCTGCAGCGATCCGTGGAAATTAATGGAAGCGGCAAAAAGAGAAAAGAGATCTCGCCGGTTCGAGAAGGAGAATTATCACTCTTCTGCAAATTTCCTCGTCAACGACGAGGAAGCAGCGAATATATAGTATGTACGCTGAATGTTCTGAATGATTGGGAAAGGCCGGACACGAACGCGGTGTAATGGAAAGGAGGAGAAGAAATGGATCGGGTGTCAGCTGCTTCGACCAGGTCTGATTTTCGTGCACGTACCGTTTCCCTGGTTCGACTCGAAACGCGCTCTAAATAGCAAGCGAAACGCGGACTCGAGAAAAATCACTTTCGTCGCGCGACACGTGACCACGTCCACGGAAAAATCACGGACGAACGAGAATTCCGCTCTTTTGCTACGTGTCGTTTTTATCTTAAACGGGGTCCTAAACCGGGAACGTGGTTACAGTTTGGGAAACGTCCACGATAGATAACCGTGTACGTGTATTATAGCAGACGATTTCTCGCTTATTTCGAACGAAATATCGATCGAGTATTATTTCGATAATCGTTTAGAGCAACCTGTCCGTGGAAAGGTTCCGTAGTATAAAATGAGCAAATTGATCCTTTCTGAAATTTTTCGAGAATACATACATCGAGAATCGATTAGAGTTAATTTTTGATAACAGTTGACGATTAACTTTTTGTCAGATTCAGAACGTAGGATGAAAGGTATTATAGGACATATATCGTGGCGTAGATAATTAATTATGCAAATTGATATTTGCATTCGAAGTAAACGAGTGGTAAAATTGTTTGACAAATCCTTTCCATAGTCGAAATTTATACGTGTCCGACAGTTATAACAATTATTAATGGTTTTTATTCCGTATGCCAAATTGACAAATAGAACTTATCGCATAAGTAATTGGAGTGAAAGTAACGTAAAAAGAAGAAAAAGAAAAAACAGAATTGTTGTAGTCATTCATGATCTAAGAAAATCTATACTGGATTAACAAACGGCAGAAGTTATCCATTCTCTGGAAGTTTTTTAATTATTCGGTTAAACTAGTGGATTTGTTTCGACTTACAAAAAAAAAACCAATTAAAACAGCTTGCGGAACAACACTAACCTACTATACACTAACTAACACTATACTTATAACTATGGTGTTCAATATTTCTTCTGTTTCGATATTAGAAAGTAAAGGTAGTTCGTTATCGTTGACTACGAAGTCATCAACCTCGGTCGAAATAATTCTGTCAGTAACTGTCCTTCCCTTCACACATGATAATTTTATAAACTATCTCTGATATTTTTCTAGTTGTCGTGCATAATTTTTCAATATACGTGAAACAAATGAAAGATAGGATCAACTTACAATCATTGTTGGCAACTATGTGCTCTCAATGTTCACATTTCCGTGACACTGGTTACACGAATTGAATTCGATAGAAACCGGATTCCAGGTTCCGTCTCTTGCATCTCACGCAGACATAGCTGATACGTGTAATTTATGCATGCTCCCATCACGGTAAGCCTTGTGACGTATCTTGCAACGCGTGACGAATAGATCGTTGCCTTTGAAGCCAACATTGTTGATCCAACGACTCAACGTGAACTCAAATCCAAAGTCAGTCAGACGAATTGAGTAACGAGAGAACCTGATACAGGAATCCTACGTGCGACTTATCCTGCTAGTATGAACCGTGTAATATCTGTTAAACGTCTTATGGGTATCTCGTAATCTAATTTGCTTAAACCTTTCGCTATTATGGGGGATTATTGTCGCTCTTTATGAAGTGACCTTCCTTGTGTTAAGAGCACGATCCTCGTACGGTTGCTTGCCACACGATCTCCGTATTTTTCTCGAAAATGATAGAACACGTTCGAGTTGCACGATACAAAATATAATTATCTAGTCATTTGATCACTAAAAATTACGAACATGAACAGTGACGATGAATGGTGTAAGATTTACTATACACAACTGCGACGATAATATGATATTTAAATAATTAAATTCGGTGTATTCTATTTGCAGAAGTTAGTGTATTAAGATTTTAAGGTAAATGAAATTTTCCGAAGAAAATTATTTCGCGGTTAGTTGACACTTCTTTCGTAGGTTAACAAGCAGGTTTTTCAAAAAAGGCGCGTGACTTTTTTGAAAACTTAATTTTTTATAATTCTTCAGAAAGTTTACAGCCGAAACGTTGTTTTCCTTCTTTGCCATGTCAGTATAAACGACTTGCTTGTTCCTTCGTCCAGGATGATTCGACTTGTTATTAATTGCTCTTTGACAATTTTTTACATACCTAAAGCAACTGTTTTTTCTTCCCTCGATCGTAGAGCAGTAACGAGAAAACTCTATTAGTAATAATAATAATCGATTAGTAAAAATAATTCCCTTTATCTTGTTCTCATTCTTAACGATGATTTTTTTATTTTTCTTCCTCGGTTACTCAGATTAGCATTAATCGAGGAGTATTTATAATATTTATTTTTATTGACGTGATTATTGGCGGATGTGTCTGCCCCAAATTTGAAAAGAGATTATGTTACTTAATTTCGGATCAAAAACTTGACTCTCTTACAATTTAATTAAGGCTTCCGCATGCAAATCCTACCCTTTCGGGAACAGTATCCCGACGTTTAACATTGCAGCTAGTTTCATTTGAGATCAAGAGAGACACTGCAATTGTATCGTCCCTTTATACAGTTCGTGAAAGTTTCACTTTTGCTTGAACGACGGCGTTGCCGTTCCACGGTAATATTCCTTTCGAGTAGAAATAGCCAAGAAACTTTTACGGAAAAATTGTAATAAATGTTTCTCGTGTCGCAGTATCAGTTGCCCATAATTTTTATAATTTGGAGAGTTACTTTATATTCGTTCGTAAGTTTCGTTTTCTATTAGACCATCGATCCTTATAGAATTTGCGAGGTCAAAGTTAACTTTTAATGACGCGCAGTTCGGCATCTGTGACAAAGTTGTGACCAGGCTACGCGGCAAAGAAAGATGGAATCCAATATTTGTTGTTTGTGTCAATAGAAAGATAGAAGTCGAGACTGTAATAAGAGGAAATGTTTCGTGTAAATAATCTCCTTGTACACACGTGCAAATAGTGCTACCAGTTTCGAAGAGATACTTCAAATATAAACATCCGCACGAACGTGAAATGATGAATATTAATCGAACGTATGAGTGATACGAGTGATCGAAGAATATTTAGAATTATTAGTCGGACGTGAAGTCGGATAATATCGAAAGATATCATAGAATTTAGAAGCGTATCCGATTTTTAATTATTTTACGTTGTTCGTCTAAATATACAAAGTTATATTAAAATTGACATTTTAGTACAAGATTTTCTATTAATTATTCATCGCGTCAAATTTCTATTTCGATTTGACAATTTTCAACCCTTATATGTTAAAAATTAGAAAACTACGTAAAATAATCGAATAAAATATTTAAAAGAGAACTATTCTACTAACAACAGGCGTTATTATATTGAGGTGGTTGGACGTGTAGGGTGTCTAATAATTACTCGACGAGCTAATATTACTTTAACAACACGTTTATTAATAATTCTAACGCTTGTTGCATGGGCCGGACTCAGACTGTTGTCTCACACCTACTATATTCCTCACGACTAGGCTTTTTACCAACAACTCAACGTTCGCAGCTAAGACTTCCTCGCAGCTAGACGGTTGATCAAGAACTGAACTGTTCTACGACTTTTTCCTCAAACATCGTCCCTTTGTCTTCGTTTCATCCCACCATGCACGCATTCCGTAACCATCCGCGATCATGGTCACGTATGCCTTCTTCATAGTCTACTTGACCGAAGGATCGACGCGTATTGATGGGTCGTTAGGTCTATTGAAGTGTCCCGACGTTTTCGGCTTGTCGGTACTTACGCTTTTATCGCGATACTGTATATTTTCGTCGGTTCTTCCGCAAGCGAGAAAGACGGTTTCTTAGGAATATTATTTATGGGAGGTTCCGGAACGTAACAGCGGCCAAATGTCGTTATAATATTAAACATTCGAAATGTATAAAACAATCAAATAAGATTCCCATTCGATAGCTTTTAATTTGAAAACAGAAATTATAAAATATAATTTAGTCCCCCCATTCACGTCCGTATTTATTTAATCGTATTTGCGCAAAACTTTCGTGAAAGGAAAAATCAAAGCCTGCGAGCTTGAATAGGTAGAAGCGCAAAGAGATGGAAGAACATGGCAGCTGGCCTTTCATCGAGTCAGAGTTGTAATTTAGTATCCACATTCGTGGACATAGCAGCGTAATTACCGCAGTGGTTAATTGACGCGGGCAATGCGTGGCTGCTCGTCATACGAACGACGCCATAACATTGAATCCCTGTGGTTTCATCGAGACTCATTTTTGCGGCCACTCTGTTATTCCTCATTAAACCTGTTCGAGCCCTTCTCTCCAGTATAATCGATGCTGGATCGATTCATGGAACATTTAACGAACTTCTGTTCATTAGTGCTTCAAGTGCTATCTGTATTTCGTAATTTTCTTCTACTTTTGTTCTACGATGGTAGAATCTTGGAAAGGATTTGTTAAGCCTAAAAGGACGAAAATATAGTATAGGTATAAATTATATAAATTTTACACTTTTTAAGACTAGATTGTAGATGTTTATGCATTTATTGGAAAATTAAAATACATAAAAGCGAGGAAAATTCAAAGTAAAGTAATATTATAAAGTATTATATACTTTGCAAGTATTATGTATTTTATAAATATAATACTTTGAGAGCGAAATGAATCTGTAGTTTTTATTTCTTTGGTCGTGTGGAGGAAAATATAAATTTGCATAAACATTTGCAATCTGTCTATAAATTAATATATGTTCTAGTCACGATATTCAACACGATAATTTAAATGTAATAAATTCGTTTTTTAAGGAAGCTAGTTACTAGTGATGGTAATTGAGAGAAAGAACTATTTGCGACAGGGTTTTTTTTTTTTAATTGGAAGAGATCGTCGTATAGCGTGTGAAAAAATTATTTAAAATTATTTATTACAATTGCGTGGGATTGTTTCGCGGTACTCGGTTTTTCTACGAATAAAAAGGACGCTTTCCCATCTTTTGAAACATAACGATCACGTTTATCGGCAAAATTATCGAGTAATTACTCGATAATCGTAAAGTATCGACTGTCTTCGTTTATTTATTGGCTCAAATTTTTCACCTAAAGCTGCTAGTCAGGCATTTGTCGGGTTTGTATAAATCATTTTAGAAAATGTTTTACTATTAAGTTGGTATTAAAAATTTAATAAATTAGAAATTTTCCAGTATTCGTTCATACAATTCCAAAGCGCTTAAAGAAAATTATTATATTTTTAAAAAAAAGAATATACGTGCCACGAAGCTCAAATTTTGAAACAAGCATATTTGACACAAATGAAGCAAATAATAGATTAAGAAAAGGAAAAAGACATAGTCGAGGAAAAAGATAAAATTATAATTAGTGATTATAATTTTTACCATTACGTACGAAGGGATACAAGCAAAGACATTCGCTGGTTTTAATATTTACACGACTTGAAATCCAATAACGAATTGCTTAATATCGGCATTAAGTATTTCCCACCGAATTCTCGTGTCGATCGAACAGAGATGATTTTATTTACGATATGGATTTTGCCGGTAATATTATATTCCTTCAGTCACGATTTTTTAATACACTACAATGTAATAATTATTAGATCATAACTTCGTTATTTTTGTGGAAAAGACATTCGCCTATCGTTAACCTGTTAATAAAGAGCAACAAGTTGTCATTGAATCACACTTGCATAGCCGTTGTTTTTGTAATTTTATTGTAAAGACGTCGTATCATTTTTACATTTTTTTTACAAAATTATATATTATCGCTTAATGCGTGGTAAATTATAATTTTCTTTCATTTCTGTTCGTAAGTCGCACACCTAATGTCCTTGAGATGGGAAAAAAAGAATGGTTTAATTACAAAATAAAATCTATATTTGGCAATTACTATCGTTTATGTTTAAAGGTTGTTAACTTATTTTAATAAATATACTACGTATAAAATTACCACAAATAACATTTTTTATACAATTAACGTTTAATGGTGTCAATTTATGTTTAATATGTTTAATTACAATTAGCAAGTGATTTATGGGCAAAAATAATTCTTCAATTAACAGGTTAACGTTAACAGAGACGCTCAGAGAGCGATCAATTACGAGGCAAAAGTAATCGACCATACGCGAACATGTAAAACTAAAGGGAAGAAACGAAACGTAAGAAACGACAAGAAAAAACATGCATTTCGCGAAACTTTCTGTGGTCAGCAATTAACCGCGTGCAAATATAAAGTAATCCAAGCACTTCGTTCGCTGTTCTCGCGTATCAAATTTGGACGAGTTGAGAATGCGCGCAAACAGCTTTCCACGGAATGGTATCCGAAGCTTTAACGACTAGTTTAAATAATGCGATTCGTGGTTTCTCGAACGGGAAGAACGATCCTTGCGCTTTTCCTATTCGAATTGATTTTTCGCGACAAATCCTTCTTCGATTAATTTATTCTCGTCGTCTATTTATTGCATTTTATTCTACCGTGCCACTGAATTGAAGAATTAGGATTTAATTGTAAAATATTCAAATGATATTTCGTTATAGTTATCGTACTTCTGCAGTGGAAAATACGACATTTATTTTTCTATTTTTCCTTTCTCTTTCTCTCTTTCTTCTTTATGTAGAGCCGTGTGTTTGACTGACACGAAAATATTAGCATGGCTGCAGGGACTAGCAGAAGTGTTACGCGTTCGCAGAAAGTTGTTGTAAGTCAGGGATAAAAAGTGACAGAACCTAGATCCCAACGCTATTGCGCATACGTGTCAGGTACAGCATGTGAAATTCATGATTTTTGCATAGCTCAAAATTCTCTCGAGCGTCGAATAATATATATATATATATATATACGTACGTAGTTCATGTGTCGATTAGCACTCCTTTGACTCTATATAATTGTCACAGTTATCTTTGTATTAATCTGTCCCCGAAAAACAATATTTTACCTTTCGTTCTATTAAAAATATATTAAATCGTTTATGTAAAAACGCTCTTAAAATCTTAGAAAGAGAAATAGAAAAGTAATGTGGAATAATGTTACTCTATTATTGCGTTACTATGATTCTCCGTACTATCCAAGAGTAAGAAAAATTATTTCCTACTTTCGCAGAATGAAAACACGGAGCACGATAATTATCACAAACGAAAAGGAAATAAATTCTAGTCGACGACTTTCTTTGGTGGCAGGGTAGTAATAACGAAAGGCCGTTTAAGCGTTAAGAAGGTGGGATGTTCCTCGAGTCGAGAACGATCGCAGTTATTCTGATTATTTTTGTACCGTGTACATATTGTAGACGATGATGATTAATTAAACGGGGCCAGGATGAAGCTTCAAAGCTTTTGTATGCCACTCATATGTATTGCCCACTATCTTCGTCGGTTTTTTAACTCAACGTTCCTTTCCATGGTCACCTTTTACAAACGAAGAGAAGGGAAACAATGAGGGGGTGAGATCGCTGACGATACGATCGATATTCGTCTCGCGATAAAACGAGTCCTGGTCGTAGTTATGCTATTATTATAGTCATAATGGTCGTACTCGACCCATTATTATTACTATTATTATTATTATTACTATTACTATTATTATTATTATTATTATTAATATTAATATATGTGTACATAGGAGGTATTATGCGTTGATTTTCTAATGATTTAGAATTAATTGAGAAAAAGGGGAGACGTTAAAGAATGATGTTGAATACCTTCGATAATTTTGTAACTTAGGGAAGTTAGTAGCGTTGAAAAAGTTGGTGAGACCAACTTGCGTGAGTATGGAAGAGTAACTAATAATAAGTAAATCGTTGTTAATTGTACTGAAGCAAATTGATCTGATAACGTTGAAAAAAGTATTTTTGTTCGAAGAATAATATGTAATCAATTAGGTTGAATACAATCTGCTTGTATATATCGATTGTAATTGACCTGTCATATGGTGTATGTTGTGATTCAGAAATTTGGGGTTGGAGTCCTACGAGTATTATTTTAATTCGCACGCGATGCTTTAGCATGAATTATATTTTTGATATGGAATATATTTATTGATTTCTATCAATTGGCATTACGGAGTTTATTTTTTCTCTCAACCTTGATATTTACTGATATTTATTACTTTCTATTTAAATAAAGAATTTCTTTGAAGATAGAAGCATATTTATTATATGTGTTTAATCAAATCCAATATATCATTTATCACACATACAAAATATACACGTACCGTTCATAATTCTTTACGTGCATGTTATCCCACCATCTATATTATATATATATCACCCTAATAAAAACGCCACTGAAATTTCCATTCCTTTGTTGAAGATAAGCTCGTTCATTTAAGAAACAGCTGCGTGACTACAGTAGATATCTACAGCTTATGCCAATATTTGAACGGTTTTTAGTCTTTCTGTATACCTTGTGTATCGTTCTTGATCGTGAAAAAAGATATACGAGGACCTGTTCTCGTCAGATGCATCCGTATATCGTATAATAAAATGTTTACTGTGTAAAGTCGCTTCAGTGTGTATACACTGAGCCGGAAGTCTATTTTTGGAAATCATCTAGTATGTAGCCACGAGAAAAGTCATTTTTCTTTACAAGGTATAAATCTTGAGAAAATGAACATCTGTCTACCAAGGATGTGTACGCAGCTCCTTAAAAGAAACTAGTAGATGCTCATTTACGGTGGTTGCACGTAAGTATATACATATGAAGCACGTTTCATTATTAAAAGACGAAGGACCATACGTTAAGTGTTTATCGTTATAGTTAGGCGTGAAAAATGTATGCGAATGAACTCGATTGTTTTGAGAGAAAACGATGATATAACTTTGAAAAATGGTAAATAAGTTTCAATGTAAAATGGAATGTAGCAAAACTATTTCTACAAATATTGCGTTGTTTTATTCGATTATTCTAAAGTTATTACGATTTTAAAAAGATATAAAAACTACGGATTATATGGCACACGTTCTTTCGAAATATCGAATTCATTTTCGAGTTAAGAAACAAAGGGCGCGCACAGTTCGAAACGACATACAGAATAATGGCGGTGGATTTATCGAATAACTGGCTGATATTAGTGTGTAAAATTTCCGAAAAGTCCGATACGTGCGTTTATTTTCGAAACTTGAATTATAGACCCTGGACGAAAAATTGAGTGTGACTTCGTGCGAAGAGTTTACGGTCTCGCCAACTTATTTGTGTTTGATCGTCGCTGGTTCAGTACATGTATATAATAGCGCACTGGATTATGCGAATACAGAGAAAATATCGACGAGGGTAAGAATGCGTTAATATCGCGATATATCGTTCGTAGACATTTATCGATAATTATTATTTGTCTGATAGATGTCTGAAAATGATGAACATGGTTTGTAAAAAGAGATGACAGACAATGTCATTATTTGTATTATTATAAATGAAATTTTTTCGATATCGTCGTAGCCTATCGTGGAATAAATTTTTCTTGCCGATGTAAAGTAATTATATTATACAAATTATTATATTAATTATGTGTAAAATAATCGATCGAACGTTGTCCTACAGCGATTCTGGAATAGAGGAACGAATCGGGTGTTGCGTGGCTGTGAAATCTCGTGGCTAAAGAGATTCGGTGAATTGCTAAAATATCCGATCTTAGCAAATATGATTAGACTAATTAAAATTGAAATATAGAAATTGGTTGATATTGACGCACACAAGGCTGACGAGGTCAACGTAGTATCCCATATTACATAGCTATAAAGGACTACAGAAAGGAGAAACTAACATTAATCGATATTGAATATTGGAAGGACGATCGTACAAGAGTCGGATAATAGGAGAACGTGTAAAAAGATTGTAAAAAAAATATAGTTAATGGTACTGATCCAAAATGTTCGTTTGAAATTAACGCATTGGCAGTAAATAATTTTATAAATATCCTAAAATACAAAGCTAGCTAAAATAGGGCATTTCAAGATTTACTTTCGAACGACGTTATCAACCCTTGAAATGGATTCTATATTTTATTTCATTCGGTTCTTCGCAGTTTTCAATATTCCTTGACATTATAATTTAATTTAAAACAATTTTTAGTTTAATTGGAAAAATTTTTTATTTAATTTAAAAAAACGTCAACGTAGTAGGTAATCTATTGGTTACAAGGATATAAAGATATAATATTGAAACCACAAAGAACTTTCAAAAATAGGTTACTCAATATAAATCAATCAAGATAGAATGTCAAAATGCTACTCAAATCTCGTTAATTGATTTAAATACAAGAACTCCTTCTTTACTCAAAGTCGTCGATAATTGGCATTACTTTGCCCGTCAAACCACAGACGTGTAGACAACATCAACAACATCATTAACGACTACGTCTATAGTCGTTAACGCGTTAAATTAGAAAATTAATAGGCTCTTTAAAAATCATCTCGTAAGATCACTAGATCTTTTCCTCCCTTCGTGTCTCGATGCACAGTGTACTTAATATAATCTTCTTCTTTTCCTACTTCTCTATAATTTTTGAATATACGATGCATAAGAGCGAAAGGAACGAATATTCTATTCACGAATAACGGTTGGAACGTTAGTTACGGGACTTTAGAATCGAACGAGTTAAACGAGATAATAACCAAGTTATTGGACGTTGGAGGATCGCTGACAACAGATCCTAACGTAAGCGAAATGTACATGAAAATCTCGGATAAGCGGAAAACTTAATTCCGCGATGTATAGAGCTATTTGTCGTATGCGTTAACTGTGCACCAATTATATTTACGATCGTTGATGCACATTGTGCGTGAGAATGTATAATAAGTATGTACGAGCGTGTCCTCTGTATTTATAGGAAAACGATGATAGCTAGTAGCGAAGGAAGAGATAAATCGTACATGTGCGTCGTTAAAGTCGTTTGTATTTTCAGCACCGAAGTGTATTATCGTTCGTGAACTCCAAATCTGTACATTTTATTTGCATCGTCGTTGTTTCTGAGAGAGAGAGAGAGAGAGAGAGAGAGAGAGGGACAAGCATATGAAATGAGAAAGAAAGAATGAACTGCGTGGCGCATCGCAAGTATTTCGTCTGAAGAAACGTAGAATCAGACATGACAAATAAAGAGAATCGAGAGTCGATCGTAGTTTGTGCGCGTCCAAGAAACGACAGTATGAGAATGGAAAAGAATATTTATTTGTAACATAGACGAAAGAGAGAGAGCCGTGTAAATAAATCTCGTTTATGAACTGGAAAGTTTGGGACGGAATGTAAGATAACTTAATACATTCGAAATAAAAATCAATTATTTTTCTTTAATCGTGTGTTACCGTTTTTTATACCCTTGAATTTTGAATTTTAAATTTTGAATTTTCGAACACTGCAAGGTGATTTCTTTCTTATGAATCTGTGAGGAGATATTATTTCATAAATATTTTATCGAACATTTTCGTAGAAGAGGATGGCCAACGAACTCGATTTAATTCTTAATAATTCTGTTCTTTGGTTCCCTGGATTACTGGGTTATAAATTGTAACGAGCGGCAAACAAAAGATAATGTTTCAAGTAACGTGTAACTAAATTTAGTTTAATATTTTTGATGCAAAAGTTGGTTTTGAGAAAGCAGTATCGTGTTAAAGATCAAATTGCATTAAACTGATCAATGTCAAGCACTCTGTGAGCCAATTAATTCTTTCAAATCACTGGCGAATAACTAAGTTCTCCGCGTTTTAAATATAAATGAGATTTTGTAAATTTACTTAATAAATTTCCGTTACCTTAAGCGTTCCGTGTAACTAATTTAAAGTTATTCATGTCACTCGATCAAAGTTGAGAACGGGATAAAAGTCAAATAACGAATCTGCTAAGAAATCTCTTACTATTATAATTATTTTCAATTATAAGTAAATTGGATTAATTTTTTTAAATTTTATGCCACATATCGACAAAACGTTGTAATTACAATTGAAATTATGATGAAAATATCAATGGTTAATTATCGGAAGCAAAGTAATATTTGATCATACAAATAGGGCAAATAATCAACGTAAACCGAATTAAACGCCATTCACCGAATAAAGGTAAACCATTCTACAAATTCAACAGCTACAATGTCTACATTTTACTTCAAACAAATTAAACTATAATACGTGTTAAGCATAATATATCAGCACCAATTATACCGGTAATTTATGCAAATTCATATATTTATGAATACAATTAAAGGCATGAAATCTACATAGAGATTTACTCTTTTAATATTATAAGGAACTATTTTGTATATTTCGATAATTTGTACATTTTTGCATATTACGAGCATTCTGTACATTTTTTTACGTTTAAATATCATATAAATGCATAAACATCCGAAGTTCAATTATTACAAACATCGATCTTCGTTAACCCAGAAATGCCTACAATCTTTGAAAAAATGCTTATCAAGTACCTAATTTTATTTTGTTATAGGGGAATTTTTAAATTACAAACTTGTAATTTAATGAGACAGATACAATCCCATTATGACAAATCGATTTTTAAAAATATCGTAAATATGGAATTCTAAAACCGAAATTCGTGATTGTCGAACTTTACAGAACTAAGTATCTCGTTGCTCAACAAGCTCTCTATTTTCAAATTCTTTCCTGCCTGAATTCTATTTCAGATTAAAATGGAACTTCTACACTGATAGAAGATTCGCCATGTCAGCGCAACAATTGATATTTCAATAGTAAACGTATGTACTAGTACATATACTAAATAGTAAAATGTAAAAGCATTATTGCTATATATTTTAACAGGCAATTTAGATTTATAACGTGGTAATTTCACGAGAAGTTAGTAAGTGATGTTTCTGCGAATAACTACTATTCATCGTTAATTTGTACAATCCAGTATTTACATAGTGTTAACAATGGATCAAAATGTCAGAATACTAAGGTATACGTTGGTGATAGTGTATACGCATACACATAAGTGACGAAATTCTCGTGCCAATATTCCCTGTCGTCGCAATAATTTCTCGAACGATTACGCTGTTCGATTTAAATCTGCACCCTAAAATCGACGACGGGGAGCGAAGAAATAAAATAATAAATGTCTCTGTTCGTGCCGTTATTAAAAAACAATATCGACCAGCAAAAAGTACAGCGGGACAAAGCGAGTAGACCCTGGACGACCAGGCCGATAAAATACGCTTCAGACGCGCTCGAAATCCGTCCCCGAATAGGTTTCTCCCCCTCTGGCTATTCTCTTCTTTTTTTTTCTCTCCTCGTTGCCTCTCTCTTTTATTTCTTTTTTTCTCTCATTCGGGTTGGTAACGTTTCGTTCGCAGCGTGCCGGTTTATCCGGCGTTATGCTGTCGCGTCCGTGACACCGCTCGAAAGTCGAGGCCGGGCCCGTTAATTTACGAGTTTCCCGGAGGTATTACAACAAATCCGCGATCGAGAGACAAAGGCGAGCCTGGCGATTTTCACGCGCGCAAATATATCGATCCGAAGTTTAGTTAATCGCCGGAAACTGCTACCCCCGCGGGATGCCGCAACGCCTCCTCTGGCTAGAACCACCAGCGGAACGTACAGGCCGTATCAAACCTGACGTTACTGATGGTTATGGGGCGAGAGCGGAAAGTGCGTAGAGCGCGTACAGTGCATTCACCGATTGAACGAGTAGAATGTAGAGCGACGGTTTGTTGGAAATGGAAGAATGATTGAGGAACGAGGATTGTATTGTGTGACGAGTTTTATGATGGTGCGTACTTTGTTTCTCTTTTTTCTTTTTTTTTTTTTGTCAATTGATAATTTATGGTACGAGGAAGCGTTTAGGACTTTTTTAAGGCTCTGTTAGTTTAGGCTCCGTAGAGGAGATATAGAAGAGTTCGTAGAATTGATTGATTGACAGGGTGGGGAGGGAGAGCGACTGGAATTTGGGGTTTGGTTCATTGGAAATTATAAAGGATAATCGAAAAACTTTTTTTGTTAATTGGTAACTAATGGTGTGGAGAAAGACAGTGTATTAAGGATTATTTAACGCTTTATTAGCTTAAGCTGCGTAGTAGAGGAGATACGGAAGTTAATACGTAGGATTGATTGACTGACGGTCGAGCAGAATGCAGAGAGTTGGTTTATTGGAAATAGCAGAATGATCGAGGAACGAAGGTTGTATTGTGCGACGAGTTTCATAATGGTAGAGTACGTATTTTGCGTTGTTTTGTTTTGTCGTCCATTTATAATTTATGGTACAGGGGAAAGTGTTAAGGATTTTTTAACGCTCTACTAGTTTAAGTTGCATAGATGAAATACGGATTAGCGGTTAGGTAGGATGGATTGACTGATTACACGAACAGGATTGGTACGTAGGGCTTGGTTGGTTGGAAATGGAAGAATAATTGAAGAACGATGATTGTATTGTGTGAAGAGTTTTGTAATAGTCAAACACGTACTCCGTTGCGTTTTGTTGTTGCTAATTGCTAATCTATGGTGTAGGGGAAGGTAACATTTTAAAGAACTTAGAAAAGGACGAAGAATTGAATTGTGCAATGAGTTTCATAAACGTAGAGCTTACTTTTTTGGTAATTTCTAATTTATAGTATGATGGACGAGTAGAGGTTTAACCCTTTTCACTTGAAGTATTTTTAATTCGTTGAACAAGAAAGATATTGAGCAACTCTTATTAGCAGAAATTTCTAATTAATAAATCACGCATCTCAGAAAATACATTACAATATAATCATAATGAAGCTTCACTAATGAGGATTAATTTAGGCGATATTTTTCCTAAATTACGTTTATTTCGTGCTTTATATTATATTACCTCATATTTAGTACGAATTATCCACATTTTTTCAATAAATATGTCAATCATCCACATTTTATTATACTTCATGAAGTTAAATCAAGGGACGGACAATATAAGCGAACTTTTACTTTGTTAAAAGCTATTTTATGGAGGTTGAATTTTTTAACTTCATAACAGTCTAACAGAAACGGTTTTTTTTTAAACTGCACAGGGCGATATTATCGATTTCCATTCAGGAGGTGACACAGGATGGATTCCGTAACCTGATATCATTCATTGGGAAATGATAATGTCAATGTTTGCATCCCTCCATGTTCGATAATTCATATATTTAACAAAATTTGGTGGCATTATTCGACCTGTGAACCAGAGGTGTATCGAAATTGAATGCGCACCGTATTGATACAGTTACTCAGCTGTGTTAAATTAGATTAACAATACGAGTCTTATTACCTGTGCAAGCGAACGAACATGGAAATCCGTGTTTCTACTATGTTATCTCGAAAACGTTTAGTATTAAATTAATCATCTTTTCTCACACAGTTGTGTTCCCACGCATGTTACGTCGTTGCCCTTTAGTTTCCTATTAATTCATAGCAATTATTCGATTTAAATATATATTGATTTCAATATATCAATGAAATTGAATTAACTAAACTGAAGTATGGTCCTACAGTCCCTGTTTTGATCCTATTAGTTCGTATTAGATCGTATTAGATTGCGAATATTTTGCCAGAAGGTGATGCAATATTAAACTAAAAAAGTACGTTAGGTATGGGATAGTGTATTCTAAAAACCCTTTTTTCCCCAAAATGTTAGACTCTCGAGGTTTCAATTTAAATACTACGTAAAACATTCCGGTTTCCATTCCGTAAAATGGTAGAATGTAAATGGACTATTTTCAGTTTTAATAGACAATCTTTGATAATACGTAGATATCTAACATTAAAAAATAATCTGATATTTGAGGAGCTTATAATGTTCATTGACAGAGATGAGCATCATTTCAATAAAATTTTTGAACAATAATTATTTGAATAATATATCGTTTTACTTGGTTACAAGTTATTTCGAAACGATCGTGTTAAATTACCAAGAAAATGATTTTTCCATGAATTATTTCATTATTTGATTAACAAATTGTTTTACATGTAGTTTCGTTTTATATATTTTTTCATTAGATAAATAATTAAAAAGTTTTGTTTTGCGCAAAATAGATGTTTCATTTTTGATATTCTGGGTCATCGGTGGTGGCACGAAACCTATTAATTTTAATTAGAAATTCTGTCCAATTGTACAAACAAATCAAATGTACGGTATCTCCTGACGGAAAATTGCTACGTAATAACATTTCCCCGAGTAGATTATTATATCGAGATTTAGGTATCAATTAATTCTATTTTTATGTTTTGATTACCTAAACTATAAATTATAATTAGAATTGTTATAAGCTAAAGATACGTTTCACCATTCACACGGTAAAACAGTTTTAGTAATTTTAGTTACGTGATTACGGTTCTCTTACTGTTTGTAACCATGTTGTTATTAAGATATAAATAGAATTATTTAGGGAATATAATCACTCGCCTATTGGACCACCGATTAAATTAACGTAATAAAATTATGATTTGTATTATTTTTATCTTGCTTACTTGAAAATTACAATATCTCCATATTAATTTCCTTTCTTACGTTTTCATTAGTTTATCTCTTCTTCTGTGTTCTCTAAATTAATTTTGTGCTTTCGCGGGTATATTCAATTTCTCTATTCTTTCAACATTCATTTTTAACATTTTTATACCCTTCACTTTTCTCGATATGTTCATTTTTTATATCGGAATTTGAAGGATTCCCCGACACAGGAATTATCTTCGCCTGTTATTAATATACATTACTTTTCAATTAAGCTTACTGACTTAGAAAGAATAGTACACTTAACAAACTTTCGAAACGTTCGAGTCATCCGATTCTCTCAACGTTTAATTCTGGCTGAATACCGGTGTTATTGAATTGTCTGCGTAATTTTTTTGAATAAATATCTCTGCTTTAAGAGGTCGATCTATAGTGCTTCCCAAGTGTACAATAATGCTTTTGAAAATATTCCACCTTCCGATTCTAAAACCAAATCCCTGGAGGACTTCACATCCACCTTTCCGATGTTGGTGAATAATGGTGGAATTTCCTTCGGGCTCTGAATCCTCGCACCTATCTCTGAGAATTGCTGAAAACTCGCTTCTATTTTATATTGCGAGATCCTCTGAGTGCATAATATCTCAGACTGTTATTGAAAATAAAAAGACCGGAGAACTTTGAATTTGGAGAAACATATTTTATACAATTATTATTTCAAGATTGCAATAGTGGTAGTAGTATTGTTTTATTTAAGCGTTCCTTTCCGAGAAGTGGACTCTTCGGTTTCTCCATTTCCTGTACCTTATACTCCCTTCATTCTTACTTAATCTGTTCAAATACGTTCTCATTGTACTATCTCACATTATATTAAAGTCTCCAAAATTGTCATTCTATTATATTGCATTATATCACGTTTCTTCGTGTCCATTGTGCATATACCTGCACGGTTGCTAAAAAGTATACGAAAAATCGCTTATTCTTGATAGATTGTAATTTAAAAAATATTAAGTTAGTTAAATTATTAAGGAAAATTACAAGTAGATAGATCCAGGACGAATGTATCCTTTACTAAAGCAATTTTAGAATATTGTAACATGATAAAATTGACCTGAGCTCGTTGGACTTATATCCTCAACTCCTTCATCATTAATTTATACATAATTTAAATATACCACTCGCAGAATTTTAAATATACTGTTCAAAGATTTTTATGATACAGCTGTGTTGATCCCATAAGAAAATAGCAAGTATCGCTTTTGACCACCAGTTTGCTATTAATTCATATATTTAACATTCATGTATGAATAAACATCGACCAAAGTTTTCATGTATTTGTAAGCAACGGTGTATATCTATTTCTACTAGTTCCTATTTATCATTACAAGATATTTATACCATATTATTCCAGCAAATTATGATTTATTTGTAGCTTAAATAAAATATGCTCAAATATGATTTATCTCTGGAATATTTTTACAATGTTTATCCAGCTTTTGTCGACAATGAAAAATATGTTCTAAAGGTCGAATAAACTGCTGTTGAAAGACAATAGTAATTTTAGACTCACAGATTAAGTTGTTTGAAATTCAAAGTCGCGGTGGCTCGGATTACGCTACGCAGATGACAAAAATTCATTGCTCTGTTTGTTTTCAATCTGTGCCGTTTTCCTAACAGCGACTGCGTTGAAATACGAACTTCTTTCTTTCATGACACTCGAGTAAATCTACACGAGCGTACTTCGCGAAACACAGCGAATGCAAAGCAATACAAAATACGGTCATACATTTTTCATTATATGTATACCCTCCGTCACTTGAAAATTTGGTTTAAATTACAGATAACAAATTAAAAGTCCTGTTTCATTTTCGCTAAAGAGGAATTCCTTTGTTGAATCCCGCCTAACCGATCTTTCGTTGCATTTTATTCTCGATTTCTTGCTCTTCGATTAATTTAATGTCGGTAATTTAATTATCAATTAGAAGATTATTAGGGAGATACTATGAGAGAATACTAGTTAACTATTTGAACTCTATATTGTAAATATGTAGTAAATTAATATTATTTATTATTGTTATTCGTTACTTGTTTTACGTAGTTTTCCCCTTTTGGCTTCGTTTTTATATTATATCACATTATTCTTCGATTTTTCTTAAAATTTACATTTCACTTCATGTACAACAGACCACAAAATATGGAACTTTAAATAACCCTATACATCTCATAATGGGTATTAAATTAGTTATATTGTTATTATTAATATTTACTATTAGTATATTACACTAATATATTATTAGTACATTAATATATTAATAACAACATATTAGGAATGTACTGAATATACAATTATATGCGACAGTTAGCATCCAGAAGTCGAGTCAACTTGCAACCTTTTTTTCAATTTGTATCTTTCATGTGTCGTATTTAGGCCAATCTAAAATTCGGTGTTTCATTTCCAAACCCGAGGTATTGTTGTAGAACAATACTTTACTTTTAGATAAAAATTTTGCACGACTTATGGTACGAACGAGTTGATTTCAACGTGTCTGACCTATCGTTCACTTATACTACTTATGTGCCGAAAATCCATGTTTTGTGCTATTGTTCATGACTTAAACGTTTATTAATTAGCTTAAATCGACTAAAAGAAGTTTTCTATGGACTTTTGAATTTATTGTTCGTTTTTCATTCGTATTGCTATAAATCCAGATATAATTTTGATGGAACATTTGTTATGCGTTGAAGATTCATTTACCTATATTACATACCTACATTACATACCTATATTACAATGCAGTTTATTATTAGTATCGCATATTTCCTTAAAATATTGAGAAAAATATTGATATTATTTTTTATGTGAATGATGTGGCATATATTATTTTGTAATATATTCTGAAAAATATCTCTGTACCGAAAAATGCTTGGGACAGATATAATTGAAACCATAATTAATTTTAATTAATCATTCTCTAATTTTCAGTTTTTATCAGTGCAGTGGTATCATTACAAGAATCATAATAGGTTAATATTTTATATCAAATTTATTCTAGAGGAAATGTACAATTTTAATTAAAGATAACATGTACAGAAGTTAATAATACTTAGCGTTTTTGAAACTCAGCTTTGTGTACACAAATAAAGGAAGTGACTTTTAATTCACTTCTAATTCCACGATTTTCTGATTACACTTAGGTCCTCTTCCCCTTATCTTGTTCTCAATTAATTCTTTCCAAATTTACTCTTTCGCATATACGAAAACTTCCTTACATTTTCACATCTAATTACATAAACTTTACCAACCTACTTGAAAACTAGATCAGGAATGTTTTATAATACTTTAATTCAAAGTATATGTAATTAATATTTATTCTAAATATCTTGTTGAAGCGCGTAAAATTCTTTTTATCAGCTCTCTAACGTAATAAATAAGACGCGACAACGTAAAACATTTGCCGCTATCTCTCCTGTTTCGAAATATAAAGTTTTCAATTTTACAAACTTTCTACGAACCAAGGTAGGAGAGATTGTAGTTGAAAAAAAAAAAAGAAAAAAGATGCAGAAGGAGATCTAGCCAGGATCTCATCGTGGGTTATAATAAATATAACTTGAAGCTTAAATATAAGTTTAATTTTACTTTAGACTACAGCTTCGATCCATGAAATTAAAGATTATCGAAGAAGATAACAAGCAATCAACTACGGTGTGAATGATTAATTTCAGAAACTGGTAACATTCCAGAAATATCAGAAACTCATTATTGATTATTGTATATGGCTAGAATATTTCTATCTTTTCATTTGCAGGTGACTGACTGAAGATCATAATGGCGTAGGTCAAAATTTAATGACTTCGAATGTGGTCACGTATTTCAGAAAATACCTGAAAATGGACTTGTCACGTTTTCTTCGTTTTCTGGCCTTCAAATATTTTCACGTTCGAGATCCCACCACACGCTTATTGTTAGTCGGACTCGTTGCGAGCGTTCACACCAAACTTTTATTCCCACACAGGGATTACTCGAAAGAAAATATCGATCGTGGAATTCACTGAATCGCGTTGTTTCAGGTCCGGAGCTTCTCTTCTCTTTCATTCTGTTGAGTACATTACGCGTGTTAGCCGAAATCTAGCGTTACGAAAGCGGTACGTCGTAACGTACCCTCGAATCGTGCAATTTCCGGCTTTCGGAGCGTTTGTCAAAAAAGGAAATCGCAGCTGATTTCGTTACTTGAATTGCGAGAATGCCACGCCGTGTAACTTTCAACGGAGTTAGTTCACCGTTGATTACGTTACAACTTGTGCGCTCACTCTATGGCCCTGTTTCATAGACGCGAGTTAGACGCGTTGATGTAAACGGTACGCTTGCATGCAACGGTCATTGTAAAACAATGTGCACCTGTCCACGAAACAGCAGCGAACCGTTTTCGTCGCTACGCGTTTTCGTGATGAAGACCGACGTTAACATTGTCAGTAGCGAAGCGCTATACGTTGCAGCTATAAACGAATGTAGCGATATAGGATGAAAGCGTCTTTCTCATCGCTCGACATTTTAATAATGTTACAAAGAGCATGTCTTACTGTACGCTTCGTAGACCGAACACCGACGTAGACGTATCGTCACGTTTAATAGACTACGCTTACGCTTCTGTGAAACGACGCTCCGTAGGCAGTGTGGGCCTATGTCTTTTATTCGCAGCGGGATTCAATGGACCGACCGGGATTGTCGTAGAGTAGAGCATACAACCCGGTCATGGTATCATTCACGCAACGAGCGGACGAGCCTGGTCATGGTTTCCAGCGTGAATGCGGACGCGTTTGATTAAACGTAATCTCGTGATGGGATCGGGAAAAGTAAGATTGAATGCAGCACGAGACTCCAGGCATTAACCCCCTTTTCCTTCCACGATGGATCGTTTTGTGCTGCACGGTTAATCAATTCGTTGCTCCCGTTATTAGAAATTCCTCTATCAGTCAGGCTTTAGTTTACTTACTTTTTCTACCTTTTACGTTTTTTCTTGTTCTTGGGTTTTTCTATCGTGGCAAGTACATACTGAGACGTGTAAAAATAAATAAAGCTTGGAGATTTTTTCCTTCTTTTTTTTTTTGTCTTTTTTCGTACGTAATTACAGAATGAAAAGTTCATTCTGTTGGATGAGATCCATGAAACTTTTATCTTCACTTTCCAATTCTTTTAAAACACACACTATCGTCATTGAATAGGAGATTTTTAGTAGATATTATTTTTGAAAAAAGTGCTTGGTTTGAATTCTAAAAGCTCTTCGAAGGACGATCACGGTTTTTATTTTTAAGGTTGATATCGCTAAAAGAAAATTTAGAAAGACAGTCATGAATAGTACGTTTATCACTGGTATTCATTTCAGAAATTATCGCAAAAGTATCGCATTTATTATAAGATATTTATATGGTAAGTGATTAGGTACAAGCATATGGAATTTCGTATCATTTAATAGTGTATGTATATATGTATAAATAATACTTTCATATGACTACAAAAATTTAATATTATGAAAATTAAATATAAAACTTGATATAAAATGCCCCGTTCGAAAATAAGGGTGTATGCAAATACTTTTTTGACCCACTGTATATTAATCTTATATATGCAGAATGACTAAACTTAAACTCATAAAAGAAAAGTAGAATATTAAAGAACTTGAGGCACTGTTTCAAGCAGAAGAAAATAAAATTAGAATGAAAACACAATAAAACGACATTTGTGTCTATATAAACCATACGATCTAAGTAACTTTTAATATTATCATTATGAAAAATTTTCTAGGGAATTAATAAAAATTAATTTATAAAATGCGGATATGATCAGATATTGGCTTCCGAAAGACTCATATCAAAACCTAATATAAGCTTAGTTTATTCTGGTTATTAGGAGTAATTGGAGTATTTGCTTTCCTTCCTTATTTTTGGACATTAATGTATTTCTGTATCAGACACTCGATTTACTTTCGTGTCTTTAATTATTTACTGTTTGTTATTTCCATATTTCTATATCAAATTGGGTTTACTATGATATTCGATTTTTAAACTTTGATCTTTGTTAAAACAAATATCGTGCATTCACTTTTTCATCGCTATTTTCGTATTCCATATGTACAGGCTTATTATTGACGTATGCATAACTAATATGACTAACAATTACAGCTTTTCAATTATTTTGTATAATTTTGGTTGCTTCTCCATCAGTTTGAGGTTGCTCCAATCTTTTTTTATTGGTTTCATTTTTGGAGAAGTTACCGCGTCGTTCATGTCTTAGTTTCTTGTAGCCTTTTATTTTTATTATATTTCGTATCATATTTTTATCTTTAATTTTGATTGTAAAAGATCTAACTCTATTATCGTATAATTATAAAATTAACTACCATAGTAAAAATCACATCTAAATAATTATAGATTCTTTAATAATTAGTTTAGAGAATATTTAAATGATACAAACACAATACTTGAGATACATTAATTGGTAATTTTTTAATTATAATGTTTATTGGTTTTCGTTATGGATATGTTATGTTGTTGTTATGTCGATAATTTGTTGGTGTGACAGTAATTCGATGGTGTGGCTGGTTAAATTTTAGGATGTTAAGTGATCAGTAAAGCTTGAAACAGTTGGGAAGCAGTCAAGCTTTTGGCATTAGTTGGCTTAAATTAATTAGTCTTAGAAGCAATTAGGCATCCAGCAATAGTCAGTTAACATCTAAATTGCTTGAGCTCCAGTCAAATTAGTGAGCAATTAAACTCAGGTTACTGTTTCGAATACGAGACAGGCATTAAACTACTCTTAATCGTTGTCCATTCGTTCTTTCTCGTAAGAAACTTATAAATTTATCTCGAATGATTTTAATTTACAAATTAAATGAGCCGAATTTAAATTTTTTTTTAACCTCAGTTCTTTTTTATTTTTTTAGTTTTCGAAGTTTTCCAAAGTGGTTTTTTAATACTAGAGGCATTACGCTACGTGTAAATTTATAGAGATTCGAAACCCGAAGACTTACAAATACGTTGAATAAATTTTCTTTATAAATTCCGCGTGATATTAATAGCTTAATTACACCGTAATAATTAGATGCTTCCTAATTGATGTATAAAAGTATGTGGAGTGTTCAAGTATCGATTTTACATTTAAAACTCGAATAATCAATCGAGACGCGAAGAAAGAAATTTGAAGTTTAGGTATAAAATGTTCTGAAATGTAGAATACGACAATTCTACGTTAAACCTAAAAGGACAATTTTAAGGACGCTATCGTCGCTTTTATTTCGAAAATGAAAAATACAACGAAACGGTTTTTATTTTTTTAAACGTGATAAAAATCGAATACCAGAAAAATAGAAAATGTAGGTATATCACAAATTATTTTAGATATTTACGCTATTAATTCCTTAAAAAACGCTATTTATATTCATATTTATTCAACGGAAACATCACGATCAGCCATTCCACCACCATTTACTATTTTCAACCTCGTCATAATCTCCGAAGGGGGCGAAAATCAATATCCATTGCTATTGCATCTTTAAAAAGTTTGAATTTCTCAGATTTAACCTACATTCGATGGAAAACTCGTGGCATTATAAGTTTGCCCATTTTATGAAGTAGTCGCAGGTGAAATCGTTTTTTCAGCGAATTATCGACGAATACATTACTTACGTAAGCCGGAACTGAACTCGCAAATCGCAAATCACGAGTGTACACAGAATACCATAACCTACGTAAGTAGGACAAGCTGTATCATTAAAACTTTCATAGAACAAAATAAAATGATATGGAATGAAAAATATTCTGCGATTAATTTTTTTCATTTCCGACACGTTATTTTCAGCGCATCTGAATGCAATTGCGTCTATTTTTTAAATGAAATTATAGGATTCCATTACTGGCGTTCTATTCCTAATTGGTGCAACTTTTCATCCTCTAAAGGGTATCAAAATACTTATATACGGGGTGTCTCGTGATTTTACAAATTGATTTGTCTTGTAAAGGTAACGAAACAAGATCATAGAAACTCTGGTATTAAACTATTAAATAATAATTGAGCTTAGTTGTTCCAACGTACATTATCACTGCTAAAAATTTGAATCTTGCATCATTAAAGAATAGCGATCGTTCAGAGTCGACGATTTGAGGGGTTATGAATACCATCGTAATTCACTGTATGTGTTATTCAACCTCGTTTATGTAAGATACAACAAGTTTCGCGTTTTATCATGTTTTCCGAGCATCTCGAAAGAAGATACTTAAAATGACCACTTTGCATTTCATGTCTGTCGATATTGGCTTTTTAAATCAAGTCGAATTTTCCTCGACTTTGCGTTCGACTATATTCAGCAGATCATCGAACCTTTCTATAGTTATTCTAATATCAGTTGTATATTCTTTATTTGATACAGCTAAGTCTTTTAATAGAGTCTTTTAACAGATGCGACAAGACAGATTCGATCACAATTTTTTCTATTATTAGTAACATTCTAGCGATCGTTGTTTCTCCCAATGCCGTTTTTGGTGTCTAGTATCGGAGGTGAATTATTCACCTTAGATCGAATTTAAATAATTTTATCACGTAATCCTTTCATTCCTATCCACAAAGTAGAAATTTTTATCGCGATGTCGTCGAAATAATGAAAAGGTCGAGGAAAATCGTGAATCGCAATTTCAACAATGAAATGTCACAACGATACCAGTTAAACATACAAATACTGTGAAGATGAAGGGATTGTGAGATAAGAGGCTAAAAGGAGATGATACTGTGACGGACGAAAGCCACTTGGGAGTTCGAAGGCCGCGTGACTTCAGAATGTCCCGATTCTAGAAGACTCTAAATATCCGATTCTAATCTTTAAGAGAATCTAAAATTCTTCAAACATCTAGCTTTCAATTGTCACGAAGAGTTACAAATTCATATTTTAATAAAAATAATTAAAAAGATGATGCTTGGGTAAAAAATTGTTTTAACTAGTAAATATTACAGAAGATAGTATACTTTATATATTTTATATATTTTTCTATATTGTATGCATTCTTTGCATTTTTACATTTTTACATTTTTCATAAATAATTCATTAAAATCTTTCATTCGGATTTCTGATACCTTCTTCTGACTCTCTCTTCCTCCATTTCTCTATTTCATTATTTCTTTCATTCAATTCAATGCTTACTTTTGACCTTGTCCAAACTCCCTACACCTTGAATAGTGAAACATTTTTCTGTCGCACTTTGGTCACAGGCACTAGTCTTTCCATTCCGTGAAATTTCTAGAATTCAACGTTCACTCGCTTGCGATAAATAATCGCGGAAATTTCTAATTCCCATAAATATTATTAACGTTGAGTCTATAAATCGATAGAAACTCGAGGACGGCGATGAATCTCGCAAATGAAAATTGAAATTATACGATTGAGGTTGGCATTCCTTTGTGCTAATTCGCGATTATTAATCGGCGGTGATTTCGATGGTTAATCGAGACTGGCGATGTGTAATGAGTTCGTGTGACCGCAACGTATATCGTATTGTTTGATTTTAATGGACAATTTATTGTGGCTTGTACACGTGCCGCATTAAATTTTGATTTAACGTTTACACACCGGCCGGTTTGAAATATGTTTTCGTGCATTTTCATGGGCTATGAGATTCTAATGATATACGCGTTCTGCGAACAACTAAAGCTAAATTATTAGAGCTATATAATAGTTGGATAGCTGTTACTTCGACTATTATAGAATTTCAAAAATTCGTGCATTTTTAATATTCGTGAAAAATTGTAGAGCAATGTTTAGAAAAATGTATAATAATGTAAAAATGTTAAATATTGTACGGTATAAAGTTAAAATTGTTGTCAATAGTTCGATAAAACAGAATACGATAGAATTTTATTAGGTAAATTTCATTAAAAATTTTATTTGTTCCTCGTTTTCCCATTCGTTGTCCAATGAAATTATACTAAATAAAAAATGTCAGAATTTAAAATTTGTTTTGATATTTTTTTAAATTCTAAGCAATGATGTACCATATAATATGTAATAGTAGACAATTGTTTATCAAAAATGCCAGAACTCGAAGACTAACGCCTATATTATTATATTATTATAAAAGAAACCAAACTTTTTCACCCCTAAATGATTTATTTATTAATAATTTTCTACTTTAAACTATTTGTCTCAAACGATTATCCGAGAAACTTGTTTTTACAAGTTCCGTCGTTCTTTTAACAGACTGACAACGTACACATCTTGACTTTCAAAACTTTATAATAATGGGTTGAAAATCATAGCGGTTTAAGTCAAGATTTTGAGAATCACAGTTTACTTACCGTACCTCTACTCTTAGAAGTATAATTCCTTTAGCTTTATAGCTACTTAAGTTGTAACTTTATTTTTTGTCGCGATACATTTTCATAACTTGAGAAAGTACGATTCATTTTTCCTAATAATAAAAGCAGAATTCCATCTTATTAAAACTACCTATGAATTGACTTATACCACTTCAAATAGCATAAAACTCATCTCTAACTCTACAATTAGCCTCTAATGGGAATAATAATGTACTTTATGAGTTCTACATAACAACACCACCACCATTAAAATGAGTATGTTGATTTCCTACAAATACATTCCACGAAACATTTGCGAACGTGTAATATTTCCGACACATAATTCAAACAAGCGTATTCGTGCGTATCACGGGCGAATCTCCTGTTTTTCGGATTATTCCCGAAGGAAAATCGTTACGTGCTCACGATACCAGCAGTTTCACTCTTTGTTCGCCGATATTAGTATCGACATTACGACGTTCGTCCTTGCGCTTTAACAATTCGCTAACAATTCGTCGCGCCAATTTCTCGTGGCGCGATATATCGAACGCGGGGTTCGTTCGCTGCTGAAAATTGTTCGTTAACTGGAAATCCAAAAGGATTCTTTTCGTTTCTCGTTTTTTCGATCGGGATTCTCGCACGAAAGCCGCGACAACGTTGAATATGTTTCAATGGAAAAGGAACACCGGAACAATAACGCGTGAAAAGAATCGGAAAATAACTATAGCTGATCTTTTGTTCTGCGCTACCTTTTCATTATACGCGGAATAACGGCGTTCGATGTGATCGAAGATAAATGTAAATAGCGGTGATATCTTTGCTCATTCCTTGTGATAAAGTTTTTGGGGAAATATTATTGTTATTTACAACGATAACTTAAGTTTGGAAATTCGGTGAAAATCGACGATTTTATATCCATGAATTTAAACTGCCTTGTCGATTCGATATAAGATTATAAACGAGTGTTTGTTGGGTGAATAACGATGATAATTCCTTAGAAGGATCGGAAAAAGAATTAATTTCTATGTATAATTTTTATGATTTATTTCATTTCTCGAGCTTTTTCATTTTCATCCTTTTAGTGCAGAATTTTGGTAATCGCAGAATATTGAAATTCGATAGGAAAGATATAATAATTTCATACACGGTCGCTCACAAAAGTTATGGTTTCCTATAAGAGGACCATTTTTATTAAAATTAACTACTATAAAATTTTATTATTACTTTATATGTTACAAATAGATATAGATTGTTATACGCTTTATTTAGACAAAAAATGGTCCTCTTGCATACATACATAAATTTTATGGGTGACCGTGATTGTGCTTGGTGGATAATTTTTGTACATGTGAATGTACTAATGTACTGATAATGAGAGTTACTGTGTTAGGTATTATTGCGATACTTAGGATTTGGTAAATTCATAAATTAAGAATACCAGACAATTCTGTGGAGTTCGTTGGCAATTTTTGATAGAAATACAATTGCTTGTTACACCAATTGCCAATAATAACTTTTTTTCGAATTTTCTGAGTTGTATATTCTTTTGATCTGTATCAAAAAAATGTATGAGATTTCATTATCAATCAAATAGACCCTTTTTTTTTATCAGTCTATCCGTATATTTCTAACATTTTGTCGCGATTAGGCCGCAATCAGTCGCTTATAGTCAGCGATAGACCATAATTCAAAGTTTCTATTACTTACACGATTAAGAGTAAAATTACATACAAAGTGTGCGACAAAATGAACGCAAGACTAGTACGTTACGTTTTCCCTCGTGTTCGATGCGATGAGATTTACAAAACTAATGCTGAAATATTTTTTAAACTGATCACTTTTTGAATTATGGGAAAAGGTTGGTAGTTCCATTAAAAAAAAAACTGAAATGAACTTCCAATCTCCGGAACGCCACTATTCCCGGCACCGACGGATACTCCAGATCATATATCATACATCGAAAATATTTAACTTCGTCGAATAAAATCTTTTTCCATCTATTACCTGAAACTGCTAGCTTGGCCCAGTTACATGGACCACCCTATATGAATTAAATATTACAAATCTATTTTTCATCGCAGTATTTTGAATCGAATAATCATGAAACAAATGATCCAGCAAAGCCAATCGCGATGATATTTCGAAATTACACGGCCACGATTGCCATGTAAAGCAGGCAAAGGAATCGATAGCGATAAAATCGTTCACGTGCATCTACCTTGTCCTCTGTCTCGTCCAGATTGTTTTGCTATGGCCAAAAAGCCGAGAAAATCCTGGCCTGCGAACAATCCTAATTTTGCCGATGCCTAATGAAAATTAATAGCCGCGCGTCCAGCGCAGCTTAAAAATCGAACGAGCATGATTTAATACGAGCCAGAGCAGCATGGTCTGTACTCGAGGGACGCGCCATAAATAAAGCTCCTCGATGACGTACGTACGAATATTCGACAGGGTGCATCTGGTGTTCGCCACTTTCCGAAGAATTTCCCGCCGTTTTAGCTATTTCCGAAGGAGGATCACGTTTCCGTGTAGAACGGCCGCCGACTATGATGCACGCGGCTGTTCTGCGAGGGCTGGTAATCCTCGAGAAGTGCACCCTCTTTTTTCCCTCGACCAGAGTGATATAGGACGATGTAAGAAGTTTCAGTACTGAGGGACGAAGGGAACGAAGGGTAGAAACGGTAACGGGAGAATGATTCTATTTTCTTTTATTTTTCTTTGTTTTTTAAGCTTGTGGAGAAGTTGAAACAAAGAAGTGGATTGCTCGCGTTTATAAAAATTCATATTTCTCCAAACGCAATTGAAGGTGTCGAACATAAATAGCGATTTACTTGTTTTTTTTTTTTTTTAAATATTACAATAAGAGCATTGCCTGTAATATTTTGCGTATTTTTGTATATTATGTGCATTTTTGTGTAAAGTTGATATTTTGTGTAGTGTTTAGAATTGCGTAAATTTTAATTGAACGCGAAAATGGTTATATGGTAAAAGAGGAGTTATTGAAAATTGATGTGAAAAATGGATGAAGAATATACTGCGTGCTTTTCTGTTTGAATATACAGCGTGTGCACTTTATTTAATATTTAGAGAAATATAGAGAATATAGATAAATGTTTTATGTGAAAGTTATAATAGAATGTCATAAGGGATGAAACAATTCCGAAAGACTTGGGAAGTTCACAATTAAATTTTTAGGAACCTATATCTTTTATTGCTGACACTGGAACATATTTTTTGTGCTGACTTATATAGAATTAGTTTGGAAGGAGTGTTCTTTTATATTTCTTTTGCAAATGTTTTTACTCTTCGTAAAATGTTTGAGTTCAATTTTCGAAAAACTTTCGTGCAGTAAATGTTAGATATTTAGTAGAATTTTCAGTTATTTTCAGATTCGATTTCTGGCTACTACCAATGTTTTATTTAGTTACAAATAGATGAATCGATTGTTCTATTTTAATAAACCTTTAAATCAATTTGCTAATCGAATTTCTTTGTTTTGAAAACTAGTCTGCATACCGTGCACAAAATCAACAAAGTCGAACTGCAAATGGTAACATTAATTGGAGAAATGCGAGTTTAAGCAATCAAACTAATTTTAAAGTACTTGGTGAATAAATTTGAGAGTTTCCACGCAGTCGAGATGTAATAAGTAATATGCAATTATCAAGTAAAGTGATAAAATATTAAATTGAATATATATAAGTATATAATTCATAAATTTATTGATATTAAAATTAATTAATTTTCTTGTTTATTGATGATATCTTTATTACATCGTATTAAAATTAAAAAAGTGTAAAATGTAACGTACGTAGCAAGAGTTTTTATGCAGTAACGATTATATGAGAAGAAAGATATTAATTGGTTAGAATTAAATAAAAAATTCGAAGGGATCATCTAAAGTAAAAAATATAAAAGTAAACAGTAAAAAAAAAATTGAATAAATGAAAGTAGGCTATTGACACAATTTGATGAATTTGGATTTTTAATTAAATTATGTTACAATCAATTTTGCTATGCAATTTCCAATAATCTCTCAAGAACTTCGTTAACATATATAACTTTATTTATCTCGTTCATATTATATAGATAAATGTTTCCTGTTCCAATATATTGATTTAGCAAATAACCTTCGTTAACACGGAATATTAAAACCCTTAGGATATTTTTAAAAGAAGAAAATATGGAAAAAATATAGTAATCGACAAACTTGAAATTATAACTCATTATTATATAACTTACTGCCAGCATTACAAAGAGAAATATTATACGTAAAAACTCAAATAAAAATCGCGGATGTAGTCCCTGAAGAAATATATAACAAATTGAGTTTATTGCAAATTGGTCAAAACACATACATGTATCTTGATCTTTCGACAGAATTCGGTCACCAATCGGAAGTCCTGAACTCCAAAATAAGCTCTTACCACAGCAGTATCATAAACCGTTGCATCAACAGCTGATTCCTTTCAACAAAATCATTTAAATCTCGGGATTTGTACGTCACCTGTTCCGGCAGATATTCAAAGCTTCGAATACGTACTTTGCGTTATACGCGCTTTCAAACGCGGCAGCCGTCCGCGTAACGAGAGGTACTTTCTTCCCATGGCAATCGACGCCGTCAAAGGGACACTAGTCGGACTATTTACCTATTGATAAACCACCCCTGTTCGTAATTTCAGAGTCAATTAACCGCGTGAGCGCGTTCTGTCCCGAACACGATTCGCCGAGCCCTTTAATTTCACGAGTAGCGCCAGATTATATTTAATCAGATCATTTCGAAAAGTTAAACGGCTCGAATCCTATCCAGTTCACCGCGTTTCCTCGTTCGCGATTTCGGAAGGTTGTGCCACTACCGTTAAATTCATCCACGGTATCGTTTTAAGCTTGAAAGTTTAATGATAAAGCAGTCGCTTGTAATAAACCGGCACGATTAATCGAAAACGAGGGGATAATTTTCTCATTTTATGCATTTTTTAGGAATCAAATTGGCGGACTTTTGGACATTGCGAGGGATATTTGTATGATTTTACATGGTCGTTCGTCTTTGCGGAGATGATGTTAATCCTTAAAGATTATTATTGGGGAAATTTCACCCTATATGTGTGTGTGTGTGTGTGTGTGTGTGTGTGTTTGTGAATTTTAATATTCTCCCGTAATAATACGATCGCAATGTTATTATTTATAATCACAGCAAACAATCATTTTTCTACTTTTCATCCAATATTGGATAACAATGAAACGTTTAATTCCACTTGTTTAGTTTTATAGTTTTTTACTTTAAGAAAGACGCGCTAACTTTCACACATGATAGCGTTTAAGTTAATCTTCAACTGATGGGGCAGGAGCTTTTATGAAGAAAATATTTTGAACGTGTCAAAAAAAAATGAATAAAAGATATATCATAGTATTTCTGAAGAACAGTTTTAACCTTTGTATTTTATAGCTGATCCAGCTTAATTATCAATACAAACGAAGCGAGTATTCTTATTTACGTTCGACAGTGTATCTTCAATCTCGTGAACTCTATCTTATTTGAGCTGGCTGGTCAATATTAATTTGGCTGGTGATCAAAGTAGAGTTAGATTGTAACTGAGTTTACGTAACAGGTATCGGTGCACTTCCCTTCCTATTAGAAACTCAAATATCTGTCCTCTTGCAGCGAGATCGCGGCTACTTCAGTATGTAGCCTTAATGAAACGGCAAAACAGGTTGAAAAATCCTGTTCGTTACTTGCAATCATTATAGAACCCTTATAACGAACCTTGAATTGACGATGTGAAATTGAAATCCTAATCGTGAATACGGCTCCGCCAAAAAAATTAAATTTGTAGGCACCGTGTTTTAGATAGTATTCGAAGCTCGATGTTTCTTCCCAAAAACTATTTCTGTTAAAGAGAAAATAGGAGATAATGCTCTGTGAAACATTTACATGTAACTGAAAATTATCGAAATTTGATTTGGCTTGAAATTGTATGATAATCCGTATTTCTTACTGCACGATACTTGGTTTCGATTAATTTCTCGAAAACAAAGGGTCACGCACACAATTCCTTTCGAGATCTGTTTTACGGCCAACCCAAAGCATCGAATGCACATACAGCCAACTCGTTCGAGATTTCGCAGTTCTTGCCTTAATTATTCTTGTGAATAATTAACTGTTCCCTAACTTAGTCTGATTGAATACTCAGATCGTTCACTATCCGATATAACTCATATTATTGCATTATATAAATGTTAAAAAACTGTTTACTGTCTACAATTTATTAAGTTCTCGTACACGTTTAGAGAATTTAATTCCCGAAATTCTTCTCATCCATTTCTTTTTATATCTTACTATCTTTTATATCTTTTTCAATCGCTACAAACGTTCAATGTCCCATGTGTTCCCTTATTTATAAAAATATGTGAAGCAAGCATTCTACTGTATAAAAAAACTATTGCATCGTGTGCAAAAAATTTCCCAAACAGCTGTTTAAAAGAACAAAAATTCTCCAACAATGGTATCCAAGAAGAAAATCGAATTTTAATCGAAATTTAAAAATTTCAGTCGAAAGAAAGAGAAATCGTATCTAGAACGTATAAAATATCTAGAAACGTAACGTTGCAATTGTCCAGTAGCAGCAGGATTTTCGATAATAATCCGCCAGGGATCCTTGGCAGAAGTAGCGAAGGTCGACCATATCGGCATCGACAACTTGTAGCGCGTTCCATGGAGTGGATCTTTCAAGAAACGAACGACGGGAAACGGGACAAGGTGGCTCTTTCGAGAGGAATTTTGGTACTCGGTATCAAGAGACGTATGTTTGGTCTAGGAATAGCGCCAAATGGAGAACGTTTCCCTTTATAGTCCGCTCTCGACGTTAGTAACTACTGCATAACCCACTTTACGTAGGTCATGCGTACTGGATGATTCGTCCAATCTGGCGAAGCGTTCAATTATTGCATTATTGTCGAGTCTCGTGATTTCAGTAGAACTACGTGGCGAAATAGTTGATCGTCGATAATTCCTTCGTAAACGCTATTTTAAGTAATTACTACTTGTCGTAAGGAATAGAGACGTGAAGTGATATTCGTTTTTGAGTGGATTATAAAAAATTGTTTATCAAAGTTTAGTAAATTATACGTGTACGAATGGGCTTGTTTGAATTTATACGAGTTTTTTTTTTAGACTTTGATACATGATTGTAGATTTGAAGATTTATCAGAGTCTCTTGGTTTCATAATGTTTTAAGATGTACAGGCTGGATTTGGTTTTTTCTTCGATAGTTTTCGGTATACGCTCTTTTTTTATTCTTTTTAGAACATTTAACTCTAATGAACATTAATTTGATGTTAAAAGAACGAAAATAATGTCACTCGATGTGATGTTTTATGCCATGTGGCACTTTGTTGATCCAGTTCAGGAAAAATACAAGAATGTGCAAAATATGATTGTTATGCCATTATGCATCGAGTTTCGCATAACTGGGAGGTCTTATGGGTGAAAAATAAGATGAAGATTGGAAACATACAAGAAATTTAATTTGTACTGTAGTAAATAAAATGATTAATTTTTAATGTATACAACATTCGCAATAAATTATATTTCTTACGTATATCGAGCTATGATCTGTGATTTGCTCATGATTTAATGCTCTTTCTCATTGTTCTTAATATTGAACTATACTCAACTATAATAAATATTAAATATAATATTAAATAAATAAAGTATTCTTATCCGTGTGTATTGAACAAGGTGATGGATCAATGAAGTTGGCTCATCCATTTAAATGAAATTGTATCAATTCTTACACGGTCGCGAGTAAGAAGACACAAGATGCAAAATACACACAACTTTTATGTGTGCGGTTGTCCGCCAAATTAATTTAACAAGTATAATAGTTGATTGGAAAGCAAGCGAACAGAATGACGATTGAATTGTTAAACTGCTGACCTGAATAATAGACGATGCGAAATTGCATGTTTGTCATTTCGAATAATCGATATTTCTATTTGCTATGAGCGTAATGGTATCAATATTTTATTAGAATTCTCGCACTGGTTTCATTCTAGCTTTAATTGCTAATATTAAAAAAAAAAAAAGAAAAAAGAAACGAAAGAATATTTATCTTCTCTTAAAAGAGTCTTTTAACCAACAGAGAATGGACGATGATATTATTCCACTAGTCAATAATACATAACAGTATGCATAATTGTCTGCTGACTTAAGATTTGACGAAACAACTTAAGATTTTCCTAACCGACTAAAAACTAAAGATTCTCTCAGATTCCCAACGAAGGTTTATAATTTCTAATCTAATCGAAAACTTCTAATACTCATAAAAGATCTCTCATAAAAAGGCAACACTTCGAAATAACCATTACTAGTTAGAAATTTTCGATGATAGAATTTTACGCCAAAGAATTTTCACTTTACAAAAGACGCATAGATACCATAGTATAAAAAGAGCGATTCATGAATAATTTCCAGTTGTCAAGCTGACTCGCGGTTGTGTCGTTTGATCGAGTCGCGCGTGTGCAGGGAAACGAGCGTATAAAGCGTCGGCCGTGTGTGACAATCTAATTCCCGTACGACTGTAACGCCAAGGCCCGGGTCCGAATGTTTATCGTCAGTCTATACGGCCCTATGGCTACTCTTGGCTACCAGGTAACCTTCGAGCTGCTTGTGAAATGTTGCTCTGCAGTTTATACTCGGTTGAGGAATTTCGAGTTAAATCAGGTTATAGTCTTACATACGCGTTGGATGAAGGTTTAACAGATCGGAATTTAAAGGGCGCAGACTTTTTGGGAAACAGGATTGGTTAGATTACGAAAGTCTCGGGTCGTTCAGCCAGGGTTGAGGTAATTATTGATGTAATTAGTAGAAGTGTTGAGTAAGAGGAGATTTAATACGGAGATAGTTGTTTAGGTTTAATAGCCTTAAGAGATGGAAAGAAAATTTGATTCAATATCGTTGGAAATTAAATTTATCAAATTTGTTAAACTATGTTAGTTCGTCGCATAAATTTCGTCACGTCTTATTATCACTGGTTTGATATGATATTACAGAGAAACATTATCGGTTCGATCATCAATATACGCACACACACACACACACACACACACACACCCTCTCTCTCTGTCTATCTATCTGTCTACCTCATCTTCTATCATCCATTTAGAAAATAACTTTTCTATATTTAATTTATAAGATCTTTGTAAGTAAAATATTGTTATAAAGTATCACAGATGGCAATATTTATATAGAATTAAAGTATTCGTGAATGATTTCAATCTTCTTTGGTCAAGTTTGAATCCATGTAGTGTACCGTCTTTTCCTTCTAAAATCCCCATGGGGTTGTTTGTAATTTCCCAGTCGAACTGCAACATATTTCAATATATTTGATCACATCTTCGGTTATTACATACGTCAAAGTTGCTTACTACCACTGCTATTCTTCATTTTTACTGCAAATATTTTGATATAAACAAAGGAACTAATTTCAATTTTTACAGAGTTTTGTAAAATGTCAATATAAAAATTCTTAATTATATAGGGTGCCTCACTTTTTCTCTGCTATTACAAGCAGTTAAAAGTACTATTTATGTAGTTTCGGTAGACATATTTGGTGATGATCTCCGAAACTATTTGGAATAATTCTAAAGCTATCATTATCTTCTTGCATAATAATATTTTATTGTATCACGTTATGCTCGGCAATGAAACGAGTTAACGACCTGTGACATCACGACCTGTTTCGTTTTAGGTTTCCCTTTCGTTCGTAATACCTTCATATGACTGATAGGACATGAAAATCTTAATCTTCATATATGTTTCATGTTGTTGCAGCGATGTATATAATTGTAATGGATTTTAATACTCTAGAGTCGCTGTTATCTCTTATGACAGGCAAGCATAAGCAGATTACGGTACTAAAACTTGATTCCTAGCCGAGTTAGAAGTATCCATTTAGTATTTCTTTCATCGTCATATTTCATTAATATGTAGCTGCATTTTGTATGTATATTTCTGATCTAAAATTCGAAAATTACAATATTACAAAATAAACTTTATAAAAAATAAAAATTATAATATTTAAAGAGAATTACAAATTAATTACAAACTTTTGCATTTAAATAAATTTGTATATCTGCACAATAATTAAATTAAACGTTGTTTAATAATAACAAAATTTATATAGTTATATGATTTTTATATTATTTTATCGCTATATGGTTATGATATACAAATAGTATAATTACTGATATTAACATAACATCCCATATTAATATAAAATCCCACCTTGACTACAATAAATTTTCTGCTACTAAATCGTAAAATTTAATATCAATTCCTCCTGTAGAAAAAAGTTTTAATCAAACATTGCAACTGCAAAAATTTTTGAAACGCGCCAACTTTTCTCAAAAATTATGAAGCTCAAACCGTAATTTGATTTGTAGTAATTACTAGTAATCTACTATAGCAATTCGTGATGACTACAGACGATAAATTAAAGAAAAATATTTGAAAAATAAAAGCGTCATTCATTGTGCTTCCATGAATACGATATACCAAAAAATTTTAATCTCTGCTTTAAGATATAGCACAAAAAAACGTCTCTGTATTATTTTTCTCTTTTACACAATGTCCTTCACCAAAACTAGTGACGTTCTATACGTTTCTTCTAAATTTTTGATGGCAGACGCAGTATCTCCCTCATCGTATAACTCACTGTCGAAGTTTTTACAATTTGTCAGACTTCGTTCCTATCATTGTCCTAATCCTTTCTCCACGATTTATCAATGTAGCCTAACGCAATTCATTCGCTTTCGTTTCTGATTCACAGTATTATGAAATAAATTTTAGCCATTGTAACTATCTTTAACACCGTAATTTTATTTATCTTCGGTTCGTATAACCTAAAGATCGCTTTTCTTCTGGAGTAATTTGTCCCGATGTTCTTTTCTCGATTCTTCGAGCAGAACGTACGGCAATAAAAAGAAAACAGAAGAATAAAAGTTGAGTCTGGAATACGAATATACACAGTTTTCAGCAGAAGCAGCTCAACGAGAATACAATTTCTTTTAGCTTTCTATTACACTGCATCTTGCGTATTTATTCGTTCCTGTATCATCCAAAGTCTGACAGTAGAAAGAAGCTATAGCTATTCAAGAACAGGATTCATGTAACTCTACCATGAATTTTATCTCTTGAAATCTAAGCTGTATCACGAATATCCGAAGAATATTCTTAAAGAAGTACCCAATTTTTATGGGGTTTGAATCAGCGGTAAAAAAAAAAAAAAGAAATAGTTTATATCCTTTCGTTGGTATCGCAACGGTAGATTCGGAGATCGAATTTATTACGGTAGTGAATATATATCTTCGTAATAACACGAAACATAGTTTAAAAGGCAACGTCTAAAACGCTTCGTCAAACTGGAAAGTGTGTTATATGAATAAAACGTTTTATGCATTATGCAGAAAATGTAGACCTTTGCAAGTATTCGTCATGTAGTTCGATGAGAATTATTTCTGGCTTTCGCGGAAATAAATCGTGTGCCTTTTGTGCAATTAATTAATTGTTATATTATTTCTACTAATCATCTCTCTTTCTCTCCCTTCATATCTTAGTCCAATATTTTAACAATTGCAGGTAGGGCTGCATAGAAGAAGGATTTATTGTCGTTATTAGTAAATTACTAGTGAAAAATGATACTTTACTGTATTTTCCATCTAAATATGAATTATGATATAAGCAACCAGAGGTTACGTTTCGTGAAGATAAAAACCTTTCTTAAGGATCATGTAATTATGAATTCACGCGTAATTTTTGATAAAAAACGGAGAATCTCAAATTTCAACATTTTAATTCAACATTTGATTTCGATATTTAATATTAATATTTAATTAAAGAAAAAATCATAGCACGTATCAATAAATGCACGTATACACTTAATTAATTTCACATAATTTATCCAACTGTTTGTGATACTTAAGAAACTTTCACAGGTGATTAAGTTTAAGAGTATCATTAATTTCGCGAATTAAAAATTTCTCACATTATTTCAATTCTAAACTATATTCATTTACCTACACATCGAACATGATAGAACGATACAATACAACTTCCATCATTTGGCCACCAAACGGATAAATAAAGTTTTGAAATAGAATATAATAAGTAACATTTTTGTATAAATATGCTTTCAAGAAAATTTCCATACATTAAACTCTCAGCCAAGAGAAAAGCAACTGCTTATCCAAAAAATCCTGACAATCGAACGAAACAATAGTTCTTTAGGAATGTAGCCATCCTTTTCCCAAAACGTTTCTGCTATACGCAGCTCGCGACGTACTGATATTGTTGCGAAGCGTATTGCAAGATTGTAATGAAAGAGGATGCTGCGCAGAAATGTCGACAGCTGTCGATAAAGCTGCAAAGTGATGAGGAAATACGTAACTATAAATTTGCTTGTTTGAATGGAGCGAAAGAAAGACAGGGAGAGAAAAGATGGTATAAAAGATTAGTTGCTTCGAATGGATTCCAGCCTATTAACGTCTGGCAATAAATTAATAACCGCATTATTTCCACCCAGTTAAACCAGTCCAACGTTCTGTTGCGAGGATACTGTTTCGGCCTATAATAACAGGCGTTCTGAAGCAACGAGAAAAAAAAGGAAGAACAAATAAAAATGGATATCGATTTAGGTTCGTACACACTCGAGGGTAAAAAGTGGCGCATATCTGCAACCTAATTTCTCCATTATTCACTCGTCCTATTATCCATATGACGCTTGTCGTATACACATTTTTTGAGCCATTTAATCAAACTTAAGTTCATACAGCTGAAGAAGGATCGATGTGGTTTTAACGTTATAAAGTGAACCTTTGCAAATAGAATTCCCTTTCAAATGACTGTAATTTTGAAATCTTGCTTGCTATCTTCTGAAAAACTAAATCACTATTCTTAGTCTGTTCTTTTCATCAATGTTATCCTTAATGTCATTTCTAACGAGATTTTTTTTTATCTTTGCCTTAATACTTTGATGTTCGGTGTCCATTATCAACTTATTGATACGTAGTTAGGTTAATGACTATTTGGTTCATCCATCAATGTTGCCTACAGATCTATAGGAAAGATAGGATTTGCATAGATGGCTTATTGAGATCTTATCATTTCGTCGATCGATCATAACGATCGTGGTAACGATCTTTGTTGCCAAGACGATTTATTTTCGCAGCGACTTCTTTTCTTCATTAAGACTTTCAACACAGTTGCTAAAATACTGAAAAAATCGTTGTTACTCCACTTCTAAATTTGGGTTTTATATCATCAGCACCTCATTAGTAAAGGTTGTTATAAAGTAATAGTTATAAATTATTGACTCTAATCGAGTTTCTTATATTGAGCAAGTTTTACAATTATATTTTTATGAAACTAACAAATTAAAAGTCAGCTGATCATCTTATTCCCGCGTTAAACCGTAAAATTATACGATAGAAGATTATAATCTATAATTCGTAACTTGTCAATTCATTGATATTATTAGTGATTAAATAAAAGTGCAGTGGGGGGGGGGCTCGATTTACTGACGCATAATCCACTATCTTTTATGTTCTTCTACTCTCACTACGTCGAAACGCAAAGATTGCAACAATTGTCTCAATAGAGTTACTTACTTACAATTAGATAATGGATGCAACGTATGCATCAGTGAAAGTGGAAGTGTTAAACAAGGGCCTTAGAGTAAGAAACTTCCTCGCAAGATCAGGAATAGGGAAAGAGACAAGGTGTCTTTTAAACGAACTCTGAACATGGACCAGAGTTCATCGCCATACATACATACATACGAAAAATACACCTTTATATACATATACGAGTGGCAAAAAGGGACAAATAATTTAGGAAACACGGTTGCTTTAGTTGGAATAAATTCTACAGGATTATAAATATAATTGTAGTGAATAAGGTTAGTTAACTAAGGTCTAGAAATTTGGTAAAGGAGAGATTGTTTTCTCTGCGGATTTGCGACGAATGTGAAGCAGGATTACTAAAACGAAGCGAAAAATTAAAGGGGATAGTGTATCGAAATATCTTGGTGGGACACATGTATTTGAGTGTAAGGAAAATAATTAGCCATACGAAATAATTGGACTTATCACAGTAAAGACAATACATAGGTACATGCATTGTGATATTTCATGATATTTTTGAATACCAAGGATAAGACCGAATAAAGAAGAACAAGGAAAATCGGAAATAAATGAACAGATTTATATTAATTCAATATTTAAATACCAATTCCGAGGACATATCTTTTTAATACAAAGACGTTAACAACATGGGAGTGTATACTTATTTTTTATGCAATGAAAGAAATGATTTTTTATTCGTGACTCGTTTTGAAACTTTCAGCAGACGAATGCAATCCTATTGTTTCAAAGAGCATATTAAATGCGTAAATGCAATCTTATTTGGGTTTTCTATTACGATTCTACCTATTGTGGAAATGTTTCTGAATACGAAAGTTATTGAAAATTTTAATGAAGTTTACTTTATCGCAACTGAAAATTAAATAATCCAATAAACAATATTTTTTGATGTGTCGAAACACGAGAAAATTTGTTTACGCATTTAATTACAATGACCGTTCCAAATGCGGTAGTGTAAGAATAAAAAATTGAGAAAAATGGGAAACCGCTGCATAAATTCAAACAAACAACGAGACCGATTAAAAAGATTCATTTATAATGGAATGTTCCAGACTAAAAGTTACTTTTAATGCATGTTATGCAACAGAAATTAAATTTTCGATATTTCACTGATTTACAGAAGCATTCTTCATTAAATTCTGCGATTCGCAGAAATATACGAAACTTCTTGAATTGTTAATTTTATTACATGACATTCGGTAAAATGTTTACTGTTACTTTGTTAAATTATTATTTTTCCAATAACATTTATATTATCCATAAACTTAATTAATAAAACGTTTCAAAAGATTCCACTCACATTAATCATAAAATTGTATAACATGTAAAGAAATACAAATATTTTTCTTAGTTCCTTTATTTCTCTTTTCAAAAGTATGACTGCACGCCATGTATTTAATTTAATTTAATTAGCTTTTCATCGAAGCCGTAAAAAGAGATTATTTCACAACAGATACATTATATGTATATTCAACGACACAAGGTAAATCACGAATTACAGAAACATTACTTTTTGTAATTTTTAGATGACATATTTTCAATAATGAACAAACGTAGTTAAAAATCGCTACCATTAGTTTTGGGATTTCTACTGTAACATTCACGATATCTAACATGCTTTTGGAAAGATGTCCAGTTTTTTCTTAAAATTAGCCAGCAATAGAATTAAATACTCTAAGTTTTAATAGTGCAATATACATTGTAAGTCGTCTATAATGTAAGAATATTATTTGAAGGTTAGAGAGAGAAAAAGAGAGAGAGAGAGAGTCTGATAAAATGATATATGTGCTTTTCAATCATATATAACGTGTAAACCCAAAGTACGTATCGATTATTATAAATTATGGTCATATGTTGATTATATGACGAAGGGACTAAATCTCGCACAGTCTATTAAATTTGCCAATTTGACCCTGAGACAATTGTTGAAAGCTGGCTGACTGTTTATTACTACTTATCTTTAACGTCCATTTAGACAATTTGGAAGAACTATGGCTGTAAGTGGTCGTTCGGTGAGCGTGGCTCCTTCGACGCGATGGAGTAGTGTTTCTGCACTTTATTGCGACCAACGTGATTCATAAAACGCGGTATAAAACGATTCGAGGATAGATGAGTGGTAGGAACTCACGCTGGGAATACAAAAGGGTGAAGATGGAAGTAAAATGATATAATAAAATTAGGAGATTTATTACAAACAATTTTACACGCTATTTATTAATTTCATTTTGAATGTTAAGAAGCGTTCAGACGATCAATATTCAGGTTTCTCAACATTATCGTACGTAAGAGACCCTCCAGACTTTAGACAATCGATACATATACAATGTATATTGTCAATACAACGTTGAGAACACTGAATATTGAGAATAATATTGACAATAATATTGGTCGTCTGAACATCTCTTTAATATTCCTGTAATGGCATATTCTCTATTAATAACTATGTTTAGTATGTTAGTAATTAGTGGAAATAATTGCTGCAAGCAAACTTTGCATAAATCAGGATAACAAGTTTATAAAGCGAGCAATGAAAAATAAAAGACGCACGTTTCGCTATTTCTGGTTTCCGTCATTTCTGTACTTTCAGTTCGTACAATCCGATATATTTGGACTCAGAGGAGTATTGTACGTATATAACTTTCATCGAAATCGGAATGTGTACCTGTTTTAAAGTACACTCGATTTTTATACTATTTCAGCAGTTAAAAACTCTGGAAAAGTTTTGAGATATTTATCAATGTATCTAGTATTATATCATACGATTATTCGTTGAGTGGAATATTCGGAATTTTTTTTCGATAAAGATAGGAATCGATGGAAAACTTCACTTGGATTGGCTACATGTACAATAAATATATCCAGCACAATTTTTTTTTCACGAAAACTAGTGATCGATTGTAACAACAACAAGCCCCGAGGAGCCTCTTCAAATCTCAACAGTTCATCACTGTCTCAATCGCACAAACTTATCAAGCACTAATCACCAGCCATTAAATATTTCTCCGCATCTGGTCCATTTCTCTCGAATGCTTAATCTGTTTCACGTTCTTTACAATCTTCGTTCGTCGCGCATTTCTTGGAACAAATCCACCCTAATTCCTAATCCGAGCGGTATTTCAAAACTCCATCCGGGATTCCCGGAAATATCTGCTCGTTTCGCGTAATTTATCGTCGCGACGCCGCGACAGAGTGGCGAGCTGCATCGTCGGAAGTAATCTCGCAAAAATCACCTCCTATTTCAATTTCTCATGCAAATAACTAGCATTAATCGTGGAGACGCGCGGATTCGATCGTGTGCTTGTCTCGCGAGCATCCTTTCCCCTGTTTGCGATCGATGAGCCGCGAGAGCAAAAAGTAACTGGAATGAGAAATGGAGAAATTTAAGATCTATCAGCCTACGCAAGATCTAAATAAATCCAAGAAAGTATTTGGAAAATTTTACATATATACTCTGTGTGTTACATATATGATAAAACATTTTGAAATTTCATTAAATACTGTAAAAAGATACTGTAAAGAGACATGGTTATCGTGACTGCATTAAAATTTCAAAACAACTTGATAATGTAATATACGAATAGAAGTTACGAAACATTCATTGCAAAAATATACATGTACATATTTAGTAGAAAATTAATACAGTCACAGAGTGAACAGCCATCGTAAATTTATCTAATAAGTGTCAAAGACGGTTCCACCGAACATCAAAGCTTCTTAATAAAATGGATAGTTGACTTTTTAAATTTTCAATGAAATGTATATTTAAATTAGATGTCTTGTAACCTTTATGTGTATTTTTAGACTTGTTTCAAACTTAATTTTTACTTCTTTCAATATAATTATGACTATTGTGTCCCATCCTATGCTAATGAAATTTCAGAATGTTTCGTATAATAAACATTTGACAAATTCGTGAAAAGTTTCTGTAAGCGTATTCGAATGTTTTCGTGAGTATATTAAGGGCTTAGATTGCCTGAGAAGTTGAATATATGGAGGCAATCAAAATACGACGCTCACTTAACAAGTGTATAAATCTCAAATTTTTCGATAGGTTTCAATACAAAAATATGAAAAAATTGAGATCCGTGCGTTTTGTGATATTTTTCCAAGAAATGAAAGAGTTCTCAGGAGACATATAGAAATAAAAGCAGAAGAAAAAGAAGGAAAAGTAGCGAAAAAAAGTCGAAATCCGAGCATTTATTCGTTGAACGATTCTTCGAACTTATATCGCGACAGCCCGTTTCCAAACGTCGACATAAATATTATTCCTGCATATGACTTATCCTTTGTAGGAACGATAACTCATCGCGGTACGTTTCGGTTCCTGATAAATTCGCAAAGTTTCCTTCTCGCGATACCACCCTATCGAGAAAGTTCCCCGCGACTTCGCTCGAGCCCCCATGATCTTTTTCTTCTCGATGATATTCGAAACGAGAGACGATAAGAGGCGCGGGGAGATAAAAAAGACTCCCTGACTGACGGGGAATTTGTTGTACAGGGCTGTGCTGTTCCGTGATCTATGATGCCTCGAATTTGGGTTACGCTCGGTATCGAGATTGGAAGATTTACGGTGTTCGACTCGAATGAAATATTTATTATGTTTTTGTTGTTTCGTTTTTAAGTGTAAGGTGTTCGTTCGGTGGCGATATTTGTGACTTTTTAAACACGGATGGTAACTTTGTCCAGGGAAGTTGTATGTAAAGGTGATTAGTAGATTGCGAATATTTATGCGTTTATGTAAAATTTAATGCAAAAGTGTATAAAATGTACAGAATCTTCAGGAAAAGAAATATCCATTATGATAGATGAAATTAATCTTTATTTATTGCCTATTTTCTATTTATTGTCTAAAAAAATCTAATTTAAAATCTAATTTAAAGTGTCGTCGACTATAACTCAATCATATCATGTAAAATCTTAATAAATCATCACTATCATCACCGCAGAGGAAAATTTTATGCGATACAATTAGTATACTAAAAGGTAGTTAATCTTTCCTTCTAATATCAGTTTCGTTTGAGCTCGATACACCTTCCCGTTGTCGAGACATCATCGATCAAAGCGAAACCTAATTCTCGACACTTCGTTATCCTCCTTTTCGCATAGTCGAACTTTTGGAACCTTTCACTCGCACATGCGCTATATTGACCTACCCCAAGCATTCCAGCAGTGCGATGGCCGGTGACAGATGCAGAGTCCGCGTTTTTTCATTTTTTATTATTACTACATGGTGTACGTATTTTAGAGAAAAAATATATGGTTTACGCTAATGCTAGATTCGACTGACATACTGTGATACTTTGAATATTGATATTTCGAGCTTTTCATGCAATTTATATTTTAAGTTAACAGCGTGGTGCTGCATTTTAATCGACTACAAATCTAAATGACTCGTGGTCTTTTTATAGGATTTGTATTACATGTAAATATGAAATTTTTAAAATTAAAATCCACTGTATGTGACCTCGTAATTGGACATATCTGATTTTGAATTCTTGCAGGTTTTATAGTTACAGTTATGAAAAACTGGAGTACATATTCTTCACTGAGAAGATAATAAAATTTATTACTGGCGGCTATTCAGCTTAGAGTAAAACATAAAAGAATTTATCAGAACGCTTTGGTACTTAGCAAATTATTTATGTAAGTTTCGCTAAATTTCTCATGAACATCCATACGATAAACGTATATAAATAATATGCATTAGTAGATCAGTAAGAACGATAATCACGTTTAATCTGCTAGTACTTTTGTCAGGAAATTAAGAGGATTTAATCTTCCAATTAAGGATATGGATATAAAACTGAACGCATTGCCTGATGAATCGAAGTTACCCGATTTAATATCAATTTCTTAATTCATTTTCATTTTGATCGAAATAAAATAGAATGTATACTATCAGTTGCAAGATAAATAACTAAATCTAATATCACATTCTTTTAAAAATATAATACATGCATATTGTTCGTTTGCTAAAAATGTGACATATCCAGAAATATTGTCAATTTTTTAATTTCAGCATGAATGGACTCCAAATCGAATTATTTTCTATGAAACTGTCATTATTTTATCCAATAAAATTGCACTATGCAACAAGAGAAATGTTACAAATACTATTTTAATTGTTTTCGAGATGGTAAGCAATACATAATATGGAAACGATATTTTATTACAGATGATTGAAATCTAAAGACTTGTCGATTGGGAATCTAAACTTGGAAATCAAAATAAAGATTTCTCAATTTAGATATCAAGAGAAAATTCTAAAAAAGTAAAAGTTACTTTCCAAATAAAACAAAATACGTGTTATCGCTAGACGATTGAGCGATTAACAATTTTCTACTCCAAGTCAATTTTCTGAAAAATTTGTTTTCGTCGGTCACATGACTCTTCCAGGAAGCCAAAGATACTCGTATATACAAAACAACAGGAAATTTTCGATAACAATTTTCCAAATAAAAACCAACGAATAACTCGTCCCATTTTTCCTCTATTAACCTACAATTTGGGTTCTGAAAATTTCATAAGTCGGCGTTTTTCAATAATGCTTCACCATTCACCGTTTCGGATACCATTGAAAAGAGTACACGAGAATCTGCTGCTCCTCGTTCGATACGCGCACAACTAGCTACATATCGGGTATCCCGCAACCGTAACACGTATCACGCAACAGCACTGCCGCGTTTAACGAATTAGAGGGGAATTCCAGGGGGTGATCGACCCTCTCGATTCTCTATTAGATCCTTCTCTTCTGGTTGATACGTTTCATGAGAAAGGAATGCTCGTCGAATAACGCTAGCGAACTGCTCGTAAACTTTCGTACCTCTTAATAAAGCGAAGGTGGCGAGTTCCGGTCGTTACGCGTAACTGCCGAGATCTTTGGATTTTTCCCCTGTCAGATGGTATTCTCGTTTTATAAGAACTTTTAATTTCAAGTACAGAACATTGACATACGATGATAAATTAGTAGGAATCCCTTCGTGTGATTTTTTGAGAAACACGAGATTTTCTACTCAAAATTCTTTACTTATTACAGTATCCGTAAAGTACGAATTAAAGTGTCGTTTGTAAGCTTCAAGGGCTGAAGGAAATCCTTATATAGATTCGATCTCTTTTCTCTTATTCGTAAACGTACGAATTTGCATATAGATATTCACACTATATTAATCATTTACGTTACTTATTATGGATATTGAACATGGTAAGTTTCTTATGCCTGACAGGAGGAAGAAATTGTGAAAATGATTCAAAAATCGTAGCAGGTTTAAAACTGTTTAAAGTGGGGAAGGAGGTTGTATGGTAGATGTGAAGTATACGGAGAGACAAATAGGAGTGCAAATGAAGACGAAAGAGAAATAATATTTAGAATAATCACATGGAAAGTTTATAATTTGTATTTTACCTATTAATCTAATTGTACGTTAATATTTATTGGATATGGAGTGAGTTTGTTTAGTCTCGTTCTCTTTTGTGTCAGACATCGTACGATTCTTATATGCCATATTATACGAATGCGTAAATTTTCACATTTTTGTTAAAGAAATTGGTTGAACGTCTTTTTTAGTTCGATCAAAAGATAAGTATTGCAACATATATAGTACCTACAGTAATACAATGATTCTATACTAATCTTGCTTCCATTACTTTCTGTACTTAATGTTACGTTAAATTCTGAATTTCTATAGTCTATCAAATTTTACATTCGCGATATTGGCATATGATCTTGCCAAAACTTAACAGCCCAGTCGTTGCTAGGTTCAAAACCTTTCCAAATCCTCATTCTCCACGCATACATGTAAAAAGGGAGGAAAAAAAGAAAATTTAAGAAGAGAGGAAGTAATTTTAAAGGAACAGTCTTGGACTCATTAGCATTCATAACAAGCGCCTTTAGAAGGAACGATTAAAAGCGTCAGCAAGGTTTCCGACTCGATGTCAACAGAGATCTGCAGACACACTAGATTCCGATTTACCCGGTTGTCAGAAGGACGGTGTGTTCCAGTGTTTGCCATAAGAGAGCAGTGGTAAAGCGTACAATCGAATGGGACGGTCGGTCTGTGGCGAAATCGAAATTCGACTCGGAATCAGATTGGTCGGGAACTTTGCTGGACTTCGCTTTTACGGGCGGCTGGTGGGTTGCGGTTGAACGATCGGTTCATTTGCGAATCGAAATGGGCCAACAAAAGTGACACAGATACTGAAACTGTGTTCGCCTACTGCATGGATACGTCGAGAATTTTTGGCGGGATTTGATCGTTCGATTGATTGGCTGGGTGGGGAGAAAGTGGAAATTTTGTCTCGCTTCTTCCATCGATTGAAATGGTCGCGTTGTTGTTACGGCAAGTGCACAGCCGTGGGATATCTTTTAGTTCGTCGTCGCTGTTGATACGTAGAACTAGTCGTCGATGATTCGTGAACAGAACGAACCTGTAATTACTAACAGTGAGTTATATAACATTACCATTTACTCAGTTTAATTTATTATAGTTCGATTTACCTTAGAGAGTTTGATCTATCGAGTTGTTTGTAACGTTTCAATATGTCGATGTTCAGTTTTGTGTATTTGATGTGGCATAGAGGAGAATTATTTATTAACAACTGCTGTCAAATAACGAAAATGTTGAATTTGAGTAGACGTTGCTAGTTGAACACCAAGTACGTTAAAATCAAAAATTCTAGATCGAAAAAGGAAAGATTAAAATTTGCAAGCTTTTATTTATAAAGTAGATTACTTTCCTTTGTTCATGTTTTATCAGTGAGAAGAAAATCAGATAATAGCTTTTACACGACCAGTAAAGTCTAGTGGTACTAGAAAATTAGAATATTTGTAGTCTAATTGGTCCGATTCTCTAAGTGTACACAGTTCTCTGATTGATATTTATCATTTATTTCCTGATCTTTATTAAACTTTTTTTATGGCAAAAAAAGAAGAAAAATATTCAAGAAATCTACAGAAATAACTTCAAACATGGTTATGAAGCTACTTAATAAACGGCGCTACATTAGCGAAAAAAACCGTACGTATATTACTTTATAAAATTCTATTAAAGTATATTATCTTTCCGAACAATCCGATATTTTATCGAGTGTTAGTAATGACTTCAATTGCGTTTTGTAAACACGTGTATTGTGAATATCGTGGAACGAGTAGTTATTTTATTTTCACAGTGTTAGTTACTGGTTGCATTGGAAAGCTTATTTGTGCTGCGCGCTTTGTTTGTTTCGGCATGGAAATAGAGGTTTTGTGAAAAAGTCAGTCGAATGCCGGTCATGAAGGGAATACGTGGAAATTGACCCACGTAGGATTTGAATAACTTTCCATACCTACTTTTACTGTTTTTTTTTATTCTTCAATTTTTAGAGATTGAGCAAATATTTGGAAACGTACTTAACTAATTTAGATCATGTATTCTGAATTAACTACACAATTATTTTATAACCTACAAGTGAAAATAGGAATAGTCTCACCGTAAGAAATCGTTTTCATTAAAATTTGTATTAATTAATCTTCGATACAATATTCATTTTTATCCTTTATCTATTTGACGATTATTCGTTCGCTATCGAATGTTTCGTTTTTGTTATTAAAATATTCTTCCAAGCTTTCTGTAATTACGTTTCTGAAATCACAATATTTAACATTTTTTTCTGTAAAAAAAAACTTTATAAAGATCTGAATAAACTATCGATCTACATATTTATGAAAGGCTGTGAAAGCTACCTTCGTCGTAAATTTTTGTTATCTGTAACTCATACAAAATTTACCATCATATATGGTATACTTTATTGTAAAATAATTTATTGGTCAAATTTTCCATAACAAATAATTTTCCAGCAATATTGCATTGCTTCTTTATCATCTATGTTCCATCGATTAGAATATTCGTGTATATCAGTAAACCATAATTTGTGGAATCCTACATAATGTTGTAACTGTAGAAACAAAATCTGGTAAAAGAGTTCGTTGTTTAATCTAATACAGAGTAGAATTATCAAACTCAATTATCAAACACCTACTAACGGTACAATGGCATGATCTCTTCTAAGGAAGATTAAGAAACAAGAATAAAAACTGAAAGAGACTGTTGCTCATTCATTTAACAATTTGCATTTCCTTTCAATATTAATATTCATAAAATGGTTAGAAAAAGCGAATGATATTTCACAAAAAACAAAATTACACAATCATCTAAAAATTGTCTATTGTCCAAGTACATGTCACGATTAGTTTGAATAATCAATACTCCACCGTACTCTTTTATGTCATATTTCAAATCCATTTGTTTTCTAGTATTGTCAAAAAATCCAACCAAAATCGAAATTCAACGTAATTTCAAACTATTGCCAAATATCAAAGTCCGAAATTTCAAACTATGTATCCATTGATCTCTCCTCCTTTCAACTTTGGATTGAAACGCGTATTTCTTAACTTCGGAAGCTGGCCAATATCAGGTTCTGAAAACTTGGTTGACACGATATTAAGTTGGCCTGCGGTTTGGGAACGAGATGGAGTCCTGTTTCCAGTGAAGCAGGCAAATTGAAAACGGGAGGGAAAATCGATGGTGGGTCTGAACGGCACGCGCGAACGAGCCGGCGAAGCGCGGCGATAAAACCGCAAAAATACATTTGATTCGATCAACGGTGATCGACGTTTTGGAATCAGTCGCAGAGAAGCGGCGGAGCCGCAGACCAGCACCTGGTTACACGACTGGAACATGGAACCCACAGGATTGGTGTAATAGACGAACGCGAAAATCAGACAACATTCGTTCGACGCGACGGCGATGTATCGAGTTAATGACAGAGATTCCGCTTGTAGTTGTCGTCCGTCGCTTTGGAATAATTTCGATACTGACGCGACAGCCAATTCCAGTTTCTATACCTTCGAGCATCGTACAAATGTGATGTATTAACGTATGTTGTATCATCTTGCTTGAGTGGCATCACATTTGTTTGAAAGGTGAATTAATTCATTTCTGATTTTGCCTTGTAATTAGACCGTGGATGTTTATGTGTGTTTATAGTTTTATCGACATAGTGTATATAGAGATTTTCTACCCTATTTGTAGTTTTAAAAATATTGCTTGTCACAACGTTAAATTATCGTTTGCCTTAACAGCTACATTTTTGGTTCCTACGAAACTTTCATATCACTCAATTCAACTGTATCTTTAGACCTAATAGGTTATTTACAGTTTTAGTTCTTATATTAACAAAGTTATTAGTAAATAATAAATAGTAATAAATAATTTTGCTGAAACTAATTACCTTATATAAAACTATATTATATGAAGCTAATTGCGTACATGGAAACTTTTTCTAGGACCAAAAATCCTTGAATTCATGATAGAAAATTTCAAATTATTAGAAAGTTTCAAATTTTGAAAATTTATATTCGATCTAGTTCTCGTTTTTATACGATCTACTATTACTTCTATCGCGATGTATTTTAACATAAATTTAGTAGCAGAATATCGATGTTATATAATTTCCACTAGGGCAAATTAAATTCCTAATTATGGAAGACTAGCGTGTAATTCGAATTCTCCGAAAATACTCTGACTGACATTTGTAATTACCCTAACAGCAATTAATTTAGGAATTGGAATACAGTTTACTTTAGGCAAAGGGAATGTTAATATTCATGCCATTTAACATACATAGATACATTCAAGAAATTAATGGATAGCACAGTTCTTGAATTTTTATGTAGTAATCATCAATTGTCAGTTTTTGCGTTGGAGCTCTTATTCATTGAATTTTTATGGCTTATATGTCTCAAACATGTCAATACCCTATTATTAAGACTAAAACTCTACAAATAAAAATTCTATATTAATTTTGTGTATCTATGTATTGTCATTAAAAATTTTCTTTTAATCCCTGTTATTTAATAATCTTCTGATCATTGATTTTCTAATCCGAAACTTAATGCATGATAATATCACGTAAATATGTTTTACAACGTTCTTAATTTTAAATTATGTTTTACGATGATAATTTATCTTTTAATTTAAAACCCCTTTGCCTTTTGCCATTGTCAATTGCCAATCAGTTTTATGGAAAATTGCTATTTCACGAGATTGTCAATATTTCGCGTTACATTTTAACAGAATCAACGATTTGATACGCTGATTTCGTAAGTTAATAAAAATTCCCGCATTAATAACGTTCATGATGATATAAGAACGTCACTCTGTCAGACGTTTCGAAAATATATTTTACGATTTAATGATGGGGATTTATAGATGAGGATAAATAACAATGATTATAAGTAAGCGATGTTAAATACATTAGAAAGAGAAACTAATTTAGAGATCACAAAATAATTATACTTCCTAGACAGATGGGAATATTTTATAAGCATACATTATACATTTTTTATAATTAATGAAAAATAGTTACATGTATGGGCATACTTCAGAACATAATCACAAAATTAATTAAACTCATATTAAAAAGTTCTGCAGAAATTAACACCGTTAATTATTTGATATATATCTTGCATGAAAGATTTTTCGCCCTAAATATATTACAAGGAAAATTAAGGAGAAGATAGTAACTTTAACAAGCTAACTTGTTAACAGCTACAGCCCACCGCTCTACCAACTGAGCTGCCGAAGAATCAAGAAAACAGTGATTATGTAATATGTAGGTATATTAGGTTCATTGAAGCGATTTATACATTTCTATATGCGATGTAATTAAATCAAGTCAAATTGAAATAATATGATATTTGAAATTTTACAAAATTTGTTCATATCTATGGGATTTGTTACAAAACAATGTATTACAAAGTATATGATTTATGATTTACTGACAAGGAAAACATGAGAATAAATCAGTATTCCTTAATTTTGTCTAAACTGTAATTAATTGTTCGCAATTATCTTAGATATAGTACCGTGATTAAATTTTTCAATCTTCTATCGTTTCGAGGCTATGGTTTGTCCCAATTGCGTAGAACACTCTGCATAATACGGATGATCAATAAAGTGCTGGAAAAATGTAGCTTTCAATATCGATCCGAGCTCAAATAAATTAACGAAATTGTTCTTCCGACTCTCATTTCTTCGAGCACTTGACATAATTATATTTAAACGTGTAAAACAAATAATAAACAGAGTAAAGGTTATCGATTTCATTAACCAAATGGAACATTTGCTATTATTTCTCTTACAACTTATTGATATTTATCTCGAATTCAATAAAATTTTATTTGCAATTTGTATCTTTGCCGCAAGATATTAATTTCAACATCGAGAAGGACAAAAACAAGCATGTAACACTGTCACAATTTTCCAATTATTTATACGGAATGTAATACATCTTTATCCCATATAAATTATTGAAAAATTCTATCAATATTACATTTTCATGTCTGTTCTTTTGCTTCACGTTGGAAAATAATATTTCACGTCAAAGATGCAAAGTGCAGATGAAATTGTATTTATTTGAAAATATTTCCACGACCTGAACAAAGAAAATATCTACATGAATGCCTAACATTTCTATTGTCCCGTTTTACTGAAGTGCAAGAGAAGTATCAATTATTATAATTAATCGATTAATAATAAATTATTGTAATTAATAAGACTTCAGTTCTTGAATACGTGTGTGTAATTAATGCATTTATTTAATATTATTTTCAACAATTTAGTTCTACTTTCTTTTCTCAAAAATTTATTGTATGAAAAATAAAAAATAACCTTGTTGGTGAAATATGTAACTCGTACGTAATATCACATATAAAAAATTACAATATAAAATTTACAAAATATTACAAAATATTACAAAATATTCCAAGAAGGAAAAAGAATACACAGAGATACGAATATATTCGGTAAATCATCGATTTCTTCAATTATATTCAATTGGAAATCTACTTTTTCCATTCGATATTAAACTATATCGTTAATGCAATGCAGAAACTTAAAATTCAGCAAGAAGTACAATACGTTAGAAATCATTTTCTGACGGCGAGTATTCGGAATATTACGAAACAAGCGCTCATACTAATTACAGAGACGCGGGATTTATCGCATTTGGGTTTGATTAAGAGAATATGAATATTTACGCAAAGGCTCGTTACAATGGCGGGGCGCGGCTGTCATCGAGAATAACGCGAGATAAAGTTACAGTTTCAATTAAGAGGTCAGTAAGTGGAAAAGTAAGATAAACGGATGAAGTAGCAGGCTTTCGCGTTAAATTTTACTTCTAATCCCCCGGAGAAAAAGTCGCGACGAATCTACGAAATACGAGTGGCCTCTGCTGGAGATAAAATAATCGTTATTTGTTGCAGAAATAAAAATGTCTTGTTCACCTCCGTTGGTCAGCGAAACAAACTGCGCTTCGCAATTTCCTTGGTTATTACGATAATTCAATGAATTTCAGTTGCTGTGAGTCCGGCAACAGTTTAGAAAGAGCAATTTTCAGTCTGGAGCCCAGGGTTGAGATAAGTTTGATTTGCTAGAACTTTTTTTTAACTTTCTTTAGTTACCGAAGTCTAACGTTTCAGTGATTTGCAGTTCATCGATAGGATTTATTCTGCGATATTGGAACTTTTGAGAAATGAAAACATATATTTGGAAAGGGAAGAGAAAGGGGGAGAAAGAAAGAGTTTATGGACTTGTAGTAAAGCAGTGAGTGGTATCTTTGGAGCGAGTGGTACTTCAAGTTTGAAGCAGATGTTCGGAATATGTATCTTGTTCAAAGTATTCTTTGAAACCGTGTTTCTTCAAGAAAGAGTAAAACTAAGTTGAAGAAGTATACATTGTAAGTATGATAAAGTTTATCGAATTTTATGGATAAGAGCAATCTTTTTTTTCCAATAGAACATTAATGTCTAGAAAATATGAACAATATGTGAGATATTAATATTTTGCTTTAATATTTGAAGACCTTCTCAGAAGGTTACCGTCATGAAGGATCTACAATGAGAATTTAGATTAGAAAATTGACGATAGGTCTGAAAGAGAGAAAGAAGAGTACCAAATAGAAGGTAGTCTTTAGGTAGATGATAACATATAAAAGTGGATTATAGATTACTGAAGTCTTTCCAACTTCTTTGATCATATCGTGCATGAAATTTACGTACTTTTCTACTAAAAAGAATTGTTCTTTATTTTTTTTTTTATTCTTCTGTTCTAACACCTACCTCAATACCTCTATCTTGATAATGAGCTCGAGCATTTTATTGAAAAATAAAAGGAGACACTGAGTTAAAGCAAAAAGGAAGATCCATAAAAGGAAACCCCTACGAACATTGTCGAATTTTTATATGCTACAACAAGAAGAATTTCCAAGTATCTATTCCAGCGATTTTGTCAGCCACAGTTTCTCGGTGGCCTGTTAACCCTTCAATTTCCCGGGAAGAAGAGCGGAGGAAACCGGAAAATAGCATCAGTGTCCGTAAATCCGGACCTAGTACAAAGTCGCTATTGTTCGTCTTGGAATTAAGAGTTCCCCTCGTTGCCGCTTGATACAGTCGTGCTTTTTCCACCCAACGAAGACTAAAATTTGTCCCACCAATCTCTGGTTAGGTTTCTCTGAAAATGGAGACAGTGGCCAAAGTGAAGGACGAAACGGAAGATGAATGCACACAGGTTCATGAGCATATTCGAACACTTGGAGACAACTTCTATGAATATATATTATGTGTATTATGCGAAACATTTGGAAATTTCATTAGTACCGTTGTGAGACTCGATTATCATTATTATATTGGCAAAGTTCGAAACCAATCTGAAAATAAACGTTGAAATTTTATAGCAAGCCTCGATATTCAGTGAGATTATGTTTGACACTTATTATATGTTTAAAATAGCTATTCATGCTGTATACTAATTTTTTACTACATATGTATTTGCAGTGAATGTTTTATAATTTCTATCTTCAGTTTCGCTTACAAGTATTGTACTAAGTATACCTGTCGGTTTTGTATACTATTATTATATACTACTATATACTATTATATACTATTATTTTGTATACTAAGTGATACTTAAGGTAGATTGTTAAGGAAATAATTAATCGGTTAGGATTTTGTATTTGTAGTACAGATTGACAATTCAAAATGTACAACAAGAGATTGCGAAAATTATTTGGAAAAATTTTAGAGGTAAATAACAAATTTTAACAGTATGCTAGCATCTGGACCATTCTTTGGCCTAAATCACGTTGGAAGAATTTGAGATAAATTAAGTTTAAATCTGACTTACGGAATGTATGATAGAATAGAATATCTAGCAAACGCAACTATAATCACAAATCTAAAATAGTAGGTAAAACAGTAATCGAATGATACGACGAATATAAACAAAGGCAACATTTATATGTATTATGTAATTGATGAAATTTTTTACATTTTAAGGTTCCAAAAATGAGAATTAATAATTTCTTAATTGTTTCTCAAGTTGTATCTTATTTCTGTTTTGACCGATATAACGACAGCCATATTTCTTTATAGTATTAACGAAATTTCAACACGTTTCATATAACATATATGAAATAATAACATATATCACGTAGGATATAAAAGTTTTTGATGCTTAAATACTTTCGTGAGCCAGTGTACAAGGGACGTGTCTGTGAAACGTTGACGCGTTGGTACACGTGACTTGTTTCTGTCCACGAAGAGGGAAAAGGGGTGAGCTTGCGAGGCCAATTTCGTAAGGATGGAATAGGTATTACAATATAATTTCACAAAGAGGACGAGCTTCTCAGAGTCGACTGGCACGACTTTAAGCGTATCATGCACCCAGACCACTTTTCTCGCGGTTTTCCTCGATAAATTAGAAACTGTCAGGATTAACGTTGATGATAGAAGTCGTTCTGAAGATCACCAGACCGACTCGGATGGTACTGGTTCAGGTCCTAAGTGGAAAACCGACGATTCTACTGTACAAAGTGCTTTCCTTTGTCATGGGTGATTTTTTTAAAGCTGTTTTTGATCGCAGCGTATTGTGAATAGGGGTTGAGTGGATGGTTTTTTGTTTTAGAAAGCTTGTTTGGTTGATTTTGTTGCGAAAAGAGGATTCGAAGATAGCCAAAAACTAGTCGGGCAAAGTGCTGTTATATGTATAGGAGGATTTAATTCGCAGTGATTTCGTAAATGAAAGATGTTTATTTGCACAGTAGAATCTCGACTATCAAAACATCGATTAACGAAATGATGGGTCATCAGAGTATTGGTCAGTGAAATTTTTAGAATGGTTCTTAAAAAATTAAAAAATTAAAAAATAAGAATAGAAACGAAAAGAAATTATTACAATTTTATCCCAAAGTTTTTGTTACTATACTCATTACTTAAGGAATAGTTTAAGAAATAAATTGTCTTTCCTTATATATAATATTTAAGATTCTAGGTTTTCCGTTGTCCTCACTACATTTTTTTGCAATCATTTGTTTTTCACAATTTCAATAGTAATATCGACGATTATTCATTCTTATTAATATTTGTAAAGGTTCTGATAATTGTTCTTTTAGATACATTAGGCATTCATGAAACCTTATTCTAGTCTCATGACCATAATGTATCATAATTATATTATTATTCTTTAAGTTTATTTTCCTATTGAAATATTTATTCACAATTAAACTATGATGAAGTTCCTTTCATAAAAATGGAAAATAAGAGAATACCAATAAACATGAAGATTAAACTTAAATCGTTTGATAAGTATTACAACAATTTGTATAAAAAAATAAGGACACAAATTTTGAATGTTTAAGGTTTATAATTCTTAATACTAATTTACCTACCCCTTTTATTACCTATATTATTTCTTTATCTTTCCTATATTATCGTATCATTTTCATTCTGTAATTACTTTTTTAGATGAATGATAACAATTTTACGTTTCTCTCTCAATACGATTTCTTTTTTCTTGAATTCGTGAGTTCGATATTTCCTTTAGGATCAAAAAATATTAAAGTTTATGCTCTATAATATTCCAGAAAATTTAATTTTATGCAGAAATTCATGTTCTAGCTATAAGCATCAAGTCAATAAAATAAAACGAAATTATTTCATTTAATAGTCTTAAGCTTAAAAACTTGAGAGAATGTAGATGCTTCTGCGATTTCTGTGATTTTCGAGAGTCTTGAAATAGCTTCGAATTTATTGAGATTTAAACATTCTTTTATGCAGATTTAAGCCTTGGATAAATCTTTTCGTAAAACAAGTTCGTGTTTAAACTTTAATTTGAAATCTCAGACGGCGAAAATGAGGCATAATTCACACTCGTTCGTTTAATAGTTTAACATGAAGTGAATATCGTTGGTAAGTTTATAAAGTTTACTTTGTCTAGTGCTTTCGATTTAGGTATACGTTGAATAATTTTGTGCGGACTTTGAATGAAACAGGCTAAAAATATACTCAACTATTTCGCTTTGAAAAATAATTTACGCGCTATACGATTCAGTTTACGCAATGCAAGGTTTAACCAAACTGCGTAAAAATGTTATTATTTTAGTAATTGACTCCATAACAGATTTTTCGTGATCTTCAAATTTATGTAAATATATCGTTACAAGAAGCCGTAAATAATTTCAGATTGATCAAAATGCACAAATTAATGGAATAAAAATAGTGAAAGTTATGGAACATGCAGAAATATTTCGTTTTTTTAAAATACTCCATAATCGTAAATTTAGTTTTTGCTTTAACATGCTGAAAATCATAAATTGGTTTGATTCTATAAAACGATTGCCTCTTCATTAAATTTCGTCGATATAGTTGTAAATAAAATATTAGTTTGCAAAAAAGTTTTATTTTTTGCTCGCATATAATATTTTTTTTAAATATTAAGTATCATATATATATATTAAATTGTGCTCATGTATTTAATTCGTAAAATATTCTTTATTTATATACGTTTTTTTATTTTTTAGACTGAAAATATTAAATCTTTATGTATAATCTAATAGTTATAACAAAGGAAAGTTCTAGAGCTATATAGAGAAAATTGGTAAAGAAAATGTGTTCAGTGATATAGGTCAGTCATAGGTCTGGCAACAAACGGAGTAGATAATTGGATTGGATAGTGCATCAAAGTTTTAAATTGAATTTCGGCGAGTAATCACCCCACAAATGAAGAAAATAATTTATATCTTTGGGTAAGTATAGATCAGTATTTATATAAATTAATTATTCCATACATCGATTTACGTGAGGTCTTAGGTGATTATATGAAATTGCATATTTCATTCAAATTAACATTAACGTAGATGTTTTGAGAAACGTAAAATCTTAATTACTAAGTTATTAAATGGCATAATAAAAATTGTAATATTTCAAATTGAATTTTCGATTTCTAAGTTAGAAACATTTCCTAGTAACTATGAAATTTTTCCACTTCTGTTAAAAGAATAATTTAATTACGAGTTACACTATTACTTAAACGTGTTACATTATTTATAATTGTTAACAAAATTTCTCCAAAAATTTTCTCTATTCTATTTCAATTATTGCACAGTTCTACCCTATATCGCAACAAAAATATACTTATGACGCGACGAGAACAAAAATCGAAGAAACCTTATCTTAAAGATCATCTTTATCATAACTAGACTGCGGTATAACCAGACTATTATGCAGATTCATTTTTTTCAGAATACAATTAAAAAGGCGCAAACTCGGCAGAGCATTGCTTTACCTATTAACATAAATATTATCGAAAACACCATACTAATTCCAATATTTTATGTATTTTTTTAACATTATGCACGTTGTGTATAACTTTGCAATTTCAAATTTCCTATGAATGTACAACAATCTGTCGTCTAATCGTAATTATCCGTAACCGCGTGTAAACATTGCCTATATTTATAATCGAATTAAGGAACGACCAAGTGTCGCTGTCATCGTTCTAGTCGGTCCAAGAGCCGACCAAAAAATGATCAATGAAACGTACAAGCAATTAAACTCCAATTAAAAAGCTCTCCCAGGGAAAATTGCAGGAACGCGACAACGCGGCAGGTTTCAATAAAAAAAAATCCGACACGGACACGGAGGCGCCATATTTCTCCCTTATTCGTCGAATCGTTCGTTCGTCCAGTCGATGGATCGTTTGTAAAGGGAAGAACTCAATCCGCTGTCGAATAAAAAGTTTCCATTCTCTCCTCTTCCCGCCCCCTCATCAAAAAAGGAAAAAAAAAGGAGAAAACGAAAGAATGAAATAAAATAGAAAAGAAATAAGAGAGATAGGATCGTTTCGTAAAGGGCTATAATCAATTTCAGAGACGAGTCTAAATATTTAACGGACCGCGATAAATCAAATTCTATCGGTGGCGTTCGTCGATCGAGCAGTTCTTTTCTATTCCAGCTTCGAGGAAAAATCGTCACCGATAGGACAACATTAATTGACCGGGAATTCGTCGAGCTACCGCCTTCTGATAACTTAAACGTTGGAGGGGAATTGGAGCAAATAGTGCCGTGTATACACCGTGGTCTTAAATTCGTGGTGCAATTGAAGTCAGGGAGATTCTATGGTTAAAAATAAGACGAAAATTAAAGTAATAAAATTACATCGGAGATTTTGAAGAAAATCGAATTTACAAACCTACCAAGTACACGTCGTCTTTTTTAATCCCAACTAGACAGGAGTAGACAATCTACAGGGGTGATTCTATATACGAAAATAAGTGACTAGTGTGGAATAGAAGCATCCCGTTTTGGGCTACCTTTTGGAGAAAATTGAATTAAAAGATTAATCGAGGACTAAGTATGTGGACCAGGCAAGTGCCCGATTAAACATGTTCAATCTCTATATCTTCCCTAAAACAAGGCATTTACTCTACATCTTCGATTTATTTTCACACCTATGATAATCTCCTATCGATTGTCTATCCCGGTTAATTGCGATTACTCAAATTGGTGTATACTTGGCGAGTTACCAAATCCGATTTCTTCGAGAATGAAACCTCCAACATGTAATTTCGTTACTCTTGGTTTCCATTTTAGTTTGAAACATAGATTTTGCCTGGCTTCGATTATACCACGAATCTAGGGCTACGGTATATATAGAGACGGCAATGGAACGAGAAAATCGAGGATAGAACCGAGGCACTGACGGTGACGGTTGGAGGATCAAAAAAGTGGTTCCTCTTGCTTTTTCTACCGGTGTTCGCTAGACTCGAACTGGCTCAAGAGCCACGTATGTTCCGGATGTTATGTACGTCCCGATTTGCCAGAGTTCGATCACGAAATAGACGGATATCAATTGACAAGCGTTTTAGGGAAATCGCTGTAGGCGTTTGATCTCAATTAAATTATCTTCCGGTTGGTATTAGAGGCAAAGCCCACGTTCGATTCGTCGGCATTCGATCCTTCATTTGATCGATTCCTTCTTACATTGGATTCCTACTTTGCTTTACCGTTTTAGAGCTCTTGACGTTATCATACTTTTAATAAAAAATTATTTTAAAGCTTTATTAAATATATATATTAATATATAATATAATCTGGAATGATTTCTCCGTAGTACGCGGGATAATTGACATTGGTTGCTCGGACCATAACGAGTATTATTATCTTCGTATCACGTTTATTTGATTTGTTTTACTAACGAAACATATTTCCACTTGCTTCTTCTGCAGCATCGGAGAATTCGTTATTGTTATTTCAATAAAGTATCTATGTTGCTTCGAATAGTTTATGTATGGCTATCGTTTCACGTTTGGGTTGTTAATGATGTACATTTAACTATGGTTGTCCATTTATATTGTTATTATTAGTAGTAGTAGTAGTCGTATTTTCGTAGTTTGTTTTCTGTTTCTTTAATAACTATTACTTTGTTATTAATGAGCGTCTGTAAACACAGTCATCTCATATTCTTTAATCGGTGCGTTATTTCTAGAAATATGGAGATTGTTAAAACAACTAATGCGAACAATAATTTATAAGGTGGGTTTACTACACCATTGTACATTAGATGAAGATTACTTGACTTTACGATAATAAACCGATCTCTAAAGTACATTTTTTCGGCAAATTGGACCTAACGTACAAGATGACGATACAAAATGTATTTTAAGAGTATTTCATTGGATTTTCGCCGTGAAAAATTTATGCAATTCGACGGTGAAATAGAAACGTCACTCTACGGCTACAAGGTTATAAATGGAGTAACATTTCATCAAATGAAAACGGTTCCGCCTTGAGATCTTTATCTAGCGTTTTACCGTAAAAATAGTGGAATTTCTCTGAAACTAACAATTTCTTCTTAATGCATTTGCGATATTCTAGAGCAAGGATTGGCAACATGTGGTTTCCGGGCACTTAAGTTCCCACGAAGCATTCTTATTGTATCCGATATTTTTGAAATGTGACTTTAAAATGTGATTGTACATAATATAGTTAAGTTTATAAATAGAATTTTTAATTAATAAATTCGTTAAAAATAAGTACGCGTTGAATGTACTTCTAACTTACAACTCCTACTCTAGCAAAATTAATAATTAATAATTAATACGCTTTGTCATAAGCCAGCCATTTGGGATGTTTTAGTAAAAAAATTTGGGCCCATCTCTGTTCTAGAACTAACAGAAGTTACAGTCTATTTAATAGTAATATTTAATTACATTTTATTCATTCATTTAGAATTCTTTGTATTAGATAAATTCTATAATATTTTCAATATATAACAAAAATATTTGAGCTAAAGAGATCAAAATGTATAATGGAATTTTCATTTATTCAAATACTTTGTTTCAATATTTGAAGATCTCATATATTTCTGGCTCCTATATTACATATATTTTTCGGTATAAGTAGGTCCAGAGAGTTAAATTTGTCTGTATTTCAATTACAGATGGATGCTTAGTTGCAAAAGACGCATCCTTCGTTTGCTGATTGAGTTCGTGCAGAAGAATTAAATATAACTTCTCGTGTGCTATCAAGATCATATTTTATGTCATATTTTAGTACGATTTTTTTATAAATATGAAGAACATATCATACATACGTATAATGATGCGTACTAATAGTATTTATAATAAAAAAAGGCATTTGTTACTAGCAGATATTATTATTGGGTAATAGATTTTTCAGATTTTAGAGTACTCAATTAGTGGACTCTACTGTAACTATTTGCTTCCATAAGAAGATGAATACTCACAAAATATTAATCAGACGTCTTGTTATTTCAATAATTCAATAAGTGCATACCTCTCAATCCTCTCAATCCAAAGTTTCACAGTAAAACTTACGATCACGATTGAGGTAGCAAAACGGCTTTGCGCTTATATTTTTCCCCGACTTTTCTTGCGAAAATTGACGAATGATTCATCTTTCCACTATAAAGTAATCTCCATATTTTCACTCTGTTATTCCCTCGATCTTCGATTCGCATCCCTTTGTAATTCTTTCTTTCTCCAAACATTCTCTCCTTTTAAAATTCCACGCTAAACCGTACCTATACGTGCTCTATAACTTTTATTTTTTTCTCATTCAGCTTTTCTCCCACCGTGATCCTACTTCAATTCTCCTATTTGTTTCTTTATTCTTTCTCTTTCCGCCAAGGAGATAAATTCCATCCCTACCTCAGTGTTCATCCCTTCGCTTTACACTTTTAAATCTCTTTCGGGTCCATTCGTTTCTTCCTTTCCCTTCAATTTCTATTGCTTCCTTTCCCAGCCGCTTTCATCTGACAATTTATCTTCTATACGGGTCCCCACCGACCCCCTGGTCTCCTCCTCGTGCTACTGTCCCTTCTCATTCACATTTTCCCGCCACCGTTTCCACCATCGTAGCCACTTCGTCGTTCGATTTATTCTCTCCTCTTTCACGTCTCTCTCTCTCTCTCTCTTTCTTTCTCTCTCTTTCTTTCGGTCTCTGTTTTTCTGTCTCTCTTAATGTCCTTTCCGATTTCTCGTTTTGCCACTGCCGCCCCTCCATCGATTTCAAGCCACGAAAACGTTCGTTATTGTCATCGTGGGGAAACTTCAAACCAAAGAGGAAGACTCGCGTCAGAAGAGTTCTCTTCGTTTTTTGAAGCGAGAAGTGGATCAAGGATCGACGAGAATCGAAGTGTTTTTCTATTCCAGCGAAATCACAAGACGATGTACACTCCCGTTCATAAATGTTGGAACAACTGGGCAACTTCCTGCACAATTGAACTGATGTTATTAGCGAAATTGTACAAGTCGCTAGTTACAAGTTTTCAGCAGTAATAAATCCTCCTATGTAACGGCAACAAGTTTAATAACAAAATGTAATTATACACGTAAATTAAATTATTTAGATTATCTAAGCAACGATTAATTGATCGGAATTACATGGCCATGCAAAATAAGGACTCCGCAAGAAAATGTGGCAAAGTCATTTTTAAGAGTTACAACAAAAGAAAAAAAAAATAATCAACTCAGGATTATTTATTATATAGACGCTTGCAATCTTTTGATTTAGACCTCGTTAAGAAAATGTTTGATGAATTGGTTCAGATAATCAGTGAAGTCTGAAAGTTTGAATCTCACGTGTGAAATCATTTGTAGAATATTTAGAACCAAGGAATAACGAACACGATAGAAAATATAATATATCAAAATTATGTGATCGGAAAGCAATAGACTTTTATTTGTGACTCATATTTATGAGATTTTTATTATAACCTAGTATATAGGAATTCTTGATAATTTAAGATAATAAATTTAAGATAATTGAAGATCATAGGGGCGAAACGTGACAAGTACATTTCTGTTGTCCTTTTAATTTTAATCTTTCTTTATGAATAGATAGGAAAATGTTAATGTGGCATAACTGAAAATTCTAAAAGGGATGAAAAAACACAGAATCAACTTCTTCAGGGTTGATTAACGTACTGAATTTGAAAACTGCCAGCCTATAAGAGATAGGAAATGTGACTCATCGTGTTCTTCATATGCTAAGCGCTCAAATTCGATTACATCGAAAATTAAATCTTAGACAAAAGATGTTATTCTACATTTTCGACCTATTTTCTCACGTAGAATAATCTCCTGTCGATTATTCACCTTTGTCTAATTGGGATCGAATAAATTTACTTGATAAATTATCAGTCTCGATTTTCTTGAGAATAAAGCTTCCTAATAATTCGTCAAGTTTATCTGATTTTCTGCAAATATTCTAATATTTATGAACGAGGATGTACGTTAGGAAAGCAGACGGGGGAGTATTTTCTGTGATGTTCCGATCGCGAAGCGGCCCGCTTGACACGTGCCAAAAGAAATCTCGTCGGTGCGTATGGCTCGTATGGAAGATTGCTCGGCAAAGAGGAACAAGAAGGAGTTGGAAAATGATTGGTACCTTTGTGTCGGGAATTTCAGCGATTCCAACGGAGACGTTGTGGTTAATGGAGCTGCTCGACGATTGGCTGGCTCTCTGAAAGGGAAGAAGTGCGTGAGAGTGTGGATCAGAGTAAATTGCACGCGAAATATTTCTGCAAACGGTTGAACAGACAGAGCGAAAAGGGATCGTCGCTGCGTAAAATGGGATTTCGAGTTAAGTGGATGAAATCGGGGAGGAAGATGTGAAAAGAAGTTGTGGGATATGACGAGGTATTTTTATTGGAAACGATAGGGCGAGATGAAATTTCCGTAAAAATTGGATAGATAGGAGAAGGTTAGAGTGAATGTGGAATTATGCGGAAGTTTAGTATGCTGATATGGAATATTAGCACGTGTATTACGGAGGATTGCTGCTAAACCTTCCGCTGAATCTGGTTCAAAGTTTCTGCATTACAGTGGCGATTAGCAATTCTAAAGTAGGCGATTATGTGTTAGGTTATCTTGTAACTATTGGCCGTAATAAACTGTTTAGTTGCTCTTGAAACTCTGGTAATTAGAGGAAAGTTTAACACTTTACCCTACAATTTTTATCTTACAATGATATCATTCATCTGTCGTACAATGATTCCTAAAGTGGTATATTTAAATATCACAATGGTTGTTATATATTTTATTTAATATATGATATATTTATTTTGCGTTTGGTGAAACGCCAATTGATCAATGTAGATTACATTTCTGTAAGTTCATTTCAACAAGAAAATTTTACAAGAAATATAAATGAATATTTTATTTTACGATCTTAGTTTATTCGTATAAATTATAAATAAATATATTAAAAAAATCGAACAATATACATAAATTAATACATAAATAAATCTTATATCTTATTTCACAAATAACTAATAATATTGTAATATCAACACCACTAGATCTTCTATTAGGGTTTGTAATCTACTGAGATAATTCAAGTTTATAATTCTATTTTATAGCAGTTTTTGTAAATGCCAAGAACAAGATGTAAAATGATCTGGAATCTGCAAGTTTAATTGCATTTCTTAGTTCAGTCTAACGTTTTTTTTATATCTCAAATTTGAAGTTACAGTCTTCAAAAGTTAAAGTCTAACAACTTTCAGAAATAATGAAATCTTCTTACAAGTGTTTTCTTCCTGTGAAATATCTACTGAATTTAACCAAAAGTTTTATTATGTTCTTTTAGTTTCATATTTTGGGTGACTTACAGTGACGATTGTGTTCGATGGAATCTTCAATTAATATCGCACATGTCACAGATGGTTAGTTTTTCTTTGGCGCTAATAAAGGAATAAGTTAGGTTTATATGGACTATTCTCAATATAGTGTAACCTAACACTGTATTTCGCCATTAATTCAAAAACAAAGACACAGCGAATTATACGTTTAGCCAAGTGGAATAATTACAAGCATTGTAGATTGAAACGAGGTTATTTGCACGAGAACAGTTGATACTGTGAGAAGCTTCAGAATATAAACCGTGTCATTTTGGAAGAGATACCGTTGTCGGTACATCATCAGACCTTTAGTAACGTATCAGCATGTCATCAGACATCTAATGCAGCAACAATGCCAGCGAAATGTCAGAGCACTCTTACAAAAGGACACGTTATGCCATCGGTAGCCTGATATCGCATCGGTATGTCACTTGATGAAACCAGTAATACGGCTAAAGGATGAAATCTGTTTTTCGCACAATATAGATATTGTGTATTAAACACGAGCAATTCATGTAGATTTATATTATGCTAAATCCAAGTGTACCAGTGTACTTTAAATGATACTATGGAAATTATAAAGATATTAGATAAAGATATTTGTTTCTAATAGAATGATTATACAGTAATTTTCTTTATTTATCATTATTTCAGATTTGTTTTTACAATCGTTTATTTTAATTTTCTACATTTATTATATAAAATAGATTGACCCAATTAGGACAGAATAATCTAGAACGGCTGGGTTAATAAAATATTATTTCAAGAATAGAAGAATTTTAATTATTCGAGAAGCGTGTCAAGAGCAGTTAGAAGATATTTTTGTATACAATAATAATGGAACAGTCTAAAGCAGGTTCTTCATCTTCCGTTTACCATGGATTCGTTTTAGATAACTTTTGGTTGTCGTGTACTTCCAACTCAAAATTATGTATATTCAAAACGGTCATCGACTGATCATTAACAATCTTCATTAACGTCACTGGCATATTAGTAGCGTAATTTTTTTTATCATAATGACTATCATTTCTCGGTATTTTTATAACATATACACTAAATATTTCCCCGTTTCAAAACAGATGCTTAAATATGTATTTTAAAGCTGTTTTAACACTTTTAAGGCGAGGTTTAAATCCATTCTGTAAAATAACAGTCTTAATACATAACGCATCACGCCATTGCATAAATTTCACCACTTAGTACATCCATATAACTCCATTAATAATAAAAACTGCAGGAATCCCCGCTATTTTTCAACTAGGAAGCTTTTAATCGTCGGAAGTTCTAAGCCGCACGACTGAAGTGTTAATGGAACGGCCGATGGCCACGAGCAAGGGATCGATGGATCGTAGCCCGTAACGACGGCGAGAGCGAACGACCGTTGTAATTTAATTAGTAACAGGAAGCTACGACAATGGATTAATCGCGAAATTAGTGAGTCGGTAAATCGAATGGCCGTGCCGTTGTTGATTTTATCGCGGATCGGGTTCGTCGTTCGCGGAGAACGGCGTGTAATGGACTTTAAAACGCTGGATTTCGCTCTTCGCTGATCCTCTGCTCCGCCGAATCGGTGTTTATTTTTTGTCGGGGGGAAAAAAATCCACGGCCACGGGTGCAACTAAAAGAGGGTAATTGGAACGGTCAGCGAACTTTAGCCAAAGAAAAAAGCGACGGACTTTGAGCGTGCCGGAATCGAGCAAATTCGAGATTTTTCGGTTGCGACCGACAAATGAAAGCAATGAGCAACGTCCATGTAGGCGAAACGATATAATGTAAAGGAAACTCGTATCAAAGCTGCAGGTTTCGAAAATCGTTCGGGTAAAAATTTATTTTATGATAATTTCTTATGACGATTCGCGGGTGTAATTCTATTATTTACGGTGCTTTCCGTACAATGATCGATAGTGGATTAATTCTGGTGAAATATTGGATTTATTATCTAAATCTATGCTATTGTTAAAATACTACGTCTAATTAAAAACACGAGACAAGTGAAATGAAAGTTAGATAAATACAGTTGCGTGTAAAACAGTTTGGAAGAAGTTTAAAATACAAGTGTTACTGTTTTATGGGACAAGTAAATAAATTAAGGAGAGCATTTGTACAGATACTTAAATTTCTTGTTCAGAATTAAGGTCTATTAAAGTTAATGCAGTGGAACTAAAAAAAATTTGAGTGTAGTTTCTTTTTCACATCTATAAGAGATCATTACACGTTCATTCAAAAGTTTTTGCTTCCGTTCAACCCTTTTAAAATCGAATAGCATTGAATACGATGAAATTGAATATCACGTACGCCGAATTCCTTGCAGATACTATATGTTACTTGATACATGTATGTATTACTTTATCTCTTTTACAAAATATTTCTTCCATTCTCAGAGATTTCTAAATAACGAGTATCATAGGTCTTGGAAAAAAATTGTTCAATAAGAATTCAAACGATTGAGGTACTTTTGGAGAAATATTTTGTCCTCTGATGTATTAAAGATACGTTTTACTTGTTAGTCCAATTCTATCACGTCTTATCTGAAATAACTATCTACGTATTATTTTGAAAAGTGATGAAGATACTGAGAAGAGCGACAGCGACAGGAAATCAGTGAAATCAGACAATAATAGTAGCGCTACATCATTGTATAAAAATATAAATAATTTTGTGTGCAATTTATTGTAAATGATGTACTTTTTATTTAACAGCTTAATTTTACTGAAATTCGTTCGAAATGACTATTACTTTGAAGATTAATCGCCGAAAATATTGAACATCAGTAGAATAAGTCAATAACTGTAGGACCGTATTATAAAAAATCACATAGGAGAAGATAATTTCTAATAATAAATATTTATAACAACGTCTTTACATCCTGAAGCCCAACTAAATTTTTAAAACAGTATTTTTTAACTTGTCTATATTATAGTTAAACGAAATATATCGCGTTATTTATTTATATATAATATTTACACACAAGATGAATAGTTAATATGAAAATACAATGATAAAATATTACTTAAAAAAATATTGCCATCTAAAATTTTTCCAGATAAAATATTTTATTCGTAATATGATTCACGTACAATCAGTCACAAAAATCTACATACATCTTTTGAATGTAAATATCTATGGTAAAAATGTTACTCTACGAATTCTTCTAGCGCATTAAAGCACATATGAATTGTTAAAATGTAACACAATTTATTCGTTTTCACATTTATCAAGAAGAAAGGAGTGGATAAAAGATATAAATAAAATTTGGGTAAAAATAAAATACAACGTTAGAAACATCACATACATTCGTTACATCGACATGAGATCATAAAAGTAATAGGTTTAATACCATATTAATATCACGTAATCTCCTAATTCTTTTAATTGGCAAAATCCACCATATCGAATATTCGGTATCATAGCGCGGAATTAACGCAAGAAATATTAAATATCCGTTCCTGTGAAATAATTACAGAACTCTGCATTCGAAATATTGCGATCGTGGCTCGTAAATAGGTAGTTTAACGAGCATTAAATTGTTATTATTTGGCATAGTTCTACCGTTTGTAACGTTAATTTGTCACGAAACTCACGTTCTAAATCATTGTTGGTAATCATTGAAAAGTCAACAAACTCACGGCGAGAATTTATTATTAATCAGAATATCAACTCGGGATTCTATCGAAATCGTTCATCTTCCCAGAAGAATCAAGGAAACGAGTATTTAATAGTCGAACAATATGATCGTTCGTTTGAATGCAAGAAATATCGCGATACATTCTGCCTGGCCCGTTAATGCCTTTTCATAGATCGCGTGAATCGGCATACACGCGTGGCATTAAATTGTGCTACGCTATTCGTTATCGCAATTAGCGGCGTTATTATTACAAACGTCGCGTAATTTCGATCTCGCACGACTGCGAAACGCATAGAACACATGTGCCACGAATTATAACGCTGCACGCGTCTAATCACAGGAATACCTTCGGTGTGAACAATGTGTCGAATTGCGTACTGACGCGACCGCCAGAGGAGCAGGAAGTTAATAACCCTGCCATGAATCGGATTCCATCTGGGGTCGAATGTAATAGCCGTTCTCGAGAATCGTTAGGCATTTGTTAATTAAGATGGAAACGTTTTCGCTTCTAATTCCGTGAATCGTAATTTAATCCTTCGAAAGTGTAATAAAGTACGATAACAGGAAGAATTCGAAGAGTACGATTTAAAAAATGATTATTTTTTTATCGTCCAAATTTCCTACGTTTTTCCTATCAAATTAGGTATAATCCGTTGTCAGGTATGACGGTATTTAAAATGCGAGTTAACGGATTTGTTCATTTTTGTAGAAATGTTACTTATATTTACGGTGTGTTTTTGGAAACTTGAATAATATTTTGTAAAACATGCGGATAAAAACTTGGCTTTTTCCTTGCTTCATAAACTTGTTTACGCATCTTTCACTTTTGATTTATCGTCGGTTGCCATAGCGGAACTTTATTTTCTGCGACAAAATTTTGCTACAAAAAATAATTATTTAAATAACGTATCGTCACACGTGTATCTGGATATTGTATTGGAATCATGGTAAAAACGAAACAGCGTGTTGTAATCCGTTGATAATACTTGTAAATTCGAAGGTTGGAAAATTGTAATATTTTCAATGAATGCAATGATCCGAAGCCCCATTTAGGAATACGCGACATCAACGCTATTTCTAAAGTATATATTTTAATTTTTGGCAACCACAGACCGTAAGCTTAATGTCAATTTACCTACGATTTTTGCAGTTGATTTAAAATGTATCTCAAAACGTTTCATCTGGGACAACATCGGTGAATGTTATTACTCAGTGCTGTAATTTACTAATTGTTTCACGTTTTCATATTTCATTTTAAATAATTACAAATTTTATTCCAGAAATAAAAGAGGACTCAAAAAGAAAGGATGATAATTTAATAAACGTTTATTTTAATTTTAATTACAAATAGACTAAGAAAAAAAAGTATAATAAAAATTCTGTTTAATTTTCAAGAAAGAAAATGAATTTAAATACTAGTATATCCTTTAGATCCTTTAAATTGTTCGTCTTTCAAAATGTGCTAACTAAATTACAATAATGATCGTCGCTCGAAGATATAAGTGGATAAAATAAGTGAAAGAAAAGGAAAAGTTAGGGCCATGCTAAGAAAACCTTCATTTAACGAACGTGCTGAATGACTTCCTCTAAACTAAATCTAGTTATCTGAATCGAAGTTTTATTATATGATCGCAAAGTCATAGGCAATGATTAGAATTGGTGAACTTCGATTACATGAATTCCAGTTATATGAACTATTTGTTCCCAGATAGATTCAGATAAATGAAGATCTACTTTAATTTGATATGAACGCAAAAAAAGAACAAAATTGGAATGTAATATCTGTTTGAAGGCAGACAAAGAGATAAAAAGTTATTGGTTTCCTGTTTGCTAGTGAACCAGCGTATTTTTCTCGTTATTGGCTCATTTATGAATCGGAATATCGAATTAATCTGATATATACATGGAAAGTTAAAATTCAATATCAGGTGTTCATAGTTAGCCTCTACGAAAGCTGGATGTAACAGCTGTAATAGAAAATTATTGGATTTTTGTTTATTAACGGAATATGCTTTTACCGTTAATTTGTAATTTATATGCATGTGTATGTCATATAGAATAGCAAGTTATACTTTGAAGCTAGTACACAAAGATTGGGAATTAATATTATAAAGCGTAAATACGATTTCCCAAAAATTGAGAAAGACTTTTATTTAATAATACAATTGTTTGAGAAGTACTTGTTTTGTCATTGACAATCTTTTGATAATCTATTTAAAATATCGAATAATTTTTGATTCATCAAAAAAGGAAGAATTATGTTTATTATATTTAATCCTATTATGTTTCATATTTTACATGGAAAGAATGATTCCATCATTATGTGAACTAGTTACTAAACAGATTACCGGATTGAGATTGAAAACAATATAAAACCACAAGCATCGATAAAATAACGGTACTGTACAAAAATAAAGAAATAATGTGTTGAGACTTTAATGGTAAATTATAATTTATTTTGTTATTAAGCAACACGAAAAGTTGTATGAATGTTAATGTGCATGTGGCAGCAGAGAGCTAGAATTCTCTCTCTTTGGTTGTTGGTAATTCTGGTGGCTTTCTTGCTCGTCTTTTCGCCGATGGTCAAAGGTTTAAGAAAGTATCTCGACGAGGGAATGAATAAACATCTATGTGGAATGACGAAAAGTGTGGAAGTAACGAAACGGAATTTTAGATCGTGTCGACTTAAGTGGACATAAAAGTGTATACGTGTGTATGTTATCTTTCGTGCAGTATAACGATAAATTCATGGAGCTATGCTCGTAAAATACGCATTCTCGTAGCGCAGTCATAGTTCGCGACGTTTTACTGAATGAAAAACATTGGTACTGAGCAGGAATCATGATAATATTACAGCAATTATTAACTTATTTAAAGAGAGAATGTCAGCATAAATTTTCTTTTCTCCGTGACTGCGTAATAATGTAATTCGATTTTAAATTTATGATGATGGATACAATATTAAATGGCAGCATATAGTTGGAATAAAGCTAAGAACGTTTTTCTATAAATGTAGATAAATTCTTTCTTCCTCGATGTTTCTGTGATTTTTCTTTTTCTATACATTAATTTAAAATCGCATCAAGTACTTAGATATCGATAATTACAAACTACTTTACATTATTTTGGACAGCAGGTTGGTTAGATTTAAGATCATAACGAGGTTGTCTATTTTCTCTTTGCAAAAGTTGTGTTTTAGTGGCTGTTACAAGTTACGTAACAAGTTAAGAATATCAAGAACCTGTATAAAAAGCTATTAAACGACGTATGTTGCAAAGTTATTAGTTTAGGAGATATTTTAACTTTTTTTATTTTGTAAAAGTTAGCGTATAAAAGGCGAGGGAAGCAAATATAAAAGTAGTGCCTTATGTCTCTCTTTGTCGTTCATACGATGACTGTCACAAAATAAAAATTTAAATGTCTATTAAACTAATAACTTTTCGACGTAAGTACATTAATAACTTTTTAATAGAGGACGCCTAGATTTATCGACTAATGCACTGAAACTGAAACCATTTAAACTAACAAAATTGATCTTCGCATGATCTTCAATCGCTCATCCGGAATGTACTTCTAATGATAGTGACGTAAATCAAGACGTTAATATCAAACGAGGCACTCATATATTTTGTATATTCATCAACATTTTACGCGGAATCCTACGAATTTATCATTAAAAACTCCTGAAACGTATTCAAACGTCAGAAAACAAGGCGTCTCGTAACGCGAGGAAGAATCAAGAATAGCTTACACTGAAAAAAATGGATGTAAATCATCGTTATACAAGAAGAGAAACGTTGAAGGAGAGAAGAATTTCTTTTGACGTTACAATAGAAGGCTGCTGTACCAATTATAAAGTTTTCTCGTTTCAGATCCGTGCTGGACGAGTATAACGAGAGTAATGAGATTTTCATTCAGCCGATATCGGTGATCTGCGAATTCAACGAGGAAAGGTAAACCCCAGGCCGGCAATTTCTCCCTTGGATCATTCGTTCTTATTCTTTCAATCCGCCTTTCTATCGCGATCCTTCGAAACGATGAATCAAAGTATCCGGACATTCTGCCAAATTATATCGTCAGTATTCCAATTAAACTTAACGCATCGATTCTTTTTGAAGTTGCGAGAATTATGCAGTCCACGAACATTTGCTTTCCCAACGATCAAACGAGGTCGTTACTATTGTTATTTACCAACTTCTGATATCGAGCGCAACGATGAAAGGACCTTCCACGAAATCGCTTCGTTATTTCTGCTTCCTCGTTAAGTACGATAAACAAGCAGACGATAGAAACTTTATTTTCATTTTAGCTCCCCTCTGTACAAAAAATAATTTCTCTGGGAAAAGTGCACTGATTCGTGCACGGATTAGGAATTAATAATTCGAGTTTCTTAAGAATATAATAGAAAAAAAAGAAAAATTGTTGTGAAAATAAAATAAGAATATTTTGATTTGAATGTCATAGAAATCCCTTCGAATCATTATAGATTTATTTAAGATGGAAACACTGTACTGATTCGGAGAAAAGAGACGATGTTGCAAACATTTTTAAAGAATTTCCTCAAAATTGATTATCAATTATTCCATCTTCTTCAGGAAAATGATCTTCCGGAAATACTAAATCGTTTGTTGAAAAGTTCAACACTAACAATAAAATCCAGAAATTTATAATAAGTGGAATTTGCCTTTGGAAATGCTCGATTAATTCTACGAATAATCTTTCAATCGTTCCTAACGATAGGTCTGTTTTTTAAAACAACGTTAAAATTATTCACTATAGTTAGATTAGAACGTTTTTTAAGCGTGTAATTACTGAAAAAAATCTTCGTTTATAGCCATATGCCATAGCCAATGTATATACAGCTATGTACGTACATATGTATGTTACTTTCATTCGTAGTAATCGTCGTTGTAACTGTCGTTACTCGAACTAACACTTGTAATCCATAACGTAGAAACAGTTTGACACGCACGCAATATGAATCGCAATGCAGCGAGTTACTGCACATGAGCATATTTCCTCGTACAAGTAAACCGCTGGCTGATCCGACCATAAATTTCAAATTAATAGGTCACGGGACAATGGCTATACATTCATACTCGTATATTCATTTGTTCTTGTTCCATAGTAATTTATCGAAATTGTGATTGTATATTTACTGCTTGTCGAAGTTCAGATTGAAAGAGATTCATAATGAAAATATTTTTGCACTCCATGCGCTGAAAGCTAACGCATTGGTATAAAACGATTTGAAACAATATGTTGTAGGAAAAACCACTGTAAAGCCCCAAAGTTTTGGATTTAAAAAAATATTATTCAAAAGATAAAAGACAGACGCTTTTAATGTTAGAATCTCTAAAGAAGCGTAAAATATTCGAGATTTTGACTTTTGTATAATACGTTAAAACGTTGCAACGATATGTGCTTAATGAATTTTAAAAGCTGGAAGTTTTAAATTTTCATAACTTTGTAACTTTTCAGTTTAACTAGATTTCAAGTTTCGAAATATCAGAATGTTTTATTTCGCGGAATTTTATGGCGTTAAATCAAATCCTATATATCTCTGTTCTAAAATTCCGCCGAGTTTTTAAGCTTTCAACAATTTCAAATTTTTCGTATTGCGAACGTTTCGCTGATGCGACAATATGTGAAAGATTGGGAAAAGCTAAATTTGTCACGTACTGTATCAATCTATCGCATTGATCCATCTCGTGTTATTGTGAAATCATCTCGAGATATATATAATTAGAAATTGAACTGGTTAATGGTATCCAAAAAGTAATTGTTAAAAGTTGAAATATTCTAAAGCGTAACGATGTCACTCTTTAAATATTTCATACGATCTTTCTTGAAAATACATAACTAGATTACCAGTATATTAACTCAAGTACTGATCATACTTATATTTGTCTTACTCAAAGTGTGTCCCTTTATAATTAATACGATACTGGATACCCTGGAGATAAACTAAATGAACAGATTTTTAGAAATCTGTATTTGCAATCAATTAATCAACCAATATATACATATGTACCACGTAACGACAACCAAAAATTCAAAAACTTGAACACAGTCACTTACAGCCGTTCATGAAGCGATGGCGGTTCCAAAACGCGTATAGAACATTTATAGTCCACTTTGGCCGATATTACGTCGCTAATCGTGCCATTCGTGTAACTTGTCATCGTCGTTGCGCGTCTACAGAAGCGGAAGTGATAAAAGAATGATCGTACTATAAATCGTAATGAAACAAACGAGTAGACACGAAGCGGATTCTGGATGGGGTGCCGAGGGCTGCTGACAGCTGCGGTCGTAAATTCCAAATTAGCGGTCGTGCCAGCCATGGGATTCATTTATCTTCATCCTAACTTATCGCGCCTATATACTTTACACGATAACCACGTGATACAGATACGCGAGGACCTTTAATAAAAAGGTAGGCCGATATTGATTCGCTGGTAAGTTCGATCGAACAACAGCACCACTTGTTGTAGAGTTATTCGTATTATGTGCTAGTGTAAAAGAACTGCAATAATGTTTTTGTAACATTGATGCGTAAAAATTATCCCTCAAGTGATCGTGTCAAGTATCACGAGGTGATTCACAATGATTTGAGTTAAATTATTTTAGTTTAGAATATCTATTTCGTTTTAATTCGGGGTTTGTATTTTAAGCGATAAGGTCAACCAACGACATTTATCGTGTAAATTAAGAATTTTTATTTATCGTGGAATACAAATCGAAATTGATGACCGGTTCAAATTCAGCGCAAACTATTATGGCACCTATGACCTACTGACACCAATTGAGAGTTAAAGTTAAACCTGTCTATCAAATGTTCTTGCCTGGCAAGGTGTACGTTTTCCCTACATATGTGGGCAATATATATCTCGAAGAACGTGTCTTATTATGGAAAGGTTCAAGTTAAAGATATTACAATAAAATTGTCAATGAATTTTTTTATGTAGAATGACCGAGCTAAATAGGGTCACCTAAATATTTGCCTTGTTTATTGCCGCATGAAGAAACTTCTCAAGACAAAGTTATACTAATACTTCGAATAATGAGAAAAAATGAATTAACGCAGAATTTTTTATTTCATTTCAAACGATCAAATATGATATACATATTAACATACATGAAAAGAGAAAATCATGCATTTATATGTTTCTTTCTTTCGTAATAACTGGCGACGATACCTTATTCATATTCCCAGACAACTATCATAAACGATATGGAAAAAGTCAAGAAAGAAATTGCACAAACGTGCGATAAGATATTACAGGGAGAGCAGATAGTGTGAAATTAACACGTCAGGTGTGTGATCGGCTGACAGAACAGTGATGTTTGTCATAACGGATCACGCGTCTTGCTTCCTTTATAAGTTTCGACCATGATATACGGTCTTACGAAACTTTGAAGAACTTGACTCCAACCAACCTCCGTTAACGCGAATATAGAAGATGTAGGATGCGTTGAACCCAAGGTATGATAACGTGTCAACTACTTTTGCAATAATCTATCTATAGTATTAAATGTAGTTCCATCCAATAAATATCTTTTCCTGTTAGCAAACTTCAATTTTATAATTACGATTAGAATATTTTTCTTAAATATTTACAAGTACATAAAAAAAATAATACAACTTCTTTTTCTCAACACTAGTTCTCTCACAGTTAGCTAAATTTGTTCGTAATATGTTAGTTTCAAAGAATTCTAGGAATTAATTTGCTATGAAGAAAATATGAAAGAATATATTCAATTCTAATGAAAGTTTAAAATTTTTATTTGTTTTTAATCTTTAATTAAAAAGTTTTTAACTAATTAAAATCTAGCCCTGGGACTATAAACGTTGTTGCAGTATCCTCAAATTGTAAACGTGGATTTTTCGAAACATCTTCAAAATTCTACGTTCTAAATTAAGATCATCCTAAAACTTTTGCCAAATAACTTTTCTTAGACGGGACGCACTATATTTGTTATTAAATGTTTTATGTGTCATTGATTTAAACGTCATCATATTATCTAGCGTTTATTTTCGAATAATTAGCTTTTAACCACTTAATTTATGTCGTGATTGCAATTTTATATTCTCGCTTCATTTCACGTATTAACATTATATGTATGCTACACCGAAGAATTTCAAATGACAGACTAATGACACACCACTACATAAATTACCCTTATCTGCTAAATGACATTACATATTTATATTGTGTGACGCAATATTAGACACGAAATGTGCTGCATTCGTCCAGTTTTAATTTTAATTTTTTAATTTTTGTTCATTAAAAATTGGCTACACGGATAACGTTGCTGTTAATATGACAGCTAATAAAGAACGTAGTAAATAAGTAAAACTTATCTTACTGTGAGTTTATAAACTTACGTATGACGTGTCAATGCTTTTGCAATTAATCATCACTATTACTAATATTGTATATATCAAAAGTAAGTAATATTTCCATAGGATTCAATGTGGATACATGTCGATATTTAATCTAATGAAAAAGAAATTTTTCATCAAAGTAAGGATATGAAAGTTAACACGATCTACCTACAGAGACAAAACATTCAGAGCAATGATTATTCCATAAAGTATTTTCGAGGCGACTTTTCCAATTTCGTTCGATTTACCTTTTTTCGTAATTTTGATGTTTGATGAAGGAAGAAGCTCGATTTAAATATGAATTACTTTTTAATCATTGCTGTTAAGCCCACGAAACGAACGGCTATCGTGAAATCTCTTTATCAGTTTATGTCATATTTTCACAGGGAAAAATTATAGCACGTTGATTATTCATACGAATTAATGCCTCCATCATGATCGGTTCGTTCGCTCGATTCCTATCCTCGTGCTCCAGCTTTAATATTTTAACACGGTACATCAGGTCATACTGTTTATGGTATCGAAATATTGATTTCTGATCGTTAAACGTATGTATATGTGTATGAAATCGTTATAACCGGATGGTATTACGTAACTAAAAATGCAAAGTTGCTTTTGGTACTTAATGACATATGAGTAATACTGGATGGAATATATGTAATGTAATATATGTATTTCAGTTAAATTAGAAGTAATTGAATCAGTGATGAAATATTTTGTAATCTTTCCTGTTATTTTATCTAATTGAATACAGTTTTGGAGGTAACTAACATTTACAATTAGTGGTCCATTTTTTAAGCTTGCTTTAAACAAAAATTTATATGTTTTGATAAAGTAACAATTAGGTAGATTAGCTCTTATTAATTTCAATATACTCCCTTTACTTACTTCGTACTTTCAGTTTTTCAATTGTCGCTTTTCGTTAATTAATGAATGAACATTGTTTATTTTTTTCTGATAAGTGAACACCTTAATAGTCAATGAAGTGAGTCAGAAATCCGAGTATTTTAAATTAGATTAATCTTTTTCACGTTTCAGTAATTTGAGTTTGAATACAAACGCTTTATTATTGAAAAATACTTTGCAGATAGTATCTACCTATACTATGCCAATCGTTTATCAAAGGTAAATTATATAATTCTTTTATATTAGAATAAACATGATTGTACTCTACTTATCGAACTTATAAAATCCAAGTCATGCGCAGTAAATCCAAATGCAGTAAAAATTGAGTAAGAAGATGAATATCCTTTTTAGCGAATTACGAGCTATGTGAATTATGTGTCCTCGGTTTTGTGTCACTTTTATATTGCTCCTTGAGAAACTCTTTAATTATCATAATGCGTTTCAAGTATCATTTTGAACTAATAGGATAAATCAAAGTATTTCTTGTTAATTTAATAAAGAATTAAACAAATCAAAATGTTCTTCTCTTTATTATATACCTTATCCTTATTATATATTAAAATCTGTTTTTTGCTCATAGTTAGCAATAGTTAAGTTTCAATATTCCGAAGCTCTTCTCATATTTGTTTAAATAATTCGTGACGTAAATAATTATCTTCCACTTCTTTCGACACGAGTAATTTCCAGATTAACTACGACTCCACTCAGTTAACGTAGGTACTATACTCCAGCAAATCAATTACAAGCATGCACAACTCAGCGATTTCTCTTATCTGAAACCAACTTCCCAGAACGCGGACAACATCCATCTACTAATATCGTAACTTCATATCGTAAATCTTCATATCGATCATCGATCGATCGATGTAATGACAAGTAACGAGTCGAGACGAAAATCACAGCGATACAACGTTAGTCAGTCAATTTCTAAAGAGACATTTCGCAGGTCGTCTATGGTCGTTAGTAGGTAGTCACGAATTGCCGACCGGATCGTTAGGTTGATAGATCGGCATGCAAAGGGCCAGGTGCCCTGGATACAGACTGACACGCTAGATGACAAAGGATATGCGTAAATCACACACGTGCCATTGACTCGAACGATGACTTCCTGGAAACTAGTCAACTGCGCGTCAAACTTATCTTAGAATTGAGACAAAAAATGAAGTGAAAGAAAGGACATCGAAGTTGCTGAAAAATACGTTATTCAAACCATATAATGTATACCTGCAGTCATCCGCAAAAGCCTACGCACAAGTATCAAGATTTTCGTATCTGACTTATCAACAAAAAAAGCTAGAAAGATGCACTTTGTCGTAAAATTAGTCATACCTATAGTTAGAAAAAAATGAAATGACGAAACTTCAATCTTTTCAACGCTAAGAAAATGATAGAACATTACTGATGTTTATACAGGGAACTTGCAAGACATTAATGTAGTATCGTGTCTATTATCTTTATGATTTCACGTAGATATAACAGGAATATGCAATTTCTGTAACATTGTTTTATACCTCTTTTACTTCTTTTTTCTTAATAACGATGAAAATTAATAATTTTCGTTTTAATGATATGTGTTTTAATATAAAAAGAAATCGTAGCTTATACGATAATATTTTATATTTGTAGGGTGTACGTACACTTTTCTGACTGATTATACACGACAAGTACTAGCTGTACGTCGAGTCAACTTGACAAGTTAGAAAAATATTGAATGGATAAAGTTTAATTGAAAACGTAAAATTTTTATAATGCAGCTACATATGCCAGCCTTGCGCTACGATGATTATGGCACAAGGTTTAACGAAATTGTTATGTTAATAATTCAGGATGAATATCGAAATCATACTATAGTTAATCACTGTTCAAACATTTAAAGAGCAGTGGAACTACTAACAGAAATTGAATATCTGTCTTATATAATAACTTTCCTTATTTATTCTGTTGAAACGAGGAATAATGAGAATAGATGAATATTTTCTATTTGCATTACATGGGGCAGAGAGGAAGAAAGAAATACTGAGGAAATGACAAAAACTGTGACTCAAAGATTCGAAAAACATATACTTTATGCTTTCTTTTGCTGAAGACTTCCCTTGGTTCCTTTGGTTGGATCTTTGACAAGAATGACTTCAATGCTGCTGAAGCTTAATTTTAATTGCAAATTTACCTTTTTCTTCTTCTACTTCGACTTCTACGCAGGAACATCTTAATGCGTTCCGGTAGTTTATCTGACAATGAGAGTTTGATATCGTTTTCTAAGATAAATTTTATTTTTCCAGACAAATGGACAATTGGAATGACTTAATATGGCTTCACTGAAAGTTATATACATTAACCTCATTGAAAAAGAGTATTACGTGATCTGAAATTTGTAATTAAAAAGATATTTATAAGCAAGAAAAAGTTTGTAAAGTTCTGTATATAGAAAAGAAGCGTTCTGTCAGTTGAAAATTTGTTCTTCGAATGATAATTCAACTAAACTAACTCCCTGATTCGTAACAATAAATATTATTACTAAATAGGTCTTTACTATTACTACTAGATAGGACTAAACTAAAAGTTGAAACTCCTCTCGAATAAAACATATTCAATAGTCTTACAAATACTTTAATATGATTTTGATAAAGTATAAAATGTTAAAAAATTTTGTATTAAGACGAAGAGTGTACTTGCACTCTGCAATTGTATTTCTACAAATGTATGTACATACACATACATTCGTTTTTTATATGTTAAATTTGATACAATCGAAGTAAAAATACTGGTTGAACTAGACTCAAGTACCCTAATACTGTTTTGAACAAAATATTTGATAATAAATGATATACATAAGGAAAATATGCGTATATTTAAAAAGAAAGTTCCAAAGCGCACCTTTAAAATGATGCAAGTATATTTTTTTGGCTAATTCGTTGCATTTAAACGAAAAACGTAAAGTTGCAGAATAATGGATTTTCTTATACCGTTCATCTTTTTCTAATTCCAATCAGAAAACAGACATCACTTGTTTCAAATACATAAATGATCCCCATACATGTATTTACGCATTATGCATATATACTATATATACTACAACGATAACATAAGGACTTTAACATCTTCTGTTTCCAACTTCTTAAAATCTACTCCAACTCCATTAAAACTATAGCGTCTCGTGGTTCTCTTATTCATTGAATTTCAAATGAATTCCACTTCCCCTACTCGATATCTCAAACATCAAACCGGCACACCAAACCATTCTCCATCGTTACGATAAACAACAGATCAAGCCGATTTATCCTTTATCCAAGCAGATCAATGACCAACTTACTTATTTGCTTTACTCTCGGCCCACTGTTTTCTCTTCAACTTTACTTTCTGTCTCCCGTCACCGACGATATTAAGTCGCAACGTTTCAGAGGAAAGAAGTCTCGCCGTTTGAAATTCACCACGCGTTGCATTGAGTGCGGAGATCAAGATAACTCAAAACGGTACTCCATGTATACGAATATGTTAAGGCGTCGGTAATAGTTAGTTTTAAACCGAATTCGTGTCGCGTACGTTACGCTATTTTTGGTTTTAGGCTTTCTATATGTATTTTTACTATACACCGTGGGCCTAAATTCGTGGTATAAGCGAGATCGGGCAGATTTTATCACCCAAAATAAAACGAAAATCAGGAATAACAAAACCTTCTTTAAAATTATGTTAAAATAATTGCGTTAAAGACTGATCGTGTCCTATAATATACAATAAGTTTGATTATTCGTTAAAAAGTTCAAGACTGAATTTGAAGACTTTCGAGCTTAGCTGTCTGAAATAACTTTACTAGCTTTTCGTATTATTCATCGTTTCTTTCAATAACACGTAACCGTAACGATCATACACATTTCACGATATGATACGTTAGATACATTTCACAAAACACAAAAGTTGAACAGAGAGATTAGAACACGAGTAGCATTCCGGCAGCTGTTCGTTGGAGGGGACGAACAAAGAGATTGCAGTAGCCACGGTGAGAACGGATGAACGGAGAGGAAATTCTGTTGCAGTCGAGTCTAGTTCAACCCTAAATTTTGGCTATGCGACGAACTGCGGTGTACCAGGCAAGATAGAAAGGGAAAGAGAAAGAGATGACGCTGAAAGAGACTGTCTGCGAAGCTGGAAGCGCGCCGGTCGGATTTTCGGTCGGAAAAAGGATTTTCCGTGTCCCGCGGGACACGTTCGCGGGGTCGAAGAAAATTTCGTATACGTGTTTACCGTGGCTGGATTCGCGTACGTGCTAGCAGACGCGGAACCAGAGATGCTGCCAGCACGTACTGTATCCACCAATATAAACAGACCAGTAGCGGTAGAATTTGCGGAAACGACGAATCCGAATTCGCTTTCTCGGATCATCTTGTTCCGCTCGCGTTGTCGTGGACCACTGTAATTGGGTGGTACAATCCCTTATTGGCTCGAACCTTGACGATGGTTGCTTGAATAATAGTTTTTTGATTTGTGAAATTTGTCGTCGATGTTTGTATATAGTTGGAGAAATTTACATAAGTGGTTGGTAGTTGGTAGCTGGTTAGGTATAACGTTAATAAGAATAGTGAAAAGGAGTTCATCGTTTTAATTGCGAAATAATCAATCAGTACAATGATACTTGGCTACTAACTCCTTGGTTTCACATTAGTCTGATAATATAGTGATATAACGTATAGAAATAATGGTAATAACATTGTATGCAAAGTATACGGTGACGAGTCAATCTTATTTCATTCCTGCGTCGAGTGGTTAAAATAGAACCACTTAAAGCTTTTAGCGTATTTAATTTTTTCAAGTAGAATCGTGAATACATGAGAGAAGTTTAATAGCAAAAAAGAAAAAAGAAGACTGCAGAGATATACCTCGTCGTTCATGAATATTAGGATGGCTGATAGTGTGAGACGGAATGTGATAATTAGTCCAGATTATTAGGAAAATGATTCGTGCCACGATTTTATACGAAATTCGCAACAAATATCTGTAAAAGTTATAGTCAAGAGAAAATTTCATTTATTGAATAATTATAAACTAAAAATTATATTTATATATAAATATGTTGTCTTCTATAACTATCTGATCTAAACTTTACTAAAATAAATCACGATGAATTAGATAGAAAACTGAGAAATTCGTAAAAAATCTGAGTTTTATTTGTATTAATTTGTAGTTGTTATTGTTGATGAATTATTATTAAGGACGTGTTGATATAACGAGGCATTACTGAAATTTGTACGTTCTCTTTAGCTATCGTAAATTCACTTGGATTAATTGAATGTTTTAAAGAGTATAGTTTCAATGGTTAATATCTATTATTTGCTAAAGATATTTCCAACATATTAATTACTGCACTGGATATTAATATATTAAACGAACATTCAGATATTAGTAGAAGAAAGAATTGCTTTCAAATCACTAAGTAAGTAAGTAACCCTACCATGATTTATGATCTTCTACGCTTAAAGAGAAATCAGCGCTATCTATCAAAAAGCTTAATTTAATCTCCATCCTGATTCCTTGGAACATCATTAAGCTTAATTACCAACACAATTTAAATAGGAACTCAGTACATTATTATCATATTTGGTTTTAACTAAATACTAGTACAATTCCAATCAAATTATAACTAAGAATGATTTAATGCATAAATTTACGATGGAATTTAATTTTTGAATTATTTTAATTTATTCTATTTTTATTTATTAATAATGATTTATGTCCTAATAGTTTCTTACAATTATATGAGAGATTATAAACTATTAAAATAAAAATTTAATCATTTGATTTCGGTTCTGTTTTGTTGATTGGAACGCTGACGGTACAATTCATTTCGCTACTTGTAGAACAATTTTTTGATCCGTGAAATTTGTCATTGGTGATATTAGTTAGACAAATCCAATTGGTAGTCGATTAGATGAAACATTAACGGACAGAGAGCGGAAAAGAGTTCATTATTTTAATTGTGGAATCGACAAGTTCAACTCTTGGCTATTAGACCTGTAAATTGGACGTTTATCTGCGTTAGAAACCTTCTTCGATCTTAAAATACACTATATTTTAGACAAGAATTTTCGCTTCATTCTGGTGACTCGACGATCTCATAAAATCCGATAAAAATTCTTTTCCTCTATCTACTAATTACCTTAATAAGTTTAGTTACTAATGAAGTCGACTGAATTGTTTAATTAAAATTCACAATATTTTTTATGAAGTAATTTTACATTGCCGTAACTATTTTAATATCCTCTGAAACTTCAGCCATTTTCAATTTAGTCTTCGCTAACTAACATTCTATCAAAGTAGAATTCCATTGACACGAACCCTTAAGTAACTTCGATCGCATTCCACAACTTGATACATCTAGGAATAATTTAACTTTCAAATAGAAGCGTGAATCTTAAATTATAAAAAACAATACAAAAGAAAGGTTGCCAATCATGGAATACTTTTTTCCAATTTTGAAAATTAACCATTCAATTAATAGGATGAACTGCATTTCTAATAGTAAATTTAATTTGTGTAATCAATTTCTAAATCACTCTTAAAAGTATCAGATATTGCATTATTAATTTACATAAATACTTTACAGTAAATCAATTGGAAATCAATTCACAATTTGATTGATACTATCATTTAAATCTAAGTCTAATTGCCTTACCTGTTTAATTGCTGACTGTACATTGATCTAAAACTAAATGCTAACTCTCTGAATACTGAACCATTTAGTGAAAGCTAGTTTCTAACGCTACTAACTAATTGATCTAATTAGATCAAATTGAAAGCTAACGAGTCTATTAAACTGAGGACTAAATTGCCACGAATTGATCGTTTAATAAAAATTTTAAGAAACGATAAGTATGATTAATAATTATTATCTCTCTCAATGTGTATATGCTGTGTGTACACTGTTTATGTGTATAAAATGTAAACTAACAATTTTTAGATGATATTCTTACTACTGTAGGATAATCACCATGCGAGTTATATTTTACATATAATGAATGTATTGAAAATCATGTTCTGTTTCTACAATAAATTTCGTTTAATACAAGTTACACAAACCTGTGTAATGTTCACTATTAATGATTAGCCTATTAACGGTTCTTATCCACTATTAATGATTATTGAATATTATATGGTAATTTATTATCATGCCTAAATATTATTAGGTTTATGGATTATTGAATATTATGCAACATTACTTTTGTATAATATTCATCCTTAACTAAAATATAGTTCTTCGTATTAAGCGTATATTTGATAACTCTATGTATTAAACCATCGTATTATAAAAATGAATCTGATGTAGCTAAGATTAAGGTTCTTCGTAATTGAAGGTATCCACGAGCTGATGCTTTTGCATTTCTGTAATAATGAAATAAAAATTCAAACTTTCGAAGAGTTGAGTAGTTTGTAGTCAAAGGATGAACTGCATCAATTATTCGATTGTAATATTATATTTGACTAGTGATATTATAATTATCTTTGATTATACTCTCTTCGTTAGAAATTTTCTAAAAAAGGCTAGATTAAGAATAAAAATAAATAAAAAACCCATGCGTATACAAGGGATGTTTCTATTAGAATTTTAAAGCGTCAACGACCAAGAACCTCATGGAACCTCATGGAAAAGTTATTTTATTTTTATACATATATGTACATCACATATTCATGGTGCATCATCTACTACGCTTCGTCTACGAATGTGTTGCATATCAGTCTACCAAAATATGAATATGTACTTCACTTGTAATTTTCCATCATATAATCAATGCTTGCAATATTTAACTTGTTACTTTCACCAATTGCAAATTTTGATCCCGCCTAATTTATAATATGTCTATTACAGTGCGGTAGTTCCAGCACGATTAATGGAGAGGAAAGCGGTACAATAATCATATAGGCAATGGAATCGTAAATCGATCGTAAGGAATTTGCGACGAAATGGAGCTTCGAATTCTCTTCCGAGATATTCGTTATCGTTCGATGAGAGTTTTCCCATTCGATGCGTCGCAACTTCTCTCTATGATTTACGACCCTGGCCATTTCATAGCTAAATCGCCATCTTCCATCGTACTGGAAGTTGGCTCGTTTTGTCACCATGGACCATCTTCTCCTCGACGATCGTCCCCGCATTCTCTAAAACGCTACTGATCCTTCTACTACCAGTTATTCCCTGAAACGAGGAATTACGCTTCGCAAGACTCTCGTGCTGGCCAAATATGGCTTCGTTCCTCGCGATCGTGTTTCTGCCCCTTTAATTTTAATGCGAGAAACGGTCCTCCCTGTTCATGATCGAAACCTGTTCCTTATGGCTTCCAGAAAGATACGGTTTCACTTGTCTAGTAAGCGTTAGCGTTGCTATAGCAGTATGGAAAATTTGGAAGGGTTTCTGGAGGCGGTGGAAGTTTTCAAGGACGATTACGATATATGTGTTAGGTCTCGTAAATTATATTTTATCTATAATTGTTTTCCAGTCAATGTACATTATTGAATTCTGTTTCTTAATGCTTTAATTATGAAAGCGAATGGGAATTAAAATGAAATAATTTTGTGATGTTAATGTTTTTTTAAAACTTTCTAAAACAATTAATTAAACGTCGCAATGAACAAAATACACCGATTATTTATTTAATATCTTTCAATCCTCTGATTTAGATATCACATTTCGGTTTACGCGGTTTCCATTTCTTGCATTATACTGTACTTTTCCTATCGATGCTAGGTAGCACGATACGGACGATGCACATTCTTCGTTTAACATTTATAGCACGACATTGAAGTCTCCCTGGCGAATCGTGACTGATAAAAATAATAGATAACGTTTAGAGAACGAATTTCCATTGGGCAGACGATAATATCTCAAAATACTAATTTAAATGAAAATTGGAAAAGAATATGCAAGTAAAAACGTTGATATATATTTTTCGTAATTTCATTATTCTATTTTGAAATTAAATTATTAAAATTATTGGACAATTAAAATTGCGGGATAGACAATTAATGCAATTTTAATTGCAGTAAAGTTTAATTCACAAAAATCTTAATTAGCAACGATGATTATTCATTTCGTATTTAATGATTGCATCTGTACGGAAGAGTTTCATTAAATATGTTTAATTGTTAAACCTGTTTCAATTTAAGAATGTCCCAATAAAAGCTCCATTTACATGTCGCTACTTTTCAATTAAAACCTACATTCATGGAACGAGCATTGCAACGATGCAATTACGAATTCAACAGTGTAGCCAGTAACCACAGAACAACACGAACTTGTTTCATTCTAAAACATTTAAATTCCGGGGCAAGCCGATCTGAAATGCAGTAAAACTTTTATATCGTACCAATCCACCACGATCATACAGTATCATGTCACGATGAAACGTATGAAATGATTACCCAATTGCACCATTTTCGAAGTGATTCTAACTTTTCTCGCTCCTAATAATTTATTTAAGAATAGTTTTATCTGAAGATCTATAATAATTTTATTCGCTTTTGAGAAGCTATTATCAAACAATTTTGGAAAATGTACTTGTAATTTGTTTTGTGTATAATAACGAAGAATATGGAATGTATTATAAAATATTTTCTTAATATAGATTTAAATTGCTTTTTGGCAAAAAAGAAAATATTTAATTGTTTGGAAATGTAATATTTAAAGTTTGATATTGTCCAGAATTACGAAAGATGATCGTATTTTTGTAAAATGAGAAACTTAGTTTTGCTAAAGATAATGGATGTCCAGCGGTGAGCTAAATTATGTATTGTTTTTAATAACATGTGTATTTGATGTCGCTAATTTCCAATTTTTCACTCTGTTACTTTTTACACTTCATCTACTTTTAATATTCAGGGGAAGAAACAACAGCATCTCCACTTAGGTTATTTATCTATTTCGTTAATTGTATAGAAATTGATAATCTATGAATAGATAATAGAGCAAAAGGCTTCCCTGGCGAAAAACAAACATCACTTTCAATTAAAAAATGTTTCGGTGAAACGAAAATCTGATTGGCTTGACAATAATTCAATAGCTGAAATCTTGCGTAAAAACGATTTTAAACTGTTACTAACGAATAAAATTCTAAGCAACTTAAAATGAAATTCTAATGATGTAACATCCTTCGATTTCATACAGTTTTAATCGATAGGAAATCACGATAAGATTAATAGTCGCTCGGTTTCCTGCTTCTATATCAAAATTATGAATTTTTCAGCAACTCCTTCGGCAGCGATCTTTAGAATCTTTCTTTTATACAATTATGAAAAATTGACATGTTCAGATTCAGTTGAAAATATACCTCTGATCAGCAAAATTTTCTTACAGATGCGCAAGATTTATTTTGTCTAAAGACAGAATAATTGTTATCGTACCTCGAAACCGTAGTACAGTAGTCTTTGAAACTTGTGTAAGACTCTATAGAAGCCTCGAGTTCGATTCATTTCTGTAGCAAGGTAAGACGTTTCCTTTCCACTTCCTTTTTCGTTTTATTCGCGTTCGAACGGCTGCAAGCTCCACGATAACTCTGCCTGCGATTTATGCAGAGGTCGCGCGTTAAACCGCTCGAGCGTGCAACGTATGTTACTCGGTGGCGTCTATAAGGGGTGAAAAAAAGAATAAGGTATCCGACTTCTCGCATTCGATTCGGATAATATCCTGTTCCGCAAATAATATATGTAAACCAAGAAAAAACGACTACATCGTCATTGATGCAAGTAGGAAGTAATCGACAAGTAATCCAGTCACTTGCCAACTTTTCGTATATCGGACAATAATATCGGCGAATTGCGCGTGAGACGAACAAAATTGCGAATTTATGAATTGAGCAAGTGGCAAATTGTAGATTATAATCTCACAACTTCTTGCGTCTCTACAAAGTTAACATTCAATTCGTTCTTGAATATTCCAAATACGATAATCAAATGACTCGCAATTTGTAAAATTTTCTCTCGGAATGTCATCACTTTCATTATCGAACGTATTAACGTCACGCAAGGGAACTTGTCAAGTGCCAGCAATTTGTTGCTCGCGACTTATAAAATTTCGCTGATGACCTTCAGACTTTCCATAGATACAAAGAAATCCGCTCAAATCTAACGATAACGCATTCCAATTTCCTAAACATATAAAGGAAGGAGTGAAATTGCGTTAAATCTTCGTGAACATCTCTACGAATTTTCAAAAAGTGTACGATGCGTCCTAACAACAACTCCATCCAATAATTTCACTGATCGAACGTTCCCTAATAATATTCCTCTATACGAGCACACAACCTTGAAATCAGCTAGCTATAAGAAATTTCACGAGACGCTGCGACGTCGAAACTTCGTTGGTTCTCTGATCCAATAAGGTGGCTGAAAATTGTTCGTAGAAGCTCGACGAGCGGGATGGCGGGATAGTTCGGCGAACCCTCTTTACGGGTCTATTCAGCAGGCAAAATGCGTACACGGTCGTGTTTCGCGGGTCGGAAATACACGGAAGAACGATGATAAGAGGATGAGACAAGAAGAGAGAACGTCTAGAGGGTGGGAGAAAGCGTTCCATGGATCTATGTAGATAGCGTGAAAGCTCTGAAAGGGTTGCACACCCGGACCGGGGGCAGGACTCGACGAATCTTGCCAACTGCACTTGAAGATCGTAACCGGGCAAGTCTGGAAGCTTTTATTGGCCACGTACACTTACGAATAAGCTCGTAACGAGTTGCAATTTTAACCCCCACGGGAGATCCGTGTAACGGTGTAGAGCAACGAGCCCTTCGGTCTTCTCTGCGTGAAGCAACAAAAAAAAGTCTGACGATGGGGGGGAGGGGGGCAACAAGAGCAAATTCATGACGCCTGGAAAAGAAACGGAGCGGTGAATTCTTGGCGCAGTTTTAGGAAATCTATTCCGTTCTCGTGACCATTCCTTTCCGTCTCCCTGGAGTTCGAGTTCATTAGATGGCATGAATCTTGTAAGAGACGCGTTCGAACGAGCAAATTGATTTCTGAATCTTCGAAATATTTTACGCAGCGAGGCGATGCAATTTGGCCGATGCAATAAGTGTCGCTTATTTGGTTTACGTTTTTCGATTTGATAGGTGGAGTAGTTATCGGAAAGTTAGAAGCTCTCTTCGTTAATAAGACTCTGTTCGTTGATAAGGTTTAGGTTTGTATTGTGTAGATTGAATTTGTCTGTGGATAAATTTATTTGGCACTAATTAAAGTAATTTATTATATTAATTTGTTATATTACTTGATTAAATACATTAAATAGTTTAACGTATTATATACTTTCGAAGAAGAAGAAGAAACGAATGAAACTTTCTTTCTTTAATGAAACAATTAAAGGTGATACTATAATAATGCTGTATTATACATTATTATTTATATATCTTTTATTATATCTAAATAGATGCCTATATTAGTAAATCAATTCCGATCAATCTTATTAAAACGAGCATATTCGTGCAGTAAAATAACTGTATAAATATATTCCTTATTCAGTGTACGCATTTTACGTGCGTCATGAGATAAATGTTTTGTATCGTAGAATTTCTCTCACAAAAGATACTATGTTACTTCGATACTGTGTATATAGTTGAATTTTTTACAGAATTAAATTTTATTTTACTTTTCAGGCCAATGTTTATAACATGCTTATGTCTGTAAGGTTTTAGGATCACCTTTTCTGCGATGAACAGTCTTCATTCTTTATGAAGAGATAACTTTCAGTTTTACAGAGAACAGCATGGTTCTTACAATTGCAAGATTTATATTGAGTTAAGTAATTTAAGATGAAGTAAAACGAAGGAGAAGCAGGTTACTCGTGATACCATTTTTCTAGAGAATCGCTTGGAGAGCTGAAATATGGTAACAATATTTTTGATTTATAAGAACGTGCGAGACTCAGTTCGATGAGCAATCTTGTAAAGGAGAGATATCAATCTTGATAGCTAATATCTTGTAAGAAAAATGGTGTTTTATGTGCAGTTATTTTATTTATTCCAAATCGCTAACGACAAACAAACAAAAATTTTCAATAAATTGCGAAATTGCGTTTTTAAAGATTATAAAGCCGCCTACATGTGACGATAATGAGAAATCGATAATTTCGAGATGAAACAACGATCACAAATTATGTGATAATACAAATTCTTTTATAGAAATTTTTCATATTTTCATTGCACCATTGTCGTTATATGACAGTATATGAAACGAATTAACGTTACCGTATTCGTCGTGGCTCTCTTATGAAATTTACGATATCCATGAATAATTCTTAATTATAACATTCGTCATTGGGTAAACATATATAAAATAATTTCACAGATTGTTTACCAGTTATAAAAATTCGAATAGAATTCCTTGTTTCAAAGTTACTCGGGCATTTAGAGCAAGCTTGACACAAATCTGTGTTAAATACGTTGTTTACTTCCACCTCGCGTAAGCTTCCTCTCTACTGAATTAAATAATTTAAAAAAAAAAAAAAAAAAATGTGACGGACTATTTACTAAGAAAAAATGCAATCAGATACATTATTCATACACAACTAATTATCGCGAGTAATTTGTCGACATTGACAAGCTGAAACGATTTTCGAAAATCGTTTCAAGTACACGCGAAAACTCTTCGTGTTGATTTGTTGGGCATAAATTTTCGAGACTCGCCGAATATTTTGCCGGCATTGCGTTTATCCCATCCTCTCCTTTTTTCACTCACCCTCTCTCTCTCTCTCTCTCTCTCTCTCTTCCTCTTTACCCCCCGCCCTCTTATCAATAATGCCAGCGTTTCCTTTTTACATCATCGCTAAATTTCCGACGAAATATGTCGAGCGGTGCGTATTTCAGTTTTTGCATTATTAATGGTTTATATTTGCCGCGAACCGAGTGCAACGCAGACAGGCGTGCCACGTTTAAATAGAATTTTTCCGGTAGAATTTTATCGACCGAGCATCGTTCAAAGTGAAATATAATTACTGTTATTTAATACGGTGTATCATAATCGAAATGAACCGTATCAGTGTACACACACATGACAGGCCGGCATGAAAATCGGGGAAATACAATGTTAACAAATTGGGGGATATTAAATTATAGTTAGGCGAATATGTTTAATCGTTTCGCACTATAACGTTTTAATGGGTGTTAATTGGTTATATTAAACGTTTATGCAACAATCGAACGTTTCCAGAAGATCTACCGAGCGAACGTTTCTGTTAGATTACTTTTCTTTTTAAGGAGCTTCAGGCATGTTCTGCTAATATGCGCATGTTATAACATGGTAAACTTGTTACGGAGATCCTTAGCTTTGTAAATATCTAATGTTTAAGATAACTGATAACGTGACTTTTCGAACGATCGTTTTTTATTCCCAGCGCTATGGATGTTGATACTTCCTATATGACAAAAATTGACACTTTATTATATAAATATACCACTGCTTATTAATTGCAGCGAGGAAAATGTTATTGTATCTAATTTAATATTGGGAAATTTAAGACAAAGCCGTAATCATCAATTTGTCATCATAGTACTAATTATTTAATTATAATAAACATAGTACATTTTTAGAATAATCGTGCTTCCCGAGGAAGCGTAAAATATAAGTGCTATTCATAAATAAATTTAAATTACGTCGTTAGATATGGACTTTCCGCAAGTTAATTATATACTAGAAGAAACATACTTCGTTATTGTGTATGCACGTATAAGGTTTATAAATAAATTCTATATTGCGTTTATTAGCAAATCCCGCAACATTCTCTCCGAGCAAACATTTTTCAGACTTATAAATTTACAGGAAGAGTTTGCAATTTTTCTTGCAATAAGCGCTTGAATGCGCTTTCCTTTACTTTCGTTCCAATTTTAATAAAAACTCACGATGTGCGGTTGTTACATGGAACATTCTTGCTTTTAAAACACGAACACCTACATCTACTAACTTTATGAATTTATTATTCTGTCCGAACAATTTTTCCTGGCATAACTTGCGATTTATATAAATCAACGTATATATCATTAATTTGATAAAATTCCACTGTCGTGAACGCACAAAAATAATGTAAGCAAAAATCACAAGCTATAGGTGCATGTGCAACTTCTTTTCACGGGCAATATCCTCGTAATTGTGCAGTGAACGCGACAAAACATTTGTATTAATATTTATTTTATTACATCCGTTCCTTTCGTATTAAAATTACAAACATTTTGTTCATCTTTTTCATTAGTTACTACAGAATATATTCCATATTATAAATTATAAGACTTAAAGTAATTTGATTAACAGATTTAATATGGTTTTTAAATCTCATAGACATAAGATGGTAAAACATAAATTTTTAAACATCAGCCAGTAAATCTAACGATTTAATCTTAAGATTAACAGAATCGCTTTTCACGCGAATATACACAATTCATTTCCCGGTGCGTGTTCTCTGCTTATCTGTTTGCAACCAACGAATTATATTTCTCCTTTATAATAAGATGTACGAACGCAAATGTAAGGTATTAAGTTTTTGGAGTATCGCTATAACGCGAGTGCGTTAGGAAGAACGGTTTCCCTCGCGTAACTTCTTTTAAAGTCGGCCCAACGACACTGAAAAACACGCGTGGAGCGATAATGAAAATTACACTACAGCCCACCAAACTTCGCTCGTGCTACTTTCAGAATTAATTTTCTCATCTTTTCCTCTTGGAAAGGATATTACTCTCTCAACATTTTGATTGCACTTTTAAAACTTTAGACATCTGTACTAATTTCACATAATTTAAACTGGCAATTACGTTTCCCACATCATCTTGTTGGAGTTATCGAACTTGTCAAAAATTTTCAAGTACATGCAAAATAAGGTTACACGATTACAAATTATACGACAGGCACCAAAGGGATTAACAAATAACACGATTTTATATGGATAATACCTAACAATTGGCAACTCGTACAAAATTATACATGCTATATCCTTTAATAACTATATCATTATCTAATGATTATACAAGTCAACGTTTATTGAATTATAAATTAATATGGTTATAAATTATCAATTCTGGAAACTAGTATTTATGACGATTAGTACCTGTTAAATCGGGATACAATAAATATTTTATATTCGTCAGTTATCACGAAACACCAAAAAATCAGAAACATAATTACCAATGAATTCGTTTTAAACGAACTTGTGATACAAATACATTGTATGGTATCTTAAAGTTAGAGGATAAACTTGAAGACAAAAATTGAAACTTTTGTAACGTGCAATAATTAATTAAATAACTAAAAGATATCCAGATAGCAAGTACAAGTAATTTTCCAGAACTTGCTTACAAAAGGTATTTATGAAAAAAAATTATATCTATGTATTTTAATATTAAAGCTTAACATAATCAACACCAGCCGGTAATTCTTACATTCTGCCATAAGGATTTAAAAATTCCTAATATAAATTATTAATTTATTCTATCAAGCCATACACCAACTGAAAGCGAACGAATTAAAAATTGTACGTATTTTTCTTAAAATATGTTTAATATGCTTAACAATATTTATAAAAGAACGTATTTACCGTGTTATATTTCTATAAATATTTAGAAAAACGTTTACCTCCGCTAAAATAATATTATTAGGTTTCAACAAGCGATACTAATTTTACCAATAAGTCATTTAAATCGTAGAATGTTCTACATTTATATCTAATCTTAATACGTGCATCGATTTTTCGATGCAGTTTCGTTGCAATTTCATCGCCGTTTTTTCCACTGGCATAAATGAGACAAGCCACGACTCGTTGGGAGCGAGTGATACGTAAGAAACGGAGAGATGGTGGCTGAACCGAAACTAATAAATTTCGCGGAGAATGGAATCGCAAGGAGAAGAGAAAACGCGGCGTCTAGTCGTGTCGCTGTGACTTCCGGTCGATCTAAGCCACTCCGTCGTTGGTGCGGTCGCATTCGATGAAATATGGCCGCAGCAGAAGCAGCTACAAACACGTGCAAGCTTTCCGTTCTTGAAATCCGGGCTCGGTGAAAACGCGAAATCGCTTTTCACCCGAAGGAAGTCGAGCCAGCAACGCGAATTGAAATGTTCTTGCTCAACGTGTTGGTTCACGAAGAGAGAAATTACTTTGGGACGCGGCTAACTGTGTCTAGCCATACCTTCGAGATATTGTCATGTAATGGAATTTTGAAAGAGAATCAAAAATGATAGTTACTGACCTTTGACTTCGAGCCTTCAGAGAATTATATCCGCTAGGCATCATTTTGGAGATAAACTTGTTTTCAATCCTTTGACAGCGCAATGAAATGACGAAGGATTAGGAATAAACGATTCGGGAAATAGTTGTCCCTTTATCATCAAGATTTTCTGTATTCTTAGATATGGAGAAGAGATATTTGCATGAATCATTTTATCAAAGAAAAGTGGATGCAAAATATATTATATAACGAGTGACGAGGAAGTATGAGTTGATTAATGAAGTTTAATGTGTTTTTAATGTCAATTAACGTGGAGTAACGAGGCCTTCCTGTTTCATATTTTGGAATTTTGCAAATATACATATAATTTGACAGTCTTTTATCTCTGTTATTATACTCATACGCAACAGATTGGAAAATGAATTTAATATTCATTAAATATTATCGCTTCGTTTTCATTGTTAGATTTTGTTGTTTGATCAAATTAGAGGATAGAAAAATACTTAAAGAAACTTCGTTGAATTATCTTCAATTAGACGTCGAAAACTCAGAATTCTTCACAGAATATTTAGTACTTGGATTTTTTATTATACCAATTCTTAATAGAAAAATGTATTATGTATTCTACTTGAGCTTTCATGTTAAATATTCCGCAAGATTATTCTCATTTACATCACACGAGGTAAATTATTTAATAAAAAATTTTGTTAAATTACAATCTTCATCAGCAAGCATATCCTCAGTGGAAAAGTTATGAAAAATGTTAGAAGTTTATGTATATTATAATACTAATGCCATAAAGTAGTTAAATGGTTATTGCCGAAACTCCCAGGCAGCAACACTTGCGCTCCGGTGTGGCCCGTGCTCTTGAAAAATGTTACTTAATTGTTGAAGTAGAATTTCTTAGAAACTTTGCTGTAATACGCATATGCACTGTGCATCCACGTGCATCATACTAAATACAATTTGAAACTTTCATATATTTATGTCATGCTCCGATAACATTTTAAGAAATTAGTCTTGAGAGTTATAAACGGTACTAAAACTTGACGAGGACTTGGCACGAATAGTAAAAAGTTTAAGACCGAAAGATGAGAAGTATTTTCATGAATTCATCATAAACAATTTTATTTTCAAATAATATTATATAATTCCATTCTTTTATTGTCTGTTCTTCGATGAACCTAGCGTAAATAAAAATGTAATGAGAATTAAATCTAAATTTTTTCTAATTTCCTATAATGGTTAGAAGATAAAACCTCTAACGGTTTGATTGACCTTAGAGAAAGAATAATTTTTAGTGTATTCGATCGGAAACAGTATTGGAAGGATGTTATGTATTCTCCCTTTATTTCGTATAATAGGAAAAATGACGAACTTGAAAATTATTCGAATTTCTTAAATGTATTTTATTAATGTTGACGCAACAGGCTTAAAAATTACTTGCTTAACGAAATTATATTGAAACAAGCATGAAAGGAAGGTTGCTTAAGTAGATCTGCTTGAAAATATTCAACATTCTAAATGCACGTAAATGATATAAAATGCAGTATTAAGTCGGTAAATGGAAAGGTCGTGGTCGTGGAAAGTAACCGTGCTTAGCTATTTTTCGCGCTGAAGAGAATTGTTTGAAACCAGCGTTATACAAATCCTATTCTTAAATACTTCTATTTCCTTCGCTATTGATATCTACCGAAACATAGAACGAAATATTTTTATTCCGTGCTTATCGTGTGCGCACAGATCTCTCCAATCTGATCATTGTTAAAATAGCTATATATAGAAAGTTATATTTGAAATTTGTATTTTATACAAAATTTATTCGTATTTAACTTTAATCAATGTGTTCTTCACCTTCTACTTTCTCGAATTAGGAATTAGAAATTCAAACGGGGAATTATTTGTTAATTTTTGATTGAATTACATATAACGCAGTAAGGGAAGAGAATGAACTTTATATTGAGACGATAAAAAAATTTGTATCTAAAATACGATACGTCTTTACGAAAGAAATTATAGAAATTTCTAAATTAATTCTGACAACAAAATTAACATGATTGATAACTGATTGAAGGTGATTAAAAATAATTACAATTATTGTTGATATTTGTGATAAGAGCGACGTAGGTGTAAAATTTCATCGTTGCTCGTAATGCAGAAAAATCGAACCACGAAGATTGATCGTGAAAGTGACTAGATGTGTATAGTTGGAATTCGATTTAGAAGAAAGGAAGCAATATTTGACATCGATTATTTCTTTTCAGTATTACTCCAGTCTTCCTTCCTTTTTTATTCTCGTTCGTAACATCGAATTATTTTAACAATAAGTTTATCCTCTAAAATATTTATTTTAATTATTTTATAATTCTTCTTCCTCTGCCGCGAGAAATCGCTGTAATTAAATTTCTTCCTTCACGAGATTAACGTAAAATAATTTTTTTACAAGACTAAATTTTCATAATGGACTGTATTTACTTTTTTACTTAACAAATAGTAAAAATAACGTAACTTATTTAGAAGTAGTACAATATCTCTGTGACACATATATAGTACTACTTCAGAGCCTCTTATATTCTCGCTATCTTTCTCCAAATTGCTATTTTTAATACTAATTTCCATTATTTTTAACAAACAGTGAGAAATTTGGAAAAATTCCCGATATACAAATTTAAAAGCCTCAATTACTATTCTGTATCCTGTTTTATGATCCACGCATTTAATTTATTAGGTGTCTAAGAAAACCAAACTAATCTTCTCATTTTCCTCTTTAAGCAAGCATGCTGGTGGTTGAAGATTAATTCACGAGTTTACCTTAAATACCTCCACACAACTAATACACCATACTTCCAAGTTGTTCAAGTTTTTCTTCGCATTGTACTACATCCGGTCTGCTTGCAAGCGTTCTTGCATGTGCAGCATGCAAACGATGCACGATTTCTTGTTTACTGAACTCTGAGCTTCAAGCAACTAAAGTTCAAGATGAAATTCAGCAAGATCCTTCTTGATGTCTAAGTATCACGAAGGCCTCCGGGAGATGTGGTCAAGTAAACAAAGGTATATCTACACACTGACGGAACAATATTCATTTCGTCAGTTCAATAACGAAAATAATTTCTTATGTTTGAATGTTACATCTTAAAACTATCATTTTTATTGACAAAGATATATATTTTTAAATATAACAAAATGCTCTGACGCGAATGACCTTTGAAATAAATATTATACATAGTATTGAATGTAATGGATATTGCAACTGCATCTGTAATTGTTCTTGGACGTTCCAAATGCGCGATTTCGTAATTTGTAATAGGATATTCGTTACTCGAATATATTATAGGACACGAGAATAATATGAAATTCGTACGCACACGCGCGCACACTGGTAAGGTTATAAAATTACGTGGAATATTAAATACCGTAAAAAATGATAAAATGATATAAAAATTTAGATAGCTGATTGTTCGTTTTTGTTACTACTAACACATTAGCGTTATATATTGTTCAGTTAAAATAGGGAATATCTCACAAATGATAAGAACTTTATCTGCGTTTAATTAATAAAATAGAATTGCTAATAAATCTAGTTGAGAATTATAAATAATCTAATTGAAATTATTAGATGCGAGTTTAAAGTAAAATATTATAAATTTAAGAAATCATAAAAAATTCAGGGAAACGCATATATATTTTATTTCAAATAATTTCGCAGTGTTATTTTTAATTATGTATTAGCATAAATTCAATTTCCTTTCGAACGAAAAATTTCAGAATATACTCGTAATACAAATCGAGGCAGATCGAAAAATTTTAAAGCAATATTTCGAAATCATTAGTAACTGTCTTCGCGTGAAAGTTTCGAGAATTCGTGTGGAACGTGAAAACATTTCTTTACAGAACATTTTGAAAGTAAAAAAAACCCAAATACCCGGTCCCAAGAGGAAAGCGAAACATTACAACCAAAAAAAAAAACTCATGCCTGAACTATGTCAGAGTAGATAAACATTCGAACCTCAATCAATATTCATTTCTCGAAGTAGCTAGATATCTCTCCTGGAAATGTTAACATCAGAAGAATTCCCGATGGGATCGTAAATCTATGAAACGGTGACTCGTTTTTGTACCTTCTCAAGATGAACTTTACTCTAATTCATTTTCTGTATGCTGAGAAAATGTTTAATTCTACGTTCAAACATTTTTAAATTGTTTCTTCTCATTATCGTTATACCCTGAGTAATTTAAGCAATTACTTCGTATGATTTTAGGTGAGAAATGACTCGTTCATTTTTTTATTCTTTGAACGAATAACGTCTATTACCTTGTTCGAATTTTTCTGTGATTTCGAATACTTTCAAATATTACATTTTGTGATAATTATGGCAATCAATTTCTATGCAATTACCTTTTACAGCTTCAGTTAAGGCAAACATATAAAGAAAACAAAATTCTTTCCAAATTATTCGAACATCTTATAGTGATTTGAGAAAGTTGAAAAAGTAAAGCTATATGTCAAAGAAAACCACGTATCTCAACTTGTGTATTGCGATAAATGAAACTCGTTCGCTAAAATGCTCGAGCATTCCATCAGGAACACCCCATACAGTGGCCATCGAATGGCTAGTGGTCGGAAACATCTTTCAACTCGAAGAAAAGATAGCAAGTGGATCGATGGTATCACGATGTTGGCTTGTAGGAAAATCCCGACGAGAAACCAGTTCGTTCAGTGGTATAGGTTCGTTATGTCGAGGTCAGAACGAGGTTTGTGGCTGAGAGGAACGCTCAGTAGTGTCAGTCGTTTGTAGGTCAGCCGTACAGATGGATAGAACTTGCCCCAAACCCCTAGACTTCCTCCCTTTCCTCATTTTACCTCACTCACCTCGAAAATTTTATAATTTGAGGATCATTGTTCTCGGGCTGCTGGGGTCGAATTGCGAGATAGATTGAAATGAGCTGAAACGAGAAGCAATTTTTTCAACAGCTGTTGAGTATGAGAGGCGAATAGAAAAGATTTTTGTGAACGAGAAAGATGAAGGGCTGGTGTGTTAACTATCTTGTTGAGAATACTAAACATTCAGTAAACACTTTCTTTTTATATTTGTTAGAAATGTGATTAGAATATGTAATTTTAATATTTCCAAGTAGAAGTTGAAGTTTGATTTTGTCGTATATAATGTTATATTGTTACTTTCTGTTTCTTTTACAGTTGGAAACTTATAAATGAATTCTGATGATTTGTAAAAAATAGTCTCACTTCGGTACTGGGATATTATTGTTTTTTAATAACAATTTCCACATATTGGGGCATACGGAGAATATTATGTATTAATAATCATTTGATAGTCAGAAAAATTCACATGTGATTGTATAAGTGTTAGAATTTTAATTTAATTGTTCAAACGCAATTCTCTCTCCTAAAAATTTCTTGTAATCAATATCATGCTGAGTAATACTTTTTGACGATATTTACTACATACATACTTACAATTACGCATGGGACAGTTATGGCATAACATCGATCTACTATAATTACCATAATCCATAAATCTTTGGTACTTCGACTATTATCTATTGCGAAAATCTTCTAGAATCTACGTATTAATAAAATATCAAATTATCTCTTATGTAAAGAACCTTGTTTCGTAAGACGTTCGTTCGTGAGACTTACTTGTTCCGATAAACGATACTTTTAAGACTTTATCGTCGATCCATGTTTCTTTGCTTATCCAACCAGTTTCCTTTCCAACCCCATCTGTATTCCCTTTCCTTTTCAATTCCCAATAATATTGCTAAATTTCTTTCTGCGAAATTAATTTGTCCTTATTAAATTCGAATTTCGTGATTGTAGAGGTTTGTGATTATAAAAGACCTGATTGACATCACTTTTTCTATACGTAGCCCTACATATTGCCACTAAGAATAGAAGAAACCGTTTCAGCAATTCTATGAACGATTACATTCCATGAACAATTTCATGGAAAGTAATACGTACAAAAGAGTAAGCAAAAGGGTAGTGTAAAGTTGTTTTCCGCGCCTAATGCATCACCTCGTTACGTCGCAAGACGAAATCAGCCACACAACTAAGGCATGCTTGGTCAATGAGATATAGTGAGGTCATAAATTAATAGCTGACATCGATTAATGTGGCTGCAGCTAGAACGATATGTATCTAAGAGTAAAAACATAGCGAGTAGATTTAGGTCGCGGTATAGCTGCCTATTCAACTGACTAGCCAGGTTAACCCCTTGCCGCATAGCGAGCTATATATGTTACAAATCAAACGTTTATTTATCGTTCATTTTTTTATGTATATACAATTTGATATATCTATTATTTATCTATTTATTTATTCCTATTATTTATTTATATATATATAAAATGCATGTCATTCCGTACATTTGATACATTATGGTTTTTTATTGTTTTATTTTTCCCACAAAAGGATGTGGTAAGGGCTTACATCAGAGTAAAGTGTGCATAGTCGCTAGTCAGCTGACAATAAGTCGCTCTGTATGATGTCGCATTTGTTTTACGTGCTTTGTTCTCTCAGTCAGCTGAGTAGTCAGCTATATCGCGATCTAAACCAGATTGCTATGGTTTTACTCTTAAAAAAGTATCTTGAAGACATTATATCAAGTTTTTTAAATATAATTTACAATAGTTGTGAATTGACATATGAAACTTTTTTACAACATAATTTATAACCATAGTGTATATACGAAACTTCTTCAGAATGCGTATAATTTATAATAATTTTGAATCGATACAGTTTTCTTCGTAATTAGCAAAATTTCTCGAAAATTCGAAATTAATATTTCGACGAATTCTTCGTCATCTGCGACACATTTCAAGTAACTATTTTGGTCCTCGAAACACACGACCTTTAACGCCTGACCAATTTTATGACCTCGCTGTACCTTTTCCAACACAGCCCCATTTGCAGGAAGCCATAGAACGGAAACGGGGAATCCTATTGCGGAATTTTGCGTAACGAGGTGAGAGTAGATAATTAAAAAGAGATTTGACAGTGACGCGCAGCCCTGGCCGGATTTAAAACGCGGCATAAAAATAGAACAAAAAAAATATTCCACAGGAATAAAAGAAACAATTGTCAACTCACCCTCTTTACCTTTCCACCCTTCAGATCTTTTTTCTCTTTGCTGCTCTCTATTGTATTCAACTAACTAGCGCTTCGATTCAATTAATATCGACTTAAATACAATATTTTGCCGTTAAGCCGCAATCAGAACGAAGTTCATGTTGGCTCAATTGTTTATAAGAAACGATCTTCGATGCGTGAAAATACATATAAATGTGTTAGATTCATTATACGCAAGTAACACGCGTTATTTTTGCCGCTACGTCGCACCAATTTAATGCCACATCTTCGTCTTCAATTCTCCTTACACGTTATGATATCAATTTGATGTCATCCTTAGACGAAATATGAAGAAAAATATTGGATTCGTCCTTTTAATAATGCTTAAAAAAGCACTCAGTAACATTGGTGAATTTAAGTGTTTATTATTAGCTTTTGTATTGGTATTAAGTCGCGCAATGTACTGTCCATAAGGAATGATGGTAAGACGAGACGTAAAAATTTTTTACAATCAGACGTAACTGTACCGACCCGAAATGATCGCAGTTTGTTCCTTAATTCATGACAAGTTCTTCAACCATTTTCGTTGATATACTGTATAAATTATTATTGATACGAAAATTATTTCATTGATTGGCTTCAAAGAAAACGCTGTTCTACTTTACGTACATTATCATTACATTTACATTTTGACGATAATTTCATTCGTCTTAAATCGCACCCAATGGTTGCGTAGCTGTGAATCTCTCCGTGTACAGTGATGAACATATACATAAAAAAAAAAGACTCCTTATGCTAAATTCCATCTAATTCAGTTTGTAACTTTTACTGGAAATAAAAATTTAAAGATCTTCTATATTTATATCTCGTGCTTCAAAGTAGAAGAAATATTATATTTTTAAATATTACTTTACAGATACAAAAATAAAAATAACATTTTTCACGTTACAATTAATCGTACGTAATAGTCATTTCTTATTTATAGACACGCCAGAAAATGCTACAAATACCTACACTACGATATACTGCAAATTATGCACATTATATGTTAAAGTATGGTATATACTCAGGTAGATAGGAATATCTGATGATGCGCAATATTTATATAGACGCTCCAGTATCGATTCGTTTTCCTGGAAAAGGCGCTTGATGTAGACGATGTTTAGTTTGATAATGAAGGCAGAAAATGAAATATGATTCCGCCGGTTCGTTTGTTCATTCTCCCTGTATCCGTTTCATTGTTCGCTGCCCTCTGCTTTTCGTATGAAATTATTAATGTCGGTTACTGCAATCCCGTCGAACGGAGGGGATTCAGACTGATCCGGGACTGGAATTAAGGTAATCTGCTTTTGGATCGTTGGACGTACGCTTTGTAGCTTTATTGCACGTTTTTCGGTAGTGTTGATATGAACCTCTTCTTAATTACATTGATATTTGGAGAAACCTACGTGGAACGGAAAATATTCGAGTTTGGGCATCTTATTGCTTTATTGTGTTTACTATACGGAAGCATTTGTTTAAATATATTTTTAAAAAGATTTTTCTACAAATTACGTACGAAATATATCGTTTAATTGTCATCATGGCCAATTTTATCATATGTTATCTGTTGATGAATTACAGAATTTATGAAAACTTTCTATGTGCAATAATTCTCCTATTTAATTCCACCATGATAAAAATGATCAGAAATATAATTGGAATAAAACAATGTTTATCCATGAATAATTAGCACTTTTCGTTCAAATTGATTTGAATTCTTACATGCATGTATTTCTTCAAATATATTGAAACATTTTGAATATACCGATTTGTGTCTAATACTATAAAAAAATAATGTTAAAAATTCATTGGATTGTCCTGCTGAACAGAATCATCTTAATATGTATATGTCTAGCACGCATAAACATAATGGAAACTGACCATTTTGAAGATATTGCAGAATACAAAACAACATTTCCTTGTTGACTGCATAATACAATTTCTAAAGTATGGTAGTGTGTAATAAGTAGATTGCACAAGTGAAACTTGAATAGAAGCGACTCTTATTTTCAATCTTACATATTTACTTTTGACATTCTATACATTTTCTTTTAGAATTGGTAACTTGTAACTTGTCAAACTACATGAATAATGTTACATCGATTCTGCAAATGATCTCTGGCAGTATAAAAATACATTCATCCATTGAACATAAATATACAGTGCAACGTTTGTTATATGTACTTGTTTGTCTGCAGTGGAATATATACATTCTTTTTTTCAAATGACTATGCATATAAGAATTAAAAATTAATGTTGATCAACATTTTTTTTCTCTACTGTCACCTGATTCACGCAAGCATCAGCAACGTCATAAATTTTTCAACGTTTTAAATTTGTACGTATATTGATATAGATCCCACGAATATCAATGAAATTAAATGAAAATAAAACACCCCTTAGTAACTGTTGGTAAATAACAAACAACTCTCTGTAGAATTGAAACTAATTGATCGTACAATAATTTATGTAGATTCTACGTTCTGTAATTGCCTTGGAATTATACGGAGTATACGATAAGTGAAACATAGTGTCTGGTATTGCAAACAAAACCTCTGGAGACTGCGATACGAGCATTGCGCAAGTGAGGTATCTGATCATTAACTTGAAGTACGGGGACAAGTCGGTATATCTACGATGAAGTTTTGATCGACGAATTGTTCGTTGTCTTTGGTACCTGTTTCGAATTCCAATTCCAATTCGTCATACTGCAAAATATCGAGAAGTACTAATAATTCATTCGCAAAAAGATCTAGTCTGTGATCTCAGTTAAAAATTTCTCCGAAATGAACTTTCTGAGTTTAACATTGGAAGCTAAGTAGAATTTAAAATTGTAAAAGGTTGTATCTCGAAGCTGAAATATGCAATGTTAACGTGATAGTAAATAACGACAAATATTAGATTTTTAGTTGAAATACGATTTAGAATAAGTATAAATTTCATAAAGTATCGGTCATATACCTCGAAGTACAACGTTGAGAAATAACGAACTAACTAAAAATTATTTATAAGGTATTTAATCGATATTAATTATACACAGCGTATTCAAAATTTCCCGAACTAATGTCATTAAGAACACGGATTTTAAGGTAAATGAAATTTTATTATCTATTATTCAACGTACGTGTCTTCTCTCTTTATACAAGTTTTAGGTGGCTCATGCAACCATTGAAAAGTGCGTGCGCAGTCCTCTTTTCAAATTGTGTTTAAAACAACTGTCACATTCTTTGCAATAGTTTCTACGTCGTCAGAACGTTGCCCTTCCATATACACTTTTGGCGTAGGAAACAGGAAGAAGTCAGCAGGAGGCAAATTCGCGGAATAGAGTGGGTTCTGGGTAACCCATCAACCAAGCGTCAAAAAGTGAAGCGTGAATGGTGCGATCCAGGAGATGTCAGAGCGATGAAAGTGAGGGCCGCAAAAATAAAAGTGAAAACAACCTTGATTGCATTTTAATGCGTTACTTAATGATGACACGTTGATGAATGAACATTATAATCCCCCTTATTTCTTGTCGGTATGGTCTTGTAAAACATTGCAGTACATTATCATATCTGGAGCACATAAAGAGCAGTAAACTGATATTTGTTTCATTTGTAGATGCTAGTATAAATGAACATAATTTTTATTTCAACCGATATTGCCTGTTGTTCACATTGAGATCAACGACATTTCACGCTGAAACATGATCTTAGATTTATCAATTAATCACGGAACTTACTCTCGTAATCTTACTTTCGTATTCCTGTTTTACTTATCATTTCGTACTTGGTTTGCCATTTTAAATGAATTATTTGCACTGCTACAGCTACGATTTTAAATAGTATATATCAATGCTATTAGAATTATCTCTATTGGAATTATTCTGTCTTCGAGGAATACAAAACTAATTAAGTTAATCAATAACAATATAGGTACGTTTTCATTCTTCCTAATTTTACGATTCATTTCAGTACTATCTTTAAAGAAATTTAGTTAAAATTATCGCTATTTTCCATCGTACCTAAACTATTTCGTGAACGTGGTATATCGTCTACTTTTTTATATTTGTTTTTCCAAGACGAAACAACGCAATAGTGGCGCACGTAACGCGTAACATGTACGGTTTCCGCAATTGAATGGCCAGATAAAAGTATTTCGAAAATAAAGGAAGATAGAAAGTAGAAATTTGCAGAATGTTCATGATGGAAAACGCTGCAGATGCTTGTTTTTAACTTCAAATAAAAACGCGAGTGACGGCGATTAGCCAGAATCGATTTTTAATAATGCATTCTCGTAATATCGATCTAAATCTCGAAGCTCCGATTACGCTTTATATTTCGTGTCAATGAAACGCATTCTATTCCCACGTTGGTTTAAAACGTAAACTATCTCAGGTTGAATTGTATAGTTAAATGTAAGTCTAGAATTTTTATGTTCTTTCTCCCCATTTCTTTTGTCTCCTTTTTTTCCCCCAGTTTCCAACGGTGAGCTTTCTCGTTGTTTAAAATTGTTGTATTTTACAAACTGCTTTCCAACGGAGTTCGCAATTGCTTACTGCGAACCGTCCTCCTGCAATGGTAATTACTGTAATTAAATACTTCAAGTTCAGCTAATTTTACTTTGCACTATAATGGAAAAATGTGCCACGCCACGATTAGGAGCTGGTTTTCGTGGTGCCTTGCTTTCCACTTCCAGGAAGTATGAACTATTCCTTCCAATCTTCTTCTCTTTTGGACAATTTTTACGCAACAAATTATGAAATATCAAGATCTGTTATTATACCAGATGCAGATTGAAATATTCCTCACGTAAAAGATTAAAAAATTTAAGTAGGTTGAATAGGCGTAATATTTTATAAATATGCATAACTCGTTTGTATCGTTTTAGCTTAATCAAACTAATATTTTTTCATTCTAAATGTATTCTGCTGTTTCCAATTTTTATTTATAACGGAGAAACTAAAAGAACACGCCAACTTGCTGCAGTCTACCCTGTTGATTATTAACTATCGAGGAACTAAACTTTTAAACAGAAACAAATATAAATGTAGCTATCGAATACGATCAATCGTAACACGATCGAATGAACAGAAAAATACAGACAGTATTCAGCAAGAATTTTTATTAATACCATATTTTAATCAATGTCAAAACACGAGTGGTCCGTAACAGAAGTTTCCACTCGTATAATGAGAAATCTCAGTCAGTAAATAAACGATATCAGAATAATAAAAAATTCGACCAGTTGGAGACCCAAATAATCGATAGCCGGATAATCAGCATTTTAGTGCATTAGCACCGAGAACAGAAGGATCCTCTTCCTCGTTGAATTCCAATTACCAAATTACTATTTTTCCATTAGTATCGAGTGGAAATAATTCATAGTTTAGCGGTTTTAGAAGGAACGTCTCAGAAAGTTTGGCAAATACATTTTGAAACAAAATGACTTATCACCCTAGAGTTTTCTCGGATATTGAATTCATAAAGCCATGAGCACGTTGTCTGGTGCACCATAAACGCGTAAAAGTCGCTGAGATAGAGAGATTCAGCGTAGCCTGGGAACGAAAGTAAAACACTTGAATTTTCATATACGACAACAGAAATCCTGATATACGCTCGTTTCACCGAGTCGACTTTAGAAACACTCGATCAAATTTTCCAGACGCTTCTCCACTATCTCCATTTGCATTCAGACGTCGACTACGCGTCGTACACTTTGTGAATGTCTTGTTTCAACATCCGTCCCCAACGAGGTATATGGTTTCCTAGCTTAATTTACATTGAATGTAATTATTTAAGGGATTAATTTAGTTTAAATAACCTGAGAAATATGTATTGTCAGAAGGTAGTATAAATTCCGGTATTACAGTATTGTTTTGGTGTCATGAATATCGTGCAATGCCTGCGAGGAACTGATACAAATTATGAATATTGAGAAATGTAAATAAATCGGTAATATTTATGTTTTAGTTACATCAATAAGGTAATATATATTTGTAATAATTCTTAATTCTTTAAGATTTATAATTATGTATCCCTGGTTTAAAAGTATAGCGTACACATGATGTTATTTTTCTAACTATTGAAAATATAAAAGGATGTTTTATATCAAAATTAATGAACTCCTGAGATCCTTTTTAATTATTATTTGCGGAGACTTCGATATCAACGCAACTTTTTGAATTGCACTATTGCACATTTCGAAACAGACACGAGCACAGACTCGTGTTTTAATTTACTTGTTATTTATTTCCAAAATGGATTTTTATGCGTTTCGTGCATTACTCTTCACAAAAATATTTTTATAATTTTTACACTGCAATTTTATATTTTAATTTTATCGATGCACTTTGAATGTCATTCAACATTTACCCTTCAGTCGTATTTACTTATCAATTTGTTTCAAAAGTGAATTACCGTTTAGTATGAAGAGATTTTATCCTCTGTAAATTATTATTTAAAGTTGAACAGTTTAAACTGTTTTTTGACTATTTCTGAATAATTTATTACCCAATTTATTATACGTCTAGCATTGGCATAAATATAATTTTCTACTGATATGTACTAGACTATATCATCATCTGATTTTCATTAAGGAGTACATAACGAACATATTAAAATGAAATTTCTTCCCTTACTTGTTATGTTTCAGACCATAACTCGAGTTTATAATCTCCAGTTTGAAAATATAAAATTACTGTCATAATTTTATTTACCATTGCATTTACGATATACACAGCGTTTAAGTTATGAATGCTAAATTACTTTGTGTTACTATGTCTATCGTAAGCCAGCTAATAATCGCAGTTTTATCAAAGACTGCGATTATAATCTGCAAATCCGTTTAAAAATAATAAATGCAATAAGGAAATTATACGTATTAAATAATACGTAATTATTGCATTCTGGGTACCATTGGGAAATTCATTTTGCTATAACGTAGGAATATTTCCAAAAAAAAGTGTTTTACTTCAGTGGAATCAAAGTATTATAAATTATAATAATAAAGAGACTGAGAGAGCGAAAGAGAGATAGAGAGACGTAGAGAAATTTGTTTGCCTATAACCACGCTTTAAAGTTCTCAAATTATTCTGTTTTGGTTGTCAATCATCATATCCTCATAACTACGTCATATGTCAATTTACATCCGATTGATTATCACGCCACGAACAGGAGTCAATCACTTTTAATAATCCATAATGAAATATGCAAATAGGGAGAGCAAGAACTACTAAAACTGTTCTTACATTACACCTAAATATTCCTATTTTTAAAATGATATATAATCATAGATTGATACAAATATAACGTGATTTCTTATCTACTATTTCTTATAATAATCTAGAATGAAATATTTCTCATAGCAACAATGGAAATGTTCCAAAAATCCCAATAAACGCAAATCCCAATAAAATATCTTCTCTTTTGCATTTTTTACATGTGCTTTCTAATGAGATAATCAAAAACTGTCACACTTAATCTTTAATTTGCATTTTTACGTCGTAATTGAGCACTGTGAATATTTGCACAAATGCCCAAATATATTTTATGAACACAACCAAAGGAAGATGTTTGAATAAAGATTTGTTCGATCGATGTACAGATACTGACGTTAGATACTTTGGCGATTTCTGCATATTACGTACACTTTGTACATTCTTCGCGTTCAAATTTCTCATAAATGAACAAACAACTGCAATCTATCGACTTCAAAATATTAAAACAGCAATAATAGGCACCGTACACGTGATATTTTCTACTTAAAAGAGAATACATAATAAAGTCCTCTAAAATTAAGCGATCCAAACCATTTTAGTCGCCTATGTATAACCCAGCCGTAATTAAGTTCGCAACGAACTTCACTTTCGCAACGAAATACACCCCAGGAACAATTTTAATCGCTGACTATCGCTCAAACTTCTCCCTTATCTATCCCTCTCAGGATGGAAAGTCTGCAACATTTTATACGCGGATGCACGACATGTAAACATGTAAACAAGTCAAGTTCGACGGTTGAGAACAAAGCACGGATGAAAGCGCGCGGCTGGTAAAACAAGCCTGTCTGGTGGATGGCGAAGAAAAGCGTGCGGTACTCGGTGTAGGAAAAAAGTAATGCTCCTGATAGTCCTTGGGGTGGATTTGTCACAGAGAATCCGATGGAGAAGAAACAACGAGGGAAGAAAAAGAAAACGAAGAAGTCGAAGGAGAAAAACAAAGAGAAATCGAAGGAAACAGATGAGAAGACGGGAAGATGGAAAAGGACGAAGATGGGATAGAAACGGAGAGAAGAATGGGGAGGAGGAAGAGGACGAGCACGTAGCTTGTTACCACTTGTTTATCCAGCCGCGTTGCGGGCTTGTTCTCTAGCTACCTTAGAAAACCGGAACCGTTTCCCTGCATCCTCTGCCGGTTTGAGCCTTTGCTCTCGAATGCCGGGGACATACTAAACGTACGTTGTACGTGCACTCATTAGCTTCCTGGAAGATACTCCATTTCTCTCGATTGTCTCTTCGTTGCTCGTATACCCTTTCTTTCGACGAGCCACGATCCACGTATCCATTTATATCCTCTTGTCTTCTCGTCGTAGCGCGCCGCTTCCCGTCCTTCAGCCCCGTTTCGCTCGTTCGTCCATCCCAAAACTTTGTCCCTGTCCCCTTCAGTCACTCCGTTTCTCTCGACGCTACCTACATTCTCCCTCGTTATTGGCTCCTTTCTGCTAGAAAATCACGAGAAACGAGATCGCAGTCCATTTCGTTCGACGATATTTTAGGCAAGCTGCTGCGAGGTATAGTGTGTAATCCAGTTGCGCCGAAATGTTGTTGCGGACGTAGAGTAATCGTCATTATTTGTTCAAGCGTTTCTTCTTCGCGCAATTTTGTTTCGTGCACTTGGACTGGTCGCGTTGATTTTGTACAGTTATATGGGTACACAGCCTATACGAAGGAGTACTTCCCAACACTTATGGAAGCTTATTTTGAATATATTGCGTGTGATATGTAAAACGGCATTAAGAGACGAATAAATTTTAGTAACGTTGATTTTACCCCGTGTAATGTACCGTATGAATACGTATGTGTTTTAATATAATAAAATATAATTTACTTTTATCTTTAACAACGAGAATTGTCGGAAACAAAAGTTCCACAGCTTCTACCCCGTGGCGAAATGCAATACATAAGGGTGCAATATTTATGAAGGACGTTTCATTTGCAGAATAAGACCATAAGATTATGCGTTTTAAAGTTATGAACAGAACGTGAAATTTGGGTGATAAAAGACAGAGCAATAATGGTGTCTGGAAATATTAATTCAGTGTATCTATAGGCTCTAGAACACGTTACAAAGATCGATTTTGAAGTTGTGGAAGGGAAATTTCTGTTGCAAAATGTTGACCATAAAGGTTTATAGAAGAGTGAAAGAATTATTAGTTTCTAAATGGAACGGCTGATGGAGAATGAGATAGAACATTGATAATGGAACTAATGCTTTTTCTTAATTTCGTATGAAGTACAATAATATTAATTTTTCGAGTAATATATAATATGGTAATAGGAGAAGAAGAGATTTACAGTTGAATGAACGATATATTTTCAAAGATGCAAATATTCATCAATCAAAATCAACTAGCAAAATCAAACTTTGCGTGGTTATACCTGTCGATATAATTATACCGTTATAATTGAAAGATAGACGTATCGTAATGTTCAGTTTAGATCGTAAATAGTTCTGTTACATTTGGATATACTGGTATGATAATCTCTGTCGAGAAGAACGTAGAACTCACGAAACATAGAATTATATGTAATAACTGTTCTGAGGTAAAAGGAGTTCTAATTTTTTTCAAAGAGATTATAATAATTCCAGAACAATGTACAAATAATATATGACATATTGTCAACAGAAAAGAAGAAAGCTGAGAAAGAAATATGAAATTTATGAATGAAAGTAGAGCGCAGTTTATCAAAGAACAGTCGACCAATGAACAAATGTAACAAGGTGAGGGAAAGTGGCAATGAAAAAGTAACAAAAGAAAGAAAATACATGGTATGTCGAGTAGTAGCTACTAGCCATGTCGACCTATTTTTGTTAGTATGGTACGCACGACACTGCAGACTTCCACACGTGCCATAGAAATACAGAGAGGAACTGGCGTAACACGGTTAAATACCAGACGCGGCTCGTTTATAAAATTCTAACCCCGGAACGGTAGTTGCTGGACTCTCGATGCCATAATAAATTTCTAGCTGCAGCAAGGGTACTATTCCCGCTATTAACTGTTCGAGAGCTAACTTCCTTATAATGGTATTTCCGTGTTCAGCCGTGTCCTTAAGCGATACCGTGTTGTACAAAAACGATTAATTAGAACGTGCTACATATTCTAGTAAATTTATATTCGGTTAGACAAAATCGAAACTTGCTTTTTTTCTGATTTATTTGGATTGTAAACAGTATACTTCCTAGATAAAATAATGCGAATGAAATTGTATCGTTGAGAAATTATTTTTCTTAGGTGAATTTATTATCGGTAAAATCACGTAGTTTATTACACATGTATGTTTAAACGTATTTAATGTAGATTATGATTTATATACTTGAATGAATAATTTTGTGGATAATTGGTAGCTGGTGAAAATTCCTTCAATAAATAATAGCCAGATAGATTAATTTAGCGAAATCAATCGAATTTTAATTTAATTTTTCCATTCAAAATTCAAATTATTTTGAAATTATGTAACTTTACGAGCGCAGCGATCTGATTTACTTTAAGTGAAAGCAAGACAACCTATTAACTAAAATATTACTGTCAAGCAAAGTATTAATTTTCTTGTCTCGAAGTAATTTATTCAATTTCCTTCGCTTAATTCATTTCCCTAAAACGTCATGTTAAATAAAGATCTTTTTTTATCAAGAAATTCCAAAGAATAATTTTGTTGAAGAAAAGTTGATTTTGCGTTTCCGTTTCTTCCTTTTATAATTATTATACATTTCATTAATTATACAAATAGGTAGTGGTAAGAGGATGGAAGAAAGAGACAGATGATAATAGGAAAGTAAAGCACAAGGAATATTCGTGGAAAATAGGTTAAAAGGGGAATCGTGGTAAGCAAAGGTTCACAAAAAAGGCAAGATTAGATAAAACAGAATGATAAAAGTAAAGGAAAACATGCAAATCTAGGAAATCTAGTATTCTAATAATATCTGCTTAATAAAAACCTTGTTAAATTTTACAGGATTTCGTCAAGGAAAAGTTACAGTTGGAAAGTTTCTTCTTTGGTTGCGCGAGTGAAGAGTTGTTGCGATTAAAGAACTGGGATTACGGATCAATGATTCGGTTTAAGTATCTTCTTCGATACTTTCAGCATTTATCACAATTTTCTACTACTTTTAAACTTAGGAATTTTATAACAAGGTTTTATTAAAAATATTAGTATATTTTGCAAATTGAAGAAAGTTATTTTCTTGTATTATCAAGAACTCCTGTAAAATTTTGGGATTTAAAATTTCGAAACTTTAATTAGATGAATTTCACGATATCGTATGAATTGAATTATCATTTATAAATATCATATTATTATAAACCACATTTCGCTTGAACAAATTAATATAATTTTACAATATAACGCAGTTAATCAATACGCAGTTATGGCGCAAAGTATGATACAATTTTTCGTGTCAAAATTCACGATACCTACAGTTTTTACATACTATTAATTCATAAACATTCTCTTGATAAACTGAATTTGAAATTTAGATTCAAAATTCATTTCGTTATTATCTTTTTCTACAAGGGTGTCTTTTAAAATTATTCAATTTCAGTCGGAAAATCGAGCGGCGATTTGAATGGAATAAAGTAAGAAAAACAAATTCATTCCTACGGTATGCATGCATTATTCGTAGACGCACCTGTGACATGGAAGTTAATCGATATTCGGAACAGTAGTGGTTCACCAAATAGAGAATATCCCAGATAGAAGTGATAGCATGTTTAGTTCTTTTCTACCTTGTTGCAAGGGAATGTTATTTTTCCGTGAAATATTTCCCTTGAAATATTTTTGTGAGACTTTTTGCGACTATTCTTCGATATAAAATGATAGCTATAAAATTCACGTTTTCTAAATGTTGACTATTTAACGCAAGAAACAGTATAACGCGTTTACATAGATAAAGATACTAAATCTATTCACTTGCGAGCCTATTTTCTTAATTTATCATGGGTGACTTGTATCACGAAGACAATTTCGTAATTAAATAGAACAAGGAAATGTATCCACATAGACACTTTGCGAGGATTAAATCTAAAAATAACGAAAACAAACGAAGAATTGATATTACCTGCATGTTTCTAACTTTATACACTTTAAATTGCATAAAATTGGAAATTCTCTATATTTTTTATAATTCTTTTGTTCAGGAATTATATGAAGTATGTAATGTTTTAATATAAAATATTTTGTAGCATCAACGTGACATGCTGATAAAACTTTGCAGTTTCATACTACAACCAAAAATATATTACATATATCTATTTATCGGTAATTGGCTACATTTAAGCGATGGAAAAGGTTCTCAGCGATCGGTTAACTGTAACGTTAAGGAAAGTTTTCAACTGTAACTGTAAGCTTCAACTTCAACTTTATTAAAAGGCTTCGAAATCAAAACTTCGACGAAAGCGAGGTTTCTTATCCTTAAACATTTGAACACGCAGTCCATATAACATCAATCATTTACGGTATTATTGCGATCTAATCAGAGTTTGGCGTTAACAGATGAAAAATTAAACTTTCTTTATACTTGATACTACTTGCTGCCAAAAGTTTTATCAATTGATTCTTGAGACTCTTCTAGTGAAAATGAGACCAAACATCTTTCCTAATTAAAATATTTTTTGTCAGGTAACGCTTTGGTTGCTGTTCAAGTCACCAAATTTTGCTTATTTTACGATCAAGAAAATTTTTTAATGTAACTGTTGCTTACGTCATAAGCGTAGCGAAAGTGTCACCAATGAACAAATAATATTTTTCATCCCCTGGATTGTCTCGAACACTCTCGCAGAGAAGTAGGAAAGAAAAATTTAATTCAAGAAATAATTTTTAATAAGCAAAATGTTCCCTCGAGTCGGAACACGCGTCGAACAAGAACTTTGCCGTCAAATTCCTTGATCGTATCAATGTCCGGAGTTTGATTGCGCTCCAGCTTGCGTGGTTGCAGTTTAGCGTAGAGACGAAAATGTTTAAAAGTATACGGGAAGTTGCGCGGGCAAAGCGCTACGACCGATGTCCTGTTAGAACTTGGCCGTAGTTTCAAAGTTTTTCGAAATACAAACCGAGGCGGTGTTCAATGTGTACGCGTACTGGTGCATGTGTGCACTATTGAGTAGCTGTAGTGTGTTATACGCTGGTCACGTTTGAAATCGAAAAGTTGTATACCATAGGAACTCACTTCGTGAAAAGTTTTTCCAAAGTTTCAAGCATGTGTACCGTTGAACGAGGAATGACGGAATTATAAGAGTATAAGGAAGGAAAAAGGACGAGAGGAGGTTAAAATTGTGTAAAGAAACGAAGAAAAGAGGCGCGAAATATCTGGATAAATATGGAACTGTGTGCTTGAGGATATTAAAGATTCGTTTGCTTTGGAAAAAGAATTTTTTCTCTATTTATTTTGTAGACATTCTATTTCAATGGAATTAAAATATATCATTAATTTATCTATCACTTTTCGTACTTTGAAGTTATTTTATTCTTATTTTTCAATTACTGTAATGTGTTAAGTCGTTGTGTATCGACCATCGCACTCATACAGATCAAATTCAACTACTTTCTCGTAATCATTAATCAAACGCGCGAAGAAATTAATAGTTAACAGCGCTGTTCAGTAAGGCAGAAAATCGATGTTTAAATTTAGAGAAATAAAACGAAAACTCGCATGGAAGTCATTAAATTTTAACCGAAACAACATATCGATATTCTGTTCGTAAAAGAATGGAATATAAAGCTTACTACTACTGATGATAGTAAAACGATATTTAACTTTCATCGTCATATTTTATCAGTTAATCGTTTTATTCTTTCAAAACAAATATTAAAATTTGTCGCGTGAAATATCAAGAAATAAATGATCTTTCTCTATATATATTTATTCCTATTCGTTTTAGATTTTCTTAATGCAATCTGTATATGTTTATTGCTTTTCGCAGGTTCAAAAAGCTAGAACAAAATTGCAAGTTACAGGAAAAAGTGACATACAACTTTAATTTAAGATTTTACACATTCAGAAAATTGTTTCGTGTCCTTTCAAATAGTGAAATTGAAATTTTATAGAAATTTTCTGTTTCCATATATTAATGTGTCTTTTTTCCCAACAATTTTCATGAATCATTCGATGGTGTGAAGCGTTATTAATGAATTTTCCGACCAGTTATTACGTGCTAATCCTTAGTTGCATAAATCTGTGGATGATATTAATTACTGACTGCTAGTGGACAGGGGATGATTGTTACTCGTCAATGTAGCACCATCGATCCAGATTTCTAAAGATTAATTCCATTGCATGTGCATTATGGTTATCAATTGTTATCTGCGATGCTTGTCCATTTTATTATGTTAATATGATGTAAATTTGATAATCCACTGTGGAAAATTGATTCTGTGCTGATTTTACGTGAACACGGGTAAAGCTGTAGTAGGGCACATTTGCTACAAGAGATTCATTTCATTTTTCGCATAATGCAATGGATATAGATTATAATGAAAATTAAATGCAATAATATATATATATATACACGATTAATTAATAACACATATATTCGTTAATATTCGTTGTTAATAATTTCTACGAAAAAAAGTATAAATTCCAGAAGAAAAGGATGCTTATTGAAAAATATGATATAATTTAATGTACAGCAAGCATCAAATAAAATGTCAGAATAATTAAATTTTTTAATAATGGGACGATCACTTTTCTGATATTAAATTTCATTTCTTTAAACAGGAAACATTTCATCATTTTGTTCCAACATTTAAGAATCTTATATTCCTTAGCTGCTAGATTACATAACTTTGTACTTTACTTTATAGAAACAAAGTGTTTAAACTAGTTAATTCTACTATATTGTAAGTGCAGCTTCTGACAATTGGAATGTGTTACTATCTGAATGATTGAAAAATTCTACGCGAATCGTTTTCTTGATATGAGTGCTTCAATCGCGAAAGATATTATTAAATATCTAGTGTAAGATATTAGAGTTATATGTATTATAAAATATGATATCGTATAATATGTTAATCCACAGCATATTACATTATGTATTAGGTATAGTTGCATATTTTGCATATTTTATATGCATATATATCATAATATTATGTTCTTTGGATATCTGTCGCGCATAAACATCCTCGTCTGCTGATAATGCTTAAATTGGAAATTCCTTGGATTCTAGACTACTTGTCGATTTAATTTACCACTAGCCGATGAACGATGATTGCGAAATTAAGAGACGAGGCCGATAAACTGTTTTCAACTGTTCGCGTTCTAAGTTCGCGAACGTATTCCAGTTCAATTACAGATCGGTTAGTTCAGTGAAATCAGTTTTTCCGCGGGCGGTTTGGAAGTAGAAATGGAGAAATTCGTCGAACAATTTGCAGAGCTGTCCTCTGCTGTAATCGATCGTTCCCACGCCGTCCGTTACCACTACAATTAGACAAACCACCCTTCTATATTTACACTCTAGCCAACCTATTTCACGAATTTATTTTCGATAGTTTTGGGATCTTCGTTCACGCTCCATTTCATTTTTATATTGGGTGTTTTACACATCGATATTTCATGAACAGTTGCGTAATACGATATAAATAAAAAATCAATCGACGGCGTGTTCAGAATCGAAAAGTTTGCAGCAATAAGGAAGCAGTTTCGGTATTTAAATTGCGTTTATTGGAAGACAAATAAAGATATAGACTTCATATTCAGAAATGTTCAAGTTTACTACTATTAATTTATTATGAACTTACAGTATGTTTCGAAAAGCTGTTTGTTTTTTTATCGATATCGAAGCAATTTTCCATGTTTCACTCTTTTTTAAGTTTTTCGAAAGTGGAACTGCCTCCTTATTCTAGAAAATCCTTCAATTATTGTTTAATCCGTTGAAGAGTATTGAAACAATACGTCGAAGTTACGTAAATACAACATATTAAAGAAATTATGCATCAATGGAGTCATGTAACAGGATAACATTCATCGATCATCCTGAAAATTTAAAATCTTAAAGGTATGAAAAATGATGAATAAAGTAAGTTGCGTGTTTTTTCAAAGTTCCGAAGATGTATCGTCATAATATTGCGATAATAATACCGTTTAAATGTCCACTGTACAAATTATTTACATAGAAAAATTTTACACCGATTTAAAGTAAAATGATTTATCATGGTATCATAAATATTTCAAATTTATCAAATTTCATAAAATGGACTTACATGGAGTGGATTTGTGACGAAGGAAATATTCGTAATACAATGTTAACGAAAATAGAATTCGATGATGTAAATTGATTGAGGAAAATTGTAAACAAAATGTTGCATTAACGAAACGTTGGCCCTTAATGGTTTAAGCAAAAAAGTATAAAGCATGACATTTCGGGATGAAAATGTTAAATAACGTAATTATTTTATATATCGCCGATCTCAGTTGACATGTGCTTTTATGGCGTGCATGTGATATATTGATTTAAATACTAGAAGCAATTAAAAATCACGAAATTTTTAGAGTTCGATATGAGGTTTCATTAATTCAGAATGCATCAGTACATCTCGCTATGTTATTTATATTTATGGTCATCCTTTTTCGATAATTAAATTCGATGTCTCATCAAATAATATTTGCTCCTCTTGAAAAATCTTTCGCTAATGTTATCTCATATTATTTTCATTTTATTAAAAGCATCATCATTCTCCACCTCTATGTACAGGTTCATCTAAATTCATTCAAGGATGTACTTTACAAATATATATTTCAAATAAATATTTTAGATTAAGTAATATAATTGGTATATTTTACTTACTTAAAGTATATTTATTTTTACGCGTTTAAAAATATAAATATAATATCGTAGTTCTTAAAAAACCAGTGAAATCTATGAAAAAAATTAAGCTTTGTACCTTATGTACAGACTAACTATTAGAAAAGCTATTGTCAGGAAATATATTATTATAATTTTTGAAGTGTATAATATTTTAATACAGAAATCAGCGGTGGTAATATAAAAGTTATTTATCATTGATAGGGATGTTTTAAATAAACGTCTTTTGTTTCGTCGTAGTTATTTCTCGAAGAACCGTTTGAATTTCTTTCATCATTATTTAAATCTTATTCCACAGATTCGCATATATTCAGGCAAAAGATTCTACTTTCTCGGATATACTTAATATTCTTGGTTTCCCCGTATCAAAGTTTCCAACAGGACTTCTGGAAGAAAAATTTTGGTAAAGAGATCGCGGAATGGAGATCATTTCAATGTGAATTTAAAATGAGGCGAATTGATGGATAGGCGAAGTGCTTCTCGTCGATAAATCATGCTAATTCATTTGAGTGACTTAGATACTGAAAGATGTTAAACAATCATTTCCATTATCCACTTTTAGAGAGTTGGCTCGTAAACAATTTCTATAGAGTTTTGATATCTGTAACAGTTCGAGGTTGAAGAAACTTCGCGAACAAACAAAAAAGATCTCTTTCCTTAAAATAGAAATTTTTTAATGCATAGATATATAAGTATCATACTTTAACTGACTCAACGAATGCTGTCGATCTATCTTTATTCGACATATTTGACGTATTATATTCGTCATGTGGGAATTGCATTATATAAAGTTTAAATATATGAAGTAATTGCTTATCGAATAAATTCTGCATCCATTTTGTAGATCATAATTAATAACCAAATTTTTGAACTCGTTAAAATTTTCTTATCAGAATGTACAAGAATATCAAATATGTATAAATTTGGGAAACTCCGTGTTTTCAATATGATTCCTATTTTGTATTATGAAACAGAAATAATTTTTAATCAATTGTGCATAGCTTAATAACATCGAATTTTAATTAATTCTTTCGTGTATAGATTTTCATAAAAATATTGACGTATGTAAAAACTTCTATTGCGTGCGTTACTTTATTCTCGATTTTTAATTTTTGAAATTTTCATTTAATTTTTGTATTGAGATTGTTAGTCTCTGGGAATTCTAACTCAGTACACGTTTCAGCTGACTCTTTCAAACGTGAACGTTAGATGAAGAAGCGTCATAAAGACGGATACGAGGGTACGTGCGAGCCGTTTCTTTCTGTGCACGAAATAATGGCGGAAGGAGCGGTAATTTGCTGTGTTAGCTTTTATTGCAGAATGATAATAATAATCACTACATAAATTATTTTTATCAAATTATGGTATGTATAGTATATACAATATTTTGCATTTTTTTCTGTTTTTATTTATGAATAGACGTAATTATATTTCTATCCTACAACATTTTTTATATTACAAATATAAATATCATATTCCAAGTAATAAATCTGCATTTATAATTCACTTAACAATTCTCTAAGAGAAGCCTTCTTTTTAATGGATATTTAATATAATTGGATATTGATCATATCTGCGAGCAATTTATAATCAACTGTCAATTAGTGCAAAGCATCCTGTTCGCATTTTGAAAAGTATACTTTCTCATTCTATATATTATTTCCTGTACATACGAAAGAAATAATAGCATAATTCCCAAAATATGCAATAATATGGAAACTATACTACTATGACAACTATGTTGACCACGCATTAACCTATGACACGAGTAACCCAACAATTTCATGGAAGCTTCGATTCTAACAAACACCGTCTATTTGCGATTACTCCAATTATTTACTAGAATAGGAACAACCAGGAAACGAGATAGCGATTCAGATAACTAAATTTCACGGGTAATTAAATGACTTTCTCTTCATATGAGATGATATCATTTACTATGAACTATTTTATCGATGATAGCATTAAACAGAAGTAAAAGCTTTCGAATAAAACCCTAACAATTCTTTGGGTTTTTACCTTTGATTCCCAATCTTTTTTACAGGCAACCATCCCAAGTTTTCGATTAATCAATCTTCCAATATTGTTTTTCGATGCTTTAATAATCAAGCTTCCATTAATCTAGTAATCTATCTATCTAATTTTTCACAAACAATCATCCCTATCGCTATACAGTTTATTCTACCGGTCAGTCCACCTGAAAATCGACACAAGAAGCAAACGACTCGGTTATAAAATCCGATGTAACGAGAAACGACTTTCCATCCACTTTCTGAAGTTGGACGAGCAGTCGAATCATCGTAAATGGTTCTAGAGAGAAGCATTAAGTTCGTAGATCTGAAAGGTTGATTCTATGTGTACCGAACACGAGGTTCCCAGTCGAGGATACGAGATCGTGATCCGATACTTTCCGTAGCCTTTGACGTAACGTCGAAGAGGATCGATTCATGGTGGGGGTGTCTGTTACGTGTGTATTTCATGGCGTATTCTCCCGCCGATTTATTCAGGACAACGTCAGGAAGAGAGGAAACGCGTGCCCCGAGAAGTTCAGGGCGGAATAATTTGCCGGCAGATCCACTGGCGTCCAGTCTTTCTGTTTTGTTTATCCTCTCGGGTTGCTGGGAAAGTTTCCGGGGAACACGAGAACTCGACTTGGACGGGCTCGTCCTTTCGCTTGTACTCTCCCTTTATTAGGCTGTCGATCCTGATTTTGTATCCTTTTGAATCGGGTGTTGACTTTTTATTGTTTTTTTTAGCTGATTTGCTTTTTAGTTGCACACTTAGTTTTCCTTCTTTATTTTCTTCTTTCTTTGTCATTATTCAGGTTTTATTAATCTATAGTTATTTAAAAAATCTATGTATAGTGATCTATAAAAAAAAAGTCATTTTTATTAAAATAAAAAGCTACAAAACTTAACTACAAAGTTAGTGTTTTGTATACTAAAATGATCGAAAATTATTTTATTATACTGATGTTTGAACGAAATAAATGTTAGAAATGGAAATGATTTTATTTTCCTTGCTCTTCGACCGCTATAAATTATCCGTTATCTTCATAACTTGAATACATTCGTTCTCCGTTATCTTTTCTACTTCGAGCAGCGTTCTTTACGGTGGCTTTGGTCGATCTCTAAACTAAAATACTTTAATTTCTGCTTCTTTAGTAGGCTGTAGTTGCTGGCTGAGTGCATGAGGCGAAGGTAGACTACTTCTCAGGCCGAAATAATTTGTGAGCCATCCTTGTTGATAAAAAACACATTCGGAAGTTTGTTATAATTCCATCAAAAACATTTGCGTACAAAATATTCTAGAGGACTGCGATTTTTATGAAAACTTTGCATGTTTGTAGAGAACTTTTATAAGAGCGTTGGGAAATATTTTTTTTGCTACTTTTTGTTTTGCAGAACAAAAATACTCTTTCGTAATTAACACGTTCATTGCATACCTCGTGGATCCAAATGCACGATTTTACAGTATTATATATTGTTATACTACTGTTTTGCATGTAAGATGTGAATATAAAGACAAAAAATTTAAAGAAACATTTTATAATATTTCATATAAATACCTATGTACGTAAAGTTTTACTATGCAGAATTGGATTTGTCTGAAAATAACTTATTAGCGTATTTCATATTTTCATATTTTCTCATATAGATATCGAATATCTAAACTATGATAGATATAAAAATATTTTTAGAACGAAAGTTATTTGCAAATTGTGAAACAAAAACGTGTCCTTTGCTATCATTATTTCTAAAAACTTTGTTTTGTCGTGATATAGTGAAATATGATTTTTAAAGAAATGCACCTTTCCAGCTTCCTGTCCCCACTAACAATATTTTATCAGTAAAAAATTTGTATGTTAATTGATTCAGTTTTTCAAAGAGTTTCGTTAATTCGTGCATAACGCATATCGCATTATGAGATTGCTTTCAACAAATTCAATTCAGAACGCGATATTGCGCCAGGAAAAATTGATTTAAAACCGATCGAGCAGAAGTTGAATGCTTTAAAAGCTTTTACGAGTTTAATTCAACTCATTAAAATATGTTCTTTCCAAGGTGTATAGAAAGCATGAAAGTACTCGGGAAAATTTATGTATTAAAAGAACATATCTAACTTCGTAAAAATTTTTTAATAGATAATTGTTTAGTTACTATTAGATGTAATATTATTCTATATCATTAAGAGAATATTATGATATATATGCATCTTCATTTGGAATTGAAACGTGAACTTTCCAGTACACGTGATAATATTAAATTATATAGACGTAAATATTTCAATATCATCATATTCTATATTGTTTTCTATTATATCTCTTCATTATTATTTTATTACCAGATTTTATTCTATCTTTTACTATCATTATTTTTTGTGATTCATCATAGATAGACATTACTATAGATGAATCTTGGTCAATATAGATCAATATCTAGGCATTCTTCCACAATTTCTCGATTTTGTTTCTGAATAACGATAAAAAATGTTATTTTTTTTTATTAGTTCGCCGACTAGACACGCGGCTTTCAACGTATCTTAATCTTAATCTTGACATAATTATTAAGTTATACATATATTTGTATTTAATCATGTTGTGAATTATTAATTTGAAGTTTATTTTGTATCTTTTTAAGGAATTATTGTATTTTACATTGTGCTCTCCAACATATTTAATATTTAAAAAAAGAATTTTGACAGTTCGTGTCACCGAACTTCCCCAATTTCTAATTTCCTATGACAAACCAATATTCCTCGGTTCATAAACAATTCATGCTAGAATTTCATAATAAACGCTTCCATTTCTTGTCATTTATTCAGACCACGAAAATTACCTGTGACGATGTCAGTCGCGGGTGTTAAGGAGCTTAGAATCTCTTTGCCTAGATTATTAGATTATTCATGATTCAAGCGTGTTTTAGCGGCGAACAAACGGAAGAAAGTTCGTGAAAGGATGTTTCGTTCGTCACAGAGAGCAGCGTAAGCCGACTTGCTGACGTCGAAAGCCAGACAGACAATCATGAATAATCAATTCATTTTCACGACACTCGATGTGCATCAGCTGGCTTGTTGTAACGCGAAGGAATAGTTTCAGTGGGTTTCACGCCACGAGAATCCGCTCGCGGCCGACCTGAATAGTTTACCACTAGTAGAACATTGTCTGGATTAGCTGATGTGCGACTTGTTTTTATTTCTGTCACTCTTGAAACTTTTATACGGATCCTCCAAGGAAGCAAAACCGATGGAGAATGTACTCTTGTGGAAACGATGGTTGATCCACCTTGGAACGATTCTGAGCTGTTATTGTAAAAGAAGTTGTTTCTGTTGCTATGCATAGAGCGTATCATAATATGTGAAAACCATTAATCGATAGGAAATACCACTCAAAACTATTCGAACACTTGCTTATTTTGGACAGGATATATTCTAATTAGAAAATTGTCAGATAAATTGAATCGCAATCATTTTTATTTTTTATAAGCATCGTATCTAGTAAATTCAATATTGTCTGTTTCACTTAATATTTATGGATGTATGTTAAACAAATATGGACATAAAAGTATCTTTTTCTGGCCTTAATATATTTTCCACAGAAAATACTTTCACTTCGATAATTTCAAACATTGGCATTCGTGGATATCACAGAGATGGAATGCGTGTGTTTTAATTTTAGCTAATTAAGGTAGATATCTATAAGCTTATACCTTACAGACTTTCGTTCAATCATACATTATTTAACTAAGAGCAAAAAAAATATTCTTTCTTAATATTCTTTCATAAAACATTTTTGCTTTATTATACTCATATACTTATATGCTTATGAAGTTTGGCTGTTATATACTGAAATACCCTGTGTAATTAAAATACTCAATTTTATTCAACTAAATTAAACTAGCGCTCGCAAACATGCACACATGCAATATAGATATATAAATATGTAAATACATTATACATGCGCTATATGTATGGTTACGACTGAAATACATATTATGTATGTATTTGTTAGGATACTTGACTTTTATACAGAATCGCCCGAATCCTGTTCGTGTAAGATCGTGCTCCCTCCCAATCTAGTTCCATGGTGAACCTGTGGGGCCTACGGGGTATCGTTATGCAACGTATTGAAAATCAGGGCGTGAAAACCTTCAATCTCGTCTCAGATGCAGCATTAATCTATTAACTGCCTAATATCATGGTAATATCTCGTATTGTTATTTTGTAAACATTTATATATACTATCTTAGCTTTATTTGATTACTATGTGTTTAAATAGTATGTCTTTATACTAACATTAAATAAATAGTTTTTCAAAGTCCTTTTGCTTCTGTTGTTGTTCATATTATATCTGACTCTCAGTTGTCGATAACTTGTACGTATTATGAGCTCTTGACGCAAAATTATTGCTTATTTCTTCGTTTCAATACATATAATTGGTTGTAATTACTTTAAATTGTTGGTTATGTTTTTTACAGATTGTTAATTGATGACGTGAATAGCATTAAAAGAATAGGAGTTGACAATATGGACTCCATGTGTTAATTTTATGATTTTTAATGGAAATTTGGTTATGTTCCACTTATTACGACGAACGAAAGCAGATGTATGTATTCATTTATAACGTAGAATTTATATCACTTCATCGTAATTAACATATAACAATAAATAATTGACAGCGTGTAATTATTATACAATATAATTACATGACAAATAATTCCATATTCAGAATATTTAGATAATAGTTTATAAATGTAGATGTATGGATATATGAAAAATTATTTCTTTTTTTCAAAATTATCAAATGAATCACTTAATTACTATTATACATATACATGTATCTATTTTTTTCATTATACATAAATCTATGAAATTTGTTTAGATCTTTCAAATAAAACATTTAAGTATGATTAACGTTGCCACTCTTTATTTTCGCCAATAACCTCTGATTATTATTACAAAAGAGTCGCAATGATGAACACGTTCAATGTGTTTCATTTTTAAGGTTAGTCGCATCTTTGGCGTAGCGTTATAAAATAAGAAATCTTGATTCATCATAAACATTGTCGATTATTTATAAAACATGAAATAATTTATTATATATGCGTTAGAAGGCATATTTTAAATTCTAACAACGAACATTCTCAATTTCATTTTTACAAAAGTTTCACGAAGAATGAATAAAATAATTGGCATGTTTAATAGCATTTTCCTAAATAAACGCTATATAAAAAGGAGAAGTAAAATGTTATTAATACGCTTATTTCAAATAGTAGTATTTTATACTTATTAACGCAGTTTTATTTTCAGTGAATACATTTTTGCAATCGCGTAATGTGCAACGTGGTTGGTAAAATCAGTGTTTGTTGTGCATATTTTCAATATTTGAATCATTGTACATTTAATCAGTGTTCATACGCGAAATTAGAGTCAGTGTTTGTTCGCCGATTGTAATTTAAGTAGGCGCGTTAGTAGTCTTTTTCTTTTTCTTTCTATTATAATATATCGCCTTCGGTATTAGAGTCAGTGCTTCTCTTAAGTGGATTCAACCTCTCCAAACGTCAAAAATATACAGTAAGTATTTTTGTACATCGTACCTCAATTTCTTTCATTCTTTGTATTTTGCTTGGATTATTAGATATTAATTGAAAAATAATTTGAAATATGTTAAATGTTTAGTATCCTTTATTGAAGTAAAAGAGTTATAAATTTTAACGTTGAACTATAGGATAAAAGCTTCTAACGTGCTTTAGAAATCATTAAATTCTATATTACTTGATCTTAAATTTTTAGATTGGAATTATTATTTTTATTGTTATTCAAATTTATCAGAGAATCTTTATTAAATTTCTAAATAGAGTTCCATTTTTCTTTGTTTATAGATATTTCACAACTTTTACTTCTACCGTCGGATTCGACGATTTCTTCTTCATGATGACCGTGGTGTTGATTTTCTCTGGACTACTGCAGCACCTATGATAACGTCTCCGCATCTAATGGTAAGTCGCATGCATTTTTATTCTTTCGATCGTGTCATAGAACCATATATACGAATATCACCTATTTAGAAAATATATGCCCTCTTTCACACACAATTATAAATTATAATTAAAACTGAGATATATACGCTAGCCGTAGTCAGTTGATTTCAGAAAAATGCTATGTAAATTAAGGTGTAAAAATCTTGTACCGAACTCCAGTTTCAGATGCGTCCTCCCTAATATAGACTTTTCTACTAATTAATTAACTTTAAATATATTAAATTTTATGTCATTTAGTAATGCTTTCATAATACGACTACAAACGATTGATACTGTGAACATGAAATGTAGAATCTGTTCAAAAAATACTTCATTGGAAAATAAGGGTATATATAAATATTGTTTATAGCCATCGTATGTAGCCGAGTGATTTGTTTTAGCGATATTCCTTTCTTTTTTTTTTTCATTTTTTGTGATTAAAGAATCTCGAACCTAGGTTTAAGTTTCAGCGGGCATCGCGCCCGAAGAAAGAAAAGACTTTAAGCTGAAGAGGCCCGCCAAATTGCCATAGAAGAGGGCAACTACCTACTAATGGCTTTCCATTCTCTGGATCAACCAGAGAATGGGAAGTCATTTTTGCTACTTTGTCACTGTGCTCGCTTTTAGTACTAGTGGTGCTAGTAGTAGTAGTAGTAGTAGTAGTAGTAGTAGTAGTAGTTCGTATTTCGGTTGATGTATACGGCCCACGATCATGGACAAATTATGGTTCTTTTCGTATGGCTTGTTGTTGATTAACGTTAGTTTACGTCAGATTTACAAAGTAGCTGAAATTTCGCGTTTTAAGTTAGAGTTGTGTCGACCAATATCTTTGGCTTGAATTAAAGTTGCGAAAAAATACTGACTTTGGTTTGAAAGTATCGTGATGAAATTATGATCGCATTTATTTTAGTATTGAGAGTTATGAGATATTTTTGGAGTATTTTCATTATATAATTCTTTAAAAAATGATATTAGAATTTGTTGTAGAGTTATACGATCAGCTTAAGTTTTAATTTATGTTGTAATGTAAGAATAATTTTTACTACGTCGATTTTTCTTGGCACTCCCTTCTCTGTATTTTTCTTTTTTTTTTGTACGACTATCTATGATTAAATGTTTTGCAAAAATACACCAGAGGGAGAATTTATTTGAAACTAAGAAGATTTCTAAGCGTGAAAATAGTGTGCATGGGACGTAATTAGGATAGAATTATCGTTTCATTTCATAAAATTCTCCTGATTTGTATCTTCAAAATTCAAAAGATTTTCAAAAGAATATTTGTTCAGTTTCTAAGATCAGAAACTGGAGATCAAATAGATATAGTCTTCGTTCGTTGAAATCCAAATTCAAACGAGGTTCGAATCGTAATTCTGTTTCTGATCTAAATTCTATCTGAGATATCGATCGAAATCCGGGCTACAAGAATGCGATTATATGAAAGAAAATGTAGAATGTTCTTTCAACCGACTAAATTCAGTAATTCGAGTAAGAGGTAAGTGTTCATACTGACCAGAAGCAGTATCATTAATTTAGTGTTGTGAAAATTTAGTCTATCGCTGATTATAGAATTACAATGATCAGTATTGGTCACAACTGTTTGGAGCTTAGTTATCCAATATCTTCTACGCGAATGGTACTCATTCTTGCGAGCAATATTTACCCGTTGGTGAGGTATAAGTGTATATCGATTAATTATTTATTACTATTAATTATAATTACAGGCTGTAGATTTTTATACATTTATACGAAATTTAAAGATAGAAAAATACACACAATGTACAAAGATAGATAAAAAATCCAAAGTAGAGTGCTCGTTTTAATTCTTAATGGGTAAGACGAACGTCGAGTTAAATTCTATTTCTTTAATTGTCGTGTCTATAAAAATATGAATTTGCACAAATATGAGTGGTCTAATTATTAGCTATAACATGTAGCATAATTATTAATTGTATGGGGTATTCCTAATCTTTTCTAACAGAAGCATAATTTATAACTGGAAATAAGAAAGTGTTATATGCAAAAAGTTTTGTTATAAATGCTTCATTGCAGAATTATTAACAAATATATATTATAAATTAAAGTATAGATCTAGTAAAGGATTCTACATTTTGAAATGGGAGTTGAAGTGTTTTAGGCAATCTCTGTTATAATGAATTAGATTCTATAAGAATCTTCAATACCTTCTTGCTCGAGTAATTAATTCTTACTAAAAAAACTCGTTAAACATTTAAATTAATATTTATTATATAGTACATATCCGACACCCGATTTCGTTTTAGATCAACTTTAAAAAATAATAGAATTCTTGCGACGAACATATTTAAGCGAAAGGTATAATAGAATTGAACCATCAATCACGCGTTTTTAATTTACGTGTTATGTAAGATATTAATGTTCATACACGGTAACGTTATCGGTTATTGGTACAATTATAATGTACTAAATTTATTATTCTTTGACAACACACAGTTTAGTTTACAATTCTATTTATAATGTATTTTTACTTTATCCTTATCATTTCATCGTTCTAAAATTAAAAAAGATTGTAAAAGCGGTTGATACATTAATACTATACAAACACAATATTTTTTTAATGAAGAAAGGTATTATAAGAATATTTCTTTTGTGCTATTTAACTACTAAAACAGAAGTAATAAAAATTTTAAAACGCATTTTGTGTCTGAAATTTCGAAATACTGAGCTCTATTAAGTTATATGGGGTGCCATTAAGTATGTGCTTTTAATATTAATATAGATGTATCATCCTTGTGTTGGAAATGCCATAAAATATTTATTCTCTATTTTTATCTCTGACTGCAGCAAGCTTCAGCATTAAATTTTGTATATAATATTTTTAGAGCTTCTGTATGAATTTTCAAATCTACTACTGAAAAATATTACCATATTCTACATTCATACCATTCTCCAATATACTGCAACATTTAGAAAAGACAGAATAGTATATTTGCACGTTATTATCTTGTCATGTGTTACAGTGATATTGCAATTTGATTAAATTAATCTAGTGCCAGCCTCGAGTTAATTAAATCGTGCTCAAATAAACTAATAAAAGATTAATGATAAAATGGTAAAATAACATAAAGCAAATCACTTCCTTTTCAAGATTATTGCATTTACATACTATATACCATACAAATATAAATAAAATATTTGAAAAAGAAGTGACTTATTTTATATGAATTAATTTTATGCAATTTACCTTTAATAAATATATGTATATTATAATTATATGTATCATGATATACCGTATATTTGTTTATCTATTTATATCGTTCATAACAAAATGTATTTTTGATTTAAATTTATATGAATTATTTATATTAAATTCTATAAGCAATTGTCTAAAATAGTGAATATTTCTTTGTAAAAAAATTATACGTATGTAATAACGTAATAATTAAGTAGTTGATTCAAACCAATTGTACAAATTATTGTTTCTACATTGCCTCGTATTTAGGTCTTCGCGAATGATACCATGGAAGTCAGATTATAATAAGTTCGCTGTTTCCAACTATGATGCCTAAAATCCTTCGTAATTAGTCATTATTTGATGAAATTCTGTGAAGTACATGGTAAATTCATGAAGCCTTTTTGAGCTTTCAACAGCTTGTTGACAATATCTGTTTAAATGCTTCTCTATATATCGAATTCCATTGTGCTTGTTCCAATATTGTTAGAGTCTGCTAAATTTATTCTTATTGCGTAAAGATATTAATTTAAAGAAATGTAAACGAAGTGGATATCTCTTCGTCGTTGATATTTATGTTTACATACTACGGACAAAACGCGAAATTTGGACAAGTCACGTTTCAGTCAACCGAGATATAAACTAAATATATTTAGACAATATCTGATCATATCAACGTTTTTTTTTAATTTTGTCTTATGTCTAGACAAAACGCATTGCGTCACAATGATAGTAGATAAAACACTTATTTTAAAATGAAATGAGCAATCACAAAGATGACATTTATTATATAAATATATTATTTATTTCGTAACAAGGACAAAGGAAGGTATACAAAAAAAGTATAAGAAAGATAAAAGAAATATAACAAGACTTGTATCGTAAAATAGTATTTTATATTTGCAAAGAATATATGTTCCGACAATGATTTTAATATATAATTTAGTCGTTGATATTAAATTACTTCTTAAAATTACTTTTTCTCAATAGTGTTTTGTTGTAAATGTAAGTTTCGCAATTAAATTTTAGAATTTTAAAAGATCAAGTTCTCGGTAAGAGCATTTCAAAAGCTATTAATTATTAGATATGTAGTAATTAATTAAATCAACTGTTACTCAATTTTAGTAATATAAAATATTTAGAAACAGGTTGTATAATGTTTTTAAATGATATAATATAACAAATTTTTTATAATTTTGCAAGATATATATGTACATTCAATAGCAATAGAAAATTATATGGACTTGGTTTCTTCTCTAAGGTTTTTAATAACGTGGTATATGAGAGAAGTTTTTAAAATGTGCAAATATCCATCTAATTTCAATAACCGAGGAAAACGCGACTTTTCTTATCCACACGGTTAATGACGATCCATTCTTGCAGTGAGCTCGTACTAATTAGTAAACTGGTAATGAGAGATGAAATATATATATACATAGAACATTACATAATTACTTAACCAAGGTACATGTGAAACATGATCAACTTACGAACTTAATAAAATATTTCATCATAACGCGCGTTGCGTTAAATCTTCATTACTACTCTGTTATTAAGTTTCACTGCCAAATCTCCGTAGGAATTGGTACTATATATTATGAACATAATACAAAGATTTTAATAGATTTTAATAGTAAAATTCAGTTAACTTAAACTCAAGATTAGAATACCAAAGAGCGCGCAAAAAAAAAGAATGACCCAGTTTAAAACTGAAAAACTGAATCATAAATGCCTAGATTACGGAATCTAGGAGCAATGGACGTCGACCCAGTCAGATGTTGTCGGACAATGAATGGAATTTTCACGAAAGTCATATTCAATTAATCGCACGTGACGGAGAACGCTGGGACGTTTCTTAAGAAGCAAGTATGCATAGCAATCGGAAGAAAGGGAATTATAATGGAAGGAGAAAAGGAAATAAGAATTGTTTCTGCCGCCATCGCGGCATTTAATTAAAATTTGCCGGCTGGGATTAATAATTTTTCTTCGTGCTCGCTCCATTCTTTTTCTTCGTGTTCGTCCCGTTCTTTATCTTCTCATCCCATGTTTCTATTCGCTGTATCTTTCGGAAATAATCGACCCTTTCCGACAATACCGATCTGGTGCTTTGACGTTCCAAGGAAATGAGCGGCAGCATTCTTTCTCCGCGTATTTCGATCTTTAATTACTGGCTGGCGGACAATTACAAAGCCAGGCAGCGTCTCTGCGACATTCTTTGCCTCGTGACCGTTCCCTTTCTGCTGCTTCCTTCTTATATAGCTTGTCATGGTTCCGACATTATCCACTGAATCGCAATACGTGACCAACGGAGCTTGCCGTAAATAGTGGCTGTCTCTGTTTCGAACAACGAAACCTTCTATACTCGTTGCTCGTTAGAAAAAGAATGCTGCTCGTCTTGTTTTCATATTAAAGGCTGGATTAATGAACACTTATACAGTGTGAAAAGTTCGTTTATTGATTGTGGATATCGATTGACTGCGTTTGGTGCATTGATTGTGCAGTTACAGAGGAGAAACGAAAGAGAGATAGAGAGAGAGAGAGAGAGAGAGAGCTGTGTCGTGAAGACTTTCTGTTCCAAATGATACTCCAGTTAAGGGTTGTTGGTTTTATAGTGTGACTTTGGAAGTGGTAGAGCTCTATTGCTGAGTTTGGGAATCGTATCTACTCGCATGATTAGAATAGTGATTCTAATCGCAGTTGCAATTTTCGGAATTTGAATTTTCGTAGTTTAGTAGCTACACGTATATCACTGAATAATCACAATCTCTCCATGTAAGAAGGTAATTATTAGTAAATAGCTATCCACATATTTAGCTATTGACAGGGTACTTTTACCGTGAGCAATGATTTTGTTCAAATCGTGTTTTTTTTTTCGATTAATCTAATAATTGTAACAATACTCTGATGATCTTTAAATTGTAGTAGCACAATTGTAAAAAATCTGTTTCTTAAATTATTGCGTATTTTAATAATAAAAATATGAAAATTTAACGATATATGTTATGAAGGCATCAATCATTATTTTCTATATTTTATATATTATTTTATGAATGAATTACCGTGCCTTGTTGTCAAAACGTTGATAGATCTAGGAAACAATTAAAACAAAATGGATAGGAAAAGTAATAATGCTGTGAGAATATAATTCGGAAAGATATCGTCCCTGAATAGACGTGAATATCGTCTGCGGCGTCGCGGTACTGCAAGATTTCTAATCAAAAATATGTCTCATCTGATATACATCCTGATATGCATTGCGATTTATAGCAGACCTGTATCGGGAATGCTGTAAATTACATTCTAATGTGTTATTCATAGGGCACGTATAACTAATTGATGACATATGTGCGGTTGAGAATCTAATTTTTCAGCCAACAATTAGATAACGTTAGAATTTATCAGAAAAGTGAAAACGATCATTAACTTATTAATGTTATTATATGTAATCTTTTGTAGAAAATTTCTGTAAAATATATTCATTTTTGATTCCTATAATCATCTCAAATATTAAGGATTATTAGCGTCCTACGTATTACTTCCAAACATAATTAAACTTGGAGATCTTTTCTTATGATAAATTCTACCAGTGATACATTTTCTCCATCTATGTACTATCTAAGATTTCACAACTCCTTCTTCTTAATTGCAGCAAGTACTCAGGAAAATCGTAATTCCACTGTGACAGGGATTCTTACGTCGTGGAACGCCTGGTTTCCACAATAATGTACCGTAGTATTGCGTAATTTAACGGGTACAATATGTAACAGTGCGATTATGGATGACGAACATTAGGGAAACTTGCTATAAATATAAGTGGACGTGGTACGTCCCACTACACACCGTGTTATATCAAACCGCGTAATATGCAATTATGTGGAGTGCAATGTGCGCAGGTAGGAAGGTAGAGGGAAAATCGTGTTGTTCTTCAATTTCAATCCTAATTCTCGTTACCAAAAATGATGCTTATATGCGCGAATTATTCGTGTAATGAAGCATCATTCCATTGAACGCGAAATGTATGGTATTTGTTAATAGATAGACGCGATATTGTAGAATATAAGAGCTATATAATCAGCATTATTACATTAAAAATTTGACGAAAATAAAATTTTCGTTCCGAAATATTTGCTTCGATAGAAAAAGAGTTTATCTATAAAAATATAAATAAAGATAATATTTTTACTTTCTGTAATTGTCTTTCGGTTAGATTCTATAATTATCGTAGAATTGTAATATTTAATAGTTGCGCCATTGCGTAAATGCAAACTTATTATGCAATCAGATATTTTTCGAATTACAACATTGTAGAATTGTAAAATTATAAAAATACAATATCATGAAATTTTATTATTATATTAATTAATGAAAATCAATGTACTGGAAATTTGATGGAAATGAAATTTTTGTAATTTGTAGCTGTCCAACCAAAAAAATTTCTCTATTAAATATATTATGAAATTTATCTGTTTTCTGTGATTTTCTTTCAATTAAATTCTATAATTAAAGTGTTGTAACATTGAAAACTTGTGCTGCTATATAGATACAACATTTCAGAATTATCTTATATTACGGGGCCATATAATTTTAGAATTACAAAATCTTAGAGCTGTAAAATTACGGTATTGCAAGATTATAAAGTGAACAGATAAAAATTTGTTAATGTCACTAAGTACTATCTTCTCTAATAGAAAAAAAATCGTATAACAAAAATATTAAGTAAAGGAAAAGTAATACAAAAGAATATGTATTCTGAAAACAATATAAGAAATTATTCGTGCTAGTGGTTAATTGAACTGATAATTTAATTAGGTTTTCGTGTTCGAGTGTGCATCTGACAGGTCTACGCAACAATTACAGTTAGCAATTAGATGCGGCAAACTTCGATTTTCTCTAGATTCGTGCAGCATGAAATTGTGTCGTTGAATAATATTGCGATACATTAAACTCGTCTTTCTTTGGTTAAACTTACTTTAGCTACTATTATGTAAATTCTATATTGTAGTATTCAACGATAAATTAATATAACAACAACAACAACAATAAAAGTATTCGAATTTTAAGTATTTAATTTCATTTTCTACAATAATAAAATATACATAAAACTTTACAGCAATAATACCTAATAATATTTTAGTATTTCGTTCGAAACAATATTCTTAAAGTTACCTAATATTATAAATCAATTTCATTACAAAGAATTATCCAACTTTCAGCACTTATATAATCACCGCAGATTAGCTAACATTAAACATGCCATAATCGAAGTGTCATCAAAGCATAGTGCTTTCGCTAATTTTGCTAATTTTACAAATATGTCGTTGATCGTTCATATTATGAGATTACGGGCACCAGGGTTGATCAGCATTAGACAGACTTTGCGTAGACGCGCACAACCTGTATACCTCGAAGCCTTGTTCAAAGCCAAGCCAAGCCAAGTCGAGACGATCTAGGTTCGTGCACCACGCCATGTATACACATACACGTTACTGGCAGCACTTGCCTAACTTGTCCTACACCAACTCGCTTTTCCTCAACCCAATGTCCTCCCCGGAGGGTCGTTGGTCACCAAACATCGGAGAGTCTTCGTTTATTGGCACGAAGTAGCACAAACTCTATAGTAGACTGTTACAAGATCTGTGCATAATATCAGAAGAAAATTGATTCAATGTACTTATACAGAAATACACGTATGAATTTCGATGGTATTTTGATTATTGGTCTGGAACTGTGACAAATTCAACTTTGGAATCATCCCTATCAATTATTGATTTTATAGAACCGACACATTTTCCTTTTTTTATTTGGAAATATTGCATTGAAATTGTTTCATTAAAAATATATGAAAAAGTTGTGTAATACTGTTATGTTAAACTAAAATTTAAATAAAAAATTTGGAGGTAAGGTATAAATTGTATATTGTAAATAATATATTTATATTACTTGATTGCTTCGAAACAGGAAGCGTAAAATATATATGTATATAGAAGAAAATAACTCCTATAAAGATAGTGCAATGAATAGCGAAGAAAATAAAGGATGCGAAGGGCTGCAGGGACAGTACAAAAGTGGCGAAAGAAATTAGGGAAAGAGGAATGAGGGTAGCCGAGGACACGAAACTCATAAATTGGACCCAGTGGAAATTAAGTAGCGACAGATCATAGTCTCTTGAGAACGATAAAGAAACCAGGTAACCGATATATGTATAAGGAGAAATATTTATGCAAATTATTACAATATGATTGCGAATGTAACCTAAAATGTCACATTATACGCAATAATTATATATTTCTATTAGTAAAGAGGATATTAATAATTACAAGCCAAAAGAAAATAAAAAGAGAGGGAGAGAAGTAATAAATGATTAAACTGAATGACAGTCGTCGATTGATAAAAGACAATAAATTTCTAGCCTGATAGTAATTAAATTATAAAACAATAATAATTTTGGATACCATTAAGACGATTAATTTTTCTACTTTTCTTGACATATTTATGAATACTTTTTATATTTAAAAAAAAATTTCATTAATATATTAAGAATATTTGTACGCGTGTTCAAAGATTGATAAAATTTTAGTTACAGTGACACTTCCTCACTAAATCACCGACTGAATGAAAATAATAGCAACGAGTATTATAATAGTAGCTACGCTGCAGTGCATAAACATATGGCACGGTAATGTTTTCATAAAAGAATCGTTTGTTAGTGTAAATTATAATTTTTCTTTATGATCGCAAAAATTGTTGTCGTTCAGTATATTATCGTTAAATAATTTGAAGAATATAAACGCAACATCGAAAGTCGCATACCGAAATTTTTCAATAGGACAAAAATTTGGAAATGACGTGGTAAATAAATTATTTCATCCATCCTGCGAAAGACAACAAACTAAAACAATACATTATACGACATTTTATTGATTAGATAGATATTTTGTAAGACTAATGATCTTTGACACTAAATGAAACCACAAACGCATTTAGTACAGTGAAACTCTGTTTACACGGACTCCATTTATACATAATTTTTGTAGTACCTGATTAACTGAACTTTAGCTGATCCTATTAGGATACACTTTCATGCTTCACAGTCGATACAAGTTTGCAACATTATTATGTATTTAAGAGCAAATGTTTCGTGAAATCCTCTTATATGAACAATGAACGTAAATTCCTAACCGAACGAAAAGTCATAGGTGGTGGGGAGAAATGGACAAACTCCTATTATATGAACGACCTGGTTGTATGAACCAATTTGTCGTCCGATAGGTTCACATAAGTGGAATTCTATTGGACATAATTTAATGTATAAACTTTTATTTCTTTAAAGTATATACATTATGTCAGAGTACTCAAATTGAATTCTCTAAGTCGATCGGCTAGGTAATATGTAAGGTTGGCTACAATTACGACATGGCCGCGCGCTGAAAGAAATCTCGTGAAATATGTCTGAAAGTGCGGCCTGGCATTATTGAAATCCGATAAAGTTGTATACGCGAAACATGTGTAAAGTTTTCTACAGTAGCCTCAAGCTCCCACGAGTCGGCTTACAGAAGTATTTACGAAGTTCATAAAATTCTATTGAGTTTCTTTAAGTATCGAGCGATCGGGGAAACTGTTGACGATGTATTTCATATCGAGTTCTGTATTGGGACCGCTTTACCCATCAAAATTGTAACATACTCGTCGTACGAGTTCAACTTTCGATAAACTCAAAACGGCCCTCCTGCACTGTGGACGAAACGTTTATTTATTCGTCGTTACGTAAACATACAATTTGAATACTTTCGTCCTTTTCTTTTTTGGTTTCCTGCAATCGAAAACCTTTTTCGATATCGAATGCAAACGTCAAAGGTATTTTAGCAAACTAAACAGAGGAAAACGGCAGAAACGGGCGTGACGAATAGACAAATAAATGTTTAATACGAAGAACTAAAAATATTTGAAGCAAATGAATATTGATACTCGTAGTCGAAAACAAGAAACGTTATACCGCAACGTTTCGATTTCATAATACCGACGTTTGCAAAATTATTCGATCCTTGAATTAAAACAATTTTACGAAAAGAAGCGTAATACGAAGATATTTAAAACAGACATTTTTCTTAATTATCTTACATTATATTAAAATTATGCAAGTTAAATTATCTCGTCCTTTTGATGAAAGCTTAATATTTCGAGCGAAATTATACGTTCTTTTTACCTACTGCTCCATAAATGTAAAATAGAACAAAAAGTATAATGCATTAGCTCTTTATCTTTCTCATTGCATTTAAATGTAATTTCTTTAGGAAATAACTTCTTTAATATACGTGTTATACAAATATGATATGATATAATTATAAATTCATTATCTATAATATACGTAGAGATTTTCATAATTAACCAATTAACAAATGTTATACGATTAACCAAAGTTAAGAATCGCAATCCTAATACGTAATTTTAAATTTTGGACACAAAATTAAATGAGAAGAATAATTTGTTCGTACATTGTTCACTATTATTACGCATCTCAAAATTGTAATATTACAGGATAATAAGAAGTGTATTTTTGGAACGTACATTATTTTAGGATATGTTTATCCATTTTCGAATTATAACATACGCGATACAATATATACTACATATTGAATGTCAGCCAAATTCTAGAATACGTTATCGACACTTTTTTCCGAGAAATGCATGTGTACATAGCGTATTGATTGTGGAAGCTACTGACATATCGTCTGTCACTGACCACTCCAGTCCCGCAACACGTATGTGCGAGTGAGAGATCCAATCGCACGAAAAGAAATAGAGATAAGGAACTATCAAAAATTAAACTTTTCTTTACACGATGATATTTCGATACACAGATGTCGTGTTAGGACAAAACGCAGCATATTTTTAAGGGTAAGGTTCACCGCTTCTAACTGTGGTAATTAAATTGATATACGTTTTAGATTGCATAATATAATAATTTACCTTTTTACAGAGATCGATCTGATATAATAAAAATGAGTATGCTTTTAGAATCATATTTTCATTTCAATAAAAATGATCATTAACTTTGATAAAGGTAGTGGAAGTACGCTTTTCATTGATTTTAATTTTGTATTTTAACGCAATATGTTTTAGATCGTATATTACATAATTAATTCTTCGTAATTAATTAATTATTGTAACAATTTATTATATTATTACTGGAAGAGAATGGTAACGTTTGAAGTAATTGTCCTAGATTCTGGGGCAATTGATATCAATTATGTTTAATATTGTTATTCATGACTGATCATGAGTGAGTAGTGTATGCAGTTGTATTGAAATCAGTACACGTATATAGGAGCGAGATATCTTTATGCACTTTATGTGATGCCTTCATGAGCAAGAATATTGTGTTTTTATGCAAATTTACCAGGGTGGATAGTATGAATCGGATCGAACACAGACACATAGGTATAATTTATTAAATCAAACATGTGACTGTTAATAAAATACTGTCAGATATTCAATATGAAATTGATATCAGGAATAAATTGTATTTGTTCTTTCAAAGAGTTAGCATGAAGTAATAATTGTATAAATAAACACGGTACGAATAATTAATTATGTTCTGATTTGATCAATCTATATAAGCTCCAGTGAAAAAAGTTATTGACTCCTTGCTTCACTTTGAATTTCAGTGCAACATTAAACGATTATTTTTAATTCGAAATTAAACCATAACTATTCTCATTTAAAATACTCATTACATAGTTATAACACTCTATTTTCGCGGAGAAAGTTGATATGCATGAATGAAATATTTCAGCAAAGAATTAAGGTTATTCTATAATGTTAAAATAAATGTACCTATGTTAATGCAACGTATAATAAATTACTTTCTTTTACAGCTAAATTACGGTGTAGTTATAAGTACATTAAATTGTAGAATATTAAAAATTAAATAAGTTTACTATTATCATGCTTAATTATAAATGAATATAATCGATCTTTTAAGACTTCTTAGAACCTATCGAACGATAGTTCATTAATAAATTATGGATATTAACACATTCTGGCGAACAGCATGCAAAAATACATGAAATATCCAAAATATAGCGTACATTATAAAGTTTTATAAATATGTACAAACATTTTAGACACCAAAGTTAACCAGATTTTAACCATTTTCTATTATTTTCCTTCGATTAATGAAACAATGTATTTTTATATCCAGCGAAGCTTCTCATTCATTGAAAAATTTCTATCTTTGAATTTTTTCATTTTTGTGACAAGAATGTAATATATTTGCAAAAACAGACTATAAAGGATTTCGTAAACAAACACGATTTTAATTATCTCCCTTCGGGTTAGTTTCAATTAACCAGACGGCCTCAATTTCGATAAGCCGGTTAATCGAGATTTCAGGGTACTTTATATTTTACATTATTTCGCATTGTGGCCAAATTAATCCACCGAACACCCACCTATTCCAATGAAAACCGCTTCTCATTTACATTTTTACCTTTATCACAACTTAACGCTCGACGTTAATAGCCGACTGATTAACATTCGAGTGTTTATCTAAGATATTTGCTCGCGGATGTTTCGCAAAAATGTAAATTCAGCCAAAGCCCATTTCGTAAACAATACGATTACGCTGTTTATCGCGATGTTCGAGCTAGCGTTTATTCGCCCTCGCTTTTTCAACACGCATACATGTTATGCATAGTAATCCACGCGTGATTACAACAAAATCGTGATGGAAAAAATGTGAATGGTTCAAAGGGGACTAATTTCTAGGATCACACGTTTGCATGTATAATGATTCATGTGCGTTATACAGTTGCATAACCTATTTTTTAAACAGAAATATGTACCCACTTCAACACTGGAATAATTAAGCTTAATCTGTATTTGAATTTGATACACTTGTAATTGATACAATTGTAATTAAAATGATGTGGTGAAAATAAAATAAATATATGCATATGATCATATTTTGATCTCAATAAAAGTCTGCATTAATTTTTCCAAAAGCTCTTACATATTTTGGATAATTGTAGAATAAGAAAACTGAAACCCGTATTTTGATGAAATTGGCAGGTCTTGTAAAAATCATACGTGGTCAAATATGTGACACACGTGCCGGTATATGTTAATGGTATTATGAAATCTGCTGGTCATACGTATAGAAAAAGTTTAACAAATTTTACTTCAGCAGATATATACAGATTTATAAAAAAATTGGTCGAAAATAATAGCAGCGAAAATTTTGATAAGAGATAAATATTTAATTTATAGCAAATATCTGCAAGTGTCCTGATATTTATAGTTGATATATATAATACAATTACTGTAAACTAATATATTTTAGAAAATTAAAAGTAGCTTAGTAAATCAAATTGTCCTGCGAAAAGGAAAAGGTGGAATGAGATTGACAGTGACAAAGAAATATTTTGTAAGATGATTTAAATAAGTATCTCTATTAAATAAAATATACAAAAATTTGTCTATTGAATTCGATTTCTCTGTTTCCATGGCTGATCCGAAGTTATTTCCATTTATTGTTATCATTTTTTAGCTCTTCCGTAAAATTAAATGGTCGCGTGTGGATATACTTTATTCTTTATCGCTTCATATATATTATGTATTAATTGGTCGGATCAATTAATAATCACGTACAGAAGGTAAACGATATCATTGGCATGTTGGTTGCACGTAAAAATAAATCTAGGCAAGCAGACAATAAAGATGTAAATATCTGGCATATCGGCGTCGCTGTTTTACGAGGGCAATTTTTAATTCCCAACCAACAGCGAATCCACCGCATAAATAATACGGGAATGGTATCGACTAGCTGACGTAAATAATACGAAGTGCTACAAAGTGTCAGATGGGATACTCTATCCCGTTCCCCTGGCACGAATTTTATTTCAACCGTATTTGATAGCTTTACGAGCGTAATTCATAATTGAATCGTAATATCATTGAATTAAAGTCACTCGCTTTCCATGAATGCAATATTTGCCAGACTGTTTTAAAGTATTATTATTGCTTGATTTAGTGAAATTCATATTCCGTCACTTTCTCTTATTTTCTTTCTTCTCTCTAATTTCATAATATTCTTGTCATTAAAAATTCTATCAACTTCATGAGACGAGGTTATTCGTTTCAAAATTGTTTACTTTCTAATATTTCCTCACTCGTCTTTTAATCTTACGGAATATAAGATCTCACTTTTTTTCATAATTTCAAAGTTCTACATTACTTTATGGTGTGGAATAAACATATCTGTAAATAGTACTTCCGTAAAATTAAAACTTGATTATAATTATTTAATGGAACTACTATAATAATAACATAACGATAGCGTATAAACCGAGGACTATCTATATTATGAATAATGAAAGAAAAAGAACAAAAAGATATTTGAATTATTTCCATTAAGAAATCCAACTATCGTAGTTTTAACACGACCTAAGATTTAATAATTTCATTGATGACAATTCATTTGTCATTCATGTTGACAATTGTACACGTGAATATATCATTTTTACCATGGAACACCGGACATAATTTTATCTATTCAAATTTCACAGATACGAAACTTTTATGATAGGTAAAAATTCCCGTTATAAATGGGCTTATTCATCGATGAAACCAAAGATTGAATGATAGCATAGTCTGGCCAGTCTGCCAATAGACTCTTGTATTGCAGAACGATGTTCTGGAGGCTTGTCTGGATGAACACCATTCATTGGTGGAAACATTGTACGATCATCGCGACACTTAACACCACTTGACATCGTTGAATATCAGTAGGAATTGACCTGATGGAAAGAGGACATGGCCGCTGATTCATCTGCTTACAGAATACTCTGCTTCTCAAAATGGAATTTCTCTGTAACTCCGTTGAAACTAGAACAATCACTCTCTATGCTCGTGTACGGTTCTCGTTTTGCTCTTTAAAATGCATCTCTTAAGCTCGTTCGTCTAACAACGCGATGTATCTAATGCGCTTTAGGTTTTTCCCTTGATTCGTTTTATCGATTCCTGTTTTCTTACTTCAACGAAGATTTAGTAATTCGATCGAATTTCCATTAAAACTTTGTGCAGTATAGAAAATCAGAATATATTGAAACGAACTTTTGGACACTGTTTAACATAAAAGAATTACACGAGCAATTTTACGTATAGTTTGTTATATTGAAATTCGTGATTGCTATGATAGTCTTTCGATTATCGTTGTATACTTCCTAATAAGTATTATTGCTAGACAATGGAAAAATATTATGCTATGTTAAATAAGATATAAAATGATATTAAATGGTATTACTAAATAATATTTTGTTTTAGAATGATTCTGTTTCATAAGTTCATTTAAAATAGAGTTTCATGCGAAGTTACGCTGTATTTTTGGCAAATAATTTAGAATAATTAATACTTTTCGAATTAATATTGTAAAATGTTTTTGGTATTTTTAATTGAGACTTTACTCCAGTCTTTTGTAATGTTGGAAGGAATGATAATGCTAAATAAAGATAATGGTCGTTACATTATTAATACGCAAGATACGAGAGATAAGTACGTACAAATTACTAGTCATTGATTTTAAAGTTAGAATAATTTAATTTAGATGTAACAAAATATTTAATACACATTATTCAACGTATGTATTTTTTAAATTAATCCGCTAGAGACAAATCGCACGAAAGATATAAAAACTAAACCATGTAATTTAAAAATATATAAGGAAACAAATCAAATTAAATTGCATCTACAGTACATAATTCGCACATAATTTCTGCATAATTGGGACACTTCAAGATACATAGGAAAGTAATAAAAGATGTTTTATTGGACGAGACGAAAAATTTTGGGACGGGATCGTTTCGATACACATATGGCGTTACATGTGACTGTATATATTTGATTTCGAAAATATTCATAACGATCATTGAATAGTTCATTCTTCCGGCCATTATTAATTTCCTGTCGGATTATGAAAAATGCGGCACTCAGCCAGCAATTGGAATGAAAATTAATTACCGCGGCTTGATTTTGATGTACATCGGACCTGACTTCGAGCGAATCCAATTAATACTTCTGATCAGAAATGGGTTTATAATTAATTCCCTTTAATGACTTAAACAATTATAAACGAGAAATAGTAATAATTTGCATGTTGTTTCTACCCTTGTTATTAATTTTTTTCCCAATAATTTATATTTCGTACTTTAAAGTGACGAAACTGAAGGATATTTTTTTTTTTGCATAAGGTGGCACTTAATTTTTTAATGCATTCCGAAACTTACCGATTAAATTAATAAGCAATTCACAAAATGTACAAAAGTGAAGTCAATGACTATGAAATTATATAATTGGAATAAATAAATTATATTTGACATAATATTTTCAAGTAAAATAAAATTCATGTCAAAATTGTTTTCTAGTTATTTCCTAGATAAAATTATATAGGTGCACACGTATAAATCTTATCATAATCTTCAGTATTAAATGGAGTTGTACAAGAATTAATTTTATGATGAAACGTTCTCTTAACTTTTAGAAAAAGACTTTCAGAGAGGCGTGATAAGAGGACATATCTGTTTTTCTAATATACAGATACGGTTTTTTTTCGTTAAAGCAAAATCAGAATCACTATCTTTTCTTCATATATTTAACACTATGTTTTCTGTAATGTGTATGTCTACTACCCACCGATGATTCTGATGAACGTAATATGGTGAAGATAAATAGGCATATAAAAGCGTATTTTCATTGAGTTCATTTAATTGATTACAAATACTTGCTTGTACGAAAACAAAAAATCTCGCTAGTTCTATAATTAATGCAAAATATCCGCAATGATATAGAATTACGACTTTTATTGGTTTTAATTGAGCACAGATCTTAATCTTAACAATATTAGCCGACGTCTCTAGTCTCTACATCATTAAACATAATTGCAAAGATTGACGATATGTATCATTATATTAACACCCTCAGTTCCTTATTACATCAAAGAAAATCCTCTCTTTATACATTCATATCTTCGTGTACATCTTTCGATCTTAAAAGCAAACTTTACGCGTTAGGGACATTCGCGTGGCACGAGAAGGCGTGTTAACGTTCTCGTGAAATCGCGCGAAACAACCGTATGAATTATACAAGCGAATTTCATAGGCTGCTGCGCAATACGTCCGCATGAATATTCCCAAGAAATAATATAAGAGTACAAGCCGTGATCCACGAGAAAACACAAGTTTCGTGGCCGCATTCTACAGGGCTATTTTCGCGAGATGCTTTAGCGATCGTGAAACGATGTTTCTAAACTCCTGGTTAGCTTATTTGGCGAACAACAGAACATGACAGAGCAGTTCAGATCAAAGGGAACTTCTGCTTATATTTTTTTCATGGAACTAGACTCAGTCACGGAATTTTATAACATCGCGTTCCACGTTTTCCATGCACGCGAATTATTTCGATGAAACTTTACCCTACCCGTCGTATATTTCGTCGACGCGACACGCTTCGAACAGTTGCGATGTTATTTGCCCACCTGCCGTTCGTCAACTGTGCTCATTTACTTTTTAAATCTACCGATCGTTAACTGTACAGCATCTGTTTCCATGTAGAAAAGTGCTCTGTAAAGCGATCCTAAAAATCCCTTGGTATTGTGTGCTTGAAAATCAATTGATCGCGTAATAGCACTTATCATACCCTCAACAATATCACGTGTAATCGGATTTCTTCATAATCTGAATACGTGTTTCGATGTATTATCCAATCGGTGTGTTTAGAGCGATTAACGCTTAAGTGAAGAATAGTTGAATTTTTCTTTTACACCATGAATGGTGTACTTTTATATTCTTCTCGCTTATTTTTATATTTGGTCATTTCATGGACTTTTGTTTTATTATCAGTCTTCAATAATGTTTATGAATCAAGACAGAAAATACATAAAAATTTCTTTCAAAAAAAGACTAAAAATGAAATGCATTAAAGATTGTTGAATGTTGGAGGTAATGTAACGATAATTCTTTTGTAAACAAATAAATGTAAGCTTTAGTGGATGATACAACTACCATATACTCGGGACACATGTCAAAAAGCATGGAAAAAATGTTACAGGAATGAAATACCGTACGAAGCTTCTTTTTGTATAAAAATTCAATTGGCTGTCGCAATTCTATACAATACGTGTATTTTTAAATTATTTATGTACTTCGTTTGTATATAAACTAGACAGATTATTACTAAATTTTGATGGTTCTTTATATTAGAATCTGAATACTTTAATTACATTGTTTGCAAATATTCCTATTAATAGTTCTCTATTATTTTATTTCTATTTTTCACGTTACTTTATTTCAAAATATGAGGAACACTTTTACATTTTTTTATAATATTTTCATAATATCTAATGTTGCAGATTATTCATAATTTTTTATCGTATTCATACTTCTATCTTTATTCTTTACATAAAAAAAAAATTCTACAAAGCTTCCTCTATAAAAATCTATATTCTTTTGTACAACAATTTTGATAATTGAAATATAGAAGCAAAACGCAGGAAACGTCCACTTTTTTAAATAATTTTACGGTGCATATGACATTTCATTGGTAGAGATTGGGACTGTTGAATCACGAATAGTCACGAAGCAAAAATGTCCACACGAGATAACATTACAGATTCGATATATTGGTTTTATTTCAAACTATTTTGCTCAGAAATTTATTTTTCGAATTATTTAATTATGTCACTCTTGTACTAAAACAACGATATATTACGTAACATTTCGTGTCCTTCCTTATTAATCGAATAAAAATTAAGCAAGTAATTAGTACAATTAGAACTTAGCTCAAGCATGCAACAGACTATTCACAAAAACCGGCTATATTTCATGCTCACAGTTTTATTTCCCTAAAAGGAAGAACTGTTCTCGTGCCCACTGGCATCGAACCGATAAGAAATGTGCAAAAGGTATCGTTGGTGGCACGCGAGGTAATAAATCCACGTGAAACGAGTCGCGCTGTTATTGTTACTCGACCGAGATAAAAATCAGAGTAACGCCGTTAAGTAGCTAAGCAACGATGTTTTACAAGCCCACCCAGTTGATACAGGCGAGAAGAAAAATCGTGGGTTTAGAAGATTCCCAGGAGCGCTATATAAAACACTGAGAACAGCATTCAATGCGGAATAAAAAGGCTCCGTGGCGCACTAAAAGATCGTTTACGGCACTTTCGAGCCTCTTATTACCTCCGCGAGACGGAGAAAATTATTAATTCCCCTGAAAATTAATGTTCTTCGCGACTGGCAAATTCTGCACAATTTTTCCTTCGATTTTTCTTCTTTTCTCCTATTTTTTTATTTCAGCTACAAAGTCGAGAACAATCGTCGAGGATTCAAGGGTCTGAGCTATTCTTAAGGAGTAAATTATGTATATTTCTAGTCGGAGAGAGTTTTATTATCGCGGTAAATTTCAGACTATTATTTTCCCTTGGAAATTGCAGGTATTAGAATTTCTCTTATAATGAAGGAATTATTCAGAGGGGAAGATCAATTAATTTTACATTTAACGCGGAGGAATGCTGATGACCATTTCTTGTAGGCACCGTATGGAATTATTTCTTCTTATTTCGATTTAGTTATTCATCTTAGTATGTTTTCTGAATAATTTCGTCCATTATACTAATATCTATATGCAATACCAGAATATATTATATACGTATATTCCTCGTATTACAAATACAATCGTAATACGTTCATTTTGACAAAATTTTCGATGAAAAAAATCCGACGTACGCGTGTGTTTCAATTTGTTTCATTTACCATGAGCGAGCATAACACTCTACTATATCAGACACGTGCAAGCCAAATTACAGTATACCATTTATAGCGCACCATTAAATTTATCATGATTTTAGAGATATTATAATTACGCAAACGGTGATATTGTAATTATACAGAACCTAAATATCTCAGCTGATGCTGAATAATATAACAACTGTTGATTCGAAGCTCATGCAATCTGAAGCTGTTAAATCTTGCTCCTCTAATACATTCTATCTACGTATTCATTTTTTTAAATATACCACACTGATATACCATATTGATATATCGTAATGATACATAGGACACCTCTGCAACTAAATTAATTTAAACACGTATCCACGCTTCTAATAATAAGGAAACTTTCGAAACGAATTTTTCAATTTTCCTACGTCCATCAAATCCAAAATCTCGCATGCCAACTTTGCCTACCTGTAACAAGAAAATCAACGAAGAGTACAAAGGAAATACGAATAGTGAGGGACGAGTTAAAACGGGAGACAGAAAGGCCGCAAGACGAAGCGCAATGTACTTTATTCTCGTAGTTTGTGCCAGGCAAGTAAGAATGGTTAAAAGGTAAAAAGAGCATGCTCGATCTCTTAGTTGGCTCGTTAGTCGACGAGTTCTTTCTCCTTTCGCGGGCTGCTAATTATCTCTATAGCTTCCAAGAGACCGCCACCATGCCATCTCGACAACTACCAATCCCCCTTCATGCACCCCCTTCTGGTGCCGAGTGCTGAGCTTACGAGTTCGATAATCGCTGCTCTGCCACGATAAGCTCTGATTTATGAGCTTTTCAGCGTTTCTAGGCTCCTGCGACTACACCAACTTCTGGACAATGAAAAACACTGTTGCCCGCAGTTACTCATCCGCGAGCACACAGTTTCGCGCCACGAAACGGTTGCACGCTACTTTCGACCAAGTCGACGACTCGTTTTTGTGTCAAATCGCACGTGCATTACCACTGCTCGTGCATCTTCGTTTCTCCTTTCTTTTTTTTTCTTTTTCTTTTTTCTTTTTTTATTCTTTCCAGACTCAACGATACTTATCAACACTTCCAGGAGGCTGGTTTCAGTCGAGGATTTATTTTCCCTGTTCGATACGTGTGACAAGTTTCTACATTACCTACGAGTTTTTGCTATACGTGACAACGTAACGGTAGATTCGGTTATTTCATCGCATAGAAAATAATTCGAGGATATATAAACGTTGCATGTCAGTGACATTTGATTGTTAGTTTAGAATCTGGTAAGCGTTCTTTGATAACTTTTTGTAATATAAAATTCTTTATATATAGGTAGTATATAGCGGAAGGTACATACGAGATGTTATATCAGCTGTGGCTACCTTTTCGAACGTTTTCTCTAGTTTTAAACTTTCTGACTCGGTGTAAATTTCAGAGGTTCACATTTGTAAGTTAATAAAACGGACACATAGTATTGTATGTAGAGAGATGGAAGAAACTACGAAAAGTAATTACTGACATCACGTACTACTTAAAGGATCGCAGAAAATTTCTGGATTGCGTATGCCTGTGAAACTGCAAAAGTGATATATTCTTCTCGTTCGGTTTGAAATACTTACTTTAGATAAAAGGGAATCCTTCTCTCTGTCTCTCTCTCTCTCTCTCGTGCGCGCGTCACAACCCTCTTGTACATCTCACGATGTTTATAACGAAGTTTACGCGCAAATAACTTTTCCAAGATGCCAGATATCCACGCAGTAATTGACACGGGTTTAAATCATGTAAAACTAAACTAAGATTCGTAGCTGTATAAAACATTTTGTTTCCCGAAGGTAGCGTGAAATCAGATCGCGTATCAACCACGAAGCTTACGAGTTCGATAATCACTTTGACGCGATAAGTCCTGATTTATTGGCCTCTCGCTGAAACGCGTTTCGAATCGCGGTTACTTTTACCTTTTCATGTTAGTTTCTTCTATCTCCGTTTTTTTCCCCTCTTCTCGTTTTTTATTTTCCTATCAAGCTCGAAACGATACGATCCTCGCGAATACGTCATATCTGATTGTTCCGGGCAGAAATGCAATTATCGTCGGCTGCATAGTAATATTTTGTACGTCGGAAGTGATAAATTATTAACGCGTGCATGAACGCGTGATTTCCTTCATTGCTAGTCAAGCTTGCCGAAATTAATTTCCCAATATACGCGTTACGTTGAATAGGTAAAATTTCATTTTCCGCAGGGGAAAAATTCGGCAAACTTCATCCTGACATTCCGGTTGCGATTTAAAGTGGATTGTTGATATGACGGTATCAGGAAATTCATTATATCAACCGATATATCATTCTAGGTAGGAGCACTTGCTTAGGGGATTGCAATTATAATTTGAAAAAATAAGAGTGAGAAATAGTTGTTTCTTTATTCTATAATTATATTTCTTGTTCTTGTTGTATATTTCTTTTTCTATAAATATTTAATATTTAAATGTGGAATTTTTGTAGCAATTTTAAGTACGATCTTTTAATATTTTAAACATTTAATAAAAATGCACATAAATACATGAAATTATATATTTGTCAACTATCATATAAGCAATTTTCTTATTCCAATCTTAATGTATTATTGCGAATACATACAATACAGCGAGTAGATTTCGTATAAGAATGCAAAACGGTCATTGTCCTCAAGAAAAGTAAAAGGATATGTCTGTTGACCGGAAGTATTGATTTATCAAACAGTCTGGCATTCGCAAGGTAATATCGATAAAATGACATGTATTAAATGAATCTATTATTTATAAAACGCTATTAATCATAATTTAATTTGATAATAATTTAGTCATGGAAATAAATATGCCCCGTCTGATTTGCAAAAACACAATAATCGCCGCTAATGTTTTGTTTTATTGCTATGTTATTGTATTAAGTAATTTATTTATTATTTTGTCATAATGAAAAGTTTGTGGGAAAGTTGACAGTAGTCTTTATAAGCATACCAAACAGAAATTCCAGTGGTAAATGATTAAATTATCATTACTATTTACTTATTTTAAAAAGGACTTGAAACTTTTTATTTATATAACCGATAAAGATGAAAATATCGTTTATATAATTAATAAATGTATTATTAAACATATTATTAGGTAAATGACAATTATTATTGTCAATTAAAAATTCTACTTACAAAAAGGACTACTCTTCTCTTAAATAATTTACTTAAGAAATGCAAATATTACCTACATACAATTATAAATTAAAACCAAAACTATTAATCGTTAATGAAAATTTTTGAGATGAAATTTGTAATTAGAAATTTGCAAGTACTCTGTTACGTATTTCAAAGCAGATTATAAATTCTGTCGTATACATCTCGTATGAACGACAACATTTCTTTGAAATTAATATTAGAAATTCAATAACTTTCCATTGAATTAATGCGGAGTATCTCAAAGACGCACGGAATACTGAATTCTAATCAAACGTGTGTCATTACGTATCAGCTAAACCTTATACTTAAACAGATCAGCCAGCTTTATGCATTAGTGGTTGTAGGCGATGTTTTTATCGGAGTGCTTCTCTGTATCGAAGTAATATGACAAAAATAAAATAAAAATTTTTCGTTAAGCAAACCAAACCGTGCGAAGATGTAACATTAAACGAAACAGTTTCGCAAACAGACAAGAGGAAAACAGGTGAACAGAAATGGGGATGAGAAAACTCTGAGAGGAATACTAAAATATAAGCATACATATATATATTATAAAAGTACCACAATATTATATATTTCATGAGTGAATTGATAGAGAAAGTATGAAGACTGTCCAGGTTTATTGCAGCTCTCGTTTAATTCATTTCATAAAGTATTTCTGACGTTGTTTCGATCGAATATTTTTAACGTTGTTCTGCTTCTAAACGGTATAAATAGACTGATAAATAGTGTAAATGAGATAAGTTTACATCGTACTACATTTAGTTACATTCGGTTTACATTACTATATTGGTAGTAAGTAAACCTAGACACATAAAAAAAAGACAAAATAACGAAGATGAACGAGAGAAATCAAGGTAAAAGGGACTGGAAGGTAGCAGAGATTGAGTAAGGAGAGACATACCAGAAGGGGATTCAAAATGAGAAAATCATGGAGGAAAAAAGAAGGAAGGGCAAAGAGAGAAGCTGGACAACAGTGGCATCGCGTCCTTTTAAATTTTTCATGCCACGTTCGAAAAAATGTGACCAGAATCGCAAACATATTTAAAGGATGGGTAGAATTTAATGAGATTGCACCACGTACATTTAAAGTTAGTCGAACTGTCAGCGAGATTAACCGTTCACGATGTTCCCTGAGAAAAAGGCTACAAAATTATTATAAATTTTTCTTCTTGCGTATATCAATCTTTGGAATTATTAATTTTTTAAATCGCTCTAACGTATGAGTACTGCCAGTGTGTTATTTTGGTAAATGTGAGAAAGAAAAATTCTTAATTACGCAACTACAATTAACAGGTTTTATGCACGTATATTCATATCGATTATTTTCAACGAATTTTAATTAATGGATATTTATCACAATGATGTGAATATCGACATAGTGCAACTTATAATAACAATGATTTAGAAATAAAAAATTAATTACATAGTTGATATTTACGAATAAGATTAATATTACAATTTCAATTAACATTGAAGGATCAATTATATTTTGCAATTGTATAACTCATTTTCTAATATTCTAATGAGTTTAACGTTTCTGCTTCTAACATAAATTTTACATAAAGCAATATTATCAAATTAACAACATTTCATTTTATATTTTATCGATTAAAATGTAAAGAAACGAGGATCCCAAAACGAGTATCCCAAAACGAGTATGTATAATATTTCACTATATAATGAGTGACTTCTTAATTCTGCAAAATTTATTTGTTATTACTTATTTTAAAGAAGAAGGGACTATAACTGATATTAATGGAAAAATTTAATAAGTTACTACCAGTAAAAGTTAGTAAAATAACAAAAAATTTGACAGTAAATTGACTGCTTAATTAATTTACTACTGGTAAAATTTGGTATTATTAAAAATTAGTAAAGTAATGGCAAAATTAAGAACAAAATTTGAAATTTAATTTACTAGTAATAAAATTTGATATATTATGCCTAGGAGAAATTAGTATATTTTTACCAATAATTCTTAATAGCAGATTACAGATTACAGATTACAGATTTCTTGTACCAAGTAATCAGTCCAAATGTTCATGTTCCTATGTCAGTATCCAACACATACTTATGTTTCTATGGTAGTAACGTTTTCCATTTTCACTGATCAATATCAGCACATTCAGAATTCAGTATCGGAACAGATATCTGTATTTGTGCTACAGCACAGTTCATCCACTTTACGCGAACCAAGGGTATTCACACATAAAAACGTTTGATCTAGCAATCCAGCAAACGACTAACATCGATCAACTGAGTGTGTTAAAACGCAGCGGATCACGACGTCGATAAACGATAGGATAGGACACGATAGGACTCATCGAACGCGTAAAAAATTTCATTGCTGGTATCGTCCAGCGACTACGAGATTGATCGAATGACGAACGCCGGTCATCCCGCGATGTTCTATTCGATTTTCGCGACTGCATTGACGCTGAGAGCGCATACTCGATCTTTAACGAAACAAAGAATCCCGCGTATGAAACCGGGATCAACGCATACGGAAGAAATATGGATTTGACAAAGAAAGAAACTTGACATGGGGAAGAATGCATGTCGACCTATGGTAAAACGGAAGATCAATGTTGAAAGGAAGGAAAATATAAAACCTGGAAAAGAAAGGGATTGGTATGTGGGAAAAAGGAATTGATGTACAAAGAGTACAAGGAAAGAAATAGAGAAATCCAAATTTGTGGGAAGAAGAAATTGACATAAAAGAGAACTCTGTATCGGGAGGAAAGTAGAACTAATTTGTGGAAGAAACAAAATTTAATATATGAAAATAAAAAGATATGTAAATTTTTCACATGGAAGGTAAAAAAAGTCACGGGTCGAAGGAAAAAGGAATTGATGTAAAAGAAAAAAAGTCTGAAACTGCAGAAAAGTAGAGCTAAATTATAGAAGAAATAAAGATTAATGTAGGAAAAAGAAGAGGAATATTATATAGTATATGAAAATAGAAAAATCACAGCTTATAAAAAAACAAAATGGAAAACCTAAAATTGAGAAAATATGGATCCAATTTATAGAGGAGGTTAGGTTAGTTAGAATTAATGCGAGGGAATATATTTAGTATATAGATAAGTAGAAAATATAATGGACTACAAAGGAGGAACAATAATAAGAATAGAGATAACTACATGTTGTGACTATAATATTAAATAAAAAAATTTTGGGGAATTGAACACTGCTAATATATATCTATATATGTATATTCTTTCAATATTCTGCCTTGATAATTCTATAAAGAACGAGCCTTCTGCTCACAATCGTGAAATGTTAGCCCATGATGCAATGTCGAGAAGGGTCCAATTTATGGCACCCTCAAGAGTTTACGCTTTCTCTTCCCGAAGTCAATGATGACAGAAATCGAATGACCCTTCCGAACGGTCGAGGCTTCACATTTTCTTACGGAGTCAACTTATAGAAGCAAACATTAACGAAAATAAAAAACAGTATATAGCTTACGAAAAATGCAAAGTCACGATTTGAAAGAGAAAGAAATTGATATAAAAAAAAAGTTACGTGTAGCAACGAAAAGCATCAATTGAAAACAGTAGTAATCGATACTCGAGATAATGAAGAAATTGATGAATTCTTACACAGAAAGAGAAGGAATTGATACTCCAAAATGAATGAGGCGCAGGAGAGATATCTATATAGGATGATCGTATTGTTAGTCAACTCAAAAGCGATGTAACCAATCGTACCGCAGCGATAACGCCTTGTCGATACGTGTGATCTGTCATCAGAAACCGATATCACTTCTGTATCAGGGTAGAGACGGCTGTATGTTCAAAATGGAAACGAGAGTGTGTGATCTGCGCTGTGTTTGGCGATAGTGCGTTTGGATTAACCAGCGGCAAGATCATCCCATAGAAAGGATAGATGTAGCGAAAGGAAAAGGACCAACGGCTTTGGATAGATAAAGGGAGAATAGAAATTAGCTCACAAAAGGAAGAAAAATCGGTAAATTAAATAAACGAGCGTTGTAGGTATGGCTGACTGATAGTCGCTATTAGTTCTTCGTATAAAACTTTTTTAAGGCTATGTTACGAAGAGTTTAATAGGTATGTATTTTGCTTGTATGTTAAATAAATAGAAGAAAACAGAGTGATACAAGAAAAAAATAAAAATCGGCATAATATTGTTAGATATTTATATGTTACGGTATAATTATATAATAAAATGAATGAAAGTAAGATGGAAATAAAAAAAAGACAGCACAAGGAAAAAGAAGAACGTACATTTTTCTTGAGTGCTCGCTAATGGAAACGTTAATAAAATTTCTTAATCCTTTCGCTATTAATGGCGGGACATATAGATATGTATATGTATGATGTTTCGTGCAGTTTCTATAAATTATTAATGCGCAAACACGACCAGCATAAACCATTAGAAGGACATATATGTAGTATGTAGGTATATGTAATCTAGTAAGTACAAACTCTACTTTTGTTCGGTCAAACAGTTCGTTTTAATAGATATATTATATTACAGGCTACATAAAACAATTGGATAATCATTGTCTGTGTCACTTCGATTTTTCTATTCTAGTTTCTCTAGTTACTCTATATTCTATTCTAATTTTTCTATAATTAATCACGAGGATCATACGAGCAATATGTCTATGAAACCTATAAGATTTCTACGCTGCTGTTCGTTCGATTTATGCAAAAGAACCGTTCGTAATAGCAATTCTTCAACTTTTTTGAGCAGTGTGTTTCTATAAACGAGATGATTAGACAAAGAATTCTGAGAATTTTGTTTAAACTTTGGTAATAAGCGTGAAGCGCAGAACATTATAAAGTACAAAATAGACCGATAGATAGAGAAAAACGGGAACGAGGTGCCATCATACCTTCCCATTTGACGCGTATCGAATTCTTGCGTCGTCGAGCATTCGCGACAGAGCGTGGACCAAATCTGCGGAGCGGAGCGGACAAAAAGCGGCGGTCACGATTCGCGTGCCGATTTGTTTGCACGCGGAAACTATTTGCTCTATGACCAATGGTCACCGCGCTCTGTTCCCAAACTTCCATTTGCACTCGATAGAGCGCGTAATGCATCGCGTTTGACGTGTCGGCATCGTGCTAACTAATGGGAGCAGTTCGGCTTTGCGTTACGAAGACCGTAGCTAGTCCACAAGGCAGAAAAATTAAAAACGAAAACAGTCGTAAAATACTGAGCTAACGTGACTCGATCATATTGTGAAAAACCACTATTGTGTGTTGCGAGGAAGACAGCATGAGAAATGGTATTTTAAAAAGTCATTTTTCTTTTTAGTAGTAGAAGATTGTGCTTTGCAACCCTTAAGTGATAGCGATTGAATTATGTGAGAGTCGATTGCTGAACGAAACAGACGCATGTTTAATCATCAAAGGCTATCACGAATGAAGTTTCATCACACGTGAATTTTGTTTTTGAACATTATAGTCTCGTATATCATATAGTATCGTGGAAGATGACAATTATCCGTTCGTTGGAAGAAGGGAAACTTAAGAAGCGATTATTATTTAAGCAGTAATGTTTCTTTTTTATAGTATAGCATTATAACATAGATGCGCGACCCTTGCGTTCAATCTTTGTGTAATTGAATTATTTGAGGCTGAATGAAACAGCGGAATGTATTTTTAATTCTTGAAGATTATCGCGAATGAAATGTCCCTATGCGTAACTACTGTGCATAATATTGTGTATAACATTTCACACATTACACATTACACACGTACGAAATAAATGAATTAATCAATGCAAAACAGCTTCTTAGTCTTGCATTGGAAAGGGCATCAGCTAATGAAAAGTGCAATACTTTGGCAGGAGGAATGGAAAGCACGTATCTATAAGCAAATGCATCGTGTTTGTTATCAATTTCGGAATTAATGATAAGAACCTCGATTTTGTAATTTTCATTTTTCAACATTATAACGTACATATTATGGTAACTTATAGGGTTTTATAATAGCTTTTTCGTGTAACATACATTTCATGATTTTTTAATAAATTTATAATTTTATAACGAGCAGTTAAATTTTGTTGTAATGCAAAAATATGTTTACTTGACAGATTTTATAATTAATTTACAACATAATAATTAATTATATTAGAGAATAAATTATAAATGATGTTGAAGCTGGTTAATGGGAACAAACATTTAACAGTGGCTTCTAATTATTGAAACGTAAGCTCCATTTAACAGAAACTCCTTATTAATTATTTATCCGGAAATTAATCGATGTAGTTTTTATCTGACACTGCCAAATATCTAATATCATTTTCATTTAGTTGTAAGCTTAATATTAAAATAAGAAACACATTTAAATTCTTAAAATAGAACTTATTCTGGCAGAAGCTGTTTCTACCGTATAATTAAAATAATTAAACCAAGAATGGGCTTGAACAAGATTGTTATTTTTAATTAAAATTCTTATTACTCATTTAGATCGGATAAATTTAACGAATAGTAAATTTAAAAAAAAATGGAAATTTTGGATGAATTTAATTCAAGCAAAGGAACGAAATAAAGCTTTTTTATTTGGTAGAATTAATGACTGTTAAAATAAATAATAAGAGTTTACCAAAAACAAATGCAAGTAGCGTTCTACAATTCTACAATGCTGCATTGCGTGTTCCCAAGTAATGTTTCCTCGAAATCACGTACGTTCATTATACAGCCGATAAAGGAAGCGGAAACATTACACTTAATTATATAAAATTTAAATATCGTAAATTGTAACTTGATATCGAAACATTGCGTGATGCTTCTTGCTGCATAACTACGCAAACATAATATGAATAAATTCGGACGATAACGAGAAATAAAATTAACTAACAGATCATTATTCTTATTAATAATCATATTATGAATTCATATTTAACAATTTTTCGAAAGATGCTACGACATATAGAAGGTAGAGATAGACTTACAATTAGACATATGTCTTTTGTCAGTATCTTTTATTAAAACACATCCCCTTCGTTACACTTAGAAATGAATCATTTTTCATTTCATGCAAAACTAATATCTAGTTATATCACTTTAATATAATAAAACATGATAAAAAAAAATTACACTCTAGACATTTAAGAGACTGTCCAAAAAATATATTTCCCTTTATCGATGCAAATATTGTACTCCATATTCCGTACAGTTATATCATAAATATTTTACATAATAATACAGCTGAAATAAACTTTGTAAGATTTAAAAAAAATGTAATAATTTTCAATTATTAACAGAGGACGAAGCTGTCACATCGGATTTTTAAACAATACCCCTTTTGTTCACGTTTTCGATGATCTCTGGAGAGATACAATTTAACACATATTCCCGTGAAATAAAACAATGAAAAATCTCCGAGATGTACTATGAAAAATTTTGTTTAGCTCATAACAGAAATTTTATTCCATTGTATTTAAAACATAATTTAACTAACTTTTAATTAACCTCAGTAGCATTGTTATTATTAATATGGTTTAATCATATCTTTTTTTTCGAAATATATCGTTAAAATAATCCGCTAAATCGAAATCTAGAATATAAGACAGAGCATAAGTCTCGAGCGGCAATGGAGTAATAATTTTCAAGATTCAGTTTCGTCGAATTTATAGTGGAAATCCCAAAGGATACGCGGATTCCCTTTTTACTTTGCCGCGTATGCAAATAGAACGAGGCGTAATTAACACTAATGTAACTCACCTGAATGTGGAGTGACACTTGAGTGACGTTTTCCCCTAGAAATTCTGGTCCGCCTAATCCAGAGGGTTACCTCTTGTGGTCAAAATCTGCCCATATAACGTTAATCAACCATCAGCCGAGTCTAATCAGCTATCCTACTGTATACTATTTGCTGTTACGGATCACTTTCTGGAATGAAAAGGAACACAATTCTATTGAATGGAAGAACGTAACCATTTCACCGAGGTAAAAGGTATTTTCTAATTTAAATGCTATTGGAGGGATAGATTTGAATGAACGTGGTTGGAAAAATGTAATGTACCTTGATGCAATTTTTGTTGTATTTAAATTGAAAAAGGATAAAATAATTTTAACTTGTTGTATGAATTTGATTTAGAAACTCTCTTCTAATGGGTGTAAACGTATAGATAAATATTTTTTCCAATTTACTCTTGTATTTGGGTCCGTAATATTTTTGTCCTTAAAACACGGACGCTATCTTTGGTTCAATGATTTTCAAAGTTCTCGAGTTCGTTTCATCATTATTGTTACCTTCGTATCTATCCACGGATTTCTGAGTAAATTTATATCAACTTCGTCGAGAAGGTGTACACGTATAATTGCATAGAAAATCCGAAAATCCGAGAAATTTGTTCACTAGATCAATAACTTTGGCTGTCATGTTCATGTCCGCAGATCGAAGTAGTGGCGATTCATGTAAAATCTGTTAAATTGATTCCAGTGAATTCTCCTGCGACAGTATTCTTAATAAATTCAATCCACAGGAGATTAATGAATTACTTTCCGCGCGATCTATCGTATTCTTCGAATTTCGAGCTAAGAAATTCTTTTTCCATCGACTGAAACGTTTCCGCTTCGTAATTTCGCTCTGAAATAACGGGATGAAAATGATTCCATAAAATTGGAATATACCGAGTCTAATTATATATGTAGCAACTTTTTAAATTAAGTACGTCGTCAATTATTCCCATGTTTCCAAAATATATAATTATGTTGTTACGTTGGGGCTAAGTACGCGTTTCCTCGCTCTCTTGATAATTTAAGAAGTTTAGATATTTGTTTTAAAAATCCAGATCGATGTCAGCCTCGCTATTTTTGTATTACGGTCCCGAAATAGCCAAGTACGTAAAACTAACAGGAGACAAAACCGGATAACATTCGTTAGAATATACAGCAACAAGGTAACGAAAATATTCCGCATGTAGGGTTGAATTCAGGCTTGATTATTGTTTGTCATCGTCTACAAGCATTTCAGTATTTTCTTAAGCAGAATCGAGTCGACCAGAAAAACAGAAACAAAGAGAAAGCAACGAAGGAGAGAAAATGAGAGAAAGAGAGAGATAATGGGGAGACAAATATTTCAAGGGAATTTAAACAATACGTAATTTGGAAATGTTTTAATATTTGAGTGTCTCGAAGGAAATGAATAATATTCCACGGACATCGAGCTAATTCCTATAGTACTCCTTATTCCACGTCACGAATGAATAAGATTCGTTTGCAATGAATTGATACTGCTGCTTTAGTAACATGCATAAAGTTATGTAGCCAGCGTAGATAATTTCAGTCTTAAAAGAACGTGACTGGAATCGTAGTACTTGTATTTGCATGAAGCGAACTGTCGACTCGAAGGTAGACAAAACTGATAGTCGAATAATTTCACCTTGTTTTGATAATGTACTCTATTAACGTAGGAAAATGGTTTCGGACTAGTTCTACATAATTTTTGTGTTAGCATTACGTATTGTCGTCGTGCAACAAGTACGATCGAGAACTATTAGAATATTTGATTTATCTTTTTTTACGAAATGAAAAATGCAGAATAATTATAATAATACAGGAAATTGTCGATTTTTCTTCGCAAGTTGTAAAAATGAAAAATATACACGTGTCAAATTTATTCGTGTAGATGCTTTATTATAATGTAAATAAATGTCGAATGCAATATGAAATTCGTTTTCTAATTTTTTATAATAGAACAAAGAATTTGTCATTACTTGTGCCGCGTGGCGTTAAACATTTATCTGTAACTTTTTCATCAGCACATTTAGCCTTCGTTTAAGCTGTCGGGACAAATGGCGAATACATCTTGTATATTTTATAGCATTTTGTAATAATTGGCACAGACTGATATGTAAAATACGGAGAAAAATTAAAACATTCGTGGAAAAGATTAAGTATATTAATTTATATGAAAATATTGTGCAAAATCCAAAGTTACAGAATTCATTCTAAAATATCGTTTTTCCATAATTATATTGTTATAATTATGTATTTCGATTGTATTATTATATTTTCATTTATTATTAGAGTGCATATCGGGTATTCATATTGCTGTCCATAAAATCTTCGAATTTCGAGTCATTTTTCTTTTTGTAACTGGAGAAAAAATACTAACTATCTTCAGGGATGTAATCCATATAATCTAACGATAATCTGATCTCGTTTAAACAGTGTCCATTACGGATCACGGGTTTCCCTTGTAAGCAAACCCCAACTACATTAGCTGTGTTCTTAATCCAGTCCCTAAAGATGGATAGTCCAGAATTAACCTCCACTTTATCTCAACCAAGGCAGTCCAAAATAATCCCGCATTGCCGAAACTTCCCCTACAGGATACATCCGTAAGCTACATGCAGCGAAAATTAATAATATCAGAACCTACAAGGTTTAATAAAAAGAATTATCTGGATATTTGGTAAATGGAAGATACTAGTACGGTATCGTTGCATTGTATTTTGACTGTTAAGTACATTAAAATTCCACCAAAAAATCGTTTCTTCCATGAGTGATAGTTCTTATTTCACTTTATTCCCCAATTTTTTTGTTTGACGCTTTATTTCTTTTTACGTAATGAGAATGCGTGTATGTACGTAATATGTGCTAGTACGGAAATTCATTACGAATGTCAAACATGTCAGAATGACGATTAGATTTTTTAAATTGTTCATTTTGGTAATTATAATAATCTATTAGTTCTTGTGTTCTGCTATAACAGAAAACTAATCAATTAATTAAATTCTGCAGTCAGTGTTGATATAGAAATTTTAAAAAAGTTAATTACTCGTTAAAGTACATAAAGAATGAAAAAGCGGGGGATAAACGTTTTTTGGCGAATTAAACATTGAGAAAGAAACAATCTTTCTAGTAATCTTAGATTTTCATCTTAACTTATTAATGTTTTTCGCATGACGTAATAACGTTATCTGATAACATGGGAAATTTTGGCAGATAAGAACCTAGTTGCACGTTAAAAAAAAGGAAAGATCCAAGTTTTTGTGCATTTTCATACTTGTAAAACAAACGAGAATGCAAGAGAAGAACACAAGTCGCGTTTTTCACACCTTAGTGGAATTCTCCTAACTTTCGTGGAATTCGTTTACTCGTCGAAGTCGAAGAAGACAATAATTCGAATGAATAAATTATTCAAAACCTGTATTCACGAATAAGTTTATTCGTACTCTATACTATATCTCATTATTCGTTATTTGCGATTAAACTTGCTATCTGTCATTTATTATTCCCATATTTATCCATGAATGGTACAAATAAAAGCGTACTGTGTCTATTTGTTATCTACCTACTCGTACGGATAATACCTATGTTTACGCGCTTTTATCCTCGCTACTGTCCTCGTGCTTATCTTCTGCAAAGGGTTGATTACAAACTGTACCTATTCGTCGGATTATCTTAATTCGCTCCACGAATACAAGTAAATAGCTATATTCACGAAGACCGATGAATTTTTCGAACAAATAAAATTATTCGTAATTCGCGAATAACCATTACTTTCTTTGTCTTTGTTTCTCATTCGTCGTTCGAATAAATTTCACTTCCGACTTTCTTCGAAACTGTCAAGTGCGGTTAAGAATATTCTCGTCGTACATCGACGAACGTTCTTGGATGGACGTGTGATTGCCAGCAAACGATCATTCGGTTTATCTACGTGGACGTCAACGGTTCGCTCGATCGAAGGGACGACTTTCGACCCGGTGGAATAATAATTCGAGGCGTGCAGCGGAACGCCATGGCCGTGGACGGCGTTTGCTAGAAGAACGGATTTGCACTTGGCAGAGAATCGAGAGACAACTTCCTGAGAAAGTTTCTCGAGTGGCCGGCCACCCATCTATCTCATCCCCGTTCGACTCTCTTCGCGTCGCTCTTATCTTTGTCTCTTTCCATTCGGCCTTATCGCCTTTGCCCCTGTGCTCGGCGAAGCTCAAAGAGCCAAGGGTACGGACGTGTCTGGAAAAATTTCCTCGCAACCAGCCACGGCCAGGAAACTCTTCGCTTGGCTTCGGCTTTCGAAAATGGACATCGCGCCTGTAATGTCCTCCTCGTGTTCGAAGCTACCTTAGTTCGATGAACCCTCGAACCATCTTCTGATTACGATCGATTTACGCTCTGTTCGGTAAAGGGACGGAGAGTTCGATCGACCGATCGATTAATTTTAAGGGTTAGTGCTTGAAGTTCTATGGTGTCGGGGATATTGAGGAGATAGGACCTAAACGGTAATTGTGTTTAGCAAGATAGAGGATCCAGCTGGACACCTGTCGGTTAGACCGTGTGCTATTTATAACAGTAAAGAAATAGAATCTAGAGAGAGATTTGTCTGGCTCTTTAAACGATGTAACGAGTATTTTACGTTGAATATTTTTTGTATACGGTTTTGTACATTACAATTTTTTATACATTTACTAACGATTTAAAGGCGTTTGTCGATACTGTGACCGATGTACGTGTTGTTTTGGGAGTTGTTCGTTTCAATTTGTATCGCAATGCAGAAACATTGATCTTGGCAATGATAGAGTGATCATAGTGTAACTTATGAAAGATTATATCACATTCGTTTATATTATTATTTTTTATTAGAAACGAATTTAATCATTTTCTATGGAATCGAAGAAAAAATGCGACATTTCTTATATTTGTTACATTTTATTTTACGTAGTTGGATATTGCGCACGAAAATGAGAATATACCTACCGTAGAAAATATGAACGTCATATAATAAATCAAGCGAATTATTTTATTTTATATTACGAAAATATTGAAAGTGAACAGTACATTAGACGGAGAAACGAATACTAAGTTGATTGAAAGTGGAATACATGAAACGAAATTATGGGTTGGAGGAAATGAGAGTAATGAGAAATAAATTGCAGAAAACTAAGTAGACTACAAAACGTAGGATGTAATATAGGTGGATATGCGCTGTTTAATCATTTATGAAAGCTGTGAAAGAAAATAATGAGGTAGTAACAAGTACAGAAATATTTAAAATTAAAAGTAAATTACATTACACGATGGAAAATCGAAAATAACACAAATTCAAACATTTAATCAATTTATTTCGAATGTGTTGATAATTCGTAGTATCGATATGAAACTGAAACCGATGATAAACATTTCGTATTAAATAATTATTGCCATGCTGTGTTTATTTCATACAGAATATCTCCTTCTGTTCGTTTTTTTTTTTCAAATATTTCATATAAATTGCGTTTCCCCTTTTTAAATGATTTTTCGTATTGATCGACGACGTTTCAAATTATGCAATCAGTTTTTCAAAATATTTTTAGTACGAAGTTGACTAAAAAGCTAATCTCGTTTTCTTTTATTTTTTCTATAATTACTGTTTGTAAATTTGAGATAACATTTTTCTACTTATTTCAAAAAGGGCAATTTTATAGTATCCACAATAGAGGTTTTAATTTAAGATCTAATGAATTTAATTAAAACGATATAAATAATTAAGAATTGAAAATTTAGAATTAAGAACTCTATGGATATAAACTAAAACTTTTAACATTATTGATATGACTTTTTTGAAACGTTATTCAAAAGGAAGTAGAAATAATAATATTTTCTACTCTGTTTTGTTATCTAAATTTTCTAACAACTATGTAATGATCACACTTTAATAATAAGAGTTTATTAATAATATAATGACTAATGAGAAAAGGAAAGAGTATGGGCCATATGAACGAAAAAACAACACATTGGAAGATTAATCTCGCAAACATATAAAATCGAAAGTACTTTCGTAGCAGTTAAAACAATCATACTTATTCTTACATAGATTTTATATTCATAAATGTGATAATAAGTCAACATAAATCTCTATCAAGGACGATCAGTAAGAAGAGATTAGGATAATTACAAGATGTAAAAGTTCGTCGTTTAAAATTAGGAATATAAGTTAAAGGAGGAAGAAAGTAAGGAATTTCCTTTTTCACCTTCCAGTCTTTGCTTATCCGGCAAATTTATTTTTCTCGAAATTCGATGAAGATTTTCGCCGCAAGAATCGTCGATCGTGCACGTCGATATGAAAAGCCTATTCGTTTTATGGCCGATCGTTTTCCGTGCCAATCCGATAGAGATATTATTGCAGCGCGTTTTCGTGAGAAATCCGCTTGCTGGTTGGCCGCCCCGGTCGTTCGTTAAGTCTAAAACGAAATTAGCCTAGTTTGTTGGCAGTCTACGTCCTCTGCTATTGAACGTCGGATCGCCAACTCTTTGTCGTTGCTACAAAAAGATTTTCATTAATTTAATTAAAGGACAGAATGATAAATCGTGATGTCTTTTATAAATAGAAGTAATTTTCCACTATTTGCCAATTTCGCTTATGTTAATCGAATATTTAACGACAAAACATCACTTTGAATGTAGAAATTGAGTACTAATATTGAGCGAATCGATAGATATAATATTGGTTTGGCATATAATATCATTATACAATACTTGAAGAGAGCAGCGTTGTAAATTTTCGGTGCACAAAATATATATTTATAGATGATACAAATATGTAATCTGAGAATATAATATTATTAGTAGAACAATAATTATTGAATAACGAAATAAAACCGCAATTACGATTCTTTTCACAGCTTGTATTGGATAATATAAAGACGATTAAGACAGTAACCTGAAGAAGCACACACATATAAAAATATTTTGATATCATTCTACACTTAGATAATATATCCGTTTCGAACTAATAGTAAATATTTCATACGATTGTGTATTTAATGATATAGTAATATATGTAGCTATTAAAAATTATTTACTATAGATACGATAAATATCTGGATGAAATGTGATAATATTTATTATGGATCTACACGTATTTAAAAAGAGTATTATAAAATATTGGGATAAATATTCGTATCTCAGGGTTAAAATAAATCCTAAAATATATGGCTAGATACGTATATGGCAAAGTTAAACTTAAAATTACCTATCGTTGAAAGTAGTTATCTATAATATATTCCAGTACATCGCGTAATTTATACTATGCACATGTTCATATATCTACGTGTACGAATAACAAAACGATGTATTTAATTTTCATATAAACGCGCAACTGCTCGTGTGTACTATAGAGACACGCACACGTATGACAAGTTTAACATGATTTAATTTATGTAATTTATCACAAACGACACAGTGTAATAGAATCAAAGTTAAATAATGATCGATTGCTTTATAATACCGTTCGTGCGAAATCGCAGCCGGCGAAAATGAAATCGACGCGAAGCGGAACAACCGTGTAATTCGATTTAGTTTTATTTGTAAATGAACAATTGCCGTAGAATACACGACGATAATGATTATATCTAAATCAACTTTCTGAATGAACGATTATCAGGATTTCGCGTAATAAAAGTAAATAGCACACATTGTTGCCGAAATCGGTGATACGTTTCCAATAAATGCTAATTGTTGTTGTTATCGTTAAAGAGAAAAGCGGAAAATGGGGTTGAAGTTCAGTAAAAGGGTGAGAGTGACTCTAACGGAACGCATACGATGCAATTTTGCGAAATCTGTGATCATTGGACAGTGGAAGAATATAACAGATGTTAGACATGAAACAAAAGCAGTTACTATACAAATAATTTACTAGAATTTTATACAAGAAACACATTCACGTGACGTGCGGTAATGCACTAACACGAAACGAACGTATTCCTATATTTCATTTGAAGTAATTTAATGGAAAATTAACGACCAATTTTGCAATGCAATTTTTCTGATTTCTTAGAAATAGCATAATCAAAAAGCGATGAAAGAAGTCGCGAGTGTAAAGGCTACAACTTTGTAAGTAGTATAATCAGGGTTTTATTCAAACAAGTGGTACGAGTGTAAAAAAGCCGATCGTTGCGGTAATAAAACCGTATTGTATAGTCGAGCGCTAGATAGGCAAGCCATTTGTGACGAAAATAAAATTTTTCGTTTTAAGTACATCGTTATATAAAAACGTAAAGATAATAGTAACGTGTCTGATATTTTCAGAATAAGCTTGCATTATTTTTTGCCTTCGGATGTAGGAAAATAACACATTATACATGTAGCGGTATAATAGCAGAAATGTTTCTCGATAATAACACAGTGAAATATATGAGAATAAGCAGTTGTTTCAGTTATATAAAATCTAAAAACAAAATAATAATCTTGTTTCAACAGTTAAAAAATATATCTAGCAGAAAGAACATATTTCAATTGTGGAAAGTATACAAAAAGAAAGAAACTTCTTTTCAGTCTTTATATTTCGAATTTGTATTATAACTTTTTGGTAAAGCTTCAAATGACCAATGTTTATACGATAGTTTTTGCATGATTGTACCCACAGAATGTGGTAATATTGGCAAAGTTTGGCTATTAAACTCTGCAACACCCTCTATATGAAAACTCATGCGGGTTCATAATCGTGAAAGAGCTAAAAGTACTCTATAGCTTATGTCTACAAATATTTTATAAAATAATCGATAACATGTACGAAAAATAATTACGGGCTCTCAAAACGATTCAAAACAATTGGCCCAGAAATATATTCCAAACTAATCTGCACATCTGCAAAGAATAACTTCATTTCGGAAAAACTACATTCTTTGACAGTGCAGTACAGTACTCTCGAAATCACCATCGCAGGCTAACACTGATTCGAAAGCTATTTCAAACAACAATCCCCTTCATTGTATAAAATCCAATTTAATTAATAGCAATTTATAAACCGCTTCAACTGGACGCTTTTCGATGTTTATCTAATGGCTGAAAATGGAATAATCTAGCAATCTCAAAACGAAACGCGGCGAATCGGTGCGGTGATTGTTGCGAAATCGGGGAGGTTGTGCAGAGAGGGAGAGGGAGAGAGAGAGAGACGCAATGTGAAAGCGGCGATCGCGATTCAATCGCCGAAAGATTCGAACGATGTCGACAAAAGAAAGAAAACGAACGCTTCTGTTAGAAACCGCACACTTTTACGAACGAGAGTGCTTTAATTTCATCGAGAAAACGTCGAGGCAGAAAGCCTCGAATCGACGCGGCGCGAAAGAGGACACCGGAAGAGAGGAAAAAAAGAGCGAAAACGCGAACGAATCGGTCCCCGCGAAACGAAAATAAAGGAAACGATGTCGGCGGTTGAGAGAGGGGAAGAGGAGCAAACGCCGCGAAACCGTCGTTCTTCCGTCGCAACGAATGAATTTCATTCGCGACCCACTCCCGTTAACAAGCGGAAATTAAAGAAATTGTTTATGTAGAGGATTAAAACAATGCCAGTAATAATTAGTTTTTCCGTCGACCGGCCGCTACGATTATAATTGCGGCTGAACGCAGTCGCAATTCAAACGAGAGCGTTTGGCGGCACGAACGAAGCGAAAAAGGGAAATACCATACCGGGAGAATGCAAACAAAGAGCTCCTATTTCATTTTGTCAATTATTTCGAGATAAATAAATCCACTGTTTTATTTTTATTCTTTTTCTTCTACTTTTTGTACTTTTATTTTAAACGATGCTGAAAATCTCTTGAACTATCTCTTATAGGTGTTGTAGGAGGGATGTTTAACGAGTATTATTGAAAGAATTTTATTTATTATTTATTAGTTACTTTTTTGGGGGGTTGTTCGATTCGGTTTCAAAAAAGGATTGCTATCCAATTAGATTTTTGAATTTCTCGAATTAACGAAGTGAATATTTTATAAAACGCGAATTGAACTTTGATTTTTATAGATATAACAAAATTGAACATTTAACAACGCACAAACAGCTAAAAACTTTTACGTTGATATATAACAGTACTTAGGCAAATGGAGACTTTGAAATAATAGTTTCAAGGGTTAAGGTATGCTACACTGATGAATAACATCTACAATATATAAAATTTCCAGAATATTTTACTAAAATCTACAACATTTTACTAAAACGAAGAATATACGTAGTTGGCCAGTATGGAGCTTGCTTAATAGCTCGATCGGCAGCGCTATAAGCAGTAACGATGCAATTTCCTTGACGATACGTGTATATCTTTCCCACTGTGGCTCGCAGTGACGCTTTAAATCGGTACGGTTTCACGATACAATCGATTATCTATCGGAAACGAAATTGGTTTTCGGTTGTTTCAAAAACAACCATTCACTCGGGAATTAATAGCTTTATCGTACGAAAAAACACCATTAGAATATAAAAAAAGTAAGTAGAGAAATTAACCCCCGTCGCCGGCGATTGTTTCTAATGGGGATTATTTTATGTATATATATATATATATATATATATTTCGATTTGAAAGCCGTAAAACTCTACATGCACGCGTGTTCGTGACGATAATCACGTGTAATTTGGTCCGTTGTCAACGTTGATAGATTGAGGGGTCGAAACTGGATTTAGACGATAAAAGCTTCCTTCATGATTTATTCGGGGGATAAGTTTAATAGTTCGAACGGTGACACGCTGTAATTGTTTTTATTTGATTTATAAGTGGGATCAGTATGGCATTGTACAATCATTGCATATGAATTTTTTACTTATTTGTTTGATATATTGTCAGTCTATTATCAGAGTCTACGTAGAGCAGATTAAATTTGAGATACTATAATAGAAATGTTAGCTCTAACGATGCTTTTGGCATTACATTTTTAATTTATTGAACATAGACATACTGGTATGTAAATTTAGAAAACATAATAGTTTATTACAAATATTAATCCTGCTGTCTTCTTCGGATCTACGTGGTTCAAACGATTTCTAATTGAGCTGTTTATGTGACTCTACGAAATATCTATTTATATTTAATCATTTATAACATCTATGATCAATAATTTTGAATTTTTATATCAGAATGGATTTGTTATTTTTCATATCATTTTATAATTATTTGATATAAACCTTCCGTGTCTTCCTTGTAGAGACAAATTCAATATTTCCAAACTCCGCTCATTAATTACAAAATTAACAATGAAATTTGTGGTCACTATTGATACTATCAAACGTATATTTACTACAAAAGATATTCGTTCATATTTGCATAATATTCTGTATATCAAATTAATATACATATAATACATAAAACTAGCATTTTGAACAAGAAATATCAATGCAAAATATTTAGTACTTTTTTGAAGAAACTCGCTGGAAATACAGTGACAAGCAAAGAAAATTGAATTGAATTGAATTATTACTCGAAATAAAAGTGTGTAAGTTTTTCTATGCTTGTAGTATTTTAAAGTATAAGAAATGTGTTTGTAAATCCTATATTACCGGAGAAATAGAAATAAAATTTTCCACGACAAAATTAATTACATGAGCATGCATCTCCTTATTTATATTATTTTATACGCTCGTCGCTGGAGAGCGTGTCTGACAAAACACGACTCTACGCTTATTCTACTTAAAGTTGTCTTGTGGACTTTACTTTTCTGTTCCATTCGGACAATATCAGTATAAAAGATATACTCACATTGAGGATACGCTACTTGACTAAAAGATACATTTGATACCTATATATCTACTTTATATTATACTCATATGTTTTTACCTATATTATAATATTAATTCTATATATTTTATTAAAAAAGATCCACCTTATTAAAATAATAAAAATGATTTCTATTCTAAATTAATTGCAACTGCAAGTATTATCGAGTCAACGTTAAATGTAGCTCATTATTGCGTATAACATACTATGACATTACATATAATCTTTTTGAACAATAATGAACCGAGATACTATTTTCACGAAGGAAATATCTGATGTCTTAATAACAGTTTTGTTATTTAAAAGAATCTCTGTGCGACTATTCAACGGCTATGCAAACGATGCATTTGCAACACATGTCGCGAAGAAAATTGCGCTTTTTCGATCGTAACGGCCTCGTAATGGTTAATTTAGCGCTGCCAAAGCTGGGTCGTTTAGTTTTATTGAAAGATAATTTTACCTTAATGTTGATAACAGATATTACGATGGTAACAGGGGACTTGGTATCTTTGACCGTTATCGTTGCAGTACTGAAGCGTTCTGTAAAACGTTATTGGCCCAGATTGTATGTTCCGGCTGAAAACTCGTATAGAATATTTCGAATTTTCTGTTCTGTTATCAGAGGCAACGCAGTAAAATAGCCTCGATCGATTAGACCGATATTGGGAATTGGATTTGAGGTCACGTTATTGCGGACCAATTATAAATACCTTTACGTATGTTAGTTCATGTACTGTATTCTATAGAGTAGTTCACTAAAAAGTTAAACTAACATCACAACGTGTATATAGTTTAAAAATTGTAGTATTATAATTTAGAAAAGGTATGTATTTTAAGAACGACTAATGCATATATTGTACATACATGGTAAGTTGAATAAAATAAACAGTTTGAAGAAAGATTTTTTATATCAAAAATATATTTGGCATTATTGACCTTTTCAGTACTTCGTTTGTTAATAACAGATTCCTTTTTGATCAATGGAGAAGATGATTAGCAGCAAAATGTATGTTCCGATTAAAATCTTTATATCTATTATAGCGCAATACATCATTTTATATAATTACATATTTGGTATCTATGGAGACCATGTTATTTTCTAATTAGCAAGTACGTGCAACTGTAAGTCTGACTTTATTATATTATCAGATTTTCAGTGATGACTGCAATTAATGTGTTCTCATGTAATTATAACATACGTGCATGGTGTGATATAAAAATACACGAAAAGTATGTATTAATAAGTACAAAAGGTACTTAAGACTTTGCGTGTGCTACTGCAGTAAATAGTTTTTAATCAATCTCTAGAATAATCTTGCTCTTTAACGTAGGTACTAAAAATGTAACTTGTTATGGATAACATGCAACAAGGCCCTATAGAAATGTTTAAATTAATATTAAAATTCGTTACAAATCTTCCAATTTAAAACGTAATATCATTACGTGTAATACATAATAAAACGTAATAATATTAATCAAATCTTGAAATAATTCTCCTTTTAATTTATTAAGAAGGTATCTTATCATCTACAGTTTTCCACGAAACAACAACAAAATTCAAAATTCTAAAACTAAAAATACTGTCATCGTAAAATAGACTAAAAAAATCAATCGAATGTAATTCCACTTGACGTTACACGTAACATTGTAGCGAACACTCTTCGATCAATCTCTAAAATAAGCCCTTCAATCTATTAACGAAATAGCTTACTACTTGCGATGTACCAGAAAATATTATAAAATTCTCAAATTAGTTAGTGATATTAGAAAATCAATCGAAATTAGTTAAATTCCGAATCGTTTGTTTCTTGTTCGAAAATCGTTTCTTGTTCGGAAAGATCGATATCTTCGTACTAATTAGAACTTGTTACCGTCTCAGAGGATACACAGATGAAATGCAAAATGTATCAAATGTACACATACTTATGCCTGCGAGAACACGGGAGTATCTAATCGAAAGCGTACATACGGGCACGAAAACAGGCGAATACACGGTCAGTATGTGCACAAGTGCACTAAGGGAATGCGCGCACTAAGTGCTATCAATAATGTTCAGCTGTGCGGTCGAATTAAAGGAGAAGCTCGAGATCGACTTGATTGCCATACCGTTGAAAAATTCAACTATTCGGAAAGGAGGGTTATCAGATGTTAGATCCTATTTTCTCCGACTATCTGAACATTCGTTTGGTCCTTTAATGTTGAGAAATATTTATTCGTTACACGAGAGCGTCGCTGTCTGTCAGATGGATCTTTCAATGAAATAATAATTGTGCGATAGTAACGTGACTGAATTTCTATTTTGTGTCGTGATCGATAATGTTGCAGCGAAACTTGCAACTATATGATATATTCATCCTTCCCATTTGTATATAATATCATTTTCTGGCCATTTACTAACTTTATCCTCGTTAACGTTTTATATATATCACTTTAAGAGTAGTATTTTATTGTTTAGCCCTAGCCCTATTGTTTAGCCCATTTGTGAAATTTTAAGAATGTCAGAATATGAAAATCGTTTTCATAATATGACACATGTTCATAAAACACACTGTAAATTTATGGATATTGTGCAATAAATGTAGAAAGAAATTTATGTTATAATCCAATAAGTTAAAATAACTGTGACTGTATACTAAATATTAATTTGATCTTAAATTTTGATCGGAAGAGTATAACTTACAAAATATATACTATACGATATAGATATAAATTTTTCTTCCGCTATGGTTTAGAACAAAATTTTTATCTTCGAGTAACTGAAGGGATATTCAGAAAATATCTCTATCAGATATCTATCACGATATCTTATACGATACGAATATCACTTTCTCTTATCTATATACGTACGTGTAATATAATTCTATAATGCAAGTTGCGATTAACTATGTTAAGTTAAACGATTTACAATTCAATAACAATAAGTAGCAACTGTAGAGCCGATTATTATTTCATTTTCACTTCTTAATATATTTATTCACTATTTTCGTTTTAATCTGTCTATGAAATTAATAAATGTGAACGAAAAATTAAACTAAATGGCTGGTATAAATGAAAAGTAAACATAGAAAACCTTTAAACTCTTATTTTGCTAACAAATTTTCGAAACTATATAGGATAAGATAAATATACTTTGATGACACGCCATTTGATAATCGAGACTCCGCGTTGCAAAGAACCTGTGAAGTAACGTTTCGTAGAACGAAATCACTCGTAAACCTCGAATAATATTTCGGGACTGGTTGACGTCCTTTGCTGCACACACTCAATTTTAATAGAGTCCGGATCAAAGGGAATCAAGGATCTAACTACAGGAACCCAACAACGTGTTCTTGTTACACTAAAACCAGCCCATAACCCTCTGGACAAATCGATGCCTCGTATAATGGGAAAACCGGGAATATTAATCTCCCTGGCCGACAGTATCAAGACTATGGCTACTTTTTGCTGAATAGAACGAGCTTAAACTCGCCGTCTGCTCCTCTCTGAAAGCACAATTTTTTTTATATCTTGTTTAACATACGAATTAATGAATAAAAGTTACGATATAAATTTTTAAAAATGTATATCTGTGATAATCTCTATATCGTAATTATGAGTATCATCGATATCAGGACTATTACAGTGGTTAACATTTTTCACGAATCTTCAACAAATTTTACGTGGATTTTTATACACAAAATATAATACTCGTTACATTTGTACATACATATCTAGAAAGTGAAAGAAATCTATATTTAGACCGGTCCATTTCTTCGATTACGTTCATAAAAATGTGAATTTGCACGAAGATTCGCAGTTTAGTTACGAACATTGGAATTTTATAACATGTCCAGATTTTTTATGCATCATAGTATGGAGTTAGAAACAATAACAGAATGGTAAAGTGGCGGTGGTAGTCGCAGAGGGTGAGATATCGATTCTTGGATGTTGAAACTCCACGTAAGAAGGTATAATTGAAGAAAACATCAGAATAATCTCAGATTACTATAAATTTAGAATCGTGCGGTATTTGAGTAATTTATTATAAAATATGTGGATAGAAGCTTGTGTTTCCCCTCGCATTATATTATCATCTGATATACCCTTAAAACTAGAAAAAATGATTGACCATACTATACTTTTAATTCTGAAAGAACAAGAAGTTATTGGCTGTACTAAACTTTCAAAGTTAAGGGAAGAAAATTTATTAACGTCCAGTATCGTAAAACTACTTGTACAAAATAACTAAAGGTAAATTTATCTGAAATTTTTAATCTGATTTTCTTAAACACAGAACTGTAGATAAAGAAAAAATGTACCGTTATATTTTTAACTCGTAACCATCTTTTATTCGAATAAACTATTCGTTCTGCTTATATAACATCTTGTTCATAGATTTACATACGTAATATTGGCATATCTCAATCGTTTAATTTGAAAACACCTTACATCAGTGTTTCATATTATTCATAGAATTTCCATTATTAGAACAAGCAGTACGTGAATATTCCATTATGCTGATATTTTATTACTATAACATTATATCACTCAAATGCTTGTATAACATTGTACGTCGAATACCATTAAAGGAAAAGCAGAAATTCATGATTCAATGAGTTTTATTAGAATATGTGCAGATAATTCAGCGAAAATGTATTAGAGTACCGTAACAAAGAGAATAGCTTTTACTGTATTGAAAAAATTGTCAATTTAATTAATAACAAAATTTCAAGCGCTGCTGTATGTATTCTATTAGGTTGTCGAAAAGCTTCCTTCATTTTATAAGGAAATAATAGATGTACAACATATTTTGTTTTATATTATTTTATTGAATTACGTAAAACAAAAAATATTGTGCATCTATTATTTGCGTATGAAACGAAAGAAACTTTTGGAAGAACCTAATAAATAATCAAGTTAATTATCATATAAGTATTCTATGACAGTTCGAAATTTGTCAAATTTGTGGAAAAGAAGTGTTTAATTATTTGAAACATAAAATCAGTTAGGTAAATAAATTATTAATTTATTGCTCAGAAACGCTCAAATATCCCGAAAAATATGAATGATGCGGAAAAATGTTTCGAACGAAAATTGTGCGATAGCGAGACGGACATACTATATTCGTATTTATTTCGCATTTTTGATGATCTTGAAACATCCTGTCAATTTTATTGATAATAATAATAAAGACAGCATAATAGTCAATAGTTAATAGATTTACGCAGTAGATCAAGATAAGAAGAACCGTTTTAGAACGCTTATCTTCATTTCCGCGTTTCATTGTATTTTCGAAACGACATCTTTCGCGACGAAGAAACAGCAAAGGCTAAAAATATACACGCGTGTTAAACGGAAAGTCATACGGTCGAGCATTTTACTGCATGGTAAAACTGTTTCGTTTATAACGTCCAAGGGAGATAAAGTACGGCGGACTCCCGATGCGATCGCAACGAGTTGATGAAGTTTCGACGAAGTTAGACGACGAAACTTTACGACAAAGGGAAGAAGATCGAGGCGAGAAGGGACTTTCGAGAGAAATCGAAACCGTTTACCGAATGACAAGTGACAATGGAGTTTCGACGGCACGAAACGAGGTATATTTAAACGGCGACAAGAATTTTGGTCGGAAAGGATCCAAGAAAAGATAAAAATTCTATTTATATATGAACTAAGAGAAAAGTATTTAATTCGTTATTTACGAAATTGATGTAAATTAGCTTTATTTCGATACTCTGTGAAAATCATGATAATAATTATTAACTATCACAAAACTTATAATTGATGAACATTCCACTCGCTAATTAATGGAATGAATAACTATTCAACGAACTATTTGCTTCCCTTTGGTTCTGTATGAAAGTTACGATAATAATTATTAACTGCCTCAAGAGTTTGAGTTTACGGACATTCCATAAAGAAATAACTCATTAAATAATAGAACTGAGAACTATTCACGCAACTACCGTATACGATTACTTGTTCGCACTTGAGTCTCTGTGAAAATTAAAATAATAATTATTAGATGTGTCAAGATTTATAATTGGCTGAAAATCATCATTAATCAGTGGAATTTATATATTTCCCCCTGTATATATACATTATACTATATAACAACATACGTATATTCGCCTATATATACATTTGTGTTTCATCATATAGCCAATGAAATTTCAGAAAATTTCGTATAACACAGACCGAGTATTTATAAAAATTTCCCATGGTAAGTGTTCGAATGTTTTCGTGAACCACCGTGTACATATGTACTACATATAACTTCATTATAATCGTTATTTCCGTACAATAACAACCAAAGACCAAACTTTATATCATAATTGAAAAGAGTACAGCAGTAAAGAGGCGCATACTGTAAAGTACCGTCGGATGATAACGATTTAAATCTCTTCGTTAAAATTCATACAGTCTGTATCGTGAACCTCGTTCGTGACTTTTGATTTGAAAATTCCGAGTGGCTGTCTGAATGTTCCATACATCGCGTACGCTGTATCCTTGTGGCTAAACTTAACCGTGAGCTAACAAATCTAACGTAAGCTCCATTTTCTAGCAGGTCAAAGGAGGGGTAAGTGTCGCGACGGGTTAACGCATAGCCGTGTCAATAAAGTTTCGCGATACGTCGGACGAAGTAGAAAAGGAACGACGGTAATCCCGATGGAAGATTTAACTGTCGCTAGAAATAGGCGGCCGTCCTGCACAGAAACTTCCTCTTGCCGTTTGCTTCTCCGAGCCCCAAAGGAAATTATAAATTGGACAGCTTGCTACCGCCGCTGCCCCCATGAGCAAAGTAACAGCCAGTAACCGGTAAAATTTTTGGGAAGAACTCAATTATCGGCCGGCAATCGGCTGAAATTTAATCAGTCCCTTGACGAACTTAGAGTTCTCTTTGGAAACAGATCGGGGTTCTAACAGTGATTTATGGGCTGTTATCGTTGCTATTTTATGATTATAGTTGTGATCATCGTTCTTTTCTTATTATTATTATCATTAGACGCTATGAATATTTTTACTTTTTAATTTATTTGATCTATAGATATTTTATACGATATATTTTCGTATACTATATCAATTCCATGCGTTTTTTTTTTAATTTTCAAATTCCACATAAATTAATAAGAATTGTCAGTATAATTATGTGCATATTCTTAATTTATTGTTGTTATAAATATATAATAATTCAAATTTCATTTATTCCTGTTAGTCCTGTTTTATTTCAAATTGGCGTATATTTAGAAACGATAGTAAATATTCGGGAATTTGATACGATTATAGTTTTGTCAATAAAGGGTTGAAAATGTTACGAAATCTCAATCATTTTTTACTAAACCATCTTTTAATGAACGATTATAAATTTAATAGATATGGACTAAAACCGATTTCAAATTTTGTGTTATTCCATTAAAGCTTTAATTATGCTGAGAAATCAATGAAAATTCATTATTCGATGGCGATTTGTTAGAAAATTAATTTATGTTTTTGACCAAGTAAAACAATTGTCTAATAAATTGGGACATACTCTGTCCGGCTGGCTGTGAAACACTATTGCAAAAGAAAATGAATCTTTGATTATTTTAATAGTTTTCTGTAACAATAAAATATACAAAATTCGTAGAAGAGAAGAGATATTGAAATTAACACTAATCTTACCAGGCCCGGTCAAATGACCGATTTCAAAATTTAATTTAAAATTGTATGTTCATTGTTATTTCCTTTGTTCATCTAGCTTTGCGTAAATTCTTATATTATCTGATTAATCGATTTCTCAATTCCAGTTAATATAAGAATTTACATAAAATTAGACGAACAAAAGAAATAACAACGAACGTACAATTTTAAATTAAATTTTGAAACCGATCATTCGGCCGGGCTTGATCAGATTAGTGTTAATAAAGTAAAAGCTACTCATAGATATATTTAGATATTTGCCTAAGTTAAAGTTTGAGATTCTTCCACGTCTCATGTTTTATGTATTCATAGATAAAAACTTTTTCCATTTTTAACACGACCTCGTACGTTTCAAATGCTCTTGGACTTTGACTAAACTTAACCAACACGAAACTACTACGATCGCGCTACTCTTTCAAAGCTATCGCGTAGCGCGTGTCACTTTATATTTAACGATTCATAGGTTTTCCTGAAATTGAATCAAACTCACTTTTAAACGGTTCACCAATGATGCATGATAGCCAACAATGTCTAATCTACAATCCAGTAAAAACTTCTTCATTTATATATCACATTTTCCAGAAACATTAGGTTCTGTAAACATTATAATATTCGCAATTTGTTTTAGATTCTAATAATTGTACTTTAACTCTTAATATTCGTATCCCTTGAAATTTTAATATCTGTTGACATTTTTAAGAATTTGTAATATTTTCGCGAGTAATAGTTTACATTCTTTTTTAAGATTTTATGTAACTTGTAATTCTGAAAAAGTATTTTAAGAAGTAAAAGTATTCAAAGGATTTTAAGAAGTCAAGGATAAAATGTTTCATTGCTATTATAAAGAACTTTTGGTTATGCAGTCTCATACACGCTCATTTTGATTTGTACGAACAGAATTTGATTCAATATTTTCACCGACGTTTATTACCAGTTTATTCACTTTGACTTATTGTTGCCACGTTATTATCTACTCTAACGTCAAAAGCATCTTGTATAATTTAGCGTTATTATATCAATATTACTATATAAACTGTGTAATTTAGTCTTAATCTCGAACACGAAACCTGCTTCAACCTTTCGATGCAATGACTCTTGAGCATGAAACAATTTCCGATAACCAACGGTCACGAGCTGTAGATACGCGTACTATTATTATTTGCACATAGTATCTTATTTAATTGCCAGCTTTTAATAAATGATATATCGCACGTATACGACTTCATCATCCTCGATACTCCTATAGAAAAATATTTCGAAGCAGTTCCATTTTAATTATAGAATTTTATGATCGTTACTGACTTCGTTATTTTATATTCTATACGAATTTGAAAAGAAAATATACAATTGGATTAAAACAAAACATCGATGATGTCGAAATCTGATAGAGGAACGAATTGCTTTTACATGGGTATAAAAAACTTGTAGCTCTTCAAATAACGTATTTTTCCTCTCAGTGGTCTTTTCATATAACAATGTCTGAGAGAAATATTTAGATCTCACTTAAACGGTTCACTTTATACGTACACTGTACATAATCACTATAATCTTATTATTTACAAAAACATTGTCTTTATTTTTCTTAATCATATTAACCGCGATAAACCGTGTTAACCTTTCGCCGTCTACCGTGTACTTTATCTCTGAGATAAAAGAAATATTGGATTTATCGGAAATAAAAATCAGGTACATATGTTTAATGTTGAATGGAAAAATTTACTACTATTAACATTGTCGACTGTAAACTTAAAGCACATTTAAAAAAGAACTTGATTTGTAATTTATTAACTAAATTTTATTTAATTTTACTAGTCATTTTTAATAATTTACTTACATTATCGGCGAAATGATTCCCTAAAGAATGTTATTAACGTTTAAAACGGCATAATCCAATTTAGAACGGTACAACGAACTTCAAAAACGACGAGAGAGATGAGAGAAGGAAGAAAAGGAATAAATGTGCGTAGTTAGTTTCCATATTACGGCTTAGCTTTTGCCGAACACGAAAGAGAAAGGGAAAGAGTATCGGTCAAAGGCGATGCTCGTTCAATTTTCCATGACGAGAAATCGTCATAGCAAGGTTCAATTTCATCATACTGTAAACAAATACGATCGGGTAAACAGCTGAAAATTCTGTATCGACCTTTATACCTTTGCGATATTTGTCCGTTATTCGTTCAGAGGCAAAAGCACGCACCATTTCGAATTCGTTTCTAATGGATTCTCGATGATCAATGGCCAACCAACGTACAAACGGTTTCACAGGCGATACGCTTCGTTCCAACTGCCATTAATTAAAGAAAATACAGGTCAATGGAGATTACGTAGGTACATTTCATTTAGGTCGTTTTGAGAAGAATCCCGTTCTCCGTTTCTTCTTCATTTGTTTTCCTTTGTCACAATTACCTCGCTCTGCGGTTGCTCACGAAAGTATCCGACAACCTTTCGTCGATATATCGAGTGTCGTATACGAAACATTCTTAATAAATCCATTTTTTTAAATCCATCTTTTTTAGTGGATTTATTTAGAAATTAATTTCTTTCGTTAATTTCATTCTAAATAAACCCATTTTTTAAAATTACAAGTTCAAAATCACGTGCACCTTTTAAGGTAACCACGATGAGGGTAGTAGCGTGATGAGAGTCAGTGGTACGAACATTTATACATAGTAGGTGATAAAAGCTAATGTGTTTCAAGAAGTTGATCTATTTTTGTATCGTAGGATTTAGAAGAATTTCAGCCACAGATTAATTTATTGCTCTTCATTAAACTCTTCCGACTTTTAGTTTCAATTATATTAATCGATAACGTTCATTTTGATCATTCTGACCAGAACTTTCTAGTAATTGATGGCTCGGTAACTTTGCGCAATTTCAAGTTCTAATTGCTCATTTGCAAACAAAACATTATGTTTGTCTGAAGAGATATGGATATCGTGCAGCTGTGAAAATAGCCACGCCGGAGAAAATGAATTTTAACGAAAATTGAAGTTTCGGTTCACGTGCATAGTCATTATTAATTCACGAATAACATTCTATTTATTTAACTCTGAACGTAGTCCGGAGTGCATTTCATCTCAGGTCTAGTTTATCGAGAAATTTTAATTTCAGCATGAAAGTAAAATTACTTATCTTTACTTTTGCGCGATCCCATTTTTCTTCCTTTTATAAAGGCATTGAGCATTGAAAGATATTATTTGAAATTAAAATGAATTTATATTGAAATGCGTATTATATCGATGAAATCGGTATTGCCGTGATTATTATTGTTCCAGTGGTTGCGATACAATAAAAAGATAATAATAAGCCGAATGCGGGGCATTTTAATGAGCCGACATTAAAATATACCGTTTCTATTTACATACACATGTTAATATTGTAATACCTTCGATCTTAATCACGTCGGTTAAATAAATAATACTTTCATTATTCATCGCCCAATCTTTCTTTATAAATAAAAGATAAGAATGGAAAACTAATAAATATTAACAGTATAGTTTAATATTTTCGTGGATAAAATTTGAAACACTACGACGACTTGTTTAAATGAATAATAATTTACGGATTGTCAATGAAAATATTTTGAAGGTTTTAGATTTGACATTGTTCTTAAATAAAAATTTATTTAGTTACTTCCAAACATTTGAATATATGTAATCTCCATTTTCCATGGGTTATTTTGTTTTGTACTAACAATTTTTCTACAATTTCGATACAATTAATGCAACTGTAGCTTCAAGATCGTCTATGTTTGTAGGGACGAGTTGTTAATTTCACAAGACGATAATTTTTTACTTAAAACTTGGTTGTAACTTGAAACATGCGCGTGTTTTATTACTGTCTTATTACTACTTATGAAAACATAAAATCTCGTCTACTAACGAACATGATTTCGTTGCAAACAAATTAAAGAGCTTTACAAAAGGTTTGGTTTCCCTGTTATTTTAACATTCATAGTGACGAAAGGATGCGACGAAGACACTTTACATAATGATGTAAGAAAGAAACAAAAATATTTGTACCGTAACAAACGATTAGCCAGGAAGTAGATAAAACAAATATACTGACAGTCTTTGGTATTTTAAAGTTAATGATGTACGTAAAGTATAAGTTTGTTTGCGATCATAAATTAGAAGACATCAGCAAAATTGTCTCATCCGACAATTGATGCAATCTTTACAGCATAATAACGACAATTTGTCTTTTAATGAGACTTTGGAAGATATAATCATATAATACTTCACTGGTTAGACGTATCTAATTTATCCAATATGCCTCACCTCCTCGATTTTTCGTAATAATTGATAGTATCGATAGTGCAGTTTATTCCGAAATTCACGGTCTTAACTTTAATGTAATTAATAAATTTAATTAACGACACGTCATATCTTAAAGCTCACACAATTACTAGAAGAATATTTTACGAGATGTTAATAAATTATTCGTTTGCTCGGAATGAGTACCGAACTCTTCGAGATTTGTTTAAATATTTCTACATCTCTCCGTGTGTCTGCCTTTCGTGGTTAATTTATTCGGCACATACATAGTCTTTACTTTAATACTTCTCTCAAGGCAAAGAAAATGTACAGAGTGCTAAAAAAATTATGTACCCTAGCTTTGACAGATGATTCTACACTCTCGAATCGTTGGAGTTCCGATAAAAAAGTGTAAAATTAATGTTGAATTTCAAGGTCAAATGTTCGTTTATTGCATCGTGCAGTACTAGTCACGAGGAAGAAAAATTTCAAAGAAACGATGAGTCGCAAATGAACCGTTCTCTTGGAAATTGATATTAAAGTTGGCTCTTACATTGGTATTATCTACGATGTACGAAAACTTAATCGATCAATTCAATAGTTATAGAAATATAATACTATTGATCGAAAGATACAAAATTTTAATGCAATTAGATTTTTATAGATTTTTCTACTATATGCGTATATTCTTGACAGTAGTATCCACTGACAAGGAATTTAGAAATAATTTTCATCGCGATCGATTATATCTAAGCATAATACTTGTATCAGTTGGAAGAAATACACCAATCAAGAAATTCTCGTTTCATCGACTAAAGATAAATCCCTTTCTGTATGAGAAATTCGAATTCCAACGACAATAAAAGCAAGTCGATCCCATAAATCGGCTGCCGGTGCATTCAGCATGCTTTTCCGGATTGATAGTGGTTAAAGAACTTTAAATCGTTACCTCGAACAGATTCGTTTTGTGCACGGCGTCGAGTAGACAGCATTGTTTCAAGTTTCGAAACATTCCGTTGATTGTGTTTCACTATATCGTAAAGAAAGGATGGTGCTAGCAATTAATTCGATCTCTTCCCTCCCATTCTAGCCTCCCGTCATTTTCTCGCCCAACATTCTTTGATTCTGTCCTATTGTTTCCCTTATTTGATTCGCGCTTCTACAACCTCTATTTCTCTTCCGGATTTCCTTCATCGTTTTCTTTCTTTTTCTTTTTTTTTTTTTTTTTTGTTATAGCCCACTCTCAATCGCTTCTTCCGTCTCTGGGAGATTCATACTCTTCTGTTTCCTCCCCCTTCCCCTTTGGTCTTCTTTGTTTGCTCGTTTACGGAGTTTATTTGACTTTTTTAATTGAAAACACAGCGCCGGCCAGCGTGGAGATTGTCTGACGTAGAAATGAAATGTCATTCCCGCTCGTCGGTGACCAAAGAAAAGAAGAAAAAGAAGAACGATGACAAATGTGAACATATGTTAACACAGGATAACGCACAAATTAGAATTTATCTTATTGCGACGAAAATATGACAAATTTGTTGAATTTATTAGTGATTCATTATTATTTTGCTATCTGGACCGTTTTATACGATAACTCACTAATTAACAACATTTGTTAATTGGCAAATTATAGGTTCTTCCTTATGATTTCATAATTTTTTGTCCATTGGAATAATTTATAATTTTTTATGTAGAAAATTTCATTTAGTTTATTATTAAATTTGGTATGTATTAAATGCTGGCTAAACTTGTAATTCAATTTCACACAACGAATGTTTCCTTTATTTATTTCTGTCCATTTTTATCAACTTCTATTATGTAATAGCTTTGATTGCATAAGAATTTTGTAGTAAAGAGATGTCGCTATCGATTTTTCTAAACACAAGGAAAAATGGAGTTACTGATAAATATTCTACTAGCGTCTGACCTATATTGCATCTATACCACTAGCATCAAGTTATCGCTTCTATACTCTTACTTTCACCTTGAGAATTTATTTAATTGAATAACTGGTGCGTAAAACATACATATATACAGATACATACTTCAGTTAGTTATCAAAATTAAAATATTAGATATTTTATCGTATTTACATAAGAAATGATCACTTTGACTAAATACAATTTCTTTCGATTTTATGCATCTACTTTACAAACACTATTGACAAATGCCATTTTAATAAGTCATATTCAATAATTTTCATAATTTTGATACCTGCGTTATGGAAATGCAAAGAACAGAATAATCAATCATTTTCTGAACAATTGTCACAGCTCGATTAATTAACATATCTTGTATCAAATTCCATACACAATGAATTACTATCAAATCACAAAGAAACTATGATTCTAGATGATTACAAAAGTAATTTATCTTGTTAAAATTTATCTTACAAACAAATTCTTTTTTATATTCTACCCTAAACGCAAAATAGGCTTCATATACAATCGTATCATAATTTCTTAATTACAGATAATGATAAAAAAATTGTGATCATGTCATGATTTCTTATATTCGTTCCATGAGATGTTACTTGTCTAACGTCATTTGTTACTTCATATAAAGTTTCATATTTATTTCTTCCGGCACAAGAAACATCATGGAAATGCCAGTCTCTGTTATATATTTTCTCGTTGTTTGAATCGGCACAACGAATGTCATAAAAACGAAAATCATTGTCCTGAAGGATGTCTCACGAGTTATCGACTTCCTCGTTCCATTTTAGCACGTTCTCTATTTCGAACGCCTCTCATTACGGTCACCGATCGAAAGAGTCGACTGTGCCGACGCGCCAGTCTCTCGTTAAAAATAAAAATTGCCGATAAAACGCCCAGGAATTGAAGTACGGCGAGTGCAGCTGGCGCCGTTAAAAATTTTTCGATATTTCACGCCTTGTTTCTTTAAAAGCAAATAGAGATCGACTCTTTATTCGGTAACCATTTATATCATACGCGGTCGGTACAGGCACAGTTGAATGACTGTAAATGACTATTAATTCGGTTTACTATGAGATTTTGAACACGTTATCCATGAAAAGTGATTCATTCAACTGATCAAGATCAATAAGTGGAAATTCAGAAAAAAAATATTTTTATTATATATATAAATACAGTAATTGTTACACAGAGTGGCCCAGTGTATTAGCACTGTCAAAATACAAAATATTGAATCAAGGGACGAATCAAATATTTTTACACAAATAAATCATTTTCTGTTTCATTTGCCCTTCTAATTTCAAAAACGAATCCTTTATTCTCGTCCATAGTTACATACAAAATTTCATACGAAAATAGAGTAGCATTAAAAGAGTGAATTAGTATAAAAAAAATAAAAAAAAAATCTAATATTTAATACATTGTTTAAACGAATGACTCTATATTATTTAAACTGTTCCATAGATATTTGAAACGGTACGTGTAATTTCAATCCTCAACTTTGTGGACTCTTTTCGCTCTTTCATGATTTCCAATAAAAAAAAATACCTATCAAATATTTTTTCAGGGACTATCTTCAACATAGAAATCGACGTTCGGCAGTTTGAATGGTACTCTTGAAATTGCTATATGTAACTATTGCCTCTATTTATATGTAGAGTGTTATTCCACTGAAGTACTCTCAGAAGCTTGCTATGCAACCAGTAAAGTAAGCAGTTTATTGTATATTCGTAATAATTACTTTGGGAATTTTTCATCGATTTTACACAGGTTACAGCCATTTAGCAGGAAATCCTTCATTCAGAATTAATTATTCACATTTAATAGATGTGATATAACATTGCGGTATTTTTGGTTAATTAGGTAATTATTTTCATTTATCGTATAAATCTGTTGATTATCTTTAATATGAAAAACGTTTAACAACGAGGCGTTTAATGACAACGAAAACTAATTATGAGATGACAGAGGGTGATATTTCATATTTCCATTTTACATTCAATATCGTAATATTCAAACAAATGTTGCAATTTTAATATCTCGCCGGAACAACGAAGACAACGACGAGAACGTAAATTATGTCCAAATCATATAAATAAATTATTTAAAAATATTAATGACAAAAAATTCTGGATAAATTCTTTTCAAAGAATAAAACGAGTAAAATAAATTCGTCCCTTAGTTTCTACGTAATATTTACCAAGTTCATCTTTTTCCAACATTAGGAATTTTTCTTAGCTCTCCTACAATTTCTTTATTTGTGTCTACTCCTTTTTACTTCGTTTTTATTTTCCTGAAGATTCGTCTTTCCCATTTATTTCTGTCGCCAATTTCCTATAATCGAAAATTGTCGACTTCATCGATCGAATAAAAGGAATTTCGAATAATTCGAAACAAATCCGAGTAATCTGAACAAACCCAACGTATACCAACACGCTCTTCATACCAGTCTATAAACCGTAATAACGTTACTGTGTTGTCAATTCGTGTTTTTAATATTATTAGTTGTCATTAATAATTTGTTCCTTAATTAAATGATATTTTTACACATTTTTATTAATCTAACGATTTCATTATCACTCATTTTATTATTCCGACGCAGATTTATATTATTACTAATCTTTTTATTATTTCTACTATTTTCCAATGCTATTAATGTTACTGGTATGAGCCGAATTCCCATCGACTCTCTCAGTTGTTTGCTAGCATTTCACGATAATGCCAAATGAATATCGAGTCTTAAGACGGTGATGCCTAATTCAGGAACGTACTACTAGCTATGTAGCGACAGTTAATGGCTCACTGTCCCTCGAAGCGTGCAAGCGAGCTAATCTTGTTACAGCTGATCAATAATTAATAAACTCAATTAAGTCTGAGCTTCCGAGAGACGAACTATAGTTGCGAGGCAAGTGCTGAAGCAACGTTGGCTTTGATGTACAAGCATTATAGATTCGTTCAACGTACGTTAGTGTATGGGCACCGGTAATCGGACTCGGAGTTTTTTTATGCTATTTGAATGTTGCATACTTCGTTTTCTTAACGTTTTTAAAATCGTGTAAAGAGTCAAATGAAATTTTAATTAATACGAGTACATACATACATTGGAGTACATTAACAGCTTGCCTTGAATTTTAGATTTTAGAAATTGTTGCGTTCTTGGAAATAAAATTTATGTATTTATGTTTTTGAATGTAAAATTTACGGACAATTTATAGAAAACGTGTTGAGAATAAGAAGTGTACGGTGTTGGAGGAATACTGTAGTTGGAACAATTAAGTGGATAAATGAATGATCTTTAATTCGAATATTTGCCTGAAAATAATTTCTAATTTATGCATAATAATTTTACAAATACATTTGCTAATTCACGTGTTTACAAAAGATAAAAGCGTAATATGGAAATGTTATAAATAGCATATTGTACTACCTTTTATTACATTTTACTGCAGTACATTTCATGTTTACATAAGTAAGTTTTACATTTATGGTCTTGCATAATTTTTCCAATTACACTCCTGCTGTAGAATTTGGAATGTCTTTTGCCTTTAAGCGTATTGTTATTACAATTCCCATTCTTAAATATAATTCATTACAAATTCAATACTATAAAAGTAACATACTGTTACGTACAAGATATTTATTTACTATTACTCTTGTAACCCTATTTCAATACCATTTTTCTCCTTCTTTCTCGTATTTAATTATTTATAAAGAATAAGTGTCATTTATTCAATACTTGAAATAGTATTAAACAGCGAGTGGCTTTAAAGAGTGAAACTTTAGTCAATAATTATATTATGCTGGAAGAAGCGAAGATACAGAAGATCAGGTTAAAAGCAAGGGAAGGAAACAGGAAGGAAAAAATGACAGAATGTTGAAGACAAATAAAAGAAAAAGAATACAGCAAAAGATGAGGATGGAAATCAAGAAAGAGAGCGGTACTATGTGAGAAACGGGATAGTGATGGAAGAGGTAAAGGAAGCCAGGACAGAGAGAGTAGAGAAATAAAAATCGCAGATAATAAAAATCGAAACAAGGACAATATGAAAAAATAATGGAAAGTAAATAGAATCAGAGATACAAAGCGCTAAGCGCTGAAGAAATTCCAAAGTATTTGACGATGGAATACGGAGGAAGAGATCAAAAATTAATTGCGAGGTTTAAATGAGGTAATGAAGAAAGGAGAAATAGATATTGGAAAAAGGACGAAGAAAACAATTGCGGGTTATGCACTGGAAATAAAGAAGCGATGGAACATTTAATAGGGGATTGCAGCGGTATGACGAGAACTACAAAGACAGTTGCTGAAATATTGAGGGGCTCAGAAGAAGGAGCGGAATGAGTGAGAGAGATTATTAACAAAAGGAGAGGATGTGAAAACGTAGTGCGGTTATAATGTATTCTCGGTGTCGAGTGGAGATGAGTTAAATTTTAAAGATATACGTTAAATTTGCTAGGTATGAAAATTTGTTTAAATTTGTGATCCAATTTGTGATATGCTATTAATTGTTAGAAATCAATTATAAACGCTCGTTTCAAATGTCGAAAGGTACTAGAAATAAACGCATTACTATTTAGTTAACAATAATTTTTTAATTATTTTCCAACTAAAATGAGAACTCACTGGAAATAAAGAAGCGAAATTAAAAATTGACTAAAATATTAAACGTGCATCCATATAGTCTAATTAATCGAAATCAATGAAAGATTTTAATGCAAGAAAATTGTGATGAAGCTTTGATCAGATACACTAAATATGTATGATGCCCAGACGTATTGGTTCATTGCTCTTTGCAAGCCGAGAAGCAGTTTGCTATGCTCAGCTTTGTATAAAAATAAATATCGGCATCGCTTCAAAGACTAAATGGATTGTTATATCTAATTAATGCAATACAGAGCACATCTTTTTGATATTCATAGTTCTCGATGTACTATTTTCGTGCTACGGAATTTCATTTCGCTTCTATTGCTGTGTACTCAAATATTTCGAATAGAAGCCATATTTTCACATATTTAGGATACGTACTCCTTATATTTTATGTTTATTATATTTTCAATTATCTATATTTCACATTTCACAGCCTAATTTATATTCCACACACATTTATATTTTATACAGCAAATATAACATACACATACGTTGAAGTATAGATACCTCGATAAAATATGCGAAGTATAAAATGGTTATACATATGGAGATCCCAAGAGAAAAACATGACAAGTAGATTTTTGTTGACTTTCTGATTTTAACATCACTGTATGATAAAATAATAGAATTGTCATATAACATAATCGAAAATGAACCTGTCAGGTCTAAAAATGTATGTGTTTCAAATATAGCTGATAAGTTGTTGAAGTTTTCTGGAAGCCGAAGATATAATTTTTAAAACGAGAAATATTTTAGTACCTTTGGTGTTGCAATATTATGACACGGGATATTTTAAAAATGTTACAGAGGATGAAAAAATACGTGTTCGGTATGAGATTGATTGACAACATACAAACAAACAAATAATATACAAATTATACTATACTGTATTCGGTATAATTCATACTCAAATTTCATACAGGATTATCTTTTAAAGTGCCATTGAAAATATTTTTCATATCCATCCGTCGTTTTCCATGTATATGCATGGGTCAAGGCAAATTTTTACGTTTAAGGAATGATAATTCACAGTTACAGAATATACCATGAGCGGTGGAACTTTTGCACAATTTTCGAAAACGTTCGTCGAACGTACGTAAAGCTGACGGATCTCCATGTAAATTACAGAGGAGAGATGAAACGAGAGCAATTTCATCGTTCGTACAAAGACGCTTGAGCTTAGTGTAACGCAAATTATGGAATGAAAGTTGCAAATACTACATGTAATTCGGCGAGTGGAAACTTATAACATACTGGACCTCGCTTTCTATTTCGCTCTAACTGCCCGACCAAATACTCTGAGCATTACAAATTTCCACAAAATTGTTTCTTCCATAAAAAGTCAAGATCACCTTGACTTTTTTAAATGACGTTATTTCTTTAGTTTCATACTGTTGTAGCTGATATTAAGACGACCTATTTCAACGACCCATCATAATAGGACCTTGAAGTGACTCCGTATATTGAAATTGCGGTTTAATCAATGGAAATGTTATTGCAAGGGAAATTACACATTTTAGAAATGGTGAGCTTCGATAAAAGAAAAAAGTGTTAATCGTACGCACATTATAAAACGAGCATGAAGAGCGTACACAAATAAATATACTGGCGAAATTATTCAGTGTCATTTCGTGAAAAATATCAAAAGCAATTATTCGTTTTTCACTATTGGAATGATCGATCGGAAATATTCAATCGGATTTCATTTGTTTAGAACAATTGAATAGAGTAATTGGTTAGAAATGTTTGATTAGATTCCAATTCAGAATAATTCATCAGAAATAATCGTGAATTTGAACATAATGTAATATGAATATTTGTATTTTTTTTTTTATAATGTATAATCCACTTCTAACAAATTATTATAACCGTTTAAAACAGTGTTATTAATAATATAAGAAGATAAATTGTGTATAAAATATACATACGTATAACATGTCTATAATAATTATTAGGATATATGCAACCAATTACATTTCCTCAATTTTTGATAAATTGTTTTAATAATCAAATTTACAATCCCTACTTTTATTTCTGTATAATTTTTTTTCAAATGTGATACAGTTTCATTACAATTAACAATTTCTTATTTGAATAGCTATTACGTAACATTATTGCGTACTTCAAATCAGCTGTTGCGATATGCATCTTATTTATTCATTCGGTAATATACATATAAATGAACAGATCACTGAAAATATTAAAGCAATTTGCATTTCTAATTGTTTCGATTGATTCAGTGATTCCGAAACTCCTTCATTTCTCAGATATATAATACCTATTAAGCCACGAACAAATGTAACAGATGCAACGATCCGGGAAACGTAGAAAGCGGGTCGAGCAACTACTCGACAGTTGCTAATTTCACATACCGATTTCAGAATGAAGCTTTGCGAGAATTTCCAAACAACAAGGTTCAACGTAAGATTGCGCACGCGACGACAGAACGAAAACGCTGCTCTCGAAACGTTCTCAATTTCGCTTCAGAAAGATTTGCAGATATTGAAAGAAACGCAATTAATCGCGGAGAACATCGTTGAACGATTGAATCTTAGACAACGGCCACTTGTTTATACAGGGAATGTAATTTACGCGATACCACCGAACGGGAAGAACCGTTTAACCATGGAACGCGTTACAAGACAAAGCGTTCATTATTGCGAACAGGACAAAAGGAAAGGGTAAAATAAAGGACGAAGAAACGTCCGAGAAAGGTTAGAGCGACCGACCCTATTATTCGCACCGAGGAAATAATATCTGAACCACCATCGAATTACACCCTCGTTACAAAGTGTGTACTCTTCTCAGTCTTTGATCGATCCTTCCTCTTTCTTACAACCCCATTATGACCATTACTCTTTAACTCGAACCCGTTTCGAAGGAGCCTGATATTTTTATCGCGAACTTTGACGTATATCAATGTGTTTAAAATATTATTTAAAAATTAAGGATCGTGTTATTATATCGTTAAATCGATAGAGGAGTGACCCAAATGGGTCGACGTAGCGAACAAGTTTCAATAAAAAGGAGAAAAGTGATAGATCTATGAAAACCTTATTTTTGTAGGAAGAAATTTCGTAATTAATTGTAATTAAATAATGAAAAAAAGTGTTTGATAGTGATATTGGCGATATACTGATATAGGAGATTTTAGTTATTTTTTAGTTGCGTCATTATATTAGTAGGCATAAAGGGAGGCTACTAACTGTTATTAATACAAGAAACTGTTATTGGAATAGTATTTTAGTTTAAAGAATTAGAATATTAAATTGCTGCAAATACAATAAATCGCGTGTTTCTGCAATTATTTACGATTTTTGTTACATTGTTTTCTATGGAGGTCTTTAGATACGTATTTCGTGCAATCGATAATTAAGAGGTTAATAGTTAGAAAATGTAATAATTAATAATTGTGGAATTCGTCGTAATTAAATTTATTAATTAACGAAAGACTTTTGGTTTTCGGTGATCTCTCGCGATTCTACTTGTTCCTTTATTCCTTTACAACCTCCTTTGACATAATTCCCACGAATACTTCAAATTCGTGACGGGTGTAGTACAAGACGCAGTGAAATTTCATCGACAAAGGGGGATTGTAAGACGAGAAGTGGAAGAAGAGAGAGGGTATACCATCGCTCTGCTTCCGATACGATCTTTCGTCGACTCGACAATGGAGGATCGCGTATTATCGTAATTATATCTCTATCTAATATAAGTTGGATAGAAACGATAAGTGGGTGTGAAGATGGTTGCGGCACTTTCACATTCTCAGAATAATTTACAGCTAATTAAGGATCCCTGTGACGTACTTCTATAGCGCGATAATTATTATACAGCTAGAACTACTTGGTAGAAACAAGCCCTTCCCGCGGGAACTTCGATTTTGCAAATTTTGCGAAATTCACGATCTTTCTGAAATTACGTAATTAACTGTTCGGTATGACGAAGATAAATAACGTTCTTTCATTGTACAACGTTTTCATGATAAGAAAAAAAGAGGCGGGTGAAAAAATTAACTACTAATGAGCTCATCAGTAAAGTTTCCTATTTCGCGCCTTAGACGCGAATGGTAATAGTGTCAGAATATATTTCTTTGAATGATATCGTTAATTGAAGATCTTTAAAAATTGTATTGACGCAATTAGTGTGGTTAGCACAGTGTTTCTATTATAGTTTGTATTTTAAGGTAGTATTCTCAATTTAGTCATAATCTGTTTAACAGGAAATTCCAGTTAATTCGTCACTGGATTCGCAACGCATTGGACGTAATCTTTTCTTTATTTATAAATTACTTATAAATTTCCCACATTTTAACGATTCGTGTCGTTTCCGTTAGAAGTGAATATTATATTTATATTTAAGTTTGTAGGGAGTTTGTAGTGAAATCCATCTTACTAAAGTTAATTTGTATTAACTTTTAATTCTATAATTATTGAAGTTTTTTTTATTAAGAAATGACAAGGTCAACGACTGAATGGCAATTCAAGGCGTAAACTGTGGAATTTTCTAGGTTTAAATGTTTGAATTTCAATTTTGAAACTTTTTAATTCTTTTATAATAATGTTTGTCTCTTTTGTACCAATTTAAGATTTTCTGTTTCAAGTGCACATTTTTGGAATATCTTTATTCATACACATAACATACACATAGCATAACACACATAACAACTTATTTACATCGGTAATTTGTAAGTAGAAAGCAGTACGTATAAGTCAGATAAATAAAATTCCCAACGAGGAGAGAAAATCATCGAGTTTACTACTGTATTGCATCGATATACATTCCCATCTAAGGAGCATTAAGTTGAGATCAATTAAAATATTATATCGCTGGCTTATGAAATATATTAATTTTTAAATTGTGAGATTCATGAAATCCAGCTGAAATTAAAAATGTCTTGTGTTTAATGATATCTACGACGGTTCTTTTAAGATGTGTGCAGAAGATATATGTACGTAAAATGTATGGAATGTAATGAATATTCTTAAGGACGGTCAGTACGAGGTAAAAGCCAAGTATTACAGAAACTCATGAGCACTGTGCCATTTCAGAAAGTAGAACGAGCAATATCGTGCAAAGAATTTAATGTTGGTAGGTACGTAGAAACATAGTAATAATACCTCTCTTCGCCAGTATAAGAACTAAAGCTAGATGCATTTTTGTTAATTTGGATGTAATTAACTTTGATGTCGGAATATGACAAGCAATAAACGCCAACATTCCGTAAAATGTTATAATGTATATATTTATGTTTAATAACGTATTATATACGTCCATCTGTATATTTCTATTCTATAAAGTAACTCATTGTTAATTGATCTTTTGATGCTTTTATGTGTTTATTTTCTTACTTCAAAGCTCCATTAATCTACGAATGAATCGATATTTCTAAATATAAACAGACAAACAAATTTCGCCAAATAATCAACAAAACCTGTACCTTCTGAAACTAGCAAAATCCTTAAAAATCCCGAATATTTATCCTTAACACGTTGCTCTCCTTGGTTAAAGTATCCTATCTGATACATTTCAATGGTATAGCGTAACTCTATTTTGAAAAGTAAGCAAAGAAAAAAAAAAATAGAAAAAAATGCAACAAAACACGGAGATATCTAAAAATATCTCAAATATCTCAACGCATCTCAAAAAAGGTAAAAATGACAAACACAACGTTTTAAAAAAGGAGCAAAGAACTAAATGCAAGAAAGAACGTAAAATACATGAAAATTTCGTTCATGGTATTTTGCAAACTTCCTGTGCTGCAGATGCTTATTAAATTACGTCGAAATCGCATAAATATCCTCATAAAAATAGCGAATTAAAATCTTCGTATCCTTGGTTATTCCACAAAATACAGAACCGAGAGCAGTTTCCGTATCGAAGGTGGAATGCGATATCAAATGCTAACACGGAAAGTGGAAATTCATATTTCTCCGCGCGCAAATAAAAAGTTACTCTCGTCGCGAGCTTTATCCTTTGTCGGAGCGCCGTGAGAGACGACCTCTCGTAAAGGAACAATGCCAGAGGAAAGGAGTGGAAATCGCATATGCTATTCTCTCGCCGAGGCACGAACGTACAGACAGAGTCGTACGCGCGCGTCGCCTTTTATTTTTCCGATAGCTAGGCCAACGGCGTGTGCGCGGATCGAAAGAACGCGATCGAAAGAATATGAAAATTGACGCGTGGTTGCAGAGTCGTTCTCTGTTCGTCTGTTTGTCCTCTTAACTCTCGACACCAGCGTAAAGGGAACGTCGATCGACTTTTTCTTCGGAGCAGAAAAGCTGCAAAGAAACGTGGTATCGCGCAGTGATTCGACTTGATACGCGCGAAGACGCGACAAGCATCGGAATCTTGCCGTTTCCCCTGTTTGTTGTTAGTAAGATTGTTTACCGTATTGGGAGAAAGAAAGTAGTTGTGTTTGAGTGTGTTTTTATACACACTTCCGTTTTCTTTCGTCATAAATCTTCAAAGTTTAATGTTTTTTTTTTTTTTTAAATAGTACACGTTTGCTTCTGCTTATATCTTTCTATTGCCGGACTCGTTTAAAGGAACGAGGACTGTACAAAAATTGTTAAGAATCCTATCTTTTTCTGTTGAGGTTATTTTTTGAATATTTGAATAGAGGAACGCGTGGATAAATTGTAAAGTAGAAATATATTTAAAACAGAAGTGTAGTTTGAGCTGGTCCAGATCCGCACGCTGACAATGTTACTTTTTAACTGAATCCCCGAAGCTATCGTCGCCTGTCTATTGTCTATAGCCCGCTGTACCTCATCAGCACAAGGCCTGTTCCATGATGGCTATCGGTGATTGAGAAAACTAAACAAATCAGATGTAGAGTTTTCTTAGAAGTGATAACCACTTCAACATTTTCTCTTAACATTGTCAATCAATTTGTTCGACGATTAAAAGATAAAGTGTAATACTTGTCTCTATAATTCAATATATCGTTGAAATTATTTAAAAGTTTTAATTATCGGTATTTATTTATTGTACAGAATATTTTCGATTTAACATTCAAAAGGTTTGCATACGTGGAAATATCGCTGTTCTTGAAACTTTTTGCAAGATTAAATATTTATATTCACGTAGAAACACGTATATCTGTGTCACAATCTGTACTTTTCATTTTCGCCGCAAACAACAAGTAAAAATGCGCGCTATGCAATTTTCACGATTTCATGAGCGAAAACCAGGCGACAGAAACAAATGGAGTAGAACTAATTTTAAACAGGGTTATAAATGTAATAGTAACAAGTGGTTATGGCGCGGGCTCGAGTTGCGGAAACTTATAATTTATAATGGAAACGATTACGAGACAAACTTATCTAACTGGAATGAACGTAGTAGCCGCGTTAAATCGGGCCGTGTTTCAATTTTTTTTTAGAAATCTTCCAGAACACCTCGAGCTGTTAAGACGTTTTTAAAGCCACCTTCCGCGAGCCGTTCCGCGATGGCAAGTTTCATGAAAACATACTGTCGAGGAAGGCAGATACAGAGAAAATGTTTCATAATGCCTTCTCTCACATTTGGCTCGCGTGTTCTCTTCTGTTCTTGCCTTTGCTGCTTTGTATGAGACTCGTAATTTAATAAAAACGTAATACGCCTGCGGAAGGCGAAAACTATGTCCAAGACTTCGTCAACTTATCCAGAATATAATACATTTTATAGTTATTTATCTTATATTCAGTGGCTCGCGGAAATATTTGGACACTTGCTATAAAAAACTTCTATCTGCACGTTGTGTACGTGTTCATATAAAACACTTTGAAATGATATACGATTGTCATGGTTAGATTGGTAAAATCTGAAACCAATCTGAAAATGTATATATAACTGTATGTATGTATAAATGTATAACTTCTATAAGTTACGAGATATTTATTGCAAACATATCCCATTGGATATCGAGACTTGTTAATATAATGGATAATTGACTGTTTAAATATTTTTGCGATCTCTGCGAAATATATAAGTACTTGTACTAAATATTTTGCAGCTCCTATGTACGTTCTCAGATTTGTTTCAAACTACACCAATGCAGGTAAGACAATCATATTTCGTTACAGTGTCGATGAAATTTCAAGATCTACGCATAACGCGCATAATATATTCATAAAAGTTATCTATAAGAAAGTATTCGGCCGCTTTTATGAATTGCTGTACGTATGTACCTTTTAGTTTTCAGCTTGTCTCAATAATTCAATATCATCTAACGAGAATCAAATATTATTTTATAGTTTATCGTTAAATGGCAATAAAGGCCAAAAATAATATTTACCGATTTACATACGGTCGGGATCATATATTTGACATGATAATATCAATATTTTATACTATCGATTTTACAAATATTCTCATAATACACGTTTATTTGTTACTAATTCGTTTGTTACTATGAATCGGTCATTTATTCAACTCGTGTTTCATTAATCAATCTGCGCTCCGTTTCACCACGAATGCTGTTGAAACAATTTATAAATTAAATATTCATTTCCATTTAGTGAGGTCTTTACGGCGAACAAGCAAAACTTATTCGTTTGACGATTATTAAATTCGTCGTTAAATTTGTATAAGAATTATACAATTGTTCGTCGATACTTGGCAGACGTCAGGAAATCTACAATATCGCTTATATAAAACCCTCGAGATAAAGAAAGTTTCTTCAACTAAAAATATATAACTCCAACTTCTCGGTTCTCTTCTATCGTCTACAAAATTTATTGTATTAGGATTGTAAATAGCGCGTTCGTCGTTTGTCTTTCTAAATTATGATTTACCTGCACAATCCAACGAGTTACAAAATTCCCAGCAATTTACAAAATTCCAATAATCGAATTTATTGCAACCTTAAGATTCGAGTACTTATTTTCTTCTGTTGATTACATTTATTTTTCCATACCGTTTATAAACGTTACTTCATTGTTATAGGGAAAGGAAGATTGTAGCAAATACAATATACACCCAACATGTTAAATGTCTAATTTGTTCCTAACTTTTAATGAATATCTTACGATTTTCTCGTTCGAGTGCGTATCCACGTAACACAAAGCAAAGATATTCCATTTCACGTAAGGTTCAGAGCGTGTAACGACAATCGGTACTGAGCGTATAACGAGCGTTCCTCGAATACGCTCGCAATTGCAGAAACTCGATGTCTAAGCTGCATCCACGGAGATTTCCAAGAGAACCGTTTAATGCATCCGAGAAAGTCGTAATGGCAACACGACTCTCATTTCGTTCCACGATGATTCACGCCAGCTGGCGTTCACCATTTAAACGTAAATTATTACGTACAAATGACTGCTTCCATATAAAAATTTGTGTTAAACGAATCTATAACTTGGTTTCATACATCCTTTCTTCTTTCCCCTTTCTCTTCTTCTCTTTACGTAAGTATGATGATATTTGTAGGAAACATAAAAATGTTAGATCCTTGTACGATGAATGTCACTTTTTGACAAAGTCTTGTTTCGGTCATTTTCAGATTAGGGAACGTTTGATAATTATTTTTTTCACGTTATTTCTGACACAAGTATAGTCTATTTCTTCCACAGTGCAACATGTAGAAATATAGCCGTCCAACCATCTTTCTTGGTTTCGCATTTTCCTGAATATTATAGTCAAGCTTTTTGTTAATATTTAGAGAACCGTTTAATTGTTTCTCTTAATAGTAATTTTCCGTAAACACTGAAATATGTATTGTTTAAATATGTTTTACTAATATATGGAAACTCGACATCATACAATATTAACCCTTTAAGTTGAGCGCATATATGCAATGCACCTAGTAAATGTCACTGACGCATATACATATGCATATGAATATACATATGAAACCAGTGAAATTTCACTAGTATGGGTCATTGTTGTACCTGAAATAAAATACATATTCACCATCTTAATTTTATATAAATAATACAAAACCAACGGGATAGCTTATTTATGACTTTTAATTAACACTTATATAGCATGCAAAATATTGGACATACCGTAGCAAGGAGATAATTAATACGTATGAAAGATATTCTTATATCTTATTTTAATAATTGTATATTATTGACAATTAATAATAATTTATACAAGTATTCCTATCCTCTTAATTCGCTACTATTACGAATACTAAAAGTAGCCACTTTGCAGTTAAACACCTATGGGAATTTTTTAATTTAAAAATTTTTTTAAATTTTCTCTTTTACTATTAGTGCCTACATAATGTTGCCTTACTTACATAAGCAATCTTCAAGAGTATAATGAACCGCGGGCAGAATAATCTTCCACGTTTTAACGTTGAATATACTTTAATGTCGCTTAGAGATGTTTTAAAAGAATTGAAAGGCCTGTTGTAATAAGAAGCTAGCTCTTTCTATTCATTTGAGCAAACAAGAAACAACTCAATAACAACCAACGTTAAATCACTTGCTGAAACGTACTATGAATTCATAGTTAACTAATATTTGTCATAAATACAATTTGCGTATTGGAGCTGTCTCCTTGTAGCGCTGTAAATCTGTTAATAATAAAAATGTAAAAATTATATAGGAGGAACCCTCAATTTGTAATATTAATCGACAAAAGTTTCGCTGACAGGCATAGATCAATGTTCTTTTTTTATATTTATTACACGTACTTTTATTTTTCTCTCCATATTTCATTGAAATTTAGAGTAAACAGTAAAGGTCGAAATATGTAGAAACATATCAACTGTTCCCGTTTGATAACGGCAGATATTCATTTTAATGTCTTTTCCAATATTTTTTCAATTTAACGTTTTTTCCAACGATAACGTGACGCGAAGCATTTCGCATGATAAAATGCTTCGCGAATTTTTACAACACCCAGATGTTCTTTTCGATAGAATGGATTTTAATAATGAAAAAGGACAGCGGAAGCGAAAGAAACGAAGATTACAGAGAACGCAAGACCTTGTGATTATCCAGCAGAAATCAATGTAATTTTCGCAGGCCGACGAGCCAACGGGTCACGTTATGAAACGAAACGAAATAATTCACTCTCGCGCAACCTAGTGAATAAAAATAGGAAAGTCAAGAATATCTGAACCTTCGCGCGCGATGCAGCTAATATTATTCATGAAATTCTGAGTCTCCGCAAACCGGAGATTACAAATTATATTACTAAGTTCTTAATATATTGAAACGTACATATATTAACTTAACATTAATAAATTCTCTTTCGTAGCGAATTTGGAAATAGAGCGAACAAAATTTTACAGTTACATTTTACAAAGCAAAAGACATTTAAGTTATTCTATTCGTGTCAGACGTTTAATTATCTTATTAGAATCTTTGGGAAATGAATCCATAATCTATTATTAACTGGTGAATTATTGTGTAAGAAAGCTAGGTAACATATAGATTTGTCAAGAGCTAAAAGGATTACTGCATTCAGAGACCATTAAATACAGGGTGCGGCTAAATAACACGTACGAACGAGCACGAGGTGATTCCTTATGAAAAGATAGAAAAATGTAAAATAAAATCTTTTTGTTCGAGGCTTAATTTTCGAAAAAAAAAAACGAGATTGGGGATTTATCAAGTATATTTGAATTTGGCTTATATTTGAAATTTTTAAGACTATCTTTACCTTTTACTCCTTGAACTTATTTCGTCGGTAGGAAAATTCTATTATCGAATTTTACTTCTGTATTTACGATTTTATTTGGAGATTTGTATGTATGCTGTAAGCAAACTGTATGTGCATACAGTAAGAACCTCGTTTATTTGAACAAGTCAAAGGAACAAAACAGTTCCAATAATGGAACAGTTTCTGTATACGCGTATATTCGTTATAAAAATAAATGATTATATGTATTACGAAATTACGTGCGACAATAGTTCGGACAATAAAGATTAAGCATTAACTTGTTCGTATACAGATGATGCGGGTAAACGAAGTTCTACCGTATATGTTACCTGTCAGAACATATATTACGAAAAGACAGCGTAATATTACTGGAGAAATTATCTGTTGCTGAAAATTTGATCAGTATATTGTCGTATAACAAAGTTTCGAGAATTTTCAATGGCCTTTGCAAGAGAAAATGGTAGTTCTTTTTGACGTCTGTGATATTTGTTGACAGAACAAAATATTGAATACTCCTAGTCTGGCTATAAAGACATTTAATGAATATTTTAATGACAAAAGTGAAAAATGGAACGGCAACCAACAGAAGTAAATTAATTACCAAATAAGTGGAAGATAATCACTAGTAACTATTATAGTTACTACCGACTTCCTACTAACCGACAATTAGCATGACGTATTTTGTTTTGGAGATTACGTTTCTAACAATTTTATTAATTTCTAATATTTAAACAAGACAACGCTCTCGATATTATTCGGTTCTTTTAAAAAGCAGCTCCTTTCAGAGCGACTGCATTTATATTAGCGAAAAAAATTTTGAAAAACGTTCCAATCAACTTAATATTTATCTACAACGAGTATTCTCGTCCCTTTTTAATAAATTCATTACCTCGGCAATTGCCCGCGAATCTTAGTATTATCTATAATAAAATGATATCTTTGTGAATAAATATATTCACAGAAATATAATGCAACGTTTGCATTTTGAATTTCCAAGTCATTGGTCAAATCCCACGATGCTGTTTAACCGTCCTGTCACTCTGCTGTATCTCAAAGCTGCAGGCGTACGCTCTGCCCATAAAGGATCACTCATGACGTCACTCAAAGTACTACAATTTGCTTTGAACAGCCAATTGATCTTCAATATGCAACATTTCATACCATAGATCCTATCCTCCACCAATACTCTCAACCTGATCCTCCCTACTAGAAATTAACACTTAGATCTCTTACGCAACGATAAACTTCCTTCTAGTACAGTAAAATCTTCAAAATCGTAAATAGATTGCGTATGTTTATGCAAATTCATATTTTCTCTAGATTTAGATAAAGAATCATAAATTGAACGCGAGAGAGTATTTTATTGTCCAAATGCAATAATATGTACTTTTCATCTGATATTTTATATATTTCTGCATTCGTGCATACTTATGCCCATTTTTACATATTGTTGTTTCATTTGAATCTAACTTGACTATTATTCTTAATTCGATATTTTATATTGGTCGATATCAAAAAATACAGACGTAAATAACGAAAAATGTAAGTAAGTAAATGTTATCGTCGTAAATGTACAAATATCCAATTTAATCGTAAATCGTGCAAACTACGATCCTAACGTTTCGTACTCCAAGAATTCTTTAATACGATCGACCAGCAAGTGGAACGCTCCTTTGCATTGGAACTTGTCGAAATCATAAGTTACGTCCCGAGAAAGAAGATTATAAATATCTAATTTTTAGTATTTTTAGTATTAGATTATAAGTATCTAAACATAGCAATTTTCTTCTCTCTTCATTGGTGACAAGCGAAAACCAAAGGATAATTTATACGGATTAATTTACAGAAATCAGTGTTTTTTATATAGTTACATAGTTTGGTAATTTGGTTAGAGTCTCATGAAACTTTTTGACACAGGAAACGTTCAATAGTACTCCGTACCAGGTTCTGAAAGTACCGCATGAATATTTTAGTAACAAAAATGACAACTTTTGGCAGGAGTTCGTGTTCGATACTCGGTATTAAATTGTAGAAACATCGACGGAATATTTGAATAACAAAAATGAAAATTTCAACAGCGACGAAGTAATCGAATGTCTACAAGCGCCGTGTTAAAGATCAATTAATTATTGTTTAAGTTGAAACAATTCACCTTTCGCGAATTTCTTTTCGTACATTCAACAAATACCCAACATGCATCTTGCATCATCACAAACTACTCTTCGAAAAATGGCTCGCATCAACCTTTCCTCCAACAATACCCACGCTAATAAAAGCACAAAATTTTGAAAATAACCAAGAATCTTTTCTCAACGTAACATGACGTGACAAGGCGCGTTGCATAAAATCGATTGTCCCTATTCTAAGCGGAGATGGACGGTCATCCCGCAAGAAAGCAGAGTGGATGAGCCACGACAGAAAGAGGAGTAAGGGGCTAGCTATTCTCGCGGCGGCCTTCTGCCCGATAAGTTTTCCATAGGCGCGTTTCACGGCCGCGGACAGGGGTGAAAGAAGCCGCAACACTGGCAGGCGTGAAAAGCGCGGCCAGGAAGGATCCACCTTGTCGGAAACGAAAAGGAGTCGGTAGAATAATAGCAGCTCGGCCAAAAGGGACAGAATTTCTCGTGATAAGATGGGAGGGACACACGAACGCTATTGTTGTGACGGATATAATGGTGCATCTACACGGAAGTGTAGTTCTGTTGGGAAATAATGACACGCCATGAGTAGTCTTAGCGAGTCGCTTTTCACGTTTCGAGAGGGTATAACTACCGTTAAGTGAAGAACACTGAGATCTTGGAATTTGCATTTCACGGGTGAAATTAACCCTTTAAATTCGGTGATCGTCAATAGACAAGGAGCAAAAAATTTTGTAAATCACGACTGTCGTCAAAGAACGATATTAAAGTTTCAATTAAGTTTATGACACGGAATTCATCGTTGAATCTGTTTTACGATTACTCTGTGTCATAATTTTATATGTCGTACGGATAATTATAATTTTGCGTTTATGCCGTTCTTTCTTTCCTACGAAATAAATATTCGTAGTTGTAAGCGTATCTCAGAATCAACCTAATTTTGGTACACCTATTCGCGTGTATTATATTGATAATGATATATATAGCCTCATTGTTTGTTTGCGTTTAAAGCGAGTAATTTAAGAAAATGTACCTTTAAAAGTTAAAGACATCTTTCTATTAAAAAAATAGTAAGAAACACGTTAGTTTCGCTAGAATCCTCTATTGATCTGTCCGTTTATTATTGATGATAAAGCTCTTAAGGAAAACTTGACTGGAATAAAATAATCGAAATAGTCAAATTGTGAAAATTAGAAAAAGTCATTAAATTGCATAATTATCGAAACGAATTATCGTCTTAATCTCAAAGTTGAAAAATTGGATTTTAGCTACGAAATGCCGTTTTCCAGATCATTGTGTAGCGTTTGGTGACATTAAGTGGCGTTCGATGGTATTGGGCGGCATTGGGTGGCGTTAGGTGCTCGCGTAGTACGCGACGAGCGTCGTAAACAATTTCCTTGTTACGAGAAGAGACCAACAACAATGGAGCTTTCAGAGGGTGGAGTATCAGCCGGGAAAGTCGATGGTGATTTATATGAGGCAAGCGTGGGCGGATGCGAGTATATTTTCTAACTAAGGAGAAGAGGGATGTTTAACGTTCGCAACGTTATTGCTGGATAAAAGGGGCTTTCTGGTAAGAAGACCAACCCTTTGTCTTTGTGCGTTCGACTTTCTGCGCCTTGTTTTCGCTCGTGACACTTCCTTGCTTGCGAGGAAATCCGCGAGGGAACAGGTTGAGAGATCGACTGGTCTTTTTTGAGGCGGACTGAATATGATGCTCGAGAGTGGCCGAGATTTAAGAGGCCTTGAGAATGCTTCGTGAAATTTTTGTGCTTGAAGGTCCTTCCCTAATTTAATGTGATTTTGAATAGATATTTTTATGAGGTACTGAAAGTTGAGAAAGATTTTCTGGTTTCGAACATTTTTATATGTTAACAAATAATTTAACGGGATATACTCTCTATTTAACTGAATTAAATTAGTCGACCAGATTCAGTCAAATATCGCGAAACGATTTTAGAATATTACTTTTTTTAAGATTATCAAGTTTTGAAAATTTTTATATCGATTTAGTATCGAATAATTCAAAAGATTTTACTATTTAAATAAATTAAATTAGCGCCAGAACTATTGACCTGTCAAAACAATTCCCTTAGATCCTTTATCTTTGGAATGGCTAGAAAGATGCAAGTGTTCTGGTAATATCAATGTCTCATTTTATTGAGACGAACAAACATAATTACGTATATTATATATCTTCGTACATTATCTATACATATCATTTTAATTCTAATTCTATATAACATATTTACGTACACGTTAAAAGTTGGAAGTTTTAACGATAATCAATCAGATTGAACCAAATATCACGAGTTCTTTTTAATAGTGCTCTTCGTATGTTTCATATTTTTGCATTTTTCTTTATTAATATTCCTAGAGCTTTTTAAATCGTTCGAGACTTGCAAAAATTTTTCTGAGAAGTAAACGCTCGAGTACCTATTTCTTCGTTGACAAAGGTTATTGAAATCCACGTTCCAATATCGTTGGAGTCTCGTAAATAGGAAAAACTCGTAAAATAAAATCAAATAAAATTTATTTTATCGGAGACCATAGAATTTATAGTATGATTCGAATCACATCAACCGAAACATCAGGAAACGGAATAAAATCGCATTATTCTGTAAGTAGGAAAATCACGATAGATTCTCGGTGTGTACTAGTATATGTATACGCGTTTTACAAAAGTCACAAAACTATCTGAATAGTCAATGATCCATTGTATTAATGAACCACACGATATTCAGTGGAATCATATTAGATATTTATTACACGTTTAAGATTTCTATTCACGTTCTATAGTAATTTTTAATTAAATATATATTTACAATAAATATCTCGTAATTTCTACATTGGTTTTCAATTTTTGCTTTTCCATTTTACGATTATAGTCATAACAGTTGTATCTTGTTATAGCGTAAATGAGATTCCATATTGTTTTATATACCGCGTACAATACGTGGATATCGAAGTTTTCTATGATAAATGTTCGAATAATTTCGCGAACCAGTTATATACCACAGAGTAACTGTACTTAACACTAATTGGAACTTAAGAATATCGATAGTATCGGAGGTAACCGAAATTTACGAACATCTTAACCATGTGTATCGAGTCCTCGATTAGTGCGTTACGAAGTTCGAAATTCAGCGGCGCGGTTTACAGGTCGTGCTCTGCGCGGTTTTTGCTAGCAGAAAATCGATCTGGCTCCAGGCTTCTCGCAAAATACAGCGGCTGATACACGCGTTATCCTGCAGCGTTAGGTTGCAGCTGTAGTTACTGGAGGTTCGTTTATCCTCCAAAGAGAAACGGATGCCAGAAATACCGCGACCGCGTTTGGCTTCGATAGCTTTTAACGAAGCTTCCACCGGTCCCTGGAGTTTTGGTGATATTTTGTCTCCTGATCAGTTCGCCCCCATTGTCGCTGTCGTCACTGCTACCCTCGTGGCCGCAATTGATGTTTAGAGCTATTGATCTTTCCTCGAAGACTATTTGTTATTAGATTCTGAATGTATGTGCAAATTCATACATTTATATATTTATAGACACAGCTAAGAATATGGAAACTAAGTATTTTTGATATTAGGAACATACTTTGAATATTTTCTTGAATTTATAAAGTAAAAAAGTAAGCGGTAACTACCGAAACTACAAAATACTATAAATTAATAAAGAGACGAAATGTGGAATCTCAGAAGTGGTAACTAAATATTTTGCGTCAATTTTCATTCTGAATCTTTCAATTAAAAATAGAAGTAGATCGATTTTAGTCATTGCAAATATAAATATGATATAATTATTATATAATTTATTCGTGTCAAAGATGAAACGACACGTTACAAAAGTAAGGGCATTATTACGTCAAAGAGAGTCCTTCAATCCTTTTATATGCTTGTTTCCACTTCGAGAATAACCGAAGATTCTTTTAAGTATTTATGTCATCTTTTCTGTGAATTCAACTGTCTAGTCGTCCTTTTCAGAGACTCAAAGAATCAGTGTATAAAGGGACTCTCCGTGACCGTATTACCTTTTAACGTGGTTTGAACGATCTCTTAGAAGCAGCATTTAAATGAACAAAATTGAATGAAATACAATTTAAAGCAAAGAGTCACAACCAGTGTAAGATACAATGATATCATGCTGGTAAATATAATTTTATATTCGAAATGAATAAACGTGTATATTTCTACTGTTATTAAACATATAATTTTGGTACAGCAATATGTACATGTATATTTCAATTTCAATTTTAATTTAATTTTTATTTTAATTTTGAGCAAAAATGGTATGTAAAGTATCACGATGCAAACAATTTAATCAGAGTTTCATTCTCTTGAATTATATTAAAATAATAATATGCGAGAAATTATTTCAGAGACAGTTACTTTTAGAATCTTGAATTTCAAACTCCCTAGGTATAATACGATACAATAATATTGCCTATAACACAATACCACCTAAGTTGCATAAAATTGTCAAGAATTTAGAAACAATAGCAGCCATAAGACGTAACTCGATAATTCTTGTAGTATTCTCCCATTATATCTAAAAACAAAATAGGGCTACTATAAGCAAAAACGTTCTTCGATTTAAACGCATAATTTAAGGTACATCAAACGAGTTAAAGATCCGGAATTCTTTCAGTTACGGAAACCGCAAGCTAATCCAATTTTAAATTACGTAAATTGTCTCGTCCTACTATTTTACCAAGAAAATGGAACAGTAGTTAGCCTATTTCCAACGTAGCTCTTCAGATAACATTTCTCCCAAGTTTATTTCGATCCTCTATCCTTAACCTTGACCCAACAAATCTCAAGAATCAAAGAAAACAAGAATCTCGTCCTAATAAGCATCTTTCTACGAGGTCCACTCCCTACGTATACCAATCGTTACATAAAGAACAGAGAACTCCCGAGAGAATTCTTTCGCTCATCGACCTTAATCCAAAGATGGGAAAACGTAGCCCTTGCTTTTCCAGCCTTGGTCGACAAAGTGATCTTACAGCAGGCCTCTGTAAACGTCGACGCGAATGTCTTCGGCGTAAAGTCCTTAAATCCCTCGATATCGGTGTTTGCGCAGCAGTGCCGGCACGACCGTCGCCGTTTCATTATTTCCGTTCCTTTGAAATAACTAGGCCAGTAACGCGAGCCCGCGACCAACCGCCGTTCCTCTACTTTCCCTCCCTTTCCTTTACAGTCATTGCTCGAAGGTTCTCGACATGGCAGTAGCAGCGGTGGTCGTCGTCTTATTCCGTCGAAGCCATCGAGTTAAGTCGCTCTTAAGTCTCAGCCGGGCGTCTGCGATCGTTGCGGGATTTCAGCTTTAGTGAAATTTTAAGCTTCGAAGCCGCGCGGAGAAGAGCAACGATTGCATCGAGAAAAGAGAAAGAGAGATTCCTATTTCCTCGCCGGTTACGTCCTTTATTCCCTTTTTCCTTCCTACACGCGACGAAGTCCTTTTGTTCTATTTCGGTGTCTTTCTCGATGCTTTCCCGACTACTATTTTCCGACTCCTTTCGATTCATCCACTTCGCGGTATTTTTACTGAAATTTCGAAAAATTCTTCGAGAAACGTTTTTTTTTCATCGTCGAAAAAGAGAGAGAGAGCTCGATACGATCGCGTTCGAAGACTCTTCCTTCGGCTTTGTATCGTTCGTCTCGCGTCTTTTGCAACCTACGCGTGGGAGTTTGTTGTGGCACTGGCTGGCTGGGTGGATCGGGATTGATACTCAGCTTTCGCCGTTTCGTGGAACCATTTGTATATGTGAGAGAGAAATCTCGAAAGAATTCCATGAAGTAATTTGTTTGGTACGGTATCGTCCTTTCGCGTAACTTTCAAATCAATGTAACAAATGTTCAGGGAAAGAACACGATAAATCACATTTCCTACTAATTTCAAGAAAACAAGAGCAACGGGTGGAACAAATTGCAAACACATTACAATCTTAGTTTCTATTTGGTTTAGAAAAATCTATCGCAACACCTAAGTGGATATTTCTTGTAAGAACCTGTCCCACGCTTTTTGACATTTTCTTAGAAAAGGGAACGAGTATAATCTTGTTATACGTAGACGCAATTAGCGCTCGACTGGAATTCTACGAGAGCTTGTTTTTTCAGGAGACTCGTTGCCCTGACAAGTGTCAATTGACGTCTTGAACAGGAATAAACCGTGAGAATTCCTCGGGCCCCGATCCATTATCACAACAGCGTTGGAATTCAAACAGCCAATATAATTTATAGTTGGCGCGAGTGTCGTTGCATGTTATACATTGAAATACTTTTGCAAACCTTTTGGCGAAAAAGTTAAATTCGAGTGATAAAGCTGCATCGCTTAATTATAGGAAATTGATACTTTTACTTAATTGTAATAAGAGATAACTGACGCACTTGTTGCATTCTAATTAGAAAAAACTTTTTTAGGGTACTTACTTAAATACCTTTAGAAGATTTATCGTTTAAGAAGAAAGTCCAATGAAAAAAATTGGATTGTTTGACTTCTGTATATATATAAACATAAGAATATATAAAGAATTTATGTTCGATGCCAGTATATTGTTAATTCGTTATTTATCTTTAAAATTTTTACAAATAGTTTTCTATATATTTTGGCACATATTTGGAATTTTATATGTCATTATCATTGTCGTTGAATAAGTACAAAATTCTAATCGACTGCTTCCTCAACGATCTACGTCAATTGTCAGGTAGTATACGAAAGTAGGAAATCCCTGCAAATTATATTTGATAAAAGATTAGCATGCAGCTAAACAACCATCTTAAACGTATAATGAGCGTTAAAGATAAATATTGAGGCTGCAATTATACGTAATCTTCAGATTTCAAAGTTTGATACTTGATATAATCATGATTATTCTTATTACGGTGCTAACGAAATGTTAACATAATTTCGTGCGACACATGATAAATTGCTGACAGGTTTCAACAAGCGTTTCGATACTTTACTCGTGATCTATTTTAGATAATATAAACATATCCACGATGCAAACGAATCGCGCCAGGTCAGAGAATTCAGAGTAATCTATTTACGATCAATATATTACAGCAATTTGTCTGCGAATTAGTACATTAAACAAAGCAGCGTTCCCTCAAAAAAACGAGTATAAATCGAGAATTATCATGAAACTACGACGAACTGCGAACGATATAAATTGGCGAACTAATAATTATATTCAATGGCTCGTGTAAAATTTTCACGTGAATTTTATGAAGACAAGTGCGCCCAATTGATTTCAATGTGGAATATAAATACAAATCCATATGGATTTTTATACTCGTAGCAAAGTACAAAATGTTACATTTCGACGATGAACGAAGCACGAACAATCGCCAAACGAATTTGTACGTTCGAGATGGGTTATGTGTCTGCAGAAAAATCAATATCCATTTAAAAGGCTATACTTCGTTTCATACGACTCTATACAGGCATGGTTATACGATACTAGTGAGAAAATATTAGTCGCGTTGCTGTTCGAGTGTCATTTATTTCTTTCGATATTATACCAAATTTATGCCACTTTTGACTTTTTTTTCATTTATTGTGATTTGATTTTTTCCATGCTGAAAATAGATGGCGGTATCAGACATTTAAAGATTAAAGGTTTTGTATTAATATTTTATGTAAGAAAATACTAATTGAGTTGTTCACTGGAAAGTCATTTGTTTCTTCCGGTATTAAACCGAATTTATGTCATTTTCTTTTATCTTTCATCTTTTCCTTTTCCTTCGGCAGGATTGTTACATTGTCCAATTTTATTTTTTCATGCTGAAATAGTTGTGATATTTAATATAAAAGAATTGTTACGATTTAGAAAATGGAAGGTAGAGGATTTATTGTAGAAATTTTATATGTTAGATATTTTATAATTAAACTGTGTATATTTTTATGCAATTATGGAAAATTTATAGATAGAAACAGCAATAACATGATATTAAAAATATGTGCATGATATATTACATGATAGTAAAAAATATGTTATTTGTACATGCGTTTGTTCTATTTCTATGAAATTATTAAAAAAAAAGCACGTGGCCTTGACACTGTATTTGTATTTTCTATAAACTTTTAATTATTCTATATTCTTTAAACTTTTAAACTTTTCTTCACCCTGCCAAAGACATTACGATAAGGATTCTTACTTTTACGAATAAACAATAAACAATAAATACCTACTAAACCTACTTAAATAAATCAACAACCTAACAAACTAACAGAAATCAAACGCAGCCGATTGGCACACAGCGAACGTTAACCCCCGAAAGCTCGACCCCGAAAAGTAGTCTAATTAATTCTCGACGATAACTGATCGCGGGTTATTAAATTCGATCGATGAATCAACGAGGTTGCCAGGAGCGAGGCAAGAATCTAGAACGGCGTTCCGGCTTAATAGGCGATCGGAATGAGGGAGGGTTGGCGGTGATAGCAGTAACGACGAGGGTAACAATGGTCGGCTATTATGCAGAACCTTCTCGTTTTCTACGCTCCGGTTCCTCGCAATACGAGGCCCGTCCACCACGAGACTTAAGCGTGTATGTAAACGATTCCTAATTATCGGTACCGACGACATGGCCCATGGCAGTACAACCTCTTAGAGGACCGTCCTTACAGGGAACGAATCGCTGAAGAACACGCGATAAAGCAGGAGGCGAGCAGCTTGTACGTCGGAGCGTCTTGAAAATTGCCCACGATCCTCGATTCGGACGAGAATACCACGGAGAAAGCAAAAAAAGAGAGAGAGGGAGAGAGAGAGACGGGAGAGGAGGAGTAGAATTTGCGATAACCGCAATTACGGAACAGGGATCGATGCCAATTTCGTGGCCGCTCGGATTCTATCACCGTCCCTGAAATGATTCTTGCAGTTACGGCACACACAAATATTTGCCGAACCGGGTAATGCTCCTTAATCGATCGAACCGGATCGAATCGCTATCCCTATATTTGCCCCCGTTGTTGCGGAAACATCGGTCTCGGTTAAGTAAATACGCTTATCCAGGGACAGACCGTTGATAAAGAATTAGAAGATCGACCGGTGGTGTGATATGTTGATTAAAAATTATTGGTACGAAGAAATCGAAATTATACGATTATTTTCAAACAGTTGAGGAAACTTGCTATTACTTCTGCAGATCAAACATGCGAAATTTTATGTTTGGCCTGTTCAGGTGTTGCAAAAGTTTCATTTGAAACGGAGAAATAGTTTAAAATTAATAGATTTGATAGAAGCTTTCGTATTTAGTATTAGTTACTCGTGACATTCGACTCTTGGTTCGTAGTAACAATACGTGGATAATAATTAAAAGGAAAAGTGAATGGCAAATTAATCACTGAAGACAATAATTATTACCACTTATGCAAATTCATATACGTAGAGGTACAGATAAAGAATTGAAAGTTGGATGAAAGAACGTTTCATAGCCACGATATTAACAAAACAAAATTCGATAGATTAATCAACATAAATTGCCCTTAACAGATTAAAACTAAAATCAAACTAGAAAAACTGTAACTTTTTAAGAACATTTTCTATTCAAGTATCCTTTATTCCAGATACAGAATACGAAATAACTAAATCACCTTCCTCGAACTTCAATCAAAAACACTCCAATATTTATCCACACATGTACCTCAATATCTATTCATAACACCAATACATTTTCTAAAAGTGTTTGTTTTTCAACCGATTCAGAAACCCGTACACGACCGCGTTTAACACGTCGATTACGAGGGTGGTCGTCAATGACCCACGTTATTAAATTTTTTAGAATGATTGAATTAAGATCAATTTTGTGAACTAAATAATTTTCAACGATGCGAATGACCTAGGTGACATCGTCGGAGAAAAATGCCCAGATACGATATAATATGTTGAAAAAATTATATTTTATACCGTGATATTTATTAATATCTCTCTATTGACTTATTTGTTTTATCCTATTTATATATTTCAATAATTATTAATATTTGAATTAATATTTCACTGCTGCGGGCAATTTACGGTTCCCAGGGCAAAATATCTAAAAGGGCGACAGTCAACGTGTTAACGTTTGTAGTGTCAGGGAAACTGAGGATCGATTTACCCCCAAGATCCTACGATCCGTACCAATATCGAAAAGGGAGGTATTTCGTGAGATCATGTTTCGGTTATTCAATGAACCAAATTACGCGGCTTAATCAACGCGGAGACAGCGGGGGCAGCGAGCGTGAAGTAGAACAAGTCGGTATTGGTCAGACGGGCGGAGCAAGCACCGATATTACAGCATGGTATCTCGACGTAATATAATGGAATGTGGGGTACATGGAAAGCGTATTTGGGAGTTCGGTGTTCTCGGCGATTCATCGCGTGTGCAGATTCGCTTTGGAATATTGCGCGGAGAGACACGCCGATTGGTGGCTGGGAATTAGTCAGAGGTCACACGTGATAGCTTCGGCGCACACGTGCACGCTGTTGCGATTTCGTGGCGGCTGCTTTGCGACCGGAAACGTGCCAACAGTGTCATTGTTGAGATCAGTTCAGACGTTCGCTAATTGTGCTACGTGTTCTTGTCAAACTAATATAGGTTCTCGTGGGAATATGTGGAAGGGCAACGGCTTACAGTGGCGACTGTGCATAAGCAAATGTAATATGACCCTTAAATCGGTAAAGTCTGGTAAAGTAACGCATATTGGAATCCGTATTTTGAAAGATTCTGTACGTGTAATGAGGAGGGGGGGGAGAGACTTTTCTAGGAAAGGAGCTCATATAGGGCGACGAATATAGTAAATCGCGTTTGAAATGTCAGTACTGGTTTTGTAATATGAGCTACGTTTGAATTGATAATCACGATAATCTCGAAGACGAGAACTTCGTTCTTTTTATATATCTGTCAGGATCTACTGTCCTTTTATATACATATTTAATTTGAGCGCAGTCACCTAAAGAAGTTTTCATACGTCCTGTAAGGAGATGGCTTTTATCAAAATAAGACGCTACAGAATTTTACGCAAAAGTGCATTTCGTGTCAGAATGATTAACAGTAAGAACTGTTGTACTATTCTTTTATATATTAAAATATACATGTGTTATTATATGATGTTATATATATCTTAAAATGATCCTTTTAGAATGTATTGTAATTATGATTTATATTATTCTTGAAAATTTTCTAGGGTGAACAGATGTATTGAAAAAATTGTCAAATATTTTTTATTTTCCAAAAAGAAAATAGGAAAGCATTAATCTCTTCCATTGAAAAAATATTTCAAAGAATATATGTATAATTTGTTCGTTTAATTCAAATTTACTTAAAAGAACAATTCATGATTCTTTCTATGATATCGTATTACTTATTTTTGTTAATATAGAGCAGATAATAATAAAAGTAATTCAATAATTAAACAGAATTTGAAGACTATAAAATACGCTTATAAATTTTAAATAACACACGCAGCACTACTATCTATGTTTAATTTTTAATAATTTAAATATGATGAATGTAATGTAATTATGAAATTGTTTATAGCCTGAGCACTGGAAAATTATTCCACTTTCTTTCAGTACTATGCATTCATTTGGTAAGCCCACATACATATGTATGTGTACGCGAAGGAACTGAACATAAATTTCCGAAAGTAGAGTCATCCATTATAGGTCAGACGTACTTTCTCGCAAATAATAATCACTATCATCGTTCACGTTCTACCATATGCGACACAATATAGCGTTCCTACTTTATCTAGTTCGTGTCAAATTTACACAATTCAACCTGCAAAATATGGCAGCTGCGTAATGTAACGTGATTCGATTACCATCGCGGTAAAATTTATAATTCGATTTAGTTTAAAATAAATATAATGGAAAGGGAAATGGTTTTCTTTGCAGGAATTTCCTGGAATTTGTTCTAAAACGATATTTCCCAGTATCGTTTTAACGTTTTGAATGTCTGGAGAGTATTTTTATTGTATTTTGGAATTTCTGTTTATTTTGATTTCGAAACTTCCGTTTGTAAGAAATTTTTAGTCGAAATATACTATGTTAAGAGAGAATATTTTTTTGAGAAGCAAATATTTATGTATTCGTGAAAATACTACAGAATATGATCTTTCTTGAAACTCTAAATAAAACTTTATAAGCAAAAAAGACTTTTGGTTAAAGTAACTAAAAAATAAGAAATGTTCTTTCAATTCCCATTTCTAATCTATAATATGATGAACTCGATTCATACTAATATTTAAAATATTAAATGAAATAGATTTCCAGATAACGAAATATCAATTGGCAGTCAATGAACCAATATATATTTTTGTCTCGATATTTCTTAACACAATAATTGTAATAATGTGTATCCAATAACTCTGCATAATTTGATTTCTCTTTTTTTATTTCGCTCTGAATTTAAATTATTCCTACCGGTATCAATCAATCTTAATTATCGTCACAGTTACCTTTCTACGAACACGACACAACATCATAAGTATCAGTCCAGTTGAATCTCATTTGTCTGAATTTATCAAAGAATAAACAGTTCGCGTAACTGGATTTCGTACAATAACATTTCATTAATTCTTCCCACTATTATTTTTCATTCGCGCAATAGAAATTCACATTCGGGGGTTTAGTTAATCGAACGCTATCGAAACTTTCGTTTCAAATGGAATTCAGTACAATAGAGTTCTAATATGGAATTCTACTCTGATATACAGCTCGAAGCTTTCTAACTTCAATATCGATCCATTATTAATTCGGATCGTAATCTCGCCGATATTAACAAATTTTCGTCGATAAGTAAAATGATATCTAACAAGAACCCGATACTTTGTCTTGTGATGCAGCTAACTTTAATCCGTTATATAAAATTTAAGCTGGTCTCGGGGGTAAGTAGGGGTTGAAAGACGCTATGCACGAAAGCGGTTCGTATAATCGATGAGTGTAAAACCTATCAACGTGCAGTATTGCTTTAAGCAATTACCTAGGGTAAATATAATACAGGTAATTTCTCAATGTTTCAATATGTTGAACAAATAAGTTAGAAATATGTATATCCTAAGAGAGAAAGCGACGAGGCGTGAAGACCTGAATTTTATTTCTATTCTCGCCGATGTTGGTGAATAACAACATATTGGTTTGAAGTAGTATTTTCTTTGTTTTTTAATACAACTGTGTTGTGTATGCACATATGTATGCACTGATGTAGTTTTCACTGTGTCAGAAATATTTATTATCTCGGAAAAGGAAAAGAGAGAGCGATTAGGTAAAAGCATCGTAGAATATTTTAGATTTTTAACATTCACGATAAATAAATTACATGTTTGCTATTAGTACATTTCGTTATGATCCTTCAAAACCAGAAGGATCATAAATATGTCATCATAGAATAGCTTCTTGTTTCTTAAAGCTTCACTGATTGAAGAAAATTCCAATCAGCATGCTTTAAATGTCACTCCCACCCTTGCGAGATCAGCACTGACGTGAGGCGCCGGAAATTATTAGGTAAGATTAGCAGAATTTTCTTCGGATGGCCCTCGATCGATCGAACATTTACGCGCTGCTAATTATTCCTTGGAGGAACCGAATTTAGAATTTCGGCTATTGTAAATGATAAACGTAGAAAGTATAAAATGCATATAAACGTACAACGATGAATATACACTAGCAATGAACAAAATAACTACGCTTATTGTATTCGATTGCATTCGAACACGGATGCCACGAAGATACTTACGAATTCTCACGTTCTTTATTCCTTGGCGCGGAGCAAGCAATGTTTTAAAATTACCAAGAAAGTTGGGAAAATACAGATCGAATCTCGAGACGCTCAAGCTTAAGACTTCAAGGACTCAAATAATGCTTGCTATACCATTAATTAGTCACAAATTGTAAACGATATAAAATTTAAAAAGTCAATCAAGTCTTGCGATCTTTTTCCCGTGAATCCTTCATACGTAGCGTTTGCTTCTACATCGACTTTGGAAACCATGTATCAGCCAAAGAATCGTTAAAAAGGCCTAATTGCAAGAGACTAAGGAAACACGCAATACCAGCGCGGCGCTGCACGGTATTAAATCAATATTCGCCGTAATTCGTTCGCTCTGTCGTGTCGCACGCGACGAAACTTGACTCGTCTGCGAGAAACTTTCGACGATCTAGCGATCTAAACTGAAGTTTCCAGCGAAAAAATTTCCGCTTCGATTAAACGCGATAAAAGAGAAGCGAATACAGACCGCGTAGGAAAATTTGTTGTCCGTTTGAACTACGTTTACAGCTGCTTTGTTATCTCGACCGTGTCACGCGCTTGTAAAGCCGTAAAATTAAAATCCAATTGGAAATTGTCCCAATCGGCCACCGAAATAGGACGATCGTTAGGGAAACAAAGCGGAATCGCTTTTTCCATATTCGGGACTGCGGGAAACGGGGATCGTTTCTCCCGCTTGTAGATCCTTGTTTTGACGATTGTTCGATGACGCTTGGAACGTGGACATCCTCGTTCTCTTCGTGGACGTTGTTTTCCTGCCGACCTTTTTTTCTTTTTTTGGCCGCGTGTCACTTTCGTATATGCCAGTCACGTTCCGATTTTAATTATTCGTCAATTTGTTTTGTCTCCTAGCCGATTTCGAAAGTTTGCTTTGACCAGACGTTCTGTCTAGGCAAATTAAATCTCCGTTAACTTTTTGCAAAAATAGGAAGTTAGATAGAAATAATTGAAACATCAACTTAAGATCGAAAGTTCGAAGTTCGAAATTCAAACTTAAAGTTTGAAACTAACTTCCGGATTTGGAAAACCGGCACGTCGCATTCGAAAATTAACTTCATTCTATGGAAATCAGAAAGTGAACGCAACTTTTCGAATTTAATAATACAATTGATTGAAGTCAATTTGATGATAATTTAATCTAAAGATTTTCATATAAAGTTTGCAAATACAATTATATACAATGTTAACACATTTACGCTCGAAGTTACTCAAAGCGTATACATAACATTCTACTTCAATAATTTATTCACGATTTAAGTGAACGATAAATCTATCTATTCTCGATAACAATAGTCCTGATTTCACTTTATAATGTCCTTTTTACAAAAATGTCAAAAAGAATATATTTCTCTCGTCGATAAACTGAAAATATTTACCCAAATACCTATCTTTACGAATATGATTGAAAAACCTGAGACTTCGAGACAAATGTATTCTACTCACTAAATATTACAACAAGTGCATTAAGATATTTCATTTTTACAATTTAATATCTTTAAATCTCCCATAAATACATAAATCGCCTATAGTTCAATCATCGATGATTAAAAAAGAAATTCCCATAGTCCAAAGAAACGTTTACATTCATAAAGGTTAATACGCAATAATTTCCAACTAGAAATTGTAGAATCAATCAGACGAAGAAGCATCGTTACCTGATAACTTCAGAAAGCCGTCTCACTTCTTATTCCACGAACACTTTCCTCGATCCTCGACTTCGATTCGCGTTTAGATTGAATTTATCGGTTCTCAGGATCAACACTGTCGTTCACTAACCCCGATAAACTTGGTCTATCCCTTGAAACGTTCCAAACGAGTCCCTCAAAGCCGCCACTCTCGTCTGTTTTCCCTATATCTCTCTGAACTTGTCACGTCCGGTTTGCCTGTTTCCGACTTTCGACGTTCTGAACGGCTGGATACGTCGTTTCAACGATCGTTGGGAAAAACGTCGTCGACCATCTTCCAAGGGCGCCTCGACGAGTTACGCAAGTCGTATCTTTGTCCTTCCGGTTGTTGTTGCGCCTCGTGTTTCCGCTCTCGTGGAATTTTTCCCGTTCGTTTTAATTCCTTTGCCCGCTTTAATTTCCTCGTTTCGAGGCCCCGTTACGTCAGTGTCTTGAATAACGATTACCGCTTCTGAAACGATCCGCCTGCGACTCGAGTAGCCCTTTCACGAGTTTCGTTCGTCTCCTTTGCACCGATCCTCCAATTTAGTTTGCGTTAGCAGCCAGTCGTAGACCGACGACTCTCTGTTCCGTCAACGTGCACATGGGATTCTTAGAAATGATTTCTTTTTCTCTTCTGTTACTTATGGAATGTGAGGAAATATGTGTGGGATATTTATAGGATCAATTCTAGACATTAAAATGACGAAAGTGAAGTTCAGGTAGAAAAATATCGTTTGAAACTCTTTTCTATGCTATCGTGACGAAAATGAAAACATTTTTAATAATAAACAGATATAAACGTGCGTTTAGGATTTCTCGCCAAGCTCCTCAATTATTCTGTTCGTTACGCTGCAATTTACGGAACTGCTTAATACGATGAATATTTACAGGGAGCAATTATTATAATTAGAAAGTCACGAAAAAGCGAATGGGGATTTTTCGTTCCACTTTAGAATCACGGAATGGTCACAAGAGAATCGTTAATGATTAAATAAAAGCAACAAACGTGCCGGAGTATCTTAATTTATCATAGTCGAGTGTTTTTCACCGGAAACTGAAAACATCATCGAAACGAATTCCAGCGGAAGTAAAGAAGAATACGACTCGAGGAGAGAGAGAGAGAGAGAGAGTAGCAGGGTTTCCTATTGCGAACGTATTGAAAGCACAGCCTTGAAATGGTTTCTCCTATGGGCCATTTTTGTCGGCCATTGCCTGCTGAAGCGAGTACCTTTTATTGCTTCCATTTTCTCTTTCTGATTTTGCTTCCAATTTTCTTCGCGATATTCTGTCGGATTAACGACTCGTGGGCGACTTCATTTTTCATCGATGTTTCTCCATCGATATAAATCCGCTTTCACAGTGAAAAAATAAGAAAAATATTTGCCCTTCCCTCTACGGTTATATACACGTACGCCACATAATTTTGGAATTAGTCTGTGTCGTTCCACGAGCTTAAACAGAAGTCCCTGTCGTAAAAATGTTGAACATTTATTGAATTTTATAGCAGCGAGATTTGATTGATCCAATATAGCTTCTTTCCTATTTTTCCGATGTTATCATTGCATTGTTATTATAGAAATGTTCTAATCACACTGTAGAAGATGTATTTTTCAACACAAATGATTTGTATACAGAATTTCCAATCTCTTGTAAAGAAAATACTTCATTCGTGAGCTTCGTAAAATAAAAGTATTTCTTGGGGGGGGGGGGATATTTATATAGTGAGAATATTTCTTGTGCGATATTGTTAAAATATTCTTAGTATAATTATATATCTGAAAAATTAGAATGTCTGTATATATCTTAGAATAATATCCAAAAGAACTATCGTACATAAATCATTAATATCATTGTCTTTAGCTTTATCAATAGCTTAACATCGTAAGTCTTTGAAATAAATCTATAAATCTTTAAATTGTTCTTCGCGGTCTTCATTGAAAATTCAATATGAAACCGAACTAAAAATCGTAGATATAATGATTTAGAGATTGTTTAAATCCCACTTATTATTTCAGACGATTCCAATACTTTATTCGACATTTAAATAATCAAATCTTCAACTATTGAATTAAATTAAATATCAGAATAAATGAAAAAAATGGGAAATTCCTAGAATTCCCTGTCATAGCGACAATGTTAAGAAAAACAAATTCCATAGCTTATCGATTAATTGAAAAAAATTGCAAATTAAATATTATGTTAATACGTTAGCCTTTAATAAGGTAATTAAATTTATAAACTAGTAAAGAAAAGGTTCAAGAAAACTGAAGGAAAGGCGATTCAAATTTTCGAAGATTTTCATCAAATTCGGCAGAATCGTAAGAACAGGAAGAGGATCTGGAGGGGATGAAAATTCAGAATAAAGCCACGCCGAGTGTCCCTCGGTTTGATTTGTATCTAATATGCATTTTATTGTTGGCCAAGTATTTAGCTAATAGAAGTAAACAAGAATGCTTCTCTTTGTTCTCTTGCTTATCGCTATAACCGATGGCCCATTCTTTCTGTCATTTGCACTTATCGTATATCTTCGTCATCGCGACCGAACGCGCGTTCTATTTTATCATCGATATATTTTATATACAAAATCACCGCGCCATCATGTTCACGCAGCTTCCACTAGTTTTTATCTTTTTTTTCTATTTTCGTTAAATCTGCGTGCGTAGTAATATAAATGTCCTTATCACATCCCATCGTCCTAGCTTTATTTTCTGATCGTGTAACGTGTGTGCGCGTTAAGTCCTCGACAGATCAAAATATCCTTTCATCGTGGACAGATGGTTCGACAATCAATCAATCGGTAGACAATGCGACAACTAATCGATCGTCAAACAATCGTATAATATTAAAAGACGGTGGATAATACATGTTAAAGATTCTCTATTTTCATTACAGGCAACTGACTTTTCTAGAAGCATTAGCACAAAACACGCTTAGAAATCTCTTCTTTTTCACTCTCTCGTAATTCTTACCGCAACTCGTTTGTTTTCATCTGTGTAAAACTATACAGCCGGAAGTGTACAGTTATATCGTGCAATAAAGCCATGTATAACGAACCGATGGAATGATTAAGAAATTTGCTAGAACGAAGAAATCCTTTATAAATATATCACGTGCGTTATACGAAATATTTAACAATTTTATTATTAACACTGTAACGAGACTCGTACCTATAGTATTGTTACAGGATGAAACAAACCTAAAAATGTACACAGAAGCTACAAAATATTTAGCACAAGCATATACTTCGCAGAGATTACAAAAGTGAATTATCCATTGCATTAATAAGCCTGAATATTCCGTGGAACGATTTGTAACACTTATTATATTTTTAAGATGAGTATTTATGCTGTATAGTAATTTTTTGCTAAATATATTTGTTCTTCAATAAATAACTCGTAACTCTTGTGTACATTTTCAGATTTGCTTTAAATTTTACCAATATAATTATTGACAATTATAGTTCGTTACAGCGCTAATATAGAGCTTCGAAATCTTTTATGTAATACGTACAATATATACCCAAAAGTTTTCTGTGGTAAACGTTCGTAAGATATTTTCGTAAGTCATTGTATGGCATAAATAGATTGCAAGTGTTTATGCATTTGTGAGAAATTTATAAGCGCAAAAATGTATAGAATGCAATTTAGTGTTCAAAAATACATGAAACATTTAAAGTAAAATATGTACTCGTAATATTTAAACAAGTAAAATATATCTCTATTTTAGATTCCAACACTTCAACCGTATCATCCATATAAATGAAGTCTAATTATCAAAAATATGTTGATACTGATCATAGGAACGATTCTAGACATCAAACATTAAAAAATGTTCATGTACATGAATGTCGGTTAATACGTTGTTATATATTATTGGATGTTCGGCCAAATGCCTACAGAAGGTGGGTTGCGTGCGTACAAGCAACTTGAAAAAGCAAACTTCACGTATCATTCGTGAACATAAACTTTCTGCGTCATCTTGAGCTTCGGAATCGACTTTGTTAGGAGCACGTAATATGTTTTTTTAATACTTCATATACGAAACATCTATTTAGTTGTTGCTCGTTTTCAAATCATTTTCCTAATCTCACGTAAAGTTTAATACACGAAAGACGTTTCTTTTCAAATGTCATTCTTTACTTTGATATTTTCTTTCAGCCGTCTCTCTCGTCTTTAGAAATGCAATATCATTAGAAATAAATTTCCTTTCGATCCGTTGTTTGTCATTATTAGACTGTGGCTTTTTATGCAAATTTATATTTTTTTCTAAACGCAACTAAAATAACAAGATTTAAATAGATATTTATTTCGTCTATTAAAAATAATAACGAGTACTGCGCTGTGTATATTTCATATATTATTGCGTATTAACTGCATTCTGTGTATTTTTACACGTTTAAATTTCTCATAAATAGATACAATCCGCAGTCCAGTAATTACTTTAGTTCTACTACTTTATTTCTCTCTCTCTCTCTCTCTCTCTTTTATTTATTTATTTATTTATTTTTTTTTTTTGTTTCGTCACTTTACTCCAGTTTAGTTATCATTGGTGCAACAATTTGACTAAAAATTTCGTCATGGAATTTAGTACGAAGATGAAAGAAAATATGGTACGTTTATCCGTACTATGGAGAAGCAAAAACTTTCGTCCTGATTACTTTTTTGTTCGAGTTCTTACAAAGCGTTATTGCACGACATAAATGAAAATCGGTAGCTGGCTTCGCTTTTCTCCTCATTCCCTCCTTCATCACTTGTACATGCACACGTTTACACCTTCTTCGATCTCATTCTCTCGTTCCTTCTCACAAATATACTGTTTTTCGTGTATACGCAACAATAGCTCCTTCTCCTTTCGCGTTGCTATCGAGGCAAACAGCAGAACATCTTAGAGATATTCTAAATCGATATTAATGCTATTCAGACGCGATCATCGAACATCCACGGTCGGTTTCTTATCGATCATTTTCGAATTGAATTTTCTTCGCGGAAGTTCTACCAATTCGATGAACGCCCGCCTATTTTATGATGGGAATTCTGGAGGTCGTTGGAAATAATTTCGAGAGGTATATTTAAATAGATATTCAGTTAACTTATTAAAGTCGCTTTCGTAGGATTATTACCAATATTTCGAAGCGAAATAATGAAATCAGTCGAACGGTTTTTTATAATATAAAATTATATATAGTATATATAATAGAATCTACCTGGTTTAAACGTAGTATTTTTTTTTCTCAAAAGTTGTCGAAAAAATTGAACTCAATTGATATAAAATACCCTTCTCAATTATCAATAGTCCTATATAATGAATTAATTGTTTCGAAAGCGTACGACATTTGAAATATCGTATACCCATATCTTCATATTATTATTACGACTTCATACTATTATTTACAACCAATATTACGACTGGCACAAAGTTGAAACAGAATACGCGTTTCTTTCGATTATATCAATGGAATGACTATAACTCAGTTCACGTAATTTATTTTGAATATCTTACGTTAAGTCTGTAATTTTACAACTTACTCTTAAATTAGCAGTAAAAATTGCAGTACATGAACTAGTAAACACTTTCTGATTTTGTGGTGAATTTTACATATTGTCTATAACGTACTCATAAATAAGAAATTTCTTTTACTCGAAATTGTCTCCAACTAAATCAAACCGAATCGTTTTTCATCACGATCATCACGATATCATTTTACTTTCTTTTTTTTTTTCTTTTGTAAAAGTTAAATTGATACAATTCCTATATCGATACTACGGTATTACTCTCTGTCAGATAGTTCATTTTTATAAATAAAATCGAATTTTTTCGAAGGCACAGAAGAAGAAATCTTTCCATTGAACGCGTCAAAAATCTTTTGTCAATAGAGTAAGATATCGAAAATCTGTCAGATTGAAGAGATTATGAGAGATAATAGCTTTTTGTACATGCAGGTTTGATCGTTATTAAATATGCATTGGTCCAGGTTATATATGAATAAAAATAATCTACATTTCTATATGAACATTTATCAATTTTTATTTTTGAAACTTTTATTCATTTTATGGAAATAGGACAAATGGGAATATATGTATGAAAATTGAATTTTATTTATATTAGGTCATATTATATATCTGCTTCCTAATTTTACGTTATATACATACATAAATACATTATTATTAAAAGTATTGCTAATAGTAATGTGTCTACCATTTATTCAAGAGAGAAAATAAAGATGTTAAGAAAGTTTCTTAAACAAAACGTGAAGCCTTTTTACGAATGTAAACTAAGATTATGACAATACCTTATAACGAAGTTTAATAGTTGTTTAAAAATCTATTCGCGTACTTGAAAATGTATAACGTGTATTTTGAAATTTATCATCTTATATGCCTAGTGCACCTAATAAAATTAAATCTCGTAATTATTTGTAAATTCATGATATTACGGAATTCATTTGATCGAGTCCCTGTATCGTATCGAATAGAAAGTATACATATTCGGAAATGAAGAACGTCGTCTTTCTTCTGCATCTTCGAAATATTCAATCCATAAACACCGTCATACTCAAGATAAAGTGATAATTCGTTTATTTGATTACCCATTATTTTTCATCTACGTCTTTCACATCAAACTACTTAGCTGTCGCATAGAAAATAATTAAAAGTAATTGAAAAAACTTAGTCTATCAATATATACACAATACTCCTGCCCGCAAAATACAAAAGTATTCGTTTGCAATTTTCGAAAAATCCCTGTCATACATTCGTCTGTATGAATTGCGATTGCGATACCATTCATCTATGTATTAACGAGAACAGAAAAGTTGACAAAATAGGCGAGGTTCATCCATCCTTGCGACGTTCATTTGAACAAGATCGAATTCAAAATCAGTGATAATTTTCTACGATGACCCGTGTGTACAACACCACGTGTGATCGATAAATTTTCATACAGAGGTACTCCGTTGTAGATCAATAATTTTGCTTCGAATGGAAGCGTCGTTATCGACGACGAATTCTATCACAGATTTGCCAGGTTCTCCCTTCTTCTTTTTCTTTCTTTGCTTTTTATTTTTTAAGCGATAGGAAATAGGTTCACAGACTTCGCTCGATTCCAAAGAAAAGGATCGATAGAGCGAAAAAAGTCCGAGATCCTGAGCGTTCCGTACGATGCATAAAACAAATTTCGACTTGAAACCTCTGTGACAGTGATTGGCACGTAAGGGACTTGGTTTTTGGGAACCTGTGTCAGATACTTGACGTTTTACTGTGATCAAACGTTGATTATATTCATCTTTTTATAAAGCTAACGTTATATCTTTAACGCAATTGAAGAATGAGACGAGAAATAAAAAGTTTAACTCGGATATCACGTCTATTAACCTTTTTTCTAATGCAATAGAACCTAGACAAAGATTTGTTTCATTTCAGTAAACGCTTTGAATAGTTTATATATTTTATAAGTATTTCCTGTATATTTTCGCGTTTTCAAACTTTCCGTAAATGTGTAAACATTCGCAGCCTACCAATAATCTTTGAAATGGGTGGCCATTCTTTGAAAACTGTTTACTTGAAGACTAAGTTACTACTAAGCTACTAGTAACTACTACTTAGTAGTACTGACAGCTGTCAAAAATACAAAAATTCAACGAAAATATTCCATTTAAATCTCAAATAAAGTGAAAAGACGACACTAGTTAAATAATAGAAAAACATTACAAAAGAACAATGACATATCTGGATTAAAATTATGAATGAAATAAGAATATCGAGGATTTTAATAGCGAAGAAAAATATTTTGCAACAATTTTAACGTACACGATATAGTTCGACAATTAGTATGTTTGTCGCTATACTGTTTTAGAATCTGAACAATAGTGAATTTTTTAGTTTTGTATACTTACTAAGAAAATATGACTACTGCGATATAAAATATATAGTGATGGAATTACGTATAACATGTACATATATCACTAAATAAATTGTTTCTTCTTACAACGTTAGGAAAATATAGATTACTATTATAATTTATGATTCGCCTTAAATATATCATTAACTATAAGCTCATATCAAGAAAATGACACAGATTGTTTTATTCCAAGTTGGGAATTATTAATGACGTTCGTCCAATGAATAGACTTTTCTATATATTTCAAACAAATAAGATGTCGATAATTGTGTCCTGAAGTTTATTTTCCACCGACGTATGAAATATATTTTACTTTTATCTTTCCACCAATTTTACCAAAATTATAACTGAATGTAATTTCAAAAAAAAATAATACTCTTTGCTAAATGAAAATGAATATCCTACTACCATTAATACAACATAACGTCTTGCTGTTAAACTTGAAAATTTAAAAACTAAATCCTACAAAAAAAAAAGAAGAACGTTGAATATCGAATAATTATCGAATCGTTAGATCGGGTTATATTCTTCGATATTTCCGTCAAATTATAATTTTTAATTAAAGTTTTATTGGAATTTATTCAATTTACGTTCATAAGTCATTGTTGTCTTCAGTCTTACATTCTAAATTTCATCCTTATGATTCCGTTTGTAAATTCAGTTACATACTCTCTACTAAATGGAAGATTAATTTGAGAAAAATCTACTCATAGAACTGATCTAATCTTATGTTAAGTACTAATATTAACCTATTATCCGTTCCACAGAAACTTGTTTCTCAATAATCGTACAGGAAAGCCAAGGAAATCCTTATCCCAAACGCAATCGAGGCACGCATGACCATCTGAGCGGCAAGGCTCAGAAGAAAAATGTCGCCAACAATATAGAGAAATTTGAACGAAATTTCGTTATCATGTCCAGTAAGGACTGCATTTATTGAAACTGTCCTCAATGTAAATACGAGAATCGTATATATTGAGTAGAAAAAGAAAAGGAAAATTTATGCAACGTGTCATTCGATCACGGGAAAAAGTAGTTGACCTGACAATACTGCAAAAACCAAAACACGGAGAAATACAAAATACTTATATACACGTTTAACGCAATACATCAAACGTTTCGTGTGTTTCTTCTGTTCTTCCCATATTTTTTTATACGTAGCACGTTTGATCAAGACCTTTGAATTCCGTACATGCTTTTTTTGTCGCTTTTTTCTTTTTTTCGTTTTTATTACAAACAAACGTCAACCGAGATTTGCCATACACCCACCACACGCACACACGCGCCATTCGCCATACAAAAAGTTTCGCGTAGGAAAATATAAATGAAGTTCAACTGTATCTCTCTTTTGTTTCATTTTCTTTTTTTTGTTTTGTTTTTAATCCTGAATTCTTTTTCTCAGACTTTTGGGTTCGAAAAAACAGTCGCTCCATTATATTTTTAAATTTCTCTCTCTCTCTCTCTCTTCCTCTCTTCCGCTCATTTTTTCTCTCTCTTTCATTCTTACATCAGCCTTACTCGTGCATACAATTCTTCTCACTCGTATTTCATTTTTTTCCTGTTTTTTATTCGCTTCTTTTATATCTTTTTTTTTGTTGTTGTTTGTCATTTACTTGCACGATTACTCGCTCGCTCGCTCGCGTCTCGCATCTTTCGGACTACACATTTTATTTTTATTTTTTTCTCCTTTTAAATCGCAACTCCGTTATTAAAATATAATAATTTCGATAATTCTCTAGGATAAAATATTATCTTCTTCTGTTTTAACTTCACTCTCACCGTCTCTTTCTCTCTCGTTCGTTCTATTTCTCTCGCTCTTATTCTTGCTCGCTTGTCTTAATCATCCACGCATCGGCTATACATGTCGTAAAATATACAGACTCGCATAATCTCCTAACCTTAGCTAGATCGCTTATACGTTGTCCTTTTCTTGACGCTCCGTGACTATAATTACGATTTTCTTTTCTTCTCTGTATCTCGCGCGAACGATACAAATGGCAATCGAGTACGCAACGTGACGAAAGGGGGATCCTTCTTCGTGGTACCGGATGCACGATAACGTTCACGTCCCCTTTTCAACTAATCAAACCTCTCTATAAAATCCAAAAGAAACTATCTTACGAGCAAATTTCAAATTTATCACAAGCATAGAAAATAAGAAAGATACTACATGGAAAGATAATAAAGATTCTAAATAAAAGAAAAATAAAAATTGCTTGTTTCAGTTCCCCTATAAACGGAGACACCAACATCTCGTTCATCCGTTATCTTGACCAGACGCTTACAAACTACCCTTATCGTAGCGGCTAGACTAGCTCGAACGTTATACGCATATTTCGTAGGGATTCTCTCGCTCGTTCTGAATCGTCTCGCCGATAAATGACAAGGAAAGTAATGTCGTATCTGCCGGAGCGAAGCAAGCCTCGTCTCCTCGAGAAGGAAACGTCACATCGCGACGTCTTCATCTTTACGGGACATAAGTCGATTTGTCGATGTACGATGATTCGTTCGACTTATTCCTCCAAGAAACGATCGTAGCCCTGGACGAGAAGCGCCTCAATTCCGTGTGAATTCAAAGAAAGAGGAGTGTCGTCGCGAAATGTCGGCGTCTCTTTATTCATCGTGTGTATATACAGTGGTTGATCGCTTAATTTTAAATCTCTCTTTCTTTTTTTCCTTTTTTATTTGTCTTTAACTTTCGACATTATCGTGTATTTCGTTTCCTTGTTTTTTCCACGGGAAACGCAGCATCGTTTCGACTATCTGTTCCCATTCTCCAATTATCGTAGGACGATACATTGGACGACGAAGAGGAGCAAAATGGATCGAATGCGACGACCAAGATCTCGATTTTCGGGGACGTATAAAAAAACGACCGAGGACACCGACATTTCCCTCGATCTACCTAGGTCTACGTTATTTACAAATCTACAAGCGAACGTGCCTCGTCTACGTTGTCTATCTGTAGGCTACTCCTCATAGAATCGAAGCATCGAAAAACTCGTCGTCGAAGAAACGACATCCCTGAACGAAGAACCGTTCGCTTCTTCGAGCAATCGGGTTCGTCGACTGCGTGGTTTTCCCTTCGTATTCCTCTCTTATTCTCCGAACGTTTATCAGAATGACTCGGCTAATATCTCCTTCCTTTTCTCTGTCGCTGCTACCACTTTAATCATTTATGTACACTCTCGTCACATATCATTCCGTCTAACGTACTCGAATATCTTTCATCGAAAGAACGACATGGACCATCAAAATAGAAAACCACCGAGTCAACGAATAACATCAAAGATCGCTCGTAGAATAACGATTCGTCGACAGTATCTTTTCTTTATTTTTTTCTCTTTTTTTCTTTTTTTTTTTGTTTTGCCTTTTCCTCGTCGTTTTCTGCCTTAATGGAAAAATACTATGCAATATACAGATTGCACGCGCTGCGTGAGACCTATCTGAGGATAGGTGGTCGATCGTCGCCGCCTTTCAGATTCGACCACGACGTCTCCGCGCGCCAGCGTGCACGCACGACGATAACAACGAATGTACACTAGGGATAGAACTCTATGGAGATCGATCAGCTTGCGTCTAAGACAGGCGACTCGCCGATCCTTGTACGGCTTACATGATCTATTTACACGCGAACAATCATACACGCCACGACGTAAGTACTCTGGTTCGCTTTATTCTTTCGTCATGTTTCGCCGATGTGAATGTGAACGTTAGCAGAAAAAATGCATGGTAATTATTGTGTCTGCAATTTGTACTAGGATCGTGCATTTCTCGCCCTACGGGTGGTTATGCCTCTTTCAAAACGGGAACAAGAGGACTGAACGGGGAAACGACACGTTTATCCGCGTAAATATAAGTAGGCAGGGTGTCGAGAAATCGGCGATTTCTCGATCCGCTGCTGATCGACGAAAGGCGTGATTGTACCATCACCATCCGAACTACGCGCACGCGTGTCTCTGATGGATCTGTTACTTGAGGCTCGTCTACGAAAATCTGTCGCGGATTAGAAGAAAAACCATCGTTATTTGATTCGATCGAGAATCGTTGGCGAAAGTGGCCAGCTCTCCCTCTCTTCCCGTCGACGAAACGTATGCCGCGGAGAGATACAAAGGACGATTAAAAAATCGAAAAAAGAACATCTTAATTCTAGGATGATAGCGCAAGGCTCGGAAAATGAACGCGTATACAGTGATGAAGAAATGATTCGCAAGTGTCAACTTATTGTTAATACGCGCGCGTAGCAAACAAAAACGTTGTGTATAGCACCTTATCTCGTATCACCAGAATCGCTGTGGATTAGACGCTCCAGATATTTTCGATCATTGCGAGCGTCGCGACCCATCGAATCTCTTCTTTCGTATCGAGAAAGTAAAAAAGAAAGATAAATATACGTAGTGTGAGACGTCCGCTCGCGTCAACCCCTCCATCTTATCGTGCGTATCAGTACTGTGCAAGCTGTATCTCGAAGCTTATAAAAACGTCTCTTGTTTTCGTCTCTATTATCGTAGATAGAGAACGTCAGTTGGTTGAGTATCTATTTGGTAATAAGCAACGAACATTTAATGAAAATTCTTGTTCTATCAAGTAGTAAATTGATCGGTTTGCTGACACTCATTTATCAAATGTTCAATTCAAACGGAGAATACAAATTGTTACAAGTGTTTTATTTTAAAAAGATGTTTAAACGATCGCATTACTCTAAGAAAAGTTTAGAAATCTAGAAATTCTACGAGCAAACAATTGTTTGAATTTAGAGGAAAATACGAAAGAATTGTCGTTAACATACTTAATTCCTCGTTTCAATTTTATATCAATACATTTCTTGATACATTAAATCATTCTGTTTGTTTGAAAACGAGCAATTCCGATGGACATAAGAATATTTCAGCAATAGATAGATATTTAGGAAAGAATATCGATTGTGCTAACTTGCTAACATCTTACTTGAATTCTACATCGTACTTTAGTTTTTATAATAAAGGTTTTACTTTCATTAAGCGATGTTTGTCAAGAATTTTGAATAAAATGTTCATTTTGAATACAGAATACTACCTGTATTGTTCGTCACAAGTACATACAGATTTTTTTATTTATACCAATGGAATCATAAATGTAACCACTATAAAACCTAAGTTTCTATTTACGAACGACGCTGAAGTAAGCGAGCGACACTCGAAAGATGAAGAAATTAACGCAAGAGGATGATTCTTAATCTAAGTACATCGCGTCTCGTAAACGCCGATCGCTAGAGTATTAAAGGAAACAGCAATGAAAGTCTCAAAGCTCGAGAATCGGACTGGCAGAACAGGCCATTTCGTCTCGCAGCTTGAAATTTTGTTACTTTTACGTATAGAGTTTGCGTGATCGGGCTACAAGATTCGCACAAAATCTCCCGATTTCTTGTTTCTTAATGCGTGTACATATGTGTAGTTGTATATACAATACGATGTATTGTATTTTCGCGGTTAGACAACGATATTTAACAGTGGTCTAACGGTTAACAATCAGAGCGAATCTGATTTTACACTTACAGATATATACGCACTTAACGTTTATGTACAGTATACATACATACATACATATATACATATGCATATATACATGTACGTATGTATGTATATACTATGTATTTTCTATTTACAGTCAATAAAACAAATTTTTACCATGCGTTCGTAGTTCATTTCGCGTTTCTTTGTTAATGCCGCTCAATATATTTATTGCATCTGTCCTCTACATATATAATATATATATCTATGTATATATATACTTATATGTATATATGTACTTTGTAATTAATTATCAATGTATTCATCATAAACGTGATCCAAGTATCGACAAACGCAACTCGTGAGCATCAAAAGAATCAAGTTACTCATCTCGTTTCGTTTAACTTTGTTATACACAAGGCACAAGCCTCCTCTGCTATTCCAATTCGAAAATTCCTCGCGGTAAATATCAAAATCTCTCGACCTTTCTTTACAATCTCTTGGATCCTATGAAATCTCGCAAACAATTGCACCACCCACGTGCATCTTATATATCTATCACGCTAACGCACAAATAATCAGGTATTCCTGTCAAAAACAGCGATACAACTTTGTCATTGCACGCTTCGTCTCGTAATCCGTCGGAAAAATTCGCAACAATCGCGTTTCGCTTAAATGCGAATCATACCGTCGTAACAACACCTCGCGATTCGCGAAAATGTTCTCCATTCATCGTTCAGCACCGGAAATGAAACACAACCCTGTTGAATCTGCGAACGACGCGAAAAACGCAAGACTATTAATGGGAAACTATCAAATCAACAACGACTATCTCGTATAAACAACGTATATGAATGAGAAAATAGGTTCGAATAGATTCTATGCTCGATCAAAAGAAAACCGATCGTAACAATGTATGTAATACGTAATAACCGTAAAAAAAAAAAAAGACAAGATATGATCGATGTATAAATGGAAACGATCTCTCGTCCATTGCGATAATAAATAATGCCTGTGCCTTGTGGTGACTCTGAATGCCTCTCTGAAAGCCTACAACGCGAATAATGCGTCATCGATCGCATCATCGAGCTAAGATTCAAAATCGAACGTCCTGATTATTCACAATGTAAAACTTTAATGTCTCTGGATCGACGAACGTTCGATTCGTTCATCCATGTATGTAAATAGTACGATAATCCTAATTCTCGCAGCTCGTTTCCAAATCGTTGAAAACTGCCAGACGTAACAACTTCGATCGCGACGCTAACGACCATGACATTTCATATAATTTCGCATATTTCATTGGCTGACAACAATTAAGTAACACCAGTTAACTTAATCGTCAGCTTAAGCTGTTCTCAAACAACCCCTGGCTGCATGGTTAACAGGTACGTCGTGGGGTCGTAATATCCGGCCAGATAGTAAATGTCGTTGTTATCGTAAATGGTCAGATATCTGTGTGGCTCCTTTCCCAGCTTCTCCGTGTACTCCTGAAGCGGCAGCACCTCACATTTATGAGAGATCGTTTGAACATCGTTCTCATCCATGTGAGGGGACTCGAATAGGGCACCCTGGGGACATTCATTTCAACAGATTCCAGTTAATACAAGAGGAAAAGTTAAGCGTAGAACGCTCGAGGCTCGTGCCTTGGAGCGTAGAAAGTTTCTATAACGATACTCGTATTCTGTAATGAATGTGGCGTAGTGAAAGGTAAAGACTGGTATTTTTACTGTTGGGGACTTTTGTGTGGATGTGAATTACGTGGAATGATATTTTCACTTGCACTATTAGCCTCTTTTCCGCTATTTTTGTCTTTCTTTAATCATTTGCTCTTTTGTTTTTTAATTGCAATTGAATTGTCATAAATTTGAAACTACTTCTGTCGAAACTGTCTATCGAATTAACACATACGCAGCTACTGAAACGTTCCCGTGACGTATCCGGAATTTTTTTCATCAGAAATGATTTTACTCTAAATAACAACGTTTCTTTCGGTATCTGTTTTCTTCTTACTGTTCTAACCGGCCCAAAACTTGCAAAAACGTGATAATTAAAACGATGCAAGATTGATAGCAAATCTCTATTGTTTCACAGTATAGCGGCCGCAAAAGACATTCGCGCGTTGTACTTATCTTACTAATCAATTAACTCCAAGTACACTAAACTTCGTACCGTTGAGTAATAATTTCGTATGATTATTACAAATTTGATACTATACGAATGAAATGTAAAATCGGATAGAAGGATTGTTCATTAAAGAATAGGTGTACGTACTAATCATTTTTCTAGCTATTGCGATTATTTAAAACATCTTGTGGTATTCTTACCGGGTATTTCAAATTCTTCGGACAACCTACGGTTTCTTCAGGGTGATAGAACCACTTCACCTTCACGATCATATTGGAACTTGAAGTTTCCCACATGGATTCGATGCGTCCAATGTAGGGTCTATCGGGTCTACCAGTCGATAGAAAGACTGCACTGTCACCGATCTGGATCGTTTCGCTGCCTCGTTGAATAGCTCGGAAGAATTGTTTCTTGGCTCTTCCCTTGGCACCAGGTCGTCTGTAACCTTTTCCAGCCCAGCCCCACAATTGTCTCGCTGGCAAGAAAGCTGCCATTTTGCTTCGACTTTCCACCGATTCTTGTCGTTCACGCATTTTCGACTTTTTGTCCGTTTTCTTCGGTTTCTCGGGCTTCTCCTCGCGAACGGGTTCTTTGATCGGTTCCGGGGCTACTTCCTCTTGCGCTACTGGTTCTTCCTCGACTTCTTCTTCGTCCACTTTAGCTACTGTTTCCTTGGGCAGCTCTTCTTCGCTCTTCTGCCCGCAACAGCTTTCCCCACTGCTAAGAGGCATTTAAGAATATTCGAATTAAAATTGAAAATTAGCGTAGAAATATATTATGTATTACCGTATTTTATTTTATTTATTTACTTATTTATTTTATTACAAGTCTTTAAGTATTTTTCTATTCGCTTATAAAGTCCATTGTATGAAACTAGAGCAATAAAGAAGTATGAAAGGAACGTCCTCCAGTTTGATTAAATCTTCAATTAGCCCATTAAGAGCTAGATAATTGTTGAAAGTATGATTTAATAGCTTTAGTGAAGAATCGAACCATCGAGTTGCTATACGTTTTAGATAGATTAACCGTGACTTAACAATTAAGTCGTTGCAAAGTACTCCCGTAACAACAATGGTAAAAGACAGAATTTAATAAAAAAAAGAGTTATAACTAAAACACCCGTTAACTCAACGTTTGTCCTTAACGAGTTAATGCCTCGTGTTTTTCATTTGTATTAATAATAATAAAATAAATTTCCTTAATAATAGTATTTTTAGAACTAAGAACTATTGTTGTGTAACTAAATTTAATAATTTAAAAAATATCAAAGGCATTCTGCAATAAAATCTTTCCAATTAATTTATAGTTCATTTCGTATTTACTTAAAATATTCTACTGTCATTGACAAGAATTATAGATCTCAAATTATCATCGAATAAATATAGATCTTTAGCAGTTTTAAACAATTCAAAACAAACAATTCTCGTATATCAGAAAACTAAAAAATTAATCCAATATACCGTAATTTAACGCGAAAAAGAACAAACCTAATATGACTTCCTTCGCTGTGACTGCTGTGATGACTATGCCTGTGCTTATGTTTACGGTGTTTCCTGTGCTTGTGCTTTCTGTGTTCATCGCAACATTTGTGCTTTCTATGCTTCTTCTTCCCTTCCTGAGCATCCTGTAATCTCTTCAATTTGTCTTTTCTCCTCTTCTTCATTCGTTTCCGTTCGCGATATTCTTCCAAGCCTTTTGCTTCTACGTCGTCTGACTTTTGCCGATCCAGTGACTGTGCGTCAGACGGCGGAACGTAACAGCTCGTTGTGGATGTAACAACAGTCACCACGTTATTCACATTCGTGGAAGTAGAAGGTTGACTGTTGCTGGAAGAGCGTTTATCCTCCGTCGACACTGACGTTTGTCGTCGACGTTTTCCCAGCGACAACAAGGGATTGGGATCATATTCTGTAATAAAATTCGATATACATGAGTATTCATATGATACAGGAATTGTTAAATACTATAAATACAATATAGTGGAACTTCATTCAATTTTGTGAAAACTGTACGAGAGACGTGAGAACAAATAATTTATACACGTATATATACAATTTTAAATATATAGATTTCGTAGTATTCGTGCACAAAAATCAACACTAATAATCCAAGAAAATTTAAAAAAATTAAAAAAAAATTCTTAAACTATTTCAATACAGTAATGAAAAAATTTCAAAGATAAATATATGAATGTCCCATCCCACGCCATAAAAATTTCAAAAGTGAATTCCAAATTCACATCTCTGAATTTAAATCTGCCAAGGTCGTTACGTTAGAAAACATCCAAACTTACCAACAACGGGATAATCAGGCTGCAACAGCCTAATATCATCCAGAGCTATTCTGCCACTATCCCCGTCATCGAACTCCACACTAACGAACTTCTCATCGAGCTCGGGGTCAGGTTCCGACGGTTCGACCGAAGTACCCGGATACAAGCAACGATATTGCTGGCTCCAGTAGGCGCATAATCTCGTGCCAGGCGGTAACTCTTTCGTGGAAGTGGGACAGACCTCGACGATCTGTAAACGGTAACGGAAAACATGAACGTGAGTCCTCTACATGGACGAAAGATATAGGAAAATGAATCAACGTTAATTTACCGCGTCTCGCAGAATCTCTTCTCTGGAATGGATGTGAGGCCTGTTGCCCCGTTCGCCATCCAGCGTGATCGCATAAACGTCAGGCGCCTGAACCGCGCTCAGTCTTCCGGCGTAAAATAGACCACCCATCGCAGTTAAGACCCTCAACTGGTCTATGGCCAAGTGCGCCGACGTTAATTTGCATTTATTCACGATCTCCGTCTTCTCCGCTCGAGCAGCCTTCGCGCATTCCTTGCACTCTTTGCACTCGAGCGATTTTCGACGTTTCGACTCTTTCTTGTCTCGGTCGCTCGACTTACGTCGCGATGGCGATGACGAACTGGACTTCCGTTTCTTCTTCTTCGGTTTCTCGTGTTTCGTTTTCTCGGGTTCGTTTTCGACAGGTTCAGTTGTCTCCGCTGGGATTTCCTAACGAATCAGAGGATAGATTACTACAGTGGATGAAATATTGGTAGGACTGGCGTTTGATTGTGGTGGAAGATAAATAATTTTTTAATTATACTATTTTCTCTCAAAAATTTTACATACAAATTCTGTATAACTTTACGTCAATCATTAAAAATATCCTACTTATGTACATTGAAATTGCATTCGTATATCTATAAGATCAATCTCTTTTTCTGGGTAGTCTTTTTTCTCTATTTTTTTTTTTTTTTTTTAATTAATGTTTAATATCGAATAGTTTTTTAATTGAATTTTTCTCTTTATATTACCTTCGCTGGTTCCTCCACGGTGGATTCTGGCAGCATATTTTCCGTGACACTGCTGGTTTCGTCATCCTCCCAGGTCTTCACCTTCACTTCAGCTTTCAATTTCGGCTTCATCTTACTTTGCTTATCCAATTTCACTTCTTGACTTAATTTTGCCTTTTCCGCGATAATCGAGCTGATCACATTCTTATTGTGTAAAGGTGTTTGTTTTGCGGGTTTCGGTTTCGATTTCGCCGCTTTCTGACTCTTGGAAGAGGATTTCATGGAAGATAGTCCAGTTTTGAAAGGTAGTGGAGTGTAACCAGTTTTTCCCACATACTATTTATACAAATAAAATGAAATTATACTTCATGTGTGGTAATGAAATAATTATTTATTAGAAAATATAATAATTATGTATTTTATTATTTTGAAGTTACAGTTTATAATAAAATTAAAATTCGGATATCTTTCTCTATACTGTATTGTACATTTTTTATAGATATGGTATATCTCATATATCTCAAGCACCTAATAAACAAAGCTGGAAACTGAACTCACTTTTGTTTGAAGATGTCTATTCTTCGACAAAAGATAGCCCACCAGAGAACTTTTGCTCTTAGGTTTTTTAGCAACTATTGTTTCTGTAAGGTGTCTGACACCTCCGGATGTGCACATTAATTTCCGAGGTCGACCCACTTTCCGTTTCTTCGATGCTGAATTAGAACTCGCAATCGTAGGTGCTGGAGATGATGTGTCATATCCAAGCTGCATACATTTTTCAGAGATCTGATAAGATTTTTTATAAAACGATTCTTAATCTATACGTATATGTTGTTTCGTCAACTTCTTATACTTAACACTTAGTCAACCGAATAGGAAGATCTCCCCTCTTTAACCTCTTAGGCACAGCTAAATTTTGCGCGGGGCTGTTTCTCTGTACGACAGAGGCAATTGAGTGTAATATGTTTTAAACTATAGTGGCGCATCGCAATATAAGATGTCATCCGTGAAAGCCACTATAGTGTCGCATCGTGCCTAAGTTAAAGTACATCGCTGCATGACCGATCGGGGAACTCTACCTATTTTGATCTTAGCAACGCATTTTCTTTTTTGTCTTTTTTTTCTTTTTTTTTTTTACCTCGCTGTGGTACACGCGGTTGACTAAGGGTTAATAGTGTAAAAGTGTAAAAATTAGCGATATTTCATATCATATACTCTCTTACAAAATACAAGTATTGTATTGTCAGTAGGAAAGAATATATTTTTGGAGAATCAAAACGAATTTGTTTATTGTCATGTTTATATAAGTTTCTAATTAATAGATTTCAAATATGAACTATTCATTCTTATTAATCTTAACCGTTTGAGCGGCCAAGCGGCTACTTCGCGCTACTTTGTTTTAACGATTAATATTTAATCATCATAAAAATTTTCTAAATTTCAAAATTAATAAATGAGATCAATAAAACGTATTATGTAAACGATACATATCAATTAATTTATTATAATCATAAAATCTAAAAAGAGCTATCGCGCTACTTGGGTTTCAAACAATCAATTTTAATTGCCATAAAAATATTCTAAATTAATAAACGAGATCAATAAAACGCATTATATAAATGAAATATACCAATCAATTCATCGCGATTAATATAACTAAATTCGCTTAAATTTCTAGCCATTCTAAATTTAATATCACAAATAAATAATTGTTCGTCAATTTATCACTAAAATAGATTACTTTCATTTTGTTATGTCATTCTTCTTTTTTCTTTTCTTTCTGTTTCGTTTTTGTTTTTCCATATTTAACAAAAGTTGGAGGTACAATATTCAATTTACCCGTCCCGTGCTTTTCTCATCGTCCTCTTGCGGTGATTTGTTGGATGGCAGTACAGTGATTGGCGAGGCAACTGGTGGAACGGGTATAGGAATACTTGGTATGCTATCTAACAATTTAATGTGACTCCTTTGTTCGCCCAGTTTTACCAAATTCACGTTACATCTTGGCATAGCTAGGACAGCTGAAGCTAATGGTTGCGGAGCTCCATCGGACTGCGCTGGAGATTTGTTGGGTGAAGACGTCGATTCTAATATCGGTGGAGATGTGACAGGGCCATGATCGGAACTGTAAACATTATTAATCACGTTTTATTAATCATTTTTATCGTAACTCAATGATTTTCTATTGAAATTTTAATTAAGATTTTTTTCGATTAAATTATTCAAGAAATTTTTAAGTAAGAAAAATATTCTGCATATGTATATCTATAAACTATATTTTTTCAAACTATACAAGTTATCTTAGTCTTTACGAGAAAGGAACGATCCTACGTGAAAAAGTAAGTTAATAATGCTAAGCAAAATCTTTTCACATTAATCTCTTATAAACAGAATATGTTGTTTCCTATAAGACTTCGTTTTGGGATAATTGTCCATTCCTCTACATTCTCGTTTCATGAATTTCGTTATACAACAATTTATAAACTGTTTAAATAAGTCGTACACAAATTCTATTTTTTCTCATTGTACATCAATAAGTGTCAAAGTGGTGAAATTTTGTTATCTAGAAAAATATAATTAAATGCACGCGTATATAATGAATTTTCAAATCAAATTTTCGCAAAACTGGAAATGGAAATTTTATGTTTCCTGTTTGTTGTTTGCTATCTTAACAGTTCAATTTAATACATGATGTACTATGAAAAATACTTTAGCATATACATTCTAACATAAATATACGAAATAGAAAAATTTACATAAATATATGAAATAGAAAAAACGTAAACAATTACCTAGAAGAATGGCTCTTCTTACGTGGTCTCCCAGGACTCTTCTTCTCGTCCTTCTTCGGGATCAACTTGGACAGTTCCTTCTGCTTCTCCCTGTACTGTCTTTGAATGTCAGCCAACCTGACTCTCATGTCAAGCTCCATAGCGTCCATATTCGGCCAGTCTGCGTCATTATCAATGTGCCCTTTTCTAGCGATGAACTTCTTTGCGTCCAGTTTCGCTTGCAAATTTCTATAATCGCGACAATCTCGATGTTCTCCCAAGGCATGCCTTCTATTCCCATCTCTGCTATCTTCGTCGTTCTCTACCATTTTATCATCCGAACATATCTTTTCGTCGTACATTTCAACATCAGATGTCGACAGAGTATCGTCAACAGATCCCTTGCTGCTATACGTTTCATTCATTCCATACTGTCTATATACCTCATATTCCTCAAATCTTTCATTTCTTTCGTAGGTTACATCCTTGTAAGGACTACTATTACCAAGGGGAGCACCTTCTAAAATAAAATCCTCTTCGTCGTCGGAACAAACATCGCTTCCTTTAGAAAAATCTATGTTTCTTCTTGTATTCTCGTTCATCCTAAACACAACGTTTTCTTGCACTCTTTCATCGTACTGTTCATCACAATCATCATCTTCGTAATGCAACGAGTCGTATTTAGCTTCCTCATCTTCCAACTCGCCATCGGTTTTGAACCTCTTAGGACTCTCGGAATTTTCCAAATCTTCTTGCACGTACTTTCTCTTGTCCAATATGTTTGTTACTTTTTCTGCAACATGCACTCTGCCCAGGTTCAACAATAATCTACCAGCATGCGATATTTCTTCGGAGCTCTCCAGATTCAACTTCCGCGGAAACTTATCTCCCACTTCCTCCATAAATCTCTGTTCCGCGAGAGCACACAACAATCCCAAAGGGCTGTTCACGTTGTTGTTGTTTTGTCCCTGAAGAGGAATCAGCTTGCCCCTGATAGCCGATTTCTCTAATGCAGACGTACCATTGACGTTTTTTATGTTCGGTTTCAAGAGTTCCAACTGTTCGATACTGTTCGACAGCAATTCTAATCCGCTGATATCAACCATAGGCTTCTGTTTAGAACTAATCAGGATTCTAGATTTGGACATTTGATTGTCAGACGTCAAGGCGAGCGAGTCTTCTAGCGGTCCAAATTTCCTTTTTTTCGGCGTTACCGCGTTAATATCCGTGCACAGCATCTCCTCTTCGCAAACCACGGGCGACGAGACTTTCTCCTCTTTCACAATAGGTTGTTTATCGTCGACTAACTTCATATTGTTATTGCTGTTCCTCGCGTCGTTGTTATTATCGTTCAAGAAGTAGTTTCTGGGCAGAGGATGCTTGCCATTCATAGGAGAATCGCAACGATGTTCGGTCGTTGTTACGTAATTAGGAACGTTCTGAGAATCTTTAGCCGGACAAGCATTTTCCGAAGAAGACACATCAGGTTCTCGTGCCACTTCGTATTTTTCCATGAATTGAGAATTCTCGCAGGATCTCAGAATGTGTTTCTTCAAACCGTTTTCTAATTTTCTCGGTGCCGTTTCTGAATGTTTTCTCGAACGAAGATTTTCTGCGTTCTTGTCCTTCGGCTCGTCCACTTTTTGGGGTGTCGTCTCCTGTAAAGCAGCAGCTGCGTTCTTCTTCAGCTTCTCCACCACGTTTTCGATTCCAGGATGAGACTTTTCAACCGTGTGCCTCTTGGACAGGTCCTGGCACTTTGGCTTTTCCGTGGTTGATGTTGGTTCGCATCTGTATGAATAGTCTTCATACGTTGTTTCATCTGCTTCTTGCTTGATCACGATTGGTTCGATCACTTGTTCATCGCAATCGATGTTCGGCATATCGAACGACTTCACAATGATCTGTGGACGTTGAACAGGAGCCTGCGATCGCTCGTCTCGTCTCTTCTCGCAACTTTCCGTATTCGGATCGATCTGCACTTTTGATTCTTTCGGATCTTCCGATACTTTTGGAATTTGATCGATTTCTGACGTTTCGATTGAAGAATTTGCAGGTTTGTGTGATTCCATCGCCGATGTTTCATTCGGTTTAGGTAATTCGGCCTGTAAAATGTAACGTGTAAAGTGTAGAATATTGTTAAGAGTTGTGTAAAATTGGTAATTTGTAATTTCTTATCGGTCGGTGAATTTGAATGATAATATTTTGTTACTGACCCTCAAAAGTTAAGAATCATTCGCTAATGTGAAATATTATTAAAAATATTATTGATCTAAAATAAAGTGAAGCGCAAAAGAAAAAGGAGAAGAAAATTGTTCATTTCTAGATAATTGTGTAACTGATTATCTTTTACTGCAAATTTTCTATTAAAAAAAAAAAAAAAAAAAAATTCTGAAAAATATGGTTTTCTTAGTTACGTCACTCTTCTAATAAATCAACGATAACGAAAATCAAATAACACTCACAGCATAAAATTTCATGTTTTAAACGCGTGTTATAGTTATAATCAAAGTTATTAGTCCTCATACAGAAAAACAAGATATTACAATGCGAAATTTCTCGACCTTCAAAAAAATAGTCAGCAAATTAACATTTTCGCCTAACGTCGAAAAACAAGAAACAGAAAATTTGTTAATTCTTACCTCGCCCTTTTCACCGGCAACCTTCGTATCCGCCTCTTTCTCCTGTTCAGCACCCGCAGTTTCCTGCGCGTGATTCTTCTTCCTGTTTCTGAGTCTATCCAAAGAATGATCCCGCCTTCTGCCAAAGAACTCCAAATTCTCATGAAAACTATCGCAATTTTCTTCGGTGATTTCAATAATCCTCGGTCCAGTTCTCATATCTCTGCATGATATCCTCTCCTCCGCAAACTGTTGCTCGTCTTCTTCCTCCATGTGATTTCTATCATCATGGTCCCTATCAATCTGCCGTGTAACCACGTGTTCGATCGTTCTATCGATCGATGTGACGCTCCTACATTCCTTCGTGATGGAATATTTCGGGCAGTCTGCCATGTTGATAATCGTATTTTCTGCCTTGTCCACTTTACCCACGATGCTACAGACCGCTGGATTCACGGTTGTTGTTGTGGTGGTTATTCGAACGACGTTGCACACCTTCTCCGGCGAGGCAGCCACGATTTCGAAGTTGGTCAAATTCGTCAAGTTGGTGGTGGTGGTGGTTAGATTGGCCGAATTCTGCAGTTGACAGGGACTCAAACTTTGTTCCTGTTTAACGGACGTCTCGATCAAAGACTGCTCCTGATCCTCCGATTCCGGTGCGTCCGTCTGGTTCGACGCGTCCTGTACACCTACTATCGGCGCTACTTCCGCTGGCTCGATCGCGTGGATCGTCGTCACCTCCGGCGGCGGCGTCAAACACGAGACCGGTGAGGTCGCCTTCGACAGAAACGAATTTCGCTGCTACGCGCAGGATATTCCAGGATCAAATATTGGTGAGTTAGGCAACGGCGAATTTCGACAAAGTTGGACCAAGCTGGGAAATCGAACTGGGTCAACAATTCCGGACAACTGCCTCGAATTGACTACTTTGGGGGTTTTCAACCGCCATTTGAATCTTTAGGGATTGTTGCGACCGAATCGATGTTTGAACGTAGTATGCGACACTGATTAAATGTGTATTTCTTGGCTATTTTAATGGGAATTATATACGTTTATAAGCGTTAGGCAATGCACTTATAATTTCATGTTTTCGAAACATTTGCGCGAAGCGGGTTAATATGAATTTAAAATGATATCGTTTTCCTTGTATTTGTAAGCGTAATAAAAAGTTTAACGCGCATTCGAGGCGATATTGATATGTTAGAAAATTATTTGATTTAGTTATTCTCATACCTATGAGCACGATTAATTTGTAGACGAAAATTTCAGATGGGTTTTCCAAATTATATATTTTTGTGATTGCGTGTTATGTAAAATACAAATTCGAAAATATTTACTATTTAGAGAAATAAAAAAAAAATAAAAATAAAAAAGCCGCTGTTGTTAAAAAGAAATCTATAATACACAATGAAATATAACTACCCGTGATTTTATTATTCGAAACACTCGATATGTGTATATTATAAATGAATTTTACGCTATAAGATATATAAAATATATAAAAATTGTTGCTACTGCGTCATTCTACAAAGAACAGCAGTGAAGTAAAGCCATTAAATGATTATGATTTATGATTACGCTCGTTAATCGAATTAAACGAATGCCAGAAAAGAAACTTTAACAATATCTTCTACGTAATTTTACTAAAAAAAAATAAAGCGTATTTTTAAATTGAGAAAAATAAGAATAATAAAAACAAAGATGCAGAATAACGTTTCGCGTTTTCACATTTTCTTCGGGGTATCCAAACGAATAGAGAATGTTAATAAAATATCAATATCGTTCCTCAACGTTGAATACACATGAGTTAAGCACAACGATAACAAAATTTATTCAACGAAGGTTTCGCTTATTGCCCGCTGCTTTCTACGCGCGATCGGTTTCATTGTTTCAAAAATGCTTTGTCCAACTTTGTTAAAATTTGCCACAGTGCGTTACAATATTACAACAAAAAGAACCGAAAGCAAAGCGTTAAATGAAATGTTCAAGATTTGATGACTGAAAATATAGAATTTTCTGAAATCGATTACTGGTTTGATACAGCTTCTATTCACTACAATCACCACAGTCGATCAAGATCATTGAAATCGTTATAATTGCAAATAAAACCGTATTATACAGATATAAGTACGCAAATTAATACTTTGAGAACTATAAACGCGCCCAGCAAAAACTATCCGTGTGCACTAAGTATGCATATATATGCGTCAATTAATTCTTTTCACTTTCCTCGCGCTCGAGATTCTTTCTTTAATGTACAAACGATATACGCGTATTTCGAAGCGACGACAATAAAAAAGAGAAAAATGAAGACCGTTTACCTTCGCGAAAAATTGCAACTTTTATTCACCACGATAGTTATAAATACGTATAATACCACTTTTCACTTCGTTCGTACTCTGACCACGACGCAAACTCAACTAACGTCTCGATGCACTGACAGTAACAGAAGTAATGGGGTGCCAAACAAATCCGATGTTGCCGTGGTGGGAAAATTCCTACACCAATGGCAGTACGCTCAAAAATGACTAACCGTAGGTACAATTGTAAATATTGGTTAGTTACAAAGATCCCGTAATAAAGGCGGTCCGAGATTTCGGAACCATCGTTTAAGTGGTCGAAGTGGTCAAAGGGATGTTATAATAAAATAGAAAGTTGCCCGTCCCTAACAATCGTGACTACAAAGCGCATGCCCCGCCCCCTCCACGAGTTACTACCGTTGGAAGTAATACCTGCACTTAAAAGATTGATCTAATCGCCCTATTTACGATATTTATCCGCTACAACAATTTATATTGATATATATTGATATATATAGCACAATAATTTTTTAACGTGCGAATTCTGATAGATATGCACAAAGCATTTTCAATATAGCTTTTCCTTCTGATTATGTCAGAAAATATAATGGCAATGAGAAAGAAGCGTTTGGATAGATAGTTAGTTATTTCTTATAAATTTTAGAGAAAAATTTAAAGTTTAGTAGATTTTAATAGAAAAACTGCTAATAAAAAGTACGTAAAATACTTTGCATTCTTCTGCGTCGCTAACAATCCATGCACACGGTTGATGCAATTATTAATAATAAACAAAGTATGAAATAAACGGTATGTGATATGTAATTGAAGCGATTCAAAGAAGCTTATTTTGTTTCTCTTTCATTCGCACAAAGAAAATGTTTTGTGACATTGAAATGATTGAGTAATATCTAGAAAAATTAGAAATACCGAATAGTAAATTATCTAACATTTAAATAGATGTTAAAAATACATATTTTAAAAAGTCTTTATTAAAAATTGATATTAGATGAAACGAGAGAATTCTGTATATTTTTTCTTGTTTCGTTATTATTCTGCATCAAATACAGGATTGATATTGATACGTTTACATTCAATAATATCTGCGATATATATTCTGTACGCGATATCGCATTTTAAACAGCGATTTCGATACACGGCGAAGATTATTAATTACGAGAGATTCAGAGTAAGGAACGTAACTAGTAACGATATTGGAAATAACATAAATATTTGTGTATGTTTCTAATTTATATTCGATCATTATCGTTGCTCATTATGTTAATAAAAAATTTAATCTCCTACTGCAATTGAGAGTTTCGTAAATCGAAATAAATTTGAAATATTGCGTTGAATACAAACTAGTAATACAAACGAACTTCTAAACTCATTTAGGAAGTTGAAAATTTTGTAACGTGTGGAAAAGACAAAAATATAAGAATGCATAAAAAATTGTCGTAATTAAAATTATTTGATAACTATACCTGCGTAATGCAATTGCGAATATTTATCATTTGGTGTCAATTAATATAATCCTGACAAAACTCCTTTCTATAATTTCATTTAGAAAAGGAAATAACGTTTGCGAGAATCGTTAAAATATAATTCTGATATAGTATCGTTCAAAGTAACCAAAAGCAATATACCGATTTAACAGTGACAAAGATATAGATATACGTTGTTCGACAACAAGTAATCGAGCAGAAACTATAAATTCAATTGGGAAAACACATCGTAAAAGAAGTTAGTAAAAAGAAGCATAACGTGCATTATTTCATAAAGGAAACCAATTTTACGAAGAAGTGAAAAAATGAAAGCGAGACTTATTGAAAGAAGCGAGAAAGAAAATCGACGAAGCGAGGAAAGAAACGTAGAACGAAAGAAGAACAATAAGACAAAAAAGAAGCGAGGCAAACGGGAGAAATAAACGGTATTGTAGTCCGCAACTGAAAAGCTCTTTGAGGCTGCGCTTAGAGAAAGTGAACGTCGTAAGAAAGCAGAATAAGCAAAGATTAACACACTTTTTGGTGAGTAAGCAACAGATTATACTTTTGTAAGCGTAAAGAATTAACACCCTCCAGACATGAATCACTGAGGAAAAAACAAAGCTCTGAGATTAGGTCCCGAATGAACTCGAGAAAAAACGTGAGGATCGAATGGAAAGGAGAAAACAAACATAATGCTGTTCCGCGAGTTTTGTTACTCCGCGATATGTACGAAATTTGAAATTCTTCAAATTTCTCTCAGAAGACAGATTAACTATGCAATGTTCGTGATTTTAAATTAATTAAAAATTTTAACTCTTACCCCTGAAATCTTCAATCCTAACAATTAAATGAATTAAAGAAGAACGCGTTGAAACATCACGACGTTGAAATTTCGCAGTAATAGGTGCGTGTTTTTTATTTTAAAATTCAGAAAAATTAAACAAACGCAAGTTCTGTTATAATTTTTTTACATTCGCTATTAAATCAAATGTTTAAAGTGGTTGTAAATGAGAATGCGATAGTATTATTAGAAAATGATAATATTAGAACAAATCTCGCATTAGGCGTAATTGTTAGATAGTATATATAGACGAAAATAAGAAACCAAACAACTTCCAAACAAGAAATTTAATGATAGTATAGGAAGAAATAAGATCGCTTTTATCCCTTATCCAAGAATAACCTTTAATAGAGGCTACTTTTTTGTTCAAAAATTTAATCAGAATTTTACAGGCAATAATTCTTATCTTTTTGTTTCAATGGTAATTTCCTTCCATTGAAATGTTATAAATAAACCTGTCGATTTCTGCACGTACTATCGAAATCTCAAAATTATTCAGGATCAAGAAAATTCAAAATTATGCGAGTGATTCTACCGTGCCATGTAGCGATATCTTTCCGCTGTATAAATCACAAGAAAAATCGAAAAATAACAAAATATAAAATAAAACGTCGATCCGAAAAAAAAAGATAATAAAACAGAAAAGCATAGAAATTGTAACATATAAATGACCAGCCAAAAGCAAACCAAAGACCGCGTCGGGCAAACCAACGGGAAACGTTCAGCGTTCCAGGAATTGCAGGGTCAACAACGAGCTGGTTAGTAATATCTATGCAGATAGCGATGCAAATAGGTTTGCGCATGATTAATACAATGTGCCACAACGTTTCCGCATTATGCGAACGGTTGGACCGCGCCCTGAGCTTGGCATAATTACTGTCGTCTCTCCTCTACGTTTGCTTTTCTCTCTTGTCACCATGCTCGGTTCGACGCACGATTGACAAACATATAGCGGCTGACGAAAGTATTTTGTCGTTTACCAAAGAAAACATTTATATATATTATGTACATCACGCGAAACATTTCGAAATTACATTAGCACCGTAATGAACACAACTGACACGATTATATTGTTTGAAATTTGAAACGAATCGGAAAGTGGACATGTAAGATTCAATACACTTAATCGACCGCTTCAATATTTTTCTGATCTCTGGCAAACATATGCAGCGTGCTTGCGCTAAATATCTTGTAATTTCTATTTACAGTTTCAGATCTTATTTCGAACTTTACCAATTTAATCGCGATAGTCTCGTTACAGCGCCAATGAAATTTCAAAGTGTTTCGCGTAATACATTCATAGAAGGTTTCTATCAGTGTTCCAATACTTTCGTATGCTGTCGTAGATACGGAAAAAGGAATAGAGTAACGACAATAGGGAAACGAATTGAATGAAATGGAAGTAGGAAAAAAAGCGATGAATAAAAGTGGAAACAGTAAGAAAGCAGAGGACTTACTTGAGATCTGCAGTGTGTTGGTTCAGCCTGGCTGATTTGGACTAATGCAGGCGCATGAGGGTAATAATGCAACGTGGTCACCAGGGGTGCATCGGGCACAAGAGTTCCAGTCATCGAAGTCACGGTCTGCAACGCCTTCGTTGATTCTGTCGACGCTGTGGGATTTAGAATTTCCATGTTATCTAGCAAGCCATTCGATCGATGAATCTTTGCATGTGAATGTTGCCAGTTGATTACAGTACGATTTCCTTTGGATACGTGTATTTCTGTTAGCATTTCGATTAATATTTATATAAGAAATTCTGAAATTCTACGTGTACGATAGATTGCGCGTAGTACGCGTAAATGTATTTTTGTAGTAGAGGATTTATTTTTAATTATCATCCGGAAGATTTTCTAGAATTTTTTTAATAGACGCGTATCTACTCGTTTGCGATTTTAAAATTATTTATATTCCATAACGATAACAACGGACAGAAAAGAAACGCTGATAATTTAATTAGAAAATAATTAATTCGATTTAAGAATCATATCGCTTACTGATTATGGTCGTAGGGCTGGTGCCGCAATCCGCCTCTATTTTTACGATAGGTAAAGTACTTTGCTGCTTCCTTTTACTTTCTGTGAGAACTAGCCTTGCGCCTCCAATGTCGCTAAGAAGTTGAAGAGAAGGCGGCGGGGGCGGGAGGAGAAGAGGCGGGGGCGCGACGTTTCCGTTATTGTGATTCGAATAATTTGGCCACACCACAGCTTGTTGCATTTGTTCTGCGAACAGAGAATTTCAAGTCTTTTCTTTTCAGAAATTTCAGAAATTTTTTTCAGAAAAAAGAAGTGTACAACGGAATTATGTTTTCTAGGATAGATTTTTTCTGTTTTCCGAGTTGACGTTTAAAGCGATGTTCCGCAACTTCGAGATCGTTTATCGTATACAAGTATGCTTTGTATATGTTTTAATCCCTTTTTCCCTTTAATCCCCTATTTTTATATCGTTGCGTGCGCGAAGGCGCTTTACTATTCGCATCGCGAGAGAACTTTATCTTAAAATAAATTTATAAAACGGAAATTTATAAAAATAAAATAAATAGTTGAATTTTTCTGCAGAATGCTTTATGTTTATTATGTTCCGTAAGGATTGGTACCGAGACTGCGTGTAGGCTAGAGTCATAAAGTAAGTCATAAATAATCGGCAAATTGTATTTGTTTAAGATCGTGATTACAATTGTTAGGTAAAATATGTTAACATTTTACGATTCACAAAGTAATCCTGAGTGGACAGGATGAGAAATTATTTTTAGTGAGCTTGTGCAAGAATTACTAAATAAATTATAAATAAAATAAATTATTTGTGTGAATCATAAATGAATATTGCACATTTTCAACAGCTGAATAACTATAAATGCTTAAAATAATATTAGAATGTTATTTCAGTAATGCTATACTAGCCCACTTTTGTTATGAGTAACTAAAAATAACAAAACAATATTTATGCTTTATACTACGTATTCTACATCAAACAATGGCTAAACGATGATTCTTCTTACTTACAAATGCTGTTTATAAAAGAGGAACTTATTTTTCTATTTTTCCTAATGATATCCAACAAGTATCATTGGTATGATTTCCAACAAATACTGAAATATTGTTGCCATTCATTTATTCTCCTTCTGTTTCGTAATATTATCTCTTTTGAAATTTGTAAATACCGTAATATTATCTCTTTTGAAATTTGTAAATACCGTCCGTACTTTCTTTTTTATGACCTTTGTCCTCAAGCTTTTGAATTCTTTCGGTCAACACTAAAAGCGCAAATTCGACAGTAGCTCGAAGTGATTTGTGGCTTTAAGGGATGTGCGTTGAAGCTACAAAATATATATGTTTGCAAGATACACAAAAAGTGTAATTTCCTCAGTAAAACTTTTGGAATTAAAATTTAAATTTAAATTTATGGGGCGCAATAAATAGCACTGTTTAGAATTTTACTTGATTTCACAACTGATTACTTGGGACACAAAACAACGATTGCTTGAAAGCAGCCATAATTATACGGATATGTAAGTTTAGATTTATATCTAATACCGTAATACCGAGATCCTTTAAATAAGGTAAATACCTCAGGTAAGGTACCTTAGGTATAAGTTCGGGTTGTTAGATACGAGATCAGGTAGATAGATAATATAAGGTTCTCGTCAACCGTGAATTTCTCCCTTTAACCCTTGTGGTCAAAATTATGGCCCAAATATAAATATCGATACCCAGGCTCAGATATTTACATTTCGGCTCATAACTGTTCTCGTACATCAGTCTGGTTTGCTTACCACGCTTTGACGTGTACCGCTTGGGCACGAGTTTCGTCGAGGTAAATGATACGGGAAAGGGTTAATGAGCACACATCGACACTTTTTATTATACACCCGGCCAAAACTTTGTAAAATTATTAAAATTTGCAAATGCATTTAATATCCGATAGAAACAATTAAGTACACACTCGTCGTTAATTGCATTAATCGCGTATGAAATGAGCACTCACAGAATATTTCTTTCAACGTTCGAAATTACTTCGCTCGCGACGCAACAAAATATTTTGACAGTATCGATAATAATGTTCACGTATATTGATATATATCTTTTAAATTCAATATAAAATATAAAATTAAATTCAACGTGTGTTCAAAGATATTTAAATTATAAGATATAATATGGAAATAGAAAATTCATAGTAATTCTACAAGTTTGTTAAAAACTCGTGTTATACGAAAGAGAAATTTATGCAAAAGTATTTACCTGTGGTTTACGCGCGAAAGAGTTTGCTTTGTAGAAATAGGTATGCGGACAAAAAAGAAAAAAAAGAAAAACACACAAAGGACTTGTGCATTACACGTGTTTCTTATTTTTATGCATCAGATTTAAACTATGTCATAGGTATCGGCTATTTTCTACAGAATCAAATCTCCTAACGTATTTCCGACTTAAAAATTCCGACTAAAATCTTTCATTAAAGAAAATTAATTTTAACGTTTCAAGTAAATCATTCCTCGGTTGAAAGTTTCTTTTTAAAAAATAATTGAAAATTAATGACAGTGAATTATAATTCATTTATTGCTCGATAGTGTAAACCGGATACTATATTTTTAAAATAAATGCAACAATGGCTCTAGTTCCTTTCATGTGCAATAACAGTTATATAATATTCACAATCCGAATAACGAGTTAAAAGTTAAAACTTCGATGTGGAAACATTGATTAAAATCATTGAATAATAATTTTTTATGCAATACGAGGAAGATTAATTTCCCTAAAGATTTATTATTTCCCTAGATAAATTTAGAAATTTAGAAATTTTTCGAAAGATCTCTAATCAAGTTTGTGTGTTAAATTGTTCGAGAAATTGTACTCCTTTTAGCATCCATACGTATACTCAATTATTTTTTTATCAGTTGTTATATTGTATTTAATGTATATTTTCCCTCTAACATACCAGCAGCATGGATGAGAAGGAGGTGACCTGTAGTTGGATCCCTGACTAATTGTAAACCACCTTGGAGACCAACACCCATTTGGGGAAAACCAACTGGCTCCATTGGCATCGCTGTAACATAATTCAGTGAATTACAAAATTAACGAATTGAAATTGAAATGTCAAGTTTAATATTATGAATTTCCTAAGGGTAATCTATCTTTATTCCAATAAAATTTACTTTTATTTTTTATTTACAATGTTAAATTTTTATTCCAGCCCTAATTAACATTGACTTTTAAAATTTTAATTTTGAAAGAAATTGTAACGGAGTATCTCGCTAAAAAAATTCGTAATTTAATTTAATTCGATACAAATGCGGAAAATTTACCAAATGCGGAAAATTTGCCAAATGCAAAGCCTTTGTTACATGAATAAAAATTCCCTTTGATTCAGTATCCAAATATAAAATATAAAAATTCACCAATTGCAATATTTTATAATTACTCTAGTTCTATGTCTCGCATATTCGAAAATTCCATTGAAGCTCTTAATTTCCGTGCGATACAAAGGTATATAAAACAAATTTTTACCAAAAGGAAAAATAACGGGGAAAAAAGATTCGAACAACTCGCACTCTTCGTTCAAATGGGAAATCTCATTCGTTTTTATACCGTCTACGATAAAATCTCTACAACAGCGTTTCCATTCTCGTATTCCATATTGCCCGCGAATTTCAAATCTTTCCCCTGCGAAGGATTTCCCGATACTTCGCTGTCGGGCCAAATTAAAAACCATTTTTTACCAGACACGAAACGCGCCCGAAGGATTTTTCGTGTCTCTTCAATCCTGATCAAGAAAATCGACAGCCGGTCGAAATAAATGACGAGCAAAGGGTAGAAAATCGACGATTTGAATGCAGAACATCGTGAATGATTTAGATAGCGCGAGAATGCTCAGGCAAAGCGAATATAGACGCTCGTTATTCGGATAAATGTCACTCGGTCACCGAGGGAGGTCGGTCAGGCTTCCGAACAGGGGTGAAATTCCACCCGAAATCGCGCTCGACGCTGTTCGAAAATGTGTATGTTTGAACGAAGCCGCGTTGAAACATCCATTTCTATTTCGTGTTTAGTCTCAAGAAAGGATATTTGTTATTAATCGATTCGTTTGCGAAGTGATATATATATTATCGATGATATAAAATACAATTTGAAGAGCAATTTTGAAAAGTAATTTTATAGATACGTGAATTATTAAGTAAACGTCGATGAATATTATTTTTAATGGATTTCGAATTAGAAGATTAAAAAATTATTGAGAGATCAATGTTTGAAAAATGTTAGGGTACACGCTACATGTATTAGAAAAATCTGATCAATAAATAATCGTATATTCTCTGGTTCTTTTAAGTTGAAAATCGTAAATTAATCTTCTAATTCTAATTAAACGTATGAATTTAAGAGATTACCTATATTAATTTAAAAATCCAATTGAATGATGAATCGAAGTACCAGCTAAATCCAATATCATGCTGCGCACTAATAAAAGTAGTAAGACAAGAAAAGATATTTTAAACAATTAACACCACATATTCAGATTTGGAAACTAAGAGTTTCATTGAATTTCCAAAAACCTCGTCATTTTGTAAATCCATCGCGAACGTTCAATCAAAGGATATGACAGCAATCGGTGTCTAATCCAGAAACAACGATCCTTTAAAATAAACGTAAAAACACAACAGAATACAAAGGCAAACTAAAAATGTACGAAATGTACAAAATACAATTAACTATACATATGAATTATTTGCTTAAAATTATATTTGGATACGACACGTCATCTCATTTTTACGTTTTACAGAGATACTATCAACGATAGAAGAATAACACAAAATAAAGGAAGAAGTAACGATAAATAGGTAAAATGAAAATATTTTGGGTTTAGAAGAAGCTCAAAATTTATAATCCTTTTATTTTACTCTTGACACTAGAATTGACTTAAACACTAGAACTGCTGACTTGTAGGTATGTAATGAGTAGGTACTCAAATATAATAATTATAATTAAAATAGTTACTATATGAAAATGCGTAATAGTTATATTTTCGTCCGTATAAAAGTTCTTATTAATTTCATCAAAATCTTCTATGATTTATCATTTCAACGAGTTTGATAATTTTGAAATTGATACAGTCACAGTTAACATGTGAACTTCTTGTCCTATTTATTTAGCGGTAGACGTTGGTTCACATCCCTCTTTTATGAAATAACAGAACTAAGCTTAAACATCGACTGATAGAAGGAACAATTCCAATAAATAAGAAATGATACGTTTATATTCAAATGGAACATAATGATTAATACATTCAAATAGGAACACAGTGATTGATGAGGGGAATTACGTTTCCATTAAATAAAATGTAATATTTGACGTTCCATATTTAACATCTGTGCCATTCAGAAGCCACATTGAACAGCACGATAAATTGAAAAGCGGGAAAAAGCGATGTTGCAAACACTATGTTAAATTTATTATAGAATTTATTCGTTACGATAAATGATCATACGAAAGTAAGTATGTATTAGACGTATAGAAAAATAATCAAAACTTTTCAGTGAAACTCAAAGTTCGTTTTAAAAAACAAATACCGCGAGTTTTTCAAACTACTTCTCGTTGCTTTCTACAACTTTAAGGCATCCATCAGGCAAGCGATGAATTGGAAAATGTATTTTTAAACAAACGATCCAACGATCAAGGTACTGACAAAGATGAAGGTTCTGAGATTGCTGCGTGACAATGCCAGACCACGCACTGTCTCTACGACAAAAGACACGATAATGTCTTTAATTTCAATTATAACGTCTTTATACATTGTTTGGGACGTCTTGCAACAACTAGCTTATTCACTAGACATTATTTCTTCGGATTAGTACCCGTTCGGATCGATAGAACACGTCATATCCAATATATTTACTTCCAATTAGCGAATGAGATGGGAAAATGACTTGACGATTGAATTTTTGCGTGACGGAATTCATCACTCGTTTGATAGATGGTTCAAAGTTATAGAAAGCAACGGTGAATATTTTGATCGAACAATTTGCTGTGTGTTCTGTTAGACTTTCACCGAAATAGAGTTTCATCGAAAAATTTGGATTATTCGTTTGTACATTTGATAATACTTCCTTTTCCTTTTTTTTTTTTTTTTTTTTTTTTTTTTTTTTTTTTTTTTTTTTTTTTTTTTTTTTTTTTTTTTTTAGAACTCAACGTCGATCATGTACTGGTACAATAAAGTGGAGAAATTAAGGAAAAATCGAGTCAACTCTCTAACATTCGTATATTAATTTTGATTAGTCTGGTCGTAACGTTAAAAATTAAACGCGATCCAAGAGAGTACAAAATATCTCTGGAAAAAAAAAAGTTTCTTTTTCGAACTCGCAGTGGTTGCTTTTGTATCGCTCGAATAAACGAAATTAATGGCGGCGACTTGTTGGAAAATATTCTCGATGTCACGCGAAATACGACGCGTTCAACGAACACGATGTGGCGCCAGCTCACGCGTCGAGCACCAAAAGATTTGCACGGCTTAACTAAATGGCGTTCACCGGTTTGCAAATAAATATCCGATTACTGGAATGATTTATTCCGCCACGCAATCCGCCAGAGAATTAACCAAAAAAGAAAAACGAGGAGGGTCGGTTGTAACGTTACTAATTCGCGGAATCGGGGCAAAACTCCGCGCCGATACTGCACACGATAAATTCGACAAACGGCAGGTTTTTTACTTTCCTCTTTACTTCCAATTACGCACAGTTAAGTTCGAACGCGAGCATTTACGTAGATTCTCTGTTACATGTACACGATGTTTGATTATTTGATGGGTATTTTTTGTGTTTTATTTACGATAATAGTAGATCGGTCTTTAGGAATTGAGTTTAATAAAAAAACATCAAAGGAATGTACGTAGCTCAAAAGTACAGATACCAAGAAAAGGGAACTCTGCTATTTCTAGGGTTAATAAATGTTTCGTGATAAAATTGATAATGCGTAAAGTACGCTAAATAGGATAAGAAACGGAATGTGTAAGAATGACAGTTTCAGGAATCGTTTTCTGCTCTGGTATTAGCATTTCTTCACAGCTGATGCATCGACGACCAAAGCCTGATTGATAAATTCATATGTTCATTAAATAGTAAATTACAAGTAAATAAGTTCGTTGTACATACTGATTATTAACGTAAGTAAATAAGTTTGTTGCACGTGTTGATTATTAACGTGGCATTTATAAATACTCCGAAACCGCGTAGCGTCCGTGCTATGAATTATTTACATAAGATTAATGTTTGCCTTAACGCATCCTGAATTTTCATATGACTTTACCAGAGAATATTCAAGTTTCCAACAGTCGTGTTATAAAGCATTTGTTTAGCAATATTTGTGATACAATTTCTTTCGCTCGAAATGAAACTTTCATTAAACTCATACGTGGCATGCGTAACAAGCCGAGAATGACCCACCAAACATTAACATAAAAAAGACTATTAATTAAAAAATTAAAGTATTAACCGACGAAAACGATAAAAAGAACGAAACTATGCATACGATGTCACACTAAGAATTCAAGAACGATGGCAAAAAAATATATTTCATATTACGAACAAAAAGTGATGAAAACGACGAAAAGAAAGAAGATTTCGCGTAGCTGCTTAAATTTTCTCCTTTAATTGCTACGTTATACTCCGAGTCAGATAAAAGAAACAAAGCAGCCAATCGCAATTAAGATGAAATAGACTGCGGTATTAGAGGTATTAGTTAACTTCAAGAGCAAGTTTACGAGGCTCGTTGATATAGCCTCCTATGAGTCAACAGTTTTATGATTCAGATGATGTATTACTATTAATAAAATATGTCCCGCATCTTTTTCCCAATGACAAATTGTGAAAATAAGACTATACAGTTATAATCCCTTGGAAAATCCCTCCGAAAGAACAATGACTCCAGGTCGCTACCTGAAAGTTGTAAATGCGTTGCTAATCCAGCCAGGTCAGCTTCTTATTCTTTTCTAATTCCCTATAGATCCATATAGACAAGGATCAATATATCTATTTCTAGATAAATTACTACATTCAGAAACGTCAAATATTGGCAGGTGACGAGAAGAAACATATTTACCGATAAAAGGATAATTCTTCGACAGAAAGGAAGAAAGTGTAGCGTATCTCCTTTAACCTCTCGTAAGAATCATACATTCCCGTGTGTTTGAAAGAATCATGCACTACCCCACATCCGCTAACAATTAAAAAACGATCCGAGAAACATATTTATCATCGAACGGCAAAAATTGGTGAAAACGATAAAAAGAGAGAAGGGGATTCGGCCTCACCTGCAGCTGCAGCTGCAGCAGCCGCGGCCGCCGCAGGGTACTGCCATAAGGTTGGCGGCCATGCGGCTGTGGCTGCGGCCGTGGCGGCGGTCGCCGCGCTCGCTGCCGCACCGATGCTGCCCAACGTGGAATTTAGGCTGGAATTCAGGCTGGAATTCAGGCTCGATCCAAGAGCGGCGTTCAACGAGGGTGCCAGGGCTCCCGAGGGAATGGCAAGGTGGGCCGGTCTGTCCTCCCCTCCAGGTCCTCCGCAATGCACCAGGGTCGCACCGCCTACCGCCATGGCCGTGCTCGAACCTAACAACAGGCCCAGTCAAATGAATTTCTCTTACGACGACGTGATTAGGTTGGCTATACGTCTGTCGTTAATCTGTTATTGCACGCCTGTCGTTGTGTTTACCGTTATGTCCGATGCTCACCGCACGACGCGGTGGTCAGTAAAACGAATCGCGAATAGAATCGAAATATTTCGGAAAATTTGATCGCTTCGTGATTCGATTTCAACCAGGGTTTGGTTGAAGTATTTGGGAAGACAGAGCGATAGGAGTATTAACGCGAGTGGGTAGAGATGCGTCTAACGCTGGCGTTGAATTATTCAAATGAAACGCGTGGAATCTAAAAATTTGGTTGCTCGTGTTTCAATTTCCGGAGCTGGTCGAAACTTGGGGTGAAGTTTGTACGAGATCGAGCGATAAGAGTATTAACGCGAGTGGATAGAAATCTGTCTAGTGCTCGTGTCGAATTTATTTAAATGGAAAGTGTGGAATCTAAAAATTTGTTTGTTCGTGCTTTGATTTATAGAAGCGACCGAAGTTTGTGGTGAATTTTGGGAAGATCGAGCGATAAAGTAATTAATCGAAATGGTTAAACGTTTGTTGCGTAAAATATCTGGGCAGGTCGCAATTTTGTAGTTGGTAGTTAGCTTTGGCTATTCTGATTTGGCTATTTAAAGTAGGACGCGTATCAGATCGATCTGTGAATTCGCGGGTATTTCTGTGTACAATGAAACGAGGAAAAGCTAAGAAGTTAGAATTTATTTCAATTAAAAATGTATTTAATACAAAGTATACTGTATGATTCATCCGCGTAAAATGATTTTTATGAGACGGATTCTTTTTAATAACCACGTGAAAATGCTCGCGAATTTACGGTTCGAATACTTTTCTACAGTAATTTACTAATTAATAATATTAATGTATTAACAGGTGACAAATAGTTGTTTGTCATGAAGTGTTTGGTACACTTTTCATTGCGCAAATGTTTTTAACAATATTAGAATTTTAGTTGTAATAATTTGTACAGTTCGCTTGTAAATTTTCCCTTGCTTGCGTCCAAACTTGTTGCTGTTACACGGTACAACTTATCAGCATTGATAATTTGTAATTCGTGACTTGAAAAATTTCACTAACGATGTTAGCTTTATTATGCCAGAAATTCCTGACCTAGATAAAGTCTGATTTTAGAATAAAACCATCGAAATTCCATCTAAAAGCCATAGAAAGAAAGAAAAGCACGCAGATATTGATGATAAAGACGAATAATGACGATTCGTAAATGACGAGAGGCATAGTATGTTTTCCTGGCTGCCAAGCCTATTTTCGTCTGTGTATGTTCACGTTGCCATTTTATCTGGCTCGTGACAATGGAATAGTGTTTGCCGAGGGTGCGCAACAATGGAATAGTGCGCTTGGGATACTATTTCAGCATTGTGCGACAGGGAACAAGTGACGGCTACGACGAAGATTCCTGTCTTCCTGTGCCAGATACAACAGTCGTCTTCATTCTCATCTATCTTCGTCGCGGTCTATGATTCATATCCGAACTGGGGTGAGATTATACCCGGTACTATTATCCGTGATTCATGATCGATTCGAGCGATCGTTGCTGCTTGCAAATTCCGAGCTGTTAACGATCCTGTCGGTTTTTTCTTCGTTGTATAAATATGTATATTTATATTTTATATTTTGTGTTTAAATATATATCTATATACGTTTACATTAAACTCATTCTGCTCGTGTTTTTAAGCTAATTTCGAACATTCGCTACATTCTCCTTTTCCTGTTTCTAAGAATATCTACGTACCTACTCTTCTTCTCCCTGCATTCTCTAACGCGTTGGATCGACAACACAATCATCATCGGTTTTGCTTATATCTACATCTCGTCCCATACGTCCGTTAAATTTGATAAATCTCTTGATAATTCCCAAACTGAATATTTCCTTGTGTTCCTTCGGGATTTTGAATCTGTTGCGTGATTCGTCCAATTTTAGGCATTTTAGAATCGTGTGTCGACCTGTGCGTGGTAGAACGCACAGTTCACACGGAGAAGCTTCCCTTTGTAATAGAAATTCGTGCGTCAGTCTTGTGTGTCCAATTAATAGTCTGAATAGCTTAACTTGACCTCTTCTATTAGTAGTTGGGGCGAGAACATTGGAACATCGCTGTTCTTTTGTGCGATCTTGCGAAGCTATTTCATTATTGTCATAATTTTCCGTCTCTCAAACGAACTTGCTAAAAAAAAAAAAGCTAAAGAGATCCTTTCTATCTACAAAATTCCACTTGCACCCGGATCATTTCCATCCGACATTTTCCCTTCGACCGGGAATATTTCTACCCCAAAAGAACGGATAATACCTCGACGCACGTCGTCGCTATTCCACTGCAAAATTATTCATGTTCAGAAAAATTTCGCCTGCTTCTCGTTCAGCGACGAACGATCCGTAACGCGGCTCGGTCGCGCGAAAAAGTATCGATATTCCACGCACCGATTGGACACTCTTCGATGAGGAGCTGCAACCATCGTCAGAGAAATCCACGAATAATTACAACGAACCCGAGGAGGATGCGAGACAGCTAAAATTTCGCGTGATACGACTGCAAATATTCTTGCTTCTTTCGTTTCTGCCAAGAGACGATTCGTATTTGTCGCGCGCTTGTTTTTCACGTTGAACCGTTTGCCGTGACGAAGTTTCTCGAAAATCAGTTTCTACAATTTCATAATCTGGAAGGAACACGAAACCGTAAATACCTTAATTACACCATCCACGAGTGCTTTTATTATACTCGCTTGGGCTATTAACTTTATACCTACACACACATTTTCGAAAAATAGTAGGAGAATCGGCAATCTCGTGTTTCCGAGACTGCTGCGCCGATGACCTCCAAGCGATAACGAACATCTGTTACCAAGACACGAAACTACTCTTATACTGTTTCCGTATCTGGAATCATTTCTTCTAGATCGTTGTAACGCGTTCTAGATGGCCACAGATGACTTCAACGGATCGGAAACTTACAAGTTCTTTTTTATACAACGAAGTAATTCTCTTTATAGAATCGATATCCGATCGGCCCTCCATGACCAGAATTTTGTTTGATAATAAAGAAGAGATTAGACATCAATTAACCGTTTTTCGTTTGATACAACGAATAGGAATTAGTAATAGTTACAAAGTGCTATGTTATGCTATCTATGGTTATAAGTGTAATTAAAATATATATATAAATATATATATATATATATATATATATATATATTTTAATTATATATATTATATATATATTATAATTAATTATATATATTAATATATTAATTATATTAATTATTTATATATATATATATATTTCAATACACGTTAAAGTACATGTCATTGTCAAAAGCAAATTCCTGTCAAAACCTCCAAAATACAATAAATATTGGAATATTCAAAATAATTCGAACAAAAGTGAAATCTTCAACATTCCCAGGTTTATTTCATTTTATCGCCACCATTTTATTCTTTACTTGTTGACTTAAAAAAAAAAGAGTATTATTAAGAAATTAAAAATTCTTCGCTTGGTAGCTAATTATACCGGCGATTATACTCGAGAACCCAACACCCTACGCGTGTTACGAATATTAAATTCGCGAAAAGGGATCTCGTCCTGTGACCGAGCGATGAATATTTCAACGAAACGTTAATTAATATATCCCGGCTGGCAACTTTTATCGATATTCTGGTTCCTTTAAGCTTCCAAAGTTTCCTTTTTACAGGTTTATCGCGGTCTTCGCGTCGTTTCAAACGTCAAGTTACCTGAAGCACCTTGTACGTCGCCTGTTCCACACATATACCATCCCTTTGAATCATGCACCTGCCGTAAGAATGGAAGCTCTTGGCTCGGCCTCGTGATATCAAGAGACAAATGTTTTATGCGTGCTCGTACAGTATAGCGTTGACAATCGTTGTTTGTGCCGAGAATTATACGTTACGTGGGAAGTGAAACGGTAGAAGTATTTTGCAGAAACTTTTAATCCCTCAAGTATAGTATCGTATTGCATACATCGTAACAGCACGTTTGTCACGTATCAATTAAAAATTTTATTTTCGCACAATATCACGTACCTTAATTAGATTTCGTACGTTTAATCTTTGACCATGAATATACAAAACAGAAGTCTCTTCTAAAAAAATATTAGATCGTTTAATGCATATGAAATATCGCTTCTTCGAAGCTTGAATTTAACACTGACCTTACCAGACCCGGTTTCAAAATTTAATTTAACGTTGTACGTTCATTGTTATTTCTTTTTGTCATCTAACTTTACGAAAATTCTTGTATCATCTGATTGATCAATTTCTCAATTTTTGTTCATATATGTAATATATATAGACATTTAGATATCGATGCAAATAACACACAAAGACTCGAACAACTAAAACTAATCTGCATTTTGGCAATCAATTGTGAGATGAAGATCGCAAAAGATACAGCGAATCTTATCTACGCGTTCAGCAACAAATTTGTTCTCGTTAATTCCAGATTCTTTTACAAGTTTTACAGGTTTACAGTTAAACAGCTGACAGGTAAACCCTGTCTCTGCTTCTTTTATAATATCTATCCTCTTTTCTAAAGACGATTACACGAATCTACAAATCTACAAACAATGTTTCGGTGGCCAGATCACATAAAAGTGAAAACTTGCTTAAGACATTTAACAGATATAATCTAACTTGTGCGCGCGTGTTGACGCGTAGCTTTCCTCGATCGTCAGTTATATTTACAAACTTTTATACTCGCCACACAACGTGTGCTTTTATGCCACACCACGCGTACAAATATATTTTACCAATTAAAGATCATTCGAAAGGAAGCCACCTATGTTCACCTGAAGCAACAAAAAGCTTCTTAATAAACATCGTTAACCATGCAATAATCCGGCTACATTCTACAAGAAGATTTTCAGTAATGTCTGGAGGAATCGCAGCAATGTCCAGAAAATTTATATTATAAATACAAGAATGCCTTTCGGGAAAGACCATGGTGAAAGAATAGATAAAATTCAACCACCAAATAAAAATCCTTAGTGTCTTGTACGGCGCAACTATTTGCTTGAAAAGCGAAAAGTATACGAAGTATTCGCTATGAAAGGAAAAATGCACGGACACGAGGAAATTTTGTCCTGGGACGGGTCGATCTGGACGCGTGGAAAGATGATCGGTTTCGTACCCCTCGGACGACAGAAGAGGAATTCCCGAAGAACGTCGACAGCCCTTCACTGTCCCTCGTTAATATTCCGTCCAGATGTTTCAGCTCGCTTTAGGAATGCCGATGGCTGCAGCGCTGCTTCAAATGAAAACAGCCGTATATCCGATAACGCTTGTTCCCCGTGTGCGTACGCAACCGCGTGGAAATATATCTAATATTCCACAGGTGAGACCGTGTAACAAAGGGAAACTCTCGTTGTAGCGATGAACTTTGATAACGATGAGAATCATCTCGTGATTAACGCATATTCGCGGCTATCGGGGGTATTTGATTTCGTTGTTGTTTGAAAAAAAAAAAAGAAAGAGAAAGAGAAGAAGCTTGAGATGTTTGAAATATATTTATCGTGAAATTAACCCTCAATCTATGATTTTTTGTTTTTGTTTTAATGAAGCAAAACATTAAAAAATGGCCGATTCATATGACGCAAGGAGATAGAAAAATAATTAAAAAACCCGTCTGATTTTTATTTGAATATAGAAACCTACATCTAAAGTTCTTGCGTTTCATTGTTATTTCATTGATCTTTAAATAGTCTCGAAAAAATGTCCATTCGTTGGTTATCGTATTATCAAAACGGACATACGAATACCAGAATCGGAATTTAGATTACGATAAGCGTCGGACTCGCTGCGAGTGAAATTCATTCGCTCGGACATTCCCCCTGTATCGAAACGTGAAAAATTCGAAAAGTGTATTGCCTCTGATGAAAATAGCTCCTACGTTCGCTGGCGAATAATTCGAATCTATCGCCTGTGTCAAAAATATCAGTGTCTGTGGAAGAAGAAAAAAGCATCCTCAGAAGGAATAGGTGACGCAACGAATGCGCCGTAAGCGCGGTGCACGAAACAATGTATACAACGAACACACAGTCGGACAGGCATGAAAAGTAATTAGCCTAGAATGAGTTTTTCTCGGCAGGTTTCATACACGCGAATGTAGTCGACCCTGAGCATTATTGCGTATCAAAGGCGGATAAAAGTCACGGAGGAAAACGTTCCTATAGCGATTCTTGATTTTGATTCTACGCATGCACTGTACAGGATGTTTTAAAAGATTTCACGAGCTTCTGATAATACTTATTAAAAAGTAAGTAAAAGATGCTTAACTAATAATATCGGCGCTAAGATCAATCGTTTCGATGAAATACATAAAAACTTACTTTCACGCTTGTAAAACTTGTCTTGCGTGTTTCTCATTCTAATCAATTTCCATACAATTTTCAAATCCAATAGATTCCAATGCAACGTAGTTCGTAAAGGATATTACCTATAGGTTATTCATGATGTAGGCTATTCTAAATTTTTTATCGTAGATCATCGTAGAAATGACGTTAATTGAATCAGAAATTTCATATCTTACAACCTTCAAAATTTCCAATTTGCTTCGTTACTAAACGTTTCATCGTCGAATTCTCTTAGAGTTCAATCGTCTCCGTCCGATGATTTTCCTTCTCGAACGATACTCGACGACTGAATACCGTCTCTCGAAAGAGAACGAAAGTAATTTACCTCGTCCTTGTTTACCCTTTTTCTCTCGTTGTTTTTCATTAGACGAATTTTGATGCCACGAAACGGCCGAGCTTTTACGGATATCGTTCAGTCTTTCAGGGCGTAAGCAGCCTCCACGAAAATACTCGCTGCATTGTTCCCTCGAAAACGCTCAATTACCCTGTAGTCCGGCTTTGTGCCTCGCGTGCACTTTTTCTACGATTTAATCGCGATATAATTATTTCGTTGAAACGATATTGTGGCACGCGTCTTTAAGAATCAAAGGAGGCCACTTCCACTATTCTACACGTTCCGTTTTTCAACGGCGTCTTTGGAATCGGCCCCTGTTCGATGCTTTCTTCCTAACGTTCATGAACTTTAGTTAAACATTTTTTTTTTCGTTTTTCGTTTCGCTGTTATGGATTTTCTGACTTTTAGAATCTTTTATCTCTCATTTTTTATGCTGTTCGATGTTTAAGCGGAAAGTATAGATACTTAATATCAGATATAATATTTATGTTAGCTGATAAACTGTAAGCGTGCAAGGCAAACGAGTTGTAAACCCGAAATCTCGTCCAAAGTCGAAAGGCACGGACTAAGTAGTAATAAATAATAAAATAATAAAATAAAATAATATTTATGTTTCGCGGTAGGCGATTGATTTATAATTTATTTGACTACCAGGTGATTGATCGTCTGGTTGATGCGATATTTTCATCAGTAGTTATATTACTTCAAACGTCTCTCTGACGATATTCTCAGAACACATTTCGCGAGTAGTAGTATTTCAATGCATTGACAAATTTTTAACGAACATAAATTATTATTTAGCAATATAATCGTTTGGTCGAATTTCCGATCTTTTGCATACGCGATTATGAATACCTGAGAAAATCTTAAAAAGATCAAATAATAATTAATATTTAATGGCGATAACATTAAATTATCGAGTATATGGTATATTTATCAAATTCTCTTTATATCTCGTTTGTAAAGCAAACATTACTACATTTGTTTTCTTCGATTATCCAGATACGTATTTTCCTAATTACCTTGAGCATTACAATAGATAATATATCGGAGGAATACATCTCTTTCATCGATAGAATTCATTGTTCTGTAGCCCATAAGTTCCATGCCTGATGACAAATAATTAACAATTCTCCCATACTGGTAAATTTTGATAATGAATTTAAAGTTTCGCGTGCGACAGTCAACGCGGAAATATTCGATAATAAATAATAAATAGGCACATTTTCAAATTGCTAATAACAGATAGTTTGTTAAAAATCCTTAAGTCAAAAGGAAAGGATCGAACTAATAATTTTTACAAGAATGACAATAAGCGACTATCGTAAGAAATATAATAATCTTCAAATACTTTATTAATTTATTTACGATTTATTAAATCGTAACTTCCATAACAACCCTTTTCATCCAAAAATTCCAAATCTTCCAATCTAAATTTCAAATCCCTCTTAAATTGAAGCAAGAACAGCACGAAGATTTACCGCACGTTTTCGGAGACTCGTCGTAAAAGCACAGAGGTGGGAACATAAAGAGATCGTAAAAACTTACCCAGATTGTCGGGCTGGAAGTGATGATAGCTCGCGTGATGCGAGGTATGATGACTCAGGGAAACATTGCGCATCGAAGTGGATGTTTCCTGATGCTGCAGTCTCTGCCTGGCCACCGCAATCCCAACCGGAACACCACCGGTTCCTGCATTCGACACCACGATCCCTGAAAGACAGATACGCGTTCGTATAAATTTCCACTTCCATTTTCGCGCCTTTTCCGTGCGAATACTCCGCCGGCCGGCAATAAGCGCGAAATGAAAAACTGTAACGCGGATACGCGGTGTTCGCAATATGCGAACCTTCGCCTGATAAATCACACGGCTGTGAGCTGAAGTTTGAACGACATTGCATGCTGCGCTCGCGATATTTCACGCCGCTACACAAAAGGAGGCATGTATGTGAATGAGTGCTCCGATTTTTTTGTCATCTCTATGGTTTTCTTGTTCTGCGTATGGGTTTGAAGTATGCCTGCTAATTTGTCAAGATTCAGGCCAATTCGAAGGATTAATACGTTTTAATATGTACGCTACCGCTCGAAAGTATGTTACGCACTTGCTTATTTTTTCTTCTTTTTTTTTTTTGCTGGTAGAATGTAATTCAATCACGACATTATAAATGGGGAGTTCTAAGACGATTTATTCCTTATCACGGTTACCGTAGGATATTATGACACGGTAAAATTCATTTTTTAAATTTAATACACGATAGAGCTATCGTCACCTGTATGATTTCCTCCAGATTGATAAAAAGTCTATCGTGATTAACCAGAGTAATGATATATAAGACAGGTTAACGCATCAAGGCATCTTACATTCAATTTCAATATTCCATTTACTAACTTTTAAGTGAACTATGCAAATTTCATGTTATATATATATATATATATATATATATATATATATATATATATATATATATATGCGTCGATTTCACAGTTGCTTTCGATCATTAGTTTGCCATTAATTCACACGTTTTAGTAATATTTGTACTGTTAAAATACAAATAAATCAAAATGTACACATACTTATAAGCGACAGTGTCCGTGTTAGATCTAATTGTAAGATGACATATACACTTTTATATGGGATACATTAATTTAAAAATCAATCAAATAACATCTTACTATTGTTTTATTAATTGTATCATCATTCGTACGAGCAGGAATAATCATTGGATACATTTAAAAACTCGTGACCTATTAAGAAAATTATACGAGTCTGAACTTTCAATTGTTTCTACTTTTTAATACGATTCGCCTTAGCTGCGATATATCTCGAATGTAAAGATACTTGGTTTGTCGCGTAAGAGTGTTCTTAATATCTTGGAAACACACGATAGTCTGAAAGATCTACAAGGAGAAACATGGAATTAAGAAGCAAACGTACTTCGATTCATCGATTTTTGTTGTAGATGCAGCACTATATGCAATATTATCTATTTTATAGACAGGCACCAATATAAATTTATTTGAAATGATGTTTACGACAAACTGCTTCACTGCGTCCAATCGCCTGAAGTATTCTGTATAGCTTCAATGAAATTCACGCGTCTATTCTTTCTTGCCTTACATAATTTCAAATTCATGCACTTACACACCTTTATACCTCTTCCACCCATACTTACGTCTAACTATCGGCACCTATCGCTTTTCTTTCCATGAACAATGTCCAATCAATGCAGTAACCTTCCACAACGATCGCACCCAATATCCTCTCCAACTATTATCTTCTATCGTATCTACAATCGTTCTTTCTCACACCATGTACAGCAGTATCAACAAAGTAAACACGAAGTATCTTAACCGTTTTCATCAAATATCAAACCACTATGGTACAGTGGAAATGTGTTAACTTTTCTCTGGTGTTCTAAGGCACCTTGTGAAAAGTCTATATCTACGTGGCAGTTGTAATTTCAACGTCATTTTAATATTAGAATGTAATTCGTACTTGATAATATCGAAGTAATTGTAGTTAGGTTTGGTATTACAAGGTTACTGATAACGAGACTCTTATTATTAGCGTCATAACTATGCCCTTTTCAAAATTCGTCCGATAAACTCCAATTCTCTTATTTATTCAATTACGTACCACAGATTTCATTGCACGATTGGCATTCAATTCTCAAGAAACAGTCGTAAATTGTAAAAAATATTTGTGATATAATTATTCTTCTGTATTTTATAATTTATAGATAATATAATTATCATTATATACAGATAATATAAATATAGATATAATTTATAGACCGTTTCATATGTTAATCTGAAACGAAGTTACGATAATATAGAATAGAGAATTTTTCCCAATTACAGAGAGATTGATATGTGGTATTCGTTAAACAAGCAGTTTGTTACGAGAGTGCCATAATTTGAACACCTTACTACATCCATTATAACGCGTCTAAAAAAAGTAAAAGTTTCGAACAATTATCGCTACTGGCTTCTCTGCCCTCTACGCGCCTGCCTAAAATTCATCCGCTTAACTCATCCCTAAACTCACCTATCGCTACCTGCGCCTCCGCTCATATCTGCCGGCCAAACCGTCAACGCCGCTTCTCATCTCCTTCGACTTTTCCACGACGCTAAAAGTCCATCGATCACCGCGCGGTCCAATGTAACAAACCAAGCCCGACCCGATCAAACCAAACCGAATCCAACGACACAAAGAAGAAACAACGAAAGTACCTGAAGAACGAGAACTAAAAACAAAAAAGGGCAAAGATGTTCGAGGAAGGAAACGAAGCGGAGAGAAAAAGAAAAAGGAAGAGACGACCTCTTGACGCGGCACGCCGACGATCGATTCCCGCGGCGGACTGTTGGAATCAGATCTACCGAATGAATTCTCACGGCGGCTCTCCCACCCTCGCGCGCGGCGCTCTTTCACGTTTTACTCGTCGTTATTCCGCCGCGAGATACTCGTTCGCATGACGTAACGCGCGCGGATAAACGTGGGCCGTGGATCGTTCCAATCGTGGGTGTAAGCGTACATGTGCCAGCGGGTACCAGGGATAGACACATAGGGTCGAGACTCTTTCGAGCCACGCCTTGTGTTTGCGTCGCCATGCGTGCCACGCACCTCCTACTTAACAAGGTCGTTTCTCTCCTTCCCTCTCCTTTCTCTCTATTTCCTTTTTTTTCCTCTCTATCTCCTTCCCTTCTCTTGCTCCGTTCCCTTCTACCAACGGTTCTTCCTTCTCTTTCTTAGCCCTTTAACGTCGGCCCTTCTTCGGCCTGTCTTCTCCCTTCCTCGCCGGAAGGAGTTCTTCCAGCATTTGCTGCTTTCTTTTTCACCACCCTTCCTCAACTTCTTTTCTTTGGACCTCGTGCTTGTCTCGTAACTTCCTTTTTGGCACCCTTCTTCTTCCTCTTCTTCTTCTTCTTGTTGCACGCTTTTATCGTGCTCGTCTCTTCCTCCTCTCAGTCTTGTTGGTTTTGTTTTTCGTGAATCGATTACGACATCTTCTGAGAGCATCGAGACGAGGCAGTTTCAGTCCGATCGACTTCAGTTTCGAACGCTTCCGAGTGTATACTCTCAGGATTTTCGTTGCCAGACATTAGGGATGGTATTAGTTTTGGGGAGCCTCGATCTTTTCACGCTTTGACTTAGTTAGATATTGTAAAACTAAAAGTTTGTTACTGGAAATATCGTTTCTATACTGTAGCTTCGAAAAGAGCGAATTTCTAATTAAATTCTATTCGATTTTGGTAGTTTATTTTTAATGTTTGTTAAAATCTTTTCCTTCCATTATTATGTAATGTTTTATAAGGGACTATAATGTTCGTAATTCGTAATTTTTCGTGTACTCAAAAATGTACAATGTAAAGCAAACCAATTTCTTCTCTTTTAAATTACACAGTTCAGTTATAAGATACTTCTCGAGAAATTTGAGTGTTCGTTAAAACAATCAAATATGGTCAAAGGAATGTTTATATTTGTAACAAAATAACGAAGTGCTTGTAATTCTTTAGAATTGTTCCCTTTATGTTACTTACATCTTGTTATTGTCCAAAATAGACGCTCGAAAAGTTAATTTTCAAATATAAAACATCAAACATTTAAAATACATACATGTTTTGTTTACGATTAAGAAGAAGTTGTTTTCGGTGGTGGTCTCGTAAATTACAATTATCAGCATAGCTATCGTTTCTAAATTCGTACACATATAAATTATTTTATACAGATATTAAAGGTTAATCTATAATTACATCATAATTTTTCCAAGATAAAGCTCAAACATGTATTGTTGTACATAGCGCGATAAGAGCACGATTCACTTGCAACTACGATAAAGAGAAATGTTTCGTACCGGCATATATATCAAAATCCGTGTGTTCAAGAACATCTCACAAATCCGCTGTCATTTATTTCACAGTATGGTTGGCTTAGATTTGAATGGGAGTCAATGACTATCATTACCGTTTGTCACGTGAAGCGTGACACAAGACTTTTACGTTAGAATAGTGCTCTTATGTAACACGTGGCGTTAAATCGTACAAGCTTGACACAACTTGCAATAGACTAATGAACGAATAAAATTATGGAACGGGAAGAACAAGCAAAGCAGATTACGTAATGTCAAAAAATATTTATTATATAAGGAAATAAACGAGTAACGTCTAAATTTTTTATGGTTTTCGCAATAAAATTTATGAAAACATCATCCTGAAATTATTAGGCTGATCTATCATCATTAAGGACCAAATGAGATAACACGTGAAAGTTGCATAGATGCAACGTTGTTACAGAACGTTAAGTACGTTACTGTTTTGTTAGGTAACAACAAATGTATCAAAATACTAGACACATTAGAAAAGCCTATTACACATATTAAAGAAAAATAATTTCTATTCATAACTCATAAACTTAAAGAAAAAGATAGTTTATCATAGGGATATAAAATATCCCGATTTCCCCGAATTTCATAAAATCGTAGGATATAACTGGAAGAAGAAATTACAGTTTAACAAAGTTTCCCTGAATTTATGCAGTTTTACAGTATACAAATACAAAGAAGAAATTCAACAAAATTTGTTTATTTCATTTTCCAAATTTTACTATTATGATACCCGATATGATATATTTATTTGAATGAATTAAAATATGAATTTTACGTACTGACTAGCAACACGAATCGATTTAATATTTATTCTAGGAAATGCAATATTCTCCCACGATATTAAGAATATAATTCTTAAAATGTAGCTTCTATGACTATATATGTGTTCAAATTTTTATTACTCTAAACATATAGGTATAAAAATGACTCTTTAATCTTCTCTGTTCTTAAATGTTGTTAAAATGCAGCACCAATTTATGTTGTCTATTACTTTTAATTAAGACGCTTATTACAAGCTTTGTTACTACATTGTATTAAGTTTTAAAATCTACAAACAAACAAAATTATGCGCCACCAGCGGCATTCCAATCATAAACCGAGAGCTAAATTCAAAAGTTCAGAAAGAAGGACGATGGTAATACGTTCGATAAGCAGAAAATCCGTCAGATAACTGCAATCATAAATCTCTTTTGATCGAAATATTATCAGCCAATAGTAAACATAAAGCCTCATCCAAAAATTCGAAAAGAAAAGCGACGGTATAATACGTCCGATAAACTGGAAATCCGTAAGATAGCTACAATCGTAAGCCTCTTTCGATCGAAATACTATCAATCGACAGCAAATACAAACTCTAGCTCGACTTAAAAAATAAGACGACGATACGACGTTCCACACGTAAGAAAACCGTAAAAGATAATGAGAATCGCGAGTATTTTTCGTATCGATACAAATTCCTATCGCCGTCAATATACAATCGATCGATACAGAACGCAGCTTCGAACAAAATTGGTCGATCTCGCACAAAAATTGAAAAAAAAAAAAACAATTCCATGGTAATACGTTCGATACGCAAGAAATTCGTAAGACGAGGATCTAGAATTTCTCTGTGCGATTAATCAAGAAACAAGTCGCTGCTATTGCTGCTAAACATTTCCTGTGACCCTTCCCTCCCCTTCCAGTTCTCTTTTTTTTTTCTCGTGGTGGGTTACACGAATAAAACGATCAGCCAGCCACAACGAGACCCCCTTTTTATACGAGCGACTCGTACAGATTTTCGAGGGGCTCCTCGAGAAGGGTTCCACTCCACCAGTCGACCTCTCATTGGTCGACTGTGGTTAACATTCAACCCCCTCGCGCCGAGACTTGTTTTCCTCCCCTAGGCCACGCGAGAAATTAATCGGCGTGCACAGGACCTGATACTCTCGTCTGGGCGGTGCTTTTTCGCCGTGGTTTTCGCACCGTAAACTCCTTTCGACGGGCCTTCCGCATCGGAGAATCCACCCCCTCGTTGCACTCTCGCGTGTATTATATTGCGACCATTTCAGGCACTTTTTAACCGAGATTTTGTTATTAGATCGGTGAAGATTCATTTGACTTTTGATACGGTTTTTAACGAAAGCAGATTTTGTTTTAATATGAAGTATGTTAATACAGTTCCACTAACCTTAATCGGAGATCGTGTGTCAATTGGAAGTGCAACTTGTCCTGTACGTTGCTTCATTATTCGTGAACGATTCTCTGTTTGACAAGGGGAGATTGCCAAACCAACGGATTCAACAAATTTTGGAATTTTGGGAATATGTAGAGGATATATAACTACGTATTATGCAATTCTTTTTTGCTGCGCAGGTATACTCGAAGGGGGTGGAATTAACCCTTGAAGTTCCGGTCATTTCTTGATTTCATAACTCGTTATGACGTTGATAGGTCTTTTACCAACTGATAATCCTTATCAAAAGAAATAATTTTTGCCTGTAAACGGTTTTTTCAAATTTTTCAAATCTCATTTTTGTTAATTAATTGTTGATTAATTGTTAAATACTTCTTATCAACGTTCCTAAATACAAATCACCGGTCCTATCAATTAATTAACTGGTTTTTCAAGTGTCTTTGATAAAGCAAAGTATTTTAATAAATTGATTATAATAAATTGCAACAAATAAATACAACAATAGAAAGAGAAAAAATAGGTCCAAGATTAATTCGCCAATCTAACATTCCCTCATTCCAATAGTTCATATCTAAGATATTTTTCGTTATAATAATATTTGCTCATGCATATTGTCCCTTTCAATAGGTAATGATCGAAGTATCTATTGACATCATGAAAAATGGAGCTAGATCGTGCCGTTATTCAGAGTGGAAGAAGTGGCCTTGAAGGGTCAATTGATTTTAGAAATGGAATAATGTCATCGAGATATTGAATGGAACCAAGTACCAGAATTATAAAACTTGACATCTGTGACATTAACGCGCACTATTATAATGTGCAAAACGACCTTTATTTCCAACTCTTTCATTCCCAAGTTATTTAATAGGAACAAACATTTATTTGTAATTTTTCTGCCTATTATACGCCAAATGAATAATAATTCATAGGAACGTTTTGATATTTGGAAACGTATAAAAATTGTTTACTACAATTCTACATTGGAACTAACAGATTATTTATTCAATTTTTACGAATTATGTAAATATCTTTGTAGCGTTATAATATGGGAAAGAATTGTTTTAGAAAAAAATAATTATCGAGGCGTAATTTAAATGAAATTTATTTGCAAACTGCGGTGTTTCGCTGATTTTGTGTAACGTACATAGATGCAACATTATATGTGCTTTAGTAAGTTACGAAGTAACTGAAAATAAATGTCTTTATTGTCAATTAAATTTTAATGCATTATGTTCTGTTTACAAAAACATAAAAAGATTTGCTTCTGTTGTAAATAACTAACAGAAAGATAATTCTTTTAGCAGCTGAAATAATTTCATCCTAAAATATGAAAGGACTAAAACCTAGGAATTTCTTTCACGCTATAAATATTATAATCAGTATTTATCTTTGCATATTTTGTCTAGTATCTTTGTATATTACGTGCATTTTGAATATTTTCGTATATTTAATTTCTCCATTAATGAATAAATATTTTTTATCTACCTGTTTGTAACTCTAGTGTCTGACAGGAGGAACTCATTCTAAGTAATATTCTAAGTATTTTAACAATATGAATGTTACTAAAAATATATGAATTAATAAAAAACTAAGAAGCAAAGGTAATTTTATTTTATTTTCCACGAAAATTTATTAGTAATAAAAACGTGAAAGGATGCGTAAGTAAGTAAATAATCAATAATTATAGCTACTAGGAACTTAATAGCTGAAACTAGTCTTAACTGATACATAATTAACAAAAGATAACTAAATATCTAAATGGAACTTTGATACCAAGAATTACTAACTAATAAAATATGAACATAAACAACGACATAAACGAGACCTAAAACGATACAAGATATCGTTTGTGCGCGTCTGTGTTTAAGTAAGCGACATAGTTGCATAAAAAAAGTTCAGCGAATGTACGTGCACTATTGGCACACAGTTGTAGAATCCACACATATATGTATGTTATATGAAATTTAATTTGTTTACTTAAAACTTAGTCAGCGTTAAATTAACCCTCCATCTGCATATCTGGGTCGTTTTCAACCGGTAATTTTAGACAGTTTTTTAATTTTATCTATATTTTCGTTTAAATTTTGCTTCGTTTAAAAAAAATTAAGGTAACATGTAACCAGAAAAACTATTGAGTGGTATTCTAGAAAGTTGGGAAAATATTCGAGAATTGTTTGGGATTTTTTAAAACAGAGAAACCTAAAAAAAAGCTGCGTGAACTTAAATGACCTAGTATGCAAACAGCGTCAGTAAAAATAAGGTTGTAGACGGAGGGTTAAAATTAAAATTGAACGTGTGCCTGTTCCATATATTATTACTTCGATTAATCACGATAGTCTTCCCATCAATTTGTAACAAAATTTTACCTGTACTTTCATTTAAATGTATAACATACAGGTGGTAATTTTTGTCTATTGCATATTGTACAATAATATTCTACGACAGCTTCTAATGCGAGAAGAAACAATCCTAGATCTTTTTCTTTACAATATTAAATTAAATTTAAAAAGTACATTCTATCAGCGACAAGCAAGTCCCTACATACTTCTAAGCGGAAATGTATATATTTGCATACAGCCATACGACAGCCATGCGAACAAGAAGGATAATAATTTCTACGTTTCGTATATTGTATCACGAAACTGTTCTATTCAAAATTTTACTTTTACCTTACCATTCTGCTTTTTGTTCAAAGCATCGAAATTCCTTCTGTGTGGAACTGAAAAACCTATAAATCGCAACGAAATCACACTGCTCGAAATATACAAAGCACCTAGTTTCCCACAAAGGATCCCGTAATTCGACCAACGAAATCGATTTCGTCCGTTTCTCGCCGCGAGCTGCGAACCGAACGATGTTTGCCAGCTCGCGAGGAAAACACTGGTATATCGTGAAACGCGAAATTATTGTAAATTTCGTGGTCACGGAACAAACCGACCGGTCGTATCTGCTTGATGGACAAATTCGTGGGCGTTTCACAGTAGGTATCGATTATTGCGCGAAGGCCACAGAGACCATGATCATCGAGAAAAAGGAGAAGCGTTAGATAAGGACACTATACTAACGTAAAAATCTCGTGTCACGCTTCGAGTGACAAACGTTGATGATGGTCATTCGCTTCCATTCGTGTCTACGCAAGATACACGATGAAGTATACGATAAGGTCAGCGATTTGTTAGGTGATCTTGAATACACGGATCCCTACATATGCTTGTATGAAACATTTTTCTTCATAGTTACAAGTGAAGCGTATTCCTTTCATCATACTGCATAGAATAATAGTTGTTTGAAATTTACTCTAATAAGACTATAATAAATTAATACTTAACAACTGTATAAAATATCTGTGCGAATTTATAAATAATAAATATGATAATAATTGTGATTCATGCGAGTTTCACTGGAAACAACTTTCGATTACCGGTAAATGTTGATATAACCATTTGAATGACTACTCTGTCTGTTTTTTTTTTTGCTGTATTAGTAGAAGTCTATTGACGTTGGGAAGGAAACAAAAATTTCTCTTAATTGCGTTTAAGAAATTAAAACATTAAAACGGTGTATTTTACTAAAATGGAAAAATATAAAAAGTACCTAGACATAAATGCGTTCTTTATTCGTCGTATCCTAAGTTTATGACGAAGACGACGTTTAACATCAGATCAATCAACAAGATATTTATAAAGACAACGAACCCTTTATTTTACAAACGTATAAATGGGAGGCGAAATTAATACAAAAATTCGTGGACTTTTCGCCGTACCGATTATTACGAAAAATTGTTAGGAAAATATAGCCTAGGGACAACTACGTATAGAGTGAAACAAGAATCTCGCCAATTGCGAGGACAATCGGACGATAATAGGGAGAATCGATAGAGAGAAATTTTCGCGCGGGACGATAACGATGACGATTAAAAAGCATGGACGCGATAAAGTCCGTGCCGGAAACGGGCCTTCTCCGTGGATCGAACGGAAATTCGAGAAGTTCGGAATATTAAGAACCAATGGGGAACAGGAGCTGGTTGATTGCCTTTTTGTGCGAACCAGTTAACGATCTTTGATCGCTGATATTTGCACGGAAGCGAAGAAAAGTGAGAGAAAATTGTGTGTGACGTTTTAGCTTGAGATTGATTCGATGATGTTCGTGATTGAAAAATGTTATTTATTCCGATTCCTTTGTAAAGGAAGTAAGCATTTATTTCTCCTTCTATACAATATTAAGTATATTTTCCTTATAGTTTTATCAGCAAAGTTTAAAGTTACGAGCAAAGAAAGAATTCTTTGTACGAAAACGTATATCTTACGTATATATTGCAAACAAAATTTGTGAATTTTTTCAAGTCTATTAAATGTATCTACTTCTTAATCTTTTAATATAAGAATAAATAATGTTTCACATGATATTTTAAAGAATTTTTACTATTATTATGTTAATCTCTACTGTAAGATCTCTTAATGAAACTGTGCGAATGAATAATGTAATAGTAGATAAGATATAATGTAATAAAGATATAGAAATCAGTAATTATAGGAATCAAGAGTAAATTACGTTATATGAAAAGTTGGGTATCATAAAAACAACAACACAATTCTAGATTATTCGTCTAGATTATTCTTCTACGTTATTAAACTACAAATATACATAACTAATTAAAAAAAATCAACAAAAACTGCATGCTCTACTTTGTCCTAAAATTGCATATATTCTACATTTAATTATTTAAAATATTAATTATACATAAGGTAGTAACTTGAAATACACAGATACTATTCAGATACAGAAGTATTATTTCAAACATAGAAATAGTACAATGGTGAGTTTCACTTAAAGAAAAGTTCAAAATATTCAAAAAAATTCTGATCTTTATATGCAAACAGAATACAATTTGTTAGAATTTTTGGAATTAGCTAACGCAACAATACAATCCGACAAAAAGTAATCGTAAACTTTCATCAAATGAAAATTTCAAAAGTTTGAAGGCTTGACCGCGATTTTCCATAATTCCATTTTATCCAGACACGCTGCACGTGTAATGTAAATGAAGATTTTAATTGGCCAATATATACGTTTCATTCATTGTCATTTCTCTTTTTAAATCGTGCGAACCAACTGACGTGTGCTATTAAAGAAATAATTTGAAAAATCAATATTCGCTTTCGAAAGTACACATCATGTCTTTGAACGAACACGAACTTTTTATTCACATACATACAGCTTGGTAGCTCTATCCTCTGCGGATTTTTTGCGATTTAAGTTCGAAACTTGCCACTCTATATTCTTTCAAAATGTTTTTATACTTTATTAAAAGTTCATACACGAATCTGTACAAACTATAAATTCGTAGCTCTGTTCTTTTCTTAAGAGGGAAATCTATGAAGTTGTAATCGACTGAATAAAGAAAGCACTTGCAAAGAGAGTCTAGAAAAATTGTTGTAACACGATTTACGATGAAACGCGATTTTATTTCCCGATTGTATAAAACTTATCTATGATTCAATGATGTATTAAGACCTTTAAATTGTTGTGATTACTAAGTTGGAAATTTTTATCAATTGGAAAAATCGAACCTAAGCGGAAGATTTGTTTTCTCCTCTAAATATTGTTCCACGCATTGTTATTATTACTTTCATTTCTTATTACTTCACTTTTTATCATTACAGTTAATACTGTGCTCTACTATACTCGTATACTATATATACTCGCATTTTTGCATATTATCTAAAAGAAAGTGGTTAAGGTGGCCGCTTCGTGATTTTCCATATCACAACAAAGACATCTAGCGATTAATGGTATCATTTGTTGCATCTACTACATTTACAAGTGGGGAAACACGAGTAGATTACACGTAGGGTAACAGTTACGAGATTAAAGAAAATTACGATTCTACAGCCTAAAAGAAGGGAATCGAAAAAAGATCGTAAGGCGACGTCGGCTTGTCATAACGAGCACATGACTGCACATCGTGCGAAAGGACAAATATGCGTATGATTTACGTATATAAATAGAAGAACCTGCTTCGTTTATTTACTTCTGATCTCAAAATGTTAGCGAACAGTGACTTTTTATGATTTTCGTTAGGAGGCCATATTACCCGTACTTTTGCCGATGTTCCAGAAATGTCTTACTTTCATAAAACATAAAAGATAAAATATATTTTGAAATTCAATTAAATTGTCTTCCTTTTACTTTCACATCTCGTATCACAGATAACATTTTACGCAAGAATTCAAAGTATTTTAAGTTTTAAGCGTCAGACTTTAGGAAGAAATATAAAAGTAGGGGAGGGGGGAGCATACTACCACCCTTACCTCTACATTCTATGCATTTTTGAATCTTTAAACTTCGCGCAGACGCATGAATATTTGCAGTCTGGTAATTACCATTCGTGCAATAAAAATCTTTGAAACGTACACTCAGATAGGAAAGAGTAACCGGGCAACCAATTCAAACGATAACTAAATACTTCTTTTTCTAGTACTTTACATTCTATTTTATATTTAAAGTCGCTTTATCGTTATATTTTGCGTTTATGTAAATATATTCTATGCTCTATTGACTAAATTATTATATCTTGTATGTCAATTCTAAGAATACTCGTTTTTACGAATTTGTCGACGAAACTAGCATTGAACAATTTACTCCAAAAACGAAGCGTGCAGTTTCCACGAATGACATTACATTTTAGTGTTGCGATCGTGATGTTCCACTTTCATACTTCGTTTGTATTTTATATTTATCTTCTTACTAATGAACGTCAAGGATGATCATCTCGTGCCTCAAATTATTAATGACCCGCAAATTCTTCGAAGTTTAGTAACCGAGTATATTTAACCAGCGTGATCGTACCATGTATTTTGAATGAATTCCAAGTTATCGTAATATTTTAAAGTTCCGTGATTCCTTATATCCATCGAGAACTCGTTCTACTGATTAAGCTAATTTAAAACCTCGAGGAAAAGCATCGCTTACATTCTCGTTTCACATTTTCCTGAGGTATATTTAAGAAGTACTTATCTTACGTAAATTACGTTTATGTTGCCTGTTACTTTAATTTTATGATCACATATTCACTATTCACATTATGATAATGGCTAATGTATTTGTTAAGAACTACTCACTTTTTACCTCTACTATAGAATTCTGTTTCGTTGAATCTGAGTGTCAAAAGGTGAAATGCAATTTTATACATTCTACGATAATCACCTTGAATACAATCACAGTATTGGAACCTACACAGAGATTTGTTTCATCCATTAAATGTCATAACCAGTACTGTACTCCGGATATTTTGTATGTTTCCGTGTATGGTGTATGTTCGGTGTATTTTTGTGCCTTTGAGTTTTTCACAGATGCATGAACGTCAGAATCTAGTTGAATGTCAACAAACTTCCGATTCAAAGGACATACGTGGTGTTTCGTTTATTATGTCAAAGACTTGCGATATTTTAACATTTCCAATGAAGCAAAAGAAGAGAGAACTTCGAGAACGTATGAAACGTTCATAGAATCGAGCAAAATTTCTGAAAAAGTCGTATAAAATATTCACCCCACAGAGAATCGATCGAAAGCCAAACATTTCTTTCTTTTTTTTTTTTTTTTTTTGACACAATTTTTAGTATTTCTAGAACCACCGAGAAACCCTGAACCCTAAAAATTTGTAATTCTCTCGCACTTTACCGATTCGCCGTGCAAAACCCTCCAGCAGCAAGTGGAAAGGACGAAAAAACTTTATTCAAACAACACTTGCACGAAACACTTGCGGGAATAATATTTTCACGATCATTTTAGTAACGATGTCGCGGCAAAAAGTGGAAAATCGCCGAGGCAAACTTCCCGATAAGTGCAAACGATCTGACCTCCCGTTCAAATGTAAATCGCTTAATTACATGCCCGACAGCGTCGCAGTAAAATTTTACCATTGATAAAAACTCGCTATTATCCAGCCAGGGGCATACGACTCAGGCATTCCCGTCCTAATTGCGCTAATCGATAGCGCTAACAACGTTCGCGAATCCTTAGTCGGTCGAGACCCACGCGAAATAGCTCTGGATATCGTTCCTGTGGATCTTAATTTCGATTATTGAATAACGTCTTCGAGAAACGTCCATGCGGGATAAGACGCTCGAAAGATAACACGCAGCCTGAATTACGATCGTTAATTACGATACGACCGCGTCACGCCTCGTGTGCACAGCAACAGCTGCCCGATCGTTTTTTTCCTGGAAGCTCGAGAAAGTAAAGGGTTCGAAGGAACTACGAATTCTGAGGAAAATCTCCTTTTGGAGGTAGTGTAGTGGTTTTCATAAACGTTCGCACGATGTTATAAATATTACGTTATTATGATTTATATATAGGTGTATATACAGGGTGGTCCGATGATAATTAGCTGTTGAATACTGTATAATCTTGAAATTGTTGTCTTTGGAAATAGGAGAAATCTTTATTAACGAAAGTTGTTCGGTACAGAGGAGGCTATAATATGGCAGCAATAATTTTGCAGCTAAAGTTGGAAGTATTAAGATCACGTCCATTCTTCTAAGTATAATCGTACATTCTTCCATGAATTATTCGATGCATCTCGATATTCGCCGTGAAAAATTATTAACTTACTCATGTCGAGAAAATATTGGTTCGAATGCTATTTTAACTTGGCATTGAAAAAACTTTCCATAATTACTCTTTCGAGTAACCGTGCAGGCAATTGTGTAAAAAGAAATCTGTAGTAGTAACTTTTTTATTTACGAATTAGCTTTGTACCAGAATTCACTCAACCATGCGATATAACATGAAACGTAACGAAACTTGCAACAAATAGGATTGGATTAATAAATCTAGTTAAACTCTCTTTCTCCTTCGTTCTTTGAAATTTCGTTCCATTCCCTTTTATCCATTCATCTGCTATATTTCATACGCTCTCTCACCTTCGAATATTAATCGCGAAAATCAAATAGATTATTTTACGAACAAAGCACCGAGGGTAGCAAAGTAAATTAACGAGGTATAAATTTGAGCGGATACAATAGCGCGTTGAAGCGACCTGAAAGTTTCCACGCGAATTGAACGAACAGTTCTATTTGAAACTCCTTACGGAATTACTTTAAGTAAAGCAGAATCCAGATATCGAGCAAGAAACTCGTTTTACGGCCCTCAAATTAGTTTCACGACCAACGGCAAAACGAAATCAAAGATTTCGTTGCGTTCCCTCTAACAACCCATTAAAACCTGTGCATCGCGAACTTGCCAAAACTCCAATTAAAAACTACGCCAGTGTATCATCAATCACCGGTGATATTATAACGATCAAACTCGCGTAAAAAATTTCCAACTTCGCAAGTTGCGTCATTCTATAAGACTGCTATTCGAACTATAGATCGTATTATTATTTTATATACGAAGTTAGTACAATTGATACAATAGAAAAAAAAGAATAATAATTTGTTTTCAGTTATTTATTTCTCAACGATATTAATAAATAAATTTAATTGTAGGAGCAGAAACAGATCGACGATCGACGTGAAATAACGACCCAAGGATAATTAAAATGATCATTAATAAGTTTGCAGTTAAAAACTCAAAGTGAAAAAAATAGAGTAATTCCAATTAATTCTATATTTAATCCTTTGCACTACGATATACAAATATCTACATTATGTATCATTTTACAACATGTGTTTCATTGATTCTTATTTTATCTTTTTCTTCCCATTTTAGGTACGAAGAAAATGCTTGCAACTGCATAAAGTTTAGTTCCTCAAGTTTATACTTTAATAATAACAAACGTTATTCGTAGAAAGTAAAATAGCTTGAAAATACTGTATTATTTGTTGGAAAATTAGCACAACAAATTGGAAGTGTAAAATTCTTAGGAAATTAAATGTAACTCAAAGAAAATACTTGATTATTTAACGATGAAAACAATTCTCTTCTTTTAGGATTCGGATAATGGGTGGCAGTGGGTTTCAATTTCAAGGAACTTTAGTAAAGTACTGTTTATTATATTGTTTGTTATTAAAAAAAAAAATTAAAATACTTTTCGAACTGTGACATTCTGGTTATAAAATAGTACGATTTTATTAATTCTAGAAAGTAGGTAGTTCACCTTTAGAGTCATTTTGTTTAAATATTTCGAAATTTCTGATCTTTTAGATGTTTCACTTTTCAAATATACCGTAGACAATTCGCAAATTTCAAAGATAAATTTGGCGATAATGTTCCACATAAAATTCCTCGAATGAAGCAATTATGTTTGAACAAATGTGATAAGGAACTTTAAATCTAGTTCAACGGTGATTGCGAGAAGTACAAAACGCGAGACTTTATACTTTCAAAAGAATTTTTTTAATAATCGTGTCTCCTACTGATTTATTTTATTAACTTGCCCAAGTTACATTAGATATGATTCGCGAGTTCTAGGGAAAAATAAATAATTTTACCAATGTCATTTATCTAAAGCAAATTAAAATGACTACGTAAATTATTATTTCTCCAAATATGCAAATTCTTCTATATTCGTGTAGTCAAAGCTATTCGTACTCCCCTGCGTATATTCGGTGAATGCCACTCACACATTTCTCATGACTTGTTCTCTTTTTCGCTTTCATCGCTTTCAAATCTTACACGAACAAAGTTCAGAAATACCTATCTATACAGACACGAATTCGTACACCCATTTTGTTAAATACATATCATCGTTCAAATCACTATCGTAACGTTTCATTCTGTCATTTTATGCACCAAATCAAAATATACCTTTAAAAGATCCCAAAAGACGAAATGTGTACATAAATCCTCAAAAGTCTTCGTACATCCTCTGTGAAAGCTACTTTTCTAAAAATAAAATACTAGAAAAATTCATTGCGATATTAATGCACTTAATACAACGAGAGACGATTAACGATAAGATCTATTTTATTTAATTATTTCTTTTTATCGAGACAATTTTAATCTCCGTAAAAAGATGACTTTTACAACACGTTGTTTATTCCCCCTTGCAAAATGAAATATGCATTAAATGTTGTTATATAAAACTATATATAATTTACTTCGATAAAGATGCCCAATGGAAAGAAAATGTTTCCAATAAAAATGTACGAAGACTTTTGTAGGTGACTGTATAGTAATTGATACTAATTGCTAATTATAAAAAGCTTACCATTTTCCGATTTCGGTGGGACAGGTTCGATTTTCACGGAAGTGGTGGTGGCATGAAGAGAAGTTGAGACTTCGGCAACCTGACAAGGCACGGAAGCCAAAGGTTCCCTCTTTATCAAGCTGTTACCCCCGTTATTATTGCCATTGCAGTTTGCATCTTGCCCGTTCCAAGACGAAGCGACCGGCAACGTTCTGCTACAGCCTGCGTCGGAATGCACCACCTTTGTCTTTCCTAAAATTTGTAAAACGGGTCGACTATAGTCGTATCTTCTCACTTTACTTCTCAAAGGAAACTTTCGTTTAAATATAAGATGTTACACGGAGGAAATGTAAATTCTATCGCCGATACTCATTCACGATGATTCTACATGGAAAAATAGAAAAGATGTAGAATAACATTTTTTTCATTTGAAGCCACGTTTCCGAGAGTATCTAATTTGAAAATTTCTCAAGTTCGCGCGTATCGACATATCGAGCAAACGAGTTTTTGATTAAACGAGTCGGAATGTCTTGAAAACGACACCGTGAAAGAAAAAAATGTTGCAAACTCGATTTTCTTGGAAACGAGACGTCGTATGAAATGGATAGTTTTACTCTATTTATCTCTGAACTTTTTTTTCCTTTGTGTTTTCACGTAATAATTTTATTTATTTTTTTCGCATAGAATCAGCCCTTTCTCGATTGTACCATTATTACTGAGACATTCTGTATAGCGATTACGATTATTTAAAACTTTATTACCCTCGCTATTGCGATGAATTTACTGGAAGGAAGTTGCGTCATTTAAATAGAGATTTGTTTCACTTGTTAAACATTATCGCGGATATTCTACTTTAGATACTTGCAGATTCTTTTACATACTGTAACGTATAGTTTGTTCATTTTTTTTTTTGTTTGAAATATCCGCAGTCTACTTATCACGAATCTTTCTACTTTGCTGATGACCATTTAAAATACATTTTGCTAATTCAATCCTTATCTACGTGTTAATACGTTCATCGTCGTATATTTAATAAATATTTCTTTTAAGAAGTAATTTCACAACTTACAGAATGAAATTCAAATGGTCTTAAATATAATAGGACGAAAGGCAGGTGATTTTATTTTTATTAGTACCATTTATTAATATCAATTAAAAGTTTCACAACTACCGAAACAACCTTATAAAAATATCTGTTAAGAAACAAGTATTATATTGAATAATAAGTTCGTTCAACCATCAGTGGTATATTGAGGAAACATTAGAATACAGGTTGGAAAATTAATGATAATATTAAATATGTTATAAAAATATGAAGCATATACACAAAAATTTGAAGGGGAAAAATACCAGGATTTCGAATAGCTTTGACGAAATTAAATTTCTTTGCATTTAAAACGAAATGAAAACCATGTGCAATATTTTAAACTCGCATAAATTAACTGAGAAAATTTGCTAGATTAACAGGACATTGTGTTCTGATATCCATCTCTTTCGAACGATTAATTATATTAAATAAATAAAAGGAATTTTCAAAGAGTTCAAAGAAAACTTGATCTTCTGAATCTGAATAAAATGGATATTTTATTGTGAAATTTTGTGAGACGCCAGATTGCACGTTTTTTTTAACTATGCGACAAAAGTTCCTACAATTTGCTTTGAATACGTGACTTCGTCTAACCTTTTTCAACATTTTAATTTAAATTTGAGCGAATTCTCTTCACAAGAAATTATTAAACAATTTAAGAACAAATGTTTTAATAAAAAAAATAAGGAGTTATACAGTAAAGGAGTAAGTATTTTAATATTATTTAACAAGCTTACAGAAAACAAATTAGACAAAATAATATATACATTCTTCGTTGTGAATTTTCTACATCTGAAAATAATGATATTAGATGCTCTTTCAAGTAAATGCAAACGAACTTATTACACACTTATAACACACTACCTCCTATTAACGTCACCATTAATAACACATTTCATATCTTCCTATTAATACAACACAATAGATACTTAAACTGCACGTTAACGTCCCCTCCCTGGCTCCATTCACTTCGATTCAAACGCATCCATCCACGAATCAAAAAAAAAAAAAAAAGAAAGAAGCAGAAGAAAAAAAACAAAAATTCCAGCCTCACAATTTAACAACCATTACCCACACAACACTCGTTCCGCGCAAAGCACAATTCAACCGTCACAATAATATTCAACGCACACCAGCGCCCCTTTCCTCGCGCCATCCACTTCCGTTCCGTCGAATTTCCAGCGGGCGCCGCGTTTAAAAAACACTCGGCCGATCCTCTCGCGTCTCGCGATCGTCGGGACAAAAGGGATTCGCAACGAGGTCAATAGCTGCGTGAGTAACGCCGACATTAATTCCACGGGCAACGGTCTCTATCGCGGGGACCAACGGGGGGAAAAAAAAGGACGATCTTGATTTTATCGTTTGATTAAAGCTCGATTCACACTAGTGACCGCGGTACGGTCAGATAACGGCGAGTCAGGCATCGATCAAAATCGCTTACACGTGCGCGTAATCCAATGAGAGTATTCGCTGTAATAATTCAAATGAAAATCTGTTGACCGTGGCGTCGGTTTGTTAGCGATGAAAAGGCCGCGGTCAACGCACGAAAAGGAACACGGAGGGCGAGCGTTTAATTCGATGTATCGAGGACCATCGTTTCTTTGCAATAACTTGTAACGCAATATTAAAATGCTCGATTAAAATTAACGCGATTTTCATTAAAAGTATAGTCAAAAAACGATATTGTTGCTTGTTCGAGCGAACGAATAAAAATGAGAGAGATTGCGACGAGATTTGATTGTTTCTGCTCGTTTCAATGTGAACGCGTCGGTGAAATCCTAGATTTTGATTGATCGTGATCTGGCCGTACGTTTGACCGTTAGTATGAATCAGGCTTTAAGCTGGTGATCAAAGCTGGACGCGGCACGGTGTGCAAGGTTAGTGTAAACTGCAAACCGACGAACAATATTTGGCCCGGCAAGTTTTGTACCGAAAGATTACAAATATTTGATGGCTCTTGATGACCGAATACAGGTCGTCAAACAGTCAAAAATAATCAATTTCTGAATGCATGTAATCCGGCCGTTTCAAGCCAAACAATATGAATTGGCGCGAATTGGTAAAAATTTCACTGCTATTTTGTATGTGGTTCTAATTTAACCCTTTGGTTTCTATAAAAATCAAGCGTTACATCGTGCAGTCTTCTCTGTGATTTAATTCTCAAATTCACGAACACCGTAAAAATTGTATAACGCGCAACACGGTTTAAACATCACCTTCTACAACAACCATAGGAAACGTTAAATTAGAAATCAAGACCATTCAATTGTACTATTGTACTCTTTAAGACGACGAAGATCATAGATATCGTTCCTTTTAAATAATCGTTACGGATAAATCACAATCCGATTAGTAGATCCTTGAGAATGTAGAAACTTGGAAAACGAAGCAAAACCTACGATAATGGAGAACGATAAAAATTATGAGCTTTCTCTCAGCCAGACAGCCATTGTCAAACACTGTGTAGAATATTCGGCGCAGACGACTGGGTAATATTCAACCGAACGTTGATAAATATTTAACATCGATTACAAAAATCAGTTGAACGAAGTAAACAAAGGTAAGCGCGAGAAAGCATAAAAACCGCTGCAGCAGTCTGGCACGCCAAAATTCAATTTTGATAGCGGCGCGGATGCATAAAAATCTCAATAATGGAATATCTATTTCGCCGAAAGATATCAAAATTGAGAGTAAACTATAGAGTAAAACTAGAGAGTAGAAAATCCCACGAAACTAACAAAAATTAGTTTTTCTCGGGCACGATAACTTCGTCCTGTTGGATCGTTGAAATGTCATGTCGCGATATCAACATTTATGGGGGCTGGACGCGCAACGTGTAAAGTTCGCGTGAACGTCGTACAGACGTTCAGCTTGGCTCGTTCACCGCCTATGAAAACATTTATATCGTCCAGCACTTTCTGACACAACACAAAGTAAAGGGAATTATGGCCAGCGAGCGCGTTCTTTCCGCTATTGTTTCCGAGGAGCTTCGTCGCGTCGTTCCGCGCCGCGCTCTTTGTGCTCACCTCGAGCAACACGACCAATAACTTCTCGGCTGGAACGAGACTTTTATGGACCAGATTCGCGATTTGGCCAGCTTTAGTGTAACTTTGCTTAACGATTAAAGCGTATCGAGGTTCCGTTTACTTTTATTTAGATTAGGTTTAGATTTCGATTAGGTGGCGCTATCTTGGACTTCGATGTCAGTGGTTTTAGGGATGCTCGATAAAGTATCTAATCTAGAAATTGTGTGGTGAGAAAATGTAATGATCTGTGTAATGCTGTATCGTGTATAATGTACCTGAATGAACCTATTCAACGATTTTTAAATTCTTTTTCATTCGGCGTATTCTTTCCTCTATGATGTTCCAGTGTAATATTAGCTTTCATTCGTTCCTTTGGAAGGTTAATAGACGTATTTGAGTTAAACGACGATACAAGGAATTCCTTTAACGTCACAAGCCCAAAGACTTATTTCAGAGTCCAATAATTTTAGACGGTGGTGTTTACGCGTGTTGGAAGGAGAAGAAGGAGCAAAGGATGAAACAAGGCAGTGCTGCCACGAAGCTGTAACCTATTTACGCGTTAACTAGAATCCAGAACGCTAATCTCGTTACTCGTCATGCGTCGGGGCGGAGGACGAGTGTAACTTAAACCCGGCCGCAAGGTACTCGGTGCCGCGTTAATTCGACAATTGAAGGATTTGCCGGGAGAGCGATTTAACTCTCCGCCAAACGCGATGTTAAGTATTTAAAGCGACCGTGCATCGCTTCGAAATCAGAGGATTTTCGTCGATTCGTCGATTTCGAGGTTGCAGAAGTTGGCAAATTTCTGATTTATTTATTTTTCCCTGCAAGAGATTTTTCTAGGTTTTTCGTTATATTAATTAATTGGCAAAATATAGCGCGTTCTTAAAGAAAACTGTGGAGAAATTCGTTGAATCGATTTTATCGTAAATAATTGTCATTAACTAACTGGGTGAGAATCGTAACGATAGCGAGTTAGTTCATTGATATTTCTCATAAACTAATTCATCAAATCTCACAATAATAAATTTTACGTTTGTTACCGTAAGAAATTTATTGTATTTTTTTCAAGTCACGAAATCTTATCGCAGGTGAGAGTGAAGTTATAATCGAATATTTATTCATTTATAGGATTTATAAATTTTAGTATACAAAGATGCACAAACTGCGTACAGTTCATAAGATCTGTTATAATATATACAAGGTAAGATGAACTTTTATTTAGGATCAATTTTTCTGAATTGAAATACAGTAATTAAATTATACTTGCAACAAATAATCTAAATTATAGTACTCGCAGTAGATAAAATCACGAATTTAGCAAATAAGATATCTTTACTTGGAATTTATTTAATACAAATAAATTGTATAAATTTCTCGAATTGTTCAAATTTTATGGGTCATTACATTAATATTTTGTAGCGAATGAGAAATTATTTGGGCACTCGTTTAAATCTTATTCTTGTTTGGAAAATTTACTAAAGTACATATATTTACAATAATTGTTTTCCAATACGAGTTTACAATGAGACTCCTAGATATTTTAATCGATAATATCATATTTCGTAATGAAAGAGGAATTTTTTAAATTTATGTAGATCGTAAATTTCTTGAAAGAGGAAGCACGCGATGTGTACTTCCAATGTATTGCATGCTATTGTACATTTTAATATAAATAAACTGCTTTTGTTTTTGCAAATACGAGAATTATATTAATTTATTAATGCTGTAATTTCACTTGATAACATCGTATCCTTCAACGAGTCAGATATTTCGATCCATTTATATCGCATACCTTTTTCCGAACAAATATAATTGACGAGTGTTTATCGCATATTACTTAATCCACTTTACAAATAATTTCATTTTTTTATTTCGTTGAACGTTTTTTTGTATCAATACAGAATTAACTACGCGTAAATGAATATTACACCACGAAGAATTAAATTTTATAATAGAGGTCTATAGTATATCTTGTATTTTATGGACAAACGTATAATTTCCATTTTCCACTTTCTTATGTAAAGAAACGATTGTTAATCGCAATAAACTTTTGACTAAAAAAAAAAAAGTTGATCCAATCAAAAAGAAGGGCATAAAAATCATTCTCAATATCGTGGAATATTTTTTTTTACACGCCGCAGCATATTGAATTTCAATTAAATTAAAAAGTCATCGATAGGTGTATGATACGTTATCCAATAAATGAATAACTTGGAAATTTCAATCGCGGTATTATCAATGAACTTTTTCACAAAAAATTAAACTCCCTTTATTGTCTCGTTTTCCAATTCAATTCATCAATTGAAATTGAAAATTTTATTCAACGCCGCCCTTCGAAAATTCCCTCGACAAACGCCGCCAATTGATAAGCGTTAAATGAAGTAAAAGCGAAGCTATTTATTTATTTCTTTTTTTTCATTTCCACCTTCGCTCGCTAGTTTGATCCTCTTCGATGAATAATATTGATAAAATAATCTGTATGCATCGGACGGAACAGCATAGAAACGAAGGCGAAACAGTCTATTCAACTAGAATTGATTTTCACGCCAAACTGCAATCCTCAATTATTCATCGGTTTACACCGGTATTTTACAGTTAAACTGATTTTCAATCTCATAATACGATTATCGATCGCTCGTTCGAAGTTTTCCTCTTTTTGTAGTAAGACGTACAGAATTATTGTCGTTCCCTTTATAAAAGATAGTCGCATACGAAGATAATTCTCGCAAATTTTCAGAGGTATGAAGCTTTTAGAATAAAGAAACGAAGAGATCGTTGGAACGAATAATTCATTATTAAACATTAGATTATTTCAAGGTTTTATATAGAAAATTGAATGGCAGACAAAACGTTGTATGTTAAACTTGATAAGTTTACATGCAAAATTTGTGGATTCGATATGCTCTCCGTGGAAATTAAATTAACTTCGATCAAATAATTTATTGAAATCTTCATTTCCAAGAAATAAATCGGCTTATAATGTCAATATTTTAACAACTAAATAATTAACAATATGAAATTTGTGGGCAAAGCATGAACTTTGAAAATGATGATGTGTTTCCTTGAAGAAATGTATTTGCTAAAAAGAAACTATCAGTAAGTTTTCAATTTGTCTTTCAAATAATTCCCTATTAATGTTATTGATATATCTATTATTTTTTCAAATACATTAGACTATACTATCTCCAATATAAAAATTCACTATCTAAAACTGATTTTGATAAAATTAATGTTGAAAGAAGCCTAATAACATACTCCGTCTTTCTTCTACATCCACTAATAAATATTATCATCGTAATTCAAAGAAATCATTATTAGTGTATCTAATTATTATTTTGTCAAATTTCTCAAGACTACTATGTTTCTAAAATAGATCAAACTAATTATCTGCTGCTTTCCTAGTTATAAATCAAAGTGTTCCGGAAATAATGTCTTCGCAGAGATTTAAACGTCTTCAATAAAAATTAAATCAATATCACAACGCATAACTCTAAAACCTAACCACAGAAAAATTGCACACAAAAATCATACTGCGTTCAAAGAATCCACAATGACCGTCAATAAATAGCGAACGATGTTAAGTAGATCAACACATTTGAAAAAAAAAAAAAAGGAGAAGATGAAAGATACTATGATTGAGTTCATGGTCGACAAAGTCAAAGGACGAAGAGCCGGCGGCTCGCGACGCTCGCTCTCAACTTCTCATCTGGCAACCGTCGGATCACGAGCTAATCCTTTCAGCCGTGCACGTTGTCTTCATCGACGTTTCTCAAACAAACGCGTTCTCCGCGAACAGTTCGCCGATGGAAAGCAACTGCCGTTATCCTCTCCGTTTTCCCAGCCATTCTGTTACATCCACTCGAAAGGGAACATATACGACAATTCGAACGATTCGAGTTAAAATTTTCCAACTCTCAGAGAGACAAGAGAATATTTAAGAAGAAAAAAAAATGATAAGAAGCAACCGACGTTAGACGGTGTAGAATAATTTCTATAAAACCAATGTAGACACTATACATTCTGATAAGACACGATCAAATTGTAATTTCTCAAATTAGGATCCAGGAGACTCGAGGAGAGTAGAAGCATGGAATCAGTTCATTTCCTCGAGAGAAAATCACACGTGAATTATGCAGCATCGCATTAACGATGGAACATCTCATTGTCCAATGTAAGAATCTAACGATAGCAATTCGATGTAAAAAGCGCCGTTGAGGAGAATTTAAAGGATAAATATATCAGAAATTAACATAAGGATTATTAAATTACGTAAAAAGATTGAACCAATGCCTTATATTTCCCTTACTTGAATAATCTTGCAGTGACTGATAATGATTATAATCGTATGGTGTCGTATCCGTAGAACAGAGGGGATGAAAGAGAATTTCAGGTAATTACATTTACACCCTGTTCAAATTCTCGTAACATGATTAACGTAAGAACAGTCTTTGTCATTTTCCATGTCTAATTTTGTTAAAATATAAATAAAATTGCTTCGTCTACACGGGCTGTTAAGTTCAAAGGCGAGTCAAGTGTTTTATTTATATTAATATCATTTAATTTATTATTAATCAATATTAATTTATAAAATAATTTTGTCGTAAATCGTGACGTATTAATTGTTTCAAACTGGTTCTCTTAATTTAATCAAAAACCGACATTACGTTCCCGCCAACTTAGTACAATCGTAAATTTTCATTTCTTGCATCGCCACATAATAATTTACGCGAACGGTTGATGCAACTATAATTAGAGAAAAAGGAAAAAATGCTTCTTTTTTCGTAGATTTTAACGTCGCATCAGCCGCGCGTATGCGGTTATTAGACGACAACGAAGATTGAAAATATTACGGGAATTAAATCCTGTTATACAACACCGTGTCATTTAAAACGACACGACGAGATTGAAATTTGTTTTCCGTTACTGAAATTTTCTTTTAGAGTTTCTCTGATGTGGAATTTGCAACGGGGCTTTTTATATTTATTGCAGTTGAAAAGAATGCGTTTAACGGTAATATTCGACAATCGCAAATATCGGAAGTTGTTGTCAGATTTAGAATGAAATGTGCACACGTAAATCTAAATTCGTTTAATATCGTTTGTCGCTTATGGTGGATATTTAGAGCAGTCAGATCTTCGCCGAGCAATTCTTCGTAACTTAATGGTTCTGTAAACAGGTGGGATTAGAAAAATCGAAAAGAGAAAACCGAGGGAAACGACGATCGAGGAAAAATTTCTTCGCGCGTGCTGCTCGACGACTTCTGCGAGAAAAAATCGAGAAAATCACACTTCTCGAGGCGACGCCATGTGTTTCATCGAGGAAAATGAGACGAAAGTCGACGCGGAAATTTCGTTCCGTTGAAATTAATTCAGCGTTCTGTGGCGAGCCGTGCCGAAGCTACGAAAATTATACAGGTATTTAAAATATACGTGCGCCGGAATATGGATAGCTCGTTTAAGTACCGAGCCGGCGGCCTTTCACGCGTTCAACCTTTTGAATAAATGAAACCATAATTTACCGACCATAAAACCGGCCGACCGATGCTAATACTCCGCGAATTAAAAACTTATTAAGACGAGTTCCCGCGCGATTTCACGCCGCGACGTCGACCTCTTCGCGAATCGATCGTCGGTCAAATTAATTTCAATCGATCGTTAAAGTCACTCGCGATAGAACGTTTACCTACCGCCCCGCTTGTCTCGGAAAATTAACGATGGAAAATTATCCTGCAATTGTTTGTTGATTTTTCAAGGTGGCACGAATTTCGCGTTCCGAACAGATTAGCGTGATTACATATGGCGAATTTCGTTTGAAAATCGGCGGAAAGCAACGAAGATTTTATTTGAAATAATCAAAGTGTTATTTTTCCTGGCCGAGAAAAAATAATGTTTGATTTTAAACTCTTGTTCGAATAGTTTTTCAATTATTGGTGCGTTTGTCTGGTCGAATATTGCAAATCGCAGAAACCAAGAAACTTGAGAGCTGATGGTAAATCTTGTTTGGAAATCAGTAAGAAGAAACGATGGTTTTGTTTGAAATGAGGAAAGTTTTGTTTTTGTGATTGGGAAGAATCTCAAATTAATTGAGGATTTATTGATGAGTTTGATTGCGTGGTTGAAAACGGAAAACCGAAGAGATCAAGAAATTTTAGAGTTTGACGTATAAAGTGTGAAAACGGGGAAAAAGAAATAACGTAAAGTTTTGTTTGAAGTAATGCAGGAGTGATTGCAGAGTGTTTTTCGTAATTCAAAAGTGTCTCGTCGAGATAATTTTAATTTTTTAATTATTGTTGAGTTTAATTGTGTAATTGGAGATTAGAAATCGAAGTGACCGAGTCGTTTACAACTTGATTAATTTTATTTAAAAACGGAGGAGAGAAAGCAACGAAAGATTTACTTTTATGATCGATGAAAATCTTATTACAATAATTTTGATTTGTTGAATTTGTTCGCGATGGAACGAGAACGAGTGCACTCAATACGGTGTAAGCGTTGGATAAATTTGCTGTGCATTTTTGGGGTTTGAAGTCGAAATTATCAAGAAATTCAGAGTTTGATATATGAATTTTAATTAAATGGTTGGTGAATGAATCAATTGAACGCGAAAGTAATAATACAGTAGTTCCGTATAAATGTTTACGTTGACCTGTTTATTATGAATACTAAATACACGAATGTTAATTATCATGTAACCAACTACTACCTAATACTAACTAATAACTAACTGTGTTTCTGACATTATTATTCGAAATAAGTAAATGATTGTTTTGATAAAATAATAATTCAATCAAAAACGACGACATCTATATCTTGAGTAATTTGACAAATTTGAAGAGCTTAAAAAGCAACGTGGTACAAATTTATGATTTTCAGTTTAAATCTATTTATTAATAGCAGAGATCAAAAATGAATTATTTAGAGTTTCATAATATATTTTTGGAAAATCAAATTTTGCTGGAAATTTCTTCCAACATATATTTATCTGCATATTCTTTATTCTGTTTTTCTCTCTTTATTTATATTATTGTTCTTTCATTAGTACGATTAAGATTCAAAATAATTATGTACTTGTTTTATCAAGTCAAAGCAATTAAGATTATTTTTGATAACATTTCACGTAATTACGAACGTCTCTTCGAGTCGGCTTTTTATCCGCATTCTCCGATATATAATCGTATTTCTTTGCTTATGTTAGCCGGATAATTAAAAACAATATCTGGCTCGGTTTTTAAATTGCACGGTTAACGAACGCGTACACGAAGTTTTATTACTTGCTCTCATTTCTTTTCCACATTGCTTAACCTAGATGATATGCATAACTGAAAAATTTAATGGTACCTAAAGCGATTATTAAGAATTCCTCCACATGCAAATGCATGATAATCACTTAGGAATAAACCCGGTTAAAACACACTGTTTTAATAGCTGTTTTGAACTTTGCAAATGCTTTTGTCGTGTTTATTTATAGTTAGCCATGGCTACGAATTACCTACTTGCATAGATATATAATTATGTAAAATTCTTTTTAATATTTTGTTGGCAGAGTATGAAACTTACTCACATAGTATTAATTATTTTACTAGAGAAAGAAATTTTCTAGTTATTTTAAGCTGTACTCTTCGCGTAGCTTTAATATTTTTTAAATTAAGGTGAATATTGTTCTACATCGTGTTTTGCGCACTCTGGCAAAATATGAAAATTTTAATTTGATTAAAAGCATACGTATCAAGCTAATGCATATCTTGTAATATATCTTATAATAATATCTGTAATATATCTTATAATATACGTTGGTTAATATTTATTAGCCATATTGTGTATATCAAATTTTACACCAAAATTTGTTAAAGACAGATGTATATATATCATTGTCAAACATTTGTTATAGAAAAGATAACGACCTAAAGGCTTGAAAAATTTTCGAGTAATTATTAATTCTAAAATTATATTAGCTTAGACAGTTAATATATCTCTATTTTTAATCTAATTATTATTATAATATCCTGTCGAGATTTCTTTCTTTCATAATTCTGTGCGATCTTCGTAAAATATATTTCTATTCAGTGAATAATTTTTCACAAATATTTCATTAAAATCTTATCTTAATTTACAATTTATTCCTGGATAAACTTGTTTTCAATTACTTTACTAAAGTAGTTAAATTTGCAGAACAGAAAACATCCTAGAAGCTTAATCGTTGCACGACACCTTAAATTTTTTAGATGAAACCACAACCGAAAACAAGTCTAAAATTGTTTTTATAAAGTTGTCGGAAGCATAAATAATTAAATTTACAAAAACATTTACAAATTTGAAAAAACGTAAGTTTAGTAAATACTTGTATGAAAGGAAATCATCAAATTCACAGTATCTTCTAAATTATAATTCTACGAAGTAGAAACCTTCTCTACAGTCTCGGTAAAGCCATACTAAATCTACAATCCTCTTTACAAAGCACAAAATGTCTATGTAAGAGAAAACCGCACAATTCACATAAAAAATATTCTTCAAAGTAAGAACTTTCATACTATAAACGTTGCGCACAAAGTTAAAGTTGCTTTCAAAAACATTACGACTATAATTTCCTTTAAAAGACGTACTCTATAATTCGCTCTATGAACAAACCTATCGCACAATAGTTATATTCATAACTGTCACATAAAACCTGTTAAAAGGTAATCAAAATAAATTCGCACGAACTACCGATCAATCACGAAAATTTAGCTTACTGATTAGCCCTAATAACGGGGACGAAGCCTGTCTCCGCGATGTCCGTCGATCACGTTACGAAAAATTGGCTAGATCGCTGGTCGAAGCCTCCCATTGGGAGAACTCATCAGTTTCTCGGTATTTCGTGCAATTTACTCAACGCGTGGGTAACGAGTTTTGGCCTACAAAAGTCGTCGCGGTCGTTCTTCGAACAAGTAGCCCGCCGTGGGAAGCGTCGCCGACTGGGCCACGTGGTGGACAGGAATGAATCATGAAAACGAAGCGTAAAACTGGCTCGTCGGGGGATACCAAAGAGAAACTGCCGGAGAGACCAGTCGGTTCTTACAGTAAATATAGAAGCGGGAGAATCTTGCGTAAGCTTGTCCCTCTCTTTCTCTCTCTTTCCTCATTTTCTTGTCTCACCTCAACGTTTCCTTCTTTAACTAACGTACAACCCTCTTTCAACCTTCTCCTTTCATCCGTCTCTACCTCTCCACGCTTTTTTGTCTCCTCTTTTTTGACTCCTCTTTTTTGACTCCTCCTCCTCCGCCTCCGCCTCCTCCCCCTCCTTCTCCTCCTCTACCACTTCTTTTTTCTTCCGTCCCTTCGTTTTTTACTCATCCCCCCTTCCTTCTCTTTCATCCTCTTCGTCCCTTCTATTTATCCTTCTCTACTCCTTCGATTTCGTCGTTTTCTTCCTCGACCCCTACCCCTTCTTATACAGGGTGTCACGGAATATGTGGGTAGCATTTATGGGGTTGATTCGAGATCAAAGAAAAGATTGGATGGAAAGAGTTCGTGTACAAAAATGTTATCGGAAGCTTAATTTTCAGATTAGAAATGATTCTGCTTTACGGTAGAAATGTGCTGGCATTAATGAATCAGTCGGTGAACCTTTCTCTCCGTCTCATTCGCGCTTCGAGTTTCATACAAATGACGTACAGTCGCTTGCTTGTAAAGATATTTTATGAATATGCCACGTGCCTTGTACGAAACATTCTGGAATTTCATTAACGTCGTAACGACATTCGGCTATGACGATTATATCGGTCAAGTTTGAAACATACCTGAAAATGTACGTTACATAGAAGAAACTTTTTTCACAGAGGTCATAAAGGTGCATGTATATTTAAAGAAACAATTACTTATTATATTAATAAGTTTAAATATTCAGTGGAACCATCTTCAGTATTTATGACGTGTGATATATTTTTACTAAATATACGTTTGTAGGAAATCTCTTGCAATTACTATGTGTGTGCATCCCTGACAAACAAAAACGACATTTCATGTTTCGATCTATTACATAATTTTGGCATTTTTATTGCAACGTTCAACTTATAGATTCATTACAGATTGAGCTCTTAAACGAGGACTCACGATTTCCTAATAGTTTGTCACAGGTTTTAATAATAATAATTTTTCTGTAAGTGTGCTGATACTTGCGAGAGTTCCAGATTTTGCTTTCAGATTTTACCAACACATAGAATCATGATAGCCGTGTCTCGTCATAGTGCTAATGAAATTTCAAAATCTTTTATATAGTACACACAACATACCAACGTATCACAGTTTCTTATGGTACGTGCTGAAACGTTCAAAACGTTCGTTGGCCGCCGTAGAATATAAGTAGGATTTCGACTGTTACATTAAAACGAGAAACACGAAGAATACGAATGAGCTGGAAGAAAGGTTCGTCTGCTGATTTCTTATGCTGATATGTTTCTAACGAAAAACAGCGTTGCACATAACTCGAAAAATAAGCCTTAAACGACATTCTTGTTAATGGGCATTTTTCATCGTTTCGGTACCTACGATCGATCTTATAAATTGAGAGCTTAAAAGCCAATAAATACGAGTCAGTCGTTCGTTAAGAAGATTTATGTCGAGCGCAAATAGCTTTTCATTGCCAAATCCTTCAACCGACGATCCGATCCTATCTAATTCAGGATTCGCGACTCCTGTAGCTATATCGAAACGATTATATTCGTAATCAATAAACCGTTCCAGCAACTGAAACCTTTGGCAACGAACAAATAAATATTATAAACTATAAACATACCCACGATATAAGACATTTTTAACGTAACACTGACTTACACCGATTCGCTCCTGTGCCCTCGAAATTTCCCTACATATTTCGTGACACCCTGTATTCTCTCGTCCCGTCTCCCTCTTTTTCTCCCTATTTTACTTCTTTACTCCTTCAACTTGCCTTTCCAACTCACGACCATTCCCTCCTTGCTTCTCCGTGTGGTTCGTGTGTCTGTTTCAGCCTGTCGTTCTCCGACGCTTTTGCCCTCTCTCTGTCGCGTCCGACCAACCCGCAACCGCCTCTTTCCCCTGCTGCCGACTCCAAACACGACTTCGTGTTGCGGAACGCCCGGAGGGAGTCGCTGCAAGGTCGTCAATTGCATCAGCGACGGTAGCTCTGCACGCTTCCTGCTTCTCTTCTTGCCCGCGCGCCACACCGCTCACGGATCGTGTTCGACGACGACCAACCGATTTCGAGTTCGTTCCAGTCGACTCTATTTAGACGATCGACCGCGAAAATCTGAACGAAACAATCGTCCTTTCGATGCTTCGTACGAGAAGGTATCATGATTTGTTCTTGCCCGCGCGCCACATCGCTCGCGGACTGTGTTCGACGACGACCAACCGATTTCGAGTTCGTCCCAATCGATTCTATTTAGGCGACCAACCGCGCAAACCTCGTCGAAACACTCGTGCTTTCGATGCTCCATTAGAGGAGATATCATGATCTGTTGGATAGTTGCGGCATTGTATAGTTGTTCTGGGGTGATGTTCCGAGCTAGAGCAAGTTAATCGATCTAGTGATGATTACGTGGATTGGGTAAACGACTTATGGTCGATGGTTGGAAACGAGTTAATAGAAAAGGAAATTTTTAAGTTGAGAAGAGAGTTTACTTTTTTCTTATTTCTTTTTTTTTTTTCTTTTGGCGTTATTCTGGCGAGTAATTTGTTGGGCGATGATCGATGGTGGTTTGAGTGGTGCGGTAGAGCGAGGTAGATTTGAGGATTGCGATCGATTGGTTTGATTAAGAAGTTTGGTTGTCTTGATTTAGGCGTTGAGAAATTGAAAAGTTCATAGAGATAAGGCCAGACAAGTTCGATATTTCAATTGCATTATATTTATTGGAAGGAAAAGGGAGGTGTAGGTTTGATATTCAAGAGCGCAAATGTTTGTTATTACGAACGTTATTTGACTACGAATTTATAGCACGGTTGAAACAGTGGCTTGACGACTGTGAGATGCTTTCCGTTGATTTACTCAAGTTATTGCAGCAACCTCTTCAACGTGGTTTGGATAGTTTGCGTGAAATGTGAGTTTGAATAAGGATTTGCTTATCGTTTAAATTTGGAATCTTTAAACAGCGTGGTCCGAAAATAAAACGGTGTAATACTACAAATTTCACGTCTTAAATGCCACTGCACGTAACATAGATCTTAACATTTATTTTTCTATAAAAAGCCAAGAAAGAGAGAGAGAGAGAGAATGTACATGCTTTTATATTTGTGTCTTTTAGAAGTGGCGTTGAAAGTCTTTGTTATAAATGATTTTCAATTCTAGTTATTTAACTCGTACGCGCAGTTCGAAAGCTTACAAGTTACCCTTGCAGCATTCTTTAGGTCGTTTCCTGCTCGATCGTGTTTTTCCATTATTAAAAAATTTCATGTTAAACTTCTCTTTCGAACGCTAAAAATTTGTAAATGCAGCTAAAAGAAGCACGAGTAAGAAAGTGTCATTCGATGTTGCGGAGATGTACAGCTGAAATTGCACCGTATAAATCAATAATAACAATTAAGGATCGAAACCAATCGTTGAGGAATTTGATGTGGATGTTTCAAGTTGGACGTAAAGTTTGACACGTGATGATCGATTTATTGATAGTCATATGATCGCATTTTTGAAAGTGGCTGTTATCAGCATGGATTAATTACTCCTGGATTTAGCTTAGATATTCTAAACTATGGTAGAAGCACATACGGAGCTTTGTACATTTAAGCTATTAACAGTTCGGTGGTGGTATTTTGTAAAGTAGCTCTTTATCGTGGTTAAAGATCCAGTTACCAACCTTTTCGACACGATGAATTTACATATTCGATATTCCAAACTAAATTTACGTAAAGCTTTAATGTTAGAAAATAAGCAACTCGCTGCTAGATTAACTCTTGAAAGCTATCGTCAAAGAAAATTAAATCGATGCTATTACGGATAAAATTTAACTAATCTTTTTCACTTTAGATCAATAAAGATCGATGGAATTAAACGAACGCACTTAAAATGTTCCATCGCGTATACGATATTAAATAAAACATAGAAAGATTGTTATCGGCGATGGTTACAATTAACATTGCAATAGTATTTACGTGTGGTGGAATTTTGGAGATTAATTTTGCTAATATTTTGACAACTATGCGTGAGCGATTAAAAATTACTACGAACGATACTTAAATGTTTCCAATTGAAATTTCTTGCTTAAATGTTTTACTCGTTCGTCTACCAATTTCATTAGATTGATAATTAAAATATGTAAATAAGATAGTCTAACGGAACTTCAATTGAGGGGCAACAATTTGTTCATGCTCGCTCGAGCTGAAAATACTGTTATCGATCACTTGCAGTTCATTGCTGTTGAATTTGATTTAAACGCCTTAAATTTCTCTAGAAAGTTATACGGAACTTTAATAGTCATACAAGTTCAGTTGCAGTTTGTCTATGTGTTCATGTTGGACTTGGAATTAATGGCTTCCGTTCAATGTTATAAAGCTATTCGAAACTCCTATTACTTATCTATTAAATGGTAAAGTAGTTTTCGCAAACCATCTTTGTTTACGAATATTATGATCAAATCATTGTTTCTTCTCTACCTCCATCACTCTTCAATAATAACATTCGTGCTCCAATTCAAGCTACTATAGATTGAAAACAATTTCACACACACACACACACGCGCGCGCGCGCGCACATACACAATTCATATCTGACATTAAGTATCATTTTTTTTTATAACTGATTATTCGAAAAATTTTTATCAGAATGAAGTTCTATTACGCATCTGAAATTGCAGGTGGCTTGTTTACGATAAATTTCAATTAAATAACACAACTCTCAATTTATATAAATTGCTGTTCTCTGTCGGATCGATTAAGTGCAGCAATTAAAGAGAAATATTTGGGACTGGTCAATAATTTGTTTTTTAACAAGTTGATACTAGACTTGAATCTGTCAGTGAAGAGTATGCAAAAATCGTCGAATTAGTCCAATTTGCCCAACAGAACGCTATCAGACTATCGTTCGTTGAAACATTTGCAAAGTATCTGTAATCGTAAGAAACTGAAGAAACTAGATGTCTGCGCAGTAACGCGTGTGATCAATTTATTGCCAGGGATGACGAATAATTTGTCCAAAAAGAATTACAATGAAAATCATTAACCCTTAAATTTTAGATACTGAAACGAAAAGCCACCGAAAGATACGATACTAGCAACGAAACCATATACGAATATTATTGAAAATCGTAAAAAGAAACTAATTTATATATTATTTTGACATAAATATCGACATGCGTTGGAATAATAAATATTTTACAAAAGTCAGTGATACGGTGAATCAGGGACGCAAAAGTGATTCCCGTGATTTGAAAAAGAATGATTTGTCACAATCGTGTAAATATGTATGTACTTCAATTTCTTCCAGCTTCGCGATACAAGATTTAAGTAGACGAAGAGAGAGCAACGAGGAAAGTATTAGGAAATCTTGGACTTCGTTTTCGTAATCGCTACCTTAAAGAATAAGATTCAATAACGTAAACTGCCTAAAACAGAAACTGCAAATGACACGTTGCGTTCGGCAAGACTCAAATCGCGAACCCGGTTCTTAGCAAATTCGCTCGAGCTTTCTTTTATTCGGCTATATAGGGTGGCTCGCGTAACTGGATCAAGCTATAATCCTAAATCGGCGAAGGATAGAAAAGAATTTCATTAAGCAAAATCGAACGATCCCAAACGATGTGATGATTTGACGTTGCGAAATAACGCGCAAGTGGCGATCTAATCTTTAAAACGCCATCGCTTCCAAATTACACCATGTCGCGTATTATCCGAAACTATTTAATTTTTCCTTATGAAATTTTCTTCTATCGTCTACCGTTTTATAGCGTTGAAGTGGATATCATTTCTAAGAAAACTCTACATCTGATCTGTTTAGTTTTCTCAATCGCCGAAGCCATCGAGAGTGTTCAAAATAAATCGAGACAATAGACAGGCGACGATGGCTTTTCGGGGATTCAATTAGAAAGTAACATCGTCAGCGTGCGGATCTGGACCAGCTCAAACTGTATTTATATTTGTACTTTCGCTTCTTTGTTTAAATATATTTTCTACTTTACAATTTATCCACGCGTTCCTCTATTCACATATCCAATAAGCTCAACACATAGCTATAGCTTGTCCTAATTACACGGGACACCCTATGTAACTTGTACGTCTCTCATCCTGTATTCGCAGTTCGGTGAAATCCTCCAAATTCATGAATCCTCGTATATCCGTTATCGTAGCACGGAATTTGATACAAATAAGCATAAGTCGACCAAGAAGTCGACGAGAGACAACAGCCATCAAACGCGAACATGCCTTACGTAACGAAACGTGATTCGTCGAGCCTATGAAAAACGTCACGTCTGGGACGGCAACCATGAAGTTTACGTGGAAGTTTAGCAACCGTGCACCCTACAAGGAAGTCGGCTGTAACGTCGTCAATTGCATAAGCGGCAGTAAAGCTTCGAGGTTTCCTGCTTTGCACCTCAATGCAGCCAGTCGACCGATCCTCAGATTTTATCTCGTTCTTAGTTCCGCGATGTTTGTTCCATAGTGCCACGGAATTCCGTGGAATTTCCACGGAATCCCGTCCGTTCTGACTTTTACGCGTCGAAAGGCGTTTAAATATACGAAACCTTGCGATGCTTGAGCCAATAAATATTAGACGCGACCTCTGTTGTACGATTCTATGTGAATACAGGATAATGTTAATTGTATCGGTCATTTTAGAAACGAGCGAAGAGTTATCGAGTAGCTTTTTCAACAACTGTAAATTGATTACTACACTGCTTAAGTACGTAGATACATCCAGTAGCCATTTTACGCAACAAGAATTGATCATTCTAATTGCAACGAATCAACAGCCCTATGTGACGAATGCAACAACTTCCTTTAATCTAACAGCAGATCGTTCAATCACAAGCTGCTAAGAAGTAGAATCTAAATATAAATCGAAGCTTTAACCGTAAAACAAAATCCTTCCTTAAAGATAATTTCGACGACGATATAAATATAACAAATATAATTTATTGAAATTCGCTAAAGGTCTAAAATTAATGAAATTATCTAGTATAATCTAAATAACGTTCACGTACCGTACAATACTTTCTATTCAGTTTTTTCTCGTTTAAATTACTCTTATGTTCCGTTTGCGTGCATGTGGTTTTTCGTGCAGTTGTGAGAAGACGATAATGGAGAAACGAAAAACAGATGACGTATACTTCTATTCTATCAAAATGAAACATTTTTCTTTCTTTGTACACGCGTCTCAAATAATTATGACGATCCATATGTAAATCGATTCTCTCTTCGTATTAGGGACTTCGTATTTTTCTAAAAATTATTCTTCGACCTAAATTATCCTGGAACTATTTGTTTTAATGTTGTTGGTTTTTTAATTATTTCCATGAATGCGCATAAATGATCCACGACTTGATAATATCCGTGCTTGATAAATTATCGCGAATAATATCTTAAATATTCCTTACGATTTCAAACGAACCATTTACAAATATTGATAAAGTATTCTGACAGAAAGGAAGTCGGTTCAGGGGATATTTATAGTAAAAGACGAGTTACTTGTACATAATTAATCTTCCACTCAAATTTTACTCCTTTCCGTTTCGCCATTTATCACTCATCATTCATCGTTTTTCAATTGTTATGTTCTTTCCGTTATCTTTTTAAAACCTCGTAAAACATTTTTGCCTAAAAAAAACTCAATACCGTTCATAAATATTTGGTACAAAAATGTCACAGTTAGTTACATAATTTTCATTTCACTTTCCTTTTACTAAAATCCCTAGAATTTTAATTAACGCAGTCAATGTTTCTCGAATTCTAATACAAGTTTTTCGATAGAAAATAAAAAAAGAGCACTAGCTAATCATAAAACGATCAATTATTTCAACCTGTGATTAGTCATTTAAAGACGTCGAAGACACGTCGATTCCATAAAATAAATCTTTAGCCTCTGCAAGTGGATTGCACTAATTGTCAGTGTAGAATACTGTAGTCAGAATACTTCAAATTCTTAGATCCAACTATTTCAAGCAGATACAAGAAGAGACCTTTAAAGATTAAGAAAGCAAAATAGTTTGATAAATAAATTTTTTAAATCAATTTTGTAACATAAATTTCGAAATACTTTTGTTTATTTATTATAAAGTATATTTTTTAATTACTTAAAATCGTTGTAATTTGAAATTAAATTTTCTTTCTGTCATTTTATTAAAATAGCTACAAGAATTAATAAGAGAAACGTAACAAAGTCAAGTTTAACTAGCCAACTAGATTTGTAACTAGCTTAAGCTAAATTTTATGTAAAATTCTTGCCATGTTAAGATAATAATGCGTTTATAGGATTTGCATTTTTTAGCATTTATATCACATTTCGTTTATAACACCGGTATTATGCACGAATATAAGTGAATTAAATATATAGGAAAGATGTAACGCGGAGATTTCACTAATATTTATTTAAATATAACGTTGCAAAAATTTTCAAATATATCACTTTGAACATAATTGACCTATAATATTTTAAGTGATCCTCTTCGTGCATTTCACACATCAATTATCATGCCTAATATGCATTAACCTGCCCACATTGTAAAATTTTACTTGAATTCCGAAAACTTGTATCGTATTAAACTTATGCTTTCATCGTGTTAAACATCACGCTCAAACATAAATCAAACAGTATATATATATATATAATTTTTCTTAAAACAGATTCTTTCTTTCCTTATGGATATACCAAATAGAACAAAGCAAGGAAAAATGAACAAAAATTATTTCGTAGAACAGTGACTTTAAATCGAAACGTACTACGTTTATCTTCCTCGAATTTGTCGATAAGTTTTGAATCAAAACACAATTACTGCGCCATCAGGAAAGAATTGTAAAAAATGTTCCGCTATTCCGATCGTCAATATATGATTTAATAACATTTCCCGCAGAATTCTCATCTCAGGATTTCCGCAACAGAATCACGTTTTACCCCTAAGAACGAAGCATTAAGATCACCATTCGTAATTAAAGTTGCCATCGAAGAAGCCCTTCGAACAAAGGGCGCTCTAGCTCACCCCCTAACAATAATGCAGATGCAAGAAGACTTTCAGCAAGGTCAGCAATCGTATCTCCGACCTCTTCGAAGCTTTGATGCGAGGACATCTCTCTTAAAATCTTCTGCCAGCTTCGCTAATCCCGATAACCGGTAAAAGGAAAGCGCAAGGACTTCTAAGAAATCGTTCTTTCGTGTCAGGGACAAATTACCAGGGTCGAATCGCGTAGAATAGGATTGAATGGCGTCTTTTACAAAGGAAGCAGGTCTTCCAGTGACTGGACTGAGGGAACTTAAAAGATTATATAGCGCAAAAGTTCTATATCGATTACAATTACAATCTCGTGGTGGAAAATAAATATCAAATTAATCGGGGAATTCCGCCGTTTTTTTTTTCTTCGAGAGGAAAGCGATTAATTGTCGTAAATCTGCCGCGTTCTTTGCATCGTTTTCGATCGAAACTTACGTTTCGTTACACTGGAAAAATTTCTTAATTTGTTTCATCCAGTAAATATTTTAACAGGTACTATACTTTGGATATTTTCGATATTTGTTCACATTGTTCGTACAATTTTTCGCACGTGCATAAAAATCGGCAATCTGGTTATTAATGATTTCTTCTCTAAAGATTTTCTAAAAAGATCAATTCCTTTTTCTCGGTGAAACGAAAGCAAGAGAACATTGAACCGTCTTTTCAACAGAACATTGAAATTATTATCAGCTAGTCGTCAATATAAAAATTCACTCTTAGCTCGCTATTGAATCTTTCATTTTTATTATTAAAAATTTTTCCAGCGATTTTTCTTAACGTTTTATAAAGACCCAAACGAACTATCACTTTATTTATTTAAAAACCGCCGTAGAAGATACAATTTTTCTATCTTAATTTCCATCTTAATTTCATCTAATCTTTTTTATCACTTGTAACTTCACCTAAGATGCACTTAGTCACAGAATAATTTATTGATCAAACTTTTATATGTCTTACGTCTCATAATAATTTAGCCGCTCCGCTCATTTAACGTAGTTACTTAGTTGCAAGTCAAATTTACTTTGGTCACAAAATGTCTAGAAGATTGATACACGTATATATGTAGAGCCTTAATGCGTTCCTTCGGCAAAGACAGGTTAACTGCACGCGACAAACCTGGCCTTAAATTTGGCAACGAACAGCGTGTCGTGATTTATGTTAATCTTTGTCCACGGCCAGAGACGTTTCGATAGAGCTACACCGTGGCCAATCCGTGCAAGGATTAATTGGACGCCGGCCTAGAATCGAAGCGTCTCTGAACGTGTTCGGATTTTCGTCGTAAAATATTGAGAATCGAAACTCTGTCAATCCATTTCCACGCTTTCGAAACTTACAAATTTACGCCCTTCAAATAAATAAAGTAACGACACTTTTGGAGTCTTTCAATATGAAGTATCAAAGGCATAGAACTATCTAATGAAAGATTTGCTTAATATTGCGGTATATGGTACGCAGGAAAATTTTACTGCGCAATATTCGGAATAAAATTAATCTTAAAGTTTAAAGGAATGTGTTGGGAATTACATGGAAATTCTATCGATGCTTTTCGAAATTTAAAATTTGAACGTGAGAAAATTTAAAATTTTTCACTGTAAAGCATTGAAAGCATAGAAGTAGAACTATTTAGAGTTGGAGTTTTTTTTTTCTAACTTTAAACACGTGCTTTCATTGTGAAACATTGGGAATATAATTAACTTCAAGATCGTTACATTCGTTATTCAGGTAAAATGTTACAAGGAAATATCTAGAGTTTCATGGAAATTCTATCAATTTACTCGAATGCTTTTGGAAATCAAAAGTTTATGTCGGAAGAATTCAGACATTCTTAATGTGAAATGTCAGAGGTCTAGAAATTCAGTTGACCGAAGATTCTTGGAAGCTTTAATCCGTTGTTCAGAAAAATTGATTGGATCATCTATTATGAAAACTTTGAGGTACAGCTAATTTCAAACGCTGATATATTATTTATGAAAGATGTTGCTTCTTCGTACAGAATATATTAAAAATCACATTTTTCAAGGCCATTGAATTATTTTGATATTTCTAGAAATTCCAAGCTAATGACCAGAAGAATCTTCAGCTCTTATTGTCAAATATCGGAAATATAAATAATTGTACATGTTTAGATATATTTTCTAGCAAAACTTTACGCCTTTACTTTTTAATAGAAATATCGAAAATTACATCCAAGTGGTATTGATCTCAAGCTGTCGTTGCCTGAAAACTACACGTATCATAGAAAAATGGTGTTTCACGATATCCAAAGGCCTACTACGTCCGTCGATCAACGGTTTAGCTAACCCAGAAACCAACGATCTCGTCTTTCGCAACTAGCAAACTGTCCGATACTCGGCGATCAAACGAGAAACGACAAGTGTCGAAAAACGAGTCCCGTTCCACAGGATCATCCTAACCGATCTACTTTCGAATTCCTCTTGCAGAGGCGTGATCATTCCGTACAGTTCGAGATCCGACAATGAGCCTCGCTTTGAATCGTTAACGTATTAGCCAGGAAAGATGAATTAAGTAAAGATCCCTCTGAATTGGGACGATAATATTTATTACTGGACGTAACGATGCAAAAGAAGGACCACGTGGCAGTTAATCTTTGCATCGCGCAAAAGAGAGCAAAACCACTTGCGTAGCTACGTAAGAATAGAACTATCAAACAAGAACAGGTGAAAACATAGACTGACAACTGGAATATATTAAAATTCAGTCTGCTATTCTTCTTTCAATACTCGTCTTTCAGGGAAATAATAGTTCTCTTTATTTATCTATATTTATCGCAACACGTTAATTATCGCTATTATTATCACCAAATAGTAAGAAATATCAACGTTTAGTGGCCGAAGGTATTCGACCAAATGTTTTGTCGTCTTAAATTATGTATTAAATTACATATTAATATAATCCTTTTTGGAAAAATCTTTACAATATCAGTATTGTCTATAAAATACATTATACACCGTATTTGCGTAAGTGATTTCAATTTTCTACAACTTTTCATTCCAACCACTCTATCTAAATTTTCACTCTGTAACCGGTATTCGTTTATAATTCACCAATTATTAACCGATTGTTATCAAAGATTTAATTGCCTGATTATAGAATTTTCTACCCAATAAACGACTCGGTAAACAGGTTACGAGTTCTTGTCGATCGGCGACAGAACTGAACGTTCGTAGCGGAGATAGGTAGAAGAGAAAAGAAGAGAAATAAAGAGAAGAAGAAAAAAGAAAAGGAAAGGTAAATCAGCTAGGGCTACACGTACCGTTGCTGTTTCTGCAAACACACGGCTGCCTTGTCGATTTGTTCTCCAGTTTCACCGGCTGACCTTGACTCGATAGGAAGGCCTCTCGTTTCTTGCCAGTGGCCTGGACGACCTGGTTGCCGGTCTGGCCACCCTGCACCACCATCGTGCTCGTGGTCGAACTCGTAGGGCACGAGGTGCCATTCACAGTGACCGAGCATCCGGTAGTCGAACCTGTCGGCGACTGATACTCCTGGAGCAACACTCCCGTCGTTGGTACCACGTTCCCTGTCGAATTCGGTGACGAGAAGCTGTTGATCGTCAGCGTTGGCGCGTTCCCAGTCACCAGAGACAGTTGAGGGGAAAAAGTGTTCTGGTGCAAGCCTCCTGTTCACAGAAAACATTATCGTGTCAGCATTATCAGTGGTATTACATTTAGCTGTGTGAAATATCAGCTAATGTAATAAATTAATAGTGTAGCGAGCGTTTGGAGATATTTTCGTGAGCCATTGAAAAAAGCATTTTTAAGGAACATTTCCATATGATGTTACTTACGTAGAAACGAATCTTTACATATTCTCTTTGCCACTCGTTTTTCATTTTTCCTCGTTTACAAATTCTTTCACTACCCTAGTACTTATATACTATCCTACCCTACTACCTTAATATACTGATTCTAAGATATTACCCTCAGTCAAATGTTATAAAACGTATAGAGAAAGATTTTAAGCGAGCCGTAAGAATGAACTCTGTGAAAAAACGCGAATGATATTATTACACGCTATAATAAGATCTGTTGCGATCGGTTGATTTATGGTACCGGTGAAAAGCTTAAATTGTACTAGTACTTGGTATTATATAGTTATATTATCGAGGATGATGACGAGGATGAGTAAGGAAAAATACTGCTCGGTTTACGGTGAAGCGAATTTTAGCTGTTATCGAGTTTGAATCGCAGCAATATTGCTTAAAGTGTATGTATAAGCTGTTTGAAACGAGACAAATTTAAAGTATTACAGAGTGTCATCCAAAGTAGGTTTATGTACTTGTTATATGTTATTATATATTATTCAGTTAATACGTTAATCATGGGGAATATTACTTGTCGTGAAATGTTCGAGGTTGATATATATGTATGTGAAATGTTGGTATATATATGACGATAAACCTTTATTGTTACCAACAGATGTGTGTTTAATCAAGAATTATGGAACAGATCATATACTGTCGCTTAATTTAGGGATAAAGTTTATTCGTTCTATAAAAATTCATAGATGTTTCAATTTTCAAATTGAAACGAAATAAATAAAATGGTATTAATTAACATGTACATGACATTATTCAAAGAAGCATAATCGATTAAAATTCACTGCAAACTAATAAGTAAAAATGCATTATTCATCGTAGTAAAGATCGTCTTTACTCTTGAATATCTTCCAACATGTACATATACTTCTATTCTCAAATTATTAATAAATTATTCAATAAGAATGTGTTAATTCATGTCTAGTAATTTAAACCGTAGAGCAGCATATTTTTAATTTCTTCATTTATTTTCTTATCTGTTTCAATTAATTGATTGTTAATTGGGTTATGAAATATTATTTCTACGAAAAAAGCAATTTTATAAAGTAGGAAACGAAATCCGAATGAATAAACGAATTTTAGATCGTTTTCGAATTAATTAACGCCAGTAATACTAAAAGAAAGCAGACAACAAAATCGACGAGTAAGATCCTCGCGATTCGGATAACATTAATTAAGCTACTGATTATGAAATATGTGGCTAATTATTAATACAACGCGGTAAACGCAATGAAAGCACTACTGCGACCATTTTCAAATTTCTTATATTTTTCTTAAATTTCTATATTTTTGTGACAAACGTTTCACATGATTCACACGTTATTTGTATAATAAAAACTCTATGCAAATATTTGATTTATCCCCATTTGCGCATTTTAATTCATAATAGCGTCGATTGTATCAAACAATTTGACGGAACGAGGTTGTTTTCAAAATAATTATATCATTGTTATTAATACATTCTAGAGATATGTATTAGGAACATACATTGTACATCGTTTAAGATTATTTTATACTTTACGTTTCATACGTAAAGCAAAAAGAAATACAATCAAATAATATAGAAAAACACGGAGAAACGTGATATAATAATCCCGTTCTATATTGCAACAAATTTTTTATTGTTAGTTGCGAGACACACTGTAATTCCGACTTTCTGAAAGATAACCTGGGAAATTCGGATTTAATATTTGCAGTTGGAAAATTTTGTAAAATCAAACGGATCTTTTCCAAAAATTGCAAATGTTTTATTAACAACGTATCAGAGGTATTGATACGACTACAAACAACGATGATATGCCCGAGAAAAATAAATTTCTATATTTGCTTCTGATACTTTCAGGATATAAAGAAAAATCTTATAAAACTATCTATAAAAGACTTAAAAAAAAAAAATCACTAATTTTATTGGAATTAAAATTTATTAAGCTTCTATGTACGCTAAGAAAGAACTTAAACGTCAAAGAATAAAAATTCAGTCTACCGCTCGCTATAATTACAATTTAATTTTTATAAAATATGCGGAATAAGAAATAGAATCGAGCCATGCACGTAGAAGTAATTACCAATAGATTACGTCAATCGCGAGATCAAAGGCTGAAAGGGAGCAACTCGAGGTGATTTATGAAACAATTTCAATTACATACACAGAGGAACATACATATACAGGAATTCCGACTTGGAAACTCTTTCTCACGACCATCTTATTTTCCGACATTGTAAGCTGCTTAACGGGCGAATTGACGTCGAACTTCGAGAGCGATTCGTCGGCATAGATACAGCCTTAAAAGTACTCGAGAGAACGTTGAATAACCCTGTGTCAACTTCCGCGGTGATCGAAGATTATTCCAGCATTCGCGTCGAATTAGTCGGCAATCGAGCGCCGATTAAACTCTTTCCGAACTTGTTGAATGCGTAACTTTTCGTTCCGTCGTTTATTACGGTAACACGATCGATAAAGTTAAACGAGAAAAGTTTCACGACTTCCTCCTTGATATCTTCGAGATCATGTTTAGATGAATCGAAACAAGTTGCTCCGTTTGTTTATCGTCATTTAAATCTACCGTTTGCGTTGGGTGGGACGGGTAATTTTCGTCATTTTTTTATCGTATTAAATACGCACCAGTGTGTCGATTATTATATTTGCACAATTAACCGAGATATGCAAATTATCCTTCCAGAAGAATAATTAAAGAAGTTTCTGGAAAAATGGTTCACAAGGCAGAACGAAGATTTGAAAAGTTTCTAGTATATCGAATAATTAGTCATAGAAAGACGATCTAGAAATAATTATGAAATTAAGAATGATAATGTAGAGAAATGAAAAAATAATAATAATGGAAAGTATAATTATTAGGCCAGCTATGTTCGAATTGATAATTATGAGTCCTAAAGAATTCCGATTATATTACATTTACGAATGAAGTCAAAATTTCATAACATTTCAACGGTTTGATTAACAAATACACTGCATATTTACGTAGATATTTATAGGATTTATATTTGATACACGACGATTCATTTTCATCAAACATTACTCCTTTTTCAAGATACCTATAATGTTACGTAATAGAACATTGGTTGAAGTTACGTAATAGAATAATAGACGTGCTTATAAAAATAGATAATTAGCGATGAATTACATTGTATGATCTCATAATGGTATTTTCACAAAATGCAAGAACTTCCTGTTAGAAGGTGGTCGACTTTTTGAAAAAGCACCACATATTTCCAGAACTAGTTGCTAGATTACTTCCTACTACTTTTTAAACTTCTATCTCTTTTTAACTAATATTTGCTGATAATATACGAATACAAATTACTTTATCTATTGTATCAACTTGTTATTCGTCATGTTTCACACCGGCGTATGAGAAAATAGCTCTAGATGACTGATAACTCTAAAATTTGGAGAGGAAATGTATTGCGGAAGGAAAATTACTAACTGTCGTGTTCATCCTCTTCTATTTTTCATTTTTAACAGTAACAATGATAAACGATGATAAAGTAGTCGAGATAAATAAAGTGCTCTGTATATTTTACTTGCACCTTAACAACTTTTGATTCTAAAAACGTGAAATTAAGATTAAAATCAAATTGCATCACGAGTCCATTAGTGTTTTTCACAGTTGGATTAAGAGTAACTTTGTGCAAACGAGCATGATCTCGATGTTTTAAAGGTTAACGAGTCGAAAACATTTAAGATCTTTAATTCGATATTTAAATTATATACGACTGTATTTAGCATAATTCATACATAACTTTTATTTTCAAAGTAGATTTGCACGCGACATAATAACCTTTCCTAGAACACCTGCTATTTTTTAACATATTATTATAAATGTATTATGTTATTAATAAAACATACTTTCGAGAACATACTCAAATCAATTGCAAGTTTTTCATTTTCTACCAATAAAATACCTAAACATTCTTCGATTACTTCACAAAGAGCATTCCAGAATAACGAAAAACTTATCGATCAGATTATTTGTTTCTTACAAAATTTATAGCTAATTTAATTCCTAATTTAATTCCAAACGACGAGAAAAAGAAGATCTCTTCGTACTTCATAATACAAAAAAAAAAAAAAGAAAAACACTCGCCATAATAAAAATTATAAAGACCAGAAAATTCATCCATCAACGCTATTCATTTCAAATTAACAACTTGTTGGTACTAATTTAATCCCAAACAGTATATCTCTTCTTTACTTTATAATAATAATAATAATAATAATAATAAAAAAACACTCACCATGATGAAGATGATGAAGACCAGTCAGGTTGAGTGTATGTTGCGTGTGCTGGGTGTGCTGTGTGTGCTGAGCGTGATGCAAGCTGCCTACGTTCACACCAACACCTTGAAGGCTAAGCGCTTGTTGACCCGGAGGAGCCAAACTAGCCAAATTCTTGGCCAGCAGCTCGAGCTGCGTCACGGGTACGGGACTGTAGGGTGAACCAGGGGGTGGCGTGGGAGCACCCCAGGTGTAGCCACCCACCCCAACTCCAACAGCCGCGGAAAACACGCTCTCTGAAACTACAAAATCCGACGATTAATCGATCTGCTCCTTCTCTGACTCCCTAATCGGAACTGGACCGCTTTCAGAGTCACAATAGTCACTTTGATCCCAGTCAATTATTTGCCCGATACGATTGTACGTAGAACGCGTACAAATTGCGAATTGTTTCCACAGAGATGATAGCACATCTGCGTGCAGTCTCGTGAAAAATTGATATATCGTAATCTCTCGTGGAAGTAAGAAGGATCAACGTGAAAAATTTGATGAATAGAGGATTGGCAGCGACAAAGTGACAGTTTCAAATATGCAAATCGTATTTATCAAGAGAGAAAGAAGTTTCGTATTCGAAAGTTTCACAACCGAAAGGTGGAAAAAGTTTATTACTACGAATATCAATTGATTATGGCTTTACAGCATCATTTAAAAAGTACTTGATCTCCAGCTTTATTTTTCATTGGTTCGTTGAAATTACTGGAAAGCGGAAGTGCCTCGTTGTGCCTTATCGCAGCAACCGTTTCGAGTATTATTTGTAAGTAGGATCCGGATATTTTTATACAGATTCATATTTTGACGAATATTCAGAAATGCGATCGAAGTAGATAGCTGTTTCGCGTGTTAAACGTTATAAAGAGCGTTCTGTTTCCGATGTTTTATACATTTGCGCGTATTATATGCATTTTGGACATTTCTACATATTTGATCCTTGCGTGATCGATGTTACGCGCGCAGAAAATTCTATTTTAACTTTAATTGTATGTTATCGATTAACTAAACGATAAATGTATTTGCTTTTGATAAAAGTGGTTTCAAATTTTTATGTATTATGTACTCTTTACAAGATCATTCGAGAATATGTTTCTTTATTATTTATAATTCTTTAAAACTTGTTCACGTGTAACTTTTAATCTTGAAAATTAGCACTAGAATATAAAGATTATTATTGAAATTTTGTAATAATGTAAAACAAAATTTAAATTATTAATGATGGACGATACACGTATCCACTGTTAATACATTGTGCACGTTTCTATATTCAATAGAAATTTAAATATGCAAAAATGTACGTAATGCGCATCGTATGCAAAAATATACAAAATATTCAAAGTACAATATTCGATATAATTATGCATCTTCCACTTTGCAATTCTAGAAATGTCCACATTGCCGTCTACACTGTTCTTAGTATTAATTGCAAAAAAAAAAAAAAGAACAGGAAACTAAGTATCGTCATTTTGAGAAGATTCATGGCGTTAAATCAAGTCATTGCACAACACATTGCATTCGAATCGAACCCTTGTACGACCACGTTGAATCAACGTCGTCTTAATTCCATTGCATCGTATCGATATAAAGAAAGAACCGAACGAACGGCGCTCGTCGTTAATTCTCAAACCAATCCATCAATGAAATTTCATCGAGGTTAGGAATCTCTCTCGTCGAATCTTTCCAGCAATAAGCAAAGAATCACGAGGCGTGGCATACGTCGAATGAAAAATCACGAAGGAACGCAGTCCAGCGAGCGCAAAACGTCTATAACAGCTCGACTTGTGACTTGGATCGTAAATCAGGCATCGAGCCCTCTCTCGACAAGGATCGTTCGCGCCTCCACGTTTCCAAACGCTCTCTCTGCCAGTGTTGCTTCGCCTCTAGACGGTTTGTTGCATTTCCTGATTTCGCGAACGATCGTCCAAAGCCTCTGTGTACCCGCGTATGAATATTAAAGTCGGCGTGTGACGCGTTACCCGATGGGCTTATTGAAATTTATCGCATTAGTTCTTCGCCGCTTTCGATAAATATGCAATAAACGACCGGCCAGACGGATAAATGGAAAATCTATGCAAATTCATTTAAATCGGACGCGACACTCGCCGCCGCGAACGGAAGAGAGACAGACAGTGGCCAGAGAACTAGGGAGAGAGGGCGAAAAGCGGGCAGGGCGAAGGGAAGCGCACCGATTTGTCTTTTACCCTCGCGCCGGGCGATATTTTTGCTTTGGCGACGATACAGGGACACTTTGGAACAAATCGTCTCGATTCGCAGAGACTCGCGAGCCGTTTTGTCCCGATGAAGATGAAATCCACTGACGATCTTCCGGTTATTGGTCTGAGAGACCTTTGAACGATTGGAAGTCGTCAGATGACAGAGTGCGTCTCGAACGAGCGATACTGCTCTTTTGAGAGTTTGAACTTCTTCGTGGATGAACGTATTAGTCTCGGAATGAGACTGTGATTTTATTAAGAACCTTTATTCTTATGGAGTTGAAATAATTTCCATCGTTCATCGGCCATTTTATCTTTCTGTCTTTCGATGTAACCTTTGAACCGTTTCGCGTATACGATACACCTAATTTTTTTCATTTTCGTCGCTTCTCTCTTAGAAAACAGGATAGTATGAATAACACGACACGTATAGTTATTTCATTTATCAATCTTGAAACATTCATCGTACGACCTAGTTTTCTTGATGTTACGCTGTATTTGGATTAACTATATTTGATTTATATAAATGTATAATCTAGTATAGCATGTTACGTGCGATAACAATACTAATTTCCAAATTAATCTATTCCATCGTACCAGTTGTCAAGCAGATATATCTCACCCTAGCATGATACTTCTGAATATTGCACTCACCTGTTCGTTCTGCTGACCATCCGCAGCATGAAAGAAAAACGAAACGTAAGAATTATTAATGAACAACACTTTGCCGTAGACTTACAACTTACAAGGCACAGATGGAAATTGAAACCTTTGATTATCTGTCTCTCGTATAATCGAAAAAGAAAGCCGCAATTTGTATCATCTACTCTTCAAGTAGAGTAAGTGAAATAAGTTGAGTGACATATCCAGACGAATAAAGTAGTAAAGAGTTGTCTTTATTTAATTTATGACGCGGTAGAAAGTGCTCGAAGCGTTTTAATTAAAGGGGAAAATGTTAAATATGCGTTTCCAATGTTGCAGTACGATTGTCGTTCAAATCTTAATTGATGAAAAAGAAGCACAAGTAATACGAGCTTCCGATATGATCCTGATCGCATAACCCGTAGTTACTTCACATAAATTTGCAATTTTCTTTTTCGCTGAACATACAGTTCTATCTTTTGCATGAAACGAACCGGAGAATGATTTCCTTCGGAGTATCGTAGGATGTGATTACGGAGTGTAAGAATTTATTTTCGACTGAATTTGAAATTGAGAATTGAAACTTGAAATATTTAAACTTTAGATGTATACGTATGAAAAACATAAGTAAGATTCGTAAATTTCTCAGTCCTTTCGGAGATTAGGTGTATAGTTTTATATAACTTGCAGAATATTTAAAAAAACAATTACTAAATATTTATTTCTACGAACTAAAAAGTTACTGCAGGTCAAATCGCGCATTAGTCAGTCATCTATTTAGTAAAACAACGTTTTGAAAATAAGATCAGTCTATTTACGCGCATCTTTAAATTTATATCCATAAAATATTTAATTCCCTTTTTTATAAACTTATTTCGATATCGTTAATATCGTTTAAAGTAACTTATTAAATTCAAAATCTCCGATATATAATATAGAAGCATTTTAGAAAAGTCACGAAGCGGCGGCAGCAATACATGTTTAACGAATTGGAATTAGTTGACAACGTGCGAAATTTTGAAACTGTTGTTCCGTAAGAAAAACAGCAAATTACCATTTTATTATATTCTTCCTCTGTAATTTCCATGCCTGATTATTCCGACGTAATCAGAATGACATTTCGCCGTAACCATAACCTTTCCAATCCATCCCAAAAGATCATCAACTACCCATAACCCAAAGGCCAGCCCCGATACCATCCACCTTCGACTAAATTCGCGTATCCATTTGGGATTCGAGCGATCGTCGCGGACGCAAAGCGTGGCGCGGATGTCAGGCGCGTTCGCGCCACGCGAAGCAGGCCAGCTTGTTCGCGTGGATTTGCATGGCGGGCGGGGATAATCGAAATCTCGCCCGCGGCTCGAGATTCGATTTTAGACAAGGGGCCACGGCGTTAAAGAGGAATCGATCGGCGTCTAAGGTGTTTCTGCCGGTACGCTGTACGTACCAGCTCATCCTTCTCTTTTTCTTTTTCTCGCCCAACCGCGCGTCTCTGCATCCTCTCTTTCTCTCGCTACCTCGAAAAAGTTCGTCTTTCGTTTCTTTTCCTTTTTTATACTCGCGCGGACGCACGGTCCTCGCGAACGGCGTTTTGGATTACACCTCGAACAATGAGGTCGTTAGGGGCGAGCGAAGGAGGTAGAAAGTAGAAAGACGCGGCTCGCCACCCTTACCACTTCTCCACCCCCTGCCCCTTCTTCGCTCCCTCTTCTGTCCACTTCTTTTCGCCCTTTCTGTCTTTTTCCTTCGCTATTCTCGCCTAAAATTCGCGATCTTTCTCGCTCGCGCGGCACGACGAACCGGCCAGAACGCACAGAGAACGCGCACGTTACGATGGAATTCTATTTGGCCGAGACTTTTTCGTCCTCCCCGCGTCCTGCCCACCACCGGGCCCACCTCATTCACCCGCTTTAATTGCATAATTGCGCCATTGTGCGAGCAAGGAGGGGGCCCTGTGAAAGGCCAGTCCCGCCGACGGGGGCAGCTTTCGAGGTGAGAAAAAATGCCGAGGGGCCCCCTCCACGAAACGACTTCGCCAGGTAGCCAGCCACGGTACGATTACGATTTTTCGCCCGCGACTGGCCATTGCTCTCTGATCTAATTAGTACAGTTTTAATTGGGCGATCTGAAACGCGTTTTCGGGCCGTAGAGCGATCTTTTTCTAGTGTAGGTTTTTTGGATAACGGCGAGGTGGAGATTCTGAAAGACGAATTAGACGGAGACGAGTTAACTGGCCGCTTGGATTTTCAATCTTTCGAGTATGAAAGTCTTTTTATTCGCAGGTATCTTATTTTTTAATAATCGACTCGTTGGAGATATACGTGGTCTTGAAATTGCGTTCGTCAGCATTTACATCTGTAGGTAATTATACAAGTTTCTGATTAACAGGTTAATCAATCAACCGCTGTTTGTAAATTTCTTAGTTTTATCATCCTAGGTGCGCTTACACGGTACGAAGATCGTTGAGATTAGTCATGCGAGATGTTGGAAGTAGCAAGTTATAGATTTCTCTTTTGTAATTTTATAATGTTAAAAAATCGATAAATCTAATTTGTAGAATTTACGAGCAAAATTTCATTTGTATAATTATCAATTTGCGTAAGAAAATTTATTCGTAGCAGTATTTTGTAATTTGTAACTTACAATTTCTAACTTGTGAGATTTCACTAACGATATTAGTGCAATCCAGTGCAAGAACACTCCGGACATATGATTAATAGAAACAAAAGCAATTTGAGTTTACTGTTGAAATTACTTTGCTTCGATACGACAAACCAATTTATGCATATAGATTAAACAAAAATAAATTCAATTTTTATTTTAAACGACGCGGGGATTTCGAATCTAGAATTTCGATAATCTTCAAAATATGATAATCGTAATAAAATAACGCTACTGTGTCATAAAAATGTTAATTACCGACGAAGTTTACCTTTTCAATGCAATACATTTGAATGTAATTTCGTTGTCAAATAAAATATATAATTGGAAAATTAATGAAAAACAAACATCAAACGCAACTGTAAACGTAAAAGCACAGGAAATGTTAAACGAATCGTGTCTATAGAAGCAAATGTTGAAATATCAAAAATTAAATTAAAATTAAAATGACATTTGTTTCCTGATATTTTTTTCTTCCTCGCAAGAAAATTCAGGAAAAATTATTACCCTGCATTTGTTGGTCAAGTTTAATAAATTTGCTGTCCGTTTCAGAGAATCAGACAATCTAGGTACACTTGTCTCTTCTTTTTCGTATATTAATTGCCCCGCCGCAAAAATGGAATCCTTTACTGCTTCTTCATAATTCAAAATAAAAACGAATGACAATATAGATGCAAATGAAATACCAGCGCGTTTTATTTAAATGTAACTGACCTCATTTACCAAAATTTAATTAATTCTACCGTCACTCGTGAAGATAACCATTTTCAGAATTCATATTCTTTTATCAATTGTGTAATTATGTTGTTGGTACGTGCACAGTAATTTATTTCCAACTTGCTGCGAAATTATTATTTTAATTTATTTGCTGATTAAGAATAAATATTTTGTGTAATGAAGATAACGAATTCCTAAATCTCTTGCGTTAATTAAAGGACACGATAAAATCCTGGAATATTTAAAACCATTATTTCAATAAGAAATGGGAATAATTTGAAATTACTATTCATGGGTGTATGCATTAATATAATTAACAATTCTTTTTGTATCTTATTTTCTACGTAATAAAGATACATAACGAAACATTTTTTATATGTAGTTGGTACAACTAAACTTGGTGTAATAAAATTAGAGATTTATCACCCACCGTTAGCATAACGATACTAATTTTCTCAAAGCTCTAGAACCAACATCAGCAGTGCAACCAAACAAGTAACTTCTTCCAAAAGTTACCCATTATCTATACGACTCTATACAAAGGCAATTGCAATATCAAAGATAATTATTCATATCCCAATTAATCGTCGATATGAAAGAAACTATATACAATTTAAACTATCAAGAGAAAACTACGATAAAATGACAATAAAAAAATGTATCCTGTTAAAATCTAGCATCGCAGTATCCCATTTTTAGAATTTTTGCGAGGGTTTCTAAATCGACGAATATATTAAAATGATGTTTGACATATTTAAAATTGATTATTCCCTTTGCGTAGAAAATGTTTAAAAGATTGTTTGACAACATATACACCTAAGGTCCTCCTTTAATCGCTATGTAAAACTTTTATAGGATGACAATATAATTATATAAACTATACGTGAACAACCATCATATACCGTGGATGCCAATACGCATTCATTTTGTATTTCATTCTTTTTTACGTCAAGCATTCAACATTTATCCACCATTTATTTGAAAACTATAAAATATGAAAAATCGAACAGAAAACTGATTTGTAGCTCGGCCGTACATCCAGTTGCTCCTGAAATTATCCAAACACTTGTAGAAATCTTTTATATATTGTATTATATAATATTATATATATTGTACGTTGAAACATTTTGAAATTTCATCAACGCCGTAATAAGAGTCGACTATCATAATCATACTAATAACGTTTCAAACAAATCCGAAAATATATACAGAAACTACATGATATTGTCTATAAGTATCCATGTATTTTACATAGACCATAAAAGTATTTAAACAGTCAATTGTTATCCGTAATATTAATTGTTTTAAACATTCAATGGAAGCGTCTTTAATATTTATCATTATCATTTTCAAGATGGTTGTTCGTACCGATGTTTTAAAATATATGCTACGTGTATGTACTACAGGTATATATATTCTATATATACTAATTTCTTATCAAGTATATATTCACCGTAAACACCTTGTAACATTGTATACGTTTACAGATTAATTTCAAATTTGACCAACACAACCACGATAGCCGCGTCTCAGTTTAGACGTAACAAAATTTCCAAATATTTCATTCAAAATATTAAAGTATGCAGATATTAAAATATTAAGTATTAAAAGGAAATATTAAAGCGTGCAGATATTTACGCCAGCTACTACATACGATGCTACACATACGATAAACGTATTATCTGAAAGTGGCCTAAAGTCAAACACAATTACCACAAAAAATCTTCCCAGCTCCAAATGCAAAGCGAACAAAAACCAATACAAATGACCAGGCGAATTTGTACGTTCGCACAATCGAGAGCGTTTCCCTCGGTCAGCCTTAATTTCCTCGTCGAAATTTCCCATTATTCGTATGCAGCTGCAGCAGGTGATGCGTAGTCCGCGTCCGACAATCATTAATGCCCCGCGCGTATTATTTCATTTAGATCGCATCTCAACGGACAAATTATTGCCACGCACGTGTTTGAAGACTCTCACGAGCTTCCTCGAGCATCGACGTATCGAGGCTGCTATGCCGGGCGTCGCGACCGGAACACAGCTGGCCTCGCGTCTCGAATTTATTTCCCCGGAAACCATCGACTCCTTCGTTTCTCGGCTCTATACCGGCGCGACGCCCGCATTCGCTTGATAATTATCGGTTTTCTCGGGGCATCTCAAACGACCGTACTCCAGACATTGCGTGTTTTTGGTTCAACACGATTATATCGCTAGGCTCTAGTATGGTTACGATATACAGTACCGTTCAAAACATTGGAACAAACAATGGAACAAACAATGGAACTTGTCTGTGTGAGTAGTATCGTCAGTATAATCACCCTGACAGTTTGAAATAATTGAACGTTCTTCTCTCTCTCTCTCTCTCTCTTTTTTAATTTTCTTGCAGCGCCAAGTTTTACAGTGCTAATAAAATTTCAAATACTTTATACACTCGCGGTATATAACGTACGGTACTAACGTTTGTGCATGTTACGAACGGTACTCATCGCTGAACATGAGATCTTTACTTTATAAATCAGATATTGAAGCGCCTTTTCGTGTATATGGTTTCCTTAAAAGACGTAATTTCCAAATTTGAGCTTTCAGAAACTGGCGTTGAAAATCTCACGTATCTCGATAAATAATAAATTTATAATGTAAGAACTTGATGTATAAATATGATGATTTGTTTTTGGCTTCATACATAAAAGAACACTTGACACGTTCATAAATGGTTTCATCAAAACAACATGCGCTAGATTGAAATAATTCCTGCACGGTTCGATACACTTTCTCGATGATTAATTTCATTATTTTAGGTTTACAAGGATTATTCATTCTGCATAGAATCGAAAAATTCTTCGAACGACGCTATTACAGTTACACGTTACGTGTAACATGCATAAGTTCCTCTATTAACCCTGCTGTCCTTCTCACTTCTGCTTCACGTTTACGTCTCTTCAAATTTCCTAATTATAACGTGGTCAAGAAGAAAAATTATATTGCAGATATATTTTCAAAAAATACCGAAAAACGCCTTTAGAAATATCGCGAGGAAAAATATAGCTGCTTCGGAAATCGAATATGTACACATATAAACCCGCGTAGAATTTAATTAATTAATAAAACACACGAAGGAATAGCAAACATTGCAAAACCTGAAACCATAATATAATTTCCGCAATGCACAGGTTTGTTCTTTTCTTAATTTGTATGCAGATATTAGCATTTTGCACCATTAAAAATGCTAATTAAAACAATCAATACATACGCGTGATGAACGAAATTAACGAATCGCTAGAAAATGATATGCCTATAAATACCTCGACGACCTACGGAACGTTAAAAACTGTGCATTCCTCGATCCCGCATTTCCTGCACACTTTTACGATCTTCTTCCGTTTGTAATACTTCGTTAACTTATCAAACTCTTAAAAACAAGTATTCTAAAATATCCGCAATTATACCAAACCAAACTAAAACCACTCCACCGTATCAAATTACCCCATAAATAAACAACCCGTAAGCTTATGTTTATTAATACCTTTCCATCTATTTCACGAAACTAATGAAACCATTTATTTGCATCCATTGTTCTCAAAAGCTCTTAATATACCGCATCATCAATAATTCCCTAATTCGAGGCGAAATTTTCAGCACGAGGCACTAAATACCGGTTATTAAAGCTCAGGTGAGTCACGCGTTGTAAATTGACGCTGAATGTTCACGCGAAACGGGAAACATCGCGCGAAAGAAGCGAATAAAGACGTGTAATGCAAACGACGTTGGTTTCGCGTAGGCGGCACAAAGAACAGAGACGAAGAGAAATTTTCGTAAGGTTCGAAAAGCTGTCCGAAACAGAGGCAAGTCGCGGGGAACGCGCGTATTCGAGGAGAAAAATATGTATTCGCGCGTTCGGCAAAACACGCGCGCAAATATGGCGGGAGCAGCGTTTCGCATAAACTGGTTGAACGACCACAAACTTTACGCGAGTTGCGTAATTTCAGTGTTTTACGAACGATAAAAGCCAATAATAACGAGCGATATATGCACGAATTCTATCGCAATGATTTGAGGAAGTCGATTATTATGCAAATTTTCATTGCTGCAAGATGGACGCCGGTGTTCGTGGAAATTCGAACTTTTATGAATACAACTAAAGAAACCGATTCTACACAGACACTTGTTACTTTTTCTAAACGCCAGACGCTGTTTTTGAATACTATGTTCCTTCTTCTTGTATCACGTTTTCATATTAGGTTCATATTATGCTCATGAAGTTTGCAAGTACATTGTTACATATATATATATATATATATATATATATATATATGCAAGCTTTTTATTTCGCTGCTTTAATAGTCTCAAGTATTAAAATTTGATTGAACAGAACAAAAGGTTAATTGGAACAAAAATTACTTCGATCCACAACGTCCACTTTTAGGAGATTCGATTTTGATGACTTGTAATTAACATATTGTTGCCTCAGTAACATTAATTAATGATTTCATTCCTCTAATATCGATATTGTCAATATTCGTAGTAGCATCGGCACTAATAAATTCCTCCAATATCGATATTACCAAACATAGTGTTTACTAGAAAATATCAGTTGAAAGCAATCTCTGTTACGTACAGTGGCCATAAAATATATCGCCACTTTATTGTGTGTTTCGTACATTTTACATACTTTGTTGTGGTATTTAAATACTAATTAATTAGACCCAAGTAATGTTAAATTTCGTATCCTTTAGTAGTACTTTCGTACAACTACTACAATTGTATACTATGCAAGCGACATGTATACGTAAAATCTGATTAAAGAAAAAAAGTATATGTCGATACTTTTGTAGCCACTGTACATTAGAGTACCTTAAAGTACCCGAGCAATAACATTTTGCTTCTTTGCCTAAATAATAAAGTATACCCTCCTTATACTACAATTAAAAAATACAATTAACAAACTAATAGAGTTACAAAGGCGACTTAGTGAACAAATCAAAGTAAAGTTACACATACGCTAGATCACGAAAGGGAGATGCTCATGGAGCGCGTCTACCGGAAGCACAGTTCCCCAGCAGCATAAACACCATAGGCAAACACAAGAGCACAGACATTAGACAACCAACCACAGCAGAAGCGTGAATTCGTCTGATCACGAACAATGAACAAAGTGTCGACGGTCTAGGCCGATGGATTCTGTAAATATCCGAATTTTCACGACAAGTTTACGCAACTACGATACACGTACTATCGTGCCAGACGATAATGGGACCAGTATTCTCGGAATCGTATTGTGAAAAGCAGTTCTTGGAATGGTACGAATTAAGGGAAAGAAAGATACACGAAGGAAAACATTGGCGACTCACAATAATTCTATAAATATTTTGATCGACAAGAGACACAACCAACCAGCGTGGTATATAGCTTTATTAGCCAAATATTCTTCTTGTTATTTAACTTCTTTATTATTTATTAATCCGCTTTATTAATTGCATATAATTTAGAGATTAATAAATGCACACACAATCGCGAAAGTACTTGAATTCTTATCGTGGGGAAACTTTTGCGAATATAAGATAATTCTTTTGAAATTTCATTGGTAATATGATAAAAACGACGATCGTGATTATATTGGTGAAATTTGGTAGAAACCTGAAAATGTATATCCCCGTTCGCATTTGCAGAAAAATAAAAATATCGGACAATTCTTGCTTCTTCAAGTAAGAATCATTATTGTTAGTAATAATATCAATAACGTAATACGAGGGTTATTAAATTACTTAAAATATTTAAAGTAATTTTAGATATTCAATTTTACGTCGTTAATAATCTGCGCCAGCGGTTAGTGCAACTAAAAGATGAGAAACAAGATACATCCTGATTACAGAAGGCTAAATATCATCTTTATCTTAAGTTTTAATATATCGGACTATTTTATTTAAAATAAGAAAGAAAAATGCTATTTTGGTTTGACTATGATATCGCTGTATTATTATTTAGGGTACTGCAATATATTATGTGTTTATAAACCACAGAATATCGGCTAACGTAATATAATACAGGTAATACATTATTAGGGTAATGGATTCTGATTAGAACGTAGCGCATTGCATGCATATAGTTTAATGGAAACTTATATTATAATCGATGATTATATTATTATTTCATATTATCATTCATCACGTTATATTCATACGTTTAAAACTGAAAATATCACGCTAGGAATTTGTTACGTATGGAAGTCTCGCAGTATCGTAAAAATGAAATGTTCTCATAATACACGATGAGAGGTATATATTAATATTTGAAGAAAAAATTGAAAGACGAAAAATTGAAAATTAAGCGATTGAAGAAAAATTGATGCGTTCAAGTGTCGAAAAAGTAACAAAATTGCAATCGTATTTGTAATTCGTAATTGTATTTACAAAGCAGTAGAATTACCTGTTATATTCTTTAATGCAATTTTAAGCATGCAGTTGTTTTCTAACTGTCGAAATACACTAATCACGATATCATCTATCGCGCAATTAAACAACTTTAGAAGCTGATAATAGTTCCAATAATAATTTAATAACTAAAATGAGATAAATACTGTACACTAAGCGTAGTAAAATTCCAATTGAATTCCAAATTATAGCCATAATTGGAAAGAGGTTTGAAAAGTGTCAATATTATCATTTCTTCGATTCAAATATAAGAATTCCTAATTATATTCTTTCTATCACATGAAACGCATTACTACAACATCGTGTCAACGGCACGATACTCGTTCGCCACTATCACAAACGCAATTGCGATTACGTAAGAAATGAAAAAAGAGTTACAATATTTATATTCCTCCGATCGTCCGATTCATCCATCAGAATCCCAAATTAGACTATTTTCTCTTATTAACGATAAGCCAACCCGGCACGACAGCCACCTACCGCAAAGTCAGCGAAAACTTCTTACAACTCCCGTAACTTTGCCATCTGTTAAATTTAAACGAAAGTGATAAAGTATCGCCTCACTGAAATATCCCATCCGAGCTATTTTCATCCTGTTCCAATCGAACCGTACGCGATAATAATATATCGACTATCGTGTATCGAAAGGGTTGCTACGAGCTGAAAATAAATCTCGCAAGTTGTAAGGAGATCAATCGCGAGAGTAAATGATAGGCGGGAAGACTTGACTCGCGACGAAAGATAGAATAAAAAGAGACAGACAGAAAGGGAGAGGGAAAGTAAAATAAAGTAGAAATCGTTGTAAACTTACCCTTGTGTGTTGTCGCGTGATAAGCTCGTGCAGGTGTGGGTGGTCCAGGGGTGGTGGGAGTGGCCGCGACGTAACTGCCCCCGCCACCCCCAGGGAATAACGAGTATAGCCCGTAACGACTCACACCTGTAACACCATTCAGACGGAGAATTTATTTTTTACACCGTGGATCGTGGTTGTTGCACGACAAGCGTGCATCTCGATTCGATGAGCGGAAGAGAATTATTTTTAACGGTTTAGCTACATCGCTGTTAATAGTCGAATTTCTCCATTGTCAATTGTCACTTAAGAAGAGTTGTGAATTTTATCAATCTTTTTCGGAGGTTAAGCGAAATTTGACGGATTGTACGGATGAGTGGAATAAGGAAGAAAGACGATGTAGAGGTAGCGGAGGATGATTCTTAATTCGAAGTAGCGATGGTTTAACGAAATTGCTTAAACAACTCAACGAGGATCTCGAATATTCTGAAATTTGAACGTAAAAATATTCGTAATTCGTTTTAACATTCGTGCTCGTATTAAGAACAATTGCTTTCCGATAGGGGGAGTTTTATAAGCAATTGTGCATCGTAAGGCGTAAATCTTAATATGTAGTAGTAACAATTGTAACAATATGTTGTGGCCTGTGCATTGTAAATTGCAAATTGTTAATTAGAAACAGCAAAGTGTAGTAAGAAGTTGTAAGTAAATTGTAGTAAGTTGTGATATATATATGTATAATTTATAATACCAAAATACATAGTAACAAAATATGTATAAATTCCCTAATCGTAAGTTGTAAGTTCTAAAAAGTACATATCATCAACGTTACTCATAGTAAAGGTTTTCATATTTGTATACAATGCCTTGTAATGAAAATTTTTATAAATAAAATTGTTATACTGCGTTCTATTAACAAGTGATTGTATTAACACAAGCTCGTGCATTCATACGCAAACGTTGTCGCCGGTGGGACACGTTATTTTTTGCATAAAATAGCCGATGATACGCTAAAGAATAAAATAAAAATTTTGCATAGAATAGTCGACGATACGTGTTAAAATAAAATAAAATATTTAGTTAAATAAAATATAATCCTATACTCCTGCAATGGAATCGAGAAATTGCTAAAAGAGTGAATCGCATAAGCGCTTGACAAACATATGCATCACTCAGAGTTAAAATTAAATAATAAAAAATGTTGCAATAAAAAAATACAACAATTAAATTAAAATATAGATAGAGCTTCTTATAATAAACGTTAAAATATAAAATTATTGAAAAAAAAATTACACCTTGCCGAAACCCGGGATTGAACCGGGGACATTTAGATCTTCAGTCTAACGCTCTCCCAACTGAGCTATTTCGGCTCTTGAGAAACGTGCTTTAAAAACTCAACTTATTCTGATCTATTCGTAAAATTATGTAACTTCAAGGAAAACAAAAAACTAGTTGCCGAAACCCGGGATTGAACCGGGGACATTTAGATCTTCAGTCTAACGCTCTCCCAACTGAGCTATTTCGGCTTATGCCAACCACTCCGATGCAGCTATAACCGGAGATTCGATTACGAAATTAAGAAAATCGGATTAAAGAAAAAGGATAGAATTTTGCGTATTTTAAACGAATATTATATTTTGAAAGTACTAAATTTTTTCTGCAATGTGTAATAAACATTTGTCAGGAAAATCAATATGAAATTGCCATTAATCTTTAATTAATGATTCGTTTAAATTGTCGGATTGGAAAATAACTCGAATATCGTGATATTTTAAACGAAAATGATTTAAATACGATTTGCAAAATTTATTAACGGGAAATTGTTTTTTTTCTTCCTTCTCTAATTTTTCATTCGCAAAAATATGAATTATGTAATACACGAATGAATTGTACATTGCAAGGACGAAAGTGTAATAATAAGTTTTATGGATCAAAAACTTTACGATACATCGAATCAGACATTTTGTGTTACTATCGAATTTGGAATTATAATTTGTACTTTGTGTAATAAGCTTTTCGTGATTTGCTGCGATGCTGATGCTCGAGATTTATTACATTAATATTTCAGGCTTTTTAAATTCGGCAAATATATGTTTTGCAATGTAATGACAATTTCTATAATCCAACAAGTTCGATCATTTACGAGGATAATCTTTAACATTACTCATAATTTAGTAATATTATATAAAACTACATTACATTTTAGTTAAGAATGACAAACCATATTTGAATAAATAATTCAAATTATAACGTAATTATTACCGATTTCTGTTGAGTAAGTAACCTGATATTCTAGCTACGTTGGTTGATTGTTAAAAGTATTTCTATCGATGATAAGATCGACATTCGTAAATACATATATACTTGACGATAAACTTAATAAGAACTCTAGAACTTTTTAACTGGAAAACAGACATTTATCAACGCTTGTTTGTCAATTAATACCATTTGTTAAAATACTGATATTTATATCACACTGGGCAATAATAAGATAATGAAAACTAGATTTAACAATTGCTTCAAAACCAATTTAATTTATAACAAGGAAGACGCATCTAATAGATAAGATTCTGTACTATCGAGAAAAAACTGTATTTGCGTATATATGTATTTACGTAGTACGATATTGCCACGCCTTATCAAATAAATTTTATAGATACCTTATTCTTTTTGTTAGAAAATATTTTATTTTTTTTCATATCGATTCTTCTTCCATTTTATGAAATCCCAGAATAAGTGATTTACAGGCAGATATTAAAAATTCAATTAAAAAAGCAAGACATTTAATTTCTACAAGAATATCAAATTATTAATATTAAATATTAATTCAAATAAGAATATTTTATAACAGAGAATATTACATTATTTGTATCAAATATTAAATTAAATAAATGTTATATATCTTACGATTAAATACTACAAAATAAATATTTTTCCATTTAAAGTTACAATGTTATTGCTTAGAAGGAATTGATTTGTATAAAGGAAATAAGAACGATTTAACTTTATAGGAATATTGAAAATCGAGATATTGCTGGAAGAATTTGTGTAACAAAGAGAGGAATTTTTTTCTTGACAAATTTTACATATTATTTCATTTTTACAGTTCGAAATTTTACTTCCGTATGAAACGCTTCTTTCACTGTTTAAACAACGTTATTACGTACAAACGTATATGAATATCAAGAATGGAAAATATTACTTTATACGTTTCCAAATATTACCAGCTATCTGTTACATATTTTCATAATAACAAAATTCAAGAATCTTCTATTGGACACATAAAATTTAATATTTGATATTAAACATGACTTAAATTACTCTAGATACATTTTCAATTAAATAACTCTAACTATGCCTCTTATGTTAAAATATACTTTCCTCGTAAAAGTACATATTCCAAACATCCACATACTGTAAACATCTTTCGTTAAACGCTTGAAACTTAATATACATATTTAACGTTAAACATTGCTTTCTATGCAACAAAATTTACATTATTTGAGAATTATTTTCAATTAGATAATTTGAAATATATTTTTCTCATAAGAATGTTTATTCTGAAATATCCCCATCGTTGTCGTATTGTACAATATTCATAGTATAATCTTTTTCCATAAATCTCAATTTTCTTCCCTTTGATAAATGGACTTTCATCAACAAAAAATTTCAGATCATTAACGCCCATTAAACCCAAACTGATTATCGTTCTATAAAGTGGCATATATTTCAAAGAGTTTCCCAGTCATTTGGACAAAAATGTAAAAAATAATTGTTTAGTGATTAATATAGAATAAATAGCGTACCTTGGTTGTGAGTCGGCGCGGGGGTGGCGGCCAGGGGTGGAATACCCTGAGACTGCTGATTCGGAACCTGATTGGACTGTGTAGGTGCTAAGGGCCATAGGGCTGCTGCCGCGGCAGGGCCGGACGTCTGTTGGGCCCGGGCACCCGTATCGCCCACGGGACGATCCCCAGTCCCACTTTGGGCCACGGGAGGGACCAACATCGAACCTCCCCCTCCCGAGGCTGAAAAACAACACGAACAAAATTTGACGATTAAAATATTTTCAAACTGTCACATTACATTTGATGAATTTTGACAAGAATTGTAGGGATTATAACGTTATCAAAATTATAAAAATTTCAGTTTCTTAGGGTTATGTTGATGTCCTAAAGTTATAAGAGAAGATGGCTTATATTTAGAACGTGATTAGATACTTCTTGTAGAATTATATTCGTGGGAAATATGAAAAACGTTGGAAGCAGGAGATTCGATAGAAGCTTGAAACTAGCTAAAATTTTCTTGTGAAATTTTTTAAGAAATTTCTACAATGATCTTCGTCCAATTTTTTGTGAAAATTTGCAACGATGCATTTTAAAGAAAATTTTCTAGTTTCATGGAAAACTACGATACATCGACAAACCAATCAAATTTTGAACTTATTTCAAAATTGTTGCAATTAGAAGGCAGATTTCAAGTGCTAAAAAATAGCGATCATAATGCTATTCTTCGCTCTCGATTAAATATTTTACCCTATTGACGCGTTGCCTGTTGCACGACTTTTAATAATTTTCATTGCGACTTTTTGTCTAACTTTCGATACTCTTTGTTAATTAATTAATTTAATAGTTGACACCGGCTTTTCATTTAGCTTTACATTGTTACTTGTGTTATATGTACTGAAGATCGCAAGGAGTTAAATGAAAAATTCATCATAGACAATATATGACTTACAAGCTACACGAACGTTTTAATAACGAACGATGTGACGTTTCGCTTCATTCGTCATTTTCCTAGTCGGTGAATCGAAAGCTATAGGGAAGAGCAGATGTCAGTATCTGGCTATCGGAATCAACTTTTCATCGTTAATCTCTCTGCACACTTGTGCCTATGGATCGTGGTATTAAGGGACCAATAGAAACACACGCAGTAAAGGGAAATTTGACAGCCACGTTTAGTAGAAGAAAATAGGAACGTGGAAACACTAACAACGAGAACGTGCAGAACAAAATATGAAAACACATATCACTCGTCAGTTGCAAGAGAAAAGAAACTATGCAGAAATAACAGGTTAATTTGACATTAAAATGAAATTCAAAAGAAAGGTGGATGGATTAGAATAGAAATAATTACTTCAATAGAGGTACCTATGAAATTAACCCAGAACAAAGTTTCTTATCTTAGTTTCTTACTCCAGAAAATGATGGAAATTGAAAAACAAACAGAAAAGAAAGATTGCATATATGTATGCATGTGCGAGATAGAAATAGAAAAAGGTTGAAGGAAATATAGACTAATTGATCCAAACTAGATATTAGAAATTTGTAGAAGTTAATAACGATATTAATTCGTAATAACAGTAATACTACTAGAAATACTAATTAAAGTATTTGAGTAATGTCGTTGAAGTAATTTCGTACATTTAATAGTCAACTAAGGCCAATTAATGCAGATATATCTCAGACACGATATATATAAAAATCCTCAAAGAAGTGAGAAGCTAATTAAAAAGCTATACGGTTTATTAAGAAAAGGTAAAATCTTTTGTCTTCCATTTGACTGATAGTTCAAAAATTGCAGTTCATAAAAAATTAAGGAACGAACAATATTCACTGGTTCAACTTTGTTAACGTTTCAATACACAACCCTTTAACAAATTAACGAATAAACAATCACTTCTACAAATTTCTATATTTCTTACAATTAAAGAAAATTCTCTTGCTTTTTAAATATGTACGTAAATATTCTAAAAACGACGATGGATAAAAAATTACCAAAAAAAGAACATCCGAGCTCAACTAAAATTAGCGAAATTGAAAACCCAAACTCTCTCCTCTTTCGCCACCCTTCATTTCCACGGAACAGGAAATGGAACAGGAAGAAGAATGAAAGGCAAGGGCCAGAAAGCCACGTGAACACATCGTGGATGGCGAAGCATCGCAGGCGCCCGGACCAATGTAACCTCGTACAAAAAAAAGCAAGAAAACAGAGGGGACAGACAGAGGTTGAGATAGAATATAGAACATTCTCAATGAGCTGAACGAAGCGAGAGCTTCGCCATTTCCTAGCAGAGGGTGATTCACCGAAGGGATGGCCATGGAGGGTTGAGAAGCGGTAGAAACCCCGGAGGAGGGGTAGCAACAGGTCGGCAAGCATAATGTACTCTCTTAGGTACATACACGCACACACGCACACATACGCACGCACGCACACATCACCATAATCCCATTTGATATACAAATTTCTAAATACGAGTTCACGTCTTTTTCTTGCGCGCTAAAGCACAGGGGTTACGGAAACGACGTATTCGGAGAAATCTTTTTACCAAAGGAATTTGTTAATGACAGGATTTTAACGACGAGAATCTCGTAAAATATACGTTGCGCATACTTTGTCGAAAAATTGTCATTTTTCGAGTTACAAAAAAACGGTGGATAATTTGCAGTTGGTTGTATCGTAAATTCTGGAAAATGTCAAATTACATGGTTCGTGTATGTACATGGAATACTTTTTTTGTGGATGACTGAAAGCTGTAACAAGAATGATCGAGTATTTATAGGGTATGTATATAAACAAATGTAGAAGTACGATTGTGATATATATCATAATGGCACAATTGAAGTATTTTGGATACTGGTATAAAAGAAACGTAATTCTTCTCTTTAATTCTTGACCTATAAATCGCTTTCCTTATTACGTTTCTTTCTGGGTAATTTCTTAATTTTTTTAAAACTTTTAAATACACACTTTTTTTAATATAACGTACTTTATTTGCCTTCAGATACTAAATTGGTATTGAACAAATCTAAATGAATTATTTTAATTTCTTTAGGTTATTCTTTAGGCTAATTAATATGCAATGAATATTAATATAATATACAATTTGTCTTCGTAATACGATACAATACAATCTTAATACAATCTGATTTCGTCAGGGATTTACAGTGAACTGACGTTTTCATGCTTATCTTCCAGTGAAGCGTTTTCTTAACAGATTCTACCCTTATCGCAGTAACCATTTTTTATAGTCGGTACATATTACCAAACAACACGAAATTTAATATACTTGAAGCTACTTAATCAGTACATAAATTCTATAATAAATACAATGGCGTACAAACACCTTCTGTAGTTAACGCATATCATAATTTGATAATATCTGACAAACGTGTAAGAAGGATATTGATTAAAAAGAACGAAGCGTAGAACGATCCTTCAATTTCCATATCCTTTCCCAAATGTTCTCCCATTTTTTATTCCTTCCGCAGAAAAACTTCCCGTATCACCATATATATTCATTTTCCTTTCAAACGACCACGTACACACAATCAACTTCTCAAAAACCGTAAAAGGAAGAGAAAGAAGCGATCGAAGTGAACCAGAAAGTGAATCACTCTCGGAACACCTTGCGGGTTTCGCGCCAGTATCGTCGTTGAAATTATTCAGAACCGCGAGACAAATCAGGATGCTTACGGGACAGGATAATGAGCCCGGTGCGACGACCTGAAATTCAAGCGAACTTCCAGCTGGAGAAAACGGCGGATGTCGCGTGTCCAAAAAAGCTGCACGTGTGAATACGGTATCCCTCTTGCTTTCGCTATGTGGAAATACGCCTTAGTTGCCCTCGTTAAGCTCACGCGATAATAACTGTCAATAAACTGTCAATCGGTCGAGCGTACGTTTGAGGAGATGTAAGTACGCGGCGATTAACGCCGCTACCGATCGTGTCCGTGAATTATAATGATTAAGTAGCCAATGTGTGACTCGACGTTTCCAACTACAGATTCAGAATGGGCAAATAACGAGTTTTGATTCGGGGTAATAATTTACACGTAGAAAATTGAGACGTTGCTTTTTTTTATTGCGAATCGCGTGGGAATTTTGGACAGTTGATCGAAATTTGAAGAGACGTAAAACGCGATCGAGACGCAGATTATGGTGTACGCGTTTGAGATTGTTGTTCGTTGTCGTTGTATTGCGTTAAATACAATTATTATGAGACAGTAAGTATTGGCGCGAACGGAATGTGATCATTAAACTGTGGACATTTATGGAAGATTTAAAGATATAAAATGAATGTGTTATACATACATGTACATGGTGCGTAAAAATGTACCAAGTATCAGAGGGTAACGTATTTACTGTAATATTTAGGATTTAGCTTTTTCCAATCGTGTTGTGAAAAATGTAAATTTGCATAAATATCTGAGCACTGTTGCATGATCGAACTAACATTATCAATACAAATTTTACAAGTCACGAGTAAATTTGACAAGTTGCAACTTGTAAGTGATGTTTGATGAAACATTTTAATTTCTGATGTTTGAGTTAGATCATCCTATGATGATAAGCTAATTGCATTAGCTACTTGCTTTTCTTTCCAAGAATGAAATTTAAACTTTAAGAATACATTAGTATACTTTAACTTGTTCGGCTGCTTTAACGAATAAACGAAGAAAAGTCGAGAAAGAGTCTGTAATTTTCAAAATGTTGGAAACTAAAGTTTCTCGAAAGTTTCGAAAAGAATTTAACCTCTGTAACTCCGTTGCATCTTTTCTTACAACTTTTCTTTAACGCTCTTAGTCTCCTAGTCTCAATAGACTCGAGTATTCATTGCAGTGTCAAAGTTTCCTTGCATTTGTTCTTTCCTTTATTACACTCTGTAAACGATTTGCATGAAACCGTGTTATATAAGTATGAAAGTTATCTTTAAACTTTGATTTTTGAACGTTTCAGTCCGGAGAAGATTTTAATTCAATGAAATAAATGCTGGAACGTAATTGCAAAAATTCAGGCTCGAAGTAGCGATGTGTAGCTAATACGACAGAATGTGTACTCATATATCCACATCGTGCACGCGCATTTCAGTTAATTTTATAATTTGCACAATGATAGAAGCTGCGAAAAAGAATTTTAACATCAGAAATATTTTACAATAGACGACGCGGGTCGTACCTCCTCTGAAAATTTACAAATTACTTTTTTCCTTATACTTCAACCTTTCTTATACTTGGGCGTATTCTTTTATAGAGAGATATGTTAACGTATTTCTAAAATTGAGTTTTATTCTTGTTACGTTCGGCCGCTGTCCAAACTATCTCATGCTGAACCGTAATAATCCTAAGGAATCGTAATAAAAATTAACATGCTTGACGATCGAAGTCTCTAGTTGCAATAAACTTTATAAAATCAAGAAATTCCGAATACCGCCCTCGCAGAACCGAGTCTCTCTGTGTCATTCAATCAGAGTAACTCAGTGTCAATCGGTCAAAGTTACTCAGTCAGTCAGTCAATCAGTCAGAGTTAATCAATCATTCAATATATAGTCAGTACATCGTCAAGCAGCACGCATCGCGTACTCATCGCACTTATTGTTAAAGATACTTTTCGCACATCGTTCATTTTTTCAAAGCGTTGAAATAAAGTGTTTGTTATTGTTAATTCTGTGTTATGGTCTATCAGCTACCCTTATAAACTTAAACGATATGGAGGACCAACCGATTTCGTGGTGTCGATAACCTTATCGCAACGAGAATTTACGACTCTCGTTGACGCGTTGTGTCGCGAACGCGTCTCTCCGCGAAGCGGTTGAACAATTCTTAAAAAGGAACAGACGATTTACAGCACAGTAGCTCGTGTTGCGAACAAGATAAGGTACTTTTACTAGCTTTACTTCAGGTTAATTAAGTCTGTGAAGATTATAAACACTGAAAATCTATAGTTCAAAGAATAAAGCCAACATTAGCAGAATTGTGCTTTTCTTTTCTATTAGAAACTTTGTAATTTCTGACATTTAAATCTTTTACCATCTTAACCCCTGAATTATTAAGCATACACGTAAATTAAACCTAGCCTTATGTGAATTTACGCCCATAATCACAACCTTCTATGCTCTAAACGCAATATACTGGTTTTCTCAATCGAATCTACACGCAGGATATTCCGGTAGGTCGTTAAGAAATTCGACGACCGACTCTGCGCTCGATAATTAAGGGTCCACGAGAACCCGCGGTTCTTGATCCTGTAATTTGTACCGTGCACAACTAAGAAGGGGAAGGCAAGAAAAGTCGGAGGCGTCAGATTTTTACGAGCACCTGTTCACCATTTTCCAGCCGTAAAAGGGGCCAGCACCACGTCGTCAGGTAGTCACGACTCATGGCGAGGCCCTTCTCGTACCCTACCGACCTGAAAACCTGTTCTTCTATCCCTCCCCGCTCCACGGCCCTTCGTTCCTCTTCTACGCCCTTGCAGCCAGCCAGAAGCAAGGGAAATTAAGAATTAAGTCGCTGTCAGGACTCTAAAACTTTCTGTTCCTGTCAATTTTATTTCTTTACAATTTTCCTTTGAATATTCAAGGCCTCTTGTGCTATACAATAGAGTAGATTTGTACAAATTAAATCTGCACTTTTATATTCGATCGTTTGCATGTTTAATTGGTAATTTGATGACAACGTGCAACGAAGGAATTTTGGAACATTGAACGATATAAATGAAATATCACAGGAAACAGAATGTAGCAAGTACATTTTTATCGAATATATTGTAATGTTAAATTAGATTAAAGTGGAGAATTTCAATATGATAAAAGTTGACGAAGCTTTGCGGAAGTCAAAGGTATAATTATTAAGACAAGCAATGTTTCGATACCACAACGAGGAATATTTTGAAAAATTTGAAGAGGCCGAAAAACCAATAAATCCAAGATCAAATAACGAAACAATTTTGAAAACTGCTCCGCTACGAGAAGTAGGAAATGTGACTTATCGTGTTCCTTTCGCGTAATCTTCAATTATGATACTTGAAAACTCAATGAAGATGTTTCGTAAGATATACTATCGAGTTGAATTGTATCGTTACTTTCAATGTTTGTCGCACGTGGCAAAAAAATTTATCAAAGTATTATAAATTTATCGGTTCAAGTAGATTGTGTTGCAACCATATTTCGTAACATGATGTAAGACAAATTTGAGAAACAATGAATCTTTAATACTGGAAGCATCCGTATATGTTCCCCGCGTCTCGAAAGTATTTATATTTCTTCCAAATTAAAAATTATTATCGAATTGCTAAATTTTTTCCCAGGTCCTTGTCTTCTTTACTGAATCAATTCTTTCGTCGCGGCAAAATAATTACATTTAAGCGATAAATTCGTATGTTAAATTTCACGAAAACAACGATTATCAGTTCAAATGTAACCACAGCTTGAACAAACAGAACTAAATCTCCCAACAATATTTATTTAATTCTCCACTTTATCTTACGTTCGGTTTTTTTCGCAAATTTTCTCCTATTCCCAATTCCAATCCCATGAATCAAATCTCCAAAAAGCCGGTGTCCATTTAAACAACGAATTTCCATCGCCGTATTTAATCAAACAAGTGAAACAGTCTTTACCATTGTATTCATACGGTGACCAGACGAACGTGTGAATCCCGAGTGAACCTCGGGGCCAAGCAGGATCGGGCCAACAGTTCACCGGACGAGCTTGAAACCCCGGTAAAGCTTCGAAAAGCGTTTAAATCACGTCAAAGAGAAGCGAGTTTCCCCTTTTTCTCTATAATACGACCACTTTCGTCTGGCTAGCGGTTCAAAGAGTAAGCACGATTGAGCGAGTCGTTCCCGGTTGACCTATATTTTTCCATCGAACGTTTTATCATTTCAAGCTTACATTTCGGATTAGTGCTCGAACGAATAGCACAATGAAAACAATAGAATCACGCAGGATTACGAAAAAATGGTAACGCTTCTTTTACCGATTCTCACGGATTCAGATAATCTTGTTAACAGCGGTTAGCTGCGCTGATAAAGAAAGAATTACCCTGCAAACAGCTAGCTGTCGGTTCACGACATGAAAACAGCAAAACTATTTTTTAGAAGGCCTTTAGTTTCAATGAACAACTTTTTTCGGGATATGATTCGTCAGAGCATTTCTCGACAGCGTCGATAGAAAATTGCTGGCCTCATGAACTCTGGATTTCCCAAAGGGTCCGCAACGCGAGGCCAGACGGCCATGGCCGGTCACGTCGCGACTCTCGGCCCGGGCCCGGAGGAAATCCCGTTACGTCGCCAACTTCCTCTGGCAACAATACCTCCTCCACCGAGCGTACAAATGAAAATACATGAAATTTCCACGGAGGAAAAATAAAGACACAGAGCCTCAACGCGTATAAGAATTTCTGGCTGAAGGTAAAGCATCGAAAAACTAACTTAACGATTCGACCCAGCACAACCTTCAACTGTTCAAATCATTATCCAGCTTTTAACACTTGTCCTTCCTGCACTCAAAGTACACGATGCTTTCCCATTTCTTCGTTATTACGTTACGAACAAATAACTAGTGTCTCATAACATACAGCAAGTTTGATTATTCTGTGCAAAGTTTCAAATATGTGGAATCCTGTACTCTCTCTCGCTCGATTTGCCGGATCTCGGTTGCACAATCCTGTGCAACCCTCGAGCACGTGCCTAGCCCCGCGTAGCGAATCCACTATTACACAGAAATCCGCGTGTACGTGTGTGCATGGAGATCGATTTTTGGTAGAGTCGCAGTGGTTCCAGTTAAGTTTCGGGGGAACGAGACTAACTGCTACAGAGCTTGCTACTTTGCGTTGGGAAACTTGTTTCGTGAGAGTTTAACCTGGTATGGAGTGCGAGCTTCTCATGGTGGCCCACCAGGTTTATTCGTAATGCGGCTTCCGGTAGGAGAATGGGAATGTTCTATGAATTAACAAGTTCAAGGCTGGTGATAACAAATACACGTATGTTCTACAGGATTTCCTATTTTAATCTATTATCGCAAAGATTTGAAAAGATGTACTAGGTTGTAGAAAGCGGTTTAAAAAATAAAAGGGTCGTAGAAAGGTTATAAAATATTGAAAAAAATGGATTGCCAGGTTAAGGTCAAGGGAACTTGGAGAAATTCACGTCATTTTTAAATATGAGTTTTGTCATCTTCTCGAATATATCTCGTCTCTTCTTGAATATTTCAAACCATTAATAACGCTAATCATATATCGTATAAAGATCAATGTCGATTAAGTTGAATTAATTGTAAGATGACAACTAAGCTAATGTTATTCGTGTTTCTTTTTTTTTTTTTTTATTAAGAATAATATTCAGTATCCATCTTTTACAAAACATCATGGGCATATCACCTGTTCTCGAATCTAATTCACATTAAAATACTTATTCCTAACCACAAGCGATATAGGGCCAGGAAATTAAGAAAAATGAACTTATTATATTTTTCCTGTGCAAATAAAGCCATAAAAAAAACACACACACACAGCTACCACCCTAGTTGTTCAAACAAATCGACACAAAATTAATCGTTTAATGTACGAAATAGCGTAAAGTAACAGGATATTTGCTCTCTGCTACGCCAAAACAGGAGTTTCAACCACCACCTTCCACGCTCCTACGGATCTACATACATCTAATCGACATCGATCTTGAGAAGTCGAGAATCGTTCGTCCGTTTTCTAACTAACCGACGACCATAGGCTAACCTAGAAAAAAGATTCAGCCACAAACATTACGAAGTCCGACGTAACAAGCCACGTGAATCCAACGTGAATCATGCATCGTGCCATTCTTTGAAGTCCTTTCGCGGTGACGACGAAGGAAAGCGCGTCGGAAGTGTTCTCCGCGTGAAAGTCACGGGGCGCGTACTCTGACACGCGTGTGCGTATACGCACACATGAACAGAGCGCACGTGCACGTTTCGACATAGCAATTTATGTAGACGCGAACGTGAATGGCGTAGTAAATTCAAGTACACAAGGGTGCGGCCTGAACGAGGCCGCTGCAAGCAAAGAGAGATTCGGCCGCTTGCAGCCGATGTGATTTGCAGCCAAACTTTTTTCCGCCCTTTTTCTCTCTTTTTTTCCACCCCCCCTTTTTTTTATTTCACGGTTGTGGTTTATACGAATACACGAACATGCTGGAAGAGGTCTCGTGCGGATTAACCCGAAACTATATCGCCATAACCGCCAGGACGGTAATTAGTCCTCTGGTGCTTCGCGTTGGTCTCCAAGGTCTTACTGTCCACGTTGCTATACCGACACTTTGTATGCTTTTCCGAGAACTACAGATATATGTGTGGGCGTACATATGTACGTCATACGTATACGACCAGCGATAATTAATTTTTTAACACTATCCGACCGACCCTCCCTAATTGTCGTTTGCCCTTGATAACTCGTTTATCATCTTTCATGCGTTCTCCTGGATAAACGAGAATTACGGGCTTTTTAATTAATGTTCGCGGCAAATTATTTCGCAAATTACGTGGATACCGTCAGATGCTTGCCGGTTTCAGATGGTTTCACGCCATTCGGTTAGGATCATTGATTTGCAAGCGGTTAGAGTATAAAGAGTATGAAAATGTTTTGGCAGAAATGAAAACGTTCTTGTATTATGAAAGATGCTTTAGTACGTTGAAAGTCGGTATTTTTATGGACTCTGTAGATTTTGTAGATTTTATAAATTTTATGTATTCATAAATTTGCAGATTTTATGGATTTTATGCAGCGTGCAGCACAAATTGAAATATGAATAATATATTTAGCGTTAAAGAAAATGTCAGTGATTTTTTGCGACAACGATGGCCACTTAAATTCATCAAATTTCTTGTTACTTGTATTGTTGCTGAATTGTGTAAAACCTATGGTATATCGTTTCGCATATGTAATAGTTTTATTTAAAATATATTAAATTGGTATTTATCTAACGTCACGTAATCAAAACGCATTAAATTTGTCTGTGCACGTAAGAATTATAAGTAATATTAAGCATACTAGAAGAATTCCATAATTCCTTCAAGCTCGTTTTAACTCTTATAGAATCTATCGTACGTTTCTAACAATAAACAAGAATCTTTAAAAAGTGAGAATTATTCTTTTCTTCGTTTTTTTTCCATAGCTGAAAATGTTTCCTCTTGTACATTTTTAATTGAGAAACCTGTATAATCTAGGTATATATAACGCGAGCTAAAAATTTCTTCTAACGTTCTACACTTTCGTTTCACGTAAGGAAATCTTTTAATATTCTACGCCAATCTTACCTCGACGGGGAATTAAAAAAGAAACAAGGAAGGATTTTATTTCTATTTTATTCCTATATAACACATACTAAAAATTAAATGATTTACTTTCATACTTCAAAAACGTATAAAATTGAACTTTCGTATTTCTTTCGACATAAAATCGTAAATATAAAAATCGTAAAAGTCCAGATCGCGTAATTTTCCATAAAAACGCGTGTTCTTAGGTCTCCGTTTCTGAGTATATTAAGCGTATATTAATAAATGTATATTAAGAAATGTACATTTCTTAAACTTTCTTATTAAAGTATATAAAGATCCATTTTCGTCGTATAATGATCGTAAATGTCACCACCATATAAATCGCATTAAACAACGTGTGTTTTTCAAACAGAATCTCGTCCCGCTTACATGGCGAACCTAGGCAGACAGATCGACGAGCGCATATTGCGTATCGCTCGAAATGCACGTCGCTGTATGCACTTTTTATTCCTCTTATTAATGTCTATGATATCAATGCGAATTCTATTCGAGCGGAAAAGCTCGAAACGCGAGGCCGAGGCAAAAATCGAACAAGAGTAGACTTTGAAGTCAAAGTTGAATTATATCCTGTGGGATTAAACGGACAGACAGAGTTGACGTGGATAATTAGCGATTATTGCGGAACTTTCGAGGAAACTAAAAAAATATCGCAGCTATTTACTGCATCTGAAATTGCTCACGCTTAAATGCATTGAATCTCGCTGTGGAAAATATAATGACGTTTCTGTATTTTTGTCAAATGTAATTTACATTATTAAGTTATTCGCTGCACTTGGAATGAAACGAAAGGAAAGAATGTAATTTAGGATCTTTATGGAAACAAGAGTTTCGGAGGAGGAATAGAAAGTGTTTTCAGGAGAAGGAAATTATGTTAAAAAGAAAATTTGTTGTGTCGTAAAATTAATCGTATTAGGATCGAATTTTGCCTTTAATCAGTGGAAGATTATTTTTTTTAGTTGTTAATAACAGAAACATATTAATAGTTTTACAAAGAAGCCGCGATATAATAAACAATACAATTTGAGAACAGTTTTATAGAAAACGAGATACATCTATCGTTTGGTTAATTAATAACTCATAACAGTGCAATATACGTATTCGATATTGAATGTGAAATGGTTAAAAAATGTGTATTCTAACAAAATGTTGCATCTGAATTGCATAATCATTGGAGTTTCGATGATTGCAGGTTTCCATAGTTTAGATCTGTATTTCAAAGATATTTCAGTAATTTCTTTTCCAGTAAATATGCATTTATTCAGTTTACATTTAATTATTAATAATTGTCACAATAAACGACCACACTATGTTTGTACGTATTATACAATCTTGTACGCAAGGTTTTTCAACCTCAATCCGTTCAACGACATCGACTTTAATTCATTGTGCCATTAAATATTGTAGGTGTAAGTCTCGTTGACTCATTATCATTAAAATTGCCTCGTAACTTGTAATTCCGAAAAGAAAATCGGTATTATTAATTTCATCCTTCCACTTTGCTTGCAAATTAAATCTCTCTGAAACTGTTACGCAACTGTTATAAATTCTTAATTTATTTTCTCTTGCCCGTTGTAACTTTTATAGGGAATTAACTCATTCTGAATTATCGAACTTAATTAGTTTGAACTAGTTTCGAATTTTTAATTCGTGTAATTTATTACTTAACAAACATTTGAAATTTTATAGTCGCTTTAAAGAGAAGTACAGTATCAAATCTTGGTAATAGCGAAGTAGCTATAGCATACTAATACTAACATACCATATTATACCAAATTCAAATTTTTCCAGAAGTTAGTAACACTATGCAATATTATTTTAACGTAATACGAGCATACAAAATTACAAGACCATGTTTCTCATTGCGAATAATATTACAAGCAATACTCCCATAATTTATATGATAATCTTCCGCCAATAGATTTAAATTTTTAGCCCTCAAAACAAGCGCGCGAAAAGAAAAGACGCAACTCACGGTAGCAAGGTATGTTAAAAGTAAAATATAAACATGTAAAAACGTTAATTAACCGAAAGAAGCCGAATAAAGGAATAAAGGATATCTTCTTTTATCCTTAATGACATTTACAAGTTCATTCGCTGCTATATAGAATCCTTCAACGATTAAATATCAACCCTTAACTAAACCATTAAAATTCATGAGATAACGCCTTAGAGCGACGCATCGAAGGGGAAACCGCATCGCGGTACAATCACAATCGCGTTAAGTAAAGAAAAGAAACGAAAAAGAGCTACGAGAAAGAAACATAGAAAGAGAGGGAAAGAAAACGGGAGAGCAAGAGAGGCCGGGAAAAGTGCACAATACCAGACAAGACACCTGTGACAAGACTTGCTGTGACGGGAGACAGCGTAAAGCAGAGCTTGAAGACGTCTTTGTGACGAGCCACAAAGTGCTCGCAAATCCGTAATAAAATTATTCTGTCGTTATTTTAATATCTCATACGATTACTTTAATACTTTGCTTATAGAATGCTTTCGCTATGAAACAAAATTCACGGATAATAATTAGACTGCGGGTTTTTATGCATTAATGACAAAGTTAAAAGTTCAAAAATGTGTATAGATGCGTATATTATTAAAAAATACATTCTTCAGTCCAGTCCAGTGCAAGTCCGGTCCAGTAAATACAGTACAGTACAGTCCTATACAGTACAGGTCCGGTCCAGGTACAGTGCAACTCCAGTCCGGCACATTGCAAGTCCAATCCAATCCAGTACAGTCCAACACCGTACAGTACAGTACAGCTTTTTGCATCATAACGAACATTGTTTGAAATCTTTATCCTGAATTCTCAGTTCGTCAGATTTTTATTGGTCTTAAACTTTAATTAATATAAAATATAAATATAAAATATTCACTTCGTCATTATCGAAGTATCATCTTCCGAAGTGTAAGAGTAGTGGAAGTATTGTGTTAATAAGTGTTAATCGCTAATCGATTTGTTAAAAGTTCGATAATAAAAAGATACATATTTCCCTTGCGATCGTGTTCGCCAAACAACATATGAACTTGATTCATTCGCCTTTAACTACGAACTCACGCGGCTCGTCTAAAGGCTCGTTTCTCCGGTAATCGATGTTTTATCTCGACGTCATTCGTCATCGAAGCGAAGATGACTTCAAAATACAAGTATGTACTTAATCTTCCTTCCCGTTTCCCGGCTACGTGATCTTTTCCAAAGCCCTTTTGCACAAGCGGTTTCCGTTCCCTTTTTCGATTTCGTCGATTGCACAGTTCGATGTTGCATCGTTCGAACGGTTTTATGATCGAGAAAAGAGAAACGCAGCCGTTTGATACCGTAGAAGGAGAGAACTCGACTCTGGCATAGAGGTGGAATTGAAGCAGGAGGGGGAGAAACGACGAGAGGCTACTGTCTAAGCTAGTCTATTGTTGTGTCGGCGACTTAATACGCGTTTCTCTCTCAAGGGCGAACTCTCCAAGCCTCTCTTTTTTTCAGGCTTTCCTCCGCCAACGAGGAATAAACGACGAATCGTGTCTGCCTGTGAAAACCTCGCAATGTGCTTGCGCATCTCTTAACACTTTAACGACAGGGTACAATCAATTGACGTTCTAACTGGAACTCACGTTATCTATAGAGAACGCCAATTGACAACATATGCGAAATAATCGTATGGCGGTGTGTGAACAACGAACACTAAACTGTGTCTAAACGGTGTGTGTGTGTGTGTATATATATATATATATCGTTTACAATAACACAAAAGTGCAAAGTTTGAGCGAGTAACGAAGCGATTGGATATGTTGGAGAATTCTGTTGCGTTTTACGCGAGCTCCTAGACAGAGTGATATAAAGTAACTCGGAATCGCTGGAAGTTTATTTTTAAAGATTTTCGAATAGTTTTGAATTCTAAAAGGTAGACTATGAGGACGAGAGGATTAGTTGCATTTCTAGGACTGTGATTCTTTTTGATTTGTATAGGAACGCATTCGTGATAGTAAAGGTGGATTGTGCCGGGCTAGTTTGTTGCAAAATTGAGCGCAATTTTCTTCGTAGGTTTTGAGCTGTAAAATTGCGTTTGCTTGGTTAAACCGCGTAAAATATCCTTCGACCATTTACACGACTGGACGGTGTAAGATAAAATACGAGTTATGTGAGAAATGATACGAGCATGTAGAAAATAGATTAAATTACATAAAACTTTTATCATTGATTCATCGTGCACTCGTCATCCTACGAAATGTAATTATTGCAACACAGAAGAGAAGCAAGATGCTTTCGTTGCTGATGAATTCATAGTAGATGTGACGTAAAACTCTCAGTTACAAGAAATGTATATTTTCTATTATTGTTATAAAAACAAGCAAATGTAATTCCTGAAAAATATGTACAGCCAACCAAACGATAAGTTAAAAAAAAAAATAAGTATAAAAGTAAATGACTCGCCAGGCACATTAAATAGTTAAATACTAGATATGTAGATTGCAGATGAAATAGGATCGAAAGGAATATTAAGATTATAAAGTGAATGGACTAATGTTTCAAGGATTATTTCCTCGTTTTTCTCTTCTCTCGTCGTATCAGTATATATAATTAATCCTCGCTCTTTCATTATAAACAATATCTTACCCGTAATCTCCATTAAATATTATATCTCAAACACCTCTCTAAAATATTAGATAGCAATATAATAATACTAGATCACTTTGTAAAGTGCTTGTATTTCCAGAGGTTCGGGTTCCAATAAGTTTTACATGGAAGCCTGAATACGTTCTTGACGAAATCCAAACATTCACGTTCTTGCTTCTAAACTGCTCAAGAGTCTGACATTGTTCTGATCGAAACACTAGAATATTCCGTTATAAATTCTTCGGCCAACCTCGCATTTACGATATAAACTATTTGTAAACAATATATTGCCAAATATTAATACCAACAGGCAAGAAAACATCGTTAGTTTCTCAATTTATCATATACGATAACCGAAATAAAAAAAAAACAAAAACAAAAAAAATGAAAACGTTGGAAAAATCGATGGAACTCGTGGGGGGCAAAAAAATATGAACAATTTAATTGTAATCGAACGAGATAAAATTACTAAACTCACTGTAGCGTTCGATTGATCGAACGTGCAATTATTTTCGAAATTAAATACAGAGATACGTTTTCTATTATCGAATCGATTCGCTGTTTCCTGCCGAACGAATTCCATGGAATATAATCGTCCCGAGGAAACGGGCGATTCTTAAACACGCCAGCAAACGGGATTTAATGAATGTTATTGTATTTACGACAATAGCACAAATTTCATCGCGGAAACATTTATTACGAAAGGCCTGTTAAATCGTCCCATTGAAATCGAGGGTTAGCTAATGAGCGGATTCGCTGCCGACTGACACAGGTGAATTAATCGCGATTCTAGTGATACACATCGTTGTTCTAATTGTTTGCCAGCGACACGACGATTCCGCATAGCGATTTAATAATTCACCATGCCTGGGGAAAAAGTAAATTGACGTTCGTTTACCACGAGATTTGATAAATGACTGACGAGACGCAGAATAGAAAAATCTTCGTCCTCGATAAAAAAGAATATCATCCATCTTCTCGACGTATATACAATATATATATATATATATGAAACGACCAGGATTTGAGGATGTGAAGATCGCAGGAAAAAATACGATTTGTAGGTCTTTGTTGATTTTTCGTTTTCAACTCTCTGTACTTGGGAAGCATTTGAACTTTTTCTTTCCGTCAACCCCGGTAACCAAGAACTAAATTTCTGGGGAAAAAAAGAAAGAAAGAGCTAGGTGTTGGTTACGGTTACTTTGCGTAGTTTCATTCGACAAAACGAAATTTCATATTGTCCCAGCGAAGGGGAAATTATTTAATGAAAAATTCCATTACCGTGCGCGACCGAATTAAAATTTCTCTGGACTCTCGAATTCATAAAATTTTTTTATCGTGCGCGCATTCCGTTCGATTCGTCAAATAGTATTTCAACTCTCTCGATCGTTCGTGGCTCCCCTTTGAGAACGCACGGCTGGAAGTTCTTGCGTGTTATCAAAGGAAAACAAAATAACCATAGGAACGACGTAATTTCTGAAAGAACGACAAATATTCCGCTTTTCCTTCGTCGATGCATATTTTCGCGTGCATGCGCGAATGCCATGCCGGAAACGGTAACAACGGCTGTTGCCCCGCAATAGAACGAATACACATTTTCCTATATAAACACCGGCCCAACGTAGAGACACCCATAACGATAAATTCTTGCAGCATCACGTGTTTCGAAATCTTCGATGTCAATCCTTAAACGTTATATCCCGCCGGTGTCGAGCCATGGAACGTTAAACGCTTTTTGGCTGAGCCAATTTCGATAGTTCGAAGTAATTCAATTTTTATCGATATTTTTATAGAGACAATTGTTGGTATTTGTAGAAAAAGATAATTGGGCAGAAGTTAATTTAGAAAGTATATCGATTCTAATGAAACGAACGAATCGTTAATTTCGTTGATGTAAAAATATAGTTTATCGGCAATTCTGTTTTGGCTACCTGATGGACTAATTTATTTATGTTTATTTCGCTTGAAGATAGATTTTATGTTATGAAATTACATACCAGGCGATGGGTAATTTATATTCGTTATATTTCTGTTGCTACTTTTATTTTGGTTTAATCTCTATTATTTATTGCTATATTATAATCGTTGAATAAAGTAGTTGAATATAAAAATTTTTTTTAATAAATTACGGAGGTACGTACGCGTTTCTACAGTTTGATTTTTTAATCTTTCTGCTATACATGAATATGATAAACAGGGAACCACTTGCTTTAAATTCTCTTCCCCTCTTTCTCTTTCGTGTAACGCAAATACATGAATTATTCTCATTTGAGTAATCTTACGTAACATATAGATTATTCCAAAACGCGCTAATAGTAGCAACAAATTCAGAACGCTATCCGACAGATAAAAAAAGACGAATTCATTTACATCATAAATATCCAATAAACATTTCTGTGTAAATATCTCGATTTCATAACTGCAGAGACAGTCGAACATATATGTGAATCGATAAATAAATCTACGCGTATAAATAAACGGAATTCCTGTATAACTCGAATACCAGAGCCCGAAACAATCTCTTATCCTACAATGAACATAATTACAATCTTTAATACCTAACATCAACCTAATCATAGAGACGCAGTACGAAAGTTGATCGAAAAATGGCGAAAAACAGCAAGAGCGAAACGCGTGCATCTCGATCAAGCAGAAACACTGGAACAGGAAAAGCTAATAGGAACGAGAAGAAGCAAGTAGCGAGGTGAAAGAAACCTTGCTAAAACCACGAGTTCCGAGCGAACTCAGCGAAACTCATTCCATTCAAACTTCTATTAACCCAAATCGACGAGTTTCATAAGGCAAGGAATTTTCTGCACAAAGAGAGTCGACGGTGTCGCGCATTTTTTTTCCACCTCGCCCTCTGTACATCACGAAAAATACTTTATACTCCGTTCCCTTCCCTCTTTCTTCGTCGTTCGACGCTCGACGTGCGTTGTTCTTTTCCACCCTTCGAGAGCACCGAATGCGCCCTTTACCAACGTGCTACTCTCGCTAACATCGGTGTCAGGAGTCCGTGCCTAGACAGATTGCCGCAAGATCAAAAAGGGAAGTGACGATGGACGATCACCTAACGCGACGTGGTAGTTTCCTTCCGTGAACTTCACGTCCGACGCGACTCCGATCGTATAATTATAAAATATAGCTGCATAAAATCGAAAATTTTAAATTCCCGATATATAGCGAATAAATCTCCCTACACGTATAAATATTATAGATTTAAAAAAGCATGAATAAATAAATGTAAAAAAGTTAAATTTCTTATTCCTAAAGATAAAATTCTTATTATAAACCCCAATCGTCTTAAAGTTGATAAAGCAATAATTTGTTTTCGAAATCCAACTGAAAATTAATCCTGAAATTACTATAGTTATTCTTGAAATTATTAATAAATATTCTTGAAATTTTAAATCAATTAATCTTTCATAACCAGCAGTTACCAAAGTTGAAGAATGAACTAAAGAAGATACAGGTGTAGGAGCTATTACAGTTGCTGGTGATCAAATTATAAATATTAATTGAGCACCTTTTGTAAATACTATAAATAAAAATAATAAAGTAATTAATAAATTTATTTTATATATAATTAAATTTCATCTCCCAAAAATTACTATAAAAGAAACGATTATTAATAATCTTGTATCCCCTAATCGATTTAAAATAACTGTTAATATTCCAGAATTAAATGACTTCATTTTATTATAATAAATAATTAAAGTGCGAGAACACGGAAAGAAATTATTCACCGGCCCTGATTACGGAATTACGTGGCACATGGTGACGAGTATTGCGTTCGTCGCTCTTTCGAAACTTTCTTACGCGGCGCGACGATTCTGGATGGAGATTTCGTTTCTTTGAGATGTACGGTGTTATGTAGAAAAGTGGAAAGAAACTTCGATCATCTGATTCTTTACGTTTGACGACTAAGAGATTTGGCCTTCGTATCAAGAAAAGTGAAAAATCATCGAACTAATTCGTCGCTTAAAGACAATTCTCCGTTTCTGTCGCTGGAAAGCAAACTATTTTGCACGAAGGGTTCGCGTTCGAAAAAAGAAACGCGTAAACGTGAAAAATGTGCGTGAGAAACGAGAAGACAGACAGATATTGAGTTCTGATTAGCGAGCATTAGAAATTTACCGCAGAAAAACGAATTTATGTCAGGATACAGTAAAACCAGCGTTTCGCGTAGGAATTCGTCTTTGAAAGATCGTATATTGAGAAAGCTTCGCGATTTTACAATTTAACAACCCGCGTAAATAGCGTGATTTATGGGGTCGAAGAAAAGCTGCGGCAACCTGGATTTCTATGTCGATTCACTTTCGTCGTGGAAAACAGGCCAATCGAGTCGCGTGTAAGCCCGATGTGACGCGATTTCGTCTCGGTCAATCGGATAGGGTAACATGCGACCAAAAAAAAAAAAAAAAGGAACGTGCACTTAAAAAAAAAAAATATGTACGTGCGAACCTTCGTCACGTCCGTTGCACACCGGCCCGAAGGAATTACGATCAAACGGCGTTTAGAAAGCTGTCCCGTGAAAAATACGTCGCGTGACGTGAGCAAATTTGAAGTATCGAGAGGGAGGGAAAAGTATCAAACGGAAGAAAAAAGAAAAATATATGGGAACCCCACCATGGACCTTTGCTCGTCGGAATAAATTAGACGCGAATCACGAAACGCTAAAATTTCAGATGCAATAAACTCGAGGGATGCTTGTTGTTGAAGTAACGCTATTTATCAGATTGGTGCATACGTCATTAATTACAGAAGATCGATTAGAATCTACTGGCAATTTGAGTAAAGTTTGTGGAAGCGAGCATTGTGACCGATCGGTAATAATGAATACACTTTTTGTGTTTTATTATCGAGAATCTCTTTACGAGTTTATCTAATTGGACATAATGAATGTTTCAATAGCGTCAAATTAAAAAATGGAAAATATAGCGCAGGTATTAAAATGGTATTGCGTCGTAATGGTTAATGAACATTAAACGAGCGTTAAGACCCGATTGCCTTGAAGATGTATTTTCATTTATTTTTCATTAATCATTTATTGCCTCGTATACCGACAATAAAGAACACATTTATTTTATAATGTCGCTGAACATTGCTATGGTCCGTAACTACGAATGGAATTAATTATTATTACAACTCGATATCACTAGAATAGCTATTACATATACTTCGTGAATTATGTATCGTAAATTTGTATTTTGTATTGTCGCCCGTATCTCTCTGTCCAAATACACATTGTATTTTCGAAGAACAAGTTGTTTATTCGACGCATCCTTTTGTTTTGTTTTTTTGCTTTTAATGAAACACGTAAGTTCGCTTTTAGCTTATTGAGATACGAAATTACTACACTGCGGTACATGCAAATATTTAATAAGACGAATTTCTCGTAAACGCCTCAGCTTTACGAAATCGAACCGCATAAGAGATGAGAAATTTGTTCTCAGATAGAAATAAGTAGTTTCGTTGTTGCATACATTAAGCTCGAGGAGAATGAGAACCTCTTCCGCTACGAATATAAAGAAACGTCGTTACACCAAAACGTTGTAATTTCTAAATTCACTTTTGTTTTTCTTTCGAATACAGAGGTCCACCTGTACACGAAATACCGATACGGAAACTATAATCACCTGTCATACGTCGGAAATAAAAAAGATTTATTGAATTTTTCATTTCTCCGTTCAGTTTATTTCAATTCCTAACTTCCATTTGCACGCTTCTCATTTTTAATCTCGTATTTTATCGAAAGAGTCAAATACTCAATCACACGGGTATTATTGCAAAACGAAGATATCGATTAACGGGAACGATACATATCAATTGTCTTTCTAAACAGGGCGCAAGTTATCGACAATTTTCATTTACGTTGAACGAAATGCGGTGGCCGATGGTTACCGCGGAAATATCGAACGAAAAGTTTGCCTCTGGTTTTTGCATCCTGTCTCTAATATAATTGGAGCCTGGGGAAACGGGATCGACGAGGACCGCCTGCACGAAACAAGATCGAAAATTGGAGAAAGAGATGAAAGAAACGGACTAGCTGGGTTTTCGATACGACCGAAACACAGCGCGACTGTGATTTCTATAAAATCACGTTGCCCGAAGGTAGACATATCTCTACATGTTTTGACAATTCGTTAGCTTCCATCAAATTGATATAACAAAAATATTTAGTTTTAATGTCGCTTCCTATCGTTTTACCTTTCGCGCGGAATGAAATTTAATATGAATTTCTGGGCTAAATGGCTCCTGCAATCGTATGGAATTTGACGATCGAGATGTGACTGTGTGCGTCAATTTTAATTATTATTTGCTTTCATTTCGGGGCTTAAAAATTGCCAGAATTTATCACAACATTCGTGGTAATTTACAGAATTTTTAATCTCGCCTAACTAGCATTATCGCTAAGTAGCGTTAATTGTTTGTAAAGGCAAGATTATACGGGATGGTAGATTTTCGAACATCGTAAATTTATGAAACGTACGATGTATTATTTACTTTGGATTTACGTTAAAAATCAGATTAACGTTAATAATTGAATCGTCGGAGAAAATTTTGCAGTTTCGACTTTAACTAAGTAATAATTTAAGCGATATATCGTACTACATGTCGTGGATTTATCTTAAAAATTACACGTTAAAAATAATGCTCCAATTATCAAAGGAAACTTTCAAATAAATAATGACCTTGCGGAAAACGCTTAAAATTTAAGTATTATACGCTATTCGCTTTAAACGCACGCTTAAATGAATAAATAATAGTAAAAAAAATTAATGCTTCCATCGTTACAGACAGCTGTAGTTTTGGAATAATTATAATTACAGTATCCAAAGCAAGCATGCTTGCAAAATTTATGAAGTTACGATTGCTAACACTGATAAAAGTTACAACGTAGTTATAGTTGCACAGAAACCAACTTAGTCTCGCATAGAACATAATTGTTAAAACGTGTTATGGAAAACTGTACAATATTGCAGTATTATACAACAGGTTACTGTGCAGCGATATATAACTTCCCATAACAAGTTCTCCGTCATCCAAAATAAAATGAGCACGATCGAAAGCTTATGACTCGTGCCATCGACAAGAAGAACCGGGTTATAATTCAAACAACGTTTAAAAGTCCATCGATTACCCATCGATTATCCAAAAGGAAAAAGAAAAGAAAGAAAAAGGAAACGCTGTGACAAAAGCATCCAGTAAACAACGTTTCGAAGCACAAAATGCGCTTTAAATTTTAGCAAATTCGCCACGGGTGTGGTTCGAAAATTAAATTAAACCATTCTAGACAACGTTTAATAGGGTACACCGGTTTGCGTTAAGCAACTTTTTTCTTCGGTCCAACCAGCTTGTACCGCGTCGTTCGATGTAAAATGGCCACTTTTTAACGCGCACACGGCACATCCACGCCACGACAAATTACCATGAGACCAAATGAGAAAGAGGAACGACGTTGACGACGTTTTCAACGTGACGCTTTGATAGCCGCTGGTTCTTGCGATTCTCAGAACGGCCAGTGGCTGAACCTTTTCTTGGAAATCAGTTTACGTTGCAGGCTCGTTGTTTCGACTTATTATGTCATCATAAAAATGTATCGCATCTTGATCAGTACGGGAACGTAGCACCTTGTCTTGGCTGGTCCTACAATTACACAGTTCCGTTGTTAGAAACTGTTATTCCTTGCAGAAACGTATCTTTTTTCGTTGTGGAAATTTCGTGTCAGTTTCTATTTAACCTCGAATTAGATTTTTGGGAATATAAGAATACTTGTTCTGTTTTAATATGTTTTTTTTTTACGTAGATTTAGATTTATCGAAGAATAAGAATTCAATTTATTTTTCTTCGCGTTTCTCTTTCTTCGTTTATTTTATGCGTTATAGAAATATTAGTTCCATCCTCCATTTGCTACTTCTTTTTTTTTTTTTTTATTCTTAAAGTTACTTTGGGGAACTAAGAACTAGTTTCTACCTTCTTTGAAGATCTCTTGCCCCTTTTAGCGATCCAATTTTATTTCTGCCCATCTCTTTTCTCTTTACTTATTTGTAGAGAAATAAGAATTCCTATCTTTCAAACTTCAATAATAAGCATTTCTATCTTTATTGAATTTCTATTTACGAAATAAGGATGTTCCTTTATAATTTGAAAACGAGCATTTTCATCCCCAAAAATGTGGAAAGTAAGCATTTATCTCTCTTCCCGTTTATTCTTTTTCGCTTAAATTTAAAACTTCCAAAGAATAAGATAGATATTTTATCTACTATTTCATTCTATGTAATTTCTAATAAAAAATCTTTCCAATACGAATGCTATTTCTGACTTATTCCTTTTGCTTAAGCGTGGAAAATAAAAATTTCAGTAGTAGCCATATTCGTTGCTTTTCTTGACGCTTTTCTCCACGCTTTCCTTAGAAAATAAAGGTTTCAGTTTTACCGCCAATCGTTCTATTCCCTATCCCTATCTATCACTTTACTTCTATACAAACCTGCAATCTCTCTGACGATACATATTTTCTCCTGACATCCATATCTTTAAAGCATCGTACCATACACAATACGCTATCTACAATACTATGTGTGTGTGTGTGTGTATGTGTATGTATATATATATCAGCATACAAATTGCCAAACCAAGTATGTACTTCCAACTATGTTGGTACTCATTCAACCAGTACCAATCACTATAAAATACTTTATCACTCTTACATACTTTAAATCCCATAAAATATCCCGACGCTGTGCTCAGCAATGATTAATCATGTAAGAAGAAAAGAAAAGAGAAAAATGAAAATACCCAAGAATCAATAATAAGACGCAAACATAAAAAAAGACAAATAAAATAGAATGTGTTAAGAACCGTAGATATTCTACCGTAAGAAACTTCAATGTTTTCCACCTGTGATTAATAATTTATAATTTAAGCCCCAGACTTTAGTTAAGAAGTTCACGAAATTCTCAACAAAGAGTAACAAACACGAGATAGAACGAGACAAAGGAAGACTGTCGCGAGAAATCCGAATGCAGCGTTCCTTATTCGCGATTCGTAATTCGATTTCTGTATAAAATCAAATTAAAGATCTGTAAGATTCGAGCTTCAGCAGAGTTCGTTAAACTCTCAAACTGATTTGTTAAAAATTCTCTGACTGTGATTCAGATCGCAAGACTATGCACGCCTATGTATATATATATTTTTTTTTTATTCATTGTTTTCCCATAATGCCTGTGCATAACTGTTCAAAAGTTATGCTCTGCATTTTTCGTCATTATCTTGCGTGAACACGTAATCGTAGTTGGTTAATCGTGCTTTATAATAAACTGAATCGATTGTTACATTTTGTACGAGACCAGCGTAGCCCGAAATTTACGTGCAGCTCGCACCCTGTGACAAAAGATTCCGAAACAATATGTATCTTGCCAGTGGGTTAGGCTGTTGCACCCTCCTCTAAAATTCCAAAGAAAAATCAAAGAACCGTCGAAAAATCAGCAACAAGACGTGATCGTAAGGCGGAAAGAGAAGTAAACAGGCGCGTGGAACGTGCGGAGAGCGTGCAGCGGACTGTTTGTTTCGCGGCAATATTTCAGGAACATAATATCGCGTAGCCAAGAGGGGCGATTTAGAGGGATAGTCGGAGGGGCTGGTGGGCAGAGGTTGGGTGGAAATGACAGCCAGTTTGCCTGTCCCCTGCTCGAGGCACACGCGAACCCTCGAGCACGAGCCCAACCGCGTATATCGACCCATCGTCAGCTACAGGAACAGGGAAGGAGAGAGGAGAGAGTGAGAGAAGGTCCAGGATTTCTGACACGGCTGCATGGGCCGCGTGTGTGCACCACTGACGCTGCTTCAAAAACACTTCAACGGCCCAACGACGAAGAGGGAAAAAAGGGACGAATCATTAAATTGTTCTACTTGTTGACGCAGGTTCCGATGGGATCTTCCGGTGACAGCTGGCAACGCTCGTTGATGTCGGCTTGGATCCTGCTTTCCCAATTATTTATGATTTCGCGAATGTCGACGCGGAACATATTCGATGAGAAAATTAGGTTATTGCGGAATATGCCGCGGAAGAGCTAATGGAATCAAAATTCGTTTAGGCGATTGCGCGCACTAGCGACAATTTGTCGCGCAACAGTTTCATCGCTCGCCAAAAGGGCATTCGTTCGTACGGTCGCATTTGACAGCGCGACTGCGGAATAACTTTTTCGTTATTTAGAAGAAGAAATTGGATTTTTGATTGATGCGAACGAGAGCGACAAAACTGTTGCACGAGAAACTGCCGCTAGCGCGCGTATAGCCTTATTGTTAGTCTGAAATGATACGAGTTATCGATCTTCCGAGCACTGCTTGACACTGTTTTTTTCCCCTGCGAATTAGCGGTGCTTTTTTAAAGTACGTATAGAACAAACATTGAGAGCTGAAGTGGACTAATTTGTTGTCTAAAGTGGATACGAACGCAAAATGTTCGGCGCAACAACATAGTTACGTTGTTTGAAATTGAGTTGGAGAAAGTGAATTCTCCTGTATTTTATCGTTGGACAGAGTTCGTGTAAAAAAAAATACGGACGAAATGTACTTTGACGAGCTTAAATCATGAGAATCATTGCGAAACGACGAAAGAAAACGACACAACGCTCCAAATAAAACACACTACGTAATTACAAGACTCTTATAGTTTCTACGAGATACAAACTTTTTACAAACATGTACCTAGTAAAATGTCAGTGTAAGCGAGAATAACCAACTTAAGTATACGATAAGCGTTAAATAATCAAAGTGTTACGATCGTTCGTAAAACGTTTTCCAAATATTGAAATAATTAATATATTCGAATATCAACAGTAGAGTGTTAGTGTTTCAATAATCTCGAATACATGTCGCAACTGGAAAAATCGTTTGCTTCGTAACGAAGGAAATTCGTAAATCTGACGCGCAAAATTTAAAACGAACTTATTGCACGCAACTTAATACTTCCTGTATTTTCCCTTTTTCCTAAATTCTTCGTCGAAGTTCGTTTTATTATCCGGCTTCTACTTTTCATTTTTCTTCTCGTCGTCCCACGAAGATTGGTGAGATAGCGAAGAACGCGAGATTAAATTTCGTAATAGAAATTAACGGGGAATTCCTTTGCAGAAGGACGCTGCGCTCGGAGAGTTTGTTGAGTTTATTTAACGGAACGCTGGGTTAGGTTAGAGCGGTCTTTTTTTTAATTCGCTTGCAACGAATTGTAGATATTCGGTAAGTTAATCGAGAGGTTTTCCGACAGTTTTAGCATTCGATGCAATTATTCAAACTATCCTTGTGTAGAGAATATACTATAATTAGTTATAATTGGAGAACAGAGGTAAAGTAAAATTAACACAGCAGATTAAAGCACAGTAATGTAAAATTAACTAAACTAATAATGATTTAAATGCCATTTATACCAAGTGGGAAATATGATATAATATACATTTTCAAATTGGATTTAGACTTTACTCGTTATATAATCAAGATGATTACGGTTACAGACAAATCTCGGCAAGTTTTATATTCACGAAAGTTTCCCGTGGTAAATGAATTTTTGCCAGTCACAGTTGCGTATCGACTTAATTCCTACGACTCTCCAAATTAACCAATTCAACAGTTTTCTTCGATCGAAAGCCTTCTTCGCTCATCCTCTAAAGCAAAAATACGTACGTTCTATGTGTCGGCTGAGCCGCGAATGAAGAAGAAACGAAAGGGGGAAAACGAAAAGAAAATTTATACCCTGAGAAACATCAAATTTCACGTGCAACATTATACGCTCATAAGAATTCTACAAATAGCCAAGTCGCAAGGAACGTACGTTAAAATCGTTGCTCGACCTCCTGCCAGCCGCGGTTCAGATAAATCGTCGTTTCTCGAGGACCCTCGCCCCGTGTCTCCAATTATTTTCGCGATTCGTAAAGGAGAGATCAAGGGTTCGACGACCGAGTAACGGAGGCAATAATTCGCAGGATAATCCGATAATAACGTGGAAAGAACTTGCAGGCTTTTCCTTTAACAATTTATCTTCATCGCTGATATTTATGGATTATCGAAGAAATCGATCTTTACAGGATCCTTCCGAGTTATCGTCGAGACACAGTGGCTACGAAATATATTAGCCCACCGTTGTATTTCTTACAGCATTTACCGATTAGGTTCAAGTACAATCAACTTCGTATCGCTGATACCTTCGTATGACTGTTAAATTTGATATTACGAATATGAGATGTAAAAAGTGCAGAAAAAGAAAAAAAAAAACAAGAAACGATTCATTGGAAAGTAAGGATACGCGTAAATGCTTCTTGTAGCCAGCGTATTTCCTTCTTCTCTCTTACCATTTTGTCTGCCTGTGTTGAATTTGAAAAGTTATTAATTACGAGGTTTCATGCCAAGCTTGAAAATCAGGGATTTATAATTGGACATAGCAAGATTGGACTTGCGTAACGTCTTGCAACTTCGATCATAGGGAAACTTAACCAAAGATGAGGAAATAAGTAAAATGCATCGTGACGTCTTGTAATTTTGATCGCAAGTAGAGCAAGGATTTCTGCGTATTTATGGGAAATTTAAAAATGCACGAATACGTGGAACGCGTTGCAACACCTTGTAGCTTCGATCACAAATAAAATATGAACGTCTGTGCGTGTAATACACCAGAACAGACGAGATATCTAAAGTATATCGTTTCTTATAATATTCAAAATCTTCGCTTAGGTTCCATTTCTACAATTCTATTCATAAAAGTACGAACTTGCTTACAACATCCTAGAAATATATCGATATGACTCGAATATCATCTAGAAAGAATAGAACCAAACTATTCCATAATTTATCTTAAAAAAAAAAAAACGTTCCCTAAAATATCCGTCTACGTTTTGGACTTAATCTAAAAATATCAAGTAATCCACCATTTGCATTCAACCTGCGCGCTACTCTTGCATCTTTATATCCTTTAATATTTCCACGGTATATTTCATCGTGGGGCAAGAAGAGTTCCCATAAATTTCCGAAAAGTTGCTGCAGCGAATCTTGAACGCGTTAAATCGCAGCGGCACACGTGACGTTCAGATTGAAAAGTTCCATCGTACAGTTCATACCGTACAGACGCGCGTATTAAATTGATACACGTATCGAGCAGACCGTGAAAGTAATGCGTGTATCGATCACATCCGGCAGTTGAAAGTTAGTGAAATACGGGTCAGAAATATTCGTCTGGCCGAACTGTTTCGCGATCCTCGAAACTTTTCGCGGTTGTTCGGCCAGGTTTCCGTGGCTTCCTACATTTCCTTTCTGTTTCGGCCAGCAACTTTTATGAATCGACGTCTGGGAGCACCCGTTTGCGTGTATAGCCACGAAGGCGAGGAAGGTTCCACGTTGAAGAACGGGAATCATGGCGGAAGGATTATGCTCGAGCAAACTTATCGCGTTTTGATTACGCCCGAGATAAACTGAAGGATTGTGAATCGTTCTCGGCCTGGAATGAAGTTCGTGCTTCAGAACGACGGGCTTTTAGATTCCAACGAGTTCTCCGATTCTTCGTAATGGATTTGTTTGATTCCTTTTCCCTTTGTTTAATTATCCGTAGATTATTGTGTTAGGTTGTTAGTAGCGATATTCAAGGAGGACGGATCCTCGTGAAATTTACATTTTATGGAGTAAAATACAAAGCTTTGGTGCAGCTGGGAGTAAAATTTGTTCGAGCTTATCGGAGAAGGGACTATCGGTTGCAAACTTTACGAGCAACTAAATAATATTGCGTAAATTCGTCGTTGACGACGCGACGAAGATACGACGAGTCTCTATTTGTTGATTTGTTCATTTTTACACTACGCTTGTTGGTTAAAGAGGAGGCGGTCATTTTAACATGACTTGCAATTCGTTCAAACGAAAAATGACCCATTATGTGTGCGTAAATATTTTGTATTAAACATTTTATTATTTTAATATCATATAGAGTTCGATGAAATTATATATTATTCTAGTCTACCACCACTGTTGTATTACAATTAAATCGGTAGTAGAAAATTCTTCGCGACCTCTGTACACGTCGTTAGATAAGTTTGACACTTTATCGATGCAATCGTAGCAATCGTACCTCATTATAAAATTCAAAATGTTTTATATAGGACACATACGATATGGATATAAAAGATTTCTATGGTAGTTAAATGTTCAAATATTTTCGTCGGCGATCGTAGATCTTAGATAAAAGCAAATCTTTGACGTTCTTTTGAAAAGATACGAACGAATTTACTGCGTGTAGTAATTCCTATGTAATAATTTCGTGAACGATCGATGTTCGACGAGGTTTAAGGCTTCGAATTAAATAAATCGATCGCTACGTTTCTCTCCGTTTTCCTACCGTTCTATTACCACGAAAGGACAAAACGTCGAAATTCCCCGTTTCTCGTTTGTTTCTATGAGAATTAGCCAACCGGTCCGCTGCCAGCTTATTTATTGACTCAGGCTGTGTTCCAAGTTCGCAGGTAGAACAACACGAAATCGAACCAGTCCGAGTCGAATTGAATCGAACCGAAATGAGAATGAAATGACATTTCGATTTTTAATTAGCGTCGGGCCACATTGTCTCTTCTCGGTTCTCCTGTTTCATTTTATGGACCGCATCGACGAATAATTACGCATCGATCAACGCTTTTTAATAGAATACAATCGATATTTCTTCGTAGAGCATCGAAATCGAGGTATCGCGCGCGAGTCGCCAATTTCCCTGGATATTGATCATGCATGATCGTTACGATATCCGTGCGAATGGATCGTGTCTGTTAGTATCTGTGCACGAGCTCTCCACTTTCATTCCTTCCTTCGTTCGTTCATTCACTCGTTCCTTTCCATTTCCAAATAGGTCGTTAATCTTCAGCGAAAAGTATCCGATTTACATTCTGAAAACTATTTTGATCTATCGAGAACCAAAAATTAGAACCTAAGAAACGCGTTAGAACACTAGATAGCCCATTAGAGAAATTGGGGGCACAAAAAGTATTTCTGCAACTTAAAAAAATTAGCTGCATACGTTACTTCTACTTGTTCAAATTTCATAAAATTGTACGCTCTAGATGGAAGAATAAATAGCAACAAAAATAATGTTGAACAAATTCTCGAAATTTCGTTTCGTAATAGCAATGTGGATTTAATGGAATTCAATAGTATAAAACAACTAAAAAAGAAAAAAAAAACAACGAATGAAATATAAGGCATCTATCCATATGTGTTTTTCATCAAAATTCAAATCGTTCAAATTTCCAGTGCAAAATCGCAGTACCGTAAAAAAGTTATTATAAAGAATTATGAATTTCAATGATTCTGGCAGTTCTAGTGACAAATTTGTGATTTTATCCAATTTATAATTGTGACATTATTCAAAAACGAACTATTTGATTCGTATTTAATTATTTGGTTATTTATACTATACAGGTATTGGAGGATTTGATTTAGAAATCAAACAAACTATCTGTGTCAGTCTTGTGTGTTTAATCTTCAACCTGTTTTATGCTATTTGTTCTATTAATCGGAATTAGTAAATTTAGAAGATAATTCTTTCTCTTTTTTAAACGAATATTTAACCATATTTAACTGATTCCCTTTCTCATAGTTCTCACTGGCTATATCTATATAATTAAAAATTTATGTAACCGAGGAATCGTATTTCTTCCCCCGTTGAAATCAGGTTTGCTTCGTACTCGCATACATATACTGTTTTTACAGTACATGAAAAGTGCAAGCTATTGTACAAAAGCTTCCGCATCCTCGTATTTTTTAATAAAACGTTATTTCTGTTATTTTTGTATCTGGTTGTTTCGATATCAATTTTGCGCAACCACACTGGTATATTCCGAAACGAAAAAAAAAAGAAAATTGAAGCAAAATAAGCTTTTCTAATTATTGGAAGAATTTTCCTCCCATCGAAATTGACAAATCTGCCGCTCCAAACAGAAGAGGAATGAAAAAAAAATCGTGTTCACTAATTCTTCAAAATCGAGCTGCAAAACGAATCATCTGGATCATTTAACCATTTTTCCAATATTATCAAGAGAAGTACAAACAAACGAAGCTATTAAATTGTCAACGCAATTAATCTCTTCTTCCATAATATTAAATTGTGTTCATGATATGAAATAAATTTCAATTCTAATTTCAGTTTTATCCCAAATTATACAAGTTCAATCTTAACCAGAGCTATAAAGCAGAAATGTTTAAAGCCGTTGTTACATTTTTGAGATTTTATTGAAATTCTCGTTCGGATCATAAGAACATTTACGTCGATAGAACATTTTCTTTTTGCGTAGTTTAAATTATTTTTACTTACGCAAAACCTGCATACGCAAAAATTTTTATTGGCAAAGAAAAATATCTAAACAACGACGCGTTAAGTCAGAAATATCCCCGTAAATTAATATTATCAACTAGAAAGGAAAATCACGAGGCGAAAGATTCATTGACAAAATTATAAATGACCGACAAATATCTTTTTATCACGTTGCAAGTAAATATTCTAGCGAGGTACACAGATTTGCAAATAAAATCTCAAATCGAACAGAGATTCCATCGAAAAGAAATTGCGAAAGGCAAACAAGACGATTCTACTTGTTGCCCTGATCGCGTCAGATGGATAATTATCGACGAACACTGAAAACATAGGAAAAGAAGGTTGTCGTACGGGACCGTATCTTTCGGAATCAAGGATTTTAGACGGCCAAGCACGTTTCAGCTCCTGGCAATAGGACAAAGAGTTCGCAGAGAGGTTCGTGCCGCTCGGATCGATGTTTGCCAGCGGAATTTCTGTTTCGTAAAGCAGAGGCACGCCAGTGTGCGTCCATCTGCCGACCTTGTCTCCCTTAATTCAAATGGTCGTTAGATGCACAACATTTCCGTGACATTTTCTAAGCTGAAGTATTGATATTTCGAAAGAAGTGATGTAAGCCGAGATTTTTCGCAATTGCATTACATACGTTAGTAAATTCGGTGTTCTGTTGTATAATAATACAACAATTATTGTATTTTCACAATGTTTAATTTGCTTATACGTCATGCGTATATCGTTGCTTCTTTTCCTAATTATAAATAAAAAGAAAAGAGAGGAAGAAAAGAATAAATCGTTACGATCATTTCTTCGTAATTTTGTAAAACATAAATTGACAATTTCAAAGTGTTTTATCATATTTGACAAAATCGTGCGTTTAATAGCTATTAAATTTACTCGATTCTGTACATTTTTTTGATTCGTAAATTTATTAAATTTTTACTAACAGTTTGTTAAATTTACATTACGTTAAATATTTGTTAATATAAAAGAAATTCGTGAAAACATTCACTGCGTGAAAAATCAATGCTTTGTAAATTGAAATTTTAGATAAAAATACGATTATGCACAATCTTCTTTTTTCTTTTTTTTTATCGTGTACTTACTCGATTAATGTAGAATTTCATTACACGATTATATTATTTTTTACAATCATTTTCACGAAACTTCATGAAAAATTCGATAGCTCCAACTAAATTTAAAAATTGCTGGTTATATCAAGTTAGCTCCATCTATATCGCTGCGTATTTCAAATAAGAGGGAAGGAAAGGAAAATAAAGGAGAAATTCTTTAAAAAAGATAAGCAGTGGGTTGAAAGCTGTAACTCAATTTCTTCCATCTTTCGTAAATTTTGATTATCACTAAATATAGATAGGATACTAGGCAAATCTGGAAATATACATATAAAATGCTGTACCAGTGTTATTCAACTTTATCCTCTTAACTAATTTCGAATAGTAACGTTACGTACGGACAATCTACGAAACTTAGCATTTTAGGAAGGAAACGTTTTATAAGTATAAGCTATCGTTCATGTTCGAGCGATATAGGTGTAAAGCTGGTATCAGCAAACGACCGTGTTCTTATCAATTTTATCAGAACGACTGACATTCTGTTGCTGTCTCCAAACGATAAACGTCTGGCCGTATATAACTTTCCCTTCGTTGGTGCTCCTACCTCGACTTTTCGCACGAATCAACAGCCTTCTCTCGATTTTTCGAAAAAATGTTTACGAATGTGAAATACACAGTGACATTAAACATTTTATTCGTCAATGTTATTTTCTTAGAATACCAACAATGAGTTTCATCATCGATAAGGCAAGAAGCAACGACAATAGACTGATACATCGTCCGTAAAATTTTTGGAATTTAACTCGTCGATGTTACGATAATTATAATAATTTCTATAAAAATAAACGAGCTAAGAATTGTTATCGATTTATATAACAACTTGTGATTGTAATTAAAACTTGTATAAAATGATCGTCTTTTTTAAAGCTCAGTTTAATATAGATACTCATAAATTAATGTTTATACACGCAAGGAAAATGATCAGAGTGAGTATTATTTTTCTATCAAAGGTTAAATCAAAGTCCGGACTGTAAGAAGAGATTTTATTTGCATAAAATTTATAAACGCGCTTTCTGTGAATATTTAATGTGCCGAGGGGGACCCAAAAACCTATTATCACGTCAGATCTATGATGCAAATATTGATAATTTTACTTGTTGCGTCCAATGACAACGATTCGTTGATTATATTCGTTTTTCTCCTCGACTTTTGAAACTTAATTCCACTCTATCGTATACACGTAAGTACATATTAATTTTGAACACGATCGATAACTTATTAAGCAAGTTATTTCGTTGTATTATTTTCGTCGTGACAAAAGTCACGATTCCAGGAAACGACGTATACATATGTATGTCATATAATTACTACATACATAAAAAACTAATTACACGTCTTCAAACACAACACTTAATTATTTCTTTCCTTTGCTTCTACAAAATTAATAGTTTTTATGTTTCTTCGCGTTGCATCACGGGCATCATGAATTATTAATTCAACGTTACGCCGATTAAAGCAATATAAAAAAAATTTCAATTTCTGAGCGACGTAAATTAACCCCGGCCGGAATACGCTGTCAAAAATAAAACAGAGGCTTCGATTGATTAACATTTGCTTAAAATTCTAGGCAACTAAAACGGATGATCGGAAGATCGCAATTTTTAATATAATTTTAATTAGACGAACGATCGATCTCTTGATAATGTATTCTTTAACGAATGTGCAATATGTAAATATGCGCGTTTATGTCTACGGCATGGTAATTTTTCTATCGTTGGTAACCAAGCATCTCGAATTTTGTATAAATGTAGAAATGTACACGCGCATTTATATTCATTAAAATATACATACGATAAGATTAATCGATTATATGATTAAAATTATGTTAAAAATTACAGCCGTACGATCGTCGGCGCCAATTACCTCGAATTTTATACAAACATCGATTTGATTTTTTCTACTGAAAAACCCATAAAATTCTACCAAGCTTTAAATATCGTTGTTTCACTACGGATAAAACCGAGTTTTCGCAAAAATTTAATCACGACCAGGGCACTCGATTAACAATAATAATAATGAATATTCATTTGACGACCGGACGCCATTTTGTTTTTATTCAGATACATTTCGATATCGTTCGCTGACTATGCTTCAAGGGGATCAGGTTTACGCGACACTCGTACGATTTCAGTTTCATTAACTTAATTAATGTCGAACCGGGGGGAAAAGACCGCGGAAAAAGTGATTGTCGCGTCCAAACATTCGCAACGTCGAACGAGCTTTCGTTAGTTCTAGTCGATTATGAAACTGCAAAAGCGTCGGTCAGAAGCTTTTACGAATTCTTTTTCCTTGAAAATCATTAACGTATAAATAGTATAAAAAGATTTCGAATCTGAAATTAATAAAACTTAGCACCAATAATTATATATTTTATGAATTATCAAGCTAATGAATTACTATTGCTAATGAATTATTATTGCTAATGAATTATTATTGCTAACGAAGAAAAGCTATCAAGATAAGAATGAAATTTATATTATATTTTATTCGACAAATTTCAACTAACTCCGTTGCATTAATATTTTAGTATCTAACAATTTATTTGATAGTATGTGATCTACTTTGTAAAAAGCTTAGTATTCTTTATTCATATTTCGCTTCCTGTTTTACGCATTGCTATTTACGAAGAGGATCTTTTAGTAATTTATTAGCCTAACAGCTTGCATCGAATACATCAGATTTTTGTTAAGTATAAGCGTAAAAGAACTTGTGTTGCGTGATGTTTATTAATCTCGCATGAAATCAAAGTGAAATTCAAGAACATAAAATTTCCTCTCCGATTTTAAAAATTCATGAGAAATAAATGGTTGGTGAAATATATCCACAGTCGGCTCATAATTATGACGGCTATTATATCTGATTATTTTTATAATTTCCTGATTTATATTAGATTTATATCAGATGCGATCATTATCTTCGAGGAAATTCTTAATACATGTATTGCTCATCTCTGCATATCGAAAATGATTACAAGGTTTGTAATTGCGATTTGTTCTCTCTACGTTCGTTTCTTTATACCGTCACAGTTTTTAAACACTCAAGAAATTTCTTAAAGGAAGAAAATTTTGCTATAATAATCGTAAATAACAATCGTAGCTCCTAAAAAATTTATTAATGCAAACACGCTGAAACTTTCGCCGAAACGGGATACGGTAACTTGGATTCGTAAGAAATCAGAAATATCACTTGTAAGAAAAATCTATTTCAATTTTTATAAAAGAATCGTGATATTTCTTTTATTGAAAATGACAAAAAACACTGTCTTTTTTCCCATTGTACCGATTCAAATCTTCAGCACGTCGTTTGATGAATATCTTTTAATAGGAATTTATAATATACGCTACCATTCATTTCTGTAGCCGTAGCAATTAATACATCATTTTTGTCAATATTTAGTAGCAACATAATACAACAACGAGCGCGATTACAAGATTGTATACCACTGGGAAAATGTATATTTCTAAAACGCAATCAAAAATAGAAAGATTCGGATAAAAGATCTTTTACCATCAAACTATCATCTCTTTCTATTAATGTAACAGCTTGCGATAGAGAAAATATTTGAAAGCGAAGGGTATATGAAACCTCGCAGTTTTTAATATGCAAAAACACACAAATTGCTTAAAAAGCTGAGATACGTAGAAAATTCTGTGTATCATACGACGAATAGAAAGATCATAGAAATATACCTACTATTACCTACATATCTACAGGTCTTCGTTCAGATTTTCCTATCGTGCTGTACGACTGAAAATAGCATGAAATTGTTATATACACGAATGTGCTTCGAGGCTTTCTTAAAAATGTGCAATAAAAATACGAGTACGAAGTAATGAATAATAACCATGCACAGCAAGCTAAATGTCGCGTATCAGTTAGACGACGTATCTTGCAAATCGTACATTTCCAAATACCCGCAAAAATTAGCTCTGAAAGTAAGCTATGAGTTTCCTAAAGCTGTAAGTACCATTATTTGATCTAATAAAATCATACAATTTAAGAAGAATTTTACGATTCAGAAACTATTTTATTTTATTAATCGGCAACTTTAAAAATCCAAAAACTATCGTCGAAATTACAAAAGAGACAAAATTTCTTCCCTGTCAAGTGATCAAGCTACCGGTAATCATCCGCTTCAAAATTTCCATTTTAAACGAATTTCCCTCAAAATTCACATTCTTCAAGCCTTGTCGCTCCTCTACCAAATTCCCTGTAATAATAAACGAATACCACATAGACCGTTCTCCAGAATATTTTACTTTGAACTAAAGCATCTCCGTTTCTCAGACGAGTGTGCGGAATGGTTTTTCTCGGCGAGAAGGAAGCTTGTTGCGAAATGCCCGATAGAAGAACGAGAAAACGGCCGCATGTGCACGATGCACCGTGGGAGGGCTCGCAGCGACTTTTATTGCGTCCGCAGTAAAACAGCCGACGTAGTTGGTCGCGATTTGCCGATCGTGTCGCAACACCAAGTGCCAGGGATTCGAAGGAAACACCGAGGGACAGAGAGAAAAGCCTATAGCCTTTCGAAATATGCATTACGTGGAAATAATTCATGCAGAATGCGCTCGCTATCGGTGCAACCCGCTCGACGTTCGCGTGCAAGAAAATGCAGCAGGGCCAATTAAAGGAGAATACCGAGATCGCAAGCCCGCCTTGCAATTAAACTTTCCGATACAGCTACTTCGATATTTCTACCCCTCCTTTCTTATATTCCGCCCTTCCTCTCGCTTTTTCGTTATATCTTTATTTCTTTCTTCTTGTTCTTGTTTTATCGGGAGCTTGAGTCATAATGCCGATAAGAGGCTTAAAATTGCGAGTCACAAGAAGGTTTACGAGGAGAAAGTTGATATTTAGGGATGACGAAGGGTGCAGTCTACTAATATATACACACATATATATATATATATATATATATATATATATATATATAATATATATTTTATATATTATATATATTTTATATATTATATATATTTTATATATTATATATATATTTTTTATATATTTTATTTTATATATAGTTATATTATATTATACGTTATATATATAACGTATGTGTTCGTCGAGAGAGGAAATAATAAGTTTTTGGATAGAAGATATTAAAGTGGCAGGATCGAACAGTATTGTTTTTAATAGGATAGTCGACTTTTTACAAAAATGTACTCGTTTTAAGCTTGGTACGTGTTAGATGTTTCTCCTTTTTTAGTCGCGATGGCTTTCACGTAACGAGAATGCAAGATTTTATTTTTCTTTCCGTAAAATTATTTGGTAATCTTCGTAATTTCTACGTTATAGTATCCCGTAGAAATCATACGATGTAGAACAGTTTTAATCCAACAAGTTTTATACGTTTATGTTCCACTCTAAACATTAAAACATACTTTTAAATTCGAACGTAATAAACAATGCACAAATATATAATATACAATATCCAAGTGCAAATATCGAACGAAGTTTTATTTTCTACAATTAGACATTCTAATCCAAATCTTCGTGGTTACCTACGACCCGACGATACTCGAGGATTAAACTCAACTCTACAATTGTTAATAAGTTGAGAAATTCTTGGAAAGTAATATCGGTATATAGTAGGTTGGAAAATTCTGTCATTGTCAAGATTTTAAAGAAAAGAATCAATCGTATCATGATTGTCTTTCATCCATTTGACATTTCTTTTACCCCCTTGCTGTTGAATCGTTCATTTTTGTTATATACGTATAGATACATTCCTCCAGACAAAGGTTTTATAAAGATCTAAACAAACTATCAATTTCTTCGAGATTGGCTATGAAGTGTTCATGGGATTCTAGAAATACGGTGAAAGCTGCTTCCCAATAATCGTACCAAGGTCCAGGAAACTGCTCAAAAATTCAAATCGATTCCACCAAAAACGTGCAAACTCAATACGATCTTTTAACGCATTGAATTACCTACGAATTTTATATATCTTGCCCTAGGGGCCGCGGCAGATTGAAACATACCGCACGGTAACATTCAATTTTTGCAAAATATTATACGCTGTTGGCGTACACCTTTTCTCTGACAATTTCACCCAAAATCGTTCACATTGCTGGAAATTTGTCAGTCCACGATATTTATCTCGCTTCGAGCAAACTAAGAGATTTAGGAAAAATTTGAGAAAAATTCTAAAAAATCTAGAACGATTAAGATAGATTTTTAAAAAATTTAAGTATCGGCTCGTCGACGATCAGGATGACGGTGAACGTGTTAAACAGATTCAATACAACGCTAATCAACCTTCCATCCATCTTCCCAAACTTAATGGCATCTGACAAGGGAGCAAAATATATTTGACAAAAATTGATCGAACCTGATAATTACGATAGTGCGTGTAACGCTAATTTCCGAGGATTCGTAAGCATCATTAACACCGGATCGTACAAATATATAGAAAGTCTCGTTGTTTCTAATCAGGTGAATATGCTGAACAATCCGAAAGCGTGCCGTGGGCAGCTGACAAATTACGTGTTATAAATTTTACCGCCGACCTATTCGCTGTTTCCAACGCAACTAACGGTGATCATCGATATTCGATTAGTCGGGATAGACGACGATACGTCACTCGATCGAGCCAGATGTTTAAAAGAAACACACCAAACATCAAAGTGATAAAATGCCTTTGCGACCTTAAACAATCAAGAATTTATTAAAATTCCATAGCTCGTTAAAGGTGAAAGATCGATGTTGTAGCGTCGAAGAGTGGCAAGTGGACGTTGATCGACTCTTTCTGAAGGAGCATCGTTAAGTTTCAGAGGAACCAAGGGAATGAGGATTACGTGATGGGTAGTTGGATACGTTAATGAGTTTTGTACCCGTGTAGAGCGAAAGATATATTGGAAGAAATTTGATATCCTCGACAATAGAATTTTTGCTTCTCTTCTTGTTCGTTATCACGGTGTTCTTTAACGCTCGATGATATTTCGTATTCTTATTTAACTTTCCTACGAATCTCGATGCCTCGATGTTTCACACTTAAAAACGAGAAAAGATCTACATCGATGAGAACGTTTTCGTATATTTTGTTGAGATGCACTTCGACGTTCGACAAATACGGTGTGTCGCATAATATGTGCAAAATTTCCTAATCACTTTTGTAATCATTTATGAATTCGAATTTCAGTAAAATATGTGAAACATGGGAGAAGAAGGGCGTTTCCATTCGTATGTTTTATGAATGTTTGCGATTATTAAAAATCTCTTGTACATCGTAGAACGAGACGATATTTAATCATAATGTTTGTTACAATATCAAGAAACTTTTAACGCCGTTAAACTGACCATTACAGAGGATCTAATATGCGTAAGATTCCAGAAATTCTAGTATCAAGCCTTCCTTACTAAAATGTACGAGCCATTCCGCAGTGAGTGGTACAACATTGATTCGAATAACAGAGTTCATTTCTAATAATAGAAACATCATAACAGAGACTCTGTATTTCGATTTGGAATATGCATTAATAAGGCTACGAGATATGTATGTATTATGATCGAATACAGCAAATTTATAACGTCATGTTTATTTTATCATTTTCAGCCTGATTAATAACAAAATTGAAAGCCAATACTTTGTTCTGACTACGTGTGTCTAAAATATGCGTGTAACTTAACCGTGTTCAAGACTATAAAGTTTCAGAGACCACGTTATTAAAATTCGTATCATTCATATTTATAAACTATTTATAAACTAACATTCAATTAGAATAACGAAAACGATAAAGTTCGAGTAATACGTTTCAGCGTGAATTTGGTCATGAAATGGTCAGCAAGTGATAGAAATTTAATCGACTCGATCCGCGCAAGATTATATAATTAATCATCCCATCGCATTATTCGCTATACATCGGGTTATAATAATCATCTCCAACCAAGCTAGGAATTAATAAAACGCATTATAAGCACGTATTTGTAAAAAATATCTAAATATGTTTTCTAACCCTTCTTATCGCCTCCGATTTATCAACAATCGTTGTTCATTCGTAAAAAAAAGCAATGAAATCTAGTTGCATATATTGAAAATAATCCTTATGATAAAATTTTCTACTAATATAACTGCAAATAGAAATAACCACGACGATTCTCTAAAAACTGCTTTGCGATTCCCTTCGCAGAGTGTGAGCGCAAGCGTGTGGTTACTCTTACCATCAATTCAGAAAATTCAAGTTCTTACTAGTTTTTTTTTTTTTTTTTTTTTTATTGTCCGACTATATGATTCACCAAATGGAAGATACAAAGAAGCCGAAGAAAAACAAGGAAAGGAAACGTCTTTAAAGAACGTTCGAAGGTGAAGCATTTACGTCTCGTGGTTGATTCGTGGATGATAATAAGATTATAAAATTGGTTAAAATGTTTAGAAAAGGAAATCTGTCATTTAATTCTCAAATTATGCCTGAGAATTTTAGTTTGTGTCCATCAATATGTATTATAAAATTCTACGTTCCGCGTACGTTATTTTTCAACTATATAGACATACAAGAAATAACGTAGATTTTAAAAACTATTTCTCTACGATTTTACAAAACGAAGATCACGGGCAAACACGTGAAAAGCAATTTCAAAGTTCGATAATCAATTTCACATTGTCAAAACTGTCCCTACACTTGGTTTCCCTCCTATTGGTCATACTCAATATCTCATACTCGATACAAAAATATTCTTCTCGTCTGCTTCTCATATATAAATTGACAATTTCAAAACGCTCCGCTAGATACCAAAAAGTTTTTCACTCGACATTTAAATCGTGAAAAATAGCTATCCAACTTACTCTTCGAAAGTACTTCTAGTATGACAGTCTGTTCGAGAAAAATGTTCAAATACTCCGACGCTAACAAGTTCATTAATTTCGGCGAAAAATCCGCCAAGGTACGTTCATGTTTCGCATTACGAAACTCCCGCAGTGAGTTAATATTTTACAGGGGGGGAAAAAACCTTCGATTTTTTCGGCAAGCACGAAAGTGGCCGAGCGCCGCGTGACGCGGCGCAAATAACGAAGTATTTGCATTTAATTAACGCGGCGTGCACACGTTCGTGTCTGTCGCATCCGGTACCGTTCGATCGAAACGTCGTCTAGCAAACGTAATTCATGCTGACGTTAGGAAATCACGCGCTATAGTTCGCGCCAAAGATTACGCCCTCTTGAGACTGCGTCTCTACCCTCGAATAATACTCAAACTGATTTCTACTTTTACGGCTTCGACACGTGCTTCAACTTTCATCGTGCGTCTTATTATTGATACGAATGGAATTATGGCTGTTCGTTTCGGTTCGATCTTCTCGCCGTTTATTTTTGCGTTTTGCACGTTTCAGAATTATTCGCTTCTCGTACGTTTCGTTTGTATGTTTCGCGAGACGTTCTTCGTGTTTAATCTTCGTTTCGTATTTAACTTCTTTCGTGCGTCGGTTTGACACGAGATAACTTGGGTCCTTTTGTAAGTTTTGTCGTTTCTTCATCAGGAGTTTGAAACGAAATTACAAAGAAGCGTTGAGCTCGATTCGTATCGACATATTTTTCCAAGTTTTCGTCCCTTCCTGCCCAAGAGACAACTATTCGATCATAAATTCTCTGTGATTTTTGCATTTGACCAACACTTATGGATAAACTGAATCACGGAATATTCATGGTTATCGGTGTTACTTAATATTTTACGTGAAACTCATAAAGCATAGAATGTCGCGAATATTTTTAATTTCTGCATTATCTAATGTTCGACTCAAAATGAGTCTTTGTCAGAATCTCAAATCCAAGCATGAAAGTTACCTACATCGATATTTAATTAGAAAATAGTAGCAACATCTACTTTACATAACATACATACATAACAACATAAGAGTGAATATTTTTGTTCGCCTAATGAACATTTTTCGTTTGTGTCTCGCTGATCGTGTTGACGTTCATGGGATCTATTTTATCCATTATATGATATACATAATGCATAGTACGAGTTATATGGTACGTACAAAGTAGATGTTATGAACATTAAACACGACTTGTGTGAGAAAAAGAAAAAATGTTCGTTATATGTCTTTTTCTTCTAAATTACTGTTAAGTCTCTAAAAAGAAAGAAGGAATAGCACGATAATTGAATTATACGATAAAATGATAAGTTACTCTGTTCTTGAATGGTGAAAGTGGCTTTAACTCTGATTGTAATAAATGACGGTTATTCCTTAGATTGGCATATGTTGTTTGTCATAATAAATACACCCAAAGATTTATGTGCAATTAGATCTTACGCGATGGATACCTGCTGTTCGAGTAGTATTATAGATTGCTGCCCTTTATCAGTTTCTTGGTTACGAAATTTTCACGTAATTACGTTGCAAAAAATATTTCTACGAAAGCGATAAACTATATGTAACATCAGAAAAATACACGAGAGATAATAATACCGATTAATTGTGAATTTATAATAGTTTTTAAATCGCACGATATCACGCTGAAGAATTTTGTGGCGACACGATCACGATTGTCGTGAATTATACCTCTTTAAATCTTTCATGTAAAAACTTTCCCAAGCAATAAGCAGACCGAACAGAACCATCGAACGAGTAGCATCATTATCGTATCTTCAGTTTTGTTGTTTTTGATTATTATCCTGTTTTAAGCCGTAGAATCCTCCTCGCTCCACTTCTACCGCGATTTACAACTCGCGATATTGTTCGTTGCTACAAAACTTGGCTAACGAAAGGAATGCGAATCTGATTCTTCCATGGTACAATAGGACTGAGTTTCGTACTACAATCTGAATAATATAGGGTACATATATTTTCGATATTGAATGAAGTAATACCATCTACGAACGAGAAAAGCAATGCTTACAAAGAAAAAAGAAAAAAAAGGAAACAGAAGAAAGAGTGATTCGTAACTTGCAAACGGCCGGAAATGAAGAGAATGCTTAATAATATTTCATACCCGACCAGCTTTTATGTTTACAATAGACACTAAAACGTTTCTTACGTGTTGAGAAAAAGCTTGAGAAAAATAATCGGCAGAATTTTCCCCTTAACAAGGTAGCCTGGTAATCCGTAAATAACAAAATATGAAAATAATAAAATAATAAAGTAATTCCTGATATTTTCACCAACTACGTTCGCAAACGCTAAAATATTTCTTACGTCAGTAAAAGAACATGAACAAAGCAATCACCACCTCGATTTCCCTTCCAACGTGCTAAATTAATAATTCCTAAATAACTCGAAGCAATGAATTATCACCCCTTATCGAGATAGCCTAATAATATCCAAATACTTCAACAGAAAGCATCACCAACATCCTTGGACATCCAAATTGTTCGACTTGGACTATAACGATCGAACGAGGCCGTAAGCGACATTCCAAGCTACATACCGGAATTTTGGCACGGGAACTGACGTTCTCATGTCGTCTTTTGATATTTTATATCCGGCCCTACGAAACAACGCGCACAATATGGCGCGGGTTGGGAACGAGAGGGAGAGATATACGCGAGGCAGGTTCTTAAACCGTCGTTGCACGAGCTTACGCGAGCAGATGCCGCAATTCAGCCACGTCTATTATCCGTATAGTTGCGAGCCGAGTACGCGCCGGCAGCATCGTAAACTTGCCGCGCGAAATTTTGAGCAATATTAATACACTGCGCGCGGATTCACCCTATCTCGCTCTTTCGCACGATCGTACGATCACTTTTGTTCCAAGTTTCGACGAAACATGGCCTGGTATAAGTTATAGGTAATTCTAAGTCAGCCAACCCATAATTAGAAAGGCGAATTTTAAGTTAGTGATAGCGCATAACATATAGCGCAACATGATTTAATATTTCTAGGACTTAACTGTTACGATGATTACCGTTGTGCAGAATATAGGAATATATTCCGTCGCTTGATGCAATTTTCTTCGTGAGTGAAACAGAGCAAGCTTAAGAGAACAACGAATCTATATTAGCAGAATATTGTTATTTACGCGTATAGGAAAATACAGATTAATTGTGATATAAGAAAGAATTTCTTATATTTAACGTTTTATTTCTACATTTAATGTAGAAGAGAAAAAAAAAATGGGAAAGAACGGTGGATGCAGAATCAGAAACTGTGGAAATAAATAGTGTCTATTTTTATCTTAAATAACAGAATGTGCAATAATATCAGAATTAGTTCCACGTATTAAATATGAATCGAGTCGACAGAAATTTCGAATTATCTCTTTCGAAAACGATCAAGCTTTTTGTATCTATCATAAATATTTAGCAACGTTCTGTGTCGTGGGAAGTACTTTAATAAAGAAGAAATTAACGAAAATTAAGATACTTAATGCGGGACCTTAGTATTCCAGCAGGGGAACAGGCAAGAAAATTAGTAGGATCTTTTACAATTAATCATTCATTTAGGGGTTCTAGAATTTATACGAAAGAAATCTGTAAAAGACAAAGGAAAGGGAGACATTACAAATTCATTTAAATAATTACAATCAATTTACCGTGTGATCAATGATTATGATATTCGTAAATCTACACGCTACGAAGGAAACTCTCGTTATTTCACGAAATCATAAATCACAAAAGAATACTTCTATAATATTTTATACAACATCCGTTAATTATTCGTTATTAATTATTCCCTAATAGCTATTGCTATTATTTATTAGAATGGTTCTGTTACTAACGTCTATTGCTATTATTTATCATTACTCTCTCTTAAAATGAACTCTATGTGAACGAACGAAAATTAACACTTTTAAGCAGTTGAGCATGCCAATTGCCACCCTATATGAAATAATCACAATGAGATCCATAAACATTAGACACGTATAATAATAGTCAAATTTTCATATCAACATCTTAATAATAATTATTTGCCATAAAGACACCCCATCGATAAAATGGTAATAAAACCAATTTCTCACAAGTTTAATTGCGTATACCATTAATTACAAAAGAATATTCATCCGCCGATAAATATCAATCTCCTAATTTCAATACAATCAAGGTAATTTCAGTTAACATCAAACGAATGAAATCGCACGATTATTTTCATCTTATCGTAAATTGGTCGTCGCTGGTAAAGCACACGGAGATCGTAGGGTTCGATGACATTCTTTCCTTTTGCCAACGGAACCTCTTCATTTTATTTTCCGCCAGAGGAAACGTCCCAGGGGATTCGTGTTCTGGCAGCAGTGCGTCTATCTCGATAAGCTTCCAGTCACCCCTTGGTGTGTTTCGGATGATATTCTGTTCCCTACTGCCGCCACCCTCTGCGCGCCGTGTATTAGAGATATGCGAGTAACGTGCATTAGACGTGGCTAAATTCGTGCGCGATAAAATACTACTAGGAAATAAAGTTTCACAACGTTCTCCATGGAATTTACGTCCTGCCGATTATGAACAAGGATTTCCTATTATTTGCTTTAGTTTCTTTTCCAAGAGGAAGTTGGACAATTTTTATTCTCGAATTTATATTACGCTCGTTTTTAGTAGGTTTTACTCTGTTGATCTTCTCGAGCATGAAGAGATTTGCGATAATACGACGATCACAAATGTATTCTATAATTGCAAATATCTGGATAATTGGTACACGATGTTTATTTATGTCGTATAATTTTCTATCGTTTTGTATCATTTTATATGAAAAATTCGCGTATTGATCTGTTTACTTCCGTCGAATAACAACACACACGCGCGCGCACATATCGAATATAAAATTATTGGAACGGTCTCTGTTTCTGAATTTATCACCATTACGAAAGAAACAGATTCGTGTCGTACGAGTGAGAATAAAATATCTTACGACGCATCGAGATCATTTAAAAGGAATAAAATTCTGAATAACGAAAAGACGATATCGATTGCTAGCGAAACTACTGCAATCTACCAGACGTCTTTCTTTTCCTTCGTAAAACCATTTCCAATAAAAATATGCAGTCGATATAAAGTTTATGAAATATAAACCTTTCAATTTCAAATTACGCCGTTACCGTTTCAAACAAGCCTCCTCGAGTCGATTGCCGAACTAACGTTTATATGGAAACATTTGCATCAAATAAAAACACCAAGATCGATTTATTTTCAAATCATAGAGCCGCAATTGTTTAAAACAGCCGTATAAAAGTGACTGCCGGTATCAAACAACCAAAGTAAATTCAGAAGCAAACACAAAATGAAATAAACGAAAATTTATATCAAACAACAGTAAATAAGGACTGGAACGTCGATACAACAGCACTCCTAACAAAAATATGAATCGTTTTGGGTATAAATATTCTGAAACCCATCAATTTTGCTTTAAGCTGCGCAATCAAGAATAATTTAGTCCGAATAACCGCGAACATAAAATATCCGACAACAACTCAAAGATAGTAAAAACAAAGTGGAAATAAATCAAAGAAACATCAGGCAAGAATATATCACATTAATCTACTTGTAAATAAACGTTTTTAATGAAATCACGCACACGATAAATAAAAATGTCTGAATTTTTAACATCAGGAAAATAATTTAAAGTAACGATAAAGATATTACGTATAGAAGAAAATTCCTTAATGTATTTTTATTTTTCTAGTTTATTTTGTACTTTCAAATTCAATTTCAAATATCTTACTATTCTTTCGTCCAATATGAACCAATAATTTTAATCGCATTGTTTTGATATATAATGTATATATTTAGCATTCTGATCATGACATACCTATCACAAAAGATATAAAATACAGTGCCAGTCGATAAAACGTTTGTACATGTATTGCATTCTCTTTGCGTGTTGGCTCAATAAACACGTTGTTGAGATTGCTGAAACAATTTGTCCTATTCTCATTGGTATTAATACGATATACTTGAATGATTGAAAATATTTTAATTTTGCAGAATTTTTAAGAGAATTCCTCGTTCACAAAAATACAGAAAATATGGAACTGAAATCACAGAATGTTTTTCTAATTGCATACACGTGTTAGAGAAATTATTCGATCGAAGATAACGAGAGAAATTTATTTATCGTTCGATTTCAATAGAACAAGACTTTCCTATCCCTAAGAATTACATTCAAAGAAATTATTTGACCAAGGATAATTTAAAAGATGTATACACGCAAATTAAGAATTTTTTACATCTACTTAGACACATTGAAGAAACTATTTGCGATGAAGATATGCATATACACGGAAGGAAGTTTAGAAAAAATAACAATAAAACAACGATGCTTCGGATGTTCCAGAAACTAAAATTTCGAACATCTAGTTCTTAGTTCGAATGACGAGTTTCGAACAAGTGCACGATTTCAGTCAATGATTTTTTTTCCTTTTTTTTTTTACTCTTCAAGCAGTGTTTCGTGCGTGACTGAACTTACGTAACTCAATTCCTATTCAGTAAACATTTTTCGCGGGTTGATCGACGACGTTTATCGGAGGTGTCGCGCGCAGAAAAGCGGCGGACGTTGTACACATGACCTACAGAAATTGATCAATGGTCAGCTTTGCATACGAACCTGGCCATTGGTGATGGATGGAGATTTCCTTTTTTACGCGTCGCGTCGCTTCATTTACAGATTTCTTCCGATCTCTCGCGATAGATTAATCGTCGCACGATCCTTGAATCGCGCCGCGATTATTTCTTTGCTTATCGTATCGACGATTTCAGAACGATTCGCGATCACTTTAAAAACACATCAATTGTTCAAGATATTAAAGTGGTGTAATGATATAACGTTTCTATACAAATCTGATGTACTTTTTTCTATTCTTGAAGCAATCAGATATCTATCTGTAACAGCCAATAGAAGATATTAAATTTCTATCGAAATATATATTTTTATTTAATCAATTATTATCGAATATGTGAGAAAGAAAGGTAATTTACAATTTGAAAAAACAAAACATTTACGAATCTCCTAACGCTATTACTTATAATCAAATCATTATGTATCTAATGTAATTTCTTACGGAAATTCTTGACTTATAATCTTAAGAGAAACGTAGAAACTTGATTGATATTCTGGAATACACAATATCGCACAACATATAGATGGATTCAAGGGGGATTCGAACAATATCCGAATTGGCATACTGGATTTTCCGTAATTAAGATTAGTTGGCAATGTCACTCTATCCGTCCGTACCGGACCATTGATGAGCAAGCGATCTCATAGAACAGTACTCAGGAATAGAGCATTAGATGGTTTGATCCCTTCAATGTACTATGGAACTCCTATGATCGACGTATGTTATATACCATTCACTGGTAATTTTTATTTACAATGGTAACATATTATGCTATCGCGTTACCATAATTCTTAAATCTCAAGAGACTCGAGTGACATTGATATCTTAACAGAAACTACATAAAGAATAAAAGATCCTATAAAGAAGTAGAGTAGAGAAAAAAAGAAGTAAAGTAAAGAAAGAAGTAGGAAAAAAGTAAAACCATTAAGACAGCTGGCGCGTTCCAAAGTAATCCTAACGATAACCGAAACCTTATTTTATTTAGAACCAGACGAAACTTGCCATCTTTGCTAAACCCTCAATTTGAACGCATTTTTCAAGCTTATGCTCTATAGCTAAGTATAAAGATGTGCTACAAAATAGTCTACCACAAATAGACCAACACTTTCATCACAGCATTCCTTAAATCAAAATCATTCTAGGTATGTAGATTTTATGAATATAGAAGATTAAAATATCTGAATACCTCGTGTAACTGAATCAAGTGCAATGAGTACGACTAACTAATTTTTAAATTCTACTGCGTATACAGAGTTGGTCGAGTAACACGTACATGCACTGATGAGATAGTTTCTTATGAAAAAATGCGAAAGAACAAAATAAGAAGAAAATATAGAACAATATTTTCACAATATTAGTCTCCAAGAAAATTAAATTTAAAACTTGCTGGAATACTTGCATTTTGTTAACTATCGCCTGAATATAAAAAAAAAAATAGTCGGCAGTAGAATGCGATAGTAGGCAGTGGTGGGGAAAATAAGTAAAAAATGTGTAAGTATAAAATCTCGCATATAGATTTTCCTATACGCACTTGCGTATCATAAATCGTCTTTATTGATACGCATCGCTTGCCTCTGTTACGCAAGACTGATTACGCTTTCTCCTTGCATCTGCAAGCTTCATTATCGCCACTTTTACCTGACTAACCTAAAATTAAAATGCAAATTAATCCAAGCCTCTCGTCATGTTCTTCGATTGTTAGCGTCCGTCAAGTAGTAAGTTTAAAATTGCGTTTAACTCTTCTATTGAATCCTGTATTAATCGCGCTTCTATAGCAGGAAAGAAACATTCGTGATAGAATAACGGGATAACGTTTATTTAAACGTTAATGGTAACCCTAGTCTCGCCGCTTTCACGGATGACTTTTTCTAACGAAAGTATGTAGAAACGTAAGTGGAGTATGAAAGTCTTTTGCAAATTTCTCATATTATGCTTGCTTTCATTTCAACTGCCACTCGCGGTATTCTCGTATTATTTATTTTCATTGACTGGTTCTATTATATTTCTCACTTTTTTTTTCGATATTACCTATCTTCGAGATATTTTTATAAGATTGTTGAGACGTTAAAAAACAGTCTAACACGACCAATTCGAACAAATTTTCTAAGAAGATAAACGCTTTCCCTCGTTCAATTCATCGAGTTCACGAACCAATAAATTCTTAAACCATGTTCTTTAACGTACTACGTAATTCTTAAACAAACTATGGCTATGCAGAGTATACATTCTCTAAGTCGAAGACAATTCAGGCGAATTTGCTGGTGTATTCGAACAATTTTAATATCTCACTCGTAAAATTAAATTTCATCGGTGGCTGTTTCTTTGTATTTAAAGCATTTTTTTTTCTTTATTTTTCATATCACAAATCTATCGAATCGCGTCATCTAGACTTTTAAACTGAAATAATATTATCGTAGAACACAAATCTTCTACAGTCAAATTAAACAAGCTAGATCGACAATATATTTATGCTGTCGGCATATCTCATTTAAAATTAAAATTCCATGTGTTTCTTTTGTCGTTTAATTCATCGAGTCATCGCGTATCTTTGACTTCTCGTTCGTGTAAGAATCGTGTTTTAAACGCTTCTAACTTTCACCGTTATAAATAAGTTAGTTCTTCCAACATATTTATACTATCGAAGCATCTCATTTATAACTAAATTCCATTAATTTTAAAACGCTCGTTTAAAAGCAGATGACCGAATAAAGAATCCATTGATTAACGATCGTATATCTATCCAACAGGCCAGAGAAATATTCTTCGATATCGTACGATAAGAATTTCTTGCCTGATTGCACCACGAACACAATCCAGTTTCGTTTCAATCACGACACGAGCACGCTGTAAATAAACGTTATCATAAGCGTGTCACCGGAAACGAACGACACTCCCTCGATTCTTGACTTTTCCATCCTCTGCAGCATCGAACACCCGACCATTTCCGTGACGCGTATACGCGTGCTCGCGCAATTGCTGTCCATCGCCCCGAGCTATACGCGTCCCCTGAAATCGTTCCTGAACCCACGTACGATTCACAGAAAACCCACCCCTAGATAATGTTACTCGCTAATTGAGCGTCTAGGGGATTCCGCAATTTTCGTTCAGTATTCTATCCGTCTCCTGGCTAACATCTCTTCGCCCTACGATCTTCGTTCCCTGCGTATCTGATTTCCAAGAATCGTGTCCCATATACTCGTTTCCACGTCGTTTCACCATTTCTGTTTTCCGTGTTCCACTTCGTTGTTTTGTTTGCCTGAATATATCGTGTGCTTTGTACCGATACTCTTGTTGTATTGTGATAATACGTATATATTTTTAGATTGGGGAAATTGTCGTGGTTTAGGAATTTAGGATACGTAATATAGATCTTTGTGAAATAGAATATTTGGAAATAAATATTTGGTACAAGCATCCGTTTAAATCCCCTAAGCTTTTCTCGATACATTCAATTCGAATTTGAGATTCTTTACTTCGAATTTGTATTCTTATTGAGGAAAGTTTCAGGCATTTGACTTAACGTTGGATCGTGTAATATGGTAGGAACGTTGATGCGTATTTCAGAATCTCTTTGGATTCTTGTTTGAAGACAGTTTGAAGACACTATGAAGCGACAAAAAGTACGTTCGCCTATCTTAATTAAGAATGTAATTTTCGCTTCTTTATATCGTCAGTCCCTCGAAAGTAAAGGTTCTACGTCGAAAGCTAATATTAATTTTTGCGCTGTTTTAATTTCTCAATGAAATTTCGTCCTAAGAAAGATAACGCTTATAAAATAAGATAAACTGTCAATCTCGTTATTTTCGGATCATTATCTGAAAGAATTTTAAAGATTTGCTCACGGTGATGCGTGTTTTCTACAACAAGCACGACAGAGAATATACTTGTCCCGCGAAGGAACCTAATTTTCGCAATTTTTCCTAGAATGACATTTAATTTCATAAATTTAAATGCTACTCCGCTTCGTAGCTTCGTGCAGTTGCGTGCAGTAAGTAGTTACACTCAAACGAATTTTCCCAAATGGATGGATGGATAGAGTTTGCGGCAGAACAGTTTCGTAACTAGCTCGTTTGCTCAACAGAATGTCATTAAAAAATATTCTCTAAAGAACGTTAAGAATTATTGTACGCCAGGAAAAGCCAACAGCGTCATATCATTGTAACATACGCTACAATCAACCCGGAAGTGATAACATGTGCATTGGCTTTAGACCTAACGGTTGCAATGTTGCATTGGTGCAAACTAGTGCTTCCAGCATCTGTTACGATGTGTTTTATTGCTTCGTTTAACGTGTTAGTTTGCATTGTGGATTGGTGAAATCGTCTACTATTGTACAAGAAATAAGCGCGTATAACATGCCGTTTAAAAATGGAATAAAAGTACTATTACCAGACGACACACTTGGGCTGTTTACTTTTATATTAAATATTATATATATATATATATATATTTGTTTAATTAATATCATATATATAGATATTTGTTTCATCTACTAAATATTAGAATAAATATTCTACTGTGAACATTTGTGTATATTCGAATATTATCGCACGCATTCTGTGGATTTTTACACTCTTAAACTTCCTCAAAGTGCATAAACATCCGCAGTGTAATTATTAATAGCATATTATGCTTCCTTGATATCGTACGACCTTCGTAGATGAAATTTTTTCACATTTTTGAAAGTAATGGAGATATTTCAGGCGATCAAAGTTATCGGGCTATCCTATGTATTTGGACCATGCTATCACAAAATGAAGACGTCAATGAGTCATGTTTCGATCAACGATGTATCCCATATATTTCTATGGTCCATTTTCATGAAAATGCTCTTCAATTCGCTTCTTCAAGAAAGATGATCTTATTTTCTATCGTATCGCGTATTTTACGGCGCTCTATGCATCTCCCTTTGAGATATTGACGAACAAAAGCGAATAGATATATATTAGATACATCGTTACCTAATTTTCTTTGAGCCATTCAGAAACAGAAACGAATTATTCTTTGGAAATCCTTTGAGATTTTCGCGTTTACTTTTAGAAGAAACACAAACGACCAACGCACGAGCAAACGAGAACCAAATTATTTACGTTCGCAATGTTTCAAACAATCATACGTTGCTCGTACAAAATTAGTTTCCAGAGCTGCAAACAAAGTCTTGATAAGATAAGAAAGTTCGAAAACGATTTTTGGAAAACCGCACAACCGTCCAATGTACATAAGACGCGTACAAATATGTTTGAAAGTTCATTTGATAAAATTCTGCTTCTTAATAGGAAAGAGCAAGATATTTTCACCAGACTTGGAACAGGGCACGTTGAACCGACACCCTCTCATCTCGTAACTAAAAATGAACCAAATAAGTGCAATCGCTGTAACAGTATTCTGTTTGCAGATCGTCTTCTCAATCGTAGTAACGTTTCCCGATGCAAAATCAAATTCGCTCCTCCAAATGAGATTCAGACGTATCTAGATCATAAAAGACACTGCGAAAATCCACTTTACTTTTTAAACGAAGATATTAATTTGTATCATTGACTATGATATTGTAAGCCATCGACTTGCTTCTAACATACACTACGTTATATCAAACTTTAACAACTGTACTGTAATTGTACTTTATACACGTTCAAAATGTATAGATACTATTATTTAAATTCGTAATTTGCCCCCACGTACGTGTTTTGTATATTCTTGTCGTGTATTTTGTCGATCTCGGTCGCTCAATGGCCATAAATGGCTAACGCGACCTTAAATAAAATAAATAATAATAACGAAAGTCTATCATTCATCGGAGCAAATGATACGTCCACTGGTTTCCTCCTTTCTTTCTCGGATCACAGGATTTCCTGCCATTCCCTAATTACTTCCCTCAGAATCATCATTTTTCTTCCATTCTTCACGATCTGCTTCTTCCTTTCTCTCTTCTTCCTCATTTACGTTAGTTTTATTAACTGGTATTTAAACTTTGGCGCGTTTATCCGCCGTTTCTTTCTACACCGTCTTCCTTTTGCGAGGAGCATAGTCTATTTATTTCATTTGTGTACTCGTCCCCCTTCTCTTTTTATTCGTTTCTTTTGCTCTTCGCCGTTTTCCTGCTCCGCTTGTTTCTCCTTGATTCTTTGCTCCTATCGTCTTCCTTTCGACGCTCGTTTCCTCCTCAACACCGCACATTTTATCTTCTTTATATGTAATTATCCTTTTACCGTCTTATCCGCTTGCTTTCTTTCTCCCGTTCGTTGAAAACGTCCCCTTCCTGTTTCATCTTCTCGATTTCCTCCCATCCTTCTCCCCCTATCCTCTACTCATTGCCTCTTCTTGCGATCACTCTATGTTTTGTCTTCCTCGTTCGTTGTGTCTTTCCGCGTCATCAATTTCTTCTTAATTTACCTTTCTCTTTTTTACACGTTTTACCTGTTCTTTTTCTCTTTCGCATGTCGCAGGATACATATCCATTTTTCGTTGATACTTCATGCCATATTCACAACACTTCAGTTCCTTGATCGTAGCTTCTTTCTTCTTTAATACTTGTCACTTGTTTATTGTCCTTCTTTCTATGGATTTTATCAGATATGAATATTATTCTATGGTTTGATGCGTGTTCTACATTCACCAATCTATCGTTACACGGTATTCCCTTTTATGGTTTACCTTAGCCACTTTGCACGTTTATTCTTAGATTTTCATGTTCCGTTTCGTTGCATCGCGTTGATTTTCTTCTATTTACTCTCAGTTTCTTCTGCAATCTTATTCTATACGTCCTTCTCGAACCCCTTTTCTTCGTTATATCTTATTTTTATTGTTTGTTGTTAGCCGATCGATGCGCTTAATCGTCAGTTTTGCCGATACGAAAAATCATATCGGAACAAAGTTACTTGGCAGAACGACGAATTTACACCAGCTACTTCTTCTGTTCCAAGTTAAATCTAGTTTATAAACTCGACATATTTGCGTTTCCTTTATTTGCAATTAAATATACTGCGTCCTGCGACCTCGTGAATAATTGTGTTTTTCAATCTGTTCTAATCTTTGTAAAGTCTGCAGTCTGTCTATTTTCTCAGATTCTCTTCTATTCTCTTTTCACAATTTATTCCTCTCTTCCTGTATCCCACCTTATGCCAGCTTTTCAAATTATACCATTCTTACTTCCCATGCACTTCTTGCGCTTCCTGGCTCGATTTAGGTTCTTCCTTCTTCCCTGAGCATCGTATTCTCTCTGTACGGGCATTTATCTTTCTTCAATCCGCCTCTTCTAATTTTCTCCGATACTTGCTTCCCTGTTATCATCTTAAATCGGTTTCTCTTCTCTTTCATTTACATTACCTTCCCAGCGCATACGTATTACTATTTTTAACATTCCCTAGTTACTTAATTTCTCAATTCTATCCTCCCTTTTCTAATTGCGCTCAATACTTCTTCATATTCTTCTTCGTGTATTGTTTCCATTCTCTTTTGATAATTTATTCTGCTCTCTATGCTTTTTTCAAGTATTTAACTTTTTCTACGGGCTTTGTCGCACGAAGCTCTCGTTTAAAATTTGTTTGAAATTCCCGTTTCTCTCGTTCAGTTCTTCTTCGCACGTAGGTATTCCCTTTCTTTCCTCGCGATATTTTTTTCCCCTCCGTTTCTCAATTCCGCTCTCTAACCGCTCATTTTTTTACTAATTATCTGCGATACGTGTAAACGATCAACCATAATAAAAATCCTGGTGGTAATTTATATTGTTTCCTTTCGCTAGTAATATCTTTTCGTAACGTTGGTTAATTAACAACGGTCAAAAAACTTCGAATTACTAAGTTCGAATTATTATAAAATTTGTCATGCACGCTTTTCAATTTTCTTCTCGACGATACTGTCGTTCCTCGATCGACTTTTCTTCCCGATTTTACGCGAAGGATAACGTTTCCCGTTGCACGATATTATTAGCGAGATTTTGCAAGTCACCGAGAGTTAAATCCTCCTCTCGCAGCAAGTTCGATAAGAAAACAAGCGACGTCCTGCAGCTGAATTTCAGACACTATAAGCTACTTAATGAACTTGCTCAACGCGATGTTGTAAAAACTATTTATGCAACGGAAGGCTATAACCAACAACTTTCTACTTGTAAATTCACCGACCTATCAACTTATCAGTCGGTAAATTATTATACAAGAAGGCTCGCCAGTGGCAAAAATTTCGTACTCGTACATACGAATAACGTGAATCTCCGCGAACGTTTCGCCCTCACTTTCAGGGATGTTTCGCAGGATTTGACAAAAGGCGCAAAAAAATTCGTCGCTTCTGTACAAATGAAACCTGGGAATATTCTTCTTCGCCGTCGACAGCAAACGTGTCAACTTCAGAATCAACATTTCTTCCCTGTTTCTACCTTCCTTTGCTCGATCGACACATACCCGATGCGATGCATGCACGTACTCTCCTCTGTGCTGTGCCATCATAATCCAGTCGTTTCCAGGCCTTTATTCCTTCCGGAGTTGCTTGTTTTGCCGTCTCGACGTGCCGCCAGCATTTTCGTCCCGTCATCCGTCTTTCCATCTCATTGACACTATTCGTTACGTTTCCTTCGTTCGTGTCTCATATTTTATTCATGCGCCGCGGAATCCGTAATTGATCTGCAAAGTGAGGTATCGCCGACCGTTCTCGCTATCCGCCACGACCAATTAATACATGAAATTCGCGTGCTCAACGTCAAATGATCTGTAGTTGAGCGTCCTCGAAACGCCGACGATATCTAATTGACCACGTCTTTCGTTCGGAGACGAGTCAATCTCTTGCATTGTTAAGGTGGAATCTGAGCTCTTAATGGTATCGTTAATCATAGAATATCCGCGTTCAGGCAAAAGGAAACTTATATTGGAATAATAAGATATTTTTGGGAAATCGTGGATGAGGTGTCGTCTCTTTAAGATATATATATATAGACAGATAGATAATCTTAGCTTTTCGCGTTAGTTCGCTTCGATTCGACGTGCTAGTATGGACCATCTTGTGCCCTTTGGTCGATTTTACGAATTGGTTGTTAACTTTCTACGAGGTCCTAAAACGATCTGGATATTACGAACATCGTTTTAATTTCTTAAGTTTTGGAACGATGCACGACACTCGATGTTTCATTGGTCCTCGATTGCACCGTGTTTCGTGATTAAAATTTATAAGTTGAAATTTAAATTTTTTTTCTGAGATATCCGAGAGATTTACTAGAACGTTAACTGCCTGTTGCTATTTCATCGTACTAGTTGAGAGTCGAAAAAGGAACAAATTCGCTTCAAATACAACGAATTCGCAGGGAAAGGTTAAAAGATCGTTACTGTGGCGTACAGGATTATTATATCGTAGGTTTTTCCCTTATTTTCATTAACTGACTGATTTATGCTTAATGATAAAACCAGAAATTGTCATTAAAAGACATTGTCATACACAAAACCATGTATTAATACCGGTATTTAATTTTTGTATCTATACCCTATGGTTTGAAAAAAGCAAACAGGTTTCCTTCGGCTTGTAAATATTTAACGCATCGAACAAACTCAACTCTTACATAATATTGCAATAACCAATAAACAAGATACAACTTCAGACAATGATTGATTGATCATTCAGCCGAATGATTCGTACTCATTGGCGATTTCAATTCTCAAATACACGATAACCTGTATAGTATTTATTAAATCCCGAATAACGTTTAATGGCGAATAATATTTTCTAATAATAATTAGATTGCATGCATGACTCATAGTAATGAAATGTGCAAGGAAAAAATTGAGGGAAAAAAGTTTGCATAATTAACAACGCGTCACTAACCCAATACCCTCCATTTCCATAATTACAGCTATTCAACATATTTCAAGAGAAATCAGAACCTCGCCTCGGTAATATACTAACACCCATTTTGATATTAAAATTCAACCTCTCTGATTCAACCTAATCATTCACGCGATTAAGCCATCCTTGAAGTTAAAAAAAGGAACTACGTACCATTTAACCACCTCACATCTAACATCGACCTATAACTGACATACCTGAAATAATAAAAATACAAATAATATTAGTAAATGATAATGCGATAAAGTTACAACGTAAAAAAAAGAAAAAAGAAAGAATGTGTAATGATATCAGAAAAGTAATAATATCACGATTAAAGAGCACAGGTAAGAAAAGAGAAAGACACGATAAATTTCATTTCCAGTCTTTTACGCTGCAACTTTAAGATGCGAAGCTACTTTCGCCTCTTGACTTTAGGACTGGACACGTGCTTGCGTGATTTTCCTCGACATTTCACGAACGTCAATAACGTTAATTACGCAGCCATGCAGACTAATATCAATTAAACCAATATAACAATTAACGCAATATTATTCGTCCCTTACAAAACATCGTAGATTATTATCACACGTTTCTCGAATCTATCTCGTATTGAAACACAACTTTTGAAAAGTCAGAAAATCAACGAGAACAAGCTTGTCATATCCCTTTCCTGTGATCTTCAATTATTATCATTCTCGCGTTTATACTTTCTATCGAGCACACCAGACACAGACGTAAGATAAATTGAGAATGCCACTGTTCACGCGGTCGGCTCGTTTTTTTATCGTCGATCTAGCAATGACCTTAAACACCTCGAGCAAGAATTGAAATCGGGTGTCATTTTACAATCAAAATTGTAAGCACGTTGAACGTAGGTAGAATTTCATGCTTCCTTGTTTACCTTCTTTCGATAAATCAATCGCAGCACGACCCACGCCAAAAAAAACGTTACAAGCTGTTTCCTTCGAAATCGTTGGAAAAATATCGACTTGCTCTTTGCCGGTTTAAATAAAACAGAAGACGATGGGAAATTTCTGGACGAGATTCTGTTGGTCGGCTTGAAACGATTCGGCCTAATCTCGCGAGAAAATACGTCGAGCAAAAGTTCGACGACTGATAACAAATTGCAACGATAAAACCATCGAACGAATCTCAATTCCATAAGAATTTTAGGTCACTTGGACCTTCTCGAACGATGTCGTGTAAAGAAGGCTAGCGGAAAAGCTTGAAAAATCACGACGACTGTTACGACGAGCACCCGTAATTAATCGATCTAGTTGAGAACGACATTGAACAAAAATTCGATCGTCGATATTTCCATATAAATACGCTTATAGCACGCAGACCATTTCCACGCTGGCGTACGGGTCAGTTCCGCCGCAAGAAATGGGTTAATTAGCATCCATCAGAACGCAAAAACGCGGACGAATTTTTGATCGTCGATCTGCCGGAAATTCCATTCGCTGTACCGCAACCTGCATCCTCTTCCACGATATCTCACAAAAGATTATGCAAATATTAAACGCATCCCGCCAACATAATGCCTTTGTTCTTGCGTCGATTATATTTTAACCTCGTGTCTTCCTTTCTTTCTTTCCGACAACTATTACGATCATCAGCATGATTCGATGTACGGATTCAAGGATATTCCACTGTTCCTCGATGGTTGTTGCGGTTAGAACAGACCTTGATCAAGAGAGGCTCCTTACGAGGAAGAACCTTCGCACGGATGAGTCACGCAGCCGGAACGAAATCGATTGACCGCCTCTTTCCTCCTCGATGGATTGCAAGTCCCCTCCTATCGTTTTCGACCCAAGAACAGGTGGCATCCCGACGATACGTCGACTTTCGGATAGGGTATTTCGCCTCGTAATTCGATTGGGTCGCTAGTCTCTGCCATTCGAACACTCGAAATGTTGGCATAGTGATGGATGAAGTAGGGATGCTCGTACATTTATGGCATGGGAAATTCGAAGACGTAAAAATATAGATAATGTATAAATGACGCGAGAAAATATCATTATATATATATATATATATATATATTGTACATAGATGTATTAGATCGTAGGAAGGGAAAGTGAGAGCGAGAAGACGAACAAGGGAAGAGAAGAACGAGGAAGATAAATCGTATGTTTTATTCTTGATGCGAAAGCAGTTTGCATATTCAACAAGCTATCGATCAATCCCATGTTACCAGGATTCTATTGTCATTTACTTTTGGAACTAAACATCGTTGTTTCAGCCTCTGCATTATTTGAAGTGTTAGCTTAGAACGAATATGAAAGATATTAGAATATCGCCTGTCCTAGTAGTTTCATGTTTGGTTTTTTTTATAAAACTTCCTCAGCCTGTAAGCTATTTTTCTTGTAGTTTATACTTGTAGATCTAACCGGGTTGTTCTTATGGTCAACTGTGCCACAGCAAAATATAATTCTTTAGTCACGAAGCGGTGTTGGAATCGGACGATCGACGAAACTCGTACTTGTCGTGGGATCTTCGTATAAAATAAATCCATTGGAAGGTTTCAAAATTTTCATCTGGATTATATTATGCAAGAAATACGCAGGTTGTTTCGAGCGGAGAGAGACAATTCCTCGACATATAAAAATGATATATCCGTTTTTAAACGATTTAAACAGTACTTGGTATTTTTATTTTCCATGATACAATTGAGACGCGCGCGAGGATTACAGCTTCAATGTAAACCAAAGATATTTACAAATATATTCCTTTCATTTTGTTAGGAATTTATTTCCCCTTCTTTCTTACAGGACGATGATTAAAAATGTTCTCTTTCGTGCGTGCGTTTCTGTACTGTCTCAAACTTTATTATATGTAGGAATGTTCGGTACGAGAGGCTAAGTAGCTTAACAGAGCGTTCTTTTCTCATTTATTTTTCAATTCTCGCATACAATAACGATTAAAATATTCCTCTTTATGTACCTCGTTACGTCGTTGGAAATTCGATGGTAGATTCAGTTTGAGAGGATGAGGAACTTACGAAAGTATTTCACTTCGTCTTGTTTCTAATTTATTTCTGTTTTAACTTTTCACGCGGATGATTAAAAATGTCCGTCGTTGGATGCATTGCTACAACCGCGAGTTATTTTCAATTTTATTATGGTGATGCGGAGTGTGCGCGAGCTTTAAAAATAAAGAAAACCAAATAAATTCTTCTTACGAAGTATTAATAGCACGCTACAGTGTATATTTATTACGCTACTACTAGTAGAGTTTGACAGCTAAAGATTGTAAATTTTGGCGCTTCATCGATCATCGTGACAGTTTCATTAAACTTCGATTTGAACTTCATAAGGTATTTAAATCGCGAACGTATGCTTATTCAAATAGATCCAACTTTATACTTTTGTAACAATGTTCAATTTTAATAACAACCTTCTATCTTAATATCTTATAAATCGTACATTGTGATACGCGATTGAGACCAAGTACAGCAATACCTGAATTTTCAACACAGTACACTGGCTAAAATTATTTTCCACGGGCTAGTAATCAGAAACTTGGCAATATCGCTTAAAATCGTTTATCTCTTATAGTGCGACAGATGTAAATTTTCAAGGCGATTAAATAAGACGAAATAAAATTGCATATTAAAATCTCTTTTTCCTCAAATTAGCAACCAAGAATTAATATTCGTTAATACCGTTTTCAAAATACTTTTCTCTTATGGTATGGTAGACTTGGCGTTAACAAAAAATAGCATACACAGACCTATGATCTAAGAGCATTGCGTCATACGTACACGATCAGCAGATACAATATAAAACGTCTCCAGCTGATTCAATGAATAATTAATGATAGAAGTATGTTCGTGTTAAATGGACACCGCTATACGTCGCGGCCTGAATTTATTAGCGACGAATACAAAATAAAATTTGCAAAGCACTCGGGATTAGATATTCTACGGGCGAATATAAACAAAGCCATTTACCACATCGGATAGTAATTTAAAACATTACTTCGAGTGGCTTTAGAAAATGACGTTCTTATCACTGTTTCGAAAAAGAAACATTTGCAATCGTACATTTGCATAACGTTTCCGACTGTTTGCATAGCATTATTCGGAAAATTCGTTAACAACAACGAAACTTTGTGCCGTGTTAATGTATTACGAAAACAGTAGGCAATACGTTATGATAAATAATTTGTCGAATATCGAGAAATTCAACTCTCTTATCCATTTTAACCGAAGCTCGCGCGTATCTCTTAGTGAATAAAATTAAAGCTTGGCAAATGGAACCCATTACCACCCGTATTCGTAAACAGCAACATTTCTCAATTAAATACAGTTGTATGGTAATAATTAATCAAGCAGATAGAAATGTCAGTTGGAATAAATTTTCGTGATTTTTAATCGTTTGTCAGCTTGAAATTCGAACACCTATTGATAAAGCCAGAGGAAATTTGTCCATAGCTGTTTCAATAAATGATAAATCTAACGACGGTCGGAAACGGATGTAGACAAATATTATCGAAATCTAACATAAACTATTTATTTTTCATCAAGTATTTAAACATCAAATACCAAGGTTCATTCTGCGTATTCTAAACGCGAAATTACGCGTACAATTTCTTTTTATACTTCGAGATAACAAACGAGATACTTTGCTTGTACAAAAAGGTATACGAGTGTACAGAAAAAATTGTTGCAATAACGCGAGCAACAAGAGTCTTCCGATATTCCTTCGTAATCGCATCATAATATTCTACGAATAAGTTGGAAGCGCAGAGGTAAACGAAAAGTAAAAAATTGTGCCAATAAACTAACGCAATTCCTCGTTGCGTTTCTTGTTTCTCTATACGACACAGATCGAACGTTGCATTTCGCTAGGTTCTATCAAACTATTACACACGTCGTTTAAGTATTTGGCTTTAAAGCGCAGTATCGTTTTACTATCTTTCTTCTTATACATTCTATGCTTTCTACGAACAAAACGTTCCAAGAAACATATCCGTCAAGATACAAACGCGACGTAAAAGCGAAGAGAGAGCAGCGCTGTAAAACCTACGTGGAAAACGCGAAAGAAAGAACCCTTATCGACACACGCGATTACTCGTTTCGTTTACATAGCAACAAGTTTTCGTAAAACGTCGACTCCGTCTCCTTCTTCTCGTCGTTCGAGCTACGCAAACAAAAATTGAGACATAAAAGATTGGCGAGCCGCATCCAGCGACCGAAAGCCATCATCTATCCGCTTAAAACCTAACGAGTCATCGCGATGACCATGTGGGCGTGAAGGACGCAGGCTATGCCAGGCGATCGTACGTCGATCGTGCGCCAAGCCGTCAGAATTCCTCGCGGTTCTCTAATTCGAGGCGTCCGGGGGCCGGGCCACGCAAAGCCCGGGAACACCGATTGTTATTACATTCCGGTCATCGCAATCTTCGCAGGCGGGCAACAGGGATCGCGCTGGCGATCGCCAAAGGGAGAGAACACGTTCGTGCGGTGGTCGAGCCGCTGCGTTAGCGATGTCTAGCTAACAGTCCACTTGAGTCAACAGACGACTGATTGTTACGGCAAACAGCCAAACACACATCGCCAACGATCGACCAACTTGTGTATACCCGACGATGACGTTCGTTCTTTTCGTCTATCTGCGCGTCTTTTCTCTACCGTTTATCTACAGACTTTATCGTGGCGTGAAACGCTCGCCACTCGTTCTCCTCTTGCCACGGATTTCTCCTCGCCTCACAGGTCCGTCGGAATGCAACGGCTCGTGCAATTTGTTCTGACGGATTTCGACTACGTTTCGACGGCGATCTGTTGGATTATCTGTTTCTCTTGTGTAGGTTTTTTTGTAGCGCGAGAGGCTGGATAGTACGAGGAGTCTGTACGCACAGCGTGCGTATGAAAATGACACGCCAAAGCATTCGAGCATTATAACAACGATGGAGAAACGAAAGTATCGAGAAAGTATCGCAGAACGTCCGAACAAATCCACGATGAAGGACCTCGACGATTACGGAAAATGGACGATGATCGTCAAGAACAAATACCGATCGTTGGAAAAGAACATCGCGTCAGAGACACGAGCGCAACAACGATCGAAGAACGAAAGGTTCGCAGTAAAAAATGTAACATTCTCGCGACTCTGGCGAAATCCATCAGAGAACGTATTAATCGTCGAAAACTGTGCGAATTTTCCCAACGAATCCACGTAAAAAAGGAGCTCGACGATTACGGAAAATAGACAACGATCGTCAGGACGAATATCGATCGTTGGAAAAGAACATTGCGCCGAAGACACGAGCGCAACAACGGCGAAGAAACGAAGAATCGAAGTACAGCGAGGCGATTGAAGGAGCGACGGAAGCGAGCGCGTCGCCTCGGTGCACCGCGAGGAATTTCAATCCCGTCGTCCCTCGGCCACGGTTTATCTGGAAAAGTCATCGAGCCGCTTCACTCGTATACACGTCACCCTCTCTGTTCGCAAGAAACTCTGGCTTTCACCTGGCAGCCGGAGCGAAGTCGCGCGTGGTCGTTGGAACGAGAGCGAAGGCCTTTGCACGAATTCTATCCGTTTCCATTCTATGGCCGACGTAACCGATGTTCGTGCCGCGAGAAGGAAAAGATCCTCCCCGGTGCTTTTAATCGTGGAACCGAGCTACGGCGTTAAATGCGAGACGCGAAACGAACGAACGCCCTGTTGAATTAAAATTAAATGTTAAAATGCCCTTTGAAAGGCGGCGACGCTTTGTGCGGGGTCATCTCGCGACAGACGCGACAAAATGTTGTATTGATGCTTTTTAGAGCAAGTTTCCGCGGTTTCTGCTGTCGCTGTCTGGCAAAGTAAAATACGCAGATGTGTCGCGAGGGAAAAATGGAAAGGGTTTGAGCGATGGGTTTGTCGTTTGGATGCGAAACATCGTGAAGTAGGATTTTTCTAGAGTGAGTTAATCCCGGAGAACTTTTTGATCGTGCGTTTTAGTTTCGAGGTGCCCGCCGTCTTTAGTCGAGACGTTCCATCCACCAGCTTGAAACGGAAGGAAAATGAAATTTTATTATTCTCTTTGCGCAACTTCTTCTTTCGTCCAATTTCGAACATAATATACGGTCGTTGTTTCGTCACAGTTTGTACGATGCACAGCGATTCGATAAAAGTATTTAAACTTTGAACACTTTGAAATTTCATCGTCGTTATAACGAGCCACGACTGATTCCACGATCGTGCAGACCTGGCAGACGCGTGTTTCTTCTTTAGTTCTTCCTAGAAGTCGAAGAATTTATACTCTTATACTCTTTCGTGTAGCGTATCTCTGTATGAATTTCCAATTCTAAGAATTGATATATGTACCTAGAGTCGGAGAATTCTTTGAAATCTCTACACGTGACGATTACTATTGTTACTTTACCGAAGCGAATCTCTATCGAGATAGGGTTCGAGCGAAATTCCAAGCGTAACGGAAGATTTTCCAAGTTTTCAAGGAAGCATAAAATTCAAAGTTCGTAACGTTGTAATAATTGCAATAATTTTAGTACGTACAGGATATTACGATCATCACAAACATTCACTATATGATGTTATTCTCCAGTCCATTAAGAGCTACAATTTTGTAATTTCACGATTACTACAATTTGTAACTTCCACTGTACCATTCACCGTTCACACGTCAAGAAAGTTCAATTTCATTTTTAGGAAAGGAACGTATATTCGAAAACCAAGTATCAATTATTTTCCAATTAGCCAAGAACAAATGTAAAACGTTTGACGAGATACTTAATTAGAAGAATATTTCTCGCGTTACATTTTCCATCGGTCATGCACGAAATAAAATATCTCACGGAACAAGAAACATTCTTTACGTTACATTAAATAAAGAAACTATCGTTCGTGTGATAATTGTATTTTATATTATGATACAGATGCAAACGTACGAAATCACATTTCGCTTTAATACGTCGCGTAATATCGTAGTAACAACCGATTGCATTCTCTCATTCAATGAAATTGATATTTCTGTCAACCACGATATTACAATTTCATTATCTTTGGTAACGAATCGTTACGAACTCGTACGAGAAAATCTCATCTCGATAATGTTCGTTTCATATAAATAAAAATCAATGCACTGAATTCTATAAATGTTTACTCAAACTTTACCAGTAAGATGCCATTCGCACAAATGAAAAATACGTAGAAATAAAGAATATCTTTGGATTAAAACTTCATGGGCTGAACGTCGAAACGTGACTGAAGCTTTCCCGTGTTATTTTCCTTGGAACGTTGAACAGCTGTGAATTCGAATTCTATTGGCCGTCGAAGGTTTTCGTCTAACCTCCCATTGGTCGTTATAACGAGTCCTTTTACGGTAACGAATCGCAGTTTCCTAGACTGGAGACTAGTAAATTCTAAGAATCGGCCATGATCGTCGTTTGGAACTTCGGTCAAGGGTACTGGTTTATGGTATTGTCTGCCAAACTGCAGATTTGTATTACTGTTCTATAGTTATCCTCTTATTTTTCTAATACTTACTTAGCCCTTCGTAGACAAATTCACGCCTCCGCTCTTTTCTAAAGAATTTTAATCTTCATCAGAGAACGTTTAAAACCTTTCGAAAGCAATCATGCTTAAACTTTCGCAAAAATTGTTCCGGTTTCTATTGGGAAATATTTTAAACGCGTCGCAGATGAATTCGCTCTTAAATTTCTTCGAGAAAAACCGTAAGAGTCTTTTAATTCTACGACCGATAATCTCTGGAACGACGAAGCTAATTGATCGTACATGGCGCATTGAGAAAATAATTGAACGACATTGGAAATTATTTCCATAAAACGTTTGCCGTTTCAGAGAGACTCCTCGGAAAAGCATTTAATACGCGTCAATCTGATGATAATTCATCGAAAAAAAGTCACGCGTAATTGAATTCAAAATAGCGAAAGTACTTTGCGACCAATCGAAAACTTGGCAACTACAAATTATTCCTCAGCTGTTATCGACGAAGTTGGTATTTACGAAAAATCTGATGCTCGTCACGACGACGTCAACTATCGTTAAACCTTTATCCGCGGTTGTTTTCGCCACAGTTGTCAAATCCTGTTCGACGAGCGATTCATAAAGGCTGCATCGTAACGATTATCGAGGAGCGAATATTTAATCCCCCGCAACGAGTTGCCTTCCCGGATAAGACGAGGACGCGAATTTCCAACTACGTGCACACTCGACGTACACCGTGAAAATATTTGAACGTTTATCATGGACAATTTTCATGTCCATATTACACGTGTCGTGTAAAACATTTTGAAATATCACTGACGCGACAGTATTGGCAAAGTTAACGCCATGGTTATACCGATCAAATTTCAGATTAACCCGAAGAACTATATAAAAATTACAAGGATTGTATTGCGAGCATATACTCGATAAAACATTAGTATACAGCCTGAATAGTCCACCTTAAACGTATAATAAATGTTAAACATGGTTCCACTGAGTATCGAGGTTTATCAATGTAACGGATAATTGCTTACTTAAATACTTTTGTAATCTCTGCGAAATATGTAGCTGTGTTAAATATGTAGCAGCTTACGTAGATATATTTGCAAACTTGTTTCAAACTTTATCAGTATAATCATGATAGCCGAGTGCTCGTAACAATGCCAGTGAAATTTGGAAATATGTCGCATAACACGTATAATAACATCGCACGATGCAGAGACACACCTCCATCAATTACGAACATTTTATTATTCTCCGCTTATCTTCGTTTGTTTATCTTCGATTTGTCGTATCCTACCGTATCTTACAAACAAGTCTTAGCATTGATAGTATGCTGACTAGAATGGCGGTTTTCCAAGGTTACAATTTTCTGAGCGTTATCCATCTCGTTCGTAAATGTCATTTAATTATGCTCAAAAATAGTTTCTCGCCGCTTCTGGAAAATACACTTTTTCGAGTCGCGACACTTTGTTCGCGAGGCTGCCATATATTCGTAAAATCGTTGTTTCCATGCGTTCCAATACCTTGGTCAGGTTGCGTACCTCGACAACGTTTACGCTGAATAAAAATTTACACCGCTCGTCTCTCTGATCGTGTCACGGAACAGCAGTTCATCCGTATTAAGTCTCGAACGGAAGAACATGGACGAAACAGCGTCCAAAATATAATACGCGTCATACGCATGCCAGCTTGTCGTCTCTCGTATTCGTATTTTATAGCGTCGTCGAGTCGAGCCTCGTATTTTGACGATAAATCATCGCGAAAATCCTTTCCTTCCTTCCCCCACTCTTCCAAAAGATGATTTTCGCGTCGAATCGACGTCCGCTCGATCGAGCTAGCAAAAAGACAACTGTCGAACGAAATATAAATCAGATCGTTAGAGACGAACGTTGGTCGCCGTGTCTGGAATTCGAAGCTTTGTGCATCCGAATGGAAAAGCGAGGGACCCTTTTGGCCATCGACACACATTTTCGGGGGTTTTGTTTAGGTTACCCTAACATTTCGTACCCACGTCAAAATGGTATACAAGCTGGAACGCCAAAGTACAGTTGGTTCGACCATTTGGAGAAAAGTATGCTTCATTTCTATCGTTGAAGTTTTGGTGTAAAGTTAACATTTTTAAGTGAAATATTTTGTCTGGGAAATTTCGCTTTAGATCACATTATCTTATATTATTACGCTATTAGATGAAATTCATATTTTTCCGGACACAATCGATGGACTTGCAGCGATAGGAGGGCAGCTTGGATATTTAAATTGTACTGATTTGGAGAGGAAGAAAGACGATTTCGATTTTGATCGATTTTTCGATCGATTTGCTCGAATTGCTCGTTCGTTTCACGATTTGAATTCAGTCGTCGCGTTGTTTTATAATTTCGAACGAAAAGAATTATATAATGTTAATTCTATGTAATACCAGAAATTAAATGCTGATAAAACACCGGTGCATGCAACGCTATGCGATCTGTTTTATAATACGGAAATCGCTGAGCTCGTCTTTAGCAACTTCAGCGACTCCGACACTCGTGACAATTCGAGAACTGCACTTTTAGCACTTACTTAGCGTCAACAGCAGCTAGTTCACGACAGAAACTCGCCAAGTCGATTTAGACTTCTAACTTACTTGCGCTCCATATTGTTCAAGTTTCTATTTACTTACTACTGTTCTTACTACCGTAGTTTGGCGAAGGCCGATTCGCCTAGAGGGAAATCTGTAAAACTTGCGCGATTAATCAAATTTAACCGTGTTTCTGTAATTGCCGAGATTAACTCTCTGGAAAAATGAAATTTCGAGAAAACAACTTCGATCTTTATATCTTTGCGAGCTGAATTGCCTTTACATTCGATGCGAAGAATTAAATCGTGAATCGATTTAATATTACTTTTTCCTTTTTTTCATTCAATTTATCTTGATACGTGAAATATTTCTATGAATTTTTTTGCGAATCTCTAGCAATATGCATCAAAACGGAAATTAAACTAAAAATGGATATAAAACGAAAGATATGTAACATTGGTATTTTCATCGGAGTATTCAAAGTTTATAATTTATACCCTAGTACAGTGTGGAATTAAACAATTTGTGTTTGCAATTGAGAACGAATGAAATTTCCTGCTACTAATAAAGATAATAAAAAGCGACATTAAATATTGCGTTATCAGCCTTTGATAACACTTACATAAAATCCAGCGTTAATCAAGAATTTAAAAACATTTATTTAAACGTTAAGCTAAATAGCTCGATGCTTTCCCACTATAAAGCGCTATCGAAGTCAAATATAATCGAAACGTAAGATTAATTAAAAGCGTAGTAATTTCTTTTCATTCATGTCCAGTAGTCGCAACAACGCTTACGAAACATTAAAGATATCCTCGATCAAAACGCTCACGTATTTGAACGTTACATAATAAATATCGTGTTAAGATAAATTTTATCGACAAGTATAACTTGTCTTAGTATGGAAACCTTGGTCAAAGTAAGAACCATCTAAATTAATCCAAATCAATACGCTTCTTCAGAATCGTACAAGTCGATTTTAATTTTGTAGAAACTTTCTACGAACTTTGATATTCTTGCTGTCTCCAAGTAGTTTGGCAAACTTTACATTCACAAGGAAAATTGTTCTTAAAATTGTGTTTCCTTATATTGCACGTTTGAAGAAATTGAGCGCGATCGTTGTAAGGATCTTATCGAACGAGGAAAGGAAACAGTAAATCGAAGGCTTTTGAATAAAATAATACGTAAATTAAAAGAATTACTCGATATTTGTATCATTTCAAGATGATTAAAACAACATCTCCGTTGGTGATGCATATTAAGCAACAACTTGATATTCTAATTTTAAGAATAAAGATAGGCTTTATTCGCAAAACGAATTAAACGACGAACTGATTAAATATTCTGATGGATATAAATGTGGTTGCTGTATAATAAAAATGTAACTGCACAAAGGAACACAAGCATCGAAACTCGAATGATTTATGATTCAAAAATGACTGAAACAAGACCTCGTCGTAAAGCAACGTTTATTATGCAACAATTTCGATACCAATCAAAGACGTTTCACTTAATCTCATTACGTAGCTTCGCCTATGCAAATAGACTATTCTTAGATTCGTCCATTATCTTGGGCATTAATCCTTATAACTTCAAACTTACGATATCTTTTACCGAGGTATTGTATATATACACACGAAAAAGTATTTGCATTTCGTTCTATCTATTCTAACGATTACACGTTAATTAGTTACATACCCAGTTAGATACCTATATTAGAATTCGTAAGATATATCAGTACTTTCCTATGATTAGAAAAAATTTGCCGTTACGGAGATCGAAAGTGCGTAGAATGTAAAATCTAATAAAAAATTCCTTCGTTGGAAAACAATAGCCTCTGTACATATCTTACGAAAGACGTTGCATTACACCCCTGTCTTCGCTGTTACTTATCTTTCCTGGTAAACAAGTTTAGTCAACTTCTCACTACGCAGCGAATCGAAGAAACAGTCGAGCATTAAGAAATTAAAATTTTCAAAAATCTTCGTTCCAGCGCAACCAGAATCGCACCCTTTTCCCTGATTAAACACCGAATACGCGGATCGTTCCCTCTGTTGCACGATAAATCGTTGGCTACCGATCGAGAATCTCTCCCGGTCGCTTGATAAATTATAACCTGGCCGAACGAGCGCGAAACAATCGAGATATTTATGCAAAGCGTACGAATACACGAGTAACGAGGAGAGCACGGTCCGGCCGAAAATTTACCTTTCGTCCAGTCGCGCAAATTAGCCTCATTATTCAATCAGCTCAAGTTATATTACTGGCACGCGTAAACGTTACTACTATCGTAGTAGTTATATTCAACGCGGCGACACGGCGTCAATTTAACCCCCCTTTCGACCCCCCATACCATCACCGTAGTGCATCGATTGTATATCGTTATTAGATTGCACCGGCCTAATTACGTTAAAAGGTACTCTCCTTCGTTAACGAAGGCAAGGTAAACATTAAAGTAACCGTCCCTCTCGCGGAGCAATCGCTCCGATTTTAATGAAATTTTGTCGCGCCTGATTCCCTTACGGGACGAAAGTAATTGTCGAAGGACAGGCGGAAAAGCTGGCGAATTGTCCATTTTCATTTTTTGCCCGGGGATGTCTACCGAGTCGTGAGTTTCTTTTAACGTCTGCACGATTATTCGATTGTGAAAAATGACGTACGATATATCGTTAAGTTTAACTCGAGCGAAGTTTTTGCATGACGATCGAGGTACGTTGTATTTTTTCTTTTTGTTTTTCGTGAAACGATTTATGCAGTTAATTGCACGTTTTCTGTTTCAGTCTCAATGCGGATGCGATTGGTATAGAAATTATCGTTTTAATATCCGCTACGTTCGTACAAAATTGTCTTTTCGAGTGGTTCGTACAAGTCCTGGCTTCCATTTTAAGCGGAACGATGGTTACCGAATATTGTCACTTGCCAGTCTTTTTTTTTTTTTAAACACGAGAAACGAAGAGAGAAATAGAAAAGGAAGTTTCCGAGGAATGAATTTGTTACGCAGAAGTATACTCATAATTTTGTGATTTATTTCACTTTCGAGAAATGGAATCATAGGCGTTTAGAAACAATAACGATCTTCTTCGTAATGACCGATATCGTTTTCTTAAGCTTCGAGGAGATTTTTCCTTAATAAAATAGAGAATCTTGTTTTCTAATCTGCGCTGGTACTTGACTTTAATGCGTTCAGAGAATGTTAAAATCCTCAGCCAACAATTTCAAGGTAAACACGTTTCTTCCCCAAAACTCTCCTTCGTCTAACGACAAACTCAACAGGATTTAATTAATGCACTTTATGCCCATTGCTCTTATCAACGTTAACTTTATTTCTAACAATCTATTCTTTCCATCCTATCCATCTTTATATATACATATAAATGCATATACCAAAATCGTCCTTCGTACATGTATCAAATCTCCGGAATAAATTCAGCCAAAAGACGAAGCCCATTAAGAGCGGAAGAGAATGAAGAAAGTATGTAAACGTCTAACGATACGTCGATTCCATAAACATACAATACCTCCAAATTTTCCTAAATTTCGCCACGAAAAATTCCAAACGATCCCATATAAAGACGCGTTGTTTCCTTCGTCGGTCGGCGCAAGTCCAATCCCACGATCTTCCAAACAAGCCATCGATGCAAGAACAAACGAATCCGTATCGCACGCCTCGCTATCCGAAGAATCTCCGTTACCAATCGGTCGATGTTGGAAAAGCACTCGAAATTTTTCCTCCGTCGACAAGGAGCGCACGGTCAGAAGCACGCGATCCGGTGACGAGAACTGAGACACTCCGTTACAGCGGTCGATCTCTCAGGCCGAAACCTAAGCAGGCGGCACCAGGAGACCAGAGAGGACCCATAGGACTCAGAGGACCCAAAGGCGGGTCTTCGCCTACTACGTATATACCGAAACGCCATTCCCCTTTCCTTTCCAACCGATTATTTCCCCCCAGGTCCAACCTTTCTCCCCCGTGTTTCTCGCTTTTTCCTCTCGCTCTCTGTCAGACACAGCGTGCTCGCCCCCTGGTCACGGATCGTGTGTCCGTCAGGGGTGCTCATTTTTCCACGGTACGTGAGCCGGCATTTCCATTTCCATAACCGAGCCCGCGAATTTTGTTTGAACGGGATTATTGATATTAGCGGATGGGATCTAGACGCGTCGTTACCGAGCCTACTGGTTTCGAGTGATACGGGCCCCAACGAGATATCGGAGAATGCCGGTACTTGTCGCGTGTATAATACAGAACGATGGTAGAGGGATTCGTGTTGAGCGGTCACGGTTCCTGCGCGGATTTGTAGGAAAAATTGGCGAGCATTGCGGTAGGTTTGAGTCGAGGTTTGAGTTGAGGCGGTTGTTCGAATTGACTGGGTATTTCGTTTAGGGTGAATTTTTGACGGATACGCGTGGATACACGTAGCGACGAAAGAGGATGATAGTTGGATCGAAGGTTTCTGTGCACGAAGCATTGGAAACTTTAATGTACAAAATATACGGATATATCGTATCTTTTTAGTTGTGTTCATAAAAATGTGAAGCTGTACGTGTAAATATCTTGTAGCGTAGTTATCATGGTAAATCGATGCAAAGAATCAGGGAAATTTACGATAGATGAATTTACGGTAGTACTGTTGGGCTACTTGTACTCGAGCAAATTGGAATTTTCAGTGTACGAAATGAAGATTTTTAAAGAGTTTTTGGACACGACGATTTCATCGAACTTTGATACGGCTTTTCATACTCGTTTTTAATTTACTCTTGGTTAACTCTTTGGATTGTACGATTTACATCGGTTTTTCTTCCACAGTCTCAAATCAAGTATAAAGAATGTTTACAGGAATTAAGGTTCGACGAATCTTGAGTATCGACTATTGAGAAATATGCGACAAGCGCAGAGATTTTGTTTCCAGAGCGAGTGCGACATTCTCGCGAACAAGTAAAAGTAACATTTTCATAAATTATTCAAATACGCAAATTGAAACAAATTAACATATGATCGATATTACTAACGCAATTGCATATATTAGCGTAAAATTCCTAACTGACGTTGTATTTACAGCTGAAAAGTTTCTAAACTATACTAAATTATCGAGAATGAACATAGTTACGTTACATACGAGCATAATTTTGTTATAAGAGCAACGCGAACTCCAACACGTATCACGAAACTTGCGGTAAACACCTGAGCCAGTGTAGACGAGAGGAATAGGAAGCAGCTCGATACACACATGTAACATTCTCGAAAGTCAGTCTCAAATTGTCCGCATCGTGAAAAATAATCTTCGTACAAAGCGCTATGCAAAACATACAAGCACGCACCGGAGCATTAGCCTTAACCAGCTCGTTTCATGAAGTCACTCGATTCTTGTGTCCAAAAAAAAAAACACACACACACAAAAAGAACAACACACTGCATGGAAACGCTCGTTTGGTTTCGAGCAATTAAAGCACCCTTGCGGGAAGAGCATCGTGAGTGACAAAATTGCAACGTTTTGTTTTTCATGGAAAAAGATTCCACGTACCAACAGGAGCGCTGTGCCATACGCAATGCAGTGAGACATTTTTTTTCTTATTATTTTATTTGCATTTTATAATTTGTCCAACAGGACATTTGGCAAATTCTTGTATCGTTGTTGAAAAATAACACGCGGATGGTTATACTCAGCGGGATGCCATCTTCCAGATTGTCTATTCCGCTTCTTTAGCGAGGTCAGTGGGATGTTTCTTCTTTAGTCTTCTTTCTATATGAGTTTTGCTCGTCTCAACAGCCAGCTGGTTTGGGACAGTGAAACATGGGCGCCAAATATCATGGAGCGATAAAACACGATAATTTATTTGCAATATCTTTCGCAGTATCCTGGTTCTATTTATGAAGTAAATATATTTTTGATTTCCTATACGGTCCATATTACGGTAACAGATTTAGGATTCGCGCTTGCGGCGTTTGCAACTTGAAACGAATAGCATTAAAAGCTGGTATAACGCAATTTTCTTTCTCGCGAATTTGACGCAAATTAATATTAAAGGGGAAAAGATAGGAAATCTTGCGATGCGCTTACATCGTTGTATTCCTTTCTAATATTCGGCGATAAAAACAGATCGAACGTTACACGTAATTTAACAAATAACCGTTATCCTCCTCCCGAGGAAATTTGATTTTTGTCAGTCACGGTGCGTTTGCCGCAAATATGCTTCGATTAAAATTGACGCGCAAGGCGGAACTGACCTACTCGTTTCAACAACGCAAAGAGACTAGCTAACTAATACGGTTGTTCGAGCGTGACCCGAAAGGGAAACACGCGATTGTAAACAAAATGAGAGCCCCTAAAACGAGAAGACGAGGCGAGCAGGCCTCGAGCTAGACCGGAGACAGGAGAAAGCAAGACCACGACCCCGCGACGTGGATGCCTTCGACAGAGAACGCGTACACGAGGCTACGCAGAATCACAGAGAAACGCAGGAACGAGAGAGACGAAACGAGGGTTGAAAACAGAGACAGAGACGGAAAGTAAGGGAAGACAGTGAGAAGGAGAGAGAAAAAGAACGAACAAGGGAGTGGTGGAAAATACACGGAGAAGAAGGATGGATAGAACGATGGTAGAGAGGGGGACGCAAGTGGGTGAACGTAATGAAAGTGAAAGAGACGAAGTGAGAGGGGGTGGTAGGAAGGGAAGAAGGGAAGAGAAACGCCTGAAGCTAGCTATGGCATTCCAGGTCCCGGCCTCCTCTTCATCCCTTTGCCAGGATCAGGGTCAACATCAGGATTGTTCAGTGGATAAGCGGGCCTGTATGCATCATCCCCTGGCTGCGTCGACCGTACAAACACCACGATGCGGGTCGAACTGCATTTCTTCGATTATCGGGAATATGACGAGGGTGATGCGTATGTGTATGGCGGTGGACTGTTTCTGCAAGAATCGATGAGCTTTCGTGCTTCGGTGGTGGATATTTTGGGGTAAGATCACAATGCGCGATAATTTATCAATGACGTATGAAGATTGTAAACAGTGTTTAAACAGTTGTATGGAAGTCAATTGTATAGATTTATTATTTCTGCAAAAATGTATAGAATATAGAGAATGTGTGGATTATAAAGTTCGTAAATTATGCTTATCTCGTTGCAGGGAATTTATATCGTGCGCGTGAATGAATCTTTTCTGTTGTTTTCTTGTAGTATAAATAAGCTTATGGGGAAAGTTAATTTCTTTAGCAAGTTTCTGTACTGAAATTCGGTAATTCGTAGAAGGCAGAGTTGGTCAGTTTGGCTTCTGAGAAGCTGGTATATAAATATACATAAAATATCCAAAGTAAAATATCCCTTATAATTTTGAATTGATGAAACAAGTTTCTATTTAAATTCCATTCCCCCGTAATTATATTCATAAAAATATAAATACAACTTTTCTTTTTCTTTTTATCTAGTGTTTGCTAGAATAATTATTGTGAACTGTAAATGAAAAATTTGGAAGTTATCATAGGGAATATCGTGCGAATAAAAGCGGTATTTCTTTCATTTAGACTAAAGCTTATCTTTTTTCATTTAGTCTTTTTTCCATATCTTCGTGATGAAAAAGTCAGTTTCATACAGAAAGAATTTACTTTGTACCAAGATCGCTCAAGTGATCGCTTAAATATTTAGTTCCTGATACGCATACAGTAACGATAATAAAAATTTCTCTACGCGAACTTTCGCCACCTATTTATCCAAGAAGAACAAGCACAAAGTAACGTAGATCGCAAACGAAATTAATTTAATTAATGAACGAAGTTGTTTTATAAATCATATTAAACAATTCAACACACATTGATTGGGATTTTTAGAAGAGTGGATTCTTTCGCTATTTAATATCTACATAAAAATGCCGCTACAGCTTTTTCATACCGAACGTTCACTAGCAACGTTCAAATTAAAGAATTCACGAATGATGCAAAATATAATAAATACAAACAATGCAACAAATATATAAATATATATGCAATATTCATGTGAAAGTTTCGTGACAATAATAAAATATTCCCACGACAATTTTCCAATTTTTTATTGGAAAAATATAAACAACGAGACAGACATAGATATAGGTTAACGCGACATAAATCGAACGGTTATTCGAAACGTCGAGTTCCATAATGGCGATACAAAAATTTCAACATTTCCTGTCTGAGCTCGCGAAAATTCCATTTATACGAGCACCTTGATTTTTATCGTAATGGGCTGTTACCACGTGATGTTTCAGAAAAGCATTTCGTTGCCCCATTCCGTAGCACACAAAAACGCGGAAAGGGTGAGTTTCACCGGCGAGAGAGGCTGTCGTACGCGCAATATCATTCGCCTACAAATTTTTCAAGCAAACAATACGCGACTGGCACTGGCAGAAAGGCTTCTTGAAAGCGGAACTACGAACAATATAATTTCATGTTTGAAAAGTTCGGTTGTACACAGCGCACGGCTTTATTGCGAGGATGAAACGTTTTATAGCGAGGCTTGGCTCCGAATGGTCGACAAACGAAACGCGTGCACACGTCCAAGAAAAGTGAATAAAGAGAAAGATCACGATAGTCCCGATACCGATACCGATGTTGGAAATAATCCGTCGCATTTCCTTCGGCAATATTTTAACAGAAGAGTCTCTGGCTCTTGAAAAAAGAGAATCGTAAAACGTATTTAAAAAGTCAGGCCTAATCTACGCGTAAGCGATGAACATCGTCAGATATTTGCCGCGTCAATTCGCAGATATCTTGCGATTATTTACGCGAATTCATATTTTGACGAATACAAAAAGTGGAAACTAGATGGAAATTTCTTCCACCTACCGAGCAATCGTAACAAACGCTACGTATACGCACTTCGCACTTTTCGTATAGTTTTGCGTTTATTACGTACGCTCTGTGCATTTTTGTACCTTTAAATTTCCCACAGAAGCTTAGGTGTTTGTAGTCTAACGATTATAAACGGACATATTCTTACAGGAAATTCGAAGGTGTAAAGATGATTTTATCGAGTAAAAACTTTCCTCGCTGTAGGTTCCATTTCTTTAATTACGCTCTGTCCGGGACACGCACAAAGGGGCTACGTAGGGTCTTGGTCGATAAAGTTAAAAGGTACGAGCATAAAGAGGGCTATTTGTGAATTGGAATCTTAATCTTTTGAGGGAGGCAACAGACAGCGCTCTCTTTAGAATTCTAATTTATTTCGCACCCTATTGCGCGGGCTATTGCCTGGAACGTGTTATAAACTCGAGATCTTCGAAGGGTAATTGGAACACGCATGTAAAGGTACAAGTTGCCGGAGCCTAGGACCTGGAGCAATATCACGACCTTTTCAAATAGACGAATATCTCGCGTAAGTCTAGATAGCGTCCTTCACCCGTACCAGAAGAAGGTGCATCAGGAGCGCGTGAAAGGGTGGAAGCCACATAAAAATCGCTTAGCCAAAACTTTGTAAAATTGTTGGCCTTATTTGTTTCATACATTGACAAATATATATATATATTTATATATATCAAATGTATATAATATAAATATAATATATTCGTTGTTAACAACTTGCGAGTGCATTCGGTATCCGACCGGAAACAACGAAACGTCCACTCGCCGTTAATTCCGCGTGTGAAGCGAGCATCCACAGAAAGTTTCTGTCAACGTTTAAAAATAGTTTACTCACGACGCAACGTGCAACTTATAGACTTTTTTTTTTTACAAAACTGCATCATCGTTACGTTTTTCTCATTATCTTCGTCAGGATACGAACTTGTGCAAATGTCCGTAGCCTAATTAGAAATTTCGACTAGCAGCCCATAATAGTAGTTTCACCGTTTGAGGAGACCCGTAGCTTAAAAAGTCTGCAAAGTTTCTCTAATAAACCGCTCCAACGTTGCTTCACGATATCCTCGTTAAACGACAAGCCGGGAGACAAGATGCGGTATAAGAAACATCAATTACACTTGGTAGTTGGCAACGTAAAAAAGACACGGAACCGAGCAAATGTTCGAAGCATGGTCGGCTCGTCGGAGGATTTTCAGCCGGCTGCGAGATACACGAGATCTTATCGGCGGGCAGACAGCGAAGGAGAATAGCGTGTTGCTTCAGCGAGCGTATGCAAAAAAAAAACGATAATGACAAGGATCGTGCGAGATAAAGATAATTATTGACAACGATCGGAGCCGATGGCTCGTGGCCGCTCCTCTTTCCGTCTTGCCGTTTGTTTGGCGAGTGAAAGTATTGCTCGGAAAACCTGCCTGCGGGATCCTTGATCCTTGATCCTTGAAAGGTTTCAAGGGGCGCGAAAGCAAATGGAAAAGTGGCCGCCGCACGTGCAACTTCCAAACGATTTCTTTGTTCTTTGGTCGAACAACTTACGTAGTATGTACGTTGGTGGCAACATCGTTTGTTATCTTAATTCCAACGCTTTCATTTACCAGCGTGTCCTTGTTTCTCAATGAAGCGTTTTTTTTTTTTTTATATCAGCATGAAATTTCTGTAGCTGCTCGTAAGTTTGTGCTATCAAATTGTGTGTATATATTTATTGTATATGTATATTTGGACCTTATTGATCATCGTGTAAATATTATAATAAATACAATGTACTGTAAGTACAAAATAATTCAGAATTCACACTCTTTTCTTACGGTAGTCGGTGTAATTAAGAAACGTAGTACGCATAGAACAAGAGCGAATGAGAGTTTTTGAGATTTCCATACGCTTCTTCGGGATTCGTGTTCATCTTGTGAAAACGAGATTACAGGTTCATCGAGGATCGTATATTTTTAAACGATGGAGAGAACGTGCATTGAAGAGTCAAACATGAAAGCTGCGTGGAAGAATATTGGAGTGGAAGAAACGGATTTCCAACTTACCAAGAGCTTATCCATCGCATCAAAAATATTTGAAAGTGAATAGGAAGAAGCGAGACTCGTTCCAGCAAATTGTAAAGAAAATTTCAAATATACGTGAAAAGTCTCAAGAGAAAGATGTTTTAAACGTCGAGTCGCGGAGAAGATATTCGTCTTTCTTATCTAACAAATTTGCTCGATTGCGTATTGATCTGTCAAAGGGCTTGTACGTGATTGGGAAAAAGCTACCGAGTATCACGAAAAAGATAAAGCTTTCCAGCATGTAAAAGACGAATTATTAAGGTATCAGTGTTGAAGTATGTGCGCTACTACTCTTCGACGTATCGTATTTCGCACGGTTGACACAATATCATCTCCAACAGATCGCGTTACAACGATTCGATATGTTTCTGCATCGTTCGTTTCTGAAACGCCAAAATAACTAATGTCCGACGTGTTTTTCTTAGAAACTTCGTTCGTCTGTCGTTTAATATAATTCGAAAATTTCACGGAAACTTCTTCGCGATACGCGTAATATACAGCAGACAGAACCGTGATACATTGCCGAACAACTACAATTTCAACATCATTCCTTATTTCCTATGGATAAACCAGAGAATACGCTTACAACCGTAACTAAAGTAGAGAAGGTAACAATGGAATCCATAAATAACCTTAATTCAGAAGATACGAGAAGATACGACGGGTTAATGAAAGCTACGTGTATTTATCACATTGTGTTTAGAGAGTTTAACACCTTTGTTTCGTTAAACTTACGTCCCCTTTATACGCGCTAAACTAACAGGAAGAACCTTCTCGTTTCGAAAACGCTGGTTATGTCACTCGTTCGTTGTTCGGTCAGTGGTGAAAGGGTCAGTCGGTGCGAAGTCGACGAAAATTATCGCAATTAAATCGTCATTTGAAGAGAGGCGTGCAGCCAATCAAAATTTCCAATCAAGAACGCACAAAAAGGCAGTTATCGAGTTCCTGGAAAATTTCGGTATGTTTGACCAAATGGAGATAATTTATTGATATATGAGAGAGAAAAAAGATAAAATATAAGAAAGGAAGCCAGTAATTTGTATTTATAATTTAGCAATTTCTATTTATTATTTATCAGTTTACGCGATTACTATGCATTATTAGTACGTGAATCTTTTACTATTATTATTTTCATTACTATTGATTGTTAATAACGCATCATTTGAACGATCATCAAACACAAATCTATGCAAATTCATATTCTTCCACGTGCACGAATAAAGAGCGAAAACTTAAACGGAGATTTCTTCCATCCTTTAAATATTACGATACGTACTTAAAGTATTTCTTATATTTTTGCGTATTATACGCATTCTATATATTTTTATGCGTCTAATTTTCTTCTAAGAATCTTAAGATTCTTGACTTGAGTAAATTAATTTCACAATTCTTATATTCCTTTTTCTCGGACCAATACCTTCTTCCATTAACTCGGTATTATTCTCTTGCTAAACGCGTGCGGTGTTACTATCCTTTAGCATCTTCATCCTATATCACACTCTTTTATTTCAATAAACTTACTATCGTACAGCTGTAAATGATAATTACAAATTAAAGTTCTCCTAGCAACTTTGCTATAACGTACTTTTTCTACTACTAATTTAAAGCAACTTTCTTATAACATAAATAATATTCTTGCAATTTCAAATAATATTTGATATTTCGCAGTAGTTTCGAATCTTGTTAGACCGAATTTAATAATAATTCGAGATCTTGGAAGCTTGCGTTAAGATTCTATATGAAGCTCGCAAAGAATTTTATCGAAAGAATTAGATAGCGATCTAATGGCACACTTGAAAAGAGTCGAACATTTTGCCATAGATACGAAGAGATTTAACGCGTGTCGAGCATACCCCTGATGGTAGTTGCACAGGGTGCGCCCCGAGGGGCTACGAGGGTTTCCAGGGCCAGTCGCTAGGCAACTGGCGCCTCCACCCTCGAAGGACAACGTGCTTTTCCATGCTCCCCCGTCTACAGGGTGATCGGTCAAAATACGAGAGTTTCACGTTCATCGTGCACGTGACGAATATCTGGAAAACAACGTCTGCACTCCAGGGGAGATCCACGCAAGGAATGCGTCTGGCATACAACATCTGACTGCTTCGAGAAGATTGCCAACGAACAAGTTAATTAAAATAAATGCAGGCTTTACCGAGTGACCGTTAACTATAGTCATTGTTAAAAATTGTACAAGGGATGGAAATTCTTTGGTTGCGAATCTTTTTCGATGATGATTCTTTGATATAATTTTTAGTACGAAGTAATCACTCGCTGAAGAATTTTTGTAGATCGCAGTAATTTGTAATTACGTCCTTGAAGAATTATTACAGGCAACTCTGTCTTTTTTTTCATGCAATTTAATAACGCTCGTTCCCAATTAAATTTTGCCATTTTTTATACTTCATGATATTTATGTCTCATATCAGTTCACCACAGTTTTCAGTTGTAACAACCGTTGAATTTTCGAATGGGGTAAACGTGGTCGTGAATTGTGAATACATCTTTTACATCGATAATTCAATGATACTTAAGACTGGGTAGCTGCCTTTCTCTCGTCTCTGAATGTCAGTTTTTAATCAGCTTGACGATCGTCAATTCTGACAATAATTCAACTCGTACATGATCGCTAACTGCTTAAACGAATAAATGTACACGAAACCCTACTTTAATCATAATTATATTCAAGCTCACGAGAAACTTCGATAGAAGTTCTACAAACAGATGATTGATAAATCGTACATTTATACAACGCTATACTACAATTCCATACACTAATTTTGACACTTTGCGATTTCAGAAAATTTATTCTCCTTTCATTCGAAACATTCAAATTTCAAAAACATTCCATTCTATTTACAAACAATTGATATCGGACTACCAAACACGATTGAAAATATCATAAATGTTGCTACAAACGATCGTCTGCAACGTTCTGTCGTCCACTTTGTTCCTACTTCTGCCCTCATTTTCTTGATCGAATTAAAGCCTAAATGAGCACCATGGAATGGAGCAAAAATTCTTTCGGATCACCTAATAAAATCGCCTGATCCTGTAACTCCCGCGAAAGAGCGGTCAAAAACAGGTGTCTCTGGTGAATACGCGGCCGTGAGGACGATAAAACGGGCTGGTTAAACTGGAAACCACAAGTGACGGTGAAAAATGCGTGCGCTGATCAAAGGGTTTGCCCCATAAACGCGCGACGGTTTCATTGTTCGCCGAGCGAAAAACGCTCCATAGCCGATCGAAAACGGCCTGTTTGGGATTTTTACACGTTCGTCGTGCGCACGTGCGAAGGAAGCTTAACAGAATTGAATAGGCACGTGGTGACGATCGAACGAGCAGAGAATGATTGTCGAATTCCCCGAGTCCGATCATCGTTTCGCTATTCGCGAGGTTATAAGGTAGCTCAGCCAAACTTGTCGTCAAGGGAATCGTGATATTTAGTATACCTCTATTGCGCGAGAGTTTTCGATAATAAAATGCTATAATAGTTATGGTAAATCAATGGTATAGTAAAGTGGTGTATTGAATATGATTAGGAACACTCGTGACCGCTGTCTTTATTTCAGTTTCACAATTTATTTAGAGGCGATCTATACAAATTTGATGAATATTAGGCAGAAAATTTAAGAAACAAACATGTTCGAATTTTGTAAATATCGTTACTTCATTTTCTTTTTTTTTTTAACTTTCTGCCTTTTTCCTACAATTACCCGCTCATCAAAATAACGCAGAAATTTAATTTAATTGTGGAATTGAATTATGTCTTACAGATATAATTTTGATTGTATTTTGTTAGGTTAATAATCTTCCGATGTTTCGACGTCGTATCTGTGCAAAAAATGATATTACAACCTTGCTGTTGAATTATCGTAATTCCGTTTATGAAAAGAATACGTCTCTTTGTTATTGTCTAAATAAATCTAACTAAATTTTTCTTTACTGAAAGTAGATTAAATTACAAAATCCACGATTAAGAAGATTTGCTAATACTTCTCCCATATTGTGCAGTCTTTATGCTTGTATTTCTCGTTAAACTCGAAAGATTTTCAATCTACGACAAATTCTACGCGTTGCCGCGAAAGAAACCACACTCTATACGGTACAAAGGAGCTCTGAAAAGGAAGTCCGATCATCGACAGAATTACATACTGCTTAAGGAGTAGTCGCAAGCATTAAAGTTACGGCACGTTTTCCATGCAAAATTCGTTCCACAAACATTTATGCGATCGCTTACTTGTTTTATGACCGAACAATCAATCAATCGTTTCATAAAATAACAACCTACAAGGATCGTTCGATCGATTACTATTACAATTAATACATCGATCATCAGAGGCAAATTTCATCGAAAAAGATTCGTTATCGTATAGAGCAAAAGAATAAAATTCATCGAAATGTAAAATTCTGTAAACTTTTATGCACAGTTTGTTCGTGAAATTTTCAATAATTCTGCAAAATCGTTGTAATGGAATTTTCATAATTTTCGTTAGCGCGAAAGATCCAATGATTTAATTTTATCAGCCGAACAACAAAATTCATATGGATTGCACCGGAGATCTCGCTTTCTCGCGATCAGATGCATCGAGAAAAAACTCGAACGTTTTCACACTTTATAGCTTGCTTAGATACGTCGAATCTTGAACATTCCAACGGTATTACACCACGGCTTACGAATTACGGCATGTAGAATGCGTAGGAATGCGTAATATTCGCTGAATTCTGTTATATATTAAACAATTTTGCGTTTGAATCTATTTAAATCGCCAGATCTTTTTTGCACGAATAAATGAATTCTAAGCATGAACGTTAACGCGTTATAGTCGTCGAAAAAGTGGATAATAAATTTCGTACGAGCATAGTGTTAACATCGCAGCAAGTAATCAAAGTTCATGGCCCTTGAAAATCTTGAAACGCTCGGATTTGTTAGGAATTTTTATTGTAACGTTAATGTCACGCACAATACTACTGTAAAATCGAATTTATGATAAAATTACATTTTGTGGTACGTAACACTGAAATATATTTGTAGAATAGAACGCGTTAAAGGACGTTTAATATTCGTGGAACATTCGCATCTAATCGCTGCAAATTGCGAATAAAAACAAAACGAGACAACATTGCACGTATATACGTTTAGAATTCACGTTGTAATTGTTTTCTATATTAAAAGTTGAACAGATTATTAATCGATTCTACATACATATATGTTTTAAAACATAGATTACAATAGTCGGATCAATTACAAAACGCAACAATTTCATTTGTAAGACCAACGGTGTAGTTAGAACGAGAAATAAAATAAGAAAGATACAATTCAAATGTCGAATATATTACTCGGTTCATAAATAAAAAGGAATTTCCTCGAAGAGACGAATTTCGGATTTGCATTTTTACAAATGGGTACAAGTAAAAAAAAAAAAAAAAAAAAAAAAAAAAAAAAAAAAAAAAAAAAAAAAAAAAAAAAAAAAATAGAGACAAAAAGAAAAATGTTGGCTAAATTGTTCGACCCTCTAAAAATAACACCAAGTACTTTCGATATTTTATATATTTTAACCATAATATATATTAACCATCCACGGTCTAGCAGTAACCAATACTTTCAGTTAGATCACACGCAAAAATAATAAAAATAAGGAAAAAACAAATTTATGGCGCGCTGTACCCTCTACTTTTACTATCACCATACCTGCTATATTGTTTATGCAGTACTTTCTTTTCAAACGTCGTAAAAGGTACATTTTTGAAAAACAGTTTCTTATAGAACTTAGCGAGATACAAGAAAAATCGAATAGATATAATCCGTATAAATGATTTCATTCGTTGATACCACCTAGTTATGCATAGTTGTATGTTGTTCTTCTAATAACACGTAGCAACAGATTCGGAGAAAGTCTGGGAAGAACGAACTCTCGCCGTTTTCATTCATAAACCGAGATTCCTTCTTTTCGCGGCGAAGTGCCAATTAACGAGTTGTAACACCACCGTATCGTGTAACTATATGGCAATTAAACGATACTAAGGAAACGCAAATATCACGCTGTGCATCAAGTATTGTACAGTCAGTGTCGCTAATTAACATTTCTTACGCTTCAGCTACGAATCGTGCAAGACCTTGCGAAAACAGCAAGAAAGTCGACTTTCAGGAGTAAGAAGAATGAGATTCTAATGGAAGCATCGACAACCTTTCGTTAAATATCTCGGACTACATCTGGATCGTGAGCCGAACTGCGAAAAACAGACGCGAGAAAAAAATTAAGCAAATAATGTTAACAAGGGGATTCGTGTACTGACTGAATTCCAGCGAGAAGATCTAAACTAGACACGAGCAACAAATTACTATTTAATTTACAGAACTAATATGGACATATTGGATACAAATTTGAAAAGAAAGTAGCAGCCAAGTTAGATCTAGAGACAATGGGATCCCAACGATCCGTAACACTAATTGCAAAATATGTTCGAATAAGGCAACAAGAGACTTATTAATTTTCTATTGAAATACATTCATGCTATTCCACGTAATCTGAAATTTATACTAAACTCGTGTTTGAAATCTCTGCCGAAGGAAATTCAACGCGTGCTTTACGATTACACGGTTTTAAAAAAATGTACAATTTTATATCGATGAAATATCGACACAAGCGATAAAGTGGTAACGCACAAATTTCTAAAGCAGTTATCGCGAATATCGTATTTCAAAAGATGCAGAAAAAATTGCGTAAATCCACAAATCTTAATAAACCATCGGTACATACCACGGTAGATCTTTCCTTAAGTCGTAAACTAAAGATCAGGCCCGTATTAAGATCACTACTGTCGAAAGTGCGCCGCCGGGAGTACTCCGAGCGTTTCGCCCACAAAAAGCCCATACATCAACTTAATAACACGTTTGGAAATCGTTCGAAACTGTTCTTCCGTCGAGAACTTAGTGGTCAAACCTAACCCACGGCGAAAAGCTTCAATTTCGACGTTCGGTTCTTCTTGAGTATGTAAATTCGAATTTATGGACCGTAATACGTGAAATCTCTCCAAGACCCTAGCGTTTCGTTTAATTGTATGGAACTTTATGATATTATTTTCTAGGTATCGTGCGTACAAATTCTTCGACGAATGTAACTTTTTATTACGGTACATTTATTTATCGATACGTTCGGTCGTTATTATTATATTATAGAAAGTATAAGGGAATATTTTATAATATGCTCGGTAGTTTCTAAAATTATGAAATTTTAATGAAACCGATTGCTCCTTGTATTCGAACGAAGAGTTTAGAGAATATAGATAGATTGAAATGAAATTATTAGGTCAAAGCATTTAAATTTAATTTTCAGCTAACGCCAATTTAACGTCTTCATATTTCTTCCGTTTAAATAACGCGAAGAAATGAGTAATTCTGGGTATCCCATGAAGATTACTATTTTCGAACTTACCTGGTTACAGATGAATTTTTAAGCAAAATTTATTCGAATAGTAACTAGCGCGCTCGAAGATTAAGCACATTTATTTATAAGTTTCACTATTACATGATTATTGATTTATCGATATTAGAAATGAAAATTTCCGCGCAATCCTTTAAAAAATTCATCTTTAAAAAGTAGCGTAGCTATCAGAAATCACGTACTTGTCAAAAATTATCCTTGTAGTTTAATTAAAGACATTTAACAGCGAAATTATTGATGAATTAAAATATGAATTAAAATCTTTATGGAATCTGATTTGTAATCATGTGATATTTTGGATTTCAATAGCAATTGCTTACTATGAGATATTCTACAGTAGAAATCCCATATCCTTTTACTTGGCCGACATGGAAAAACAAAATTAACCTTGTTACCTAGTACTTAATTATATCTCCATATACAAAAATAATATCTTAACCCGTTCCCTTCTACCACTGAACGTGAGTCACCCTCATGACACAGATTATAGTCCAAGTATAACAAACGCAAACTATATTTTAGTCTAATTTAATTCTCATTTCAATCTACGAAATCGAGAGCTATATAAATTTTACGTCGATATTAACGTTAAAACGTTTTACGACCTGCACTATTTTTAAAATTACACGTTCATTACGGTTATCAATGACTATATTACGCTGTATTACTTGACATGATATATATATATATATATCATATTAAACGAGAAACTAATATTAGCAATAAAATTCTATCTCTCTTGCTGTCGAGTCTTTACAAAAATTTGCGTTTTTTTAAAGTAACAATTTGGAATAGTTAGCAAATCGTCAAAGAAAGGCAACAACTCCTACCGGTATAAAATTCCTAATGCGTAAGTAATGCGTGAAGTAAACTATTATACGTTATAACGACGTATAAGTAGTGCTTTTTGTATTTCTATAATAAAATAAATGTACGAACATCGTGGTATATATTCTCACAGTATATTAACTGAAAACGAAGAATTGCCTATTGTTAATTGTCCAATGATTTATTTTCCATAATTTTCTACAATTTTTTGTCACCTCTCCATTAAGTTTCCCATTTGACTTTTATGCAGCTACTCCTATCGTAAAGAGTTTGATCGGTTTAACGTAGAAATGTCCCAACTTTCTTTACGACGTTTCTCAGCATAACGTAATCTTTTCTTCGTCTGCTGATCAAATTGAATTCGTCAATTCGATGTTTCTATTATCGCCAGCGGATTTGAAAGAAATTCCTTCGGGAGAATCTCGGTTAGTACAAAGCCAGAATAAACTGGGCTGCAAGAAAATGCAAAATAAGATTACCTTGTAATCAACCTTCTGGAATGACAGATTTATCTAGGTTAAACAGAACTCTGAGAAAAACCGCGTTACATACTTACTGGATGACCTAAATTATGCGAAGTAACGTAATGTCACGTGGTCGTTAGTAACCGTAAAGTGATCTTAAGAACAAAGTTATCGTAGGAAATGATCGTAAGAATTAATTGTGCGTAAGGAATGATAAAACTAAAATTACGAGTTTGTGCAACTTCGATAGCAGGTATGACGAATTTTCAAAGCCTCGGTGCGATAAAGTTACGATATTTTGCAGACATTTCGTATTCATAAATGCATTGTTTCCTTCAAAATTACGTTATAATCTTCATACAAAAATTTGCAGTATATAATATCGTCGTTGATAATTGTAAGATGAATACAATTTTGGAATAACGTACGTTGTACGCGATCTTTCGTATAAAAGATGAACGAACAACTTTTGTAGCTTTTGATTCTTGATCACAGATTAGAATTACGTCTGTTATCGTTTCCTAACTCTCAACTTCTGTTCTTTTCAGCTTGCTTTTATAAAATCTCTCAATAATTACTCCCATATTCTGTCTACCGAAACGTTAACGAATTCAGCTTCTTACAATAAGAATTCTGCAGCAAGTCTCGTATAAACAGTCGAGCAATCAAAGAGAGAATAAAAAGAGAAAAAAGAAAGAAAGAAACACGTAAGTACAAATATTCGAACGTTTCGGAGAAAATCGGTAGTATCTCAGAGACGGAGGATGCAAGACACTTGCACAAACAGTGGAAGTCGGGGATGAGGAAGAAAGAGAGAGAAAGACAGGAGGACTCTGTGCGTTTGTAGTTGCTATTCGAGGCGGTGCGGCGCGACGCGCCGCGCGAAAGACGACGTCGAGGAGGACTAAAAATGGCGAGAAACGTAAACGCGGCTGCGATACAAATGCTAAGCGGATTCGATTTGCATAATGAGCAATATAATTAGCGCGTGTCGCTGAATACGCTAAGATGACCGTCGTAGATGGAAAAATGTCCGTCTTTCCCTCGCCAAAACTCCCCGCATTTTTCCTTCGAACGAGCCTCGCATCTTTTGCCTCGGGACCAAGAGGAAGTTTAGCCGGCTGAATTCCGTCTGCGGACATATTTTACACGGTTGTCACAAAACGTTTTTACCAGGAATTACGCGTGTAGCCGAGGAAGAAAGGGATCGCTCCAACTGTTAGCCGTTTCACGCGAATAAATATTAATTTGTTCCTGTATAAATTTTCTTCTAAATATGCGCCGGCTTACGAACGTATACGGACACTTGTAGACACCTTTTATGGATATATAGGGTGTTTCATAACACGCGGAAGCCGCTTCAAGAGCGAGCAGGGAACGGAAAAACAACGAAGAAAGGTTCCTACGAACGCGTGACCTGTTTGATCTTGTTTCAAAGTTATCGCCACTTTTGTGTTACCAATAATCCGCGATGCTTTATCTTCGTAATAGATGGTGCTCGAAATTTCCATCGTCGGTTTGTACGCAAGCTCGCAGCCGTCGTGTCAAAGAATTTCGCAATCTTACAAAAATTCCAGACGAACAGTACAGACCGAAGGTAGCCATTTCGAGCACCTTCTACGAACATAAACTACTGTCGCGGATCATTGAAATACAAAGGTGGCTATACCTTCGAAACGAGATCAAATAAAACACACGATTACGCGAACCTTTTTCATTGCGTCCGTGTCTCCTGTCCACCCCTGAAATGAACCCAGCATGTTATAAAACACCCGGTATGTATTGTGGTATGTTATACGAAACATTTTGACACCTCATTAGCATTTTAATAGGACGCGGCTCATCTAATCGCGATATCAATATAATATTGGTCAGATGTGAAACAAATCGAAGAACATAGAGAAAAGCTATATGAATGTATAGTGCGAGTTGCTTCACAGGAATCACAAGTATATTTCAAGTCAGATTAAATTAGATTAATTATCCATTGTACGAACGAGTACTCAGCGGGACTATTTTTAACAATTCTTGCGCGTTTAAAATTGTTATCCGTTGATCTTTATTAATTGCAGGCTTTGATTTAAGAGCAAATACCTTGTAACTCGTATATACATCTTCAGATTCGTTTTTTTGGGGATATAATTATGGTAGTCGTGTCTCGTCGTAATTCCAATAAAATTTCAATATGTTTTATATAATGTACGTAATATACGCATCGAAGTTTTCTATGGTAAGTGATCAAAATATTTTCGTGATCCGTTGTACTATTTAAGAAAATTGGAAGTTTAAGTGCGTGGGATAAGCTATAAGATTATGGTTACGGCGATTGTCTACTCGGAAGAAGCGTTTTTCCGACGAGCTCGATACGTCCATAATAATTAAATATATAGATAGATTTTTCATGAGTGTATGCATTGCAATTATCGGATGTTTCATCCACCGTAACCAAACGTGTATGTATAATTAAAACAATTCGGGCGTGTTTCCTTTTTTTTTTTTTTGGAACAAATTTTTGTGGATCATTTTTTATCTAATTAGACTTTTTTACTGTTAAGAAATTTCTCACGTTTATAGGAAATATAAAACAATTATCGTTAATATATTATATATAAATTATCAAAATTGTCTGTTTATTTGGTTTTCGAGCTAAACGCGTGTTTTCCATGCTCTTGGAATTTTCTCAATATTTAAAAGCCATAGTTTTAAAAGATTGATACGTTTTTGGACCTAACGTATTAAACTTCTCCCGTTTGAGCAGAAAGTGACATTAAAATTAAGAAATATAAATTTCCCAGTTTTCAAAAAATTCAAACTTTCGAGATTCTCGCAAGCACTTACCTTTTTTATTTTCACCAAAAGCTGCACGTTTCGCGAAAAATAATTTTTGCTCTTATCAAACGCCTCGAAAATGGGATTCGCATGTGCCCGTGCCATTTCATAGCCCTGCTATTTTTAGAAGACTATTATATCAATTTTAAAACTTCAATTTCGAGTCACACAGATCCTAACAGGTTAACACGGTTAAACGCAGCGAAATTGAAAAGTTTCGAGCATAAATTAGGGGCGTGATAAAATCTTTATGCAATATCCACGAAGGAAAAACTTTATGATCACCAGCTACTACCTTATCTGACGTCTTCATTGGAAACTGCAATAACTCGCAAATGCTTGACGCAGTTGTGCGAAAAAATAAAGATAACATTAAAAATATCGTAAACAGCGTTGAAATTTCATAAAATGGTACGAATTCTACATGAAAATGTATTAACGAGGAGCAATTAATTAAAATATCTAGCAAAGTATGCTCGAACTCTATGAATACTTCGATGAATGTATAGCAACTTAAATTTTTGTCTCGTATCAGAAACTTTAAATCATCATTAAGTAACGTAAATTGTGTAAAAATGTAAATACCGTTGTTTCAACGATATTTAATGCAACTTTCAAATTCGTTTAATTCGGATCGATCGCTGTTTATTCCAAACAAAAGTAAATAAATTTCACAGTTTAACATTCTTTTCCAGATACACGTAGCAGGACATTCTTGCAATTTGGCTTACTTCCAACACAAGAAATTCAAAAATTAAAGAGGAAACTGCGTCAGAAAGCTCAGAAGATGAAGACGTTTTATCTGTGGCAGAACACCCTCGTTTAATAATGTTAAGGAAGAACAAAATTATCATGCACTCGTGTATAATTAAGAATGCTCAATTATAGATACTTTCGATAAACATATTTCCGATACAACTTACGAAAAGAAAATAACGTGGTTTCGTTCATTCTTGGAACCTGACTCTGTTTTTTCCTATCGTCGAGACGCTTAGAACAGATACGTGAATTGACCATCTCTCTATTTTGTAGTATACGGTACCTAATAGAAATTGGCTCATGCCTCTTTGCCAAAAATAACCTATCAACAGCTTCAACTTCATAAAGATTCACGATAAATATAATGGTGGTGAATTTCCGTTACTAATCAAAAACGTCGCAACTATCGAATCGTATGAAGTGATTAAAAAAAAAAAAAACAAACTGGGATGGGACTGATTACAAAACCAAACGTTTGAAACGAAATCTCCGCTTCAACCCTGTACCACTTTCGCATCGGCTCTGGCCATTTCAATTAAAATCCTTCGTTTCGTATAATACGAAACTGAAAGAAACTGACACCTTCTAAAAAAAAAAAAAAAGAAGAACTAATCACTGCGTTACAGACAGTTCATCTACGCGCGTGAAATATCTTCTAGCAAGGTCTGTTTCGATCACTACCGCTAGACATCTATCTAATTCAAATTCACTGCTATTTAAAAGCACAAGTGAGATTGTAGCTAGCATAATAACAGTTGCAAATAAGTAGAATCTTAGCTACGTTTCGTTGCGAACAAAGCTACTTGCATATAGACAAACACATTAAAAGACATACAGAATGAAATCTGCGTCAATCTTTGCGATCACGCGAAAGGAAAAGAGAGAGAAGAAGAAAGAAATATAAACACAAGATTGAACAGCGAACGCCCACGCTGTATCTCAAGCTTCGAAAAAAATTAGCGACTACTTGGCGCATTCCGAAAAAAAAAAAAAAATAAAGATAAAAAGGAAAAGAAGGAAAACGCAACAAATCAAACTGGAAACAAGTATAGTATGCGTTGGAAACTTTACCTGAATGTTACAGTAGATTATAGAGGATTAAGAGCGCGCTGTTCGCCGCAGTGACGAGATCGTTCGTAGATTCTGAAAGAAACGACAATCGTGATGTTTCATGGGAATGTATCGAGTTCGAAGTTCGCGATTAATGCAAATTCTGATATTCCTGTCTTCGAATAAATCCCGCTTACAGCTGTATTTCGTTGAACGACCGCGGTTCTCGGATATCCGTCAGGCGATGCTCGAAGTGCGACGTTTCGATACGCGTAAATAATTCTCTCGAACGTACACACGCGTTCAAGATAGTATTTCGCTCGTATTTTGGAATTTTTGAGAGTTGAGAATTACGATGGAGAAACGCTCGAAACATCGAATATTACTTGACCTGCGTAAACTTTTGCACAAGAGAATAACGAGATTGATACTAACTTTGATTAAATTCGAGATTTAACGTTCAGATTGTTTTTCACGAAGATATACCATGCTCTACATTTCGTATCGTTTGGTTCCTTGGAATACGAATATTTTCTTAAAATATGACGTTCGACTGTTGCAAATATACAAGACTTGATACAGTGAAATTAAAATTCGATTCTTTTGTGAGTTTGCGGAATACGTTTAGCGTAAAGCAACGTAACGCGTTATTTCGTGTACATTGTTTCGTTCATATAACGCGTACATTGTAGGTAATTTTACAGATTATGTGAAATACAGAACTATTTAAATTATTATTTGCGTCGTTCTCTGAAGACAGATTTTTACTGTAATTCACACTGTGCAATCTTCTTTGTATAAAGAATTTTGCATAAAATATAACGCCGTATAGCGATAAACCTTCTGTCGATCACCTATGCATGTCAAATACATCACTTTGTGGAAAAAATTCTGATCAAGTAACAGTATGGTAACAAGATACCGTTGCTAGACTGGTACCTATTAAATGTGAACTACGCAAATAATGATTTCAAAAAGATAAACTTTCACGAGATATCAAATATTTTCATTACGTTTCTGAACATTCTGATCTATTCGTTAATATTTTCTAACGAAACAGTAGTTTAATTGCTTATCTTTCTCCAACAGAACTAACTAAGTATAAGAACAACGATCTATGTGGACTTACGAAAGTATTTGAACACTCGTAAATACCTTTTATGAAAATATTACATGTGTTACAGGAAACATTTTGAATAGCGCTACGTGTGTAATGAAATTCATCCATCGCGTCTATATTGGTAAAATTTGAAACAAATCTAAAAAATATATATAGAAATTACGAGACATTTAATACAAGTATACATTACTATTCCAAAAGTTTCTTTCGTTTTGTAAGGAAATAACGGATGCACCACGTTCTTTGTTTTCTATTATTTTTGTCGAATCACGTATGATCATAATAATAGAAATAGAGCAAAATGTATCGTACATGATTCGATAAAATAATACAAAAACGAAAAAAAGTCGTGCACCTATTATTTCCTTACAAACAGAAAGAAACTTTCGGGACAACCTAATATTTTACAAAAATCACAAGGATGTTTAAACAGTCAATCGTCTATTACGCCACTAATAATTCTCGATATTGAGTAAGACAAAGTCGACGCGGCGGTAAATAAATAAATCGATAAATAATAATAAATCCCAAACGCTTGTCATTAGACGCTAGACATGGTCAGGAAACTGTACGCTAATTGTTCACTAAGCGCACGTTTGCGATAACATCTTGCGATAAATCTCAATTTCTACCAATACGTACATACAAGTCACAGTCGTGTTTCATCGGAGCGCTAATGAAATCTCAAGCTGTTTTATGTAACGCATGCAACGTGTCCACACATGAAAGTCCCCTATGATAAATGCTCGAATAAACCTCCGTGAGCAAGTACGTTCTTTGCTTATTTCCATCGAAACAACCCATCGACCCCTCGTCGCTTCTGATTCTAACAAAACAACCACGACGACGACAACGTTCTAATCGTTTTACCTTCTCCTCCGATTCGACCAGCGTCACAGCCTTCCACGATCTTCCAAGGAATCAACCGCCATCGTACGAACTCCACGAACACCTTCACCTATCGTCTCGTGCAACAACGAAACACTACGCGAGTACTCGACGATTGCGAAAACCGAAGGGTGCGAATCGGTCGACCCCCGAAGAATCTCGCGGTCGCGAAAACCACGACGGATTGGAGCGCGACGCCGTGAAGTACATACCTTGGACATTTTTGCAATCCACTTTTCCCGCCTCGTCCGCCACCGGTATCCTTTCAAAATGGCGTTGGATCGCATTCATTCGCGTCACACCCTGCGCTGCCCATTCGCATTCACCTGCGTTCTTCTCCTTCCCGCATCCCCCTTTCAGCCTGCCCTCTCTCGATATTCCTTTCCTGCTATTTTTTTTTCTTCTTCCCCCCTTTTCCTCTCTCTCACGCCCTTTCTACCCCTTCCTTGCCATTTTGTGTCCGCCGCTCGCTCACGCTTCTTGGCCCATCGACACCTCGACCGCCACGATGATCATCGGTGAGCCGCGTTTCACGAAATTTCTTCGAACGACCGAGGTGAGAAATGAAAGATATATTTCGCGACGATACGAACGACGTATTGATTGATCAACGTCGTCGGCAAGGATGCGCGCTGATAGAATATTAAAAATTAATTTATCTTATGTAAGCGCGTTAACGTATATTTTATATGCATGCGAGAAGTCGCGTGATAATAAACGACGAAGACGAGAAAGCGATGTTCGTTTACCGTGATGTTAGAAGTACGGGAAAATCGTAGAAAATTGTGTTTTCGAGGTTCTGGTTCACGGTTTTCTTAATTTAGGAAACAGCCTTTGCGCTCGCTAAATGTCTCGTTAATGAACGTGAAGTGACAAACGTAGAATTCAAAAGTTGAAGCGTAGTGACGGAGATTGACGATGAAACGAAATCTCTTCCTCCTTCGATCTTGGATCATGGGCTGCGTAAAATGAACGATACCAGAATGAACGAAACCGGCGAATAAACTGATCTAATGCGGTGATATCGAGAAACGTCAAGTTCTTCGTATTCGTAGCAACTGCGGTTCTCGTAAATTCATTCACCGAATCTTACACGCTGTACAAAACGTTCGTTCAACTGGTTCACGCCACGTTTCTCATGGCTATACGCAAATGTTGTTTTCATTCGTTATTTCCTTATTTGCTTCGTTCGGCGACGTTTGTTTTTTAACCGTTGTTGCCAAGAGGTTAAACGACAGTTTAAGAACAGTGGGCTACGAAATGCAAGTTTTAGGAACATGCTGTAAATATACAGCGTTAGCGTATTTTATTGACAAACGCTCGAATACGACGAAAAGTACCCTCCAAATGGCCGCCAATTTCTTTTCAATTACTCGCAGAGATCTTAAACCAATTATAAAGATAAGCGCGTTAGACGTTTTACTTCGCCGTACGGTTTCGTACAGGTTTCCCCTGTTTCAGATTCTCTAGCTTTCATAGAATCGTACGATCTGTTTAAAACAGACAGTGGCGAAGAAACTACGAACTCCAGCTACGAATCTTTGCAACGGAAAACAGAATTCGATTATGTAAATTGATCGAAGAAAAAAAAAAAAAAGAAAGAAAGAAGAGTTGCAAATGAAATACCGCGTTAACGTTGGCCCCGAATGAGTCAACGTTGGCTCCGAATGGCTCCGGCGCTAACACGCGTCTACGCTTTTTTCGCTCGCCGAAACTCCGACCGAATCCACTTGGTATTTCGCGGATTAATGATCGGTCGTCATCCCCGCGCGCTTATTATCCCCGACACGCCGAATCTTTTAGACATCGAGGGCCATCGAGGAACGGAGAGCGCCGATATGAATTCCCCGACGTGGAAACGTGGCCCTCTCAGCCCTTATTATGAAATCGAAACGGGTTGCACGGTTTATAAGTTGTAACTTTGTGATTGGTGTTCGAGGATTCGGCGTGGATGAGCGGGATGGGATGAATTTGAAGAGAGAGGAGATGTTATTCTCGATTGCTGATAATTAGGTGGGCTCGGGGGTGAAAAATGGGAGACGAGGCAATTAAAGTACCAAGAGTTTCTAAGTGACGTAAATGGTACATGGTTCGGCGTTGCTGATCATTTCCATGAGATTTTTGCGGGTTTCAAGTGTTCGTTTGCGATCCTGTTGGGAAGCAGGCATCTACGATTACATCGTTAGCTGGTAAATTATTATACGGGAGGACTCGGATTTTTCATTTGACGAAAGAATAATCGTTACGAAGTATCGTTAAAGAACAAAATAAAATAAAAATATCGAGTTAAAGTTTCGTATTTCCGTTGGATTTAGTCTCTTCGGTTAAATTGTACTAATCTGGTAAAATTACCTTTATAAGTCCTCGATGGCAGAGTTTGAAATAGAAGAGTTTACCTTAGACGATTGCTTATATCTTTGTCGCTTAGATTTTGTAAAGATACGCGATATTTACGACTGGTGCTTTCTACGTAAGAAAAGAAAACTATACTCCACTGTCCTACGATGTAGGTTAAAATCGGAGGCGGACACTTGCAGCTCTCTCTTTATGAGTCACGCTGATACCGATTATGATGCACACGTAACAAAATTTAGTCTGATAGAACGCGATGTTAAAACTCGTATTGAAATACAGTTTTAAAATACAATTTTAGATATAGAATAGAGATGACGTATCATTGATACAGAGAATATACTCTCTCGTCGCTAAAAATTAATTTTGAACAAAATTAATTTTCGTTCTAAAATGCGCGATCTGTTCGTCGAATGAAAGTAAATTTAAAACGGAATTTACTTGATCGTTCAAACGAATTCGAAGTAACGCGAAATGCGCAAAATTAGCGCCGTATTCATTCGATAGGAAAATAGCGAATCCGCGAAGATCATTTCAACGTGAATGTTTCAATCAACGATGAGCACGACCACGAGCATCGTTATTCTCTGTTCATTGTCATTAATTACCGATGTCCGGGCAAAATGGTAAATTTACGCGAAAGCGGTAAACGATCCAAGTCAATAGAGACATGCAAATTTCGAACTATCTGCATTTCCCACGTCCTATTTTACTTTACTAAAGCCACTTTCCTTTGAACGTTGATAAAAACGCCAACGCCGCTGCGATTTTTAGATGGAACGAGTAGAGACGATAACTTTGCCACTGGTCCTGTTGATTTAGTATCCAGTAACTAACGCGAAATAAAAAGAGAAAAAAAATGAAAATTCTACGCGTTGAATAAGAGGAAAAAAGTTACTTGTTACGGTGTATACTCTTCGCTAGTATACTCGTTTTTATTTTCCTTTATTCCGAATTAAATTTTTAAACAGCTGACTACGCCATATGCGAATCTTATATTTTGCGTGCGGCGATTTTTGTGTATTTTACTATATTTATGCTTCTTTTATATATATATATAATTATTTTTGCAATTTTTCCGTAGTAATTAAATAGTAAAATTTAGCGAGGTCAACGAGCACTAATTACGTTTTAGCTCAAACGACTCTTTCACAAATTGCTACACTTAGTAATTGTTCGCGATAATTTTTAACGAGTTCAACGAACAGTAATTGCATTTTAGCTCGCAAACGATATTTTTGCAAATCGTTACACATAATGATTGTTCATTTGCGCTACTACCAATTTTTGTACGCGCAACATGCTGAAACACCGCTTCTTTATTAACCGTATTTTCCTTCAAACGATCCTTTTCCACGCGACATTTTACAATGCAGGGCGTGCACTCGCAACACATACGATGCCATATCCCTTCGCATCGGAGACGTATACGCGTCTGAAAATTACATCATCGCTATTATACGAACAACTCGGCACAAAATGCGCGACTATCGTGCACGTGGTACGTCGTTTCAACCGTGTATCAATTTTCAACCGTGAACAAATTTTCGACAGTTATGGATTCGTTAAATCGCAAAGATATGCTCGCTGTTCTCTGGATTTTAAATCGAACAGCGTACAGCAGCGACATATAGGCAATAATTGGCCGATTGAATTTTTAAAAAAGTTTCTTTGGAATCCATTAGTTTTATTTTCTTTTCTTTTTTTTTTTAATTTATGGTTATAGGTATTCATCATCTTCGCAACTCTGTTCCTGAATATTTATTATCTTTTACATTTGATCGTCGATCTTGGAACAATTGACTGATTTGGTCTCGACTCGTCTTAATACATTTTCATCTTTACGTTTTACACTTTTAATTTATATTACTTCGTATTATTGAGCAAATATTAATCCCGTGTTCCGAAGCAGAACACAAATACAAAACACAGTTGCTTGATTATTCGCTGTTTCTCACATAATGTCCATTGTTGTCCTGCTAAGCCCTTTTGAGTGTATCCTATGAAAAATGTTGTACAAACGTAGATCGTTGAAATTTTTATCAGCCAATCTCTTTCTTTCTTTTGTGTAAGTTTAGCGTACGGACGAAGTTTAGGTAGGAAAAATGTGTTGAAAAAACTGTTAAAGTGTTCGGAATCCGCTATCTATAACAGCGTTTTATTTTCCTCGAATTCACACTTTGCAACTGTTTTCGCATAGTTTGCATAATTTTATCTCCGGAAATTCCTTGGCCGAGTAAAGATAAAGTTTTCTTTCGTACGGAATACGAAATATTATCCACGCACGAAGTGACAAAATTACGAATTTATGGCGAAACGTCGAAGAATACGTCGGAAATGGTTCCTTCGGATAATATAGAGCAAAGTGCAGTTTAACGACGAAACTGATGGGAACTGTGTTTGACGTTAAATGAATGCCACGAGTGCAGTTTTGGGATACATGTACACGTGATCCTAGAATCTGGGTCGAGCTACTGTTTATTACCGAATGGAGGAAATTCTGTAAGAGGAAATTTGCCGAAACTCCTCTATATTTCTAGAAAAATATTCCTCGGAAACGTTGCACCATTCCATTGCATCGTGTTTCGCTGTATCTCTTTTTTCGTATGCGATGTGCGTAACTTTTCGCGCTTAAATCGATGTCTGGCGCCATATACACGGAGAACTGAAGATTGACAGGTAATTATTAAGCAAGTACATGAAGAATTAGATAAACTTAGTAAATGACGGGAGAAATCGCGAATCGTTTCCTCAAAGACGATATTATTTGACGATGAGATATTCTCAGTTGGCCAATACCGGAAGGAGGAAACGCAAACGCTTGAAGCGATTGATCACAGCGAAGTAAGCCTATTACCTCCAAAGATATGACTTTGTACTAATGCAATTCATACTTGCCGATTCGAGAACATCGTGCAAACGTTTTAGATGCACAAACGAATCGGGCCAGGCAAAGGTCGTGGCTGACGTCACGGAGTTGATCGAACGAAAGAGAATATAAGGGAAGATTTTTCATGAATTTTTAAACAAGTTGTTCCATTTCCATGGCACTAATCATCAGCCTGAAATAATTCCCACTAATTGGTATCAGAATCAAACCAGTTGCGAATTAATATACATAGTGGCGAATTGGCAAATATTTGGTAATATTAGGTATTTGGAAAACCGATATAAATGAGAATAGAATTTCATTTTTCAAATATGAACTTTTATTGCGAAACGTGGAATTGTCAAAGGAATCGTAAATAGTGAAAAATTAGCCAGAAAAATTCCGTACGTTGGATATTCTCGTGTTTCGACCATCGAGATGAACGTTTACGAAAGAACTTCCAAATTTGTAACAACGATAATAGTATACAGTTTGTCCTCAGGAATTTGTTGATACTATCGCGCTTAAAAAATTAGCGAAAGAATATTATTTCACGATGAAAATCAAGAACATCGTAGAAAGCCACGCTCCATCCACGATGACAGGATCGAAATACCGATTCTACAAAATTGAATACAATATAGCTTCTATAGGAAAATTGGCAGAAATGTAAAAAAAATATCGTCAATTTCTGTCCATGTTAATTTCACTAAACTCGATTAACAGCCGATTTCTTTATTACATTCTAAAATTCGGCGTGAACTTTCTAGATAATCCAATATATTGATTCATTCGTTTTAACCTTTATACCACAAAAACCGAAAGACTCTGTTACGAGGCCACGCGAGGAATATCGCGTATATTTCGATTTATTTGTCACATTTACAGTTACAGAGATAATATTCTGGATACTGTAACACATCGCAATAGCATCATCATCATCCATTGTAGCCATACGAAATATCATAAATATTTATACAAAATTTCGTAGCATCGGAATGCTCGAAATGGCCGATTCGTCGTTTGTCAAGATTTCGTAGATTTTCCGTAAAATATATCTTCTTCTCCTTTTATTATACGTGCATATACTTTCTCACGTATCTTTCGTCGAGAGTTTAACCTTGTAATATAAAGAGCTGAACCAAATTACCACTTCAACCATTTCCGATACCATCTCAAATTCGAATCGAAAAGTCACGGTAAATACGTTAATCGCTGTGTCTCTACGAAAAAAAAAAAAAACGATCGAAAATCTCGCAACAAATCTTTCGTCTTAACAGGTTCCTCGTCATCTTCGATTTTTGCTTATGACTTATTTATTTATCCCAAACGCGCGATGAAATATCGTCGAAAAATCGGCCGTGTATAGCCCACGGCTCCTCGTCCTTTCTTCGTCTTCTTTTCTTTCGTCTTGCCCTTTTATCCCACGTTTAATCTCCTAACCATTCTCCCCTTTCTCTTCGACCCAAAGAAAGATCCGCTTCTCTATCCTCGCCTTCCACTCTTCGTCTCGTTCTCCAGCAACCACTCCTCGCGAAATTACGTTACTGTCAGAAAAGTTCTCCTTCGCCCGGCGGAGAGGAAAGTTGGACGAAAATCGCGGCAAGTTGAACCGGCTAGTTGCCAGCGTACGTGTATGGTAAAATATGATTGCACTTTTGTCAGAGTTTCGCGGTAACCCGGCGTTTACCCGGCCAGAAATTAAAGGAATTCGTTTCATTACATACTTGTCCGATAATTCTCTGTCTAACGGTGGAAAGAGCGTAAACTTGAGAAATAAAACACGCGAGCGCTTTGACACTTGGTACTTGCGATTCCTTAAGCGTAACGCGGCAATTGGGAACTTTGTACGATTCACAGTGGTCACGAGAAAGGTATCTGCGCGTACTCTTATTTTTCGATAAAAGCACGTTAACGTTCATCTTTGTCCGTAATATTTTCGCCTATTACGCGACACTCTGTCGATATCTGGCGCTGTTTAAACAGTGGAACGAAACTCTACGATACATCGTGCGAATAGCTCTTGACGAAAGTAAAACGCTCTGCGTATTTCGTAATTCTGAATATGGAATCGTAGAGGACGTTTTATCTATATATATCCTTAAAGTATCGGAGATTAGAATCGTACACTGACATTTGACGCGCAATAGAAAAAAGAAAAGATACTCCTGAAGCGTTAAGAAATTCGAACAATTTCTAAGCAAGCATTAATCGAGACGGTGTTAAACGTTCAAATTGAATTAATCACGCCTCGACTAACTTAGGTTTCTGCAAAAATTATTTCTTCGGAATATATAGATATATAGACAGATGATAGATAGATAGATGATATAGACAAAGAAAGCAACGGAGTATTTATATCTATTGGTATTATAGCAAGAGGGAAAACTTGGATAGAAAGCATTGCAGAAGCGCGTTTCAAATAAAAATTAACCAAAATCAGCCACAACCACGACATTTAAATTAGCATTCTCCAACAACGCGTGCATTAGAAGTTACAGTAATACGCAATTCTATTTGCGTTTCGCTGTACCAATTGTACTCTAAATATGTTATTACGCTGATCCCAAAATACCTATTTATAATAATTATTACGTACTACGATTCAAAGTGAATTAACATATTGCAACTACGATTATAATTCTTCCCTCGAGAACAGACAAAATTTCAACTACAAAAGCTTTTCGAGCAGCAGGTCGAGAGAATTCGTATAATTTTATATCTTTGTCGATAGGACGTACAGAAGTTAAATAGAAATTTGTATGAAAAATCACCGAAATATTGCAATAATGCGAAAAGCTACGATAAATTTTTTATCTTTGTTCTCGTTTGTTAACTTTTGCCGATTAAAAACAGCTAGTCAATCTAAAAAGTGTCGTATCAAGGAAATAACTAATATCACGACGATCAATAGTTTTGAAATACTCGAGAATAGACGATTAGCAAGAACGTATTATTTAATGTCTAAATCGAATAAACAATTGTCTAGACAATATGGAATTAGTCAACAGCGAGTGAAATTTTAAAATCGTTTTCTTTTTTTTTTTATACAGAACGAAATACATGACCTGTCGTACTTTTCCGCCGTAGCCTTCAAATATCGTAAGTATACTTTGGATATTTGACGTATTTCTGCATTTATTTATATGCTCCATGTGCTCTATCTCTAAATTTCCCACGAACGAATAAAAATCCCCGCTCTACGTACCACGCAAAATCAACACGCGATTCTTCCCAATAAATTGTCCGAAAACGAGGGAAGAAGCGACTTATCGCCTTGTCACTTTCCACGCTAGCCTTGGGCAGAAAAAGGAAAGGTATCAGAATACACAGAAATTCTGGCGAAACGTACGATCCAGCAACAGCAGTCCGATAACCAACAGCCGGATAACAGCGATATGAGAATAACAAGGATGACAATAAATAGAAAGAATTGCAGACGAATGGCGATAGTAGCCTTCGCCTTCCTTCGTCGGCTTCCCATTTATCATTGACCCGATTTCGTTTCTGCGTATCGATGTAATGTATTAACTTTTCATCTCGACCACGCTTTCATATCGTCGATCTTCTTTTCTCTCTCTCTCTTTCTCTCTTGTAGTCCACGCGCCAAACAGTGACAGTGACAGAGAGAGAAAATTCGTAGCACGCATTTTTGATTATCGGCGAATCGACGCAGCTTGGATGGCGCGCGCGTGACACGCCAGCACATCAAAGTGAACATCCGGGGCTCCGCATCGGCGTGTAATGCATCGTTTGCTAGCAAACCGTTCTATCGGAAATGCAGGTTACAGGCCACCGAAACGCAAACGCTCGTCTACTGATTCGTGCAAAATTATCGATCTTCGACCGGACCCGAACACGCGGCTCCCTCCGACCGAAAACACTTTGTCCTGACCTGTACGTGCGATGCACAGATTTATGGCCCGTTCGAAATTGTTGAAGAAAACGAGGCGCTCGTGGATACGATGCTTGGACAGGGGATTGGAGACCGGGCTTTGCCGAGAATTATTTTTAACGCAGTTTGCGAATCTACGGGCGCTGTTGGATTTATTCGTTTATTAAGGAACAAGTTTATTTCGCTAGGGTGAAAAACACGGTAGTGTACGTCGTAGATCGCAGATTATATGGAAAAGTTGTTTGCACGTCCGAATTTTCGATCGTCTGGCGTATCTTTAAATAATTTGTGGTTTGTCGATCGTTAAAACTCATTGTTAATTTCAACAAATATCTTTAAATTACGGGTGTTTGTAATTTTCTTTACCTGTTGTTCTAAGCGCTCGTCGAATCTAATTGAATGTTTTCGTTAAATCAATTATTCTCGTCACGAGGAAACAACAAACCATCGCGTAAACTGTTCGTGGAATTGCCTAGTCGAATTTTTCGCTTATACGGCAACCGCATCGTTTAAAGTTCAGACTTTGAACCTTCGTCGCTATTACGATTCCAATTCGTTTGGAAAATCGTTCTATCCATCATAGCCGTATTATCAGTTTGTGAAACGTGGAGACCAATCGACCAAACTGCGGAATTTCATGCGTTTAGAAGAAATTTGAATATACATATTTTACGCTCAAATATAAAGCGTGAAACACAGGAAAGATTAGAAATATCTAAAGGCTTTAGTTGTGTTCATACAGATATAAATTTATATCAAAATCGGCAGTTTGACGAGTTCGGATGAATACGTTGTATATTATACATATACAAAATATCATTGTATTATATCATACATTGTATTATAGTAGAATTGTTGGAAAGAACGATACCGAAGCATTTTATTCTTGTTTTGAATTTCTCAAAACATTCTATATCTCGTAACTCTAAAAAATCGAAAGTTTAGAGGCGACGATAATGCAATGGAAACGCATCATGAAAATGATCTACGAGTATGCTATAATACAGTGTATGAAAATACACGATGATTAAAATTCAGCGGTATTTGATTTCAATTCCATTTCAATGAATCGCGCAGCGCTGTTTAAAAGATATATAAAGTTGGAAATATTAAATATTAAATGTGGAATGTAGAATATTAAATATAAAAGGTAATACGTGAAATACGGAATGTAATAAATATACAATTTAAACGGCTGAATGAAAAACATGTATTTTAACATTTCTCGTTAAAGATACGTCATATTTTCTCAACTTGTTCGAAATCTTCTAGATTTCGCGCGATATTCGGGACAAATGAAATTCTTTACACGGTAGACTTGCTTGAAAATTTTCGAAGCAGAAAATCGAATGTCTATCGATAGTTAAAGCGTGTTTGATACGGGACGCGGCTCTCGAGAACAGGAAATATTTCAAATTTATTATCAATCGTGTTTAATTGACACGAATATCGAATTTATCGAATTTAAAGCGTATCAATTTCATCAGAAAACAGAGAAACTAAAAGTATCGCGAAGTGCGGTACCGTATTAAAACAGCATTACGTACGTCAAACGATGTACTTTAGACATTGAAAAATCATGCGTTTATAAATTATGTTTTACAAAGTGTACTAAAGTTTTTCAAGAGAAAAGTACTATTATAAAGAACGAGTATTACATTTCGTATATTTATTTTGCTACGATTACTATATCAACGATATTCATCGATATTTATGAAATTATTCGATACAGACAGAGGAGTACTTTTTTAATGTTCGGCAGCAATTAAGAAACTTGAAATTTCACATATAAATTTTTTCAGAAATTCAAGCGAAATTCTCGAATATTTTACCAATAAACTATCCGACCCTATTTTTATTCTGTGTTAATAGCAAGAATCACGGAATAAAGGATAAAACGCAGAAATATTCTTAAAAAAGTGTTCGTCAATATTTACCTAAATATACTATATTCGAAGAAAATTACATGTTTTCCAAACAATCGTTTGATATATTATATAAAGAATATCGAAGTGTTCCTAGAATATAAAACGTATCTCAACTGTGTATCCTAAACAAACATGCGAAAGCAACGCAACCACAAATTCTATAAAAAGGAGAATAATATACATAAAAAGTTTTAAACAGTTTCTCCTCCGAAATTTCATTTTTGAGAATATAAAGTTAGAAACCTCTATTCCGTAATAATTTACTAAATAACGCAATAATACAAGTGTATGTATCCTTTCGTATTCCCTTATCCCTTCTATAATTTTACATTTGGAATCATCGGTTCGTATAATTTGCAAAACCCGCTCCTAAATCTTTCTTTCGTCGTCAAAGTTGTGAATATCGCAGAGAAAGAATTGCTTAACGCAGTTAACTCGTGACTTGAATTGTATGTTATATGCTATAAGGTTAGTTTAATTGTACAGGAAAATTCAGGTAGATAAGCGCGCATAACATTTAACATTAACATCGTGTTTCTCGATTACTTTTACCAAATTCTACCCTCGACTCGCAAATCTCACAAATTTATTTAACAACGTACGATAAAATTCGTAGAATGCAAAGAAACATAGTCAAATAACAAATACTCGTGTCTTATCCATCTTGAAACTTTATCTTCTGCGAAACAAACCTTCAGACGAAACAACTGAATTTTATTATTATACGCGTTATTTATTTGTTCTTTTATTCAAATAATTCGATCTAGTTTAACTTCGTCTAACATCGGCATATTCTGACTCACCTTAAATCTTCGTTTTCTCCGAAACGAAGCTCCAAGCTGAAAAACTTTATTACGCGTCTTCTATCTAAGCTTGATTCAGAGTATCGATCACGGTACACGATCCGGTCACCACAAGTCAGGCACACCGGTCGAGAGATTTTCATTTGGTTCGATCGAACCGCTTACTGCGAATTCTCTCGTGGGACTACGTGTAAACGATTTCGTCCATCATACCATCCCATCTTCTAATTCGTCCCGAAACTTTATTTTCTCCGAAGTACAGGTTCCAACAACCCGATTTTGTCGCAACATCTTTCGTTTCTCTCGCTCGCAAACAAATATTTCTCTCTACTTGCGCCGCGAGTCACAAAATGCGTTGTGCATTAACCAAACTGAAAATCGGTGAAAAAAAAGCAGCATCCGCCGAATACGAAATTTCCCCACGAAACAGTCAACGCAAGGTTTTCGCCATTTGCTGCGGCGGATGGGAATCGCGCGAGTCCGGCTACGAAGAGCGGATCCGAAAGTTCGGACGGCAGGCGGAAAAACGCTGGTGCATTTATTAAATTACATCCGTGGAACTATTTCATCCGCGACGGAGGAGGGATAAGGACGGGCGCAGAGAGAAAAACGGAGCATCGAGTCGCGAGCTGGCGAATTTAAAAAAACCAGTCTCGGTCTCTAGAAACGCGTTCCCTGGGAGCCGCGCTTAAAAACACTCCCTTTTGGCCGGCTAAACTCTTCGCGGTGAAGAAGCAAACAGGAAAAAGGTAGCACGCGCGACCAACGCCGAGTGTTTCGGCCGTGCGTTAAACACGGCCGCGAGTTTGTCGCGCTGACTCGAGCTCCTCTCTTCCTCGGATCGGAGAAGCTGGATTCGTTTGTCAGTGAAAAAGAGTTCGTCTCGTGGTACTGAGAATTTCGAACGCGTTTCGGACGTAAGGAAATTTATAGTTGAAATAATTCGAGTGTGACAAGCCGCGTTAGACTGCTACCGTGCTCGCTCGACCTTTCGTTTTTATTTTTAAGTACATATGTATATATATTATGACGCAAATTTCTGTAGCAAATTAGCTTCGATTTTGTGAAATGGACGAATTTTTTTTAGAGGAAGCGACGATATCGAGTTATACCGCAAGAAAAGAAGAAATCCACGATATCAAAGCACCTTCTTGTTGACGCAGCTGTTAACCGACAATGTACGAAGTACTATGATACTCGAAATACAACAACCTTTTCATTTTTGTTCTTTGGAAAGTCTTCTTTACGTACACGACTTGCTTCTATATAGCGATCTTTCGTTTCATTGGCTCCGAATGCTGCAAAAAGTAACAATTTTTGTTACATCTGTAAATTCGCCGCAAACACGATTGTTCTAGTCTGAATCGTATTCTATTATTTTCTAGGAACTTTCAAGAGACGACTAAATATTTCTTCGAAAGTAAAAACGTTCGCTGTTCAAAGATACGACGCGAATAACCAAGAAATATCTGACAAAGCTTCTCAAACGCTAGTCGAGTTTCACGTTGCTCGAAAGATCTTGCAAAGCTGATTATCCTACGACTAACGATCTTTCCTCTTTAAAACCAAGGATACACGTTACAAACATCCACCGCGTACCTATCAATCGACGAATACCTAAACGAAAAATGAAATACCAACGCTCCTTAGGAGGAAAATAAAACACGCGAAAAGAAGTTCGAGTCAAGCACAATTACTCATTGTGCAAGCATGCAACGGGGCTGTTGCGCCAGCTGGAGGAGACCTGCGCAACGTTTCCCTCTGACAACGTTATTATCGCGAATAAACTATCAGAGGATTAAACGGAACGAGCAGCCCGAGCGGACAGTGGCCTCGGAAGAATAACAAAAAAATTATTTCCTCCGTTGGTTTCGAGCACAAACGTTGCCAGCCTTAGTCGTTCTCCCTTCCTCTTTCGCCCCTCTAATTTTCTCTCGGTTTCCTTGGCCACGTTCGTGTTTAGTCTACGTAGACCACCACGTGGCAGTTCTCTCCGTGCCGAGAACCTTCGCGTTTTATCGTGAAACGAACGGCCAGGAAGAAAGAGAGCGAGGAATACATGGACGTAGCCGAAAGATCGTTCGGAAACTCGTCGGCGCATGTTCAACGACGTGTACGCTCCTTTCCTCGTTTTCTACTCTTTCTTCTCCTCCTCTGCTTTTTTAGCCGCCTTTTTGTCAACGTTGCGGCGGTTTATTTTTTCGGCGGAACGATGAACTGCCGCAATTAAGCGGGACGAAATGAAATTAATGCGGCACCGTCGTTCGTTGCCCGCGAGAAACACAAACGACCGTGTACACCCCTGTTCATAAGCAACGAGTATTAGCACACGATCCGAGTTTGTACGAGACGCGATAATCGGGCCGGATATTAGAATACGGACGATTAATCGATCGGAGGAATATGTAAGATTTTGTAAAATTTGATTTGAGATTTTGTCGAGGAGAGTGGCAAGAGGTATATGATGAATTAAGGGTTATCGGGAGATCGAAAGGTTCTCGCTTTTTCTTCTTTGATATCGTACGTCGTAAGATACACGTAAAACGAACGAAGTTATAACACGTAGCAAGTTTATGGTAAAATAGCTAGAGAATGGAAGCTGCGGGAAGCGTCCTATCTGCTCTAAATATGTATTTGTAGGTTTTCTATTATCAATGGTTGCGCGCGCGCGTGTTGCCCCCGCCGATCTCTTAATTTAGACGTCATTGAGAAAATTGGTCGAAGCGATAATTGAAAAATATGGTGGACGTAAACGAGAACAAAACGTGATCCTACCGTTATAAAAATAAAATTAGAAGTAAAACAGAAAGATTCTTTATTCGCTTATAATTCTATAAGCTGATTCGAAAATTACTATGTCTATACTATAAAAGTATTATATTCTATGGGAAATATATTTAAACAAATTATCTGTCAGAAATTCTGTATCGATCTTCGTTTGGAATGGTCGAAGGTGGCACATGACTTTTCCAGGCATCTTTGAGAATTATTACGCCCTGAAAAATTGTCCACGTTTAAGAGTATCGTATCTGCACACCGAAAAGAGTTGATTTTCATTTTAGAACGAAAAATCATTTTAATAATCGCGAAACGTTTCGATAATTGTCTAACGATATTTAAAGCTTACTTAATATTCTGTAAGCGTCCCGATATTTATGAACGAGGATGTACGCGTAAACGTGGCGACGAGCCGAGTTTTCGTCTCCTATATAGAATCGAGGTTTGATTTTGAGAAATGGAGAACATCGCGAAAATATGGTGTTTATTAGCGATTTAATCGCGTTGTTAGCCTCGTTTTAATGGACCAACCGGTGATCAATTTTCTGATTTTGCACGAGAGGTACAGGACAGTAGTAGTCTTGACGCGTGTATTGGAGTTTAAATTCGTGGATGCAGAAATTATTAAGGACGGACCACTTGCTTGCTGATCTAACTATAGAATGGAATTGTGACGGGTCAGATTCTAATGTACACGCTTTGGGAAAGAGTCGTCTGCGAATTGAAACATTAACCTCGGTTTAACGTTTAACGTAATTATTTTCCAACGATTATTCAGTGTCCTTGCTTTTTTAAAGTACGCGAGAAGAAAGTTGTAACATTTGGTGTTTTAAATTAATTCACTTTCCATTCATTACGAATAATACTCAAGTATCTGTGAAGTTATTTATTGCTTAGTGTGACTCTTTTGTTAACGTGGAATATCGTAAAACGTGAAATGAATATCAATCTCAGGTAGGTATATCGATAATAAATAAAATAATAATACAAAAATAAATGTTTATAGGATAAAACTCGGGTTTTCTGTTTCATCGCGATTAAAATGTTTGCTGGAAAAAGATCAACAAATCTTAAATAAGAATATTATTGTAAATTGTTATTAAATCGAAAGTGACGCAATAATTACAAACTGCGGAAAATATATGTTCGAAACAGAGATTCGACAAAACTTGCTGTACCTTTGAGCGAGATATCGTTAAAAGTATTTTGGATCCTCTAACGTTATTTTCCAAAGAATCTTGCTGAAAAACGGGTTTTTCTTAAAAGTCCTCCTTAAAATAGATCCGTAAGGCAACGACCGCGAACCAAGTCTCGTAAAACGTTGAAAAAAGGAGAATGGCGTTTCAATAGCTAAAAGAGAAAAAAATCTCTTCGTGACCAAAAAAATATTTACACGAACAGGAGGCGGATATTTCCGTGTCAAGGCGAGGTGTTACCAAGCAGCCACTGTATTCGAACCTCCACGTGCGATTTCGAGTCAGATGTTGATCGTTACCATGAGATGACGTTGACGTCATCGGCTAAATCATCATTTTAACCACCGGTGCAACGACCACGATCGTGGCAATAGCGCTTATTCACCCGTCGACGATCCACGTTAAAACAACTCGTATTACATATCGTTCGAATTAACTTGTTAACTGGAACATCTATCGACACGATCGGTACGATATCAGCGGCAATTCAGAAAATATTTCAATACTCTTAGAAACCTTTTACAGATAAGTTGTGTGCGTTTCAAGAAACATTTAAAAAGCTCCGTAACGAGACTCGTCCGTTACGATGATATCGATTAAATTTGAAACAGATCTGAAAGTGTATCTACCGCGAAGGCTAAATATATACTTGATGCAAGTATATATTTTGCAGAGAACGCGAAAGTGTTTAAGCAGTCGATTATATTAATTACCCATTATAATAAGAAATCTCAAAGCTAATTTTAACGAGACCATCTTCGACACTTATTACGTACGCGTCATATGTTTAGGATGACTGTTTATGTCGTGTACTAATTTTTTACTAAGTTTTTAGATACATGCATGTTCGCGGTAAATACGTCTCGTTACAGTGTTAGTGGAGTTTCAAAATGTTACAAGTATACGTATAATGCATATAGTATATACGTATACATAGATGTTCTCCATGGTAAGTTCTCAAATACTTTTGCAAATGTAAATATATTGGATCGCCAAGCTATCTTGTAACGTCTATCGATAGCAGCAAACGTTTCGTCGCTGTTTCTTAATCGCCAGATCTTCGTCTCATCCAAAATTCACGTTTCTTCGATCCTTCTCCTATCATCTTTACGCCATCCTTATTATCTACCGTGAGTTTGTCCAAATACAAAATCGGACAATTATCGTACAAACTTTTAAGTTTAAATTCTCGTTGAACGAGACAACCTTGTTGTCAAAAGTAAACGGAATTTCACTCGCGATTCCGCCCTGGATCCGGCAGGTATCGCAGAATGTATAATATTTTCAATTTAACAGACTTTATTTTCAAATTAACTGATTCGCCAGAATGTAGCAGACGCGAATAAAACAATATCGACGGTCAAAGCGACGAGTTAACTAACTTTTTCCGATTAATATACCGAATAAAGTTCTGTGCTTTCTTATTTCACGTTCGATTCTACCGACGTGTGCAGAAAAAGGAAAGGAAAACGCGACAATTATGCAAATGCACACGCGTCTATCAGTTTCCTATGTTAATTCGATTCCTATTTCCAGAACCATGACTCGGTTTGATTTATTTCAACCGGAATACGGTATAAATTACGCGAGAACTCTGCAAGAGGGTTGTAGAGCCAGGGGAAAAAAAACTGAAAACGAAGAGAACGCGACCGTGCAACGAACAAAACGCGCAGAATTTTAGGCGAAGACAGGGAGAAAGAGGCCGGAGAAGGAGATAAAGCGGCACAAAGAGTTGAATATTAAAAAGAGGAGGACAAATACAGGTAAAAACGCGAGACAGAGATTAGAAGGCGCCAAACGTGTAGCACAAAGAGTAGAGACGAGAGAGAGAGAGAGAGAGAGAGAGCGCATTATTTCAAAAAGAAAATGCAACATACGGTAGCTCGCGAAAATATTCGAACACCTACTACCGTGCACGATTTTTGTGAATACATTATGCTCGTTATACTATACTTTTTTAAAATTTCAGCATTCTAACGAGACACGAGTATCGTGATCATGGCGAGCAAATTTGAAGAAAGTCGACCAAAGTCGAAAGGCAAATATTACATGCAAGCATATATTTCACGCAGAAATCGCAAAACTTTTCAAGTATTTGTCGATCGTCCCTCATATTAGTATCGTATCAGTGGAACTCGATATCCGGCGGAATTGTACCAATTTTTCTACTAAATATACGTCTGTAAGGAATATCTCGTAACTTCTCGTATGTTCACATATACATTCTCGTTGACAAACGATATTGTACAAATATCGTTCCCTTTCGACAACGTGCCGTGTATATACGTGTTAAAGCTTTTATCGCGCGATAAGCAATTTCAATCAAACGCGTAACTTCGTTTCGCTCGATCGACGTTGAATCGAGGTTTTGCATTGATTACCATGCGTCATCTAGCCGCCTATTTCCTGTAATAAATCATTTTTTCTCCGTTCCGACGTGGCGAAGAAACGCGTGAAAAACATAATGATCGCTCGCGAATTAACGTTAAGGCCAATTATACGACGCGTATAACAATTTCGCGAGCGAGATAAACCTATCCCGCGTGTCGTGGTAATTACATACTTGTTAAGCAATAATTGTGCTGCCCGCGATAATTTTCGCCGGGTGAGCGAGCTACGCTGCCGGAGAAAATGCAGCTACGTTGAATGCTATTGTGAATTACGTTCTTACTCTGTTTAAGCTCTTAAGTAAAGCATATACGTAAAGTACTTGGTATTTACATATATATATATATATCTTTTATCGAAAACAAGTAAGCGTCCGGATACTTTCAATAGCTAGCACATACATAAATACGTACATAGTATATTTATGAAGATATATATATATATCTTTTATCGAAAACAAGTAAGCGTCCGGATACTTTCAATGGCTAGCACATACATAAATACGTACATAGTATATTTATGAAGATATATATATATATCTCTCTTTTATCGAAAACAAGTAAGCGTCCGGATACTTGCAATGGCTAGCACATACATAAATACGTACATAGTATATTTATAAAGATATATATATATCTTTTATCGAAAACAAGTAAGCGTCCGGATACTTTCAATGATTAGCACATACATAAATACGTACATAGTATATTTATGAAGATATATAGATATATATATTACATATATATATATTACATATATATATATTACATATATATATATTACATATATATATATATATATATATATATATATATATATGTAATACATATATCTATATGTAATGTAAATAATCTATATGTAATCTATATGTAATGTAAATACCAAGTACTTTACGTATATGCTTTACTTAAGAGCTTAAACAGAATAAGTATATATATATATATATCTTCATAAATATACTATGTACGTATTTATGTATGTGCTGGCCATTGAAAGTATCCGGACGCTTACTTGTTTTCGATAAAACGTGTTGCATCGTGTGATTCAATTGAACTGTCTTTCGACTTGATCGATGAAACATAGTTGTGGCGAAGTGCATTTACCTGAACACTCTACTGTGCAACTTTGTGTTAGGAAGATAAAGAAAGAAAAATCAATTCTTCGAAAGATAAAAATGGAATGTTCTCTCGATAAAATTAGGATCTGGAATTATTTGAATCGATGGACTTTTATGAGCAACGTAGCACAGTAGGATCTTACGATGAAAATGACATTGATCGAGTTAATTTTTATAATCTGACGTGCGGCAACGAGGTCAACGTTGATAGCGATTAAAACGTATAAACTATGTCGATCCTCGTTTTTCTATAAAGCGGAGAATTTTCGTATTATTAAGTCATCGTACGATTGTAAAGAAACGACGTTATCCTTCCATTTATGCCTCCGCGTTTAATTTATCGATAAGAATCTTCTCTGAAGTAGCGAAAACATTTTTTTACATCGGAGTCGGGAAAAACAGACGCGGAAACAAGAAGCAACCCGCGAAACATTTTAATCTTAAAATACAAATAGACTTCCTTCCTTACTTCGTAAAAAGTGCTTCTCTTTTTAAACAGACTTTTTGTAATTACGTTTAAGCACGGCAGAGCTGCAAGAATACGTAACTTTGTAAATAACATTTGTCTTGACTTTTTCAGGTAATACAAGTCCCTCAACATTTCACTCTTATAGCATTCGACGGTCGTTTCGTAATAAAATAAACAAACTTGTTTACTCCAAAGCACTTTGTTATTAGGCTATTAAAAAGTTGTATTCCGAGTTAATGTTTCGGCGAAGATTAAAAAAAATGTATGCACCTTTTTTAATAACTTAGCGCGTGTAGTAAATTTTCTACTCGTCTAGATATTAACCGTAACTTGGCGAACGATAAAAGAACTTTATGTTCCTATACTAATTACGAATTTCGTTGGATAGTTTTGGGTGACAGGCTCTGCATCATCTACTCTATAATTCAAGCCTTGCTACTTTTCACGTTTCTTCTTAAGATAAAAGAATTCCTGAATGAAAAACATTTTACAGCACGAATATTTCACACAAATATTTCACTTAAGCGTTACAAAAGATTAAGAAAGAACAAGATAAAATCATCTTTCAACTAAAATATAATCGGCCGACTTGACGAAAGATTCCAATCGTGACTCCTCGTAACAGCCTCGCAGCGAATCTTCTGGACACAAGAAAAGCTAAAAAGACATCTTCTCCTTCTATTACCCTTCGGATTTACCGATACACGCTAATAAATGACAATGTGATAGTCCGGTAGATGTATTCGCTTTCAAGACATATACAGACAGCCATAGTCACGCCCAAATATCGTTATTTGATCGACTGCGCGTAAGCAGTTAATAAATAAGAAAAAAAAAGTATATACATCCCCATAATACTTTTTCTTCTACGTTACTGGAAAACGTAATAGAATATTTCAGTAACATAAGACGTTACACCGATTCATTGGTAACGTCTCAACGAATTCGCAATATTTCTTGCAAATTGGAAATTTCCAAAAGCAATTCGGTATCTTTGCACTGCGCCCCTGCGCAAGACACGAAAGGCCACGAAACGCCACGAAACGCGTGTCCTCGGGAACCACCCTAAATAACCATGGCATCGCACATTCTGCCAAAGGCTGGAACAAACGAACCGACCTTACGAGGCACTTTTACAACCAATCAGTCCTCTCCTTGTCCGCCGCTGGACACAATTTCCAAGGGCAAAGGAAACATCTCGTCCATCGGACGAAAATGAAAAAGCTTTCCAAGGCCTCCTACCTACTCGTCAAGGGGCGCAGCGTGATGCAACCGTTAAGAAAGGATCGAGAGGAACGAAGCAGGTAACGATCCCCAATGGCGAAGAAATTACGCTCGCCATTCCGGTCAAGAGTCACCCTGTAGAACCAGTCTCTAATAGGTTCGACTATGTTTTATGCCCGGGCAAGAACGTGTTCACGGCGCGAGGCAAGAGTCGCGGTGTCAAGTTTCGGCGGTGCTAGCTGCCGGCCAGTACAATCATACGTTAATGGTTAATTCTGGCTACCCCATAAAGCCAGCCAGCCCCTATAGGCCCTTTTCGAGGATCCGACAGGCCTCGGTGCTGGTGTATATACGCAAGAATTAAAGCCAGTTCGGGCGGTTCTTGGTGCGGCGGCAACCTTCGCTAGACCGCAACAGGTCCATTCGTCAACGTTCACCAAGACGAATCTGCCGTCTTCAACAATAACCGCGATACAGCATTGCCTTATCACACCGACAACCTTCGCAACGGGCCTTCCGCCCGAAATAATCGACTCGCGAAACGTTCGAGCTTCGGGGCCTGGTTCGGTGAAATCGGTGGTTCACGTGGTCGAATGAATTTGAGAAGAGTTTTCGCTGAATGGAAAGTTTCATGGTGATTTTCGCTTTGGCAATGTTTCTTCCTTCGCGACGATAAGCGTTTCGTAGTTTGGTCGTTAGAAGGTTCTCTTGGTAAGGAAGGGATTTAGCGTTGATTATCTTTATCCTTGGATAATTGGCGGAAGAATGTTTCGAGTGGGTTGGAAGAAAATTGTTCTCGGGTTTGTTAGTGAAAAAATTTTACTTCTTTGGTAACGAGACCTCCATAGTTCGACGATAAAAGAGTTCCGCGTCGATTTTTTTTCGTTTTCGATATTGATTCTTCACGACTCGATGAGAAAAGAATTCGATGCTTTTCGATCGACCTTGTAACCGTTGACCAGCTAAAACCGAATTCTTCTATTGGTTTTCATACGAAATTCGATCGTTTGAACCATTTTTACTATTTGACAGCGACGGGGTTTCACATTGAATTCGTCGTAGGTCGATTACGGAGAAATTTCATGTCGATTGTTCTTAGTTTTGGTAAGAGGAGGAATTCGGCGTTGACTTCCTGTTATCGTTCGATAATAGAGGAATGCAATACCGAATGCTTAATGCTTTGATAATGAAAGAATTTCACGCTTACCTTTCTCGGCTTGATAAGGAATTTCATGTTGATCCTTCTAATTATTTGATATCCGAGGAATTTAATCTTGAATTCCTCGTAGTTTAATAACGAAAGAATTTCACGCTAATTCTTCTTGGTTCTATCAAAGAAAGAATTTTATATCGAACTTTTTCATCGTTTGACGGTGGAACGATCCAATGGCGAATAGCTTGTAGTTTGACGAGGAAATTATCGAATGCAGATTTTTCCTAATCTGGCAAATTAACGAGGAGACATTAGATAACGCGATTGAAAGTCGCAAGAATATCGATACTCAACAAATGTATTAACCAATGGAAACAAAATCAATCTTAATTCGGTCGAGCAAAGTACCGTTTACATTTACAAAATTTTACTTCGTCGAAAATTTATCTCACGATACGTTCCGACTAACGTTCCAACAATTTTACCTACAATCTTACAAGATGTTTCTACGAACGTCACTTATAGGACGTTTACAAAGATATCGTTTACAAGATGTTTATGAAATATTGTTTTCCCCACGATTTCAAAACCATAAATTCTGTCGAGCTAAATTTATTAAACATCAACGATTCCACTCATCTCGGCACAGCGTCTAGCTATTTCAGCGCGGTAGACCTATCGATGTGTAACCAAGAATGATGTATGGTTTCGGTAATCGGTTTATTAGGTGGATAATTTCATGTTCTTTTAGGATGTAGGCATAAATGTTGCGTATGCGCAGTTTTAAAGGATAAGTTGTAGCCTCCAAACGGAATAAAGGGTGAGCGATACAAATCAAAGTTACAAAAAAAAAAAAGAAAAAGAATAGGAAGTAAAAGATAGAACATTTTGAAAGAGATCGAAATGAGAATCGATCGAAGCATCGAACTCGACGGATTCTGGCCATAAAGGAAGAACGAACGAAGCGAGTCTACCTGTTTATCGTTAGCTAACGAATGACCGGTTGCCCGGTTTTCAACCGGTGGTCACCAAACCATCAGAAATTCCGCCTTCTTAACCGGATAGTCTCGCATTTGCATATAGATGACGAACCGTAACGTATAGCCACCTTAGAACTAGCAACCGACTGACTTCGATACTTTTTTTCGTGATATAGATCGAAAGGATCTCGAGGCCGAATGATGCGAACGAGAAACAAAAAATAGAGAGGAATAAAAAAGATGCAACGAGCTGACAAAAAGCAAAACGGATTCGAATTCCATCGGTCAGTTGGACGGCGAGAAATTACCAAACCAATGAGTTACAATCCGATTCTACGATAGGACGATCCTCCAGATTTGACAATCCATCGAGAGCTGTTGAAATATTAGATCGCGGCGTTTATATGCGATACGTTTGTTCGAGTAAAATCCTTTTATATACGGATGAACATATTTCTCTTTATATCGTATTAATGTTTCGAATATACTCTGTTCTATTTCTTTTTTTTTTTTTTTGTTTTTTTTTTCTTATTTGTTTTATTTGCTGTTTTCGTTGCACCTATTTGTACGCGTTTCGCTATAGTTTTATTATACCGCATTTCTAATAATTTGCTCTAAATTTTAAAGATTATTACGATTCTCGTCGATCCATTAAATACGAAGAACCGTGGCGATTTCTGTGATCTTAACGATTTAAAGGATTTTGTTTATTAACGATTTAAATAAGCTTTGAAACTTATTACCCCGATATCTTAGAAATTGTCCGCGTAATGTGTATCTGCGTGATATTTATCGATAGTTGCATCAAACAGAGATTACTTGGCAATTAATAGGTTTCCCAATTTTTCGAAGATCGTACAGTTTCGTAATATCTTTCGCATAATTTATTCTAAGCGATGATTAATAAAGGCTGAAAAATATTAGACACCTGCATATTAGGCTGTCTAATTATAAAGAAATAATTACTTTGGTAAAATTTCGCGTGAAATTCCTTCGTCATCAGACTCGACGTTCCTTGGTAATAAATAAAGGAAATTTATTAAAGACAGAAATTTCAAAATATTCGCTAGGAACACGGGAGGGGTGGGGGGGGGGGGAATTCATTCAAAGCAAATCCACGTCAGTCTGTCAGAAAGCTTGCAGAGCAACGGAACACGTGTATGCGCTCTGATAATTTCCAGATCTAAAGTTGAAAAACTCGAAATGTCGGTGTCTTACGGGTTCGGCGGGTTCGGTTCGAGTGGATCAGCAAGATGAAAGGAAACGCGAATTCCGTGTGACAGCCGTCGATAGATAATAATTAATATCTTAATGGCTGAACATTGAGTCAGAAACGAACTATTATACGTTGAATTTTTGAAATTTCCGTGATTCGAGGTAAAACTTGTAATACCTCGAGTATTACATAACTATGTATTTGTAAACTGTGTTGCAATTTTATAAAACTCGTCGCGATACACAAAAATAACAGCTATTTCGATACGTTTTTCCACCAAATATCAATCTATTCGCTTTCAATAAATCGTGCAACGAGAACCAGCAATAAGCTACGATATAACCGACACCTAATAATAAATTGCGCGAGCCAATTGTACGATCCTTTCCGCTATCATCAAGTCCAATTACAGTCCTTGGTACGTAAACAATTACACGTTTCACGCACGTAAATTTCGATCGACGACCGCGCCGACCCTCCTGTCGATAACCATCCTAACCAAATCATCCGGTAAAACAGCAAAGCAATCATACACCCCTAAAACCGACGTTTCTTGCGACGGTAAACGAGAAAGGGCGTCCAACCAAGTTACGGCGAATGTACCGTAGAAGATACTACGTATGTGCCGTTATACAAGGTGTCCCGCGTAACACGATACCGGCCAATGGGTAATTGTAGCCGTGCGAAGATAGTTGGAAAACGTCGAGTGCAATTTTTTTCGTAGGACGCTTGGTTCTCGAGAAAAATCGTCTTCGAAGATTCGTACGTTTAAGCGTACTTGAACTTGGCTGCTAATTTTCCACCGTATACAGAGTAATAATCGACAGCCGGTTGTTCAACGCGTTAAAACAAGTCGAAGGTACGCGTAACGACATCTTCTTAGTCTTTTCCAGGGCATCCTGGACTAAGCATTTAGTCCGCGAGAAGATCAAATTCAAAAATTTACCGAGTACGCGCGCATCGGGTCAGTTCCCAGTTCGATACGTTCAAATTCTACGTTCCGGAGAACGAGGCCTGAACCGGAAAATCGTATACCACATTTTCCATGTACTCTAGCGCGTGGAATAACTACATGGAATAATCCTGTCGGCTACTCGCTTCCGCCCAGTCCGGAATAAACAAAGTTCGAGCGCGTGCCTCTAAACGAATTTTCAAACTGGATTTTCTCGAGAGCGAAACGTCGCACGAGGAAATCGTATTCCGCGTTTTCGACTCGTTTCTGTACATAGAATTACCCCTTAGCCCGTGGTACTAGAGTCACCCTGTATATCCCGGTTGAATAGGTGGAACTGGTATCTCTGTGTGGTTCGTACAGATATATAGGAAGTGGGAACGGAGAGAGGTCTCTCCCTCTGAACGTAAAGGGGATAGAGGCAGGGATACGTGGACCGTGGCGAACGTGGCCCAGACCAGCGTGGTCGGGCCAGTGTTCTATCCGCTTTAACAACGAGTTTCAGAGCGCGAGGCGCTCTCTGCCCGCTCCTCCTTCTCCTCCACCTTCTTTTCCACCTCTAGCTTCTCTGCCTCTATTCCACCGCCTCAACCTCCACCTCCGCCTTCGTCCTCGTCTTCGGCTTCGCCTTCGCCGCCACCTCCTCCTTCTTCTCCTCTTCTTTCCTACCTCTTCGCTGTCTTTCTGAATTTTTCAGCTCTATCCCCTCCGCTATATCACCGGATAGAACTCTAGTACTCGTTTTCTCCCTTCCCCATTCCTCGCAGCCGCTATCTTTCAACGTCCTTCTTCGTTCCATTTCTCTCTGCTAGCCGCGCTCTATTAGCACGCTCTCTTTCCAGCCTTTTGTCCTTCCTTCGACTCGTTCACAACGGGCTACTCTACTACCGGGCTATCCCTGTCCTTCACGCATCTATCCCCGTTGCACCGTGTTCACGGTTTTCGACCAGCCTCGCGTCATCCACGCTTCACGCGCATTTCTCCTTTTTTCCCCGGGGCTTCGCACGAAACAGTCTCGGTGAGAAGTTAAGTGTCCCATGGACGAGTATCCACGACGAGACCGTTTCGCCAGTCTCGTTCGCTTTTTCCACGATGGATCCACGAATGGATGTGAACGATACGCGCGCCTTTCGGAAGTACTTGGTTGTTGCTGGTGGTTGACTTTTTGTAAATTCCTCTCGATTTCACGAGTAACGCGATCGACGTGCAATTCTCGCGAGTCGAATCGTTCTTCGTAGAGAGGAAAATCAATCGGGGAAAGTAACGTTCGCGACGTTGTTTTTCTCTAGTTTGCAGTTTTTTTGAAGTTGATCGGTGTAGCTTCTGAACAACTGCTGCGAAGGTCGAGATTTCGTGCGCGTTTTTCGCCGAGTATTTTGTCATTGGTATAATATCAACGTTTCGTGCATGGCACGTTCTCCCAAAGTGAACGACTTTGTAATTGGCGTGACGCGAGACAGTAATTTTCTAAAGACGAGTATCCAGCGATCGCTTTTGATCATCGCTGCTCGGTGATTTCGATCAGAGCTCGGAATAAAGTTTGATACCGTGTTACTGGAATTTTATTTGTTCGCGATAGTTGGAATTTTCATCGATCAAGATGTTTCAACTTGATTTTCGCGAAATTAGAAGCAGTAATTGCAACAAATGGATACCTTGATATCGGTATAACGACTCTCGTAAGATAGTTACTTCCGTAACTTTGATAATATCCATACTACCTTTTTATTTCCAAATACAATTCCTACATTAATTGTTTGTAAGAAGAAAATACCGAGTAGAAGAGGGAAATAATTCTACGAAATAATTTAATATTAATAATCTGATAACAATAAGGGGTAAATTTGATATTTTTCATCGTTATCTACCAAAACAATAAGAGAAATAATTAACGAACCTTGTGATTAATCAAACGTGTAAAAGATCTGCGATGAAGTAATAAATATGTAATAAAGTAATAGTGGAAGAAATAAAAGAAGTAAGTCGTACTCTAAGTCGTACTTTTATGTCTCGTGTCTATCATTATAAATTAATTACGTTTCCTCCATGTAACATACCATCGATGCAAATGTGCTTGAAAATTAGCCTTAATATCGCGTTTCCTCTTTCTTAATGCTGTGTCAAAAGTCAGGAATCAGAAGTCGTTTAAGGAAGTGTTTAATAGTTTCTTTTCCTTGCGCAAGATCCTTCTCCGGCCAAAATAAAAACTGGTCGTCTATCAAGTTTCTCTTTAAATTCGCCTCGCTAGAAACCAAAAATATAAGAAATATTCGACCGTTTTATTCAACGTATTCCTCCCTGTAAGAGCGTAATACAAACTTACTCCTTACATCCAGAGACGGTACGAATAGAAAATATAAAAGTATTTCGTTTTAGAAACGTGGACGTTTGCTACTTTTAGCCAGAAGGCTCTTCAACGTGGATATTTTTACTTTGTAGCTACATATTTATCATTTAATTCTACAATCCCGTATAGCCATTCGCAAAATATATTTATAAATCTATAAATTAACATTTCCTTTTCTTCCTTCTACTCTCTAAATTAAATGTGAAAGGAATCGGAAAAGTCGTACGAACGTTAAAATCTAGCTTCTCTTTCTCAGCCTCCTGTACGACTCGTGAATAACATTACTGTCGTGAGCACACAAATATCAACGCAAACAGAAATGCAGTCAGCTTTATTCGAGTTACTTAAGCGTACAGTGCTTACGAGAATCAGATATTGCATAGACGTATCTTCCGCTAAAGTTCTTTCGTCGGATATAAAATACCGCTAAACGATACGAAATTTAATACAAATACAATGACTAGAAAAGTATCTGTACGTATCTTTGTTTCCAACGAATTTTACGAATTTTATTTTCACGGTATCGGTCCTTTCACGATCCCATTACGAAAGTAATAAAAATGTAACCAAATGATACGAAATTTAATATATTTTCGCTTAATCGATCGGTATATAAATGCTGTAATAAGCGTAATACAATGACGCGCGAATATGTACTTTTCGTAGCCATTGTATATTCCGTAACGATCCAGCGAATACGAAAATAAATTACGTATTGCAACGCGACTGGAAAGTTTTGCAAATTGCCAAATGACACGTTGCGCTCGAATAACGCACGCTGTTAATTATTCCGCGATATAATACGATGACTCAACCGTGAATGGAACTTTTCTCCGCGGTCGAAAGCTCGTATTGTCCCGGTGATTCCATGGTTGAGGAATGTCTGAATCGTGCGTGTCATTACACGTAAGTGGGAGTACTGTAATTACAAGGGGTCGGTGATTACGATAGTTCCTGGCTAGTACCTCGTTGTCCCTTATAATCACGAGTTCGAATTATCGTCCAATTTCCAGTCAGCGCCCGCACGATAAAGACCAACGGCGATATCTTTCGCGTGACTTTCCCTCTCTCGTTTCCCTTTTGCTCGTCCTCGTTCCACGTACAACTTTCCGACGTTCGCTCCACTCCATGTTTTCCACGACGTTGATGCACCGTACGTTGAACGTTAGCGGAGCAACCGCGACAACCTCGTCGGACCAACGATAGCCGAATCGCCGATATCAGAAACGATTTTCAATAAACAGGCTTGACTGTCACCTGTCAATAAGCGATTTTCATCGTCGCGGGCTAATATCAACGAGAACGTGCCTCCGCTCGATGCGATTCTCATCGGCTCCGCCGTTAATACTGTTTATTTGCTATCGATCGAGAATAAATACGAACCCCGTGAAGACGTAGATTTCCTATTAGTTAGATGGTAGCCACGAGAACGTTCGTTTTTCCAGGAATTATGCCAACGAGATAAATTTTCGGGGTTTTAGTTGCACAACCGCTTATACAAGTTTCATAACTTTGAAAGATTCGGTTTTTATCGATCCGTTGGATTTAACGGATGTCTCGTTGAACGAAATTCCGTCCAAACGTTCGCGTCTCGCGATCGATGAAACGAGAACCCCGGGCTTAGGAAAAACGACTGTTGGAAAATTATAATTTTGATCGATTTCGAACGGGAATAGACGCGACTCGGTACGAAGAAAAATTTGCAAAACGCAAATGGGAATCCCCGACAGGATACTAACGTCGTAATCAGCAGTGACTATAGTTACAAGCGTTTCTTCTCCTATTATCTGTTTTTACGTTATATTAGTTATTATTACTTTGCGCTTTCATTGATAAATATGTTATTAAACAGGGATATGGTTTATTTTCATAAAAATGACCTTTTTGTAGGGTGTGCAAAGACCTTCGCCAGTGACTATAAGTGGACAAACTATATACGTAGAACGCGTTAATGGCAACGTATCGATGTCCTATGTTTTTTTTTCACGATTAAAGGCCGACAAGACCAATTATCGGTGATTCTACAGAAAGGAGAAAATTTCTTGCGATAACATCTACCCAAGTCCATTAATTAATGATAAACAACGAACGGTAAACATTCGAAATTCTTACCCTTCGACTAACTCTGACTCGATAAAAGCTTCGACGCTTTTCATTCCATCCAATCCGAACATTAAGAACTTCCTTCAAATCTAATTAGCTCGGACCTCTTCAAGAACGCAGCACGTTTTCCCAGAAACATGTCGCGAATCCGTACAAATCCGATCAAAAGACCCGAGAAACGTACTTCCTATACTACTTAAGACCGGGTCATCGAACGAAACATCGTATTGCGCGTTTCCAATTCTCTTGCGCGCGAAACGGTAGTCTCGTTGTACGTAGAGAAATTACACGGCGAACGGTATATGTTCCGCTAAAACCTGTAGAGTCTCGTTTCGTGGAAAAAAAGGAGTTCGCACGTTGCCTAAAAATTCTTGCGAAATATTTGCGGCGGGAAACTTTTGAGCCGGCGGGTGAAGGGAAAGGAAAAAAGAAGTCGCGTTCGTTCGCCGTAATTATAAGAGAGCAGTAACCGAAAAATTCACAACGTTATCGCGATTAACACAGTTCCCGCGTGTATCAAAATTCGCGTTTCGTAAATTTCCAGGGTACCGTTGTCCTCCGGCTGAATTTATACGCGTTGGTAACAGCTTAAAGCGCGCGAAAATTCGCAAATATTTCACGTACGCTCGGCGTCGTTGCTCGTTCGCTCGCTCGTTCGCTCGCCAGAGTTGTTCCGCTGTGTGTACATCAAAAAACCGGCTTTTCTCCGTTGCATTTTCTGTCTAGACGCGCCTCCACTTATTCGCCGACCGACACACGGTCCTCGTCGTCATCGGGCTGCGGCACGATTTACCTTTAATTCTCATCAACGTGTATTTTCTACGCCTGTCGTTTAACGCGATGCCAAAAGAGTTTGCTCGTCTTGGCGAATGGCGGAAATAAGGCTGGAAATTATTTACACCGGGCCGGACCTGTCGATACGAAATGTCCACGCGTCGCGCTTATTTAACTGTCTACGTCTGTTTTATTAGATCTCTATACGTGGAATCTGTAATTTTATATAACGCGTTTGAAGAACGTAGCGCGTGTTTAAAATCTAGACACTTGGAGGATAAAACATTTTATGCCATTTCTTTGGAACGTCGCGACAAAAATTCGTACTTCGAATGAAGCTTTACACGAGACGAACGTTTCCATATCACTTGTAACTTTATATATCCGAATAACGTAATACGCGTTTCTGTTAGATCTAGATAACTACGAAATGAAAAGTTTCGCATTACCCTTTTGAAAAATCGTATTCCTTCCGCTTTGATCCGGATAAAGTTCCAAATGAAATTGTTTCGTTTGGATAAAGTAATTTCTATGTAAATATAAGTAAAGATGTACTTAGAGATTAGAAAATCTCATATTTTTTTTGGAGGGGGGGGGGAATTGTAATAAAAGCTTCTGCTCGGGTGAAACGAAGTTTCGTACGAAAATGACTATAGATAAGGGAGCATAGGGGGTTATTATTCTCTTTTAAAGAGAGAAGAAATACTCCGAGAGAAGAGTAAGCAAAAGAAACGAAGTTTTTTTTAAGAATTAACCGTGTCTAAAAGGAACGTTCCTCGGTTTCTTTGTACCTTCTAAGCGTTTCGTAAAATATGAATATCACTTCAGGGAAGAATTCATTGCGTAAAATAATGCGAAAAACTTGGTGCACTCGTCGTTATCTGCCACCGCTTCTTTCAACGTCGCAACTATTTTTAAGCTCCACTCTGTTGTATTAGCAAAATGAATGAACGTTATTGAATATTTCGAAATTTATCGACGCCGTTCAAACATCGACTTCTCGTACAAAATTATCCACATTTCGATAGCCGCTTGTTCATCTATTATATTGAACGAGAAAACCTGATACCTACAGCTGCAATTACAAAGACTTAAAACAGCGATCGAGCTATATGTTGAAAAAAAATTTACAAAACGTTTCGTCGATTGTTGATCGATGGAATATTCGGGAGAAATTCGAAACTAATAGCTCGCTGAAGTTACAACTTTGACTGAAATACGTATCGTATACTACTCGTGTACCGAATATCTTTCGACTTTTGCAAACGTTCGCCGTATTGCCGAGGTTTCAAGGATAATGCGACTTTTATACGCGCACGGTACTAGTGATCACGTTGCAATTTCTTTCTCAATAATGTCACGAACGACCTAAGATCACAGTCACATCGACGCTAAGAAAATTATTAGGACAATTTTTATCCTCCTTATGAAATCGCAATTTTAATTTTTTTTTTTTTTCTTTTTACTTGAAACTATACTTTCATCTCTGTTTCGATAAATATCGCATTACCAAAATTATTATTCTATTCTTATTTAACTTCGGAACCGAGCGCGTATTTTTATCGTTACTTCGAACAAAATTATTTCCATCGTTATCGATCGTCGCGATATTAATTATACTTTTAATTTGTTACAAATCTTCGCGAATTTATCGCCTCTTCTAAACGACTCGCGTCTCCGAACTTAACGAGCTATGCCGCGTTGAAAACCATTTTTAACCAGCAGATAACACGAGAATCATAAAATAGATAGAAATGGATTCGTCATATTTTTCACCAGTTGCCTTTATACGTCAAAGAGAATTCGGTATCGCTATTGACCATCGAGATTCGATCACCGGAATCACTAAAAAACTCTCTGCCCTTTCTATAAAAACGTTTCCATTCGTGCAGCCACTCTCTTCCATTAGCCCTATCGAAAATTACGTTTCAATTTGTTTCTCAACAAATTCCACGCTCGAACGAAGAGTGAAATATTATTCGACGGCACTTTGCAAATTTCCGCTCATTTCAATTTCCGATCATTTTCGCTCGTTTTCAAAATTCCTTCGTCGCTTCCAACTGCCGTTCTTAATCCTCCGAAGACGTAGCTCGAGAGATTCGCACGAGCCGTCAGATATTAGTTGTCCCGAAAGTTTCTATCCTTTCGCAAGGAAACAACAGATGCACGACCTCTTTTCCTTTTATATTATTTTATCGAACCATCCACGATCCATTTTCTTCTATTTCTGTCATTACGATCGTACGTGATTCGACAAAAATAATATAAAACAAAGAACGTGGTGCATCCGTTATTTCCTCGCGATACGAAAGAAACTTTCGGGACAACCTGATATATAATATAGCGTTATCGAATCGCAAATACCATGGCGATGCGATCATTGATATTTATTTCGTACAAAAGTGATCGAAAGCAGCAAACATTTCCACGCTAAAAAGGCAGGAAATCTTCTCGAGGGAAAGGGAAATAAATCTTCGTCGCCTCGTTACCATCGCGCCATAAGAAGAATTCATTTTACTTGATTTAATTTCACTCGAGGGAATAACGAACGATCAATTTGAAAAAAAAAAAAAAAAGAACGTCCAGGACCGAGCGTACCGGGCGCGTCGAAGATATTTTTCACGGTATCGCGTTCGTTTCCCGCGCTTATTTGCAAACTCGGCCGACGGCCAGCGGGATTTCTTATCGAAGGAGAAAAAAAAATTTCCCAGCAGATCACCGTTTGATAGCTCGCTTCCCCCGTTCTACATATTCATCGTATGTAAAGAGAACGCCGCGAAAACAACTTGTAACGCAGATCCTATCCGTCACATAAATAATAGCGCTCATTATTTCCACCTCTTGAGAGGCAACGGCTTAGAAACCCGCAACTCTCGATACCGTGAAGGGAAATGGGAGTGTTGCAGCGCGACACCCAAGATTCGTAACAAAGTGGGCGCAGCATCTCGTGTTTTCTCATGCTTAGAATTTTCATACGCGGCCCTTTGTTACGAAAGAGGCTTACGTTGTCGAAACACGCCAGTTACATCGGTTCAACCATCGAACTCGTTGCCTTTGTTTTCTTCATCCATCCTCTATGATAGAATTTCCAAGTAAGTCGAAACGCGTATAAATTGAATAGATTAAAGTACGCGTGGTTGCGCGTCAATTATCTCGATCATTCCCATTGGAAAATAAGATTCTCATCCAGAATCGAAGGCGTTTTCGAATGATCTTTGCAATGACAGAAATAGCTCTGACGTTGTGATACGAGGAACGGATGTAGTCGAGATGCGCCGCTTAAAAAATCCTGTCTGCCATTGGAAAACCGGAGAAAATTCAAGTTTCTCCTGTCTTTCTTTCGTCTTTCTTTCTCGTCATTCGATCTCGACCGCTTAGACGCTGTTATACTTCGCGACAGTCTGTGTGACATAACTTTGCTCGAGACGTAGAGCGCGCCAGAAACGTCCAAAATATTTCAACGTACCTCGAAGAACGAGGAAACGCCGAATAAGATATTCCGACCAAAGGGAACGGAAGAGATCTTCTCTGGAGTTGGTGGAGAAATTTAGAGACGTCGATGTATCTGGCAATTAAACGTCTCGATTTTTTTCAGCTTTGCTTCGAAGGTAACAATTTCGAAGAAAATTCAAAGAAGGGAAAATCGCCTTGTACGATGGTACAGACGATAATACAAATATAAATGGTTGAAGGTATTTTAGAAATAGCGTTTCATAGCAAAGTCTTTCATTGTTACTCTGAAAGTTAGAATTTTGAACGAAAGAACAAAGGAACTGTATTAATACCGAACGTGCTAAATTATAAACAAATTGCTGTTTTACGTCGACGACAAGCACGTGTAGATTATTAGTAATTCCGCGACTGTATTGAAAAACAATCCAAGACGAGAATCTAGTTCAAAGCCCACACGGATATGTTTGCGAATAAATAATACTACACAATGAAGCTATTTCTATTCGTCTTATCTAGTTCAACAATGTTAATCGTTCGCATTTTTATGTAAAGCTAAACGTGTCGCGGTGTATCGTTGCAGACTGACAATGAGCCTAGCGCTTGAATAATGAAAACACGTTTAAATATATTGCGAGTACGTGAATTAAAAACAACGATAAAGCGTTGAATCAAATTTCATTAAAATTCTGAAAATCAATTACACGCGTTGAAAGTAAAGAAAGGATGCTGAAACGTAACAAATTTACAAAGGATTTTTACAAGACTGTCGAGTTTGAAGAAAAACCTTAAGAACGGGCTCGACAGAAACAAAAATTTGTCTATTTCGACAATCTCGTTGTATTTTAAACTAGAATCGCGTCGATTTCTTTTCTCGCCTCTATTTCACATTTGCAAAATATTCCACATATTGTATCATCATCCTTAATCCAGTCTTCTTCTTTTTTTTTTTCTTATCATTTTCGAGCCTTCGTCGCAGTTTCATCGCAATTAGCAAATTTTTTAAGTCAAAGAAAAATATCAAAACGATCGCCCCGTTAGCTCCTGGGGAATACGTGCCGAGTTAATTTCGAACATATCGTTTCCTCGATCGTACGTAAAATTTCCTTCGCGAATCACCTTTGAAATCCGTCCTTCATTTCTGCGTTCATTTCTTCGCCGTAAGTTTCTCTTACGTTACTAAAATCTCTTTAATCGTCGAAACAGCAGCGCCGCGATTATAAAACGTAAAAATTCCAAGACCATGCGTAATATACATATCTACGTACCAAAATCCGCAAAGAACAATATTTGGTATTCCACACACAGACGCAGGACCAAAAGCCTTTCTTTCTCCACGTTGCGGATACGTTTTCCAGGCAAAGCGCAAAGAAGAACAAAGCGAGCGGATAAGAGAGAAGGAGAGGAGAAGGAAGAAAAAGTCCGCTGTTTTCTCACAAGGTCGATGTCCGCCATGACTCAATCACGACCGATAAGAAATCACTGACAAGAGGTAGCAACGGAACCGGAAGTGGAAATTGTCCGGAGGCTGTCGCGGTGTTTCCTTCGCGGTAAGCATCGTTTTTAGCGGCGCCGCGATCATCTGTCGACGATTTGCGCTCAAGTTCTTCCTACGTCGCTATCGAGGGCCAGAAGAAGAAGAAGAAGATTAAGAAAAAGAAAACGAAGGGGCAAAAAAGCGTGGCCGGCCCAAGAGGGAGCGGAGGAACAAGACTCGCTAAGTGACTGAGCGAGCGAGTGAATATGTAAGGAAGAATCGGCGAGAAGGAAGAGATGGAAAGGAAGAGAGAGAAAGATAGAGATAGAGATAGAGAGAGAGGTTTGGACGCGAGAAGAAAAAGGACAGAGCTTTTTGTGCGCCCTCGCTCCGAGGGCCTTAGAGTAGCGTTCACAGCCCGCAGAGCGGATACCTTTATTTTTCTTATTTCCTCTTTTCCCTTCGTGTTCTTTTTGTTACTCCTTTTACGCCACGGTTCATTCGTCTCCTCCTCTCTCCTACGGCTACTCTGATTTTTCTTCTTCTTGTACCCTGTCTTCCTTCTCCTACTCCTCCGCTTGCATCGTCTTCTTATCTTACGTCTAACGTAGGTTGTACTCTTTTCATGCACCTTTCGACGTGCATATATTTTTCAACGATTTTCGAATCGAAAGTTTTTAGAAACTTTGTCTCGTCGCGCCGCTCTTTCGTTTCCACGACTCTTAGCGACAGTGCAAAGTGAAATGTTGGTCCGTGCAAGCGGAAGAACGTCTTGCCAGAAGATATCTTGTACGCCGATCGATATTCGTTCTGCGTTTAACGACCAATTAAAAGTAACAGATAATCATCTCTCTCCTATTTTCGGCAAATATACGACAGAACTTGACAAGTTCTTACGGAAAGTGAACCAAGATTCCAAAGCAAGGCGACATAGTTTTTCGAAAATTTCACAACCTTCCTATCCTTTTCTCTTTCGTTCTTACTCTCCACTACTACTAATATACCACTACTACGCAGTCCTTCTTACTTGCCCAATTTATTTCCGATATTTCCTTCGTAAATTCGACGACACTCTGTCGCGTAATTTTCCCAAATTTGTCATAACTCTGCCATCTCGTTTCGTTCGAGATTCGTTGCTATTTCCTGGATCGTTGATCGGCGGGTTGGCTGGCTGCGATTTTCGAAAATATCCAGGCAAACAGTCGTTTCGCAAGAGACACGGCGTAAATTGGCACGCTGCGCGAGTAACTCGCAGGCTTGAACGGCCAAAGGAAGAGAAATCAATCAGTTATCGATCCTTTCCACTGGCAAAGGAACGATTTCGTTGAAACGAACGACGCGCCTCGAGTGGCTTCATTCTCTTCTTCGTGTACCTGTTTGCTTGATCTTGATAACGACTTTTCTCCGTATCTGATTAACCATTAGTCGTTTTAATAACTTTTCGAAGACATTCTAGGCGATCGTTATACGTATTTAAAGATATTCCAGATAACGTTCGGAGAGATTTCGTATAGAAAGAAAAACTTGACCAACTCTGTGTCGTAATTCTTCCACCGTAAAATGTTTACGCGCTGGTAAAAAATTCACGAGCGCAAAAACCTGCAGAATATACGTGACGTAGAAAAATAAATCAAATATCAACGACACGATACTTGTAATATCCGGTAGATAAAACAAATTTTTATTTAGACTCTGTTCCTTTGGTTAAAAAATATAAAATTGCGGAAATAATCTAATAATTACGCATTTGATAATATAATTACCGCGTTAAGAAGGTCGAGTACATTGTCCATGTTTATTCTCTTCATAGACGCGAAGAACATGTTGCGAGCGATACGAACGTTCTAAACAATTTTTTTGTTTAATTTTGAGCTGGCACGAGTCCTAATTTATTTCAATAAGAAGATTGATCGTACTTATTTCAGTATATGACGGATATGAATATTAACGACTGTACATTTTAATTAGCACACTTTCGTTTGAATAAAATATTCATTGCCATTAACATACGTTGACCTGCGCTCTCAATTCGCTCCAATACATGTAAAACTAACGCTGCGCAACGTTGGAACTTCGTTCGGATTAGCCAAGTCGCGCCAATTCACGCGTATGTGATATCAAGCGTGCGTTTGTACAAATCAAGTTGCTTGATTTAACGCAATTTAAATTCAACGAACAGTGACACGACGCTTTGTGGAAACTGGGTGGCTAACACGGGATATACCTGAATCATCTGGCTTGGAAAAATAATATCGTCGATAAAGCGTCAAAGCTAGAAAATAACGTTCCAACAACGTCTCCGCATACCATTCGCGATACTAACACCGCTGTTCTCTTCAAGTCTACGGATAACTGAAAGAAACACGACTTTCGTTAGAACTTGAAACGATACTCGATGTCGTTCGAAATGCTAACATCGTGCTCGACGTTTTGCCAAACACATACGCTTATCAATCGTAAATTGACTTTTATCGTTTTTAGTACATATTGGCCCGTTTCAAGGATTCTAGCAATTATAGCGTCGAATTCAAATTTTCGAAATTATCTCCTGCAGAATGATGAATGAAATTATCTCCTGTACTCGGTATTAAACCTCGTAGAAATTGATCGAATTATGTAACTCCAAGAAATTTGGTGGACAAAGAGGAGCGTGGAAGCTTACGAAATATTTCAAGTCCGCGCTGCTACAAACGTTCCAAGTTCGAATAATTTGACTAGTTTGTACAACGACGAAGAAATCAATTTTTTTCTTTTCCTTTTTTTACGAAACCCAACACGAAATATCCGCTGCGCTCGAAACAGACTTTGCTTTTTTCTCTAAATTTCAGAGTTAAAAAAAAAGCAATCTTATTTCTCACTCGCGTGATCTATTTACGAAGAAAAGTAATAAAACGGAATACTGCATCGTAATAATTTTGTTACGCGGCCCGACAAGGTGCACGCAAGTAACGTCGCTGAACGAAATGCCACGCGAGTAAATTTAATAACGTGCAGGGCACGCGACGGCCGCGGCTACTTTTTAAATTATGCCGCGAAAGCAGCGGGTTAATGGCTGTGCCGCAACTAGACTTTCGATAACCACTGCGCTCTGTTTCGCGTTCGAAAATCTGCCAGCGACTCGTCGTCGACCACGATCGTCCAAGGATAATCTGGCTATTAACGTGCTTACGCCTCAAAACCGGCCAACGTTCAAATATAGGAATAAAAATCAGAAGGCAGGCTGAAAAATCTACGCTGCGTATATTCTATTTCGAAACTGTACACGTTTGCGCGTTTTTCTTTTCTCGTGATCTTTCGGCGATTTGAATTTGAATTGATAAAAAAAAAAAAGAAAGACGACCGGATCGTTTTCATCGCGACATTTTTTTAGAATACACCGTTTGTCGGGAAATCGCTTCCAAAGTATAGAAATTCGAAGCGCTTAGATTCGAATCTAATTAAACGCGACGCTCGTTTTGTAACGACTCGTTATTGGATAGATGGTTTGTTTATGTCTTAAATATTAACTTAAATATCAACGCGTCTGATGAAACGCGTCGCTTTCACGCAACGCAGGGAATCGAGAGTAAAATCGCAACGTGTAAGACACGTGAAATGGCCAAAGAGAATGATCTTTCGCATCGCCGAGCGACGTATTAGTTTTGAAATAAAATTGAGAAAGACGTTGCTGATCAAATTTCGTGCTTGTTCAAATTGCTTAGATAAAAAGAGAGAGAGAGAACGAGCCCAGAGACAACGCGACATAACTATCGCAACGAAGCCGAACATGTCTGAACGACTCTAAATTCCAGTAAATCAAAATTCCGTCGAAACAAATGAGCGGAGCCAATTTCCTGCGAGTTGGCCGAGTTAGCGGCAGGCCTGTTCGAGACGACAAAAGGCAACGATCGAATGTGCATCGACGTAACGTCTCGCGTAAACTCATCGAGAGGGAGCGACGATTCGAGAAGCACGAAGCAGAAAAATCACCAGAGACCCGGCGATTCGGTTTCGGCCGAGCATTATCGTCCGTCGATTTCCATTCTCCCCTAAGCCAAACGGCACCGAAACGCAGGCGGTAATTGGGCGCAGGAGGCAGCAGAGCGGAGAAACTAACGGAGTTCCACGTCTCCGGCGACTTTTACGCGAAAACTATCGCTCCTAACCCATTATTACCGTGTGACTAACAAGCAGAAGCGAAAGAAGCACGGATAGAAGACGATGGAGCGGCAGCTGGAGGAAGATCGACGACCGAAAACGAGCTTACGAAGAGGACAGCTCGCCGCGGAGTAAAGAGAGGGGAGAAGAAAAAATAATACGAGAATTTGGGACGCAGTGAAAGGAAGACAGAAGTAGGGTTTGACGTAAGTAGAAACTAGATACGACGGAGTAGACGCTACACTCTCTCGCTCGGTCTGTGTTTCAAGCGTGCGTATTTTACTTGGAAAGTCCCGCGGGATAGATAAAGAAACGAGACGGACGACGAAACGGACGTTCAACGAAACAATTAAGTGATATATTCTTTGGACTCGACACTGGAACGAAATGAGAAGAGGAGACGCGAGAATTGTTTTTTACATAAGCAAATAAAGATTCTTATTTGTATAACTGTTGGCTAAATTGGTTATTTCTTTATGCATATATATATATATTTATTTCTTGCTTCGCTATGTTATATATGTGCATGCGAAACAAACTTTGACGCGCGTGTAAATATCCAAACATATACAAGATGGAACGTAATTCGCGACAGGACCGAGAAAGCGGTGATTTCGTATGATCTGTGCGCGTTTGCTTTTATCGCGTCACGCGACGACACTCGCGGCAGAGACAAATTCGATTAGCTAATTTCAAAATTGCTGAAAATATCTGCCGTTTCACGGAACGCAATTCTGCTCCTCGATTGAAATTTCTACGAGCAGCAGCTGCTGCCGCTTTGCTTCGTCGGATGCTAAGACGTTATCCTCCTTTCTAATTATTCGAAGCTGTTATTTCCTTCGAATACAACCGATCCAATACGATCGCGAAAATAAGAATCGAACGAAATTAGGCGAGACGTACCGTACGAACGTTCGATTCTCTCGGGAACGTAACGTCGAAGATAAAATTTTCACTCGAGCAGGACCACCCGTTTCTTCCTTCTATCGCCGATCACGCGATAACTCGCGCATCTCGTTTCATTTGCAACGACGATCGACGTGTATTTATGATCGTTACATATTTTTCACGATAATTGGTTACGAATGATATTCGCTGTATATTTTTCCACTAATCGGACGCTCGTTCATCATGCAGATAAGAATGGATAATTTGATGGGCGTCGAGTTAAGAGTCGAGCGAACTGTTAAGTGTAGAAAATTTCGGACAATGGAAGGAACAACACGAGGAGATGGTCCAACGGCGAACAAAGAACGACGATCGAACCGCGAAACGAAGACGAGTATTTGAATTTTTAGGGCGGAAGAAAGAGACGAAAGACGAATCAGAGTGAGATTAACGCGAAAGGAGACGAGGAAGCTACGTAGACTCGAGTAGCGGGATTTTAGAACGAGAATCGGTCCGTTGAACGAGCAGAGAAACGCGAGCGAAGATGAGGTCTGACAGGCAATGAGACGAATAGAAGGAAACGAACGCTTTTACCGCGAACCGAGAACGACGGAACGCGAAATCATTGGCGCATTCATTGTAAATGGCAAACGAATCAAAGTTCGTAATAGACCGGGGAAAGGTTCCTTGCAAAAGGACGATAAAACGATAGTTACGTTCTTTGACGCGGCGTGGAAACGTTTTCGGTAGTTCGTCCGCGAGAAAACTAGACGGTTGCCTTGATTTTCAATGCACGAACGTACGAGATCGCGCGGCTAACGTTAGAAAGACCGTAGAAAAATATATGAATAGGAAATTTCTCGAAAGAGAGACGTTCCAGGATCTTTGGTTTCTTATACGTACTCTGTTTCGTTACTTGTAACAAAATATACTTTAATAATTTATTCGTCCGCTTCGTGCTTAAATATCTTGACGCTTGTTACAGCGATTTACAGTACCGACGTTTAAGCTTTAAAATAGCGTCTCATTCGGTATTCCGCGATCGTGACGTAATTCAAAAAATAGTCGCGAACGTAATACTTGCCGATAATGTGCGCGTACACGTTTCCTTCTGTATTCTCATTGCGTTCTATCTAACGCGATAAAAATGCTATTCAAGTTACCCAAGTGGTTTAGTTCATTTTCAATTACGTACGATACAACAACGATACACACGACGCGATACGCATTGTACGCAAAAATTGATACGAGGAGATTTTCAAAGATCGTGAACCAGACTTCTTCAACCGGAAGATGAAAATGATGTTTTCGATACTCTGACAAAGGACACCTCGGCTATCTGTACGTATAACTGGAACCGTCTTCATTTTTAATAATAATTATTTTATCTTAGAAACGAGCCTTTTCACTCGCTTTCGTCCATTCTTTCGCAAGATAGACACCAAAGTAACTATCGATACACGGTGACAATTTTGTCGGAATTTCTTCTCACTAACGTTATTACGTTTCGTATATCGTGTATTTCTTTTTTTTTTTTTCTTCGTCGTTGCTATTATTTATCATCGCATTTATTTTTAACGATATATAATTATTTTATTTACTTCTAGCAACGCTCGCTCATCTACTCCAATAACGCTTCAGACCTTTTCTTCGGTCGTAAATAAACGTCGTAACGCGTATTCGAAACTAACAAGCTTGTAATTATAGGCGTTACAAGCGCGCGATAACGCACGAATGAATTTAAAAGTTAACGCAGAAATGCAAAATTTCTAGCGAGGAACGATCGAATACGCGGAGCAGAAGTTACGAACAACACGAAGATAAATCACACGAGTCGTTTAATGTGCCTCCTTAGTTACAGTGCTTCATACGAATGGTGAATTATCATCTTTGGCACGGTATCAAGGCCATCCGTTCGTTCTTTCAAACTCGAAGCTTACGAAGCAAAAACAGGACGCGAGATTTCAAACTTTTCTCTCAAACGTCTCTACCTTTTATCCTATAACGCCATTTTCCTCCGGCACCATGAACGATTATGCATGGGATTTTGCGATATTAACAACGCTCCAGTCTTCGTTACGCGAGTTTATAACAGCGTTGACCTTGTGAAAACGAGCACAAAGAGATTTCCTTCGATCTTCATTCTCGTTCGCGTTTCCAAGTAGACTGCTACGGTGAGATTTCGTTTCGTCGAATCGTCCAAGCCGGTGTTCAAATGGCGTTTTGATCCAATTCGTAAATGCTTCGAATTCGCAATTTGCTTTCTTCCAGCTTCGTTAAATATCGCGACATTTTTTTCTATTTTCACTGGGATTGTTGCTTTACACGGTCCCATTTAACTAGCCGTTAAAACATTAGCGACAATTGCCTCGAATTTAAGTCAGAAATGTGCCTCTCTCGATGAAATTTCCCGCCAGTTACGATGCTCGATCGGAGAAAAATTCCGCTGGTTTGCTGATGGATATTCCGATCTTTTGGTAGCACGCGATATTCCACCGTTACATCTATCCGCGTTTATCTACGTTTGTTTTCGTCCAAAAATTTGGCCAAAATATCAGCGATACTTATCAGCTATTACATTAAGCGATCGATGTATCTGCCGAACGTTGCCGAAGGTCGAACATTTTAAAGAATCTACACGTGTTCAGAGTTCTGCTTAACAAACAAACGTTTCGTATGCGCCAACCGAACATGCGCGTACTCTTATCTCGCTAGACCGGTAGATTTTTACGCGGTCGTTCGCGAACACGATCAAAGAGACGGAATCCGAATAAAGTTTTACACGCAGTTTCGCCTTCCATCGACGTCGTAGCTACGAGCTATTAGACCGACTATCCAACTACTCTTGAAACTGCCGCGTTACAACTACAAAATGACGAGTCGATCGTGCATAGTTCGTACCGTTTCCGCGTGTTACGTACGCGTCTGCACGTTCGAAAATTCCCACGGACGTAGGAAAAGCCGCGGCCCGTCTATTTCGCGCGAAACGAGAAACAACGGCCACGAAACGACGAAAAACGAAGGAGAGCGAGAGAACGGATAAGCCGGCAAGCGAGAGATGGACAAACGCGCGAGGAAAAGCAAAGAGCGAAAGGCGAGAAAGCACGGAGCGAAGATAGAGGACCAAGGACAGACTCGGCGAGGAAAGAGAAGAAAATGAGAAAATAGCGCGGCAACGATTAGATACGCGGCGAAAGAGAGGAACGACGCGCGTGTGTTCCGAGTAAGAGAGAGAAAGAGAGAAAGGGTGAAACACAGAGCGAGAGGGAAGATGAGGCGCGATTCATCGCGAGCAAGTGGAGGAGAGGCGAAGGAAGAGAGGGAGAAAACGAGGGAAGGGAAAAGCACGCGCGCGCCTCTCGTACTTGTGTCGAATAAAGAGAAGAGCGAAGAAGGGAAGAGAGAGAGAGAGAGAGAGAGAGAGAGGAGGAGAACGAGAAGAAAGAGAGAAAAGAGGCAGTGAAGGTCGACCGCTCGTCAAACGTCTCTCTCGGCAATTCTTACTCAAAATTTTATCTATCCCACGCGCCTTTCTCGCGGCGCGCCCCTTTCAAACCCGCCTTTGCCATTTTCCACGTGACGGCGCACACGACGGCCTACAATGAACAAAAATTGGAATAATCGTTATTCGATTTCGATCTTGTTCGTCGAATGACATCGTCAGTCTGCGAGTACGTATAATAACGACGACGATGATAATAATAATACGAATTTAAAGAAGAATCGGGCGAAAAATCGACGGGCGATTATTGGGAAAAATCGTTGGCACGTCGAGATACGATCACTTGATAATTGGCTCGCGCGCTCGTTCGTTCTACATTTCTGTTTGTTCGATCCCGGTTAAACGGTGTTCGTTACACCCTGAGCATGGAGAATTTCAGCAAAGACGCGTGTAATTTCAATTTCCAAGTTGAGCGTTTCTCTTTCTTTGTCTCTAAAGGACGATTTAAGGGAACAACGCTGGTTCCAAGGGTTTTCTGATTTTCATCGTTTCCGGCGCGACGAAGCTATCGTATTGCATCGCTGTGTAATTTTTTATAAGCTGCTACACCGCGTGATCTTTGTGTTTTTTTTTTTTAGCGAAGACCATAAAGTAACCGCTAAGTTGCTGGGAGAGTGGATTTCTCGCACCACGTTCGTTGTAAAAGAAAATTTGTTCAGTTACGCGAAAGCTTCGTTCCTTACTAAACGCCGGCACAGTATTCGACGAAACGAAAGGGAGTACGAATGATTTGTACGGGACGCTGGCGGAAAAAATGGAAGGATTGTTTCCAGCATCGGCACTGTTTGCTCGAACGTCACCGTATGTGGTTCGACGAAGAAACAAATAACGAAGATATTTCAACCGAGCCGGCAAGCGAGGAAAATACCACCAAAAATTTGATAAACAGACCTTTGCTCGCCTCGGATCTCCTCGCATCAAGTTCCAGAAAAATTGCACGCTACACGCATTCTTTGATCTCTGTTGCGAATCCTCGTTCAAATGCCGTACTGTGTAACGTGGACTGCGAACGTGGCCAGCAAATTTTCATTTTCGTCCCGAACGCTCCTTCGAACATCGCGCTGTGCAGCGGCTCGATTCTGACACGCAAACGCGAATCCGACGGGCGATTTCCATTCGATAGAGAATAATAGCAACTTGCGAACATTGTCGAGCAACGTGTCCCTTTAGCCTTCTATCTTTGATATCTTTTCTTTTCTTTTTTTTTTTTGTATTTTTGATACTGCAACTATTACACGCCGACGCTTTAAAATACAAAGTTCGCGGTAATCGAATTAAAACGGAAGACGAAAATATACGTAGAGGTATGGAATGTGAGAAGACGAGCTTTTGTATACGTGTTTTAACAAACAATCGTTCGCATCAAAATGTTTGCACGTTTTGATCAAAATGTTTTTTACGTTCGAGTAACGTTTTAACAAACAATCGTTCGAATCAAAATTCTACGCATAAAGCTTATATATGAAAAATTACGAATCGGTCGGTTTGACTGCTGGTTCTAGCACCTATTGACATTTTAATTTTCTTTACTCCTGCAGTGATCCGCCTATGGCCTTTCTTATAGGCGTTGTTGGCTTAAAGTGTCTTTCGTTACTATCCCTTTCCGTAAAACTGACTTTTCGACATTTTTTTTCTTTTCTTTTTGTGCATTATCGTACACCGTATACGTAGATTTCAGTCTCACGGTACTCGAAGATGACGTCCGATTTCATATGGTGGCGCAGTACCTACTTCTCGTTAAACGATTAAAATGGAGCTAGCACGTTCAAACGATGAGTCAAGTATGAGTACAACGCGCAATTCGAATCGTCACGTTTGAATCGTATTGCACATGTTTTGAATTGTACGTATATTTCAATGGATCGCCTTTAACTTACAGCAAGCGTATCTTTATACAGATTCGACGCTTTTGCGCCTTTTCTCGTAATTCGGCGATAGATGGGAAGCGGTACAGAATAGAAGGTACAGATAGGTACAGAAACGTTTGTTACAGTTACGTGTAACGCTTTGGCAAAAAAGCGAAGCCAGTTTGAGCCCATTTTACCGATCGATCGGTAATTGCACATACCCAATTTCCCGAAACTTGATCTACCTTTACGAAATTTACTCCGAGGACGAACTCGTCTTACCTGAAACAAAAAGAAAAGATTCACGATATCACGACAAATATCAATTTGCATATATATATATATATATACAGACATAAATCGTACGACTAAACAAGGCACACGAATAAAACTTCGAGATAAATTCCAAATTGAACCGAATGTTTCGCAATTGTTACAAAAGCCCTGTTCGAATCGTTACTTACGATATTAAATTACGGTAGCTGATTGTAGTTGCAGACGAGGTCGAGTAAAACACCTACAGATATAATAAAATCATCGAAAGTATTAACATCGCTGAAAGATAAAAAAAAAATACATTTTCCATTATGGTATTTTCTAATACGATCGAACTGAACGCCATAGCTGCCAATGTAAACATTTAGGCGTTCTAAACGTAAAATCAAAAAAGGCTATTTCCCGGAAGAGGGAAGGTTATTCTACCGCATGATAACAGCGCAATTGCTATTCGTATCCAACGCGATGTTGGAAATTGATCGGGAAGTAGGTACTTAACTGTTACTTTAGCCGGCATATTCTTCGTATATTATATTCTTGGATTTCCATTTATCTCGGTAAACAAGACATATAGTAGAGCCTTTATTATCCCAACTGTATAATCAGGGCACACGCTGTTCAGACGGTCGATTTATTTTTATTCTTCGCACGAGAGAATGATAATTTATTTTTTTATTACTATCAGTTTCTTTTTTTTCTTTTTTTGGAAATTTTAGTAGGTAATTTTATTAGTAATAACTTTTTTCAATTTCTATCCTTCTTCCCGAATCTATCTCACAGTAAATCATCCGCAAATGTTTGGTGTGCCAGTAAACGAGGTTCTATTAGGTTGTCCGAAAAGTTTCTTTCGTTTCGTAAAGAAATAATCCATGCGCCATATTCTCTGTTTCATATTATTTTCATCGAATCGTGTACGATCGTAATGATAGAAACAGAAGAAAATGGATCGTAGACGATTCGATAAAATAATACAAAACGAAAAAATTCATAGACACGGGCTACTCGAATAATTTTTCCACCGAGCGAAATTCTCTAGTTAGCAAAATAAACTTGATATCCTAGCGAGACGATATATTTTCTTGCTGTGTATAGAGCGTTTCGTTTCAGCATGTACACGCTTTTTCACGATTCGATATAAACACGTACGTCGAGCAACGGTACAAGTTGAAACATTTGAGTGTAAATGATAATCTCGCGAAGGAAATATTCTGATTACAATATTCTGCAAGCATTAACAAACAAAAGCAGCGGAAACAACAACGATGTCAATGGATAACAAACGACAGCGACAAAAACGCTAAATAACGTTTTATTTACGGAAATTATTTTAGTCGATTAATCTCGTGCCTATAAATTACCAAATATCGATATAGATCTCAGATTCTCGATCTGAAAATCGTAATTATCTTACACACACCTAGCATATAAAGTCTGTTACTAAGGAAGATTTACCATTTAGTTATATAATATGATATAATTAAATTCTATATACATGTCTTTTTATTAATAGATACAAGAAACAGATATTACAATTATGTATTCTTCGAAACGTTTCTCGCGTTTGTTCCATTATTTCTCCGCGAATATTCCGCCGTTTGATCCAACAGCCGCGACAAAGAAACGTCGCAGATATCTCCGATTGTTCGAACGACGATGAATTCACTCGGCGCGTAATTGCGACGCGAAATCTTCTGTCTGTCCGCGCAACGATCCGGCGATTAATTTTAACGTAAGATTCTTATTAAAACGCGTTGCCGCGACGTGGAACGTTCCGCGTCGAAACTGGATGGTGCGCGCAACACGGCCGTTGCCACGAAATTACCGTTGCCACAAAAACTCTGCCACGACATCAAGCGAAACGAGACAACGACGAAACGAAAAGGTAACGCTCCTTTCACGGCACATCCCAATAACAACGAACGAATAACAATTTCCAATCCAATAAAGACCACTCCTCTTTCGTCGACGCGTGGCTATTCCAATTCGAATTCCTACAACTGCCGGGAGTTTCCAGCGTGTCGACGGGTACATCGGTGGGGTATTTCCGAAGGAAAAGGCTACGCTTTGATCCCGTAGGTTCGTAGGGCAGGTACGCGTTCGAAGGGAAACAAAAGAGGCCGTCCCGGCAACCATAGAATCGGCCGACTCTCTTCTCCACCTTCTGGGCGGTACTCGTGGAAACGTTGGTGGCGCGGAAACTTAGAAGGAAAACGGCGATCTATTTCGAGGATTTTCGTACAGGCTAGTTGGCAGCATTCGCGGTGCCCCTGTGCGTCGAGACGGGTCCGTTAAGTAATGCCTAGGTTTCGTGGAAGTGCTCGATCAGCGTGACGCTCGAGAACACCGACGATTATTTATTTTCGCGATCGCGATTATCCGCCGAGCGTCCGTAACGCGACGATCGGCGCTGATTCTCTGTTTCTCAGTTTCGTAATCGTCGATTTAAGATGATGCATGGATCTTTTTTTCTAGCCGATACAGACGAAGCTTTTGCTGTCAGTCGCGAGACACGGTGCTTTTTACTCGCGGCCGTTCGATTCAACAAGAGCAAACGAATAGCGCAACGTTCGATCTTGCGCCGGTCAACCGCGTTTTAAAGGCACGCTTCGAGAAAGAATACACGCGCGCTGTCATTTCGTTCTACGCGTTAAATACGTATCGTGACATCGATCATCGGCAACCGTGATCTTTCCTTCTTTTTTCTTTTTTTTTTTCTCGAAAAGTATTTGTACATTTGCGTAATCGTTCGTTGCGGTTTCTATACGCCGTGAAACAAATCACTTCGAACGAACGTTGATAAATTGTCTCGGGCTTCTTCGCATCCGTGCCATCTCACACGTCTTTTCATTCGTCGTGGCTATTCCTAGCGTTTCTATCGTTTCCCTTAAAATTTGCCGTACGTTTCGTTGCAAGATCCAGTAATAACGATTGAAATGGTAAATATCATCCGCCGACGACAGAATCTCTCCAAAGACCGACCACTATTTTTTTTTTTTTTTTTACTAAAAGGAGAAAATAAACGCATTTTGCGTATTCCGAGAGATAAAAAAGCACGCTGCGTAGGATAACATTGCCGCTTTCACCGTCGCGATTCACCCAAACCCCCGACATTCCATATTCTACGAAATCGGCCATCGACGTCACGCGCTCCGCAACGGAACTGGAATGTGAAACGGTAGGTGACCAATACGGTCGCGTCCGGCGATAAAACACAAATTGGCACTGTTAATCCCGCGACTGGGACTACTGTAAACCGGCGCGCCGTGTACGCGAAAGCCGCGTAAAGCGTTTCGGCTATGAACTTTTAAAGGGATAAAACCAGACGACGCTTTTCCCGAAACTCGCATGCAAAAGTTTGTCGTTTGGCACAAAAACGGCACGAACCGCAGGATACGCGCCAGTTTCGTGGGCGCGTATCCCACGAAAAGGGTATGGCGCGCGCCTTTGAAGGATTAAAAGCGTCGCGAGGGTGATAAAATACAGGCCGGTATATACGTTATTGCAAAAAGGAAGCGGCAATTTATTCGTATCAATTCGGATAACGAACCGTGCCGTATCGTATGTCGCTGTAACGCGCCGACGTTATGATAACGCGTCGCTTCGAGACGCGACGCTGAAAGAATCGCTAGGATCGTTTTAACGCCGCTTAACCGAGTTTATTGGGGAAAATACGCTGGCCGTAAATCGAGCGCCGCGCTACGAAATTTAGCATCGGCCATACGACGACGAAATTTACTACGGTATCGGATAGCCGTGTTTTACGGTGTTTCTTAACTCGTCAAATGACTTTTCGCCTAAGTTTCTCGATATTCGGGATTGGAATTACGGAACCGTTTCGAGATTTCTCCGACGAGAACAAACGAGTTAGAAACATGACAGACGACGGATGCAGATTTATGTAACGATTGTTAGGAAGAAACGTTCGATCATCGAGCAGTTGCTGGTGCTATAGTTTTTAACGTACTGCGTATCGCCGACGAACGCGTAGAACGTGTTTCAAAGAGATACGGACGAATATCGATACCGATAGCTCGATATCGCTAGAAGACGAACACTACGTTTTTCTTAGTGGCTCAAGCTCTCTAACGTTTCGAGTGTAAAACGATGCGAAAGCAGAATCTGTTCGAAGAACTTTACGCAATTTTCCACGAGACACGACTGTGATCGATCTATCGCGAACATCGATCGTGACTTGTAAAGGTTACATTCATCGAAACTGTTACAGTTCTTACAGCGTGCATAATTTTCTTCTCGCCTATATATATACAGATACAGATATCTATATATATATATATATATATATATATATATATATATATATATATATATATATATATATATATATATATATATATATATATATATATATATATATATATATANCATATATATATATATATACATATATATATATATATATATATATATATATATATATATATATATATATATATATATATCTGTGTATATATATATATATATATATATATATATATCTGTGTATATATATATATATATATATATATATATATACACACACACAGACGAGAAGAAAATAATGTACGTTGTAAGAACTGTGTCTACAGATATATGTAATATATATGTGTAATATATGTATCTACAGATACAGATATCTATATATATATATATATACAGACGAGAAGAAAATAATGCACGTTGTGTAATGCACGTATATATATACATGTATAAAAGCAGATATATATCTGCCTTTATCGGTTTTTACGCGAGTAATTCATAAAAATTCCAAGGCTCCAGTTAATTTTACCGAGCAATACGAGACAAATCAAAATCCGCAATGTCTTCTCGATGAACGATCTCTAACCGAAAAAAGAAGTCGAATACACATAACAAGACGTTGTTTCCAATCTCGACACTCTGAATATTCTCCATTTTACCTTTATCTATTTGCGAAACCGGGTCTCATTTAAATAAACCTTCTATGTTCGTCCCGTCCAATTTCATCCATAGATATCTAATTATAGTAGCTATATTCTCTGCATTCTCTACAATCTGGAAATAGCTTAAAATTTCTTATCGGTAGAATGGCGAGGAACGCAAGGGAAAGATACGACGCGTTCGCGTTTTTTCGTTGTTCGCGCGCGAGCGATTCGAAAGTCCGATACCTTGTCGATCGATTACGTACTGGCAAAATTCGTGCAGTCTTCTTAAAAGATATTTACATCGAAAATATCGACTATCGTTAGACTGTGCGTTTTTACGCGTGAAAATTTATACGCTGGACGAATGCAGAGAATGCGTATAACGCGCAGAGATGTATAAAACACTGAAAGCATAGTGATAGTTATAATATTTAGCGGATGAAACAAATTTTTCTTTAGATTTCGCTTCTTCGATCATGTTTCTAAGAATATGAATTTTTCATTTTCTTTTTTCTTTTTTCATCTAGCGCTAAACAACTTTCGCGTCTGTAGATTAGCTCTATTTTTAATCGTATTAAAACATTCGCTTTTATACTTTTTCAAAGTAACATCAAAGTAAAAAAAATCGACAAAATTGTACATATCGTTTTTTTTTTTTTTTCTACGATCTTCGTGTACGCGCTTTTAAAACGTTTCATACGGGAAAAGTTGATATAAAAAGAAATTGGATATTGTTGGTCTAACTCGTGTATCGCATTGCGCGAAAGTCATCCCAGGAAACATTTCAAAGTAACGTTTCGAAGTTTTCCAAACGAAAACCGCAGCGGCGATTCCATCAATGCGCTTCCAACTGAAAGATTCAAAATGAATGCGCTTGGATCGAGCAGCATCCGTATTTCCGAGCGGAATAAAAATAAAATTGACAAATAAAATCTGTTCCATTCCATTTCTTTCCAATATTGCGTACTCGCGCGTATTCTAACATTTTTATTTCCGTTTTATTCACAACTAAAAGTTGATGCGACGTTTCGTTCGTAACGCTGTAACGTTCGTAAATAAAGGATGTTCGTTACAAAAGGGCCTTCGTAATCTCCGATCTCTGTATCCTGATGGTTTGAGAAAATCTTTCCGGATAAAATTTGAACGTGAAATTACGCATCGAAACGACTCTTCCGCTGCGGCTGCAAATTTAAGAAAACGTTTAACACGATGGAACGACAAATCTGAAGATTTTAAGCGCGTTTCTGTTGACCTTCTTCTCTTAATATCGCTCTGTGTTTAAACAGAAGGATTTTAATGCGACGCGTGTAATTGAAAACGAAAACAACGTGCAAGGTCTAAAGATGGGAGTGTTTTCAAAATGGCTATAGTAAGCGGGCGAATTTTTAATGAAAAGCAAAGATACAAGCACCAAGGCAAGCAATATTTTAATACCTTCAATGTCTCGATATCGTGGCGCGTGGTGCGTTGAGAATTTTAAAGAGGATGGAAAACGTTTAACGGCGTCTATTAAGGCAAATAGAAAGACGATATTGATAGTACGAGATCTGATTGACATCGTATCAAAGCTGCTTCCCTTTAAAAAAAAATAATAATAGTAAATTTCACTTAAAATGTCAGCCAAACGAGGATATTTATTTAATTATATAAATAATAAAATTACGTGTCGAAGGCTCGGCTGATATAATCTAGAGAATTCAATGTACATAACCGTGTATAATCGTAACTAGAATTTCATCGTCTGATTTCTCTACTTCAGCGAGCTAAAAGGAAACATCATCGTCATACTTGTCAACCGTATCCTTTTCTCTTCTGACAAGTGATAGACGTGATTTCAAGAAATCGATAAGTATTACTTTAAGGGAGATCTATTTAGACGCTATTATACGTTCATACGTGAATGCAAACCTGTTTTAAAAAGAACGAATCGACCTGTTCAGCTTATCTTCGAAGCGTTCGAATAACGAATCGATCTGTCTCCTTCCCGCTTTCGTATTTTCTTCCATCTTTATTCACGATGATTTACACGATTTCGTATTCTACCTATCGTTGGAACGTTTCGGTCTCTGTAATTCAAAATCTCGTTTCTAATATCAATTCTAATATCATTTCTGTAACAACTCGATTTATCGATCGATACGATCGATTTTATCAATCCTCCGGTCAAACCTCGTACCGCAGAACCGAAAGGGAATTATAAAGCTAATTATAAAACTTCTCTCGATTAACAGTATTTCATTTTCATCGAGAAGACTGTGAATCTGTCATTTCGTTAAATCGGGACCGATTCGTAGGACGCAGGTTGCCACGATATTTAGTAGAAGAAACGATCTTTTCAAAGCTTTCTCGCGCGATACATATAACCTAGTATACATATTTGTAATCGATATACTGGTATCCCCTTATTGCTGATTTATCGCCATTACTATACGACAGAGGACAGATGCTTTCCAAATTCACTCAAGTTTCTCTGCCTCTTGAAACACACGAGTAACTTTCAATTACACGTTTCCGTTTCTCGAGTCATTAATTATAATTACGACTGCTTTTGCAGCACCTTCGCGCTTTCCTCTATTTCTTTCCACGTCTATATCGCGCCCATCGTTACCGACAAATAATTTTCTCCAACTTTCCACGATATCTTTTCCTTCCTTTCAACCTTCCATCGGTCCTACGTTTCCTCCTTGGTATTATCTATCACATCAACATATGTATTATATGAACGCGTAGAATATTAGCTTCGTACCAAAGCGACAAGCGATACGAAGTCACAGAAACGAGCAAACGTTGATGGAACGTTTGCGCGATCTTCTCTGCAGCTTACCACTAGCTTCGCTCGTTAAAAACGTACAGAATAAAACTACCTTCCTAGTCGTGGTAAATGTCATCGATCGCAACGCACGCCTCGCAACCATCCAGGCCGTTGCAATTGCGAAAGAAGCAAGGAACGCCTTGGAAGAAGGCGAGGAGGAATCTTGCTCCTCGGTTCTTCCTGATCATCGCGCGACGCTTTTATCGCGTCGTCGCGTCGGTCGAACAGGAAACAACCGCAGCTGCGGCGTCTCCTTGTAAAAGGCCTGGAGGAGGCCGGTTCGTGTGTCGTGTCGACGAAACGGAAAAGCGCCTTTAGGGTCGGCTCGAAAGGAGCATCCAGCCACGCGCATTACCACCCTATCTGGCGCGCTTGCCACGGGGTGGTTAGCCCTTATCAGATCGCGCGTTAAGCACAGGTGCGAGAAACGTCCGTGGCCATGTAGCGCGATGTGTACGTGGGTTCCGCACGATGCGAGCCCAGGTAGAGAACCCGTCGGCAATTATTGCGCCTTCGAGTGACCAGCGACCGAGGGACGCCGCCATACGGAACACCATGGTATTTTCCATGGATCGATGCAAGTAGCCTTCTGGGCCGGCCACGAGATTAACTCTCCTACACGGACACTTTACGAAAAAATTGTTGTCCCTCGCGGTCGATCCGCACGCGACAGCTTTCGGCAAACGATCGAGTACTTTGAATGTGGTACGACCGCAAGAAGTATGCGTCGTAGCAAGGAAGTGTTTGCGTTCACGCGGAAAGAAGCGTTTAGTATGTTTTGCGTTGAGAAGCGTAGCAGGTACTTGCGGTGGGTTTTGGTGGTAATTTTTTCCATCGAATACGAATACACGCGAGGATACACACGTGACAAAGGGGGGATTTCAATTGTAACGAATTTTGAGTTCCAAGTTCCATCGTATGCGCGCTCCTGTGCGCGCTCTTTATCGCTAATCGTATCGCGTTTATTCGAATAGAAATTTTCCTATATATTAGGTTGTCCCGAAAGTTTCTTTCCTTTTCTAAGGAAATAACAGATGCACAACCTCTTTTCCTTTTATATTATTTTATTCGATCGTGTACGACGATCCATTTTCTTCTATTTCTGTCATTACGATCGTACACGATTCGATAAGAATAATACAAAACGGAGAATGTGGCGCGTCGATTATTTCCTCGCAAGACGAAAGAAACTTTCGGGACAACCTAATAATATCTATGAGAAAATACCAGCTCGCGATTTGTTGTATATTATACGTTTAAATCTGATTATCAAGCTCGCTGCGTGGCTCGTAATACGAGCAACAGGCACCTCGATACGATACTTTACTGTCTTACCGTGTACGCGCAGAAAAATCTCGATCAAGGGGTGAATCTTCAACCGTAGCTTTAGCGTTACGAGGAGGATCGAAACAAAGCGTAATTGAAAAGTCTCACGGATAAAGGGATCTTTAAATATTTTGAAACGTTACGCGCGCAACAAGTTCGCTCGTTTCGTTCCCAATTACTTTCGAACTACGTATCAAACTGGAACACGTATCGATGCATCGTTGGAAAAGTCTTGCCGAGCCAATTAAAACGCCCATATATCCGTGCTACTTGTCTCGTGATTCTAACTCTAATTCTCGCGATACACGATTCTAAACGATTAATTCTTCCTGCCAAAGTCTAATACCACGAAATAATACAACGCTCGCTCGATTCAAACCGAATAAGAATCGTACGCCCAACGACCCGATGTCAAACATCGAACATCATCGATACGGTTTATCGTTCGTTATATCGTTGCGATCGCGACATTTTACGTAAACGTTCGTCGTTAAGACACAACGTGGTCGAATTCCCGTAATATTGCACGTTTCTAAATATCCATCGGTCGGATATGCACGTAAAGGATTGCCGCTTTCAACGTTAAATAATAATTGAAAATGACCGTTCGACCGTCGCTCGATACGCGCGAACTTTCGAAAGGAAATAGAGCCACTCGCCATTCTATATGCATCGTTAAAAGTGGACGAATAATTGAACGACAGCGTAACAAATCGTCTTGGTCCTTAATTTAGCCGAACCACCATCGGGCATAACGCATTCAACGGGGGACGTTCTGGCTAAACGCCTGGCTAATATCGAGACGGTCGAATGCCATTCGTTAACGATCGATAACGGTAACGCGAAATTTACAGATCAATTTTCAGCTGTCATCGTTCGAAGAACGAATTTCGTTCGTGATATTTGAAATTAGAGTACGGGGCACGTTGTCGTCTTTTACGCTGGCATCGAATACGCTTTGCATCGCGTATTAGGCGCGTTATATAGATAGAAAAGGCGATAGAACAGCTAGGAAAGTAAATATTCGCCAATCTCTTGACGCGCGTAAATTTTCCTCAAAATTAAATAGCTTTTTAGCCTCTGACACGCTATACGTTTCTACGCGAAGTAAAGAGCAACAATTTTCGAGCGACGAATGGAAATTCTCAAGGAGCCTACGACTAGGCATTATTCGGTAGGAATTTTACGAATCGCAATAGGATGTACAAAAATCGTTCGTTGTCACTTTTTTGACAAAGGAAGATCTGCTATCTAACGTAATATAAACACACGATAACTTGCAATTCCGTGTAATTTTTAGCAATCTTCTAATAATCACGCATTCGATAACGTTGTGATAATTCATCCCGAGCGATTCTCTCCGAGTAATCCACTCTTGGAGATGATTTCTTTGTTCAGAAAATTATCTACTATTAAAATACCCTTCGATTCCTGTCGATAATAAATTATATCGTATTTACACGTACAAGAATCAAAGGCGTTCAACTGAAACCTAACTGATATCGATCCGTCTTTGTTCCTTTCTAATTTTGAAATCATAAAAGTTTCGAATTATTTAACTGGGAACGTGGTAGCGAATTAACGTTGTTACGGCTAAATAAAAGAACGTGTTAAAAGTCTCTGGTCGAGAGACGAACCGGTTAACGGGTTACAAACTTGAAACGTGTTATACGCGTTCTTAGATTTATTCAACCATTCTTTTACGCCAAACCACGTCCAACACTCTACGTATTTGACATAAAAGACACGAGATATACGATTCGAGCCACCGCACGAACGACACTGCGACATATCTCATCCGCAGATGTAAAGATTCTAAAAGATCGATAACGATAATACCGGATGTTCATACGCTTTTCGAAGAAATTATACGCAGCTCTTTAATGAACGCGTTTTAATTCCTGCGCATCCGCAGACAAGACCAGACACCTTGGAGCTCGATGTTGTTCGTGTGGCGCTTTGCGCGAGATACCTCGCGTGGCTTTTCATTAGAACGCCAGATATCTCATCCAAAGTGTGACAAGAGCGACGTCGAGTTACGACGAGATATCTCGCTCGTGTTATTCCTACATCGGTCGTTACACAGCTTCTACGTTAATTTGTTAACATTTTATGCAGCTTCCACGAGAATTCTAGTTCGGTAATTGAAAGCTTGTATTTCGCTAAAAGAAAAAAGGAAAGAACAGTTTGCATTATATTTCGCGGGAGAGCGGGATGAAGAATCGATTCGCAGATTTATGCAGCGTTTTCCGGGATACTTTTGTTCGTCGTTGACGAACAAAATTAAAACGTGCAAGAGAAAGAACGGAGAAAATAGGATGGAATCGGGCAATTTACGAACGAATTTGCGAGAGAGTACAAAGAATCGTCAACCATCGGGAGGATAATGTTCAAGGCATACGCGAAGCATAAATTAAGATAAAACGTTGATCACGGATAAGTGAAATGTTAAAGTAGCACCGTGCTATTTTACAGGGAATTTATTCGTGGCGTACGTAAAACAGAGGAAACAGTTTTAAATAATACCCAGTGGCCTTCTTACATCTGCAATTACCGCGTAATCTCCGAGAATATCTGGCAGGGAGAAATTACTACTTGTAAGATTCGTTAGACAATTTTTTTAGCGTTATACTTATCTATTTGTGGAATAAGTGAAATTAAAGCGATATTGAAATTCGATGATAATTTTCCTCCAGTTACGTACGAAAGCCTTACACGATGTAAACGCGATATAATTTTTTTAGTCTCCCCGATCGCCGTACTTCTTACCTTAACACCGTCTCCGTGTGTTTAATTTTAATGGCTCTATTTCAAGTTAACTAAATTGTTGTTCCGCTTTTACGTCCCTGCGTTTCGTATTTACGTTGGAACGACGCGAGAGGTAAAACGTATTATCGCAGCTCGATGCATACTTATACCTCGTACGCTTGAACTTTATGCTCCTTAAAAAAAAGCTCGTACACGCCTGAGAGTTCAAGTGCCGATGATTCACGTTTATAACCCAAACACGTCGTATAGAAACATAATCGTAATATTTTTAAGCTCCTGCATATTACATTTAATTACCAACTGTCTCTTTAATCTGCGACGCGTGATACGACGGTGCTTTCGAAAAGCGATGAAACGAATACAAAAGCGGCACTGTTTTGTTCCCAACCTCGTCATGTACGTCTTCCTTTCGTCGTTCAGTTACAAGCAGGGCTAAACAAACCTGAAATTCTCTCGTCTCCCGGAGAATTATCTTTTGCAGTTGCGCCGTACCCATTTTGCAACGGTGGGATATACTTCGATTTAACGGTTAACAGTGGAAATCCATATTATCGCTCTATCATCCTGTACATCGTACATCGTGGCAAAGTAGAATTCTGTTCTACTGTCCGACTGAACGAACTACAGCTCGTCGAATCTACTTGCTCGCGCGCGAATTTCTATCGTGCGAACGACGAGTCATAGGTGGCAGAGACGATGAATGATTTTTTATTACGCGATCTTCAATTAATAAATCGTTCGTGTCTGCGTCGGTTCGTGTAAACAGTTTGTTTAACCTATCGTACTTACGACACTGTTCTTTCAAAAAGCAACCGCGCCAGTATAAAATTGCAAAATTCCCGGTAAACAGTCTCGAAGATACCTCGCTTTTCTCGGAATAAAGCAAGGTAATCGCAGTATGCCGTATCGTTTCGTCGTCCGCGTTAGCAAACCTCTATTATTCGTTCGTAAAACATACATTTCCCCCACTCCTGAAACACGTCCTTTTCCTCGATCTCCCCATCCTCGTTCTAAAAAAAAAAAATTAAACAATTCCGTCTGGACCTGCCGTCTTCTGCGGGCTGAACGATTCCGAGGAAACCTCACCAACTTTGGCAAACTTGGCCACGCGCGTACGATCTATCTCCACGATCGATCGAAAAGTGGCGCAACTGCGACGCCAAAGCCTCTGCAAATAACGCAACGCCAGAAAAAACAAAGGAGTATTCAAAACAAAGCGCGATAAGAAGATACTACGAGGAAACCGGAGGGGGGGAAAGGATCGGAGGGATGAAAAGAGGATGAGGGAGGGGGGGCAATAATAACGGGCAGAATAGATCGGATAAAGCGACGCACAGGTAGGAAAGAAAAAAGATGGCGCCAACGAGATACACGCGTTTCGCACGCCACGTTACCGATGAGTCGATTCAAGATAAGGCGCAACTAGGTTACTCCACGGCGTTGCGCCATTCCGGCTTAATTGATCGACCAGTAGGAAGGTGTACACGTCGCGGGAATACACGTCGCCGTAACTTGCTCGATTATAAAAACGCGCGATTAATCGAATCGCGGTAGCCGGCCGCCCGGCTTCCTGCTCGACGATGTACGACATAGTTCCGGCAAACTGAACCGACGACGTTGAAAAGGAAAAGGCAGAGATCTTTGGTCGTTGACAATAAGAAACAGCGATACGCGTTATGAATTTCTGCGGTGGGAGACACGAGCGCCTTTTTTCCACGAGCGATACATAATCAAGTATTTTAATTAAACGTAAGTATAACGTAACGATGGCGAGAAACACAATGGCTGTATGATAGTTTTAGATGCTTTCGATAAACTGGCAAGGACGCGTTACGCGCTGGCTCGGTTATCGGTTAATAAAAGACGGTTAAATAAAATTAGAAATTCGTGTTGAGATGGGATTGCTAAAAGCTCGCTGGGTTGTCGCTTTCGTCCCGAACGCTGTAGTGCGATATTTTAATTAATAATTAATTAAGGCGAGCGTGAGCAGGTATGAGAAACGATCGTCGCGATTGCTTTATCGTACGAAAGTCGTTTTACGATTAGAAAGGAGCGCCTCTGTCTAACGCGTAGTTCCAGATGAAAAGAATCTCTCGCGTCTGTTGAAAGATTCGCACGGTCGAAGATGCGTTTACGCGTGTCTTTTAACAATAGCTGATCGATTGACCGAATCTTTATAGAAGCCAAAAATATAAATATTTATTAAGACGAAAAGTATTTTAATATCTTTGATTATTACGATATTACGACGAACGGTATTTTCAAAATCATATACTAGAATAAGTCATGTTGTTTAGGAATATCACAATTTTCTTAGTAAAATCGTCTCTCTTTATAAACTTACATCAAGAAAAATTCAATAGAAATTATCGCACGAATCGTAGCACGCGTTTCGAGTTATTCGTAGAAAGATACACGTATTAATGGGAAAAGAATACGTATGTAGAACATTGTTACGACTTCTTATATCAACGCCTGCAGACAGATAAAGATTTTTGCGTTTTCACTACAAAAGGTTAGTCGTCGTTTACGTTGTAAAACGTTATCCAGCAACTTTTACGGATTTCATGCTAAAATTTAAATGCACAGGCTAAGACTCTTTTTACCTACGATGTAAAAACTCGCCAGCTCGCTTTCGGCTTTGTGAAAGCTGTTTGAGAAGATAAAGCTCCGTGTTCACCGTGCTATTAACACATGAAAAGCAATAAAACCGTCCTTGGACCGGCTCAGGAATTTCTATCGTACATCAGCTTCTAACTTGTCTTCGTTTCGCGACAGCCAGTCTTCGTCGTCCTCAAAATACGAATTCCAGTACCGTGGACGACGAGCAGAAAATTGAATTAACAAACCCTCGTTTTCCCCTCGAGCTACAAATCATTAATTCTTCCTGCCAGAATCGTTCGACGATACTTATTAATCCGTTGACCGGGAAAGAACATGAAATCCGACCGTTCGTTCGGAGAGAACAACCCAGTATTTGTGTCAAAGATACGACCCAACAATCGAAAATATATATGCAATTCAAATGCAACAGAACCACGATTAGCAGAACTAAGAAGCTCTCGTCTTTGCTCGACATCTACGCGTTAACGTTAATATCTCGATCGACGCTAAGATCGATATTTCCAAGATGATTTTCTCCCATACGAGGACAAATTTACTCGATCGCTGGAAAGATTTGCCGCGTGCTCGTGCTTGCTTCGGACCATCAAGCTTATCGTTGTATTCGCGCGCGCGCCAAGTCTAAAACCTACGGATCCACGCGTTCGTTAATTTTCGATTGCCTTTGAGGAAGAGAACATTTCTGAATCTCGGCAATCAATATCGCAAAATCACGATAGGAACGATAGTAACGTTCGTAGGAAATATATTGATCGTTGTGTAGGAATTAGCAGCCGTGTAAGAACTCCCTAACGGACTTGATAAAACGGAAACACACGCGCTTTGCTAATTGGTGCAAAATGAAAACCGTGAAAAATGGGACGAATTAAGTCGACACCAGATACCGTGCGATTTCCGCAGTAAGAACGATATCCAATGCTAATTAGGAATAATAGCGATTGGCGATTATTCGTAGCACGCAATCCAAAACTGTTAATCGAACTCGTTCTTATCCTACTTTACGGTTATCGAAACTTTTCAACTGTGAGCTGTTGCGCGATGGTCTTTCGGTTTTCTCCAGTCGTTAACATATAAGGAGAACGGACGCGCGAATTAACAGCAATTAATCGAGTCACAGCGATTGCGACACGCGCATTCACGTTTACGCGAGATCGTCGACTCCAATGCTATATAAAGAAGTAAAAAAAGAAAGACAGCGGAGCACTTGGTAGCAGATAGTTCGACGGAGAACCAGAGTCTCGTTGAATATTAGTCGAAAAACGAATACCTTCCGAGTTATACAGAATTTCGTGCTACGTAAAAACGCCAGATTATTTTAGTATTTTTGCTTCTCTCGCGATTACAGAAAATTTGTCACGTGTTCCGCCATCAGCTTCGCGTACGATCGGTATCTTCGTTATCAGAGAATTACGCGCTTCCTCGGAAGTTCCTCGTATTTCAAACGTTTCACAAACATTTCGTACTTCTTGACGTAGTTGAGCAATTAGAACGACAAATGACGCAAGTGTCCAAATTACACTCGCACGCATAGTTTACGTATATCGTCTATCGCTGAAACTTTCAAAATCCATCGCTCTTTCAGATTCGGAGCAAGAATAGACGGTAAAACGAAAAAAAGTAAGAAAGGGGAAATTTCCGAAATTAAATAATCGGGATTTTTTTTACCGTACAGTAAATGCCGGTAATTATCAATCTTCGATTATAATATCGCAACGAATAAATTACAATAGAGCTAATTAAATATACCGACGTGCACCTGGAACGTTCAAACGCGGAGGGAATGTTTCAATTACGGGGAACGGGAGGTAATTACGCGTATTCGAACGCATCGGCGATTCCGATGCGATCGTTCAAACGCTTTTGCCAAGCAAAAGCAACGTTGACGTAGAGGATAATCTGAAAAATAAGATATACAAATTTAGGGATGTTTGACGCTCGTTAATTAAGATAAGCGAAAGACGTCTTATTAATACACGTGTGCGAATAACGCAGACAGGTACTTTACCACGTTAGTTGTATTATTAGTGTTATTCAAACTACTTGAAAAGTCGATGAACGTTTCTTCGTCGAATATAATAATTTGTCGTCGTTGATTAATCCGAGTAAAATTACGCGACGATAGTAGCAGCCTGGATTTGTTGAAATATTTTTTTTTTTTTTGTTATAAAATCAGAATGTGAGAACGAAGGATCGTACACATAACGTAAAAATGTCTATTTTGTCTGTTGATTGTAACGCGAACGTGTCTATTTTCTCTCGATAACATAAACGTGCTCTTACTTTTTATCCGAATCGATCGATCAACTTGCGTCGTTGAAATCGAGTTCTCCCGACTATCGACGTGAGTTTCCTATTCGTTTAATGCTTCCAAATGTTCACCGGCAAAGCTGGTATCTTTAGCAAAACGTTTCAGATAACCATGAATAATACGATCGTTAGCGCAAAAGCTGCACTAATGTTGAACGATCGAGTTTAACGAAGGAAAATTAATCCACAGCTGTTCTATTTGTGGATCGTGAGAACGATACCGAAGGATTTTTAATTCCATTTCACACAATGGATAATTAGGATGTACCTATCGACGTTCAATTTCACAGAAATCGCGTCCAACGAAATTTTGCCGACAAATCTTTTCTCCGCCTACGTATAAACCGTTTAGAAATATCGATCAACTCCACGAGTTTCTTTGTTTTCTAACTCTTGTTGAAATTTATCGTTGCTCGTGTTACCTGCTTGTAATAAATCAACTCGCGGAAATAAATCGTGTCGTCTGCTTCCCGAGAACGTTAATTATACGCGTGGCTAATGAAACTGAAGAAATTCAAGAAAAACGGGAGTCGATCGTTTCGCTGTTTCTGACAGACTCGCGTAACGGATAATCCAAAAAAGCGTCGAATATCTTGGGAAAAATCGAGTCCGTATTTATACTCGCTTGTCTAAAGCTATTCTCTGAAAGAAATTCTCAGATAGGCTGTGGTAGGATTACTTTGAGTCGGAGGAACGCTCGAGTCGAGCAACTTCCCACGTAATTCGTCAAATTCGTTCACGAACGATCGGTAAACCGGTTACGTTCGAAGGCAGACTATTTAACTCGTTATTAGCGGCGTGACAAACAGCGAAATATATCGTGTACTTGCGCTGACAATTCAAGGGCCATAGTTTTCCACGAGGATGTGTAACTTATAGTCGTTAAGAGGAAAGAAGTTTCTCCGATGTTGATATTCTCAGTTGTAATTACTACAACTCAATAGCGTGTACGTGTCACTTAATTTCTAAAAGTTGGTTTCTTTACTGGTTCTTGTATCGTTATATCTTAATTCTTACGTCTTACATCATATTTTATTAGTTCTTACGCAATGCCCTCCCGCTGATTCAAGCAAGCCTGCCACGAAGTCGTTCGAATCCCGTTTTCGCTTTTAATATTTCTTTTACTGTATCTAAAGTACGTGCGGCAAAGCAAAGTAAAGCAAAGTAAAATAAACCAAAGTAAAGTATTTACTCCACTGTATACACGATATTTACTCATCCCTTCGCTGTTACATTAAGAACTACCGTTGTCTCGCGACACACAAGTTTGGCCATTCCGCGCGAAGTTCAAGTTTGACTTTTAAGACGTCGAAGCGCAGATGACTCGAATAACCCTACCTATTATATATTACGGGTCTGCAGCATTTTAAAGAACGAAGTGAAATGCTTCTACTCCTCTCTCTCTCTCTCTCTCTTTCTCTCCTGCTTCTTTTTCCACAATACCTGGTATTCATTTTAATTTCAATTTCGCGAGAGCATCGTGGCCGGTTCTTTTCACGCGGCCCGATTCATTTCGAGAGAAAAGTTACGATAAGCGTATTACGAACCGGTTCGAAAAGAGCGTGCCGGCGAAAATGCGGTTTAACGAATCGCGTGGGTATCCGCGCATTGAACCAACGATAGGAATACCTGTAATATCCGCAAATTATTCGGCACGATACCGCGCCGCGCGCGTTATTGAGATATGCACGCTATTCACCGATACAGATGCTCGTAACTTTGAATATTCGTTCTGCCGATAAGCAGATTATGGATGTCAGTGGTAGGCATCGTTGATATACATGGACCGCGGAATAATCGCTATACCACTCGTTGTTATATCGACGTCGGTTCTGAAGCATTGTTCGCCACTGTTAATAAATAAGTAGCGGCCGATTGATCGTTGCCCAGTACCCCGGGATCGTTACGATAGCGTGAACGATGACAAGAGATGCTGGTAAATTCGAAAGGGTTGAAAGCACGAAAAGTTAATCTCGAATCGAGATATCGAAGAGAAGTACGAGAGTTATTGTTGTGCGAAGACTCTCGGGGCAAAACCGAGTAATCGTTTTTAAACAGATCAGCATTTTAAACGGGATAGAATCTTCCATCTTTTTCTGTCGTTACATAAAGCTATTTAACATATTCGCGTATTTGATATTGAGCTTAGACCGTAACGTACATTTGGCCGATTTTCGCCGCTTTTTCCATAATTTGCCAACTTCGCTTTCAAGCTGCGTTTCGAGCGCCGCGTTTCAGCAATTGCTCTGAAAAAATGTATCCCGATCGACGAATCCTAGCGCCTGTTTTCCCTTTGCGAAATTTTAACGCGTTAAAGAATAGAGAACATTAGTCAAGAAACGACGATACGTTTTGCAATTATCGTCGACGGTTCTTGACAAAATACCAGAGCGTAAGAAATTCTCGATCGGTCAATTTCCAGTTACGGTTCAGGCGCGAGATTCATTTTCGGCTCTCGATCCCCAACGGGGAAAGCGCGAATCGATGAAAAATCAAAGCATCGATAGAAATAAAAACGGACAAAGGTAACACAATTAGCGCGATCGATGATCAAACCAGCCAGTGTTTCTTCTAGGAAGGTTACGAAAGAAACAACGCAATCGATTCCTAGAAATCGAGCATCGCGAGAACAAACGATCCCATTGAAATTCATGATTATACACCGCCGCAAAGCTGTACACGACACGTAAAAAAAAAGAAAGAAAAAAACACCGCTCGCGTAACTCGTACATCTGCCGTAGAAGCTAATGGTAAACGCGCATGAAATATTTACCGGCCACGTTCCGGATACCGCAACAATACGCGCGTGTCGCGAGAAAATCAATTTGCTTCTGACCATCGAACTAGGTCGTCCGATTACTACCCTCTTCTTTTTTCTTTTTTTTTTTTTTTTACTCTCGTTTTCCATCTTCCCATGGCTCGCAAAAATTACGACCAATTTTTATAGCGGCGTAACCCTCTTATCACGTCCGTGTCCGTGCCATCCAATCGTCCCTACCATACGTACTACAACGTACTTTTTATTCGAATCGGCGTTCGAGTTAGATTTTGCGACCCGGCATCTTTCACTCGGATTTATTTATATATATATATTATATATATATATATATATATATATATATATATATATATATATATATAAAGCAAAGAGTAGGGAAATTAATACGCGTAGCCTGTTATTTAGCGTGTACAACTATCTTCAACAAAGGTTTCCTCCATCCTTGTTACGTCTGTCCGTTCCCTTGCAAGCGACGGTATTCTCTTATCTCTCTGTTTAATTCGCGGGTCTCGTCGTTGATTTCATGGATCGTAGAATCCTTCGATCAGACGTTAATTCGATAATTCGCTCGAACCTGATCAGATAATTCATATTTTATTTACCTGTTTACGCAACTCGTTTCTTGAGCCAGCGCGCTCGTACAATTTCTCCGCGTCCTCGCCGACGCGAGCTTTTACGAACGCGATAAAACGGATAAAGTTGTACGCTGCTTTTCGTCGAACTTGTAAGATTATTGCGTTTAAAGACGCGGACAAATATGGTCGAGGAGGCGATGTTTCGGCAACTTCTCCGGACAGAAACCAGTAACGAGCGAAACGGTTCTAACCGGAGGCGATGCAGGTAGAGAAAGAGAGAGAGAGAGAGAGAGAGAGAGAGTAGCAAAAGATCTCGTCGATTAGGCTCCTTTCTACCTTCGTTAGTAGTCTACAAACGTTCGTTAGCGTCGCTTCGAAAGGACTCGGTCCTTTGCCTGTCCCCGAACGGCTAGTATTTATCGGGACGAACAAAAAATTTGTCCCTGAAAAGGGATCGATGACGCCTCGTACGAGACTAGTTAGCTTCGTTAATTGATGAACCGTATGAAGCTGGTATTTTATTCTGGACGTGACTCGCGTTGGACTTTGATGGCGCGCTATAAAATTATAAAGGGGTACAAGCGACACGGGATCTCTTTTCGCGCTCATGCTCCTCGATTCTCTCTATCTTCTCTTGCACTTCCCTTTTACGCTTCGCTCCGTCGATATATCTCACAGTCGCCAAAACGACTGTGGCAACGAAAGATGCTACTACGAAGGTTTATAGCTCGATTGTAAATGTACACTTTTATCGATTCGTTGAATTTATTTCATTTATCAGTTTCGCCTGTACTCGCCTGTTTTCGCTCGATCGGTCGATACTTACGATCGGGAGGCGTCGATCGTCGAAAAATTGATAATTTGCTCGATCGATCGACGAGACCGGTCGCCCATAGGATTGAGAATGTTATACGTATATACATATCGTTAATTACGAATCGTTGGTTAAAATCGATTATTGCCTTTATGTAGGAATTTAATTAAGAATTCGTTTGATGTTTGCGAATATGTATCGCTCTAATTAAAATGTAAATATCAACGATCGCAGGCGATCAAGATCCGAGGCCCCGAATCAAATATTAACTTGACAATAAGGAGAACTTTAATGGTAAATCGTTATTTCGTCCTATTGACGACCGACTAACTATTCACCTGTGATCGTTGATCCAAGCGGCGATTAAATACTCGTGCTAATCGGTAATTATATCATAACCGACAATCGACTGTACGTCGATTAAATACGTTAATCGTTAATTGCGATTGATAATAAAGTATTCTAATTGTAATTGATAATCGTTCGGTAAATATCGATCCGCGCGCGACTGCTACTTCCACGGTACGCTTTTACTCCTCCACGGACGTGGCAATTTTTTTACAATTTCCCAGGTTCTCGTCAGGAAAAACGAGGAATCTTACAAGGATCGAAATTGAACGAAATCGAAATTACAAAGATCTAGAGGATAATGCGACGAGTCTGCCGTTGAAGGGGTTTTCGTTAAAATTAAGTCCAGCCTTTAGAACTCTATTTGTACGAAATTCGACCGACCACACGAAGAACGGCACTGCCACGAGAAAGAAGAACCTTGCTTGTTTAATCGTTCGTTTTTATTGCAAAAAAGAAGCGAGACGTAGCAACGAGTTTCGGCAAGAATAAAGTCATCGTTTCTTTTAATTCTCGAAAAGAAAAACAATTAAAATATCTGGCGTCGTACGCGGCACTGTCCGTCTGTCTCTGTCCGTGTTCTGTGTCTCTCACTCTGTGTGGGTGTGTGTGTGTGTTTTGGAAACATCAATACGGTGTGAGTTTCACTCGACGATAGTTAAATCAGCGCGACATCGACGATTTTATCCGTCGACGCGTATCGCGTAACAGCCGCTACTATGTATGTTATCAAAACGAGGCATCGTACGTCCAATTCCAGTGTTCAGGGCACGCCGATGATAGAAGCGTGCACACGATTCCGTATACTCTTATGAAAATGATCACATCGGACGGTCGTCGAACCGCGACAATTGCTTGGCGACGTTCGCATCGTCGCTGATCGTTGCGCATCCTTGTGCTATCCAACTGTAATTTGTCTCGCGACTTTACGATAAACCTGCAGTTATTAAACATATGTTAAGATGTTAACCGTACTTTGCCGTTTTATTCGTAACACGTAGATTTAGTCCGGTGTATTTGTCTTGCGTGTTTTTATCGTTTTCGAACGAATCACCGGACAACTGGGATATACAAATTGCTAAAGTAAATGCTCTGTGAATGATCGCGCCGGTGATCTAATGTATATTTACAGAGAAGAATACATTCTTGTTGCTACTTTCTCTGATGCGCATAAATCGCCAATAGCATAGAGTGTTACGAAGCCATTTAACTAACGAACAGCTACGCTTAGCGTGAAATACCGTGTGAAAGTTGCGCTATAGTCGATGGAAAAAATAGTAAATAAAATAATAGTAGTCGAGATAAGACGCACGTATCGGAGTAATTGTTACTTTACGCAAATTCGCTGTACGAATTATTTAAAAAGTAATTCCGTGATTAAAAAAAAAAAGATAGTTTATCACACCGACACGGGATACTTGAATTTCTTCAAACTTCGTAAAATTGGTAGATTTAAGCGGAGGAAGAAATACGAAGCAGATTCTGGGAATTTCTTTTCATAATCACAGCGTCAGAAAAGAGAATATCGGTGATATATAGCGATTGAAAAAGAATTGCGAATGAAACGTTGCCGTTGACACGCGTTCGGCATTTAACGGGCTAAATTTAAACGACGAGTGGCGAATATCGCAGCCATAAATGTATAGCAGCTTCGGATAATCCGAAATTTCATGCAAATTTCACGGGCGTTAACATTTTTTTAACGAGATAAATAAATCCTGCGGTAAAATAAGTTCCCCACTATGCGCAAGTGTTCTAATTAATCGACAAAGACGTTTATGTTTAAATTAACCAAAATGCGCAAATGATTGTTCGTAAAGAAAAATATGAAAATTAATACAGTTTTATTTATACGCGTACGCTTCTCAACTGAAATATCACCGGCGAATTGGTCGAATTGTTGCAAATTCATAAAGCAACTTCGAAATGTAATTCTACTCGATGAGACCAACTTTACGATTCGATCTATAACTAAGCGAAACTCGTATACACATTTTAATTGGCTAAAACGAGCCTCGGGCGAGGAAGGTTAATATTTTGGAATGGTTGTTTGGTGAAATAATAAAATGCGAGTATCGCTGGATACGTAGTCGTCGTTTGTTTTCAACTCGTACAAGCAGTTTCTAACGTCGACCGAACAAAATGAAACTATAAACGGAGTTGATAAAAAGAAAAAGGAATTTCTCTTCGACCGATGTCTTTTGCTACTTTTAGAACGTAACGACATAGAAAACCAACGCAACGCCTCGTATCTTACCGCTTCTTCGAACAAACGCTATCCAACGCAACTCTGTAAACACACTGTAAAAACTTACGAAAATTTCTCCGAAAAGATTCTTAAAAACGTCTTTCTTTCGGCTACTCTCTCGACCATTCTCGAGCGTAGCTGCTTCGTAAATGTCCGGATTGCACTTGCCGCGTTTAATCCTCCGACTTTATTCGTTCGCGAATAGCGTTTGTCCTCGATCGAATATTATAAAACTTTACAACTATTTGCGCGTCGCGCGAAGGAAGCTCGAGCAGGATACTTTATTACGCGTAAATCTAATTTAACTCGAATCGTAACTTTTTCGACGTAGTTACCAGCAATTGACGCTTTTTCAAAGGCTTAAAACATCCGCTTCCTTTAACGCGACTTCTCGCTGATTGGATTCCATCAACTTTGAACTACATTTAATTCTTAATGAAATTGCTTCCATATTCCTACGATGCACCATATGTTTTTACAATTGCACGATAACCGAAATGGAATAACCTTTTTCACAGAGTTTTCGAATGTTAAGAATCGTGAAGGACGTGTAAATTAAAAACTCTCAAGTACGAGTCTCGAGTATCGTTAGATCGCGCAAACTCGGAAATATCGCGCGATAGCTATTGTAACGCGTTACGTATACTACATCGTGTTTTAATGTTTTTACTACAGCGAAAAGTAGAGACGCGTGTTGCAGAAAATAATTTTCGCAAAATACACAATAAACGAACGAATGAATCGTATCTTATCGAACGCGTCTAAACAAAAAATTCACATTTCTAATCACAAAGATTCGTGTCTCGGTTAAAAGTAGAAACTATGACGAGGAAGGAAACTGAAACTGATATATGACGAAACGATCCTCTTTACGTGTCCTTATCGCACGAAATATATTTTGCTAAAACGCTAACGAATATTCGATGTATCCGTGATACGATATTCTTCGATCTGAGATGCTCGTAAAGCGCGTCAACGATACAATTCGGTCGACGTTTCTCAAACGGTGTTCGACGCTTTACAAAAATCCTCGCGGAAAATAGTCGCAACGATACAGATCCACCTGTCTCGTGCGAGTTACATTTACATTTTTAGCCGCGACCACACGCCAAAAAGCTCGAAAGCAGGAAACGAAGGTGGAGCAACGGTAGCTGCGTTTTCATTTCACGGCAATCTCATTGAAAAGGAGCGACAGTTACTCTATTAAATGGGTGAATTCAAAGAGGGACACGCCGAGATAAAGGAATTAAAAGGCAGCAGAACGGTCAGCGGAACCGGAACACTCGCTTCCGGGAATAGAACGTTACCTTGCCAGAGATTCGACCCTTCCTGTGACTAACCCTGCTGCCACTTAACGCTTAGCGCTTGCGATCGAACAAAAAAAAAAAAAAAAAAAGAAAAACACACGCACACAATTTGACTTTACACGGACGATTCCAGCGTTTTTTACAGTACAAGTTTTATAGTATCGTAGAGGAAGAAGTTCTTACGGTGCGAGTGAAAAAAGTTCAAATAGAAATTGATCATATATATATATATATATATTGTAAATATAATTTCAGAAAATCTAAATCTAATTTAAGAAAATCTGATGTCTCGGCGAATAGAATAGATCGGACGAAGCTCGGACGGTGGTCTTCGTTGCAATTAGATTTTAATCGTCGTTAGAAACGTTAATAAATCGCGACTGTAAACACCTATCAACGTTTCACGTTCCCAATATACGTTTTTCGACTGGCTGAACCGCTCGACCGGTCCCCTAGACGGAAGAAGATCCTGCGATCGCTGAAATTTCGAAAGATATTTTTCACGCAACGAGCCGATGTGTTCAACTAATTTATTCGTGGCCGGTAGCAGCGTTATCTTACGTCAGCCAACCATAGAAAATTAAAATACAATCAAACCGAGCAGACCGCGGCGATAAGCGAAACGATAGTTGAGAGAAATTATGCGGTAGGTATACGAGCAAATTGCTCAGCGCAATTAGAACCCCCTGTAAAAAACAATTGATAAAAGAGGAGACGTGCAACGTTGGCGAGTTCCTTTGTCGCGTTTGCACGGGTCACGTTCCCGAAGAACGGAGGACGGCGGCGCGTCTGTTGCGTCGTTGCACACGAGTTACGAGGAAGGAAAGCAAACGCAGGAAGCGCTTACAAGTTGCACCGTCTATAACGTTTCTCTGACACTTCGCTAATCCAATAACGCTCACACTTGGGAAACTTTGTCTCCCTTATAATCCGACCCTCGCCATGGAGACACGCGAGATCAATTTCGGTCCAAGTACTCACTCCGCTTGCTTAAGCGGCGTTCGCCTCTCGTCCAAGCGAAATTGAATTCGACGCTTTTCAATTTTTCCGCCAAGCGGTAAATTTTTCAGCTTGATCGTTGCGCCAGCTGCGATTCGCGTGTATCGGCGAGTCTTGCGCGCAACGTTTTCTCGTGAAATTAGGTCGATACATTTGTAAAATTACGTCCTTGTAAAACGGCGACGATAACGATGCAAAAAGTAGTAGGATGGAAATTACGTTACGACGCTTCCTTAACGCGCGATCCACTTTTTCCAAATACCTCACTTTCGTCGCGTAAACTTGCAAGATAGAAGCCGAAGATCTTATATACTCGACTTCCTGGCAAAAATACCAAAACAGTTGCCTCCGTTCTCGATAACAGATTTTAGATCGGTTCCTAACAACAGTCGTCCTCGGTATTTGGCAAAGTTAACGATTTAAAATCGTTCGCGATCTCGTCGTTAATACATATATATATATATATATAATACNATATATATATATATATATATATATATATATATATATATAATCGTCGTTAATATATATAATAAGAAAGAAAGTTAATTCGGCGTTACGCCGAACGAAAGGAACAGAGACGTTCCATCGTATCCCGATAAATTATGCCGAGATGAAACTCTGCGACAGAGACCTCGCGTCCCGAAAATTTATCGACCTCTTAAGCTCGTGTTCAAACACCGCTGGCAATCCGGATTTCGCAAACTACCCCGAAAACCCAGCACCCGTTTGAAATCCATTTCGTTCTCGTCAAACGTTCACCGCTGCCACTACGAGCGTTCTCTCTGGCCCTAAAGGACGCCAGAAACGAACGTATGCATGCACGCGCGTATGTACGTACATCGTGTACGTATAAAACGATAAGTATCGCCGTCGCGCTTTCGCGAATCGGAGTCGGCCGTTCTCCGAAGAAAGAGACAAACTATACGAGCGACTTGTACGAGTCTCTCGCGTAACACGATAGAAAGAAAGAAAGAGACAACGGCGGGAAATGAAAACACGGCGGGGGAGGAGGAGCAAAAAGCGTAAGAGGAATGGCGAGGCAAGGGAGCGGGATAGCAGATAGCGCAGGCACGCAACAAAAGCAGATACCACGACGCGATATCTCGCGTGCTCGTGGTGTACGAGCACACGTGTGCACGCGCTTCGTTCCCCTGTGTAGCGGAACGCGGGCAACGTTCCGCGGTGGGGATAAGAAAAAAAGGCGGGAAAAAAAGGAGTCAAAGGGAGGTAAAAAAAAAAAAGAAGGAAAAAAAACAGAAACGATAGAATCCGCTTGCGAGTGCTTACTCCTGCTTAGGAGGGAAGAAGAACGAAAGAACCGTGCAACGTCGTGGTAGCAATAAAAAAAAGGAAGAAAAAAAGAACGAGGAGGGAGACCAGAAAGAGAAAGAGAACGAGAGATCGGACGAGATACGGATGGACGGAGAAAGAGAGAAGGAGAAAAGAGACAGGGAGTGGGATAAGGATCGTGCGTTCACGCACGTACCGCGAGCGCTCGTTTCGTACACGAGTAGCGTGTTGTATATATGGTGGGAGGCGCTTGAATCCGAGCCCTCCTACACCGAAGAAAGCCGCGGTGAACGAGGAATCCCGGTCTTCACGCGTGTGCACATACGCGTCATACGATACGCACGCACGCACGCACGCACCCACCCACGCAGTCACAAGCCCACACCACGTTGTCGCGCATACACTGACCTCGCTCTCTGCCGCGCTCGCTCTCCTCGTATCTCGCACCCTTCTGCAAGCTTTATCTTACTCGGTCACGTATACACCACTTCCCTTCTCTTTCTTCAACGGGTTCCCTAACAACCGCGCTCTTTCACTTTCTTCCATATCCTACGCACGCTCTATCTTCCTTATCCTCTCGCGCATATTTTCCTCTTTCACCCCCTGACACCCTGCATCCCTCTCTCTCTCTCTCTCGCTCTCTCCTCCTCTCCGCAACTACGCTCCACGCTCTCCCGCATTCTTCCTTTCTTCGGCCGGTCACTTATCCGCTCGCGCGCAACTTCTTTCTCTCGTTTACTCTTTCGTTAACTCGATCGTTTCCTGTCCTCCTTGTACTCGTGCACTCGTTCACCAGCTAGCTCTACTCGCGTTCGCCCCCTTCTGCCTCTGCTCGCATTCTTCCAGTCTTTGGGTCGACCGACTCGTTTGCTCCGCGGCCTCTCCACCCTGGTGTTCCTTCTTCTTCTTTCTTTTTTTTTTTTATTTTCCCCCGCCTCACCCGGTTCCTTCCACCCGATCCGTCTACCGGCTCGTCTCGCTTCGATCGCGCGTCTCTCCGCCTTCCTCGCTTCACGATCCTCCTAACGGATACCCGGGATAACCTTCGCCGGAGCGACGACGGAGGCCGGCTGTCAGTGGGACACACGCGTCGCGTTCTTATCCTATCAGCCACGCTAGACTATACTTATCCTGAGGACCACGCGATGCGAGCGAATGGCTAGCGTGCGCGAGTGCATACGGACTACAGGCTGTTTCAGAGAAGCTGCCGCCGCCGAACGGAGAGTACGTACTCGCCAAACGAAGGAGCAACAATTTCTCGGTAGAAACCACGAGTATCGCGGACCTTTTCATCGACGAAGCGCAATCTACGTATCGAATCGTTGGAAAAATTTGTGGCACGTTTGCCAGTCGAAGCCTTAGTATCTCGTAACTGCTCAAAATTCTGATTCAGAAGAAATTAGAGAGAGAGAGAGAGAGGAGAATTATCAAGATAACATCGATGCTTACGCGTCGATGAAAAGCAGGTAACGCGTGTCCGAATCTTGACTGAGATGTACAGTTTCATTCAGGGTATACAACGCTGTCATTTATTCTAGTTTTTATAAAAGTCCTTTAACATATGACGCTATCGATTATTCTGGCTTTCGCGAACACTCTAGTTTTTATCAAATTCGTTTAGTCATGAGAAATTGAATGCTCCAAGGATCTGACGGTGCTGGAGGCGAGATCGTCGCGAGAAGAAAAGTAAAACGTTTCCCGAGAAAGAACCGTCGAAGGAATCGACGCGCGTTTACGCGTACTCGACAGAACGTTCGATTTTCCTTGAATTTCGCTGCGAAGATTCGAAAGAATCTAATACGTGGCGGATATCCGATATTTGTATTACGTAAGAAAATAACAACTCGTAGAGAATTCTGCGCACGGCGACGCGGTCAACGGCTCCTCCTACGATAGTCGTTCCACGTTTCGCGAGTTGTCGCGTGTGTCGTGATTCCGATCGATTTTCCGCAAACCTATCGTCTTGCCAGTTAAAAGTACGAATCGAAGCCGATCTCCCGCAGTTTCCGCAATTACCTTTCGATATTCCAACGTCTCTTAATTATTCACGTATGCCGTTTTGAACGCGTTATCGATTAAATGCCTGCAGTTTGGAAAAATTTCCTCCTCGTGTAATAAAGATTCCTGCGCCGTTACAAGCTCGACAGTGATTCGTTAAAGTATCGTTCGACCGCTTTCACGTACCTTTCACGAATACACGTATTATACGCAACACTTGGAAATTTCCTTAACGCCGACTATTTTAACGATACGCGACTGCTACGACTATATTGGGACAGTTTTTGGGACAGATTCGAACATGTACAATACACGGAAAGGAGACGTTCGATGCAAGCGTGTATTCCGCAGAGATGGCGAAAGCGTTTGAACGATCGGCTGGTCGTACGTTACGCCGATAAATCTCGATATTCGCTGGGACCATCTTTAACGTTTACCGCGTGCTTAAAAAAACGGCTGTTCGTGCTGTGTACTTTTACAAAATATATGTTTACGATAAGTATCTTCTAAATATAGAAGCAACGCGTTCCCCGATTGGCTTCAAATTTTGCCGATATACGCGTGGCATCGCCGCGACGCGCTATAGCGCTGACGAGATACGTCCTAGCAAAATACAAAATACGAATATTCGAATACGTTCGTAAACCGTCGTAACTGGAAACGTCTTGCAACTTCGATATTCGGAGCCGCGCTTGTTAACACCGTTTTACTTGTTCCGGCGTTTCGTACTACGCGGCGCGGAAATTTGACAACAACTTTTTGAAACGCTCTGTAGGAGACTCGCGCGGGCAAGAACGCAATGCGAACGGTATCGCGGATGGAAGTGCAATCAAGGCGGTAATTGCTATGCCAATCTCGATCGATTTTCGACGCTCGTCTGTTGCGCTCGTCTGCAGCACGAGCGACCGGTATACTTCGCGTTCCTACCCTCTTAAAGCGGCGATTCCGCCGAGTGGGTTTAGCAGTTTCGCTCGGCCGATGATGATGGATGATGGCTGGCCGAATTCGACGTGCATACGAGTGGCTTTCGATGCGATAGAAACGCAATTAGCGGATGGCAGAGCGAGAGGAGGCACCGCGGAGAGAAATTGCGGCGAAAGATTCGCTGGAAGAGAGGAGCAGTTACGCGTGTGTTGTTGCGGGAGACGAGAGAGAATTTACTTAATGTTCGTCGATGATTAACGTTCCACGCGATGGATAGCGAAGTTACGAGTTTGATAGAAAACAGATACGGAACACGGTGGTGGTGTGTTTTGCAAGGAATAATGTTATACAACAGGTAGTTTTTATTGATAAAACTAGGATGCTGCAACAGGTGCTATATCGTATTATTAAATTATATATTATTATTACATATATATATATATATATATATATATATATATATATATATATATATATATATATATATATGCTCTTTTCACGAGTGTCAGAGGGTTTATGGACTTTATTAAGAGAAACTTGGAAGTAAGTTTATGCCTTTTGTACGGACTGTGGCAACATTCAGAGGATTTAAAATATAAATAATCGTACTTACATTTTGTAGGTAAGACATTTTGTAAGATACGACATTGTCAAATATTTAAAGCTCACAGTACGCAGTTTACGGATGCAAGATAATATCTTTTAAATAACCCTCTATTTAGTCGCTGGCAAAGTAGGGCTCTCTCGGTAGCGTGTTTCGTAACAATGGCGAATGTCTGCGCTTCTAATATTCGAATTTCTGCACGAATGTTTTCCTCGAGCTGTTCCAGCGTACGTGGTTTATTCACATACACTCGTTCCGTTTAGATAGCCCCATAGGAAGTAATCAGGGACCGGAGGATCGGGTTAACGTAGCGGCCAATAATGGACTTATTACTTTGGTAATAAAAGTCTACTATTTCTACGCGTTGTTCCTTAGCGTAACTCATCGTAATAAATCTTCCGTGTCTCAGCTCTGACGCACTATATGGGTTTGTAACACGAAGCTAAACAAACAAGGAATTTATTCCTTCCTCCAATCCCACTCTGAATTTTCCCTCTGGCTGTATTTATATCCTTTGGTTTAGTTTCGTCGTTCAAATTCCTCGTTGTTTTCATTATTAGCTTTTATCGCTTAATTTAGCACTATTTGGATCGGACGGTGACTTTACTTTGGAGAGCGCAGATCTGAAACCAGCTTCTCTTCAATTCGTACGCTACACGTGCTACAGCGAACAGACGCTGTAACAAGCGGAATTCTAGTAAAGATTATACAATATAGCATTCGATACTACGTTCTCCACGTTCATTCATCCACTTGAACGCTACGATTCTCGCTTACTAGAATAAGTTGAGATAAAAATAAAAATGCATATATAGGGCCAGACGCGATACATCTTGGAGTATCGTTTAAAAAATTATTTCAAATAGAGATTTTCGTAAATCGCTATCGCAGACGTTGCTGAAAGTTTTCCGGACGTGAGACGCGTTCTTCAAAAAGGAATATTTCTAGGAATAGTTTTACAAGCGTACGAATGACAACGCGTCGAACGACACGCTGGTACTCGGACGAAGCTAATTGCAATGCTTGCAAAACGTCGAGATACTTCTGCCAACAGACACGCACCTGAAAACCTCAACTTTTATAACTGCGTTTTAAATAGAGCTTACCGTGCTTCGCCGAGGACATTTTATGACAGACATAAGCGTCGTGTCTATACGAGATTTCAAAGTGGCTTCGCTCTTCTCGACAAACGAATCTTTCGTGCAGTCGCGTGGCCGTGAAAATCAATTTTTTTACTCGATTACGTGCGCGTGTAGCTACGACGAATTCGTTGGCCCAACGATCTTACCCTTTTAAGACCATTCGAAATCATTTGTACGCGATCGTTTAACGTTCGATGTCGATAAAAATGTTCTTTATCTTTTGTCCTGTGCCTCGAAATGACAGAGATACATGGACTACACACACACACACACGCGCAGATACACAGATCGTCTTATAGAGCACGATCTTACGTCCATCGCAAATATAGCGCGGGTTGGTGATTTTAATTTAAGAATCATTTTCGATGGAACCTGCAGAACTCCTTCCGATCCACTTTAGTCGGTTCAAATGTCCTAACTGAAATTAAATATTCGATTTTTCCCAAAACGACGTACTACTTTAGATCGTATCTTAAGCGCGTTGAAACCTTCGTACCATTTGATTCCGTAACAATCGCGTTGCCATCGCTTTTATTACAGACTGTTGTAATTCGATCTTTTTACGTAATTGAACTTCCTTGATCGATATTCCCAATTCAACGTTCACTCTGGCATTTTCGTACGATCGAAAATTAGACACCGACAGATTAACCGCTTAAGGACATACGTATGTGTGCACGTGGTTGCGAGTTAATTTCTATGCAACGCGTGTACAGTTTCCTATACCGACTACACGGTACATTAATTTAGTCGCTTCGAAAGTCTGTACCTACGTATTTGCACGATCGAACGCTGTTTTCTTTTTTATTTTCTTACCTCTGAAATAAACAATTACGGTATCGAGCTCTTAAAACGACGCCACGCGAAAGAATCAAAACGAACCGAGACGAGCTAAGCCGAATATTTTCCGAATATTTATAGCATCGACTTAATTCGATAGAAGCCGTATTAACGACAGAAAAGCGAGGGAATTTACTTTCCGCGTCCAACCTACGTATCTTCCATAGCAACGTTGTCAATTTGTCAGGTACTGGCAGTCTACCTTCGCTCTAAGCGCGCCAATTTTAAATGCTCTTGCGATTCGACGCGTTCGATCCTTAGCGGGTGAAAAATAAGGAAGACTCTGTTGAAAAACAAAGAAACAAAACTCCTCCGACGGAATCTTGTTTAAAGTCGTCGCTTGCAAACTCCTTCAAAAAACTCATCGGTCAGTGTTTCCTAGCGTACCGGAACGACGTACCTACTACGGCGCGGTACAACGGATATCGCGTCGTTCGCACAATAAAATACACGAATCCCCTAATGACGAAGTCACCTACGAGTCAGTGGCGCGAATGAAAGGAAGGAAAAAAAGATTAAATCAACGATCGTCATGGAATCTGGCCGCTTTGTCCGCGATAACGTGGGCGCGCGCGTCGCAAACGTGAATGTGAAATTCCGCGAGGGCTCGGATGAAAACTAACAACGAGAAACGCGTGTTCCCTCCGTACGGACGATGCACACCGAGAAAGGCCAGGCCGCCTCGAAAGAGGAAACCTTTTTTTTTCCGGGAGAAGACGAACAGACGACGCCCGCGGACGGAATAATTACTCGCGTGGTTATAATTTATCGATTTCGACGGGCTGGGAAATTGAAACGTGGCGAACCGCGTTACCCGTCGTGAGTAATTATCTGAGGACAAATTTGTAACGCGGCGAACACAGAACGAGACCTGCCAAGATAAAAAGCACTCCTGATACTCTTTTTCTTTCTCTCTTTCTCTCTCTCTCTCTCTCTCTTCCCCCAACTGCACCAGCGTTTTTGTACGGTTTTGTCAAATGAAATAAAAAGGTAAAAAGAAGGACGCGTGTTCGGTAATGATACAAGGATTAAAAGGCTCGTAACAGATACGACACGTTTATACGTGTTTGTCAGTTCGCAGAAAAACGATAGAACGCACTTGCACCTTTAATTTTTGCTCGATCGAACTTGATTTAGTTTTCGCGATATACCTGTCGCATCGTGTGCTTGTCATGGACCTGTCTATCGTAATTACTCATTTTCTCTCGTTCGTCTATTTAACGCCGCGTTAAATCGTTTGTACTCTCGTTTGTACTCGACATCGTGCTATTTTAGGTCCGAATATTATTTATTAACTAGGACGCATTATACCTACAAACAATGTCTATTTGTAAATCATGCTTGTACAAAGAATGGTTTTCAGGTATAACGTTTAATAATCGCTCTTAGTCTATTCTGCTTTCTTATTGCCAGTTTATATTTCCTTTATTATTTTAAGTCGTTCTATGAAGGATATTATATTTCTCGTATACCTTTTATCGTTCGGTCTTTGTGATCGTAGAGGGCAGCTTCTCTTTGTTCTTTGTCTCGGGCCACTGCAGACGGAGCAACAGTCTCGAAAGGTACGTTTCATAGACGGTTTAGTATTGCGATCGTCGTACAACAGCTGTTTCGTTTTTCGTAATTACGCGTCCATGGCAATATTTGGTACGATTATATAATTCTCGGTATCGAATCGTCGTCATCGTCGTCGTATATATAATTCGTCCGTATCTCGACCTGGTTCGGATACAGGCGGATCTAACGAACGGATATTTTCTCGAATTGCACCGAGCTCGATACGTTCGCTAGTTTTCCTTTAAGATGATTTTCGCGTCTAGAATTGGAATTCCCGGATTGCACAAGCCGCTCTTTTCTTTCCATCTGTAATTACATCGTAGAAGAGTATCTAATTAAGTCGTGAAGTTGTGAAACCGTGGCAAAAGTTGTTTTCGTAGAACTGGTTAATTCTCGATAATAAGTCGCGACACGGAACATTTTTTCCAATACCGATCCCATGTTATGAACGTCGGTTCTGATTACTAGACTGCTGATTATTATCGAGAAACTCGAAAAAAAAAAAGGTCGTTTTTGTTACGAGACCGACTGTTCGGACGAAAGAGTAGAATTTGAATAAACGCGAAGTATCACAGTTTCGCGACAGAGAGTCAGGAATTCCGTGTTATGGTCTGATCGATTAGAAACGACCAAGTTTCTGATAATAAAGTTGGCGAACGAAAGGTAGCTTGGCTAAGTAAGAGAAAAGAACTTTTGACCTGCGATTCGACCATCGACGGGAAAATACAGCCTTTCGGCTTGCTCGTTGAATTTCTTATTTCTCAAGCGAAAATTAAACGACAATCGCTGAAAGCAATTACGTTGCTGTATCGTATTCGTACTACGCGTTACCAAAAACATATAACACGCGTGTTAATAGAAAAACAGCGCTCGTCTAGGAATAAACTTCTTTTTGTTTCTAACGCTGTACGAACGTCCAATTGTAATTACCGTATGCACGATAGCAGCTATTGCGTACATAAGTATATATGTAAATATTATGTATATGTATATAAGTAATTACACGTATACCCGTGTACGTACGCACGAATACATATATACACACATATATATATATACATATATTGTTCCAAATTTAGAACATTATTAGGCGGAATCAAAGAAATTGTGTCGAACGTAACCAACGAAACAAGCTATTCATATTTACACGTTTCAAATAAAACAATTTTTTAAATAAAATTCGTGCACCGACGTATTCTATGCGCCTTAAACAAAGGAATCTAAATAACAAAACGAAGCGTTAAAGCCACTTCCTACGCTCCGATGGAACGTAGATTTTACTTGTAAATTAAAAAAATTTACTTGCAAAATACTTGATTATTTTTGGAAAAACCATACATTTGAAACTGTCCACGCGTATTACGTAATATACATACTACGCTGTGTACCTATATCGCTCACCTGCGTTTATCGATCTTTGATACGAAAGAACGTCGCGAATAATAATAATTTGCGAAGGGTTTGCAACGGCAGCCACGTGGTGATCACGATGTTCTTCAAGCGACTCCGCTTCGAGTTCTTCGATCGCCCACTTGTTATGCGCTGCCACGCACTCGCGTCTCTAAGCGTGCTTGTGTGGGAAATTCGATATGTATCGGTACAATGCGACGGTGAACACCGGCCAGACGACACTTTGTCGGAGTTGTCCTACCTGCCCTGCTACCGCAAAACCAAGAGAAACGCGATGCTTTTCTTTGCTTGTACGCTCTTGTCCAGAAGTCTCTTGGCCTGGATCTATCCCACTGTTTACGGATTAACCGAAGATTCTCGTAGAAATACGGATAACATAGACCAACTTCTCTCTATCTGCCGGCCGTGACACGTTGCTGAGTCAACGGAGGAAGGGCAGAAAAATTCTTTAAAAAGAACAGCTCCGATCTGTAGAGATCTGTAGGATAGACTATGTTCAATGGTTAACTTGACGCGTCGATCAATCGTATTTCGCGGTTTAGATTTTAGTACCAAGAAAGTCGTTAACGTTTCGATTAGAGATACGTATTCTCTAATGGAATCAAGAAGCGCGTATGGTAAGGAAAAAATTCTATCGTTCGACCAAATCAAGTTAGACGTTTCGTCGACATTTTTTCTGTAACTAATCTTCCATTATTTCCTTATTTCACGCAATTTTACTCTCCTGGCAAACTTTTGCCACACCGACAGACAAAATTGTCTCTCGCTATAAAGTTTATATCGTCGTAGAATAAAGATGTTACTTATCGCAGAGTTATAACTGCGTGTGACTGTACGTTACACGCAATTGCAAATTATAACGATTGAATCGTAATCGGTATTAACAACTACTATTAACAACCTACGTTAAATATTATGAATATTCGATGTTTGGGTGCCGCTACTTTATCGTCCAATGTATTTCTACGATCAACGATTAGGCTAAAGAGGAATTCGATCGTGGAAGGCTTAAAATCGACACCGGAGGAAGATTCCGGACTTCCGGAGGAAGATTAGCCACGCGATACGAAATAAGTCGCAACGTTAGTTTCATCGTTAAAGACGTCGCAACTTTACGCAGAATGCGTAGAAAAGTCGAGACAAAATTTCTACTACGCGTCAATGCGTTTAAGTACGTGAAAAAAAAGTTCCCGGAAGCTCGTGGTGTGCGAAAATTCTTTATCGAAGAGTCGTCGTATTCGTGTCGGAAGATCTCCAGGCAAGTTGCTCTTACCACTCGTTAGACAGAATCGCGGACAGACGCAAACGTATTTACCGCCGTAAATATTCCAGTGACGCTGGAACGACCATCTTTTTTAGTTCGACGAACGAAAAGCTGCATCCTCGCGAAGGAAAGAAATATCTCGAAGATTTAGAAAAATCTGCCGAGGCGATCGAACGACAATTTTTCCACGCTTACAACCGCTCGACGAAGAGTCGAATCGGCGACGCGAGTCGCTACGAATTTTCTTTAACCGCTTCGTATCTCGTTAACGCTCGGAGTAAGTTTGATGCCGACCTCCGCGGACACCCTGTACATACGAAGGAGAAAGAAGCACGGAAGCAAAGGCGATCAGCCACACGCGCAGATATCGTTGTTCCTTGATAAAAACATCCTTTATCTCGCTCGGGCGGCTACAATGCGGTCCATTGAGAAAGATCTAGCCTCGGATTCTTTGTTCGAAGCGTGCAAATAAAAGACTAATCACCGTTCGTCCGCTCGGACTGCGAGTAAATCGCAATTTTCCATTGATCCGGCGAGAATAAATACGCGGCGAGCGTCAACATTCGCCGCTGGTAAACGCTTTTAATTAGAGGTCACTGAAAAGCCAACGAGTGGTCGCGACCGGCCGGAACGAAAAAAATCAGCCGAAACAGCGAATCAATGGCATTGTTATTAACCAACCGAGTTATATCGACGCGTGTCAATCGACGCTCCGCTACTTGTTTCGCTAATTCAAGCTTTAATTAAACCGCGCTTTAACACCGCTGCCCCGTGTCGGACAGGCAAAAATCCCGAAGCGGTATCGTCAAACCACAATTCCCGCTCGTGTATTCCGACCATCGTTTTCGGCGATTGTGTCGCGCGTGCAGAAAAATTCGCGAGATGCCGCGATACGGTTTGCGCGTTCTAAGAGAGAACAACGCGTCTGAAAAATGAACGATTATTCGAGGAATTAAATGCAACGCGTACGGGAGCTGGTTGGCTTTCGAGATCGTCCTTCTGAGACTGTACGGTGACTCACGAAGGAGAAATCTCTTTACGAATAATATTATTACGATAATAATATATATATATATATATATATATATATATTATGATAAATGATATAGCAGCGCTTATTTCGTAATTCACGGGGAAGAAATTCTTTTGTACACGCGGTTACGTGTTGGAGAGTACTCGAAAAGGCGGAGTCAGACAAAAAGAGAACGTAACGATGCTAGACAACAAGCGGTTATAGATACGTGTAAGACGAGGAAAAGGAAACGATAAGATGGAATATACAAATGACAATTAACGATCGCCGACTGCGTTCGTAGGCTGATTCGCTGGAAAGAAGCAAAAGAAGTCGATGGTATTACGAAACTGGTCGGCAATTATACACATGTGGTTGAGACAAATACTTGTCTTAATTGGCATGACAAGACGGAGATTGAAAGGGAGTAGAATTTCTACGCAAACGAGACGATTTTGGTAGATAGGTAGGGTTCGAAAGAGATTCGACGATGTCGTGTAATTTCGCAGAGATCGCACGAATATCCGAATCTGAATATTCGGTAGGGCTACGTTTAACGCTTAAGCACGCGTTTAAGCTAACGACGATTCGCGCGTTACGTACGAATGTTCTCCTAAGTTCGCGATAAAAGTTGCTCGTGGCTCGAGTTCATTTCACGTTTCATCGATGTAATTACGAATGCCCGACGATTAAATCCTCGTAACGTCGTAACAGCGTTAACGAAATTTCGAAATACCTTACACGTACAACAGACAGAAGACGTCGGGCGTGTCGCGCCTCGTACGCCAAGGACGAAGTTGGAAAGTATCGAGAAGGATCCAAATTTTTGTCTCTGTCCAGTCGACGAATAGGAAGGAACCGGAGGAAGCTCGAGTGGCGGGAAAGGGCTGCCGATCGCGCGTGTGCGAGAGGAAGCGGAACGTACGTAGGAAGGGAAGCAGCTTCTTCTCGTTGCGCGCGTTCAGAATCCCAATCTGCCGGCGAGTATCTCTTCCTGAATTTAAAAACGATCGTTACTCGTCGCGTGCACGCCGAAAAACATCGAATAGGAACGAAGAACGCGTAGAGGACGAGCAGAGACGGGAGCCGAAACGTGAAGAGAGAAAACGACCGATCTCCTAGAGTCCAGCGTTCAACGTCGTGCGATACGTCAGACTTCCGTTTCGTGAGAAACACCATGATAAAGTTTGATTCGGCGAAATAAAGGCGGCCTCGCGACACGGGAAAAATATCGTCGTCCGTGTCGCCTTCGTTTCGCAGACGTGGCCCGCTGTTTACGTCCGTGCTCGTTTAGGCCGGCGTCGTTACCAAGATGTCTTAAATTAACGCGGGAATCGCGATGACGCTCCGCTGCTCGAGACGCCTGACAAACTCACGAGACATCGCATTAATCTCTGTTTAGACTTGTGCGCCGCTACGTTAGATACGTAGGTAACTGCCGAGATAGACAGAGAGGACAGAAAATTCATCCTCGACGAATGGTTGAGATAATTGCAAGTCGCGTTTGATCTTAAGCTGTCGTTAAAAAGCTTCGAAATCCTCTCTGATATTCGTGGCCGATAATCCACTGTTTATTTGCAGCGTTCTTTCCTTCCATCGTCTAGCTTATACGCGCGCAACAAAGTTTTCCTCTCCTTCTTCGCTAAATCTCGTAGACCCTCTCTTAAGCAGGCCCTTGCCTTCTCGTTAGATTATCAACTTTACGTAGCTAGTTTTCGATCAGCTAGTCTTTCATTGTGTAAGATAGGAAAAGTAGGAGAAATCCATGGCAATAAAAGATCGTATCTGAAATTTGAAAACTTTCGCCATAGAAAAAGGTTTAAAGTTATTCGCGTTATAAATTATACGACGATCAACTGCACGTTTGACACGAGGCTATGTAATTCCTTGGCGACTGACATTATAGAAAAAGAAAACACGAGGACAGGTAATTAACACCTAGTATCGCGTTAAGAATCAAATCTTGGGAACATTCCGAAGAAATGAAATATAAATTTTACCTTTAATTTAAGCAAAACCATCGTATTATATGTTTAGTCGTTGATTCAAGATATACAGAAGCTCAAATACACGCGCGCGTTTCAACTTGTGTTGATTTCATTGAAAAATCCAAGTTCCTCTTTCGTCAGATCTCTTCGTTTCTTCCTTCCCCTTTCCTTTTAGTCGAGATTTCAAATATTCGAAAGTTTCTGCTCGATATCGAGGAAAGGTAATTCTAAATTTGGAATTAAACAAGCGTCTAATTGGTACTCGAACGGCAAAGGTCCCTGCATGTCGTGGGAATTAACACATGTACGTGTGTACGTATCGAGAGAAACGGAATTATTTACGAGCACGTCAAATAGCGTTTTAATATTCGCGAATGAAAAGGTACAACTTTGCGCCCGCAGGCTATACAAAGAAAATTATACCCCGTCCGTTGAACAAAAGAAAATTACATCCCCTTTATTAGGTTTTCATTCGTTGTTAAATTACATTATAATTTTACACCGTTTATAATTACATCGTTTTCTATTAACGTGCCGCACGGTACATTTAACGTTTAATATTTAAATACATTGACTCGCTTCGTTATTAACTCGACCGCCGGGGCTAAGACAGTTTTAACGATGCAGATTTTTCAGTTTCCCTATACGTGAATTTCGTAACCAAAGATTTTCTATCCAACTTCCTTCGCGCTGCTTCCACGTGGAAAATCGTAGATTTCTATCTCTTACGAAATAACGAAAATAACGAATATGAAAAGATGGAACAATCGCTCCGAATAAACTAGGAAATAAATTTATTCGAAGATGACGTTTTAAAATTAGAAAGCGATAATTTATTTGGCAAATATCTGATTACGGAACGCAACAGAGGCTAAAAGGTAAGAAACGATCGTTTCGGATACATGGAAATATTCCGAAGGGCGAGCATAAACCTTCTGCGCCGTAAATAAACATTTTTATATTTTCCGGCCGAGATCAAACGGCGAATACGTCGTATCTCGAATAAAACGACGGACACTGAAATAACTCGTTTCCCAAATACGTGATTATTTAAACAACGTTATCTACGATAAAGTATCTAACAAAAGAAACACGAGTCTCGCTTGAACAATTGTTCGAGTAAAATTTACCTAGTTCAGCTTCCGCGCGACTTTCATATTTTAATCGCAATTATCGCGCAAACGACGATCAACGGCGAGTCGATTAACCCTCGAGCAGATTCTCTAAATGTTTAAACATCCCTTGCTCGATGATAACAACTTGATCGATTAATCGATTTTCACGAACAATATTACGCATCCTCTAATTACTAGTATCGACCGGTCGTTAATTGTGAAAAGTTCGTTAATTAGAATTCCGCGCACTCGGCCTCGCGTTACTTGACGATTTCCAATTTTTCGGCTTCCGTATAGAAGACCGATAGCTCTCTAGTCGTTTAAAGGTGCACCGTGGCCGGAACGGCCGCTGCAAACCACCGATTACAGCGGAACTCGATAAAGCATGTCAAAAACCAACGAAACGTTTCAGAAGCCGATAGAGCCAGATAAATCCAATAAAAGGGCGCACCGTTGTCACAATCGGAAAACGTCTTTCGTGTCCGGCAAATTTCATTCCGCTGAAATTCGAAACATTCGACGCGCGATACTCCCGCGTTCCTACTTTAAAACGTCGCAGCTATCGTTTCGAAACATCCGACAAAACTGAGCTTTTATCGTTTCCTATTTGCCGTCTTTGTTTCTCTTCGTTCGATGTTTTAATATATCTGGCTACTGCCTCGTAGCAGCCCGTGTACAGTAGGTCGCGAGAGTGTTTGAATACGCAGAGAAGATCTTTTCGCGGATACGTTGCAGAAAAGATTTTAGTATTTTACCAGCATCGTGACGAGACACGACTATCTTCGCTACAGTGGTAACGTTTCAAACGAATCTGAAAATGTAGACGAAAGTTGGAAGACGTTTATTTAGCGAGCGTACGCTTCGCAAGGATCGTCCATAGATTTGGACAGTCCGATGGATATTCGCTGTATTGAGTTGAGCGCGTTTAACACAAATTACATGTACGGGACCAATTCGCGTTCGCTTCGTGCGTTAATTTTGTACAAAATTTCACGATTGGCTCCCTTGACAAAAATTTCAAAAAAAAAAAAAAAACTTGAAAAAGTTTCGCGTAACGTAAATAACAGGTTCGTAAAAATTGGCCGCGGCGATAGTTGCGAGGGTTTGGCGAACCGCTGCAATTATTGTATAATTACACGCGTACAGCACGAGTACACGGGCAGAAAATTTACTACGGTAATTAATTAAACGCTTCAGATAAGATATTCTAATATACGAAACGCCAGAGATCGGATTTAATTCGTACTTTTTGATGAACAACTTGCAATGGAAAAGAGAAACAAAGGCTGGACAAATTAATTAGGAAATTAAAAAATGGCTTGCCGCGGCTCGCCAAGGTGTTCCGCCGCTTATTATAGAGAACTTTTATGCGTACATTGCACGCTCCGCGAAAAAGCATTTTGAGATTTCATTAGCATCGTAACGAGAACGAAAGAACGAAAAGGAGAAGAAACCAAGAGAGAGAGAGAGAGACAGAGAGAGAGAGGGAGGGAGCAGGAAGAGAAGGAATCAAGGCGAAACGAATGTAAAACGGGCAACAATTTTCACGAATAATACTTAATTATGGACGTTTAAGTTGCGGTCAAAAAAACGAAGCGCGTCGTGTAACGATTTTTTAATTTCTTGTTTCCCGCGTTGCACGCGAAGACGCTCAATCCCTGCAAAACCGCACGCGTGTCGTAACGAGACGCGGCCAACTGCTCGCACGAACTGGAGCGAAAAGTCGGTTTTAATACGCGTCTGAGAGGATTTCGAAGAGAGCTAAACCTCCTCGCTGTACCGCGAACATTTTCAGTTTTAACCTTAAGTGGATTACGGAAATCGTTACGGCATTATGCAACTTGAAACTTTTATTCCATGTGTACGAACGTGTGTATATATGTATATAGCTATTCGAAGAGTTCGGCAGTCCTCCATCACGTCGTTGTATATTTCTAAAGCGATAAACGAAGGACAAAAAAATTGCAAAAAAAAGCATAACTGATTTGCATCTAGCAATCTTAGAAGAATATTATACGAGGAATATTATCGATAGTTGAGGATGCTGGATATTCGAAACAGCGGTCTCACCCTACATTTAGTACGTATTTAGGTTTTATCAACGAACTCTGCTTATCTTTCGAAAGTTTTTAGGTCGATTTCGTCGCAAGATGAAACAACGTAAGCTGGAGATTGTTAAAGTTAAATTATAAGCAATTACGTTCCGAGGCTCGAAACAACGAAACGTTTTGGTAATTTCCTGAGAGATTTTATAAATACGGTAGAATTTCATTTGTTCGAAATCCATTAGAGAACAAACTGTTCATACAACCGGAGTCGATATAATTGGAGTTGCTTAATTTTTCCCCGCTATTCGCAATTTCTCGCTCGAATGATAGAAATTCGTATTCGGCGAAACGAGCTCGATAGGCGGCGATCCAACGAACCGAGCGCTAAAATTTTGTTCTAATAAAGTGAGATTCGTACAAACGGAATTCTACTACAGGTATAACAAAATGGAAACTGGTACGGAAATTATACGCGTTTCGTAGACAAATTATCCTGCTTAATGTAAGAAAATAAATGGGAACGAGACGAGTTTAAAACTGGCGCGAGAAATTAAAAGATTGCAGCTCGTGGCAATTTAAATAAATTTTCCTTCTCCATTGTACAACCGTCGGCAAATTTCAAAGGCATTTATTTATCGTTATTTTCATAAACAAACGAAGAAAGAAATTCAGTAATTTTTTTATTTATTAGAACGTAAATGTAATTACTTTTTGAAAGAAACTACATTGCCCGATTCACTTAACGAGTACAGGTGGTAATTTGCAAACTAACTTTTGATAAACGATTCAAATACGTAAGATAGTAGCGTACTTATTTCGTAACGAATATCAAATTAATGCTTCGTCTACTAAGGGTAACTTTAGTAACGTAACGTGGAATATTCGCTATATACTACAGCTAATAGTCACCCTTGGAAGCTTGTAATATTTTATTACGACACACGCGGTAAAATTGATTCCATATACTGACTTCGAACATCTATCTTTAACGCTGAACCTATCGACATTTCATGTATACCTAACACTACCATAAGCGATCAAATGACCGCTTCAAAAAAAAAAAGAATACGTGTCTTGATGTAGAAAGAGATTTTAGCCAATTTTTGTCGCAAAGTAAACGATAAAGAAAGTTGCTAATATTGAAAAACGGATTGTACGTATATTCTAAGAAAAGTCAATGAGTCACACGGCGATACGGTAACGTTGTATAGGAGAAATTCTGAACAAAATTTCGAAAAACGGTCGTTTGACCGCGCGTCCTAGGTTCAGCGTTAATAAGTAGAACCTGTACGTTGACAAATAAAATCTCGAGAGAAAGGTAATAAGCGCTCTTCTTTGAGCGAAACAGCCTGGCGGATATGGCCTGCGACAACCATAAGCAACGATTCGTCAAAGTTGCGTTGCACTGTATATAAGTACAAAAGATTTTCCTTGCGCATAGCGTAACTATGGAGTCTTCAAAGAGGATCGATTATAGGATCGCTTCGTTACACGATCTCGAGGATGAAGTCAGTTACGGATAATAAAAATAAGACGCGTTCGCCGCGTTTCCTACGGCAAATTATCGTAGTACGAACGATACATCGCAATTGCGTAACAGATGGATCTTTTTGCCGATAACGCGGCTCGTTTAAAGTTGAAACGCATTGGCCGTTGTTAAAACACGACTAATCGCCCTTGGAATTTTGGAATTCTTCTTGAAATTCAAGCGGAAACGTCATTGATCTAATTCTACCGCGGCGTTTCAAATTCTCTCGCGTTCTGCTCCAATCTCGGATATTTTTAACGTTAGAAAAATACAGTTAGATCGAAAATATGAATATAGTTATTTAGGAGCCTAGAGGATCATCTATTATTCTATTATTACATTCCTACGAAAGCGAAACAAAATGTTGCTCTCTGTCCAGGAATTTGATGAGAATCGGTAATCGCATTTTTCTATCGTTAAAAGATTTCTTCGCCGCTTTCGCGCTTAACAATTTCCTCGAGGTGGTCCTTCGAAGCTTTTCTTCGCCGTTCTTGCTCGTCGTCGAACGTTTTTACGTTTTACGTGGCGAGAACGAGACGGAAACGTAAAAATTCCAGGAGCGAATTAACAAACAATTAAACCGATGCAACGTTCGCTCGAATATATTAAACCTGGCAGCGAAATTGCAAAACTTTTAGTTACATTGCCGAGAAATACAACTGTTCGAGCAGGCATGCCCCTCATCGTTCCAATCAGTATTATGCGACAATGTCGTAAGAATAAACCTAAGCTCCAGCAACTCGAAGCGTTATCTTTTATTTCGCATTTGCCATGCAAATACGATACCCATCAGGTGACCCCGAAATTAAATATTCGACTAGAAATCCGGAACGGCCATTAAGTTTTACCATCGACGAGACAATGCGCGCACCTACGCGTACGAGAGAGATGGCGTATCCCAAAAGGCGACGTTAGGTCAAGGACGACGCGAATCGAGGATAAGCCCCACGAGAAAACTATAATACCAATTATTTGCATTTTGCTTGCTCGTATATGTTCGTTTATGCTCGCGAAACTTTTCACGCACGCTTATATTTTATATCGGTCTTTGCGAATCTTCTCGACGTTCTCCGAAAGACATACAAATACGAATACAAGCTCTACGTATTTAAAAGCATCTTTTCAAATCCGAAAGATGACGCGATGGTAGCTCGTACCAGAAGAATGTAGAGACGTAGACGTAAAGACAAGTAGTACCAATCCCTCGAAGAAGACCGACGCGCCTGTACAGAGTATAAGTAATCGATCCTCTAAATTAACACGAGATACGTAGAAACGTACAACATTTTTGTCGCGTCCTTTCTTTAGACTACGAGAAACGAGAAGCAAACACCGCGTCGAAGCGGAACTCCTCGGTATCGTTGTTCGCGCGTTTCAAATTATCATCAGGTACGAAATCTCAAAGTACAAAATGCCAAAGAAGTCGAGGAAGGTCCGACGAATCGCTATCCTCCGCCAGGTGCGCGCAAAACGATCGAGAAACGATCGAGTAGCGATCGAGTGGCCGATCGAGCCATATACGATCGCCATAATATTCCTGTTCACGTATGACGAACGTGCAACGAACGCAATCGTTGCGTCTTCTCTAGCCAATAAAATAGACGTATGCACGACACCACGATATTCGTCATTACGCCTTATATACCAACAACGCGATATAAAGAAGGAACAGGTTCATGGTTTCGAATACACAGCGTGCAATTATATCGGTTGGCCCCGTTCCACCGGCTTCCTTTTATTCCCTCGCTTCTAAACCTGGCTTCTGGTTAATGGAATTAACGAATAAGGATTTATTCAGTGTTTTACGGGCCGTATCTTTGAATAAGCTCGCGATACCTCGAACCATACAACGAGTACGCATCGGCCGGGAATTCGGTATCTGCGGTTTTTTGCCCTGTTATTCGTCGTTGCACCGCCAGTTTTTCTCCATTAGCATGAAAACGAGTTGGAACCGCGGTAAATACAAGATGCACGGCTTCGTCTCCACTTCGCTTTCTATTTATCGGTTTTATTTCCTCGTTTTCATTTTCCAAAGCGAGTTGCCTCGCAAAGCCTGCTTGCTCGAGATTTCGCGATAAAAGAAGATTTCCCTGCGCACGTTCGAGTACGCTAAACGCTTGCGCGTAATGCGACATTACGAAAGCTCACCGCGACGGTGATGATCGATGACGACGACCACGACTATCGCGCGTCAATCGGGCGACGCGTTTCCGCGAGATTAGTCGAAACTTTACTTCTGTTCGAGCGATTCTAATCGAAAGGCGGCTAAGGAATTGATCGCGAAACGAGACTTTTTTTTTTAGATCGTTGATTTGCACGAAGAGAATCGGCGAACAACGAGAGATTATCGAGTCGGGAAATTGGGTTCTTCGAACGATTTTACGATACGATTCGATCTCGATCTTTTAAAATACATCCGAACATCGTGTTTCCTTTACTTTATTTCCAACCGATCTCCGCGAACAGTACATCTGATTCTAGTAGATTCCAGCAGTGCATTCCGCAAATAGAAGACATATTTCGTACGAAACGATATTCCACGAATTTCGAAACAGCAAGTGTCGTCGCTTTGTTACTTGCTACATTTTTTCATTATATTCGCATCGCTTTACCTTTACTCGTTTTCGGTCTCCAATTTTTAACGACATAGCTGTTGCAGGTGGCATTCGTACGAGGATTTTGAACGACGGAAGCGCTTCTCTTAAATACTCTTTCTACAGCTACCAAGCAAATAACGTGGTTATTTGCAAGTAACATCGCATAAAGCGACTCGCGAAGGTATTTAAACACCGTTTGGAACGGAATAAAACTTTTTAAAAGTCGAACCGAACGGTTCGAGCTTCTTCGGCAAGTTAGAAACATTAGCTCTGATCAGACGACGCGCGGAAAGAATTTTGAAAAAATCGCGGCTGGTCGAAATCGCCGAGAAAATAGCGCCGGTCTCTTTTCGCCACTTGTTGTCCGAGTCCGTGATGAAAACTTGAAAGACGCGTTTCGTAGTCTTTGTCGATACGGAAACAAGCGACAGGCATCGAAGAATGCGAGAATCTTTAAACTTGTCACAGTCCTACGTAATCCACGTTCGACAGACTTCGATACGGCGAATACGTTGATTCATAAACTCGCTACACAGTTAATACGTATACGCGTACTAATTTTCCAGTAAAACGAACGCATTTTCCCACGCGCACCATTTGTCATCAGTTACGTACTAATTGATTACAGCCAATCGTAGATACCGTATCGTATCGATACTCTTCTCGTACGACCACGAAACATCGGCACATCGAAAACGATGTAGCCGCGCACGCGTCGCGTACAAATGACGAAAGCTGATAAAAAGATACCTTCTCGGGAAACGAATACTTCCTGCAGCTGCTGCAAGTAATTATCGAGCTTCCAAACTTCGACGAACCGCCCTGCTACGAGACACGCTTCAACGGACACCTTTAACGCCATGGTCGGTACGAGCACGCGATCCAGCACCGAAGACGAAGCTCCGCCGCGTCAGAAGCGTCAGCGTTCAAAAGATACGGACGCGCCTATCTGTAGCGGGTCCGATCCGCGTTCACACTCTGTGCTCTTTCATTCAGACGGCAACTTTACCCGCCAGACGAGCATCCCCCTCGCGCCCTTTGACCCCAACATCGTTACCGTTCGCCTTCTCTTTCTCATTTCCTATCGCGTTCGTCGCACTAGCTCGTTCGTCGCGACGTGGTGGCTGTTGGTTTCTTAAAGGAGACGATCAGCCGTGTGTCACGATGGAGAGGCATCGTCGTGGAAGAGCGGGAGAAGTTCATTTTCAAGTAGTTAACGACTCTCTCTCTCTCTCTCTCTCTCTCCCTCTCTATCATCCTCGAACTATTGCATCGAACCATCCCCTTCGCGTTAATGCCTCTCTCCATCTATCTCTCTCTTTTCCCCCTGTTTCTGTCCGCTCTCTTACGCCATCCTTCTTCGAGCAGGTCTGTTAAGATCCGCTATATAATCGAGAAGACCGAGATCCCTCGGTCCATCGCTACGGGAGCTTCATCGAGAGCTCCTGCTCTCTTCCTTTACGCTCGATCCGTCTTCCTCTTGCTTCCCTCCTTCTCTCTTTCCCCGGCCGACGAGATTTCAGATTAATTGCTTCGACGTTAGTTGCAAGTTAATGAGACTAGACGGCCGCGGCCTGACACTTGCCGCGGACTGCCGAACGCGCACAAAGTTCGCGGTAAGTTTGCAGGAACGCTGCATCGAGACAGAGATTTCGCTGTGGCAAGATGATCGTCGAATTTTCGGGACTCTGCTTTCACAGGGTCTTGGTAGGTTTGCGAATGTGATACGTGGTGCATGAGATTTTGGTGACGGACCAAATCTGCGCTCGAGAGGCGACTCTCGGTCACCACGGCGTTCCGTGTGGCAACTCGAGCGGTGAGCGACTCACCAGTCCCTGTCTATGCTAGATTTCGATCTCTGCAACTCGTAAGAGCGCGGGGTATCGGTTCGTAAATAGATTCCTTAGCTCCTTATATTGTTTGTTAAGTGTTACACTTTAAGATGCAGTTACAAATTACATCGATCGTTACACACATTTGTGTTACCTGCAAGACACTCGTCGCATACGCGCACAACCATCTCGCGGAGCAGCGACTCCGAAAGGTCGTCGAGCGCAAAGGGTCGAGTTTCGTAGTGCATTTTGTGCGCTCAAGCCTGTTGCATTAGGATCGCATTAGGTAACGCTGGAACGTCGCTGTATCTTTGACTAGCCGACGTTTCAATTGGCAGACTTCGTATTAGTTTTAGTTTTCGTTTAAAGTCGATTCTCGTTCGGTGCAAAGATCGACGATGATGCGAATCTTCTTACGCTTCAAAACCGAGCAAGTGTCGATCATACGCCAAGCTTTGCAATTTTACGAAAACGATAAGAGAAACGGAAATTGATCTTTGTCGTTAGAATTGTGCAGTGGTTTGATTTTCGTCTCCAAACAGGTTAAGACTTTCGTGAGAAAGCCAATGACGCTGCTTCTCGCGGCTACTGTATCGTCGAAATACGATTTTCGTTTTATTTTAGCAAGGACGATAGCGACGTTCGTACAGATTAGGTTCATGCGTTTGTTATTCCTGTCTGTCGTCCGTAGAAGAAGACGAATGAATAGCGGCAGTCGTTTAGTCGTCTTAAAACTATCGTTTTTTATGTCACATACCACATATCTCTAAATCCTCGAAACGTACCACCATAGCCGAACACGTAAGAAAACTTGTCATTCGCAAATCTCGCAAAACTCGTAAGACCCACGTCCAACATCCATATAATCCCGTAAACATCTACGTTTCGTAACGTAAAAGAAGCTGGAAAGCTCCGAAAAAGCTGAAAAAGATGCGCCGTTTGAAGAACTCCGTTCCATTGAACGATCAAGTTTAATTCAGCCGACCCGATCGTCCACCGTCGGTTCCAAATGAAACATCGTCTACGAGCAAACACAATAAATTCGTCCATGTTTCTGCAGCAGTATTTCAGCAACACGGGTATCTACGGTTAACTCGGTTTGCTGAGAAAACAACGCCGGATACTGTTCGTAGCAGCGTGCAATTTACTACTGTCAAAAATATCGCCTTGCCATTCCGCGGGAGGCAAGCATAATCTGAAAAGGACGCGAGGAAACTTGAGGATCTGCGAAGCAAATGGAAAACCAAATGGGCGAATGGGCCGCCGGTGCAGAGAAAAAGATCCTAACGCTGCACGTTGTTAAAACAAAGATCGAAGATGGTTAAAGGGCGTCCTTTGGGCAACCTTGTAGTCCAAGCAGAAGGACAGGAAAAAGGAACAAAGCAAATTAGCAGGGAGCTCGGATTTACTTAGGATTTTAGGTAGAACAACCGATGTTATACCGCGCACAAAGGCCAGGAGCACAAACTGGATATTTCGATTTATATCTCCTGCACTTTGTATTTATTATCCTCGAAACGTGCTTGGAGACTACGCGTATGTCTGGTATCTCTGTGCAGCTATATAATACAACCCCAACTTTGCTTTCCAAGTATGGTCTACGGCTTACGCACATCCACGTTCATGGGTATGTAAGAACATTTTTATTTTTTTTTTATTATTTTATTTGCATCTTACAATTTGTCCAACAGGACATACGGTAAATTCTTACATGATTGTTGCAAAATAACACGTGGATGGTTACCCCCAGCGGGATACCGTCTTCCAGATTGTCTATTCTATTTCCTTAGCCAGGTCAGTGGGATGCTTCTTCTTTGGTCCTTTTTCTATACGAGTTTTGCTCGTTTCGAAAAACTTGGACGAATAATAATCCTTGGAGGATTATCAACAGCCTTAAGAAGGAAAATCTCGTATTATAGAATCTTAGGCCGTAGGAAATCCTAACGCGTGCTCGACGTTGCGACAACCTTTTCGACTACGTATAATTAAATTATACTCCTTCTTCGTCCATGTCCAACCTACGCACGATGTTATCAGCTTTCCTGCCGTGATATTTATTTACAAGCGAGATATTGGAATATTACAGGACCAACGCATAACCGTTAACTCGTTATTTTCCCGTAACTCTTGCGAACAACAGTCTCTACGTATTTTAGCACGTCCTAAAACATTGCCTCGCGCCAGTTCAAGCCAACGCGCGGGGCACATCCGTTTCTTATCGACAAAGGCTGCTTCGACACGCGGAGAAACCGCGCGAAATCGTCTTCGGTTTCGACGACGTCGAATCCACGGGATACTAGACTAAAGGATCTAGAGACGAGTACCTAGCCCAAAGAGAAAGCGTGTACCTTTGTACAACGGCCGAACGAAAGGATTAAGAACGAAACGATGGAAAATTAAGCAAATGCGAAAGAGACAGGCAGACAATAAACTGTCGGATAAACATAGTTGGAAGCAAGGAGGCGTTCGAGGTTTACTTGTTATCGTCTTTATCGTCTTTAGACAGGAGGCGGTTCTATTAACGCAACTTCAAACGCGCGTACAACCGACTGTCCCGCGGGTATCTGACATTCCGAGAAAGTCAAAGGGACGAATAGAGAGTATTATAGGGAAGGAGGGAAGGAGCGAGCGAGGTGGCCAGGAAGGGAGCCGGCGTGTCCCTTAAATGATTGACGGCCAGCCAGGCACGAGCGGTTAGGGGATGGGCCAGTGGTTCCCAAATGCTGTCGATCGTGTCGGCGTCATTGAGATAAAGCGTGCCGATAATCGTGTCCCAAGGAGAAATTGTTGGCCCCCGTTGATATATACGTATGTAGGTATTGGCGTATTAGGCATTAGGACGATGGCAATATACGCTATTCGAGGCGTACACCTTCGACGAGAAATTACGAAGAGACGCGTCGTCCTAAGACACGAAATACGAGGCGCGTTTAACATCGCAACCGGGAATATCGAACTTTTCTTTGCAATTACACATACGTCTCGTGTTTATAGAACTAACATCGAATTTCCGACGCTTACGTAGTGGCAAAATAAAAAAACACGGTACGACGAATTAGAAATGATTTTTTTTTTTTTTATATAACAAACGTTCATTTGCCCAGGAAATGTAGATTACGTATATGCATAGTCACATAAACGACGAATTACATTTATGAAGTGTTTTTGGCCGCAGTACCGATACGCGACGGTACGACGTAGCCGTACAGTATTTTGTGTCGGATTTATCTTTCCATCGTTACGTTTGGAAGCTAGATTTAAATCGCTCGGCGGCGGTACTTGTATACTCTATTTTGTTATTTTTTGTCCTGAAACTCTGGCGTCAAACCTGGACAATTCGGTCGAATTAGAAATGGTACGTAGAATCGAATGGTCGAACTTGCGACAGTTCTCGTTGCGATTACATCCCGATCGTTGTATCCCGAGTACGATCTTTACGTACGATCTAAATATTCTTTTGGGCCGGTTACAGTTGCAGGGGAATAAACTGATCTTAAACGAACCTTTTAGTAAGCGTCTTTTCATTTTTCCAACGAATATTATCTGCATTCTTTCCGAACGGGGCGTACTTTGTTCCTTGTTGCGCGCTATTACGAAAGATCAAATGTTTTATGGCTGTGACACGCAACGTATTAGTATTGTTCGAGCTACATGCACATATATGCACGCATATGAGATTCATACCGGGACGTTTCGTTTTTTGATTATTTACGCGCGATATAATATTTCATACGAATATAGCTGACGCGGGAAATTCGAGCAACGGACGGTTTCGCGCGATCATCCAGCAGAATTAAAAGCTTCGATAGATTCCATCCAAAAATACATCCAAAGCCTTCAAGGATATGTACCTTGGAAAGTTCCGAATAGATTACGAAAGGCCTCAAAAATACTCGAGAAGGCCACGAAAAATTCCAAATATATAGGGAGAAAGCATCGAAACGCTCGTCTTAAAGATCTCAAAAGAAAAAAAAGAAAAAAGAAAAAAAATACCTCTATCTGGCTGAGAAACTCTAAACGCGTAGTTACGCTGCTTCTTCGCCAATTTCAAGCAACTATACGCGCAACACAACGTAACGTGTACACCTCGCACACATCACCTTAGTACTTCGCTACTTAAAGCGGCAGAAGAACGTTGAAAACTGCACGCGTCGCGTCGGTAAGCACGTGATCGAAACAAAAGAGGCGCGATAGCATCGTGTTCTATCTACGAGGCAGCGGATGGGAACTGAGAACTCGCGAGAGTCGCGAGGTCGCTGTTTTTCGGCGTGGATCGGTGATTCAAGACGGCGCGGGCGGCGCGGCGCGGCGCGGCGCGTACAACTTTCCGGCGTTACGTCGCGTGTCTCTTCCGCCCGTGAGGGTCAAGGCCGACTACACGCGGGGACTTAGAATACGCATTTAGATTCTTGGCATCGTGCTAACGCGCCGTCTCACCGCGGCCAACCACGAACACAGGCGTGCGACGAATGCGACGCGACGATGCCACAGTTCGTCGTCGATCCCGACACCCCATTTTCCGCCTCTTCTCGCCCTCCAACTCCGCTTGCCCCTTTCTATATGTATATTTAGGATCTGCTCGTAATGATCATTAGCGGATGAAACGAAGATAGAGATACGTAAGTACGTGGTTAAAAACGTGTCAAGGCGGAAGATTAAACCGTGTCAGAGTGATTTTTCGCGAGATAATATAGCATACGCGGTAAAAATAGTTTTATGAGATTAATTTTGCGGCCGATGCTTAACATCGGGACGACGAGCTCGTGGCGTGTATCGCGTACGAAGAGTCGAGAAGCGATTGAGAGGACACGGTGAAAGTAAAATAGGCGTATACGCTTAAGAGAGGTCGAGATTAATTTTGTAAAAACATCTAGATGTTGCTAGTCGCAAAGAAAAGGCTGGCGAGAGAGGCGAAACGCGTATTACGTGTAAATGATTGTAATTAAAGCGACACGATGAAAGTAAAATAAGTACGTACGCTTCGTAAGGGTCAAAGTTAATTTTATAAAAACGCCTATACATTCTTGATTGCGGAGAAAAAAGAAGAGAAGAAAACGGAAAGAAACGTAAAACTCGTTGATGCAACGAGTTTAGTAGTTCCCGGCTCGATACGCAGATCAGCGTAGACAGAATTCGCGTTCTTTTTTTTTTTTTGCATCGTTGAACAACTTCTTTGTGTCGCGGAGAAATATAAAACGATCGTTATTAATATGCGCGATTTCTTCTTTCGATCTTGCGTTAGATTTTCTATTACGATATTGAAAATCTTTTTATTCGCTGAAACGAGCGCGGAATCGAAATATGCAAATACGACCATCCTAATAACAGGTTTAATTGCGAGAGGATCATTATGAAAAGTGATTAAATTAAATGCAAAACGATACGTAAAATATTAATCGTTTGAACTTTGACCTTTTTATCGCACGTTATAGATCTTCGTTACATCGATGTATAATTTATGAACGATCGAGCCTCGATATTTTATTACGCGTTATCCGTCTCTGTTACATTTATACGTAACGTACGAACAATTACGCTTCGACATATTTTTAGATCTCTATTTTACATATTTTACATTCAGACGCGACATACATATTACACGCAAAATGTTTTATCGCCGTTCTTCGGAAACAAGCGATTTAATTTCGTTGCGATCGCTCCTTGTAACTACTCGAATCTTGCGTATTTTATGGAATAATTATTACAAATTTAATAATCTATCGCCTCTTGTTAACCACGCTAAAACGTACGAAACCGTACGTAAACTCTTCTACGTGTAAAAACTACTGTCTTGAAAATTTCTATCTAAAAATCTTTAAAAAAAAAATACATCCAATTTGTCGCAAAACGCAAAAGCTTGATTTATCTTGCAATTTTTTAAACGTTCGCGCGAACCACTTATTTTTCAATTATAAAAAGCTTTTTATACGCTTGTTTAAAAAACACCAGACAAAAAAAGTAGATATTTTTGCAGTTCCTATAGACATAGTAGGTTTGTGTCACAGACCATTTATTCTGGCTTTTTTCGACGTCCACGCACACTCGGCCCACTGCAAAATTTATTTCCTACAAAACGAAAACTCGGTCGTATAAAAAATTGTACCGTACACGTATCCCCGATTTATGATATAAATCACGTTTTTTTATATAAATCGCTGTCTTTTATATGGCGTTACGTTACTTTCCAATAGCCTGCGTTCAAGTACCAACGTTGGACCGATATCGAATCTTATTTCGTACCATATTCGAGCCAGAAACAATCCTAATCGAGAAACTAAAATTTCAACGACGAGCGCCTAAAATTCGATACGTTCAGTGCCTCGGTATTTCGAACTCAACGCCGTTTTCAAACATCGAAGCGAGAACGCTTCGACGAACGATCGTCGATCCGAAAGAGAACACGTATTCCCGAAATGAAATCCCACAGAAATATATTTAAACGCTGTATTTGGTTTCTACTTTGCCCTTTTACGTTCGCTCTTAGATATAACAAGGACCAACGAGAGGAACGCAAACTAACGAAAACGCCAATTTCACGCGGCGATTTAACGATAAACGATAATTCGACGATAGTGAAAATTTTACTTTCAACAAACTGTTCCTTCGCTTCGCAATCCTCCGCGTCTTTCATCGTTTCTCCACGCGTCACTCCATACCCACGATGTGTGAAATATTTCCGAGTTGAACCCTATTAACGCCTCAACCAACAATCCTAATATTTACCGACCAGTTAAACCGCATCACGGCTTGGAAGTTGGAAAGCCGTCGAATCTAGTTTTCAGAATCGAACGTTCAAACGTCTCGAGGCTTCGCCTCCATGTACCATGGCTCGCGAGAGTACACATACGAGCACTTACCGTAGACGAGTTTTATGTAGATATTGTTTGTGTTACATAAAACATTTTGAAAGTCCATTAGCGCCGTAACGAAACCCGACTGTCACGATCATATTGACCAAATTTGAAACGAATCTGAAAACATTCAGTGGCTAAAAAAAAAAGTATTTGCGCGTACCCTCGTCTTCCGATAAAGCGCGTTTCTTCTCGTCGGATTGCGCGCTCCAATCGCGTAGTTCTATTCGTACAGTTAACGCGTAAGCTCGTATCAAACGATACGAAACTTGCTGTACTCGAACCTAATTAATCACCGTGTAAATACTACGATAAATACAGCGGCGTGGAAATGTTAGATTGTCCGAAAAGTTTCTTTCGTTTTGTAAGGAAACAATCCATGCACCGCCGTTCACTGTTTTCTATTATTTTTGTCGAATCACGCACGATCGTAATAATGGAAATAGAAGAAAATGAATCATCGTACACGATCGAATAAAATAATATAAAAGGAAAACAGGTTGTGCATCTGTTATTTCCTTGCGACAGGAAAGAAACTTCCGGGACAACCTAATACGTTCTAACAGCTAGCGTATCTCTGGTAGCTGTGTATGGAAATTACGACGTATATATCGAAAACATACGTTCAAGCAAAATTTCCAACGCGACATAAACATCAACTCGTCTTAGACAAATAAAACCAACAAGTCAAGATAATCTCACGAAATATTGCCACCATCGTTCAAGTATTTTTATAATCTTGGCGAAACGCGTACACGTACGTATCGATATAATCGCGATAAACGTTTTCAAAACGTTTCCCGTGACACGCGCGCGTAACGTATATTTATTGTATAAAAAGTTGGTACAATCGTTGGAATGCTTTTACAGGCAGGTGTATCACGCGCGTTGAAACGCACGCACGTACGCACTACATGGAAACGCAATCTATTATGAAAAAAGCACGATGTACCTTTTGAAGGTACAGGAAAGCAATTTTCCTCTAAGCTGGATCGAACGACGACGTCGTTTGTCGCCGAGCGACAAGCCGCTTCCTATCGCTTCTTTTTCCATCGCTCGTTCACTTTCCCACGTCCACGGCCGAGACTGTGAATCGAGTCACGGATTATTTGCATGCTTTGCCCACTGTCGATTATTTACGCTTACGCCGAGACGGCGTCGGGTTAATGAAACGCGATTATTCGTCGATCCTCTTTCTGGTGTCGCGCGACATTTACGTAACTCGCGTCTATTTAACTTCGGCGAATCATCCAAGTTTCGAAAAAAAAACTTTTTAACGCTCTCCGAGCTTCCTCTTTCCCCCTTCGCGAACGTATTTCCGATGATTGGATCGTAATGCGGATTTTTACGTATTCACGGCAGATTTAAAGGCGCGAGGATACGCGTACGAAGGCGAAGATCGTAAGCTACCTGTTGATAACAAGTCATTTATTAAGGATAAAAGTCACGTTTCTTGCTTCTTACGGAGGAGCAATTCTAAGTTATTAGGTTGTCCGAAAAGTTTCTTTCGTCTTGTAAGGAAATAATCGATGCGCCACGTTCTCTGTTTTCTATTATTTTTATCGAATCACGTGTACGATCGTAATAATAGAAATAGAGCAAAACGGATGGCAGATGATTGAATAAAATGACAGAGAACGAAAACAGGTTGCGCGTCTATCGTTTCCCTACAAAAGGAAAGAAACTTTCCTAACTAAAATCTTTCTTATCTTTCCTTATCTTAATTTCCACATTAAACGCGTGTTTCTAACATCCAACAATCGAACGATTCAACGACCGAACTTGAAACTAACTTTTCTTATTGATAGAGAACGTCCTCCTCTCGCAGGAACGAAACTCGCCGACTGAACTTCCCTACTGATTATGATTCAACTTGTACCGGCGACTCATAGTACGCAATCCCATTAAAAATACTTCTTTATGCAAATACGAGTTGAAGTTTTTTTACACGGATGACGTTGCACCTTGTTCTATAATTACGAAAAGATGGTCGAGACTCGAGGACGGTTGGGAAACATCGTGCTGCGGGCTAATCTTCGTCGATAACGATTTCGTGCAAGTATATCGCACGCGTTTTTGAAACTACTTTTTCGAATAAGAGCGAGGAAATTGGAGGACGACGAACGAAAAGCGAAAGATCGCGAAAGAAGAAATATAATTGGGGATTTGTAGCGGCGCCAAGTGATTTCTCTTCGTCGAAAGTTTTGTCATCGATATTAATCGAATTCAACCGATAATTCGTTGCCACGTTTTTCAACTAGAAGAATATCAGGAGAGACTGTGCAACATAGAAAGCTGCATGTTGTAATAGCACGCTGAGTTTTCTTCGTCCATTCCCATTCTCTCTCTCTCTCTCTCTCACACACACATACACACACTCCTAACGACACTGTCATCGAATAAGATATCGATTCAGCTGTACGTTTCGTTAAAAATTCTATCGAAGAATGCTATCGTGAAAATGAACGAAATATTCGCTTTACTATCGCTTACGCGTTTACCTTGATTAGCCGCATGAAACAACGAAACAAAATTGCGGAGATGGATCCTGTAACTTCCTTTCCTTTCCTAGTCTCGTCTAATCTGATCGGTTCAAGCAAAACAAGGCAATCAAAAGCGATTACCAGGTTCTACGTTATAAACCTGGACTTATTCCCCTTCTGGTTCTTCCGATTTCATCTAGCGTTTCAAGATAAATACACAATCGTGTAATAGTTATGAATAGCCGCTATACCAACGCGAAAACGCGGCTCGCGGCGAAGCTACAACGAATACGTTTCCCGATAAATATTTGCGATTTCATTACGATCAATGAATTTACGGGCCGGTAATATCGAGTGGTCGTTGATTAAAAAGTAATACATTTACAACGGAATTATTTATCAATTAGCGTGTAATCTAATTACTGGCCGGTCGTTTCCGCACGAAGGCAATCGGATATCCATGAAAACAGAAAACCGAAAATATATTGTCTCCCGTCATCGATATCTGTCTGTCTGTCTGTTTCTCTCTCTCTCTCTCTCTTTCCTCCTCCCTTTAATTCCAATTTCGAGTATTGCCACCTGTGTCTATACCTAAAACGTTGTTCTCAGTTCGACCCGTCCTCGTTAAAGAAAATATTAGGTTGTCCGAAAAGTTTCTTTCGTCTTGTAAGGAAATAATCCATGCACCACGTTCACAGTTTTCTATCATCTTTGTCGAATCGTGTACGATCGTAATAATAGAAATAGAAGAAAATGGATCGTGGATGATTCGATAAAACGATATAAGAAAGGTTGTGCAAAAGGAAAGAAACTTTCGGGACAACCTAATAAAAGCAAGAAAGAGAATGGCGAAAGGGGAAATTTAATTGTGTGATAAACAACGTTACCGATTAATGGTAACAGCGAATTCGTAAGTTACGATGCCGCGTAGAGGCCCTGCTGCGAGCAATTCGATTGATATCATTAGCGAATAGTTACATCGACGATAAATTATAAATTACAAAAGCGATTAACGTCGATAAATTATTTCGTGTGACGATCCACCATTGCATCTAAGGTAAAATTAGAAAATTGTAGGACAGAAGCTGGCAATCTACGATTCGTAACTTGTCAGTTCGCTAATATTATTGGTAAATAAATGATGGCGTGAAAACGCGTTGTTAGCAACGCGCGGCTCGATTTCGTTTAGATTCCGATCGTCGTCTGGTCGGTTTATTAAATTTGGAATGTTTTAATTACTCCTAGCGAGTATTCAAACACGAAAGTAGTTACTTTGCTCTAATCTCGTCGATTATAACTTTGTTGAAACGTCTAGTAATATGTCTAATTATGGCGGTAATTACAGGGGTGCTCAAGAAGAGATAGCGGCGTTAAATTTACCAGCGTCGCCGGTTTTAGTTGGACGAAAGTTCTAAAACGTTCAAGTTACTCGAAACAAGCTACACACTCGTGGAAAGTCGATGAAACGGTTAATTTCTCGACGAGACATTTTTCCTCTCAAACGCTCAAGTTAAATTAACGCGATGAACAGACTGCGGATATTTACAGAGAATCGTGTCTTTACGGATATAACGAAGAAACGAGATGTAGGTACAGTATTGTTTTATCCATTAAATATCGTGTCTTACGTATCGTGTATATTTTTGCATATTATACGCGTCCCAAATTTTTCATAAATATGTAAAACCCGGCAGCCTATCGACAAACAAAAGTCTCGTATAATCCGTATCGAATAATTACGGTTCGATTTGCATGGTATTAAGTAACTATTATCAACGAAAGAATTTCCATCTCGTCGTATCATACGCCGTATAAAAATTCATCGACTAAAAGAGAAAGCTGCCCGTAGATACGATGGCTTAAAATATAATTTTGTTAATTCCGGAAGCGAATAGAATTGGGTTAAGTGGCTGGTTTACTCTCGATATTAACATGAAAATTCTACTCCTTCCAGCAAAATATTCGTCGCATCTATATCGAACGATAATTTTCACGCAAACGATCGTTTCAAAACGAAACGCACGATGGAGTAACTTTCTCAAGTACAAGTAATACAATCGTGAGGCAGAAAAATGTCGATCTCTAAGTATCTGTTCGATGATAACGAAGGAAGTTGCCGCGGGTAATTTAAATAAAATAGTTAACGTATTTATCATCAGCTACCTGCCGCGATATGTTAAAAAACAATTTCGTATTCACGACGCGGCAACGAGATTACCTAATCAATAGCAAGTGTCTTGCAATATTAATCAGCTTCGGTTTTACGTATACCTTTATACGCGTGGAAAAAGATAACACGCCGCACGATCTTTTGCTCTAATTATGTATCTGCTTTCAACAAGTACCTACCTAGGTATGTATTACAAGGAAGAAATTGTATTGAATGACAGCAGACTATCGAATCGACGTATAACTGTTATAACCGAGGTTACAACTTAGCACCAGTTACATAAACGAAAAATAGGCTAACGAATCGAAACCCGGATTTCTTTCGGATCTTTCGTAGAGAAGATATCGATGTTCGAAGAAACGCACGAAATTGTAAGTAATTTACAATTACACCTCTGTCGTTTTCTATAAGAATCTTCTCGCGTATAAGCCTTTCTACAACCTGAATACTAAATTCATATCGTCGATGATGAATTACGACGCCCGTACAGCGGATTTTTTGTTTCATAGCCGTGATTGGGTTCTAATTGGAGGCTAATTATTTCCCCTGAGTTCGTCCTGTCGGGAATTAGTCCATCGTGGGTTAAATCGAGTTGCTTAGACCAAATCACGTTCGTCGTAACGATAGAAATCGCTCGCTTCGTTGCTCGGGAAGCTTTAATGGACAAACGTTTTACAAACATCGTTGCGAGGAATCCGGAAAACCAATACGAAGGACGAAAATAAAATCACAAGAGAAACTGAATATTAATGACGCTATTCTGTGCGTGCAACGCACTTTCGACTGTATCGAACAGAGAACGATTACCAAAAAAACAAAAAAAATTAAGCAGAAAGATGAAAATGTGCAAATACGAATACGAATGTAACGCGTATATTTTTACAGATCAAGGGTCGTGGCAAGTGGATATTTTTTTCGTAATGTTTGACCATTTTAGCGATCGCTCTATCGTTCAAACTCCGCTTAAATCGACAAACAAAACTGGCGAGATATTTGAATCGTCTCGCAGGAGTGAAAATATCGTCGAAAGTCTTACAAAGCAGTGGTCACGCTCTGTTCTATCGTCGAGCCGCGCGGCTAGAAACGAGCAAACGCGAGGAACTTTCCAACGTTAACGGACTAATGGCCTCGCCTCACGGTCACAATTTGCGCGGAACAATAAATTTATATGGAACGTAGCGTTCGAAGGACGCCTACCGCTCAACTACACCATTCAGGATTAAGTAATCCCTCCTCCAAGTACCTGTATCTTCCGAGTCACGCCGAAAGGACCGACGATCAGAATGCCGACTGTTTGCCGTACGATCGTTGGCCTCCTCTCTACCTGTGCCAACGCGAACGAGGCTACGGTTCGAAGACAATGTTCCGCTGGTGAAATGGCGAGTCTCTTATTTTATAGAACGTCGAACTCCGTGACAGTGTCGAAATCGAAACAGGCAAATGTCTATAACGTTCGTAACCCAAATACCGTAAGCTCTCTCTTGTTCGGCTCGGTTTTAATTCGCCAAATTTTCCATCAAATCGCATCGACGATGGACGTCGATACATTTGGACAAATAAATCGCAACATCGTGTTATCGTAACATTATGATAACATTATGATAAATATATCGATAGTAGACGATTTACGTATTCTTATAAGATATATATATATATATGTATATGTATATATTTCATATCTTGCTTTGAAGAAACTATTTAGAGAAACTGCTTTAAAGAAACGACGCTTGTTAAGAATCGTTAATTTTGAGACGTTCGTCAAATTCGTAGAAATATGAGCTATTCGCTAGGACGGCAGTCGCAACCGGCCAATAAAGTTATAGCGTACGAGTATGTCAATGTTACAATGAATCTATATCTACATATAGATTTTGAAGTTGTAATCTTATTCGATTATATAATATGATTAATATGATTAATCGCTAAATAAGCGAGTAGTCAACGATCTTTCGTACGAAACTTCAAACTGATTTCCTGAAAAATTTACGTTTCTTACTTGTTCTCGCTCTCTTAACAAATTGACGATCGCGCGTATTCTTGTATATTTGTTATATCTGCGCCTTACTCGTATTGATATAAATAATAAATATTAACATGTACTAAATGTATTTTTTTTTTTTTACTTTATATCCTGTAAACTATATCCAACAGATATATTTCCAAGCTGGCTGGCTATTCGTTTATCCCGCTGGGAAGCTGGTCTCACAGGGACTGGCTGGCCTTTCCAAAGCGGATTTCTCTTCGAAAAATATCCTACTGATACGATATATCCGAATTTGAAAAGGAAATAGATGAAACGTAGTTTTTAAAATAACAGACGCAGTTCCACCTATAACGAGATTCTATGTTCCACTAGATTTCGGTAATGCCCAAAAAAAGGAGACCCATTGCCATATATTTGTATCAGTCTCGCGACACAAACGAAATAGAATTATCAACGATCGACCACCGAGCTTCGAAATTTTCCTGCGACCGAAAGCAACGAAAATAGCTGGGTACGAAGATCGCAGAGTTTTTGTAAGTTTCGAGAAGAACGATCTTCGACTGTCTCGTAAATCATTTCGTAAGTCGTTCGTACGAGCATGTATTCTATGTATTCTGCCAAATTGCGTGGACTATGCGTGTAGGTTGAAGCAAGCTTATCTTTCTCGATAGCAACGTTCTACCAAGCAACTTTCGACCTATAACGACTCGCATTAGACTCGATACCGTATATGAAAAAAAAGAAAAAAAAAAAAGAAAAAAATGCAAAAATTTTGAAATATCGTCGTACATCGTGCGGTGCAATTAATACACGTTCGAGGGACAAATATTCATTTCTCTTGGGAAAATCCGCCGAGTCTCTATCTCGAGTCGCAACCCACATGTTCCCTTATCTTGCGTTTATTTTCACGCCGGATTGATTTACGAAACGAACTTCTCGAGATCGATGCTCCAACATCACCGCGTTGCAGCTTCGACGTTCTCAATGAAGTTCTCGCGAAAGCTCGTTACGATATTACGATATACTGGCGCCGTAAATAACAGGAATCCGATAACTACGTAGAATTTTCATTTTTCCATCGAGTCGGTGAATAAGCGTTGGGAATTATATTACAGGGCTGGCTTCCATCGGAAATTTAACGCTCGTTAATTTAATCGATTAAGATTCTTCGCGTACCTTGAGTACGGACCAACGAAATTTCAACGGGACAAGAGTAAGAACGAAATTAAAATCAGTCGCCCAGAACGAATATCTTTCCTTTCGATAACGGTTAAGATCACGTCGCGTTTCAAATTGGACTCGAGTTCTAGGCAATATCTTAAGTAGTATTCGGCACCGATTGAATTTTCTTTAACCGTGTCGCGTAAAACTTTGGACATATACTTTACGCCGATTGTCACGAAATTCCAAGTATTTCTCAAAATTTGCAAAGTACAAGCGTGAAAGAAACTCGGAGCAACTATGCCGTACACGTCATCACGCGGACGTTGAAATTTCTCCAACATCTGGTCGAAACTTCACGGACCGTGGTAACGCGTTGTCCATGGTAACTCGACGACGAATGCTAATGATCGTTAAAAATACGAAGGGTATACGCTTACACGGCGATGAGGATACGTTTAAACGTATCGGCGACCTTTAACCCTATAACGACGAAAGTTCGTAGGTTTTCTACGACTGACAAAACTCTCGTTTATCGCGAATACCAGCGTCGCTTCGACTATCGATCGTTAACGAAATTGTAGCGCCACACGACCAAAGATAAAACGCGTTGCGTTAAAAACACAAAAATCTAGGGAAAGTCGTAAATCTCAGAAACTCGCCCGATAAATGTTCGCTATCTCGAGCCAAAGCGATTAGCTACCTACGTTCCGAATCGCGTATCATCACTTTGCCGATTCTACTCAACTTTGTTGTTTTAACCGCTATCGTTTCGTAAGAGCTCGCGAAAAATGTTGACAATATCGCGAACTTGACAAAATCGAGCCAATGCTGTTAACCATTTGAATCTAATCCCTATCGCTTCGCAAAAAGCTCGTCGAAATCCAAGTGTGCCACTCGACATCCACTCGCGTGGTTAAACCGAAACGGTCTTGTTAGTCGACTGAACGTCCTTTTCATCCTACCGTTGACACTCTGCCGCTTGTTCGACGAGTTAGTTTGTTATAAATATATATATATTATATATATTATATATTATATATATTATATATTATATATATTATATATTATATATATTATATATTATATATATTATATATTATATATTATATATATTATATATTATATATATTATATATTATATATATTATATATTATATATATTATATATTATATATTATATATTATATATTATATATTATATATTATATATTATATATTATATATTATATATTATATATTATCTATTATATATTATATATTATCTATTATATATTATCTATTATATATTATATATTATCTATTATATATTATATATTATATATTATATATTATATATCATATATTATCTATTATATATATATTATATATATATATTATATATTATATATATATATTATATATTATATATATATATATATATATATATATATATATATATATATATATGGAGATACGTATCGAGAGACGACGTGGATGGAGAAAAAGAGTCTGCAGGTCGACGGTCGTACCGGGGTCGGGTCAATCGGGGCAAACAGGAAACGGGACTTACGTCACGGTCTCCGGTACGACTCTCGGACCACTCCGGGCACCATCGACAACGTTAAACACGATTTCGCGATTTTATATCCTGCGCTTGCACGCTCGAATTACCACGACCGGATCGCGACGTTTCGATACACCTCCACCGTCACGCTGCGCGGATCAAACAGAATTGTAACTAGCGATCTGGCGAAACATTCGACAGGAAAGATATTTGTTACGATAGAATGTTTATCGTAGTACGAGCATTGTCGCTGTTATTATTATCGTTGTTCTTATTTATCGGTATTATCACGGTCGCTTTATTTCGTTTGCTATATTCATCGTTCACATATAACCCGCAAGTTTTGTATTATTTGATCTTAAAGCACGTTAATATATATTAAGCGTTTTAAGCGGAGAAAAATCGCCACAAAAATAAGACACAAAAAAAATAAGACACAAGCTAGAATTGAATAATCTGAAATAGTCCTGGCCACCTCTATCATCGAACGATACCAATCGAACGTCGATCGCTATGTTTCTATACGGTAAAAAAATAATTTTTGCATAATATCACCGTATTGAATAAAATTTCTACATCGCGCAAAGTTGTACGTTGTCGATCTGCCGAGAAGGTGGCACGTTTAACGCTAAACCTACCACGCGCGGTCGAACGACCGCTTTTTGAAATTTCCTTGAGAATTTCTTGTATACGACGTTACTGTATCGCCATCTAACTTGTTGACTTTTCCTAGAATATGCGTACAACCCATTTTTCAATATTCGCAACTTTCTTTGTCGTTTACCTTCCGAAAAAAGTTGGCTAAAATCTCTTTCTATATTAAAATACATATTTTTCTTTTTTTTTTGAAGCGGTCATTTGACCGCTCATGGTAGGATTAGGTATACACGAAATGTCGGTAGTGTTAAAACGTAAAATGTTTAGTTGTTAAAACATCGAAACGAATTATTTTCCAGAGTGAGTCGTTAATTTGTCTGATAAGAGTCCAGTCGTGTCGTATATACGTGTTGAGAAAAATACGTTTTAAATGCTCGTTTCCCATCGAGCTTCGCGTCTTCGCGCGCAAAGAATACTTCTTCGGAAGAAAGCACAATTCGATGAAAGAAAAGATCTTCAACGAAACGTTGAGTTCGCCCTTTGCTACTACCACCAAGCCTTATAGATATCGCGATAGGTCTGAATCGTCGGCACTTGTTGTTAGCCCGAGATTTTATATACTTTTCGCCGGAGAAATGAGCGAAAAAGCTCGTACGCGTTCGACGAAGGTTTTATCTTCGGCCAGGCTACTATCGCGGATCGCCGATACAGAACACGGTAAAAGCGAGTTCTGTGCTATGGATGGCAGTGTAAAGAAATTGATATCGATCATACAATTACCTAAATGCCAGACAATGGAAGTTTGAAACTTTTAACTGGAAAAAATTTCAACTACGATAATTTGGTAACCGTGGACGTTTGAAATAAAAGTTTCTAGAGTTCAATTCCAGAGTTCTATGCAGAGTGCAATTAGGTTTTGCGAGATAGAATTGATCTTGACATATTATGATATTTGTCGGCTGGTAATCGTTTTGCATTGCTCGATCGTTCTTTCCCCTTCAACTTTTCGCTAATGATTTTGTTACGATCGGAAAAACGCTTTTTCTTTTTTGTCAAAAAGGAGAAGTAGATTCGGGCATAAAAATTCGAGGACCGTGAACGTGGCTTAAATTAGCAAGCCAAACGCGAGACGTTGCGGAATATCGTTCTTGCGATTCTACGGCGAAACTAAATCGTCCGCAACTCGAAAACTAAGCATCGATCGACGTTTTTCTTTTTTTTTTTTTTTGCGTACGAACGTATTTTGCGACGATCCGTGTCCATGTAAAAATAAGATAACTCTAAAATCGAATAACTCGTGTCAATTTCAAAATACGAACGCACCAATAAATTCTTCCATCCTAACGCAATTTATTTTTCTCTGATTTATAACAAATCTCGGAACGTTTGCGCCAAGTTTACTTCCGCGTGTACCCGTGTAAAAACTGACAGTCGCGAACCTAAGAACGAGACCACTACGGCAGGCTATCGCGACAAGAAATTATCGATGTTGGTATATCGGAATCGAGGAAAATGAAAGTTTCATCGGTGGATTTTCATTTACGTGCCACCAGGTCAGTATTAACGTTGAGTTATACCTAAGAGCACATTTATGGAAAATCGATTTCACGTGCGTGCGACAAAACTTCAACGCGACGATCGCATGACGTGCAATGATTTTCAGATGTATGCGCGATTATTCTCAACTGGTCTTCTACCTGTGCTATGGCTGGTGTTACCCGCTATGTAAGGGGTGAATGATTAACACCTGACACGTGACTTCCCTTTCTCATACCTCGTTAACATCACAAAGAAACTGGCAATACCTCGGTGCTTCTGCCAAACGTTTCCAACGGGCATTTCAAAACAAATAAGAACTCTTTTATCCGTGTTTTATTATTATTACTGTTATTATTTCTCGAATAGGTGGAACGTAAGATGTGAACAGTATAACTTTCGTCGAATTTCCCGGTTCTCGTCTCAATATCGTTGTACGATTATAACGATCCGATCTAAAATAAATCGCCGAAAGAAAAATAAATAAATCGGTGTAACGTAAATCAAAGGAGCCTGTAACGGTGCTGGAAAGAAGACTAGAACGTTTGCAAGTTACATGGACGTGGTTGCGACTGCAGTTGCTTCCAGTACGTTGTAACACGACTGCCGGGGCGTTTCTGTAAATTCGAATTTCTTACAAAACACAGCCAAAGGAACGGAGAGACGTGGAAATAAAATTTCTTTCAAATCCACATATGCGGAGGCTCGTTTGCACGTCCGAATATGCAACGCGTGTCTACTTTGAACGTTTTCTACGTCCCTGTATGTCACGCACGTTCCGCGAATTTATAATATCGACCGATCTAATTATCGAGTTGAGATACGTTCGAATAAACGAACGTACAACGATCAGCTTACTACGTTCGATCGAACGATCGCATCCATCGACGAAAAGACCGCGTAATAGGCAATTGCAATCTCGACAGAGAAAAAACCTAAAGTAGGAGAAACACTTGGTTCGAGGATTGATGCATTTCGGCCGAAAAGCAAAACGCCACAGATACGCAGGTTTCGATGGTTTACGATAGAAGCCAAGAGGGTAATAAAGTTAATGTCCAGAGCCACGACATACAGCGCGGACCATTCGTCAAATTAACCACCAAAAACCATTGTTCATACCTGCTATACCAACAAGCAACTGGCCGTAATGATCGTCGTTGCTTTCACGCGACTAACCGAGCAAGACATCCGCAACAAAGTGACGTTGCTCGAGTATAAAGCACGCAGGCCGAAACGTCGTTAAACCGGCACTATTGTCAGCTGTCCAAACATCTCGAAAGCTGCTAACAGACAGGCGCGTCTTATCTAACGCGTTGCGTAAAAATGAAAACATCATCGGACTGGTGGCCCGCAATAAAACATCCTTCTCTATCGTTTAATAAGCTGTACGTACGTGCGTATGTATCGAGCGACTTTCACGCGCTTAAACAGTTACTCCAAGACTTGCAGAAATTGATCGATCTCTAACGTGAATTTTCACCTCATTATCTGCGACTATCGTCAACGATCGTTTCCTTGCTCTTCGTCCGGTATTGGATATACTATCTAATATTCGTCTAATATCGGAACACATTTAGTTGCACTTGTCTTCGCACTCGGGTAATCTTTCGATTTAAGAAGGACCGACCAAGCGATCGACTACGAGAGAAATTAGAAACGAAATCGTCGACGCAACGTTGCTTCTCGATGGATTAATCTCGCTCGAGATCAAAAGATCAAGAAACTTTTCGATCTAGCGCCGGATCGGTACGAAGCGCGAGCGTTCCTCGAGAACGCGCTTTAATAAGAAAATCACGAGTCGTTGATCCGTGTGAAAATCCGCGAGAGTCCCCAAGCTCGGTTCAACGACGACGCGTTAGAAACTCGTGGAAATTCCAGCCTGCGTTTCCTCGACAATTGGCCACAACGTTCGCACGCACGACCACCGTTGGTGACAGTGGTGACGCGTTATCCTTCGGTTCGAAACGTTCTGCGAAAAAGGATGGACGAAACGCGCGACTACGAGATTTCGGTGGCGCGCGATTCAAATTTCGCTCGACTCGAAAAACGCTGTACGAGAAAGGATCGATGAAACGCGCGACTACGCGACTTCGGTGGCACGCGATTCAAATATTTCTCCACTCGAAACATTCGCCAAGAAGGAGGAAGGTTCGACGAAATCCAGCGTACGAGCGAGCGGAATTTATTCGAAACAAGATTTATTCCCGCGAGAGACACTTTTCTCGTCGCTTTTCCCCATGGACTGAGATCTTTGGAAAAAAGGCTGGACTCTGTCCAAATAGAGCGAGCCCACACAGCGATCGAAATACACGTGTAAGAAGTACTCGCTCTGGACGTCGGTCGGCCGTACAAATCATGTTTCGCGTAGGTCTAACGTCGTGAGTGGAATATTCAAAAGCGTTAAGCGTTCCAAGTTGCCCGTAATGTTAATACGTTGACCGCCATCGTGACTATTCGTAACGCGCGTTGTCAAATATTTTAGAACGATTACGACAAGACGAACTTCGTCGACCGACGACTAATTTTCAACGATGCGTACGATTTACACGCATATTTAGAGAAAAACTGGCACCCTAGCAGACCAAAAAAAAAAAGATGCCCGGATACGGTATAACGTTTTGGAAAAATTAAATAATTATACGGTATATTTCCATCCACCGCGGTTTGCGCGCGAAAATAGAGGAAATTCGCTTGGTAAATCGAGAATTACTTACGCAGTATCTCATCGAGTTCCTCGAACTTCGCTATATAATTCGCTATAAAAATAAAAAATAAACTTCGGTATTTATTAGCAGGCAAAATTTCTATCCAACGTATTATTTTCCACGTTTCGTTAGTACCGCAACGAGACACGACCGTTACGATCGTATTGACGAAATCGAATACCAGTCGGAGGATGAGTCTATGCGGAAGCTACGAGGCGTTTGTTACGAACAACGCGTTCATCGTTTGGGAAAAATTGGTACAAGTAATTGCGTGGAGAAACGATCTCTTTCGGTTTACCAATACAGCGAATAATCGACGGTACAAATACCACGACCCTCGCGAATTCCACCGTTCCAATATGTTCCATTTTGTAATTTTCATACGCGCTTTCCGACTCGTTTTACATTTTACCGACGCGATCGCCGCGTCTCGCTGCTACGACGATGAAAATTCCAAACTCCTTCGCGCAACACGTACATTCTTCAGAAACTTTCTTACGCGCGTTCAAACGCTTTCTCCAGCCACCGTACGTTTCAAATTTTCATCGACCAACCACTCGTTCGATAACGCGAACCGGGTATCGGTTCTCGCCAACAAAATCCGAAGAATACGTCTCGACCCTCGCAAACGGTATAGCGGATAAGTCGCGAGTATTTCGAAACGTCGCTGGCTATTCCTGCGCTACGTTTCATCTGCGATTTACCAAATGGGGCAAATCCGCGCACGGTTCGAGATACACGTGTAAGAAGTACGGTAGACGTCGGTCAGCCGCGCGAATCGTGTTTCGCGCAGGACTAATGTCGTGAGTACATTTTACGTACTGGTACCTGTTGGAGGACGTGACTGGTAAAAGCCAGGAGGGGAAGAAGACGTAAATAGAGAAAATAAAGCGTGGCCGAGGGCAGAGAACGAGAAAGAGAAAGAGAGAGGGGGTGGGAGGAGGGAGAGATACGAAGAGAAAGGAGGTAGAGAGTGGACTAAACGAAGCTAGAGGAAGGTATGTACCTTTTCTTTGTTTGCGCGAAAGAGAAACCGGTCCGCCAATCTTAGCGCCGTATTGCGAAATTTTGTCCAATCAACGTGGCGCGGCTCTTCCTCCTTTTGCCCGCTAACGTGATTTATTTATTTATTTGCGTCAGTGCGAGACTAACGATACGTAACAGGGCCGCGAATCACACTTTTCCTCCCGATGTCACGAGATTCGCGCGATGCTTCCACGGAATCCTCCGCTCGCCGGATCGTCGGGCCGTGCGCGAGCTTTCATCACTCTTTGGGAATTTGATGAATTTTACGAGTGGAAAGTAAAGGTCGTTACACGTACGGCTGAATAGTATTATTAGGTTGTCCGAGAAGTTTCTTTCGTCTTGCAAGGAAACCATGGATGCACCACGTTCTCCGTTTTATATTATTATCGTCGAATCACGTACGATCGTAATAATAGAAATGGAACAAAATGAATCGTCGTACACGATCGAATAAAATAATATAAAAGGAAAAGAGGTTGTGCATCTGTAATTTCCTTGGAAAGGGAAAGAAACTTTCGGGACAACCTAACGATATTTTCCACGAGAGATTAATGCAAGTGGTTTCTACTCGTGTGGAAAATGTAGTCAACGCGGTGTTTAAAGCAGCGATACAAAATGTAGGAAATAAATAAAATATAAGCTGCTGAGCTACGCGTAATTGATACTGTCTGCGAAACGTAGGAACGTAAAACATTAAAGCGTCGATTTCATATAAATTGCTTGAGGAACGGACGTTGAAAATATTGCGGATTACGATCATGGCAATATTTGAAAAGGAGCCTGCTCGAGCGTACAAAAGTTATTGATATTTTATCATCGAGAGACAAAACAGACGCGAATTTTCGAAGAACATACGTTGGGCAAATAAAACGTATACTTTTTTTTTTTTTTTTTTTTTTTTTTTTTAGAACAACAACGACGAACAAACACGCGTAGACCTCTGCGTATTTTTTTATAAAAACGCGCAATCCCTCTAAACGTTCGCGATCCAGGTTACAAGCTGCGAAAGAAATCTTCGAACCTCGTTTTATTTACCGTCGTGTACTTTCGTAAGTGCGTGGTATTTTCGTCGTTTGGATCGTCGTTCGAACTTACCAATCTCAGCCAGAGACCGAAAGAATTACCCGAAACAATGAAAAATCTACGGTAACTTCCGCGAGACTCTTCCCTTGCAGATTTCACCTCGATAACATTTAGAAAGTACCTGTACGCGCCTCTGCGCGAAATTCGTTAAAATATCCCGTAGCTTCGCTGAAAAAGAAAAAAAGGAAAAGGAAGAAAGAGAAGGAAGAACGTATTTTAATTTCGACATCGCGTAAATCGTCGAACGTTTCCGATTCCCATCGATTGTAGGAGTTTGCCAACGATCTAACATACAAATCGGCGGATTTAAAATTGCAAATAACGGCAGCTTTCGGAGCATGTAGAGCGCTTAGATCGTCGGGAGGATACAACACGCGCACGCCGCTTGTTTTATAATACACACTTTCCATTGTTGCAACGCGATATTGCGTTTGAGCGCCGGTTTCCATTTTAATTATCGAACGCCAGGCTCAAACGCTGTTTGCCCGTGCGAGCACTGGTTCCTGCAGTCTCTCGGCGTTCCAGTGAAATTCAAAAATACCAGCCATGATAAAAGAGACCCGTGCAACACGTTGGCGCGCACGAGAAACAAACTTCCTGTGAAACGTTCGATCCGCTGGCAATTTTTCTCGTACGCTTGAAACGCGTTCGAACGTTTCGAAGCGATAGATACCGCTATTATCGCGAGAACCTTCTTCTTTGGTCGAAGGAAAGGAAAGCAACGCGAGATAGCGCGGAATTTCGTCAGTGTTTTCGTGCACGATACACAGAGCGAGAACGAGAACGAACGACCACGTAAGAGGGTTAATCCGGGTCGTATATTTTTGATTTTTACAAGGAAAACGCTTTTAAAATTTTCTTCCACGCTATTAACCCTTAACGAACGTTGCCGCTTCGCGCGTATTTTGCCGCTGGATCGTCGCTTTGCTCGCTGCGCGTACGAAAAGCACAGGCCTGATGTCCAATTAAATTTCTCGATACGAAAACGTATTATCCTGACATAGAAATATTTCTACGAATATTCTCCATCGTGCGTCTAAGATTCGATCCGTCTGTTTGTACGTCGTCGACGACAGATGTTTCAAATACTCTTCAACGCGGTACAGCGATTTTCTGTTACGCGTTTTACGAAAAAGCGTATGATCCACGCCCGGTGCGTAATTCCATGTAACTCGAGGTCTTTTAGTTTTTGAATCACCCCCTCCGTGAAATATACGTACACAGACGTACGTCGATACGATAGAATTACAAAGTTGCGTCAGCGGTGACACACGCCCGTGACGAGGATTTAAAAAATTGTTTGCAATTAAATACGTATTTCCGCCTCTTCTCGAAACGCGTATCTCAAAGGTATTAGCACCTTTTGGCAAATGGAACGATTAATTCTGGAATGGATTAGTTACGGATCAATTCCGTAACAGGCTAAAATTATCAATGAATAATATCACAGCCTGTGTCGTTCGTACGACGATACTCGTTAAAAACACCTTGTGTAAGACGTCGAACGACAAGTTTATTCTTGTAGAATTACAAATAAAAATATGGTCCATTCAGTGCCTTCCTAGAATTTTATTCCAAGCTGGAGCGCATTTTCCCTACTTTACCGTATAAACAATCCCAATAATTGCATAGAATCTTTCATTTCCAAGCTTATCACTTCGTCGTTCTCTTTCGCGTAACTATTATACAGCAAGATAATTTCCAGAGATTTTTGAAATACGCTTCGGTGATTCGCGTATCGAAACGAAATAGAATCGAACGTGCCAACTGTTTTCGTATCTTCGAACACGTAGGTGCACACAATGCACGCGTACGCGAAAGATATCGACACGCTGTATTTATTACAGCGATTAGGTGTTGATTAACGCCGAACCTACCGACATTTCAAGTATACCTAACACTGCCATAAGCGGTCAAATGACCGCTTCAAAAAAAAAAGAATACGCGTCTTAATACAGAAAGAGATTTAGCCAACTTTTGTCGGAAAGTAAACGACGAAGAAAGTGGCGAATATTGAGAAATATTATAATATATTATATTATATTATAATATATTATATTATATTATAATATATTATATTATATTATAATATATTATATTATATTATAATATATTATATTATATTATAATATATTATATTATATTATAATATATTATATTATATTATATTATATTATATTATATTATATTATAATATATTATATTATATTATAATTTAATTATATTATTATTTGAATTATATTATTATTTGAATTATATTATATTATAATATATTATATTATATTATAATTTAATTATATTATTATTTGAATTATATTATTATTTGAATTATATTATATTATAATATATTATATTATATTATAATATATTATAGAAATATTATAGAAATATTATTATATATAAGACGGGAAAAGTCAATGAGTTACACGGCGAGTTGCAAACGAAATTTCAAAAGCGGTCGTTCGACCGCGCGTCGTAGGTTCGACGTTGATCACGTTCGAACACGCGTGTCTACCAAATCTCGTGTCATCTAGCTTCGCCAAAGACTCGATACCGCGAAAGCGAGACGCGCAGGGCCCGAGAAACGACGCTTCGCAGAGAAACAAAGATACGTGCGGATCTAGCGCGCGAAAGAAAGCACAACGAAGTTGCAACGCCACCGCGGAGACGAGCAACGACGGGAAAACGATGTATCGGTGTCGTAACGTGGTCTAAAAAACGAACGACGTAGCCGCTGCTCTACGGCTCCGAGTTTCTTTCTTCGGATCGTTTCTCGGACACTTGGTTGCTCCGTTAAAAAGAGGGCGATCCTACCTCTACCGCTGCGAGAGTTTTCCCGCAAACGCGTGGAAAATAACACGGTAGAAAGCGGAGTCGAAAACGCTGTTATCGAAACTTGCTACGCCGTTCGAAATGCCCAGACGCACGGACGGAAAATAGTTCTCGCATCGATCGCCGAAAGGGAAGGATAGTTGCTGTTTGCGCCAGGGAAACGAATAATTACGTCGACCCGACGAATAAGAGCAACGAAAAGGTAAACACCTCGCGCGTTACGGCATTCGCTTGATATTCGAATAACAGAGAATTCGCCTCGCCTACGTGCGCCCAAATGCGAGAGGTCGCGAAAATTATACCGCTGTTACAGCAGCCAGTGAAATCCTCCGATCGCTCGCCGCTTTCAGGGTAACGCGGCGAATCGGTAAATCGATTCTTTCGCGAGATAACAGGATTCGCAAAAGGAGGATCTGTCGCAGGTTCGTCCGAGACTCGTGTACTCGTATATCGGTCGGGCTCGTCTCGCGCCGATCGCGTTTCTCTATCGTTAGAGAATTGTTGAAAGTCGAGCGGAGGAATCGTCGAGAATCGAAAAACTTTGTAGGACTTTTGTTCGTTGGGTTTTCGACGCGTCGACCTTTCGCTTGCAACTTCGAAGCTTGCGAATTGTTCGAATCGCACGCGGACTCTCGGACCGCTTCGTGGAACGCGCGAATTTAAAAATATTCGCGACGTTTGAGAAATTACGCGCGCTTTCTCCGTAACAAACCAGCATCCGGTATCGTCGTTAAACGTTCGTCCAGCGGTATACACCCAAGTCTCGAATTTACATGCTAAACGGCCGACTCCGCGAACGAAAGAATCGCTTGACAAAAATTGTCACCGAAACGCCGAACGACGAAACTACTTTTCTCCGAGTCGAGGATAAATCGAATCGAGTTAAAGACGCGTCTCGTTAGCCGCGCGATCATCGACGACGAGGGCAGAAATACCGTTGCATCGTTTTGTCGTTCGTCTCGGTTCCTTCGACGAATTCAACCGGACTTTGGACTTTGAGTCTCATCGTTTCCGATTATCTTCTTCCTATCGTTGTTATTATTATTGTTATCGTTATCACACTATCGTAAAGTTCGTGCGATAGTACCTAGCATCGTTCTCGTTCCAACGCCAATGTTACTTTGTACGGCGCATCGTTGTGTTACACGCAGGGAGCCGTAATTAGTAATAATAATTATAATACAATGAAAATTACAATAAAACACAATGAAAACGAATCGTTCCATTTCTATCGGCATTTTTATCCTATCGTTATCAGCCACGCTTAAGGACACTGTCTCTCGTCGACGCGAAAAAGTCTAGGTCACCCTAACACGCTTCGAGATAGACCATCCTAAAATATCTTACTTTTATCCGTCAATCTCGAACGAGGTAGCCCCCGTGTTTAAAGCAAAGAAGAGAGGAACAAAAAGACGTGGAAATCGATAAGAAAGTATAACGACCAGTGGTTTATTGGCACAGGAATTTTCGCGACAATTTGCCGAGCCCTGTGATCCCAGAAAGGGGGGACGCAGGTTGGGACGAAAATTCGCAAAAGCGTGGACAGCTCAAAGACGCGACAGAAATACACCGCACAGGGCGAAAGAGCGAGGCCCCGTCTCTTTCAGGCAAGTTGCGCGTGTACGCGTCGAATGATTTTCGTGGCTCGTTAGCCATTCGTCATTAATCGACGGAGTCTTGCGATCGGTCTCCACCCTCCGGCTGGCTCCCTTCTTCGCCTATCTCGCAAAAAGCATCGAGACGCGAGTGACGGGCTATGGGATTAAAAAATGCAGGCGATTAGGCAGAGAACTCGCGAAAGCTCGTCGTTTCTAAACGCTGTTGGTCGAGCAAAGCGAGTGGAACGTCGCGGCTCTCGCCTCCGGTCGCCTCGATCTTTCGTCTGGCAAAACCGAGAGGACCGGTTTTTATAACCTTTGGAATACACGCCCGATCCCTGCGTCTCTCGCCTCGAATTGCCAGCTGCGCCAAACCGAAATTCAAGTACGTATTCCAGTTACGTGGCGTTGGCGATTTATCCGATCGCAACTGGCCAATTACTTGTTCAACGTAACCGCGAATTTTTCCATCCTGCTTGTTCGGCTTGTCGCAAATGGCGCGCGTTATCCGTACACCCGTTGTAAGTTGCAGCGTTTCAAGTATCCAAAAATGCGTACGTATGTCTCTACGTATAGCGAGCGTTTCGAAGCGTCGCGTATCGTCCGCTGTTCTGCATTTGCAACTTCGTTCCGTAACGTTAGGTAATCTAACCTGATTCGGCTATGACAATTACTTACAATAGTTATCGTCAGCTCCAACTTTTTCGTCATCGCGGTTACGCGCAACGCGTATCACTCGCGCTGTTATCCGAGCGTTAGCGCTTCCATTGCTCGCAGCGTTTCAAGTATCGCGTTTCGAGTATCCGAAGAAAGCAAGTACCCCAAATATTACAAATCTTTTTTCCCTTCTTTTTCTCTCTTTTTTTTCAACTACATCTTATTCCCGAGACTCTTCTATTAAAGCGCAATTCTGCATCGAGAATGTAAGTGTTTGGTATTAGCTGCACTTGCTACGTTTTTATCGCCGAAAGCGATGTTAATCTACGCGTCATCGCCGAGCGTTCTCACGCCTAAACGCGTTAGGTTGTCCCGAAAGTTTCTCTCCTTTTGTAAGGCAATGATAGACGCCCAACCTGTTTTCGTTTTCTATTATTTTATCCAATCAGCTACGATCCATTTTGCTCTATTTCTATCTATTACGATCGTACGCGATTCGACAAAAATAATAGAAAACAGAGAATATACGCATCCATTGTTTCCTTACGAAACGAAAGAAACTTTCGGGACAACCTAATAAGAAGTATTCCAAGTACTCTAAAATGCTACACATCTTATTCCCGCGACTCCTCGATTGAACTGCAATTCTGCATCGAGAATGTACGTGTTTGGTATTAGCTGCACTTGCTACGTTTTTATCGCCGAAAGCGATGTTAATCTACGTATCAGCGTAAATGTAAGAAATATTCCAAGTCTATTCCAACTCTATTATTATTCCAAGTACTCTAAAACGCTAAACATTCCCGCTACACCGCTACTACGTTCGCCATTTATACCCGATCTCCGTTGGAATATTATTTATTTGCCACGAGCTCGAATCCTGTTGGTTCTGGCCGTCGTAAACGACACGACTATCCGTATCGTTATCCGAATGTCAGGATCCGATATTTTAAACGTTTCAAATATTTAAAAATACCGAGCATCCCAAGCGTCTCGTAACGTCGAAGCTCATTGTACGAACGATTCGTACAGCTGATTTTGGCTCGACGAAAATTGACGTATTCAGCGTTGGCTGGACTTTTCGAATCTTTATCGTCGAGGGCGATACGAGTCGTATTCGTCGATAGAGTATTAGCATCGATCGATCGTAGCAATCGTTTAACCGCGAGTTTACATCTATCCCGTATCGACAGTCGAGGATGAGCGACACTCGATAATTCGAACAACGACGAGAGTGTTTGAACCTCTGTAACTGGAATTTTGTTTGCTTACGAGCACCAGCAAAGGAATTACAGTTGATCGTAGACGATTCTGCTTTCGATTCGGAAACTAGCATCCGACGATCGCTATAAACATCCAAGGTATTAAAATTCTTATTAACGAAACGTACGTACGAGCCTCGTTCGACCAATCAAAAAATTGAAATCCTGGTAAATGAACGATAACGAAAATTCAAGCGCTTTTTTCACTTTCCAATATCTCGTCGATCGAACCAGTAAAAAATCAAACTCTCCTCGCTAGATCCTCCGACCAACTATCCGAAACGATGCTTCCGTTCTTTCTCTTTACGCGTTAAAAGTAAATACAAACTTCCAGTTACTCGCGAACTTACGTCTTTCGCAAATCGAGAGCGCGGCGTGCGTTAGAAATTTCGATGGCCCGACGTTATCGGACGGTCGTGCTTTCGGGTAATTATCAACTATCGATAATTCAGGGAACGTGGCACGACGATCGTCTAATTCGATTTTACGAACAGCTAGAACGAGAAAGAAAAAGAAGCGCGCACATACGCTTCTTACGTAAGGACGATGCAGCTTCTCTATTCGCATCTCACGTACGATCTTAAACGTGACTATATGTTTCTATACAACACCTGTCGACTACGAACGTAACGCGCGTTTTCAACGAAACGTGGAACACGAAACTGCGCGAGAAAGAGACGAAGGAAACGCCACTTTCGTCGACAGAAATCTAAAACCGCGGGAAAAATCGATCGACCGTTCGCTATCTTTCAATCGCGATAATGTCCTATTTTTCGCGCTATATAACTCCGCCGAGACACCTAATATTAGGTTGTATCGTGTAATAATTTGGTACGCCTAATGTGTAATCACGTGTCGTGCGATGAATTCGTTCGCGTTTCCGCGTTACGCCCTCGAGGAACGTGGAAATACACGTATCGCGATTTTTCGGCAAAAGATCGAGAGATTCGCAGCGGTGGGGTAAAAGTTACTTAACCGATGCAACGAACAGTAGAGCAAAATAACGCGTACATGGTCGACAGAATATTCGATATAGAGGTTTTATGGAAAGGTGACGATGTTTCATAGTCTTTTATAGAAACGCGAACAAACTTGCCATTCGATCGGATATTTTAAAATCTAATTATTATCGGCACGTACGTTGATTTAAATGTTCGCCGTTTTCAACTCGTTGTACGTTACTAGCGCCGTTTCGACAATGTTGGAAATATGCAGATCGTTGTTTGCTTCTCTCTTCGCCGATGAAAAGCGACAAAGAACGCGTATAATAACTTTCGATCCTAGAGAGAACTTCGTTGCAAAGTAGTACTTACTTGCTTAAAGTAAACAAAAGTTTCTGGCGTGCAAAGGATTAATACCTGGTTCAGCCGCCACGTATCCGAACGATCCAATTATTCTGATTCGCTCTGCTACCATACACCGAACGTTTCTATATTTTTAAATACATGGCTGGAAAAATTGTCGATGCGATCGTACCATCGTACGGTATACCACGACGCGACATAAGCGAACGAGAAGTTCGATAATTAAAACTCGAAGAAGATTCGACAAATAATTCGAGACTCTGATGCCTCGAAGAAGAAGAAAAAAAAAAACTCCGAACTCGGCCGTAATCGCGGATAAAGAAAGATCGCAACGACGACAAATATCGAGCTTGTCTCAAAAGCAATTTGTCTCTCCGACTTCTCGAACAATAACGTAAAACGCCGAGTTCGAACAACTTTGACCTCCGCGTGTTTCAGCAACCGTATTCGTCGTACTTTTACAACCGACTGGAATAGAGAGAGAAATGAGATTGACGTCAAAAAAACAAAAATAGCTTAAAAATGAATTTTCTCGGAATTATCACTTTCACTTTAGCGGTGTACAAATAGCTCAACAATTGGAAATGCTAGCGCGTCGCGCATACGCTCCGGATACTCCTCTGCTCGATTCGAGCGACAAAGGTGAATAAACGTTTATCTCGCGATCGGTTCGTTATTCGAATCTGCAAGGAGACTTTGCGAAAAAACAATAAACAGAAAAAGAAAACAATAATAGAATATCGTAGATATATTATCGTAGATAATAAAATAATCACGTTTGATACGAAGAACGAAATTATTGAGAAATACGTGTAATTTGAAACTTGGAGATTTTTTTAAATCGATTATATTTGAAAATCGTCGAGCAAAGTTTGCAACGAAAGGATACGCTGAGAACGAGGCAGCAACGACGAAGGAACGAGTTTCTTTTCTTCTTTTTTTTTTCTTTTCGTTCTCTTTCGTCTTCTTTCCCGCTTTATTATTAGTTTACTTCCAGTCTATCTCTTAACAAAGCTAAAGTTACGCAATAGTCCACGAATATTTAAAATCCTACCGTGGATTGTATTTCAAACGGCGATACTGCAATGCTCGACCTAATGCTGCGCGGAAATCCGATACTAGAGCAGAATTTTAGTAACAGATGGTTGGACAATCCCGAAGATTACAATCGTATTTATACCGACGTGATTAATTACGATGGAAAGAAGGGCAAAATATACACGACTACGTATACAGTATTTTATTGCACGGAATTTCAAACTTTTTCATATTTATCTTTTGAATATGACCTTCGGTAATAACCTTTTAAATTTTTTAAATCGCAACGAATCGATACTTTTGTAAAATTCCTATCTTCTGCTAGAAAACGTCGAGCTTCAAGGAGAAGACCGACGAAATATCGGCGATACAGGCGATATTCTGTACTTCGATAATCGTCGATATTATTTCGAAGCCAAGTTTACCTTTAAATAGACGACTTTAACAAAGTAACAATTGTCTACAGCGCGTCGCAGAGTGTGCATTGTGCTCGTATTTCATACAGTGGCCGTCGAGACAGCCAAGAAAAAAAAATTGAATTTTTATTATTTTCTATACGACCCTTGTTTTGACCCTTGTTTGACACAAGGTCGTTGTTTTTTAACGGTCTCGTTGCAACTTCCATTACAAGGCGAAGAATGAAAAAAGAAAAAAAGATCCTAGCCAAGGAAGGCAATAGCAACGTTTATTTTTCGTCGAAACTCGTTTCGTCAGAAGTTCTCGTCCTCTTTGGAAAACCATCCAAAAAAAGAAAGAAACAAAAGTGTCTTTGGTACAAACAACTATAAACTGCCGGTATTTACAGGCAATTTCATATTTTCACGATCGCGATCGACGAAATGAGAACGTTTCGATAGAAAATCACGCCTTGTATTTCCAACAGTTTACGTAGTTTTGTGCATCACGAGCGCTCTGCGCGACTTCTGCGTCTTCGAAATTTCCCGATAAACGCACGAAAAAAAAAAAACCCCCAAAGCATATTAATGACCAGGACAATGGACTGACCGAGAAAGGTTTGATCTGGGTAATTATTGGGCAAGGGGACTGAGGAAGAGGCAGAGAACGAATGGAAAGACCAGAGTACGTGAAAAGAAGAGTTTCTCGTTTTCGTCGGGTAACAAGCAGCGGCGTGTCGCCGTTCCAACAATTATTTCAACTACGATCGTTTTACGCTTGAAAAGCTGCCTAAATCGATCGGAATAAGCAGCAGGGATTCGTAGGCCGCAAGATGAACGACGTTCGTCTGCCCGTAACGCAAAATATTTCGGCTGTTCGTTTTGGCATCGAAGCATCCAAACCGACGGCAGTTTCCATCCGAATAAAATAGCCGAATACTGTCCGTTATTTATCGTCCGCTATACTCGAGTAATACAAAGGCAACGAGCTGTACAATAGCTCGTACGAACGTAAATGAACGTTTGTGGAAACCTCTTACAAATATACCACCTATGTGTCTTTATGCAGAACACTTTGAAATTTCGTTAGCCATCCAACGAGGCACGAATATCGTACCGATATTGCCGGACAGAGTTTGAAATAAATCTGAAACTCTATATGGAAGCTAGAAAATATTTAGTCCAAGTAGGTATCGATTATCTTGTTACGTTGGCAAACCTGGATACTCAGTGACATTATATTTAACGCTTACGTAAATTTCAAACCGCTATTCGTACGGTGTATTAATTTCTTTTAATTCTAAGTATATGTTCGTAACAAGAATCTGGCAAGTTCTGAATCTATATAGGTATATCATAGTTCGAGATCGGTCGTCAATTTTACAAATACAATCGTGACAGTCGTATCTCGTTAGTACTGAGAACATTTCAAAAAGAATGTTCTATATCGAACGCGATACTTACGTGGAAGTTTCGTCTGTCAGGTATCCGGATGCTTGCGCGTGCCATTGTACATCGTTCGTTTCGTCGTGTTGCACGTAGAATTTGCTGTTTACGTTACCGCGTTCCCAACGCTTTTATCACGGAAATATAGAAACAAATTTTTCAACCGTTTTAAGTTACTTTTCTGCTCGAGTTTAATTGGAAAAATAAATTTGCCTTTCTTTAAAGCTCGCGTTTTATTTCCTCGTTTTCACCAGTTTATTCGGCTCTTTCGTTAATTAAAGGTGACCGCCACTACGATCCAATCTGTTTCATTCGGAAATGTTCTTTTTGTAGCAGGACACCGTTTTACAAAATAATTTACCAACCGATGTAAGTAACGTTAACAAATGGACGAGTTTACCACTTGTAATTTAATAATTGTTAACAAAAATTATTGTATTACGGTTTTATCGTTCTTCGTTTAATAGGACGATCGGATAATTTGGAATTTGTACAATTTACTTGTAAAATATCGTTGTTTGTTTCGTTATCTGATTTCTCAATATCGTGTTTATTAATACTTGTGAGATTTCGGCAATTGCGTTTAGGTAATTATATTTAGAAAACAATGTCGTAACTAGACGAGATATGGGATAGCGCGTGTTTAAAATCGAAAGCACGCGGTTAAAAATAAAAATAGGAAAGAGAAATTACGGTAATTTGTGACATTTAGCGAACACGAAGAAATAAACGAAAGTCAGCTTGAAACGGATAAAGCCGAGGGGGTTAAAGTACTCTAGACAACAAAGTAATCAAGATGAAATTGCACGAACAGGATAAAATTTCGCTCTATTCGCGTTATTTTCCTTCTCAAATTTGCACAAAGAAAATAGGAGAAGAAAAGTTTTGGAGCAAATAACAGTCTTTTTTTTCTGACTCTAATTGAAATCCTTTGTCTGTCCATGTATTTGATTCTTGCTTGTTCGTAATTTATTTCCGTAACTTACGACGATAATTATGAATAATTACAACCTATACACCGTTAATAAATATTAGAATTTTATAACACGCTCCGAAAGAAAAAATGCAACAATCTAACTTCCGCTCAACACGGAAAATATAATCGACTCTTTCTGCTTCTAACGTTCATTTTCGTATTTTTCACTGTACTCGTCTTACTCGACCGAATATTCATTTTAAATGCGCTTAAACTTAAACCATCGAAAATTGTTCTTCGTGCTTTAGTGCTTCTCCTTGGCTTTGTTATTCTCGTAACTGAAGGAGAGACGCTGCAACAAAGATGAAGCTTCGTTCTCCAGTAATTCGCATAAACCAACAAAATCGATCGATATCAAACGACATTCTCGAACATGTTGTAAATTCATAGTCAAATAATATTCGTAGCAAGAAACTTTTGCATTTCTCAATGCTACTCCCCTGTCTTCGATTCTAGTTACGTATTTGTATACGATTACCACGTACTCTTACTAAAGATCTTACTCAAGATCTATTCTATCCAAGTTCTAAAGGGAAAATATGAAAGGAAAAAATAACTATTCGTTCCAAAATAGAATTTAGAGAAAACAAATCTAAGCCTACAGCCCCCCAATCTCGGCTATTCAGATATCTATATATAGTAGTTAGTCCCGTTTTGTGGAACCACGTGTTCGTTTGTATACCTCTACGAGGCACGAGTGACAAAACGCATTTACGAGAAAGGTCAGTAAAGGCTGAACGATGTAAAAGAAAGTTTCAGAAATTTGACCTGCGAGACGCGACCGCGCACGCCACGAAGAGACAAGCTATGTACATATATATATATAGAAAAATTCAGTACGCAAGACATCGGTTACTTATTGTAGGATTACAAATTCGATTAGTTAGTAAAACGCGTATTATAGATACGCGAATAAATATAATCTTCCTGAGTCTTCTCACAAGCGGTAGTTTATCGGTTTTTGTTTGTAAAAGGTGTTGGATGCGACTGCAGTTCCTCTCTCTTTCTGTTTCTCCATAATGCCAGCGACAGCGTAAACAAAATTAATCTATAGAAAAAATACGTTCCGAAGATTCGCATTAGTATCAATACGCGGAATTCTCAACATCGTTGAACATTGTATAATACTGTAAGAAGCGTAAGTAAGTACTTACATACGTATGTGCAGATACCGAACTTATAGGTTAGGAAACTAAATATCTCTGCGACGATTGGTCTTTAGATACAGGCTTATTGTACGTATCTATTGAGACTGTTCGATTACTTTTACTTTATTTTATTTCTATTCGCTGGACGATTATTTATTTCCACTATGCCAAACATTCTATATATAGTGACTGAGGAAAGTATCTAAACATTTACAGAAACCTTTTACCAACATATCAGGTGTGTTAAACAAAACATTTCGAAATTTCATTAATACCGCATCGAGATCGTACTGGTTATGTTGGTAATGTTCAAAATAAATCTGAAAACGTATATACGTACATTGTACATGGAAGCTGCAAAATATTTAATGCAAGATATCTTTTTCGCAGGGATCACACAACTCGATTATTCGTTATATTAATAAATTTCAATACTCCATGGTATTTTAAAGACTTATTATATGTTTAAAACAACTATCTATACTGTATACTAATTGTTTGCTAAATATATGTTTGCGTTAAATATCTTGTAACTTTTATACATATTTTCGGAAAAGTCGAAATTTTATAATACCAATATAGTCGTAGCAGTTGCGTCTCGTTATAATGTTAATTTTTTTAATTTTCGTAATGTTAGATTTTTAAATATTCCATATAATTAAAACGTTATCTACGTAAAAACTTTCTATGGCAAGTTTACGCGAACCATTATATTATATCGTAAGCTTTTCGGATGTTACAGAAAATATAGTAAAGCGATGATGTTACAAACCTTGCTTTTTGGATTTTCTATTATTTGTGTCATCTTCTTGCGATGAATGAACTTGTGAAAGTAAGTCATTTGTTTCCGGAAAATATTCATCATATACTTAGGTAACGAGATTGAGAAATTAATAAAGACGAGAATCGAACAGTTTAGTCTCTGAGAACCTTACATAAATAATTTTTGTATAGCATGGAATCCGACGAAAGAATCCTGCGAACTATCAACTCAAGGGACACCTCTTGGAGATTAACAAAACTAAACAGATTACAACTTTGGTGTAACAGAATTACACGAGTACGCAACGTCGCTAAACGATAGTCACCTAACCTATCTAACAGTGGATGCATTCGAAACACCATATAAAAAGCGTTCTCCTTCGATAAAAATTCGCCGCTACCGATAATGCGATCGATCGTTAAATCATACCGACAGAAAAATACGCGACACGACGTAGAATGTCGGTAAACGCATGGAAAAATGCGAAAGAAATCGATGATCGATACATCGAGGCGTCGTTCGCTCGAAGATTATGATAGTATGTATTTCTCCGCGAAGAAAGCAATGACCGATTTCACTGAGATAGCGGGGAACGACTGTTTTCGCTAGATACTGTGCTCCGATCGATCTTCCGTGTTCGTGTGTTTGCCTAGAAGTTTCAGGCGAAAGAAATTTCGTACAAACTTTTATCGTTATCAAGAACAGGACAAGAAACTTGCATACGTATGTCTCGCGTGCATATTTCGAATCGAATCGAATCGAACACTAATAAACAACGATCTCAGTTTTCGATTTTTATCATAGTACATATGTCGACTGATCGAGATTCGATTTTATGGTTTCCCGATTAGCAGAGGTCTCATTATGTGCTACATTAAAAACGGTACCTATATTAAAAATGATTGTTGTTATCTGAATAATACCAGCGGATTTCCCAATTTTCTTTTAATTACACAATTGCCATTTTAAAAGACACAAGTTGTTCTTTGATCGATGTACTGACAACTATTATCGCACTTCATTATCCAACTTCTATTCCTAATAAGTCGAACTTCTATATGAACAATTAATTGCTATTACATATTTTGCAACTAATTTCTATTATAATGTATTGTTGCCATTATTTTTATATTTCCTAATAAAAAAATAATCCAATTTAATAAATATGTCTCATACTGAACATTCTTTTTTACCAACGCGTAGTTCCTGTCGAACAATTAAAAACAGACCGTACGCTAAAAATGATATATGTGACACTATACGATTAGCTTATGCGACGGTGTTCTGTTTATCAATAGAAGATATCCCATGCAAAACGATTGTTTTGTCGCCGCAAAGATATCAAAATCATAATGTGATAAAATACTTTTTATTATGCACATATATTATTTTCATAAGCAAATGCCGTTTTTATAATCCTTTCAAAAGTCTCGATTTATACGAGCTACCTGATTTCGATTATTCTGGGAAATAAATATTCTGTAATATCTAATATACTATTACATATCACTTTTCATACGCCTGAGATTGCATCTTAAAAGTTATATTTCGAACTTAAATACCATTGACAACATTAATATTAGAAGTAAGCTAATAAATATTTACATGTACAATTATCGTAAAATTTTATCACGTTTTGCTTTCAGCTATTCCTAAACGCCTTAAAATTCTATAATATTCCATATAATCCCTCTATAATTTTCTATAATATTCTATATCTATAACAGAATATGTTGTATTTTCATTAACGATGGTTTACCACAAAATGGCGCGAAAACGAAATATCACGTGATCCAAACTTTAAGATTAGATATGTATTAAGTGAAGCAAGAAATTCATAAAAAACGCGCCAAAAATTTAAACCCCATCACCACGCAACAATCTTATATAATTTCCTGAAGCATCGAGTTAGTTTCGATAGAAACTTCGATCGAGCTTTTCCGAAGTGAAGAATTTTAAATCATAAACACAATTTAGTGGTTGAAAGCACGAAGAAACGGAAACAAATACAACCGCGTTGAACTCGTCATGGTGAAAGTTTCGTAACAATGCTTACCTGCGATTAAGCAGAACTCCACTGTGACGACTATGCGAACGCTGCGTAAAGACAGGTTCTGATCATCCTGGAGAGATGTCTCCAAGAAAAAAACGTATCCGTTCAGAAAATCATGCTTCTCCAAAAACACCAAGTCGTAATAACGGTGCCGTCGGAAGTCGTTACTCCTGTTATGATTCTTATTCCGATTTGAACACACCACCGTAATTCACTCGTTTGTTCACTATTCACTGCGCGACATCGAGTTTCACTTATAGATACGCAACAAGCAAAACAACAAAATCAGTAAACAAAGTCCGTAGAACTTCCGCACATTCACTCCAAAACAAAGAACATGGCTCTCGCGATTTCTCTCGAACACCCGAAATCGTTGGAAGCAGCCAATAGCAAAAATGTCCGTTTTCACGTATCAGATATCTCTTAATCGATCCGTAACGATAAAAACTTAATACGTTCGAGAACCGAATCGAACGAGATGAAGTATTAAACATAGGACAAATCAGGTAAATATTTATGGAGATAGATCTCCGTTTGGCATGTCGTCCTTCTATCGAAAGAAGGTAATTGGGATTACGAACCACGAAAAGCTACATTTTCAACGAATATCTCGAAATATTTAGCGAATAAGAATTTTTACAGTTCTTTGAAATTCCTCAGTTCGTATCGAAGCAAGGTACTCATTTCGACACTATTAGAGTTTTCTCGAACTTCGCTTGCATAAAGATCGCGAAGATATCGATAAGAACTTGGACAATTCGATACAGACATTCGATTGGTAAATTCGAATTGAAGAAGAGTCGCAACTCGCAACACAACGATAATCGAAACGGAATCCGGTGACTTATACGCTTCGGTTATATTCCCTTTAATGCGGGCGCCGGCCGGCTTAAAGCTGTGCACAACCTAACAAACCTAGCGGCTCTCCTTGCATTCGATCGGTAGCTCGAGAATTTTTTAAACACGCGCAACGATCCACTTGATCCACCGATCAACGTACGAATTACTTTTTTCAAACGTTCAACACGCTTGCATTTTTATTAAACGAAGTTTTGTCGTTACGTTCACAGGTTCGTTCGGTCACGCACTGAGAAAATTTACATTGGTTGATATTTCCGTAGAAGTGGAACGACGTACAATTCGTTTCAAAATATCACGTATACATATGTCAAGATTCAATCGACGGACAAGTAATCTCCTTCGTTTCCGGTAAAAGGAGATCTAACCGTAACGCGGCGCATTGTAACGTACTCACCATCGAGCGGTTGAATTGTGACTGCAGCTAGCTGGGTTCGATGCCGTCTCCCCCACTACCATTCTTAACAGCTAACTGGCGAAACGCCTAGAAGGGTAGTGGACGTTTCGATGGTCACGCCTACTGCCACGCCCTCCGCTCTGTTCACACCTCCTTTGGTCGCGCCTCTTTTTTTCGGGACTTCACAAGGACTCCCTTAGTCCCCTAAAGTGCGTTCGGACAACTTGAATATTCTCGCGCGCTTTTTTTGAAATAGCTACGACTTGACCAAGAATAATCATATTTAACATTACGTTGAGTATTTAAGGGAACAACCGTAAATGAAATAACAATGATAAAGGTAAATTAAAATTGCAAAAATATGTGAAATATTTGAACAAATAAACGTAACGCGAATTGCGATGAAATATAATTTACAAAATGAGAAATACCTAAATGTTCGAACGAATAATCTTTTATCAACTTTGGATGTGAATGCAGCAAACAAATATGTATAGATAAATCCTGTCTGCGATAAACACGTATGCTATATGTTCCAATGCTCTTTTTGACTTCTCCTTAACGTTGTATTCCTCGGATTAAAGGATATGAATTGAACGCTTATTTCCAATGTTTACGAATTTGACTTAAACGTATCAAAATATAGAAACGGTCAAAATATCGTGCTTCGTAATATTAAACACGAAAAGCTAATAGTTTAAAAAATTTCATGTTTCTATTTTCTTGGGAAATTACAATAAGCCTCTCGTATATCGGTAAATAATGCGACGAAAGCAATAAAATAAGGAATATTTAATATATAACATAACTAAGCATGTAATTAGGTACATATCAGCTAAATATGAAAATCGCTATACTTAAACATAAGTACATACATACATACATACTTACAATTTCAAGAAATTATGATAAGTTGTTTGTTTTAAAGATATTTCAAAGATACGATTTCAAATGTATTTTTTGTTCTGAAGTAAGTACTCTACAAATTAAATTATTGCCCAAGAATAGATAATTTCATTTTTACGATATTAATATAAAATAATTCTCGTGGTAAGGTAAAAAATTGAATCATTGCAAGTAAAATATCTATATGCTTCGCTATTTGTTAGATATCTGTAGACTGTAGAACATAATCTTCCGAGTGTTAGTAAGTTTTCTGCCAAACAAATATTATAGAACTTTTTATAAATAACGTATGGTATCTCGGTATCTAGATAACGCATGATTGATTGAACGAATGAAATGTCTATGATAAGGTTGTGTAAAGACTTTTAAGTATAAACCGATCTGAAATACTTTCTTTCACGCAAATACCTGAAATACCTGTACAAAAATTATTGTATTATTATTACATTACTCTCCTAAAATTTAGTTCTAAAACATCTTGTTAAAATATACAGCATAAAATAGAAGTACTCTACTAAACGTAACGCAATTAATTATTAACTACACTTGTTTCAAAAACTAAAATTGCTATTGTGATACGTACTACGTAGGTATGTACCTAGAGGTATCAACGTAGCAACAATAAATAACACAATTCGATCACGTTATTATATGTTTCGTACAATTAATTTTGTAATAACAAATGGAAATTAGATGATAGACGTACTGTAATAGTATATTCTATAGTGCAGCGCTAATACTGTATATATATTTGCAATACCTATACCTACTTTTTACGATTTATACATGCTATAATGTACTTGGAGGTTAGGTTAGGGTTAGGTACCTATACGTTATAAAGTATCTATACGTACATGCCACATTATAAACCTAAATATGAACCTATACCTATACACCTGACAATGTTACAGTTTTATACTAAAATATGATACGTATTACCTACATATGTAAGTATCAAAATATTGAAGATATTAACATACATATCTGTTACTAAATACGTATGTATGTGTACATCTACCTGCATACGTAGTAGGTAGGAACTTACTTGTATATTGTATTGCAATAGTATTTCAGTTGTTACGACGATAAATGCTTTGTTTGCAATAACTATATAACAACAAATAAACATTCACTAAATTTTTTAAATAATAATGAATATGCGAATATAAAAATGCGAAAATTGGAACAATCATCAATATCATATGTCCAATACATAGGTACAGGGTAAACATTTTTATTAAACATCGAATGTTTATATGTATATTGTGTACAAATTTCTGTTAGGACATAATAAGTAGCACGTGAAAATTGTTATTCTTATTATAATATCTAGAACTACAAATTAAAAGAAGAATAGAAATATCTGGAAGTACAGTTTTTAATTACAAGAGCCTAGTACTTAAGTTTTAAAAACATCTATATATGTATTTATTTCTTTATGGAAGTGCCTGTTGCATTAAATTTAAGGTTCAATCCTTGTTACAAGATATGTAATAGGTACTAAATGCATTGGAAGTAACAAAAACGCTAGTTGTACAAATGCAATAACACTATCTAAAACTGTGATCTTTAATTTATTGTGCAATAATTCTTCAAATATATTTAACCCTGATAACACAAATAATAAAATCATATTCACAATTAAATCGCGATCCTATATATATATCTCCATAACCTATTACAATATGTACTATACTTTTTTATTCGTAACATTCTTTCTCCTTGCACAATATTGTGTAGAAGAATCAATTCGCGTATACAACAAAGATCTCCACCGTATCTGTCGTTTATTACCTATCCAGACGAGATACATAGCCGCATGCGTGACCATTCCCATACGTAGTTTCTCCAACTGTACTCCATACATTCATACATCTAAAAATTCATGCAAATGAAAAAAGAAGAGGGGTGGGAATGATAAAAAATTCTGTAGCAGAGATTGAATTTCATCCGAAATGGTCAGTTAAAAGAATAAAATGGTACGGAAGAACGGTCATCCGATTACCTGGAAGTGCGTGCGCGTCATCGTCAGCATGGCGCTTCCCCGTGCGTCCCCGTGGCGCCAAGGCTGCCTTGAACTTCCGTCCTGCCCCACGAGCAACCCGAACCCCCCACTCCCCCTGCATCGTTACACCAGAGAAGCGAATGGTGCCGTTTTATGCGGTTTTTGCTGACAGTGATGCGGTACCACCCGGTACAAGTTAGTTCTGGATGCCGCTCCGCCTACCGACACCATCGCAGTCACACGTAGTACTTATGTTGCGCATGCGCAGTGTACAGGGCTATATGACGCGTGTTCGAATTACCCTCCGCCATCTTTCCACCAGCCGGAATCAGTGATACAACTCAACGTGACTCTTCTCACTCTATCCTTGTCTACCATCCACGCTGTAAGTACACGATGCCTCGCCTGCGCGGCTTTCTAGCTTACTCTCTCCTTCTCTCTCTTCCTCTCTCTTCTTGTCTCTCTCTCTCTCTCTCTCTCTCTCCCACACTCACACTCTCACTCTCACTCACTCACTCGCTCGGTCACTTTCTCCCTCTCTCTCTAATACATTCTATCTTCATCTCTATCTATCTGTCGCTCCTTGATGTTATCTTCTTCTCTCTCACTCGATACCTTTCTATCTCGTCCTTTCTCGCACTTGTTTGATTCTCCTGGAACAGATATTGCCGCGTCTACTGTTGTCGCAGTACACCGTGGGAAATACGCTATCACAGAAGCTACCAAAATGGCGGCCCTCTAACTTCTGCGCCTATAGAGATTTATACTGAATTTTTATTTTACTAAAATAACGCTCGCTACTTTATATAAACCGCAACTTGGCTATACTTAACTTGATAATGTTTTACATATGTAGACAACTTTACTCAACCAATGAACGCGCATGCTGGTTAAGTGAGTGAAAAATTAGTGCCAATATTGCAACTTTGTACGAATTCCAAAATTAATCGTATACGGCATGACAGATATTAACCTCTTTATTACGTTGTATAATTTGAAAAACAGAGACTAATTGGTTTTGCAAATATCGATATTTGTTTCTTTTTTCTTGCACAGAGAGAAGAAAATGTATAACGAGGCATAAGTTTTTACTGTCTGTGATTTAGGAGTTTGCCAAGATATTTTATTATATTTACATATCTACAACACAATAGGTAAACAGAAAATACTTCCCTTACGAAATAATTTTTTGTCCATTCATCATTTTTCAGTTACGCAATTATTTAATTTAAATATATTGATAATTACAGAAACAAAATTATGGGTTAAATATCTTTTATGAATTGTATATTACAAATTGAATTTATTACAAGAATTATATCGTATCAAGGCAATTTTCCAATAAAAGCTTAGTTGAAAATCTATAGTTACGTTAAAGCTTTTCTTGTATGATAATATTCTGTAATATTACAATATGAAATAAATGTTTTATATTGAGTCATCCTATAAGATCGTTCCGTTTTTCCAATGTACTTTTTACAACAAAATTTCAATCACATCTGTTAAATTATAAAAATTGAAAAATATATCATCTTCCCGTTCTACTGCCTGTTCCCATCTTTTTGGTAAAGATATTGATTATGCCTTCGCTATAAAACATTTGTGGTTTTTCGCTAAAATATTTTTCGATAAAAACGTTTATAAATTTTTATAAAATATCATATGACTTTCATCTTTTAATGTCAATAAGTATCGCCAAATTTTTTGCCAACTAGAAAATGTTACAGCGAACGAAATAAATAGTAATTTGGGAATACAATATCCGGAGAATATGGAGAATGTAATTAAACTTCTCAACTAAATATTCACGTAATTTTTTTGTACGTTTTGTGCCACACATGCTTTAGCATCGCAATGATATAGAAATGGTGAAAACTATTCCGAAAAATATTTTAGTGTAAAGCTACAAAAGTTTTAGAAGAGTAGTTGTAGAATGAGAATGTGATTACATATTTTCATAGCATCTACAGGTATGTGTCGAATTCTTGACTGAATACCATGGTAAAAACCGAAACGAACTTATGGGATGACTTAATGTATAAAATAATTATACCTCCTGTTATATTAGAATTCCTATTATTAGTTATTACTTTCACAATAGAATGTATGTAAATACACACATCATGAATATCCGAATAAGATCATATTAAAAATTAAAATTTGATCAATATAATTTTATTGTATACGCTATGATAAAATATAATTATTATAAAAATGTAAAAGAATTTACACTTCTAGACGTATAGAAATAATTACAAAGTTTCATAAAATTATATATAAAAGCATAAAAAAAAATTGTTATGCTGAATGTAAAACACCTGGAATTGAACTGAGGCTTTCATAGTTTGCACTTTATCGTTTGCTCGACTAAGCTTCTTCAACGATAGAATATATATATACTTTCATTTGAAAATCGTATTCAATACATTATACATATGTACAATATAAAACGTCACCAAAATTGTATTCCAATATTTATGTATTAATGATAAAGATATAGCTTCTTAAAATTGTAAATTATTTATGCTTCTGTTACTGGAGAATGAAAAGTCATTAACTGATTAGGAAGAATACAAAGTTCGAAGCTAAAGTTCAGTGTAACGTCAACAAATTGTTGTTTCTTGAAGCTTATTAAGTTAAATTCAGCTAATTATTAGTCATCTATTAATTATTAATATATCTACATTCTTACATAGAAATAGCCTTTACACGTGGCCCGTTGTTACAGGTATGTTAACCAAACATCTTTATTTAATTTGTGTCTAAAAAAGGTTAATGATAAATGAATCATACGTAAATCAATAAAATAATATAAAACAAAAAATGTTGTGCATCTATTATTTTCTTATAAAACGAAAGAAACTTTTGGGACAATCAAATATAATGCCTAGCAATTAAATATATTTTACAATAAATTTGATAGATACCAATAGAGAATTAGAAACTTATTATATATATTAAAAATCTTATTATAGCAAAGAACAATATGCAACGTGCTATGTTACAAATAAATGGCGTACCTACTCAAGTAATTACAGAAGGTCGTTGGGTAGAAGAAGGCCTCGCAGAGTATGGTAAGAAAGACATAGTACTTGTTATTACAGGTAACCCTGGCATTGCAGAATTTTATGAAGGATTTATAAAAACTATAAAATCAAGACTTCCTCCTGAAGTACCTGTTTGGGTGGTTGGAAATGCTGGTCATGTACAACCACCAAACAATTTGGCAGTTACTATGCCAAGTGATTCAACTTGGAACAAACATTATAGTTTAATGGCGCAATTAGAGCACAAGGTATTTTTATTTACTAAATTTTATTGCTCTGTGGAAAAAACTTTAAATCATCATAATTTAATTACAGAAAGACTTCATTAAAAAATATGTACCAGAAGATGCAAGACTGCATCTTATTGGGCATTCAATAGGGAGTTGGATGATATTAAATATACTAAAAGATGATATCATGGCTAAAAAAATAACCAAATGTTATCTACTATTTCCAACCATAGAACATTTAGCCACCACCACTAATGGATGGATATTCACTAAAATTGTAAGTTCTTTCGTTATCAAAATATTATTTTACGTAGTAGCATATAGAATGTTAATTAAAAATTAACTTTTTCCAGATATCGCAAATTGCATTCTTTTTAATTTGTATTTCTTGGGTTTTTCAATATCTTCCACATTTTTTACAAATTTTTCTTGTCAGTATACTAGCACCATTGAGAGGAATTCCTTCAAAATATAATAACGCGCTACTTCAATTGCTAAATCCTAATGTTGCAAAAAGAATAATTAAAATGGCAAGGGAAGAAATGGAAATAGTAAAAGAACGAGATGATGACATAATTTCAAAATATGCAGATAAATTATGGTTTTATTATGGTAATTGTGATGGTTGGACACCAGTTAAATATTACAAAGATTTGAAATCTAAACATCCTGATCTCAATGCAGAACTATGTAAGCATGGTTATCATCATTCCTTTGTTGTGCAGTATGATAAAGAAATGGGAAAGCTCGTTGGCGATGTAATTAATGATAACATATTATAATTTTAAAAAAGAAAAGCGATAATTAATCTTTTTGTTATATTTTTAAAATATATTTAGTTGATAATTAATAATTTATATTATTTTAATGCATTTATTAATATTTTTAATAGTTAAATAATTTTTTAATGCTATTTAAAACTTCTCACATAAAAGACAAGTGCAATATGTTTAGATTCAATCTTATTAAAATCATGAATCTGTGATTTGAAATCCAAATTTTAAACGTTTTTACATGAAAGGCATGAATATAGGGAGCACTTTGTTATTCAATTCATGATTAATGTTACTAAGTGGTCCATCATGGACTATCTTATTAGTAATAACTGGTGAGAGATATTGTATTATATGTAAACATAGTGGCATTAAACTAGATGTATAGTATATCATGATCGGTTAAATTTGATTCTTTTATGAATTTCAAAATCGATCATGGTTTTTCCATTTATGAAGTTATCTTTAAGAATTTTGGTTTTATCACAAAATCTATTATACTTTGAGCAGTTTAGAAGGGGGTTATTTGCGATACAGCCGTTAAATTATTAAATTATATTCAATTTATTCACTATGTAACAAAAATTGAAACGAAGATATCGATGATACACAAAAATATATGTGCATCTTTTAATTTACTTTTGTTGTCATTTATTATATCTAACTTGCGTGTGTGTGTGGTGCGTGTGTGGTGAATACAATTCAAAATAAAATGCTGCAAAATTATAAAATTTTACATGTTTGTGCAATTTCAAAATCACAAAATTAATACATTCTATACTGAAACAATGAAGCGTTATTTACTTTATATGTTAAGAAATAAATATGTTATTATTATATGGTATTACATATGTTTTATTTAAGTAAACATGGTCTTTTTCCTAAGACGTACAAAGATTTTTCTGAATGACTGTCAGTTAGTGTAAAACAATATATGTGATAGAAAGGATTAATACAGATGTAAAATAAGAAATGTACATCATTAAATTTACAAAATTATATTATAATCTAAATTCAAATATAATTTAACATACACATAATACCAATATAATTTAATATTCAAACAAGTAACATACATACGTATATTACTTTATGATTAGTGACAAATCAAAGTTACCGCCAAAAGTTTGAATAAATGATCGGCTTTCTTCGGCAATATTCGGTTGACGCAAGGGATGAGGCTGACATCTTTTGAGTTATACCAACATATTTAACAGTCTGCAAGTTGCAGTATTCCGCTACATAGTAGAGAGAAGATTTTGTACATTACGTTTGTTTATTAATTGTATAGTTAATAGGTACCTCAATCTCAGTGTATTATTTTTAGGGTCAATCTTGTTGAAACCATAATTCTGTGATTTGAAATTCAAGTTGCTTAAAATGTCGCGTGTTACTACTTTATTGCTGCTTATTTGCATCAACGCTGGGTTATCTTATGGTAAGTGTGAGACTTCAGAGTGTTAAATCTAGTAATAGGGTGGTATCCGTATAAAAGTAATCTGATAAAATTAGATACGTACGACAATAACTGACAATAATTCATTATAATTATTAATTACTAGGAATCCAGAGTATTACACTCAAACTTAGTGTAGTCCATCCGAAATCTAGATAAAAATCTTGTGCCTTGATTTTGCCTTATGTATATATGTATACAGTAGATAATAACGGATACCGGCAGCTAATACATTTTTTGATAGATAACATAGATTAGTGTATATATATTCGCAGTACCTTAAGTTTTAAATTACGACATCTATAGATTGTAAGCATCAAATATTATAAGAAATGAAACATTTTCTGTATTATATGTCGTATAAAAATATCAATATTTTTCATTTTACGTTTTTATGACTACTGTTTGAATGGTTTTTTCTTCGTATACTTTGACAAATATTTCAATTCTTTCTTCGATTATATGATATTAAGTAATTAACAAACGTAATCACATTTTATTATTTCTCAATTACTTACTTTATGTAGTTTTAAATAAGGTTAACATTTGTACATTAACACATATGCAGTTACCTCTGCGAATAATTAACTATATCGTTCAACATCTCTGTTATTATAATGATATCAAAGAGGAAAAAATAGTCATATAAAAATATAAGAAATTTAGAATTTTGTGGATAGCTTAAGATTCTCTGATGGACGCTTTGAAAGCTGATTGGTGCTCTTAAAAATTTATAGGCTGTGATCTATTATAAGTAAATATTTTTTTAACTACTTTTGTTTTCGGAATAAGACGTTTCATTGTTTAAAAATATAGCTTACATTATTATTAATTAATCTACATTAGTAACTTATCTTTTCATTAATGCCACCTTAATCAACATTGTTTGCACATATTTTTATTTTATTTCTAAAATAAGGGGGTTTGCATTGTATTAAAATTACGTAAAATTTTATTGTTAAAATAATTTGAAAGAATTGCATAAGTACGTAATATATCGACAAACTTTATAAAATATAAGTTTATAGCCATTTTTAATTATTTTAATAATCCAATGATTCTTCATAGAATATTTCAGTAATATTTTTTCTCTCCATTTTCTTTTAATTCGTTGAATAATTTGTATCATCGATTTGTATGAAGTACACACTCGAATTATAGTTTCACATTTTTTACTTAGTCGATATCATCCTTTCTCTTCTTATCTTAATTTGAAAGCTTGGTTTATCTGAATCGGTCGTTGAAATATAATATTATACAATATCATAATCATAATAAAATATCATATATCTACATATTGTGTGTATATATAAAATGAAGCTATTAAACTGAACTATAGTCATTGAAATAAATATGAATATGTATTGTGGCGAATGTGTGTATAGTGGCGCACATATGAATTATGCGCTAAAATCAACTGATATTTTTATCATTTAACTTTTAATGACTATGATTAACTCATTAGTTTGTTCGATAATGTTTAAGGTAACTTTTGTTATCTTAAATATTTAATTTGCTCGTTAATATTTTCTCATAATTTTTCAATATCACTTAATTACATTTTTTTGTATAAATTCTATCATATTCAATAATATTTTAATTATTATTTATTCATACATTATATACGTATATCACACACACACACACACACACACACACACACACACACACACACGTATATAAACGGAATTAATTGTTTTAGGAATGGAGTGCACATTCGGGAACAAAAACTTCATATCACGAGCAATCAATTCATGCCCAGGATTGCTTGATCCTATGGAAAAATCTTATTGTTGCTATGATATTTCTAGTGAAAGAATTTATTGCTGTGATGCCATGGAATTTGGTTTGAAATCGTCATGGTAACATTAATATTTTTGTTTATGTAATCTTTTTGTAATTTTGTTTATGCTTTTGTTATCATTTGTGCATAAAATCGCCAATTAATTAATGCTGCATTTAATTTAATTAACATATTGTACATTTATGTGTACATAATTTATATGTACAAGCATTTAAATAGAAACATCTAAATATGTGTTACTAATGATCGTATGAAAAAACTCAAGAAGTCAAAAATATACTGTTTAGACGAACACATGTAATGATAATGGTGACATTTTTTTACTGAAAGTAATTTTTTAATGAAATTTCAAGGTCACCATTGTCTTTCTTTTAATGGAACCATATATTTTCCAATATATTAATCGATCCATCTCAACATTCTCTATAAAAAAATATTAATCTGTTTGTCGAAAAACAATTACTTTAACAGATATTTTAACTTTAATTTTGTTAAATTGAATGTATGAAAGACAACAAAAAATGTGAAGCGCTTTCTTGTGTTTATGTTGTCTGAGGTGTCTTTTCACACAACAATAAATATAAATAAGACAGATATTTAAATGACCCCATTTAGTTGAGTTACCCACCATACAATATAAAGCACAGAGAAAAAGTATAGTTCACTCTGATATTTTGAAATTGAACTGATATTTTGATAATGATATCGATGACAGCACGCCTTATTCTGACCGCCTACTCACCTTCTACTTTCACTTATAGATAGTCGCTTGAAAAAAAATTTATCATTTACTGAAGTGCAGTGAGGTAAGCTAAAACGAACGAATTGGTTCTGCAGCCACGTTCGTTATAGCATCTGTTCGTTGAAACATATATTGAAACATATGTATTTAGGAGTGATTCATCTTAGGCTCACAGTTAAAAGCAAAGTTATCATTAGTGCAACGGTTTAAACAGCGGAAAAATATAATATAAACTAAAAAATAAGTGATAAAAATAATACGACATTTATTTATGTGTTAGGAACTATAAAATGATAAGACAATCACATGCAGACTTCCTTTACCACGTCATCTTTCCAAACACAGATCTCGTCCCTTGACTGTGACATACGATACTTGTTTATCCTGGACCACGTTAGTTTATAATGTTTTTCACGAGTTCTTACACTGTTTAGTTATCTTCTATGCGATAGATATTACTAAACAAGAGAAAGGAAAGTTTAAACAGATTCGCATCGTTAATATCATCGTCTTTACCATCATAACGAAGACGGAATGGAAAAATCGGTGGAACGAATTATGTCGAGCAGATATTTCCTCGTATTCTTCGTAACATCTTTGTATGCTATGCTATAGCATTCTCGTTTTAGTTATAACAATTCTTCATTGTAGCATTCGTACATTGTAACATTCGTTCATTGTAGCATATCTTACTATAGTATGTAACACATACATATATGTATATATGTATGCTCTAGCATAGCTAAGTTCCTTTCTTATCTTTCTGTATATTTACAAATCAAAACGTGAGACATATAAACGCATTGCAAGTAAACATATATGTATATATGATCATATCTATATATAAAGTTCAGCCAGACTTAATTGAAACTTAATCCACTATAGTAAATTTGTTATTAAATTAAAAATATCAAAAATATCTTCAAGTTTATAACTACCTACTCTATTACGATATATTACTTTTCTTATTACTATTATTACTATTACCTATCTTTGGATCCCTCATTCCTGTCCCCGTATCTCCCTCTTCTTATCTTCCGGATATTCTAACCATTCTATTATTTCTTCGTAACTCGGCCCCTCCACTATTTTTTTCCAGTCTCACGCTTCTGCCCTCCATTACCCTGCAATTATCCGCCCAATGTTTTAAACTCTTTACTATAACGCAATATACATTTCCTTTGTTCTTCCTCCAACCAGTATCCATTAGCTTCTTCCACACTTCTGCATTTAAATAATTTAATATTACAGGCTTATCAAATCAAGTGTAAATGCCTTTGCATTTCATTAATTTAACTTAATCCATATAAGTTAGTTCATAACAATATCTATACGTGATAATATTTATATTAAAAGAATGCGCGTATTTTCTAATAAAATAATGCCTCTGTAACACATCTATTAGTGTGCGAATATATATGTTTTTAATAACCTGCCACTAAAACGGTTGAAATAATATTAAAATTAAATAATAATATAACAAAACTTAGTGTTCATTACATTTTGCTTGATTTCGTTTCATGAATTCTTCTTTACAGGATGGTGCTAGTAGTGATTATCATATTAGCCGTTGTGTTTACAATGATAGTATTCTGCATATCATGCCTATGCTGTAGTTGCTGTCCATGGTATCGCAGACGTAATCAAGGAACAGTTTATGGAAGTAAGAATCTTTTTGTATAATATTCGCATTTTAGAAATATTATTCCATATCGTTACTTATTTTTTCATATCGTAACTTAATTTTGTTATTTTTCCTTTTTGCTATTCTTTTTATGATATAAAAATTGGTCTAAGCATTTTCAATTATTAAGTATTAGTATATATACAATATATAGACCACTTTTTATATCATTTTATATATTTAATTTTTGTAACATATCATATCTCGTGGAAATATTAATTTATTGATTTATTTTTTATATTGTTTGTTAAACATATACATATAAATAATATTACCTAATTTTTAATTCATATTAAATACTTATTTGTAGAGACAGTCGAAACGAATATTAAAAAAGAAACATAGTTTATTTACTTATAAAATAGATTTGCAGGAAAAGTAATAGCTAATTTCATCCTGTAATTATTTCTAGGACCACCTATGATCTGAATCCATTTCATTACATCTTCCAATCTCCTGATATTACATATAATATTTCCTATAAGTATATATCGAATTACACACGTTTTTTAAGTATTTTGACTTCGCTTTCTATTTGTATATTCTTAACGCATTGAACTTTTGTGCTTATAAAATTGTTCAACGTATACGTAGATGCGCGACTTTGAAAACTATGTAACGCTCAGTACTTCAATCGCAATATGGTACAGTTTTGTTGAAGAAACAATTCTAGAAATATCCTAATGAAAAATCACGGTGTTCAGCTTACATTGTTAGAAACAATGTCAGAAAATGATTTATTACTTGACAATATAATGCGCTTAATATTACTACATTGTCAAGTATAACAACTACATATACTTATTCAACGTTATGAATGACATTTATGTTGGTAAGACTTTCACGCGTTTGCCTTGAACCCTTTGCGTGCCAAAAAGATTCTACGACCTTGAATTTTTAGGTAATCAAAGGGTGATCAAACATTCCATGATTAGCTTTTTTTATACAAAAATTGTGATATTTTTTTGCTTTTTTTTATATCTATGTTATGTAACAAATATATCAATAATATAAAGTGTTTGTAAAATTAAATAAACAGGCGCGTGTCGTGTTTATTTAATGAAAACTAATACACGTGTAACGATGTTTAATATATTTTACATCTATTTTAAAGATTCGATCTAATAGATGTATGCATTGGAATATAGTACATATTTACTTGTTAAATGCCGTATTGAAACCGTTATGCAAGTATAAAGTTTATCCATATATTTGCAAATTACAAGATTTTATTTTTGCCAGATTACACAGCGAAACAGTTGACTTCCATTGTTAGCACATAATATCTATTTTTATACGCGATTTTATACTGACATACACAAAGTATTGTGATAATACTTGTGACCTACTTTTTGTTTATATGTACTTCAATGACTAATGACAGAAAGCTATTGAATTTTGTAGAAAAATGTAAACTTATGATATATAACTAACATATAGATAAGTGCTTTTTATTGTAACATTATATAATAAATATCTTTGTGATCTTTTAATGTGAGCAAACATTTTCTTCCCACTGTTACATTAAGAATTATAAAGTATAATATTTCAAAACAACCATATTAAGGTATGTATTGTAAAATATAGGTCACCTAAATTGCCTAACGATTACCGTTAACATAAAAATAGAAAGTAAATATTAATTTATTTTTAAATCGGTTTCCATGAAACATGTTGAGAGATAAGCTTTAAAAACAAAAAAAGATAAACAGTATTATTAATAATACTTCAATTACTTGGAATATTTTTCTCTCGTCTTCTTTTCTGAAATCGTTTTTGAAGCTTTATTGTTGGTTTGGAATGCATAATTTGTAGAAAATTCGAAAAATAAAATAATATCTTTTACTACGGAATAATATATCATTTTACTTTTATGCGATGAATATGAAAATTGCAATAAAATCTTCTTATATGATTGATGTTACAATTGCGAAAAGTATAATTGTTCATAAAAAAAATTAAATAAAGACGTGTAGATAATAAAAATTTTTCAAAATATATGTTTTTTTAAACAATTTATTTAAACATTTCATATACGACACAAGCGATAAAGTAGAAAATTCACACATGCATAACAGATTTTCAAACTGGTATCTTTTAACTTTACTCCTGTATATTCAAGTATTCGTCTACTGTCTCTATAAATAAAATATTCTCCAGAGTTGAATTTACTTTACGAGAATATCTGTTCCAGAAGTACAGGTACCTAGTATGGTACATGTAATTCAATCACCCACGAGCATTCCACAACCAACTATACCACACTATATAAACACTGCGTATCCTGCCAGCTCAGCAGGTGATTATTATATACATATATATAAAATACAAAAAGTAGCGATAATATCTATATATATTTTTTTGAACAAAAATTTTAATTAACTTATTTTAGACACAACTTACGAAAACTAAAGATGAACTTTTTAATATTTAAGTATTAAATATTAATTAGTATTGTGTTTTACATGAATATATAAATTTACCTATTTCTTTACAATTATAAAATTTAAGTAATAAAATTTAAATTGCCTCTTTCTAGGAATATCACAACCACCGATGCATTCTGAAGTTATTTACGAAAAACAAGCACCTTATAATCCAAATTACATGTCTTCAACGCAACAGTAACGTTGAATAATGTTTAAGGAAGTCTCATTACAAACCGTGTATTTTCGAAACGGATGCTTGTAACATGATTTTTCGCTTACAAGCGTTATGAATACTCGTCTTCCCTTTCCAAGACACTAAAGACGCAATGAAGTTTCCAGTTTTCACTAATCTTCCTTAATCCTAAAGAGCTAAGAAATGGGGTCTCGTGCAATTATTACATTTAAATTACTGCGATATTTTAGTTGAACGCAGGAAATATCAAGATCAGTATCTATTTAAGATATGCGACCTTTTGGACGATTTTACAAAAACGTGTCCAAATGGACAATTCAATAAATTATAAACATTTTATTTATATTTAGCCACTCATTAACAAAATGAAATCAGTGCCATATCAATTCTGTGAAACCAATATTTTTTTTATATTTAAAAGACTACTGACAGTTACATAATTACACTCCAAATAGTCAATTTATAAGGAAATTAATATACTGAATTAATATGAACAATGTATTATTAAAGCACAAATGAATTTGAAATATTATAGATACCTTTAAACTGATGTAAAACATAAAAATATTGTATGTATTTGGATTCACATTTTTATAGAAGTTTTTTTATATATTATTTATAGATATATCTTATTAATTATCTTTATATATTACCATTGAATCCTAATTTAGATTTTTTAAAATATTACTCGCTAAATATATGTTAAAATGTATTACTATGTTTAGTTAGTTATAGATACTACTATCACAATGTATAATTTGAAAATAAAGTGTTCAATTATTTATTTTGTATTTAAAATTACTTCCTTTGTTTCTAAGATATATAATTGTAAATAATGTAATGTTTTCGTACAATATGATTATATTCGTCTCACAGTTCCTAAAAATTATATATTATATATTTATAAAATATATTATATTATAAAACATCATATACATATGTATATTGCATGTGTTATTTGCATTTTATATTAGCATTTTATCATTTCCACACATATTCAATAAATATAAAAATCAATTCTTATATTGGTAAGATGAAAAGAAACCACATGACTTATGGGAAAATATATATTTCTGAATATCTATGTTACAATATGTATATATATTTTTTTTATTTTTATATTATATATATATATAAATAACTTACTATGTATTAATGTTTCACAGTTTTTCTTTCTAAAAATTATGTAAGATAATTTTTTAATATAAGGTAAAAGCAAATATTTATTGCTAAATCTATAGAAATTGAGATTTCTTAGTGACTAGTGTCTAACTAAAAAAAGAATTGCACATTTTGGTTTATTAACTTAATGTATTTGCTTCTGTATATGAAAAAAGTAGTATTAAATATATTTGTATTACATGTAGAAACTGTGAAACAGTGAATCTATCGTATTCGAGTTTAAATATAAGTTTTCTTTATCAATTGACCATTTCCCATATTGATTAAATTTACATTCTGTCATAAATACTTATAAATAATTTTGATTATTGTTTTTGACTGTGTACAATAACCTAGTCTCCTCAATGCTAAAATTTCGAAACTGTAATACATAAAATTAATATTTTCCAGAATCAAAAATAAAACTTAGCAAATATAAATAAGATTAAAAAATTAATAATTTTAGTAAATACTATCCATATGTAGTGTAAATAAAACATTGAGTCTCTTCATAAATAAAACATAATGTAATCTGTATATTAGTTTGCTTTCACTTTTTAACAAGACATTCAATTATAGTTTTTAATGGTATGTATTTTTATATTTGTAATCTACACTATTAAAACTTCTACTTCCAAATAAAATATTACAAATTATAATTTCAAAAATTGTTTATACAACATAAATGCATCTACCTCATTCCTGTAAAATCCATTTCATGAGTATTAGTGTTCCCTTTAAGCATACTACTAATTTTGACATATTACTAGTAACCGATAAAATTATATAACCTATAGTTTTTTTAATAGAAATATTTGTCATTAACTAGTACTATAAATTAAAAAATTTATATTATACGATTATAACTCTTCAAATAATGATCATTTTATCTTCTATCAACCAGCATATTAGCTCTTAATAAAAAAACCAATATCTATAGCAATATCAATCATGCAGTTATTGACATTAAATTCACATAATTACTTGTTAATTTCATTGCACAAAATTCAATTTTCTACCTGTATGAAAGAAATTTAGATCATAGGACGGCCATGTTATTTTAGCAACTATCAATCAAATAAAATTATATTTTGTCAATATTAGAATTTATGATTTGTCTAAAGTACGTAATTTATATCGGTAACTTATATTGAAATAGATTGAATTAATGCAAATTACTTTTCACAATGCAGTCACAATTCAGTCAGTGTAATGTTCCAATGTATAAAATATTAGAGTCCATTATTTTCGTTTCTCTCATATCTAAATCTACAATCTACTAACATCAATTATATTCATATAAATATTTATTATTTCTGTATATTGTCTACGAAGAAAGGAAGAAATAGTATCAGTCATATTTTGCTGTATCTCCGAACTCTATTGTTTCTTATTAAATGTTACTAGAATAGCCCTAAAAATATTTCAACAGTACTTTTTTCTATGATATTAGTAACATATTTACAGACATAAAAATGTTTACAAAATGACAAATATTAATTCTGTAACATTTTTTCTTACATATTAAAATTTTCGAAGATATTGTATACATAATTATCATACAATAGTTAACTGATTATGACGAAAGTTGTTAAAGTCTTTTTTTGTATAATGCGCGTATAATTTACTGGTTAAATTTTGGGGTTTAATGCTCATTGTATTTATATTGTACATTATTTTAAGAAAAATCTTAGTACAAAAAAGTAATCTGACGAATTCTTACTTCAAATTCTTATTATGTTTAACCACATTCCATAGAAAGCTGAAAAATTCTGAAAAATCTTTGTATCTACTTACCAATGCTAGAATATATGTATAACACAGTACATTTGAGTTTTAAGAAGACACCTTTGCTTTAGGAGATCACACATGTAGATTGTGAAGTAGCATTTTCCATATTATTGAGGTTACTATAACTACCTCGGAAATTTACATCTTCCACTTTTAGCGATAATTCATGTGATCGGTCTTCATCTAACGGAGCAGTTGCTGAAGTATGACTAATAGACGAATGGCGAGATCGAGATAAAGTTCCTCGTTGATTACTACCTGCTGATGGAGCTGGACTAGGAGAAGGACTCTCTGGTATTTGCTCTTGTTCTTGTTGTTGTTTTGTTACAATTAGTCTGTTTAGCAAAGAAATCTGACCTTGGATACCTGACATAAAAGGTCTGTATCCTAAACTGAAATGCAAATTTAATTTTTTCTATAATTTTTTTAACTATTTTTGTTTTAAACACACATGTTGTTGATATAATACATACCATTCAGAATGAGACCATTTCGTTAATGTAAGAAGACCGTCTCTTAAATTAATTACAGAATCAAATGTTTGCATAGGAGCATGTGCTGCTCTGATGGTTCTAGCCATAGCAGGTGCATCACGTAAAACAGTTGCTAATACTGCGGCCCATCCTAAGCAACCACCTTCCAAAAATAATTGTAAAAGATATCTAAGTTGCACTTCTGCACGACTTATTGGTGCACAAAGTGAAGCGTTATGAATTTCCGTTTGTTCTACCGGATCTGATGAAACCCAACACACTGTTCCCACTCCAGTTCCAACAATTGATTCTGTATCATCTCTCCAAATAGTACTGCCATCGCTAAGAACGCTATTAGCATCTGTAAAATGGGAACAACATTTATTTTTACTTAATTTAAAATAATGATTTTAAATTTTGATTAAATGATTTTGATTAAATTTATGTAATAAGATGATGCAAATACCATGTAACATGTTAGCTGTTAATTTAGTTTCAGTAGCAGGAAATTGTGTTTCTAAACTCGCAACAGGAGATATTAATGTAGTATAAGGTGGTCTTCCACTCGGCAAACTAGTATAACCACTATCAGGCAAATCAACAACAAAACTGGAATTTAACGGTTGTTCATCTTCTGGACTTTCTAAACTGACCGATCTTATAGAACGTAGAGAGGTAAGGCTAGATCTTCGAAACTTTTGTAAAGTCGGAAGAGATAGTACGGGATAAGCAAATGAAAAGTCCTCATGCACTGCTTTTAACGTTACAACGTAATCATCTATTTTCGCTGCTCTATCGCGTTCTCTGGCAAACCATGTAACTAAATGAAAATCTAATCGAGCAGCAAATCTGCCTAAATCTGCGAGCCGCTTTGCCGAAAGTAATCGACGGGCATGACGTTGTAGGATTACATCAATAAAGAATTCTTCGGCTGAACCTTCCCTAAAAAGTAATAAACACTTTATTTTAGTACTGTCAGCATATTTTGACAGCTTTGATCAAAATCTATTTTAGAATTTAATTTCAATAGTTAAAACATACTTGCTATCAGCCTTTTCAGTTTTGGGAACGTTTGTAGGTACAGACTTTTTTCGTCTCATGACAACATTTCTAGTCTTTTCAAGCATTGAAGAAGGAGCTATATCTTTGGCTACTGAATCAGATTGTACTTTAGGCGTTACTGTAGTACTGTAACTTCGACTTCTTGAAACTTGCATAGTTCCTAATACTAAAGATAAGTCATCTTCATGAGGTGAGAGTGGCGGAGTTTGAGGAGGTCCGACTAATTTTGATGTTCCGCCCCAAGATGTTCTTGGTGATTCCACGTCGTTTGGATCTTATAAAAAGAAAAACATACATATAAAAATAATGAAAGCGCTATAAGCACAACAAATTTTTTATGTTACCAATTGCTCTAAGGAAGCGAACAAGATCTTTTGACAGTTCCCATCTTCCTTGTTCCAGAGCAGCATCCAATAATAAAGTAGCATGTTGCCGACTAACGGCTGAAGGTTCTAGGTTTTGTAAAATTATTAAATAGCTAGCAGCAGTATCAAGCTGTTGACGTTGTAGACAATCTTGCAACAATTTCTTAGGTGGCCCAGCAACAGAAAATAAATAAGGCCATAGTGCTATTTCAGTCTTTCTAGCGCATTGTACAACTGCTCTAGCCCATACTCCTGGAAATTCACGGATGAATTCCACCACAGAAGGCAGTTGAGCATCTGGGATTGGTTCTTTACTAGTTGCTTCTTCTTCTAGTACCTCATGAAGTAAAAGCTCTAATGAATGTGGAAAGTATGGCAGTGAAGAGCACGAACGAGCAATTTCCCAAGCATGGTATCCTAAATTGCGGTGAATAAGTTGTCGCAATATTTGATGAAGATAGACTTGACTCTACAATTAAAATGACGACGATTTTTAACTAGAAAGAAGTATTCTAATGATATTACACTTACTGTAAGTTCTAATAGACTGAATGGCAACGAAAATGGAGAGTTAGTATCCGAAGTAAAAAGTACTGTGTCATTTTCCGCACCCAATAAAATGGCATCCTCAAATAATATAGCCAATGGATAAATACGTAAATGGAAAGGTAACATTATTCTCTTGCTCATAAAGGTATGCGTTTTTTCTTGATGATTTCTTGGGAATAATGGAAGCCAAACGCGCATGCCGTGAGCACCGCAAAATAACCATAGAGCTTCTGTTAAGTGAGGTTTATCTCTTCTTGATCTCCATGGTACCCAAACATTTTCTACATAAGAAGCTAATACTGTTGGAGCACTACACGTAAATAACTGTAAAATATAATAAAATTAGAGGAAAATCCTTTATATTAGGTACAGAAATATTATTCACATACAACTTCTGGAGTATCAGTACAGTGTTCCCGTTGAACCATAAGAAGACGTCCAGATACGTTCAACAGAAGACTTTCAGGATGTGGATGACTTCCAGCAGTTTCTGCACGTATAGTGGTTAGAGTGGCACTTACAACACAAGCAGGATGAACACAAAGTCCACTGATATCCACAGTTTGCAATCTCGTTAATTCTATACTTCCTGCATCTAAAACAATAACGTTTTCAAACAATTTCTTTAGCTGTAATTCATAATGTTACTTTCCCTTGCTTATTCTTACTTACCACTATTGCTTTCTATTACCATGTCATAAATGCTAATTTGTGCATTAGCACAAAACGTTAAGAGCCTGTCTTTTAATGTATTGAGCAGTAATATCTGTGATGGCATTCTAACAGTTCTAACATAATTATTATCCAAACGCGTATCACGTGGATATATTCTAACTTCGTCTTTATCATCTAATATTGAATAACTACTGGCTATTAAGAAACCTCGATGCCATAATAACCCTCCAGTTACAATAAAATCTCGCTCTTGTGTTTCATTACCAAAAAGTTTCCATTTACGTGAAGGTAAAGAATAATGAGCTAATCCTGTGCGTCCAGCTACAGCTATACTCATACCTTCATTATCAATAGCAGTATACTACAAAAAATATGCATTTAATAATATATACATAGTGTGTCACGGTATAAAAATTTCGTTAATCTGCATATAACATGTGGAACTAAATACCCTTATTGGCCAATTGGCACCACTGTATGCAATAGGAATAGGAACAACTAGCCATTGCTTACAACCTGCAAGTGTCTGTGTTATGGAATCATTAGGAATTTCACTACCAATATGAAAAGTTGAAGTATTTGTGGAAACTCCACCACCAAGATTTAAATATAATCTATCTTCGCCTTGTAAATACAAATGTCCATGATGACCCTATATAAAAATTCATTATTATTCATCAATGTTACTAATAAAAGATAGAAATTATGGGAATATGTGTTTTGAATATGTACCATACAAGGATTAATAGTTAGAGGACTTTTTACAAAATCTAACTGTATTAAAGAACATTTTAAATTAGCTTCCTCATTTCTATCTTCTTCAACCAAAGAAGGAGTTGGAGACTCTCTTAACATCCAAAGCTGATAGCCTTCGGCAGACCATTCCTAATACATATGTATAAAAAGTCACGTTAAATAATATCAAGAACAATAAATAATATCAAGAACAATAAATAATATCAAGAACTAATATTATAAAAGCATATATATATAGTAGTTAATTCACTAACCATTGTGTGGATATGTAAAGGATTATCATGTGTTAAGTCTACCCTTAAACCATAATCCCACTTTAAACTACAAAGTAGCAGAGCTCCAAATGTACTCCATATTGCTAGGCCACCACCTTCCCAAGCTAATGCAATGGCACAACTATCAGGAGTCCACCTTAAACATCTCACACGGCCTGGTCTTCCTGGATAATCTTTTGAGGATAAACTTAATGTATGTGACATTTCTAAACTTCCTGTGGTTTCATCAACATAGTACACCACACCTTCAGAACTAATAAAATATACATTATAAATCACATAAATTGATTTTAAAAGGCAAAAATTTGTAAAGAAAGCATACTTTTGCCTTCCAATTGCAATAAGACGATATTTATGATTTACAGCTGCACAAGTAGCATCATCAACATCCCTAGCCCAAATTCCTTGTACTTGCTAAAAAAATAATACTATTGTAAATTATTTGTTTACATATATCAACGATAATTGACATACATTAGGGTCAAATTTTAACGACTGTGCTGTAAGAAATGCTGCTTTCCCAGTGTTTAATACAATTGCAAATCCACCAACTAAAGGAGAATATTCAATGTCGGTGACAAACACATTATTCTCAGTAAGCGGTATAGCTACAGTAGATATTTGTTGATCTACACTAAATGGTATTCTCCTTAGGTCAAGAGAATAATCTCGATTTACTGTACCATCCCACTTATGACGTATTACATGACTTGTTTTTGTAGCAACCATAAGCTCATCACGTATGCAAACTAAAGAACTGATTCCACCATCTATCCAAGCTGATTTTTCCTAAATAAAAAAGGTTTTTCTTATAAATTATTTAATCTACGAATGAGAAATATATTTGTATATTTACTTACAAATGTCAAAACTAAGGAAGGGATAACTTCTTTAATAAAAAGTTCAGCACTATCCCTTTTTAAGCTTGTAACTGGAGAGTCTCTTTGTTCGTAGAGACCTCTTCCCTCTGGACTGGTATCTTGCAAACGATAAAATAAAAGATAACTGTCTGATGTCTAAAAACAAATTAACAATACAAGATCCTTCCTTGCGATATAATTTAATTTGTTACACGAGTTTTCATACCGCAATAACCACCATACTGGAGTCTGGCCTCCATTGTACCAAAATATTGTCACCGTGTTTCTTTAAAGAATCTGTAGTTCGTCTGATAAACACAATGGGCACACATGGCTATACAAAAAATTAATATTTTATAATAAATTACAGGTCTTTTACAATATTATTTAAGAAGAAAATGTCAATGAACATATATAATAAATGAGAAATATAAATAACAAACATACGTACGGGTGAAATTATAATAAGCATAAACTATTATACAACAATTGTATCAAAATATTGCAATATAAATAAGATAAAGTTGCTAAGTATAAATATTATTTATTACAAATACAATTCATAAATAAAAAAAGATACTTTTGATATTCGATATTATGCATTATAGAGGACTATGATTTTATTTTTTAGGACATTTATAATAAAATTACAATACTATATTTATAATACATGCCTTACAATACCAGATGGTAAGAGTATCCGTCGTTAAGACAGCAAAAAGTATTTTATCCCTATTGCAAACAACCGCAGTTATTTTTTCTGGTTCTGTCGTATTTAGAACCCGTGGCCATCCAATAGGGAAAAACATGATTTAGCCTTAGGATTGTTCACTTTTTACGTTCATATTCCTGTTATGTTTAAGTTGTCTTTTGGTTTCATTCTTTGCCTCGAAGAATCTGACAAGTAAACAGTCCTAACCTCACCATCTTATACGAAGCATAGATACTAGGTTTCTCATTTCTCATGTAATGAAGCGAAGTGAAGTTCTTCGACATCCACGTAGCCTAAAGCCTAAAAGTATGAAAACTCATATTATTCGCACTACTTATCTAAATGGCGATGTCATCTCATTTACAATCCCTGTGTAATGTGTAATCTCTATTTTAGATACACATTGGAACGCATACGTGTTTCTCATGTGATTTGTGTACAATAATTAGCATAAACGTATATAAGCGAAAAAGTGCACTTACGTATACAGATATACATATGTATATATATGTTTGATTTAAAAAAATTAGTATTTTGTACATAACAAATCAAATTATTAAAAAATATATGATTTAAGACAATATAAACTAAAATATACAATATGCGTATACTTGTATATATATATGTATTTGAAAATAGTTAAATTATTTAAATTTTTAGAATCCAATATAAATTAAGAATAATTATATACAATGATCCTCGTTTTATTGTAAAAGATTTTAATTATTTCGTTACTAATTTGTATTTGTATGATATTCTACATGTATGTATATGTATGTATATGCACGATACTTACCAAAAATTTGGTTCCAATCTAATACTTAGAAAAATAATGTTTTAAATCTTTTTTTACACATATAAGAATTTTTTAAATTAAAAACAGATAAAATAATTATTAATTTATTTATAGATTCAATTTGAGTACGATATAGAGCGATCGAAATTTGATACAAAACTGGTACAACTGAAAAATTGTTGTACCAATATATTTGTTCTAGAATGTTTACACAATTAACATTTATCATGAATATTCTTATAATACTCTTAAATAATCAGATTCAGATGCATTGCTGATTGAGTATCACGAACAGTATACGAACGCGTGTCTGTCTAGCACGGGTATATTCTACTTACTCGAGATTTCGAAGTCTGTACATTATTCGTCAATATCACAGAACCTCAGATCGAACATTTCTATGTAAGGCTTCATACAACTTTCACGTACGCTTACAGTAAAATCGACGCCTATCACAAATAACATTACTGTTGTAATACTATTATTTACATATTTTCTAGGCACAAACTTCTTATCAGTACTATAATATGTAATTGAGACAAATAGAGTTCGTATAAATATCTTTAAACATACTCATTTTCGGCGGTTATAGGCAGCCTTAATAAGAGTTCGAAATCATTTCGTAAGATGAAATGGAATCATAAATTTCAAAGAGGGCATTAAATCTTTCATACATATATAAGATGTAGATGGCTTTAAATGACAATTTTTGTTACAACTCTCTAATGCTATATCAAAAACAATACATATATGAAAAATATGTAATTCATCTATAAATGCAAATAACGTCATCCAGTAATATATATACAACTAACAAAATACATGAAACCATAGTAAATACACTTGTACATTAAGCAACATATTTGTACATCATCAATTACTTTACTTAACTTTAAGCAAACGTACTGATTGTACTCCAGAGATCTCTTGTATAAAAATCATTAAAAAACATATACGTGTATGCATATACATCTCTTGTTTAATCTATAGCAAAAAAAAAAAATTGGTCATTGGAAAAATAAGAACAAGAAACAACGAATATATGAAACGGTCTATCTACGATAGAAATTCTCGAGAGTAATTGACGTCTAACAGGTGGGTTCCATTGGCGGCGGCATGGCGTTCATTTTGGGTGGTCGGCCAAATCCACGCGTTCCATCTGGTCCAGACGGCATTCTCGTCACATTCTCTGGAAGATGAGTCAACGCGATACCACTGTTGCTTCTGGGTCGACAATAGCTAGCCTGCTCAGAACCGGAAGAACACAGAGACAGCCTCCTGGAACCTGCGTCGAAGGCTGAATCTCGGCTGCAGGCGGACAATCTTCTCAAAAATGGTCCGTAATCCGCGGACCCGCGGCGACTAGAATGATAACAAACACCACTGCACTCGGAGCCGGAACTCGAACAGCAAGAGAAACGCCGATTCTCTTGATAATAGTAACTCGGCGGGAAAACCGGGTGACAGTAACCGGTCTCAGAACCGGAAGAGCAAGCGGAGTAACGTCTGCCGAAACTTCCGGTTTCAGAACCGGAGCCTGAACCGGAACAGGAAGACAAGCGACGCAGAATGAAACCGTTCTCTGAACCAGAGACAGAACAAGCGGACAACCGACGAGACAACCATGCATCCGGTGATGGGGGTCCTGCAACAATAGCGTTATAACGTGAATTTTAAAAGATACAAAAGAAGAGAATAATTTTCTTTAACCGTTAAGCAGTGAAACTGTTTGATGATCGAATGTATATATGCTATTAGAAAAATTGTTCAGAACATAGACAATTTCAAATAACAATCGATAAACGATAGGACAGCAGGACTGTTAATCGATGTGAATGAAGAAATTTGAAGAAATGCACTGAAACATTTTGCTAGTGATGCAGATAGCTGATGCAGGAATTTGACGTCTCATTTTCTGTGCTTAAAACTAAGTAACTGTTCGAGATCGGTTTCTTATTAATAAATTTCGATACAATTAATATTTTTCCTTCGTAATTGCGTGTAATGCTTTAAGGACAAAAAATGTGTATCTATAAAGTTATCTTCCTTTCTTTAAAATATCGAATAAGGCGAAAAATATACGAAACAAGTAATCTGTACTAAAGTAAGAGCAATGCGAAAAATGTAAAAAGAAAGCTACTGTTATCGCGATCGTGCTCGAAAACTGTATACACATTATTGATTTCGTATTAGGTACAAGAATTCAAATTATGAAGGCCTGGGAAACCTCATTGTTTCTATATCGCAAGAAGCAGCATGGCAAATATGTAATTTCCAAACCTTGGAACGGATGGCCCGGATAAGCGTGATACATTGGATAACCATGAATGGGTTTCTTATGTCTGGCTCTTCCATCTTCTGCCTCGGATCCGCTGGCGCAACTCGAGGAGTTGTAAGCTTCCTCTTTGGTCAATCTTGTCAGGGCACTTTTCTTTGCTGGTTGTTGTTTCCTCTTCTTGTCGCTGGATTGTTGCAGCTCAAACACCTTGGCATCGCCCAAGGTCATTTGTAAGGCGGTACGAGCGGACGCTGAATCCGTGAACTCGACCATGGCGCACTCCTCGCTCGATGCCAATTCTGGTCTTTTAGCGATTGCTTGTCGCACCTGATAATTGACAGATTACGCGATTGCTCCTATTAATTACGATTATCAAGGATTGCCTGTGCAAAGAAACGAATTTTATATATTTCTATTTCAATCATATTTCTTTCTTTCCCACTCTTTAAATCAACGTACCAACAATTAGAAGCGCGAAAGATAAAAAAAAGATGTTACCTCGGCTGGTGCTGGATGCCCAGGTCGAAGTACTCTAATGAGAGCGATCTCTCCACAAGGTCTGAAGATTTCAGCCACGGATTCGACCGACAACTTCTCTATCGGGAGTCTCGCGGCTAATATCGTCCTCGATGGAGTGGTTTGATCGAAAGGTGGCAAAGGATCGACTCTTCGTAGCTTGGTACCCTGTGGATTTACTTGAAGTTTCTTTGATTTTGCCAGAGCAGCTCCGACGACTCGCCAATCTCTGCTTAGATGTTTTACTCGTTTAAAACTCGAGATAAGCTTCAGAGATACGTATCCTTCCTTGTTCCTTTTCACGTGTTTCAGCAGAAAAGCATCCTTCACGATGTTTTCATCCGAGAAGTAAAATTCCACTTGCGCGCATATCTTCTCGGCCAATTCGTCGCTTGGTGGAACAAAATCATCTTGAGTGGTTGTACTTACTTCGATCGTTGTTGCCTGTTTCTGATCCTTTGGATCTCTAACGACATTTTCTTCCAAGGAATCTGCTCCCGAATCTGGATCGCAAATCTTCTGTTGCTCCATCTCATCGTTCACTTTTTTCTCATTGTCGGAACTTCCACTGTCCGACAAGTCGGCTTCTTCTCCTTTGGAGCCTCTTCGATCGAACGAAAGACTCACGTCGCTGTCTACAGAGGAGATGCTTTCCCTCGTGTCGGATTTTTTCATCGGTGGTGGAGAAAACATCAAGTTGCCCACTTGATCCCTCGACTCTTGCTGAACATCCGTTTCTTCCATGTTTGCGTCGAAGACCCTCGACGATGAATCCCTGGATATCCAAGAGTCCAGTTGGTTATATATACCGTATATCTGTCGAGTTAATCCATTAGAGAAACTGAATTACCACCTGTCCTTCGGAGAATATCTTCAGTCTCTCGATATCTCGTATTTCGATAACCGATCTTTCCAACAATTAGACGAACATCACGTGTTTCATATTAGAGATAGAAATTCGTCGAATTTCGTTGATAGCTCGTTTCTTATGATCGACGACGCTCGAAGATAGTTGGAACGAAGACGACCAAGTCAGACCGAAGAATCGAATACGTTGACGATCGATTTTGCTTCCGAAGGAATTATATTTTCATGACTCGAAACTCGAGACGTTGATGTTTGCCTCGAAGAAAAATTCGTCTGGCCAATGGCGGTGATCTCTTCCTTCCTGTCACGTTCGCCGATACTAAATTGAACCTGCGGAGACAGACCAGCGGGTCTATTAAACGAATCGATGGCACACTGACGATTCTTGGAGAGGGAAAGTATGGAGGACAAACGATTCCAAAGGAGGGGAGAGACTATGATAGCGTTAAAGGGACGATTACAAAAAGGGGGAGAAAATAGACTAAAAGAGCCGATTTTCCCGCTCTCGTTGGGAATGCGTGCTCGTTCGCCTCGGAAGGGGAGGAAAGTGGGGGACTAGCGCGATTCGTGACAGTTCGGGGAAGAGTGGCCTTCCCGAAGGCGCGTCCACCTCTTTAAATACTTTCGCCCACAGGTCGCGCATGCGTGAATATTTGTCTCGCGACAAACCTACCCTGAGGTCGTGACCTTCCTAAATACCGGTCAAGAGTGAGGCTCCGGGAAGATAGAAATTACTTGACGAAACCTTGAGAAATTAAAAATATAGACACCAGAAGGGTCGATGAGCGAGAAAATAGGAATCGAATACGTTTTTATTAATCGAATTGGCTCGTATTTTATATCTATCTCTTTTTCTTTATAAAGAGATAATGGAGATAATAATTTGTAGATTATCACTTAGTTAATTAAAATTGTTGCCTGTTCTTTTATATACATGTTTATTTTAATCGAATCATTTACAAAATGTAAATACTTTTATATTCGGTCAGGACTTTTTGCTCGAGAAAAAGTCAGTTACGACTTTTCATTCAAGGTTGCAACGTTCCGCATAGAGGAGAAACGGCCAACGTATAAAAAATTATTATCCTTTATTCAAGGCCCGTAATACTTTACACGTGTAATATAACATGTAAGAGTTACGTCAAACATTGTTTCCAGCCTTGTCTCTAACACACATCTGTAAAAGTATGATAGATGGCAAGACGAAATTTCCAAGTTGAAGGTATCATTAAAAATTCTAAACTGACCTAAAATCTCGCGCTGCTCCAAATGTTATGTTTTATCATAAAAGCAAATTGATAGTTGGATAGTAAGAGAGATGGTAAACGAACGTATACAATTAATCGGTCAAATTATTAGCAACCAAATACGTTAAATGAACGCTATTACCGTTAATTACTTACCGTAAGAAGCACAGTTCCAATATCTTACACGTAAAAGTAAATATCGACACCGATGAGTAAGAAAGATTTCCATTCAAAATCGTTACGTCCAGCCGGTTGCGTTTGGAAAAAACGTAAAACTAGAAGAGCGACGCGAACTCCTCGACTACTTGGACCTTGTCTGCGTCTGTCGCGGAAGCCGGGATGTCGAGACGACTGCTACAGGAAGGAAGGACTTCTTTATGGTGGTGGTGAACCTCGGTAACCTCGAAGAGACCCGGCGGGCTTATTCACAAACGCTTCGCATTGCATCCGGACGCTGCCAGCATAATAAGATATAGGTCAAGTGCGGCTGGTACCATGTATGGCTATACCTGTGGCGAGGAAGGACAAAGATATACGTAGGTTATCGTTGTCGAATCGAAAGGGTTCGTTCTATATCTTCGTCTCACCGCCTCTTTGTCTATTTCAGTATACCACCTGTCGTATAAAAAACTCCCTAATCTCGCCTAAGATTAATACCTACGCGCAAGAGAACTCGATTAAATTTATTAGCGTGTCATATCTAAACCGCAGATTTCTATGCGAATTCGCATTTTTACCGATATTAATAAAAAAGTTGAATTTGAATGGAAGCGCGCCTCTAAACGTTGTAAAATAAAATGTATCGAACACGCAGGAACTTTAACACTCGTAAGGAAATCGTTTCATTTTATTAGCCTAGTCGTCTATTTTAAATGGTAACTTAAGGATAATCGAGTATGATAATTTGATATTTAGTATTCGATGTCTAACGTTTGAGAAAATTTCCCATTGTATTTGAATCGGTGATAAATTTATTTTACACAAATATAAGTCTGTTTTAATGGTTCTTGTGTCGATGTTTAACAAGACCAGAGGTGTATAACGATTGATTTTAAAATGATGAAACAGTTAATTAAGGGATAATTACGCAGAAAATGTTATCGTGTCTATCCAAAATTATATGTATCAAGGTTAACATTTATAACAATGAAAAAATAACAAAATAAATTCATCCCATGACAATTTATACGCATCTGTAATAATCGTCAAATTGTTATCGATGAATCACCGGAATCTAATTAATAGTTCTTCCAGTCAGTCATGAATACATACATATGTAATCACAGCAATCATGTAACTCTTTCTTATTCCTACTATCGCTTATAATTATATTATAATCTACAATCATAGTCGCTGTGATAAATTTCTGTAACGACAAAATAATTACGCAATTACGATGGAATATAAAGCAAGTAATTCTTAAAACTAATTCTTTTAATCCAACGTTCGTCTTTTCAAGAAGCAAAAGGAACGGGCCGAGGATGTGAATACCATCGCGAAAAAAGAAATTGGATTAAGATTTACGTAAAAGTATTTAGAGCTACACTATATAACCCTCTTAGGTATGGCTTCGTATATTGCGTAAGTTGTCGGTCCGAACCTTTCAGAGTATAGATTGTTCAAACAGCGCTCTTTCTTTCAGATCGTTGTTGGTCAGCTCATATACATATACACGATAATGATCACACGTTCGCTATCTTTTATGAGATTATAAGACAAGTATAATTACATGTTGTACAACCGTTTGTCACGTTCTATTAGCGATGATAATATTCTTTATTAGATTTTCAACTAATATTCATCTTGTTTGCTATCGCATATGATTCTCATGTAAACTCAAGTAATCTGCTAATCGTTCCTAAGTCTTGATTTAGCATTGGCTTCTGTAAGTTTTCTAGAATCTTCTATCAAAATTGCACGCAGCTTTTCCATCGTATTATTAATAAAATTCTGAGATGTTATTTTCAAACTTAATAGATTGTACAACAAATTCCTAATTATCCAATTAGAAAATTGGAATTCTACGATCAATCTCATCCAAATTCACCGTATGAACAGATGTATTTAGTATCCAATGCGTGTTTCGAGTATTCAACCCTGAGGGTATATTTCAAAAGAGAACCTTTTAAACGGCTAGTAACATAAGTAGAATGCAGAGACGAGATATCCATATTACAGAGTAAATAGTACAATGTTCTTATTCATTGTCAGATTTCCCTCTACACGCATACAGTAGTTCTTCCGTTGTACAAATACAATTATTATTTATATTCTCATATTTATAAATGTTCAATCACGTATATATAAACATTTTAGTATTATTAGGATACGATACATTAAAATAAGTATATTTTATATCAATCTAAAAATGATCGGAAAATTAATAGATATAATTTTACGAAGCTTTCGAAATACCTATACTCCGTGCATTGAAATTGATAATTAATTTTTGAAACTTGGTTATTACTCATTGTACATAATGATAGAGGAAAGTAAAACGATACTTCCTGGCTGTTTCGATCAATCGTACCTGGAAATATTCGCCCCGGGATATTCGTCAAACGTTCTATCGCCTAAGGCCAGTATAGGGAACGAATGGCATGAATAATAATAGCCTTAAAGTATTATGTCATATATTATTGTATGAAATAACTTCATGTAACGATATCATTACTTGTTAGTCTAAAAATAAATTATCATTGTTGGTAAGATACAGCCACGTTACACGAATATAATACATATCGGCGCGTTTCAAAATGTAAACGAAAACAACAAATAGGAATGTATGTATGTACAATCTCAATTTTTCAATATCAATTACACAATCGATTATAAGGAGAGACATATACATAATATATGTATAAATCATACTTTTATTTTCTTTGTCATAGGAGAGTAATTTAAAACTAGCAAACAAATTTTATTGCATATTTGATAAAGAATATCAACTTCGAAATAAATAAGGCAGTCTCTATTTGGTTTTTGCATTAAACGTAGTTTTCCCATCATCTCAAAAGTATCGATCGTCTATCGATCGTATCGAAAATTATGAATTTATTAGCGAACTTTTCTTACGAACTTTTTTATTTTTTCGAATTCCACGTATTATCGCCCTCTTCGACCATCGAACGTCATTAAAATAAAAAAATCTTTAAAAGTGGACTTACCAAATTCATCTTCTGTGATGTTTAATTGAAAAATATATCGTTTATAAAATAATTATTTAAAAAATAAATAACGAATACAGAATATAAAATGAAAAATCTGAACGAGAACAAGAATTTTGCCCATTATTATCCAATGATTTTTTCGATTGACAACGTTCCTCTTACAATTGTCAGCGAATGTCGCGTTGCAGATTAATTGTCTGTAATTATTTTGTTGTTTCGAGAGAAACCAGGACGCGAACATTTATAATCGCCGACCTACTGAAGCCTGGAGGAAGGATCTTAGATACGAACGATCTTTTCTCTCTTACATATGTCCTTGCTGATGTCGGTAGTTTAAAAATTTTGAACAATTCAGCAAGGTCCGTTCTTGCTCGCAAACTCTCAATTTAAATTCTTAAAAGAAACGGGACGGTGCCAAGATTTCGCATTTCATGAAAACGTGTCTAAAGAATTGTCCTAAGAATTATTAATGTTTATTCAGACGACATGCTGATTTTACCACTTTCACCACTTTTTGTCATGTTGTTCATAAATTATACAAAATACCATACTTTCGACGCATTCGTCATTTATTATAGTTAGTATAACAGATAATATGTCTAACGAATGATTTATACGTTGATTACGTAATAAGACAAGGTACGTAGAAAAGGTAACACGTGTTAATAAGAATTAATATATTAGTGTTTAATAATACTTATGTTTAAAAAGAGTTGAAGCATTTTATGAAATTTTTAATAAATGTTTAGTTAAATAAAAAGAAAACAATAAATTGCTTCGCGAACTAGACGCGTCGTTCGACGTATATAGTATATATACAATGTAATCGAATAAATAAAATCCAATGAAAGATGAAAAGATAGAGGTGGAAGCCAGATAAAAAATTAAACCAAGTTTCTATTAGATTTTATACCTTCTTCAAACATCTAATATTCTACTATTAATCCTGTCTAAGATACTTGAATATTTGAATTACAAACAAATTAGAATGCTTAAAGTAATAAAATAATTGTACATTTAAAAAGTATAACTCTAGTAAATATCAAGATAATACCTAGAATTTGCTATCTCCTTAGAAACACGTCACTTTTATTGAACGATTACTTAGTACCTCGGCTTGCTTTTACATGTCACCTTTCTTTGTCAGATTGCGATATATGAAAGATATATTTTAAAGATGAAGTCAAGCAAAAAATGTAAGAGGATATCGTGCGTCTTCATCGTTCTTAACCTTTAAGGTATTCGACGTAAAAGAATGCTCATGAAAATTTCAGTACAGATAGCCATATTCATCGTAATCCCCATTTACCTTTTATCAATGCGCTTGCTGTAATTCATTACTATTGTACTAAGAAATCACGTTGATTAAAATAATCCCAATAACTGATACAGCCTTTTTATTCTCGATATACATATTATCACGGAAATTCATAAGTTACGTAATCAAGTATCTAAATAATTAGAGAATTAATCCTAAAGATATTGAATCATTATATTATTAATTTGGTAGATCTATTTTTCACCAACGTTTCAAGCAGTTAAACGTCATAGCAAGCAAGTCGTTCATTTTGTAACTTGAGATCTAAATTAAGATAATATCTTAATCAATCTGTGTCATCGACTTATTTTTACACGTTCTTAGTCAAAAAGGGTCGATCATCTGTTAAACTATCGCTATTTGTCTAAATAAAGAATGTTAACTTTTGTTAACTTGTAAACTTAGGTATTAGCTCGCAGAAAAGAATGGATAGATGCAAAATAATTACATACCTACTAATATGAATTATGATTATAATGTTAAGAACTTTGCTTTAACACTAATTAAGGACATGATGATTCTTTTACAATTTGAAAGATTTTTGTTACGTTAATTACGAGTACTAAGCAAAGACTAAGCGATCTTTAGAAATATTGTCATTGCACGGTTAGAGGATTCACTTGCATGAAATTTGTCCAATAAGTCTAGCAAGTACAAACAAGTATTAACGGAGATAGAAAAATCTGGAAAACCGCAGAAGTCGGCAAGGTACCCTACAGTTCTCCAATGTTCGCGACGATTTCCCGGCACAGAGGGCGGCGATTCCCTGAGGCGATTCTTGGTGTTCGTCGTCTTGTTCTGTTCATTGGAGACGGGAGCAGAACTCGAACTGGGTCAGGGCAGCGCGCCAAATGGTTGGATCAATTTTATTTTAAATTTATCAAGTCCGCTTCGACTCCATGGACACGCGTGATCAGTTCAGATTTCCAGACTGTGCATACCGATTAAAATGGTATCTTGCTTGTGTAAGGTGAAAAATAACCAACCACCGAATCGTTTGCTAGTCCAATCGATTCTCAGTTCTTTTTTTTTTTTTTTTTAATCAAAACCTTATTATTTTCTACCTATGTTTCACGATATTTCACAAAAATATGTAATTATACAGCATTGTTTGAAAGTTCAAACTATTAACTTTGATCATTTTTGTTGATTTTATTTCTTAAAAGTACAATATAATTTTCTATTATATTTTTACAATGTAATTGTATAATATTATCACAATTGACATTGTTGCAGATTAGTGTTACATTGTAAATTATTAGTTCTAATGATTCATCTTTCATTGTATGGTTCATCGTATGATTTAATAATTGTTTTCATTTCTTGCAACAGAAACAAATGAACAAGTCTTAATAACAATAAATAATCGTGTGTCGCGAATTGAAATTATGAACGGAATGAGAAAAATATCAGCTCAATGTTACTTTAAACCGATTTACGAAAGGAAGTCGCGTAATATGTATATCGCACCTGCGACTAAGGTCCTTCCGCTGTCCTTCTTCAATAGAAGAAGCATTGAAATTTCCAGATAAACCTTTAATGTGATTGTTCTTCAATGCGATGCGATTGAATTGTTTATTCTTCTCCCATTGTTTAACTGTGATTACTCATGTTGGAGCATTTTTTATTGAGGTCGTGTATGTATATCTTTTATCATGATCATATACATACATATATTTACAATCACTCTGATAATCAATTACTACAAAAATTGTTATGAAGATATTAATATGAACATATTATAATTATAAAATCATATTGTAAATAGTAATTACTTATTTAGCTTAAAATTACTTATTTAACATATTTATTATTTACAATATGATTTTATAACACAATATGAAATTGTCATTAAGTATCAAAAACTTATGTTTAAATTCGTATTATTCACTTGCAAGGAACGATTATTTTTATGTTTATTACGTATATTAAATAGGAAAACAAAGAAATAAATCACGTGGAATAACAAACAGCGGAGAACCACTGGAACTATGTGAGTCAGACAGAGTAAGGTCCAGTATAAGGCCCTGGGGTGATTCGCCTAGACGGCCATGACCATATTACAGGCCAGAGGCCCCCAATACCACCCAGTAAACTTCCAATAACAATTGGCGAAATCATTACTTCTTCTACAATTCACTTCTCATGTTTATGGTGATAATACTAGAGTTCGTAGACAAATTTGTTCTGACGACTATGTCGAGGGTTTATCTTTATACTTCATTGTACATTTGAATGTTATCTAGTCTATAACTTTATTATATTTATTATTTCTACTATAAAAATGATTCTAAATAAAATTAAAATATGATTTTTATTACAGAATAATTTTAGAAAAACATTATGAAATGATGAATTTGTAAATTATATAAATATTAATTACATAAAATAATTGAAATTTAAAAAGGAATAAATCATATACGTTTTTGTATTAAGAAAATATTTTTAAAGTATTCTAATATATGTACACGTTACTGTTTTAAATACAGTAAATTTTATTTTACAAGCATCCTATCTTTCCTTGTCACACAAACTGTTCGTTATACTTATGGAAATAAAGCTATTTCATACTTTACATATAAAGGGTACAAAAATTTTACAAATTTTATTAATATTTACGACGTATTTGAGAAATCCGTGATCTTTTTAAGGTATACATTTATTTACAGCTATAGAAAGAAAACTTTACATAAATATAGAATTTACCGTTAACGATACTGTGGACAATGTTGTTTTATTATTGATCTTGAAATATCCGCATGACCTATTGCATAAAAAAAAATCGTTAATTATATTTTGCATAATATTATTTATGACCAAAAATATTATTACCTAATTGCAATTCTATATATAAAGCTAACATTATTACATGTATAGGAACATCACAGTCTGGACCCTTTGACATCCAAACCTAAAACATTTATTAGAAGCATCGATTAATAGGTATATATTATTAAGGTAATTCATTTATAAATTTGTAAGAAATGTACATACATAAATAGCATAAGTTTTTTAATTACCTGTTTTAAAGTTTCCCCAGATTTATCGAGTTCACCACGGATTGCGTAAGCTACAGCTAAGTTGTAACGGAGTACAGCAATACCCGTAGGAACTGTCGTCGGATACCACACTATAAAATTAGTAATTATTTTACATAGTAACTGTTTATACATAAATTTATGATAATAACTAATAATTTCACAAAAGAATTAAATGTTTTAAATAAATTCTCACTTTTTATTGGTTTTGAAATAACCTCGTCTGACTTTTCTTTATCTTTATCTTGAGATTCAGGAATAAGTACAGAAGTACTTAAGTCTTGAATATTTTCCGGTTTCAGATATTCAATGGCTTCACTAATTTTGTCCATAAATATCAAACTTTCTGCTGCATAAAGATTTCCTAACATTCTATATGCACCAGGTAATTTATTAGTATTTAGTAATGCTTTAGCATGTTCAAGTGCAATAACATAATCACCAAGACATAAGCATACATAAGCACTTGCAGCCAGAACGCTAATTTTTAAATTTAACGCTTCAACGGTAGTAGTTTGAGACATTAAAGTTGAATGTTGAGCACCTAAAATATTTTTAATACAAATATACATAACAATCAGACTTATGAATATTTATATTTTTAAATGCATAGATTATTTAAATACCTAAATTATGACCGGCTGTTAATGATAAAGGTACTGTTTGTGGAGCAGCAATTGGTGTGATTGGTATATTAAGTTCACTGTTATTTGGTAATAAAAATAACGCATTCTTTAAACACAGAGAAGCGAATTCTAATGTTAATTGTGGTATAGCGGAAGGAAAACCTTCAGGATGATACTTTATATCTTTGGAAAGAGAAGAAGCTAAAATAATCTTTCTATAAATTCCAGTACCAACAACTTTTTGCACTAGATCTTTTCTTCGTTTTGGAATATTAAAATCAACTTCATTTGTCTGAAAAAATAATAAATAAAAATAGTATAATAGCAAACAAAAGTGTAGAAGAAATTTAGTTTCTCTGGAAATACTGTGTTATGGTCTAACTAACGATCTAATATATAATATATATATTTACCGGCTTATGGCAATAAATACAACACTCGGCAATTCTCAGCCATAATTTAGGATTATTATGAAGCTTCTGTGCAGCTTCCATGAAACAATCAAAAGCAAGCGATGCGTGTCCTGCATGTAAAAGTGATACACCAAGACTGTACATTAATTCATAATGTTTATTTCCACCAAGCGTACACAGTGGTCGTGAAGATAAAGGATCTATATAAAAACAACTTTTTAAAATTATTATTTCCAATATTTTTACATAAAAAGACTATAGAGTAAAAATTGATTATAATTACCACTATCTTTTACTTGTACGCTTTCTAGAGCACATTTATTTTCATGTAAAGCCTTTCGTAAGTAGAAACTTGCTAAATTTGGTTTACCCATAGCAAGATGTAAACACGCCATATTATTGTAATATAACACAGCAGAAGATTCTCCACAAGTCCTAAAAACCAAGAACACAAACATAGGAAATGTATTATAATTACAAAATAATTTTTCCCGCTGTGTAATATAGTAATATAATCATCATACTTAAAATCTAAATTCTCTGATGTTACAGAATTCAATAATTTAATAGCTTTCTTGTAATTGCCTCTTAAATATTCAAGATTAGCTTTCAAAAATACAGTTGATATATTCTGAAAGTAAAAAAAATTAAATACATAATATGACACATAATACAAAAATGTAATTTTTAAAAATATATCTTACTACAGGTGTACCCAAAGAAACTAATGTCTTCCATTCCCTTTTACATAATTTCAATTGATGCATTATAAGGTATATTCTAGCTTTACATTTTAATAATTTTAGTTTGAATGCATCTGTAACTATATCAATTTCTTTTTTTGGTTCCTTCTGTTCTTTTATGGATTTTATTATACCTTCTTTATCAACAGACGAAATTTTAGAATTATCTGTGGATATAAGTTGACTTTCTATGTAATTAATTAGAGATAATGCTGCATCCGGTTGTTCCGTTACTATATGTAACTCTATTAAAAGAAGGCACACTTTATGTGCCAGTGATTCCTCTAAAAAGAAACAGTATATAGGATTCGATATTTATTAACTTAAAAATTATTATAAAATTTGTTAACTTATTACTTACCCATAGGTTCTATGAAAGCAAATAATCTATTCATAATTTGAATTGCAGCATTATATTGTTTTGTGTGATATAATAAAACTGCTTGATTGTATCTCATAACACATTTCTCAATATCATCTATGGTTTCAGTTGAATCAATTGTAGACATTTGTCCACATATTGCATTCAAACTTTTTCTTAATAATTCTGTTTTCTTTAAGTCATTTTTGTAACATTCTACCACAACTTTATTATGCATTACTTTCAAGTCTTTAGGTCTTAAAGTTTCTAATTTGTTTAAATATGACAGACAGTTAGCATATGCTCCTTTTTGAAACTCAGATAGTGCATTTTGAGCCAGTTCACGTTCTTGCTCGGTTATAACTCCAGGACCGATATCTTTATTCTGTGTTTCAGATGTTTCACCCATTTTTATTTATAGCACAGTAATATTTATATTATATTGTAAAATCCTATATATACAATGTTTACACTTAGTGATTTAGATTAAATAATCTTTCACATCTCCCCATTTGACATTTACAAAGGTTAAAATTGTAGCAATAGATTAAAAGATATTCTTATTCTTGAATAATACTTTAAAAATAAAAATATTTTACTATGTGTGTATGTATAATGTTAAAACAGTCTTTAATAAAAAAACAGTTACTAATATATTTTAAATAAATCTTTCTAACAACTTTTCATATTGACATTATTATTTTGCTGAAAGATGTCGCCACAAGTTAAAATCACTTAGGACTGGAACTAATTAGGTGAAATGTATCTAGCGGAAAATATAATATATATTATGATAAAATGACTATAAATATGCACTCTGTCTTAAATGATTAAATCAAAACATTTAATAATAAAAAGATATAAAAACAATCAAATTATTAAATTGCTTTTATATTGGTTAATGTTTTAAATAAATTTTTTAAGCAAAAAAAGCTCTTCCTGCTTTTAAAAATATTAATTGAAGCATGTTTATTCTTGGAAAAATTTCTTGTTTGTTTTAATAATGGTAATGAAAATTAATCTTTGAGTAAACTTTAATTTAGAACTTTTTTCTGAATTAAAAAATGTAAATTTTTAAACATATTATTTCAAGTATTTCTAAGTTTCTAATTATAATAATTAAGTAACAATGTAAAATTAAATAAAATTAAAAATAAATAAAATTTTAAATTAAATATATTATAATATCTAATAATAATACAATAAATTTATATATAATTATGTATGTATGTGTATTTATAAATTATATGTATTTTTATTACGTCTTCATACTATAAATAAAAAATATGTAAAAATTTAATACTACTAATTTTATTTCTATTTATTTCTATAGCATTATTTTCCCTAGATTAGATATAAATGCTAATAACTCGTAGCTTTGAATTAAAATATAATACATATATATGCGAAATATAATAACACTTATACATGTACAAATAAGTATGTATATATTTTTAATACACGTATATCTCATTTAATTCTTAGAGGTGTAACATTTGTGTTCTAAAAAATACCACAATTAATAGATTTGTATTTAAAGATCAATCAGAATAATAATACAATAAAAATCGTTATGTCCAATGGACCAATTTAAAAAACACGGTGCATATTAAAATACTATAAACAAAAAAATGTATTTATATGTAATTATAAGTTGTACAATAAGGTTAACAGATGTGCTTAAACTAAAATTATTTTTTCATTTATAATTTTTTTTAGGTTATATTCAAGTGCAATTATGTCATAAACATCATGGAATGTTTAATTAATTTTAGTTTTGGCTTAAGAATTATCCTATAATTGTCAAATATATGAAATATTACATGCGGGACTCATTATTATTGTTTAAAATAATTTGAACAATGTCAAATATCAAACATCAACAATCAAAACTATTATCACAACATTCAGTTGAAGATCAGGTAAAATTTCTTAAGCAAACAATATTTTATAAGAAAATAGAAATATAATTTATAATCAGTAAACTTATTAAATAATTTTATTAAGGAAAGGATAATTAATAACGAATATAAATGTAATAGATTAAACATTTTTTTTATTAGGAAAATTCAATACTACAGGTAGTACAAAAATCGCCTTTAGAAATTAATGAAGTTAATGTCGTTGATTATTTACAAGACTGTGTAAATAAGCTTTTAAATAAAGATTCAGGAATATATTTATCTTCTACATCAATATGTAATTCAAACATTGAGCCACAGTTGAAGAGCAAAAATAATGATTATAAAAATATTGAATTTGATTTTATAAAAATTGAAAACATTTTTTTACAAAATATACCAAATTCTCAAAATGAATTGAGATTTAAATGCATAGAGCAAAATCATTTAAAAATGAAAAATGAATCTGCAGAATCTATAACTCTTTCAGATGAAAAAAGTACTGATAGTATTAAATTAATAAAAATGAATAATACAATTGATACAGAAAATGTAAAAAGTAACAATGTCCCTATTAAAGTAAAAAAAACTTTTGTACTTGAGAAAAATATTTTGACTCAAATTAAAGATAAATCATATAATTTAGAAGTTAAGAATGAAAATTTGAATGATGAAAACAATGATTCTGAAACTAAATTTATAACATCAACTAATCAGAGTAAAATTAAAATCAATAATCTAGTTATGTTAAATAAACAAGTTAAAACATGTAGTCAATGTTCAATGACATTTAGATACAAAAGACATTTAGATCGGCATCTGAAAGGTCATCAAAAAAATAATTGTTCTCACTGCAGTGCAAAATTTGCCAGGCGTAAACACCTTGATATACACTTATTTCGTTCACATGGTGAAAGAGTAACAAAATATCCACATTCTTGTGATGTATGTTCCCGTAGTTTTCCTAAACGTATTTTATTAAATCGTCATCGTGCAAAACACAACTATGAAAATGGCAAAGTTTGTTCAGATTGTGGAGAAATGTTGAAAGCAGAAGAAGATGATAAGGAACATAAAGAAAATCATTGTACACGAAAACAATTTAAATGTAAAAGATGTTTACAAACATTTAGTATTGAACAGACATATATAGCTCATATCCAAAACCATGATAATTATAAATGTCCAAAGTGTGATGTCACTTTTGCCTCTAAAAAGAAGGTACATGAACATTATAAAATGGTGCATTCTTCAAAATTGAATCATAATAAAATATCAAATAATGGTAAGTTTTTAAAAACAGAATAGGAAAATATATATTCATAATTTATAAAAACTGACTATTTTATAGGTATTTACTTTTGTACTGACTGCAGGCATACTTTCTTAAAAAAGGATGATTATTGTCGTCATTTAGATTCTACATTACATCTTAGTAACGTAAACAGGGAAATATTCCAAAGAGACATTTTTGCATGCCTAATTTGTTCTAAAAAATTAATTTCACAAAGAGCTCTTGATCAACATGTTAGACGTATACATAAAGAAGAAAAAAGATTTACATGCAATATATATGGTTGTACATTTCAGTGTGCAAGAAAATCAGACTTGGATAGGCATAGACAATTACATGTAGAACAAAGAAATATTGTATGTGAACAATGTGGTAAAACTTTTACTAGTGTTAGTATTCTTAATGATCATGTTCTCTATATACACAATAAGGAAAGACAATTTATATGTGAAGAATGTGGTAAAGCATTTAAACGGAATAGTTTATTAAAAAGACATAAATTATCTCATCAACAATATCGGCCATTTGTTTGTATGCAATGCAGTACTGCTTTCAAGAGGTCCCATCATCTTTCTCGTCATATGGAAACTTGTCATAGAATTACACTTGAGAAGAAAAAGAAGGTGATTTTAACTCTAAATTTATATTTTATTTTTCAATCATTTATATCATTTAACAAAGATGCACAATTAAAATATAATAAAAATTCAACAGGTTGTAAAACTTATGAAAACGGAAGATGGTCATCTTGTTCCAGTACCAGAAAAACCAAAAAAACTTAAACCTAAAAAATTAAAAATGAAAACAGGATCTGATACAATATTGTCATCAGACGACAAACCTGTTACTTTTCAAAACATAGATATTAATAACAAATATTCTGATTCATATTTGGAAGCACAAACATTGCTTAATTCTAACGACTTATGTGAAAATTCAGCATTGCCAGTAGAGCTTACAAATGTATTATCAAACACAGATTTTGCCCCTCAGGTTCTTTCATTAGTAGATATTAACGCAGAACAAATTGTGACTGTAGAAGTTACTACTCCAAAAACATTAATAATGAATGATCTTGTAGATCAATTTGAAATAAATTGTAATGAAATATTAAATCTAACAAATTATCAAGATTTAGAACTTCAGCATGGAATTTCAAATACAGATCAAAATTTGTATGATCATATGAATTATTCTGAATTACCATTAGGAAGTGTTGAAGGAACATCATTTTTTGTGGATTCGAATATTAACAAACTAGATACTTTACCAATAGAAAATTATTTGAATCAATCATTTCCATCGTTTTTAAATTTTTAATCATATTACATAATATGTATTAATATAAAATATCTAGCTTATAAGTTAAAGAATTTTTTCTACGTCTTTATCATTGTTTGAATTTATAGATACAAAATTTTATTAACATGAATTATAAGTATGTATTAAAAGTATACTACCTAAAATTATTTTAAGCATAATTAAAATTTTTAATAAGTGATCAACAAAAATGTGATATATTTTGTAATATTTAGATTTTATCAAAATTTATCATGCATTTAATAAGTATAGTAAGTAATAAGTATAAGTAAGATTGTATAGTAATTTTTCTAGATTTTTATTTATAATTGTTTTTATTAATGTATATAATATAATATATAAATGCCATGAACATGTTATTCTTTTTGCTTGAAAATATACATTTTAATGAATATAACAAATGTTTATTTTTATTATTCATTAGAGAAAAAATTATAAAATATAGTATGTACAGTCTCATATACTCTTATCAGGTTTGATTAATTTCAAATGAGCTCATATATTCATAAAAACATTTTGTGACATGCCAAATCAATTTTTTATAAGTATAAATCATTATTTCTCAAAATACAATATAACTTTAGATATATTTATTTTTTCAAATTTTATTAGTGCTAATTTACTTAATTAGTGCCATTCAATAAATGATGCTTCGTTATATTTTGAATATCTGAGTTTCTTATTGCAACAGCATCAAGTATCTGAAAGTAGAAAGTATTAACAAATTTTGTGACATTTCCCTACATACTTGATTATTGTTCATACTTTATAGAACCATTGTTAATAGTGGAGATTTTTTTGTATGGATAACAGTTTTCCATACCTAATTTACTATATTAATATAATTATTATTATTATTATTAATAAGCGTTTATTGACCAGAAATATAATTTACATATATATATTCATAATAAACCACGAATTACATTTAGTAATTTTGACAGGAGTACCGTTACGTGACGGTACGATGTAGCCGTACAATATTTTGTTGTGTTTATATTTTTGACATTATAGTTGAAGGTTAAATTTAAATTGCTCAGCGGCGATATTTATATACGATATCGTCTTTCTCTTTTTTTTTTGTTCTGAAAACCTGGTGATAAAACTGGACAAATCAGTAGCCTACTTTTTGTTTCTATAGGGATGGGGGACAGAGGGAGGGAGTAGGGGGAAGGGTCTATATTGATATAAGATATAGTATATATGGAATTTAAATAATAATAACAAAAATTGAAATAATAAAAATATATCAGAAATATATGTTTAAGCGGTATTTGAATATGCTTAAAAATATTAATGCAATTAAATTTTTATTAATATAAAACACAAATGTAAAATATATTGTACATATTCATTTAAATCATATACACTTTTTCACGTAAATATTATATGTATAAAAACAAATTTGAAACGTTTACAATGTTTGAATTTATATATCTCGAATACATTTATTTCTCACATTATTTATATTCTTTAACACACCGCTATTGTACATCATTTTAAAAATTGCTATAAAATAATAATAAGGAAAAGAATTCTATATTATTTCTTACTTCATTATTGATATTAAGGTAAATAAATAATTAATGTGAATAGGATTATAAGAATTTTCCTCTTACTAATTACGTTCGTAAATGCAAAAAGTTCATGTTGAAGTATATATCAATGAAATTTATACATTTAAAGTATGTATATAATTACTCACACACATATAGCCTTAGCTTTTTTTTAGCACCCCGTATATTGTGAATATCCAATTGAAAAGATTGACTATATTTTTGTATGCTAATTTTTGTTGCAAAATTTACAGACATAATATAAAATACAAGATGTGAACAAAGTTTAAATGAAATTTTATTAATAGTACGATCTTTTCTTTTGATTTGTTCGTATATTATTAAAGTTATCAAATTTTTACAACTTATTTGTTTTTATACGTATACTTTTTAGTTATTTGAAATCAATGGTATTTAAATATATTTATACTTAGTTAGCTTAGACATTACCTTTCATTTAAATATTTTCCTAAATTTTTTTCATGAAACAAATCTGTATAAGAATACGCTTAAAACTGCTGCAGCTGTTCCACCAATTAAACTCCATCTAAGCTTTGATGAATTTTTACTTTTTTCTTTTATTGTATTTTTTTGAAAATTATTGTTATTTATATGTGTTCCTAACATTTTACGATACAAATTTTTTTCATGCTGAGCGTCCTTAGCATTCTTCTCTTTCAAAATGGCTAATTCCGACTGAATAGCCTTTGTTTCTGGCTCCAATTTTGCTGCTTGAAGCAATGTTTGATATGCTAATGCATGTTCTCCTTTATAATGCAAAATTTTTCCTAAAAAAAAATGTAATATGCTTAATATACAAAATTTATTATTATATATACATATAAAATGGTACGTGTACAATATTACCTTTCCTAAAGAGTGCTTTTACATTTTGAGGTTGGCAACTTAGAACACTTTCTACACTTTTCAATGCTGCATCATAAGCTTGTGTTTTTATTTGTGCAGCTGCTAGGTTATTATATACTTTCATACGATCCTCCAGTAAATTCTGTAATTCTACATCGGTAGTATTCTCTTCTAAGCCGGTTGGTGACAAACATTCTAATGCTCTCCGATAACACTGAATTGCAAGTGTTGATTCATTACGAGAAAACCACCAATTGCCCCGTTCCCGCTTTTTAGCACTTTAAAAGCATTAAAGATATCCAATCAGTCATAGATTCAAATAATATCAACAGTCATACAAAAAATAATTACCTTATTTCTTTTCGTTCCCAGAGTGTGCACATGTCTACGTCATTCTCATACTCACTGGATTTCAATTTAACTGTATAATATATAGTGGCATTTGGTGGAATATCTGGTTCTTGTCCTAGAGAACCATAAGCAAACCTTGGACCAATCTCAATTTCAGCAATTTCACCTACATCCATTAATGCAATTGCTAAATCTAATCCCTATAATTGAACAATATAATAACAAACATTGTTGATACTGCTATATTAATTACTATATTAAGTAGGAAAATTTTTCATTGAAAAATTAATAATAATTATGTTACTCAATATATCATTATTAATAATCAGTATAACATTATCTCTAAAATACAATTTAAAAAATACATTTATAAAACAGAGATTTAAAAAATAAAGATAACATTCAATACCTGAACCAATTCAATATCACCTAATTGGATTTGATAATCACTAAGGTCTTCAACAATCGTACCATCTTTTAATTTACCAGTGACATCTACAGTACACATACTAGATGTAAGTGGTCGTGTTCCATGTTGTCCCCTTTTTATCATTTTTTTTACAATATGTCCATTCCCTAAGACATCTATCCATTTTCTTTGTTGATACTCTAGCCCTTTTGCTGCCAATGATTTATCGACGTCAATATCAGAGTCAAATTCGTCTTCAGTGTAATGTTCGTCTTCAATGGAATCTTCATCTTTTTGTAATTCAATAGATTTACCTTTCATCTTCAAAATCCACAAAGTCCAAAATATTATTCGTGTTATAAATGTAAAAAATTAGTGAGTTTTTAAAAGATTGTATTTGAAAGAGCAAATCACTATAACAATATTAAGAAATTAAAAATTAATTCTATTATAGATATAGAAACAAATTTCAATCTCAATGAAATATTTATTAGTTTTTAATTCGCAATACCAAATATATCATATTCATTAAAAATAAGAACATTATTAACTATAAGAAATGTTAAATAATGATATTGAAGATTTTGTATCTTATTTAACAAATCACGCATGTGATAAGTAAACAATATAAACGATCGAAAAATGCACACTCATTCGATGAAACGAAAAAATTTTAAGCAGAAATAATGATATTAACGTTACTACTTCTTGTTATGCGATAACGTAATACAACTTTAAACTGATATTTATTTGAAAAGATATGTACCTTGTTATCTTCAAAGGTTTCAATAACCATTAGAAATGCTAAACAATAACGTTCAACTTGTGTTTATTTGCAGAACACGCAATACTGATTAACTTCACTGATTACTTGAAATAAGCACTACTAAGAATATCGAAAGTATTTAATCGATAATCGAAGTTTAACGGTTTTCCTAGCCAGTTGATTACGTAAATATATATGTTTATGTATTTTTGTACTTATTAGAGGAAACAAACGTGATTTAATTGCTTAATTCAACTAGAATAAATTTATCAAGTAAATGCTTTCGTTTTATAATTAATTCTGATACATATGTAATAACCGAAAGTGAAATTAATCCCTAATTTTGACTGGTAGTAAAACTGATCATCAAGATCATATAATGCTATTACCCTTTTTCTTGTTTAACAATCTAAAATTCCCTGCAATTTTATCGAAATAGAAATAAATTTATATAACTACTAAATCATACAAATCAGTCCTTTCTTTCTCTCTCTCTCTCTCTCTCTCTCTTTCTTTTGTGTTTAGATACTATACATACATATGTATATACTATATGTACATATATAAATAACAAAATAAAATAACGAAATCTTGCATAAAATATTTTTGTAATATTAAAATCATTTTATATCATATCAGTGCGTAAAGCTTTTAATATCCTATATATCTTTAGATTGAGACATCTGTAGATTATAGATTGTAAGTTTTAAAATATTATTATTGTGGCAAATAACTTTTGTTTTCAACTACATTGAAACGAATATGTACTTTTATATAAGAAATTCTATAATTACTGCACAAATATTGATAACAGTCGTTAAATAAATACTAAAATCATATTATATCATATCATATCAATCTGTTTCAATCTTTTTATCAACTAATAACATATTTCGCAATTCTCAGTTCACGAAGTTTGTGTTACATGCAAGGTGAATGGAACCAATCGAATGATCCCACATTTCTAACATATACGCATGCGCATGGGATCCACGTTTCACTGTATATTGTATATGTACCACTCTGACAAAGTGTATAGTTGCTAAGAAGTCTTTATCTTGTTAATTCCTATTCATTTTTAAAATTCTTTTTATTAATAATGAAATCGCTTTTATTAGTGGGTATCGTGTTAGCGACCTTTTGTTCAAGTAGTAACGCTGATGATAAAAAGGGCCCAAAAGTTACAAATAAGGTAAATAAACGAAATGTACCATTATAAAATATCAGACGTATTAACAAAGAATTTGTTTACGAACAAAGTAGGTAAAAATAAAGTTAAATAAACTATATATGACTCATTGTTGAAAAATAGTCACTTTTCTTATTTTCGAATTAAGAAATATACTTTCGATTTACTTATATTTTGATTTATTTTCTACATTCATACGTTAGAAAATTGTTTAAATTAATTTCATAATTACGGATACAATTTTAAGTTCTTTATTTATTTTTGTTTATAAAGTGTTTCTATATAAGTATGTACTGCATATATATATATATATATATATAAACAATAGTTTTTATAAGTCTATGAAATTTTAAGAAAATAATTAAATCTATAACTATACGTATACATTTATACATAGGTATGGTTTGATATTAATATTGATGGTAAATATGAAGGAAGAATTGAAATTGGGCTATTTGGAAAAACAGTCCCAAAAACTGTTCAGAACTTCGTTGAATTAGCAAAAAAACCTCAAGGAGAAGGATATAAGGGTAGTAAATTTCATAGGGTCATTCGTGAATTTATGATCCAAGGAGGAGATTTTACAAGAGGAGATGGAACTGGAGGTTTGATATTATCATATTATTTGTTACTAGTTTGAAAATTGATGTATTACATTATATTTAGTATAAAATTAAAATTTAATAAATTCTTTAAGTTTTATTAAATAAAATGATACATACCTCAAGGTTTTTATAATATTTAAGATATTGGACAATTATTAATAATTACATTTAATTTTATTGAATTTTTTCCATTAGGTCACAGTATTTATGGAGCTCGCTTTGAAGATGAAAACTTCAAATTGAAACATTATGGTGCTGGATGGTTGTCTATGGCAAATGCTGGAAAAGATACTAATGGATCACAGTTCTTTATTACTGTGAAGCAAACTCCATGGCTTGATGGTAGACATGTTGTATTTGGCAAAATAATTAAGGGAATGGTATGTCATTTTCTTTACATAATCTGTTGGATTACATAATTTATTAAGTATCTGTTATGAAAATAATTTTACAGGATGTAGTAAGAAAAATTGAAAATGTAAACACTGATACTCGAGATAGACCAACAAAAGATGTTGTAATTGCTGATTGTGGTGCAGAAGTAGTAGCAGAACCTTTCAGTGTATCAAAGGAAAGTGCTACTGATTAAACATATTTTTATTTTTATGACGATGGAAACTAACCGTTTATGGCTCTTATGTATTAAAAGAACAAGCTTATTTAGTTTAATATGTTCATAATTTCATATACACTAAAAATTCATAAAATGTAATATTTACTAATTTTGTATAAAAATCATTTAGATATTATTTACATAATTGCTCAAAAAATTATTCACAAACCTTATTGTAATAAACTTATCTAAAATACATTTAACAATTATGATCAATCATTTAAAAAATACGTAAAATAAGAGTTTGTTCTTAACAATTTTAGTTATAGAACACTCAAAATGAAATGCATATTTATAAGTAGAAATTTTTTAAACATATGGAGTTGAAGAATCACAAAATCGTTATCAAACCATCTTGTAATCCATTATCTTATTCCAATTTTTATAGAACTATATATATACATTTGTTAAAATGCGCAATAAATTTTATACGCTTATAATCACATTTTTTCAAATAAATAAATATAACTTATCTAGTGATGCATTTTATTCGTTTTCCTTTCATGTCTATTTTTATACAATACAGATATAAATAACATAGTACAATTGAATACAGCAAAATTATGTGAAATATAAATTGTATATATTATATGCATAGATATACTCTTTTAATTCAATGCAGTAAATATATATGTAATATGATATAGTACAAATAGGTATGAACAATATTAAGCCTTTCACTTGAAAGTTCATGACATTCTCACAAGTGTATTCTTTATTTACTTTTTATAAAATACATGGTGATTGCGTAAATGAAAGTTAGTTAAATAATTTCCAAAGTAGTAATTCATTTAAGAGTACTAATTCATTTATATATATATGTCAATGATGTCAATAATTTGCATTGGAGTATATATCTGCACACACACACATACGTATATATATATATATATATATATAAGTATATGTCATAGGCTTGCAACTCCCCATATCGCAAATTTTACGAATGTTTATGTATTGACGCAGCCTTGAGGCTCCGTGTAGACGGTAATTGATAGTTCGAAGCCCATCTTAAACTATAGGTCCTATAAGTCATCCAACTGTACCATAAATCATTCTTGTTCATTCTTCGAATCGTACCTAAGTCAATTAAACTACTAGTGCCTGATGCTGAAAAACAAATACCTTGGAGCGCTAGAGCCCGTGTAGGCAAATACCACAATGATACATGTGTAATGTATAACCTAAAGTAGTCCCTAATGACCTCGTAGTTTATATAATTTTAAATAAATAACATACGATTACGATCGTGTACACGCTTTTGTTTTCTTTCTACTCGTCTTTCTTTTCTATTTGAATATGTGGCGGCCTAGTGACAACTTCTATCACTCGTTGTGGAGTGGCGCAGTGGCCACTAAACACGCCAAGGAATTTTGTGGTAGCGCTATGCGGCCAATAAGTGAACTAATATACATCAAAATGATGACATCCTACAGAAATTGTTCGATTTGCCGGACGCACGATCATATAAATAGGTCTGAGCACTCCTTACCGAAAACATCAATGAAACTCTCTGTCTTTTAAATTGAATCGAAAAAAATCGAGATGGAGGGACAAGAAAAGGTCTCGTTCTGTATATACATGACGTTGGTGACATGTATACTTTGACAGTTTATTCGTTTTCCCCGGGTGTTTACAGCTTTCATAATACATTATACACTTGCCCCAATGGTGGCGTTTCAGAAGAGATTCCGTCCTACATTGTCCCCTTGTAGGCACACACACACGCGCGCGCGCGCGCGCGTACATACATATATACATACTATGAATGTTCAACAGAAACATTATTCATCTCTATTTGTCTTGCAAGAACGTGGACTTTGTTAATATTTCACCTTGATTTTTAATAATTAGACACGACTAAGATTGAGTCGTGTCTAGTTCCTGAACGGCTACACAACAGTACCAACCAATTAGAATTAAGATACTAGTGAATTTTACTAGACACATTCAACTTGATTTTATTTTCCAATCTATGTAGAATACATACGTAATGTATTACGCAGTATTATTTTGTAGCATACTAAAATTAGGTTATATTTTGATGTTTGAAAGTTTAAAATATCAACAGGAAAATAGTAAAATGTCAAGGAAGAAACATAACGTGTCGTATATTAAGCCGAATGAGCCAAAATTTTTACGTGAATTAAAGGAACAAATCGGATATAAGGAAGGACCTACAATCGACACAAAGGTAAATTGTATTTTTCATTATATACAAATAATTACTCAACTTCTAGGTTATTAATTAGAACGCAACTATATATTAATAATTATTCATTGCAATTAAATCATTACATATACACCATAATATATACTTGTTTATAACTAGCATAAACAATCATTTAAATAATTTTAAACATTCTCTTAAACAGAGAGAAGTATTACCACAAAATTCAGATAATGAAGAGGAACATGAAGAAAATAAGCCTGTTATAGTTGTATTAAATTCTGAACACTTGAGTGCAGAACAAGCAGAGGCATATAAAAAAAAGAAAGAAGAAGGTATAAAGTGCATAACTTTCATCTATGATAATTACATATGAATTTTTATATTGTAGAGGAAGCTAATACTCCAGCAGATTTATCTAAAAGAATTATATTCAAGAAAAGCAAAATAATAGAGGCAGAATCAGATAAAGTAGATAAACCATTGAAAAAGAAGATTAAAAAATCAAAACAAGAGAAAGTTATGTTATCGTTTAGCGATAATGACGAAGATTACTTGTAACATTGCTTATGTATACTAAATGCATTTATAATTTAAATACATAAAATAAAAATGGCTGTACAAGATTTCAAAGATATTTAACATATTTTTTAAATATATACAGTAGGATCTACAGCAGATAGTGGTTGATGTAATAACATATAAATGTGTTAATGGAGGAATTTTGTATATTTAAAGTACTGAAAATATTGATATTTAAAATGTAAATATTGTATATAGAATTCTTATATTTTTTTCCAATAACAGTGTTAAAAAAAAAGTAGATGTAGTCAGTTGTATAAATATGAATTCTTAATAAAAAGATAGTATCTTTTTGAAAATAATTCTTGTAATAGTGTAAAACAGAATGACAATAAAAATTTATTAAATAAAAAGGCTATGTTATTTTATTTAGAATACATATATATAAATTACATAATAAACTTTGTATTTACAAGTATAATATATGTAAAAATGATAAAATAACATTTTTTTAATACTCTTACATGAATCGAAGAATGTGTGTCTTCCCAAAGGAACCTATAGAAAAGGGCGGAGGCTTGTTAGTCAACCCTATTACTAATATTACTATACACGTTGTTGCAATTGCAGATTGTCCTTATTCTTGGGAGAGGCTCTCATTGGATGTGCACGTGTACCCGGTCACGTGACTATATATAACAAACGCTACTGGTCGTTTCGTCCCTTTAACATTACGCGTACGTCATAAAATTTACGGTCACGTGATTATCGTCGCCATCTTGGCAGTTTTCGACGACGAAGGTAAGAAGGATCCGTGACGTCGAACCCAAATAAACACAAAGTATATGTGAATAATTTTGATATAAAAACGGTGTGTATCAAGTGTCGAAGGAGTCGCGTGTGTAGCCGAATATTTATCAGTGCTTGCGAACGGTCAGTGAATTTAAATAGCACGGCATTTGCGATGTGTGTGTGTTTCGATTATTGGTCCTCTTTGGGGGGATAATCACGATCGGCTAGCGACCACCACGGCAGCTGTTCGACAGTTAAGCCAGCCCTTACGAAGAAATGGCGGCACCTTCCTAAAAAATTTCAATGAATTAGTAAACACGAATGTTTCCACAATTTTCGAGATCGTAGATAGAAACAAAGAATTATTATTTGTAAAAAAAAAAGAAAAAAAAATGGAAACGCCAAGGGACTTGCGATTGATTTGTTGGATTTTATGATTTGTACAGTTGTGGTACCAAATAACACAATATAACCAGGGCCGTGACAATCCTCTCAATTCCCTTGCGCATTCCCCATAATTTTAACTCCTCTTATCTCTCTTTATTAAACAGATTGTCTCGAAAGATTTTTAACAAGAATTTTCTTTCGAATGTATACACTAATATTTACGTTTCTTGACTTCTAGTGTAAATACATTACTACACTACTGATGATATTAGAATTCATTTACGATATATCGATTGCCATTAACTACCGACGTTCGCGTAACTTAACTAAATTACTTACATTACATATAGTGATATTAGTGATACTTACACGCTAAGAATTGTTTAGTCGAATTTATTATGTATTTTGCTATTATTGTTTTTACGTTGAATCGATCGATTCGAGATTGATAATTAATTATTTATTTCAATTATATCGAAGCAAAGTGTATTTATCCTTTAAATGATGCGATCTTGCACCATTATTATGCTTACTTAAGTGCATGATCAGCAAAATATGGAGTAGAAAAATGCTGTATGTGAATTATTGAAATTATGATAGAGAATCATGATCTTGATCCTTTAAATCGACTAAATAAAACATTGCATATTAATGTTTCTATAATTTCAATTATTTAATTGTATATTTCTTTGTTTCAATTTTACAGTATATTGGAATAGAAGATAATTCAACCAGTGCTCTCATTTTATATTTAATATATTTTAAACAATTTGCATTTCATACACAACATACATTTTTTTACAAAATGAACGAAAACATCTAATCAATTTTGTTCTTTTACTTTCATTAAAAGAGAATGAATATTATTCAATATTTAAAAAAAATATCTTTTTAATATTTTTTTGTACAAATTTTCGTTCAAAATTAATGACATTCATATAGAAAGCTATAAAAGAATGATTAAATAGCGTCCAGAGGAAATATACATCATGAAATATTTTGTTCCGTTCTACCACCCTTTCTTTCTAGCTTGATTTCTGCTTAACCCTTGTGAAAAAGAGCCCACGATTCTTGCGACGGCCCTGGACATAACTTTTTAACGTTTCCAACGTCGCGCCTGCCCTCTGGTGCCTAATTTTCAGCGATGAATGTTCACTATTTACAGGTTTTGTGAATAAATCGTGTAGAAGTGTGTATAAGGGACAAATCGTAGCTCCGCCACCGCCACTGAAGATCGCACGTTGTGAGAATGTCGCGGTATCAGAAAATCGTTTAGGACAAGCAAACGGTCAGGTGCGTATATTTGTGCCTAGTGACAGGAGACGAATGGAGTTTGTACGCGTTCCATTACCTCATAGATCTGCCGGGGGATTTGTGGATGAGCGAATTAAGTAGCACGAGACACGTCCCAAAACGAACATACTGAATGGAATTCCTCGGTGTTTTCGATCACTTGCACACCCAATTCTTATTCACGTTCTCCAATTTCCAAATAATCTTATCGTTACTACTTTCAACAAATGATGCGAATGCTGCATCAAAGAGCATTGGTGTAGGTTAAAGTATGCTCAACATCTTTTATAGAAACACTGTAATGCTCTTTCAATAGGATGCACAAGAGACTTTTTATTGTCTCTTTCTATTTCATATATAAAACTCTTTATTTCCTATAAAATTTCGTTTGTCATGAGGACAAATGGTAACTTCGAAAATTTTAATGAGAACTTTGGATAAAAACGCCTCCGATCTGATGGATCAGATCTATGTATATAGATAATCTGATAAAATGGTCCGCGTTTATCTAGTTTCTTCTTCGTCACGTATCATCAATCTATATTAGAATGTTACTTGGTGCGTTTAAGTTACATGGATAGATGTGAAACCATCCGATATTTCCAATTTCAAATTCATTCACGTTTAGTATCGTCGTGTGAAATGAATCTGTCATGATCGGATTCGGTAGGTTATAGGGTTGTTCTGTAGGTGGTTGGCGTGTTGTCCGGCATGTACAGTGTAGAGTACTGTAGAGAGTCGGAAGGTTGTGCGCTCGCGCGCTCACCTATGGATGGCGAGTCGGATGGTTCGTGTGTGCGTATCACTGCGTGTATGTTTATATACTTACGACTACATGCTCGTCAGTGTGTACGAAAGGCGAAAGTTCGATGTGTAAGTTGTAGGTATAGATGTAGGTTTGGTAGGTTGTGAAGGTTGAGTGAGGAGAGGTACGGCGGAGGGCTGACTGGCTGGCTGGCGCTCGGACGCGGTGGCTGGCGAGTGCAGGTGACTGACTGAGAGACGCTAACCATTCAAGCTACTTCACAGGACTTCGCTTCGTTTCCGATCATTTTTATCCACGGGTCCACTCCCTGGTTCCTCTTTCTCCAAGTGTGCGCGCGAGCCAAGAGTTTCTCACCGACCAACCAGAGACGCATTTTGGGAATTCTGTCGGGCCTGGAGCGTGAGGATATATATCCAACGAACTTTGTTGGTTATGGGAACAAGGAAATAGGAGTACGGAATTCACAGCGCCATTTTGAAAAATTCGGCCCCGCTAAAAATTCCCTCTCTCTCTTTCTCTCTCTCCCCGCCCTCGCGTTCTCATATCGTCGATGTAATGAAACGCGTCGTCGTCGCTACGAGCCGCTTATCCCTGTGTTCTTATTAACTGTTTAGATCAACTGTACAGTGGTGGCCCCATGGAAGGCACGCTGGAAGAACCCCCTATTAAGGACTCATCTCAGACCAGTCCTGATAAGGTTCTCAAAGGTATGCTCTATTTCTCTTTCAAACTGTTGGAGCAACCCTTTTTCGTACGACCAATATATTTATTTTTCTGTTTTGCTTCGCTGTTTTCTTGCGTTATCATTGAAAAGTGACGCCAGTATTGAGTTTTTCGTTTTTTTTTGCTATAAGAATGGATATTATTTTATCGTATTTTATAACATTTTATTGAATTTGGATGTCATTAAGAAGGTGTAGTTTGCTTAAATTATGTAAAAATGATTCACATTTTCTAATACCTCTGCTATATTCTTTGATCATTGTAATGTAATTGTAATTATTAGTGAAGTATTAATAGCCTGCTTCATTTATCATGTAATATTTAATATAATGTATATTTAATATTAAAAAAGAATTAATATTTGTATAAAAATAATCTGTTATATTTTGCAGATGTGATTCCAAATGGGGTTAATGGAAATTATAATGACAAGGAAGAATTCATTGATGCTGACACTAATATATCCAAACTTGTGTCAAAAGAAATTAGTGTAATAAGGGAGGAGAGAGAGGCAAATGGAAAAGAAGATGATGTGGACAAACACAGAATGGATGTTGAAATGGAAGAAAGGGGTCTAGAACCTGAAAATAGTCAACAGAATGGGATAACGCAAAACAGAAGTAAAGGGAGTGAAATGTCAGAGTCAGAAAATGACTCTAAAATGTCTAAATCTCCAGAGGGTGTCAGTGACATAAACAATTTTAGTGAAGTGTCCAAGACTGAAGATAAGTGTAGAAACACATCTTGTGAGGCTATGGAAGTTGATGAACAGAGTAATAACTCAGATGTTGAATGTCTTGACGAAAGCATAACAGAAATACATTCTGATAACGACGATGTGTTCACTACCAAAGCTTCTGTCCTTAAAGATAATAATTTATCTGGCAGTAGTGACATGCAACTTAATGACAGTAGCGAAATTGCTGATAGTAGTATGGATACATCTGATGTGAAAATTTGTGAAGAGAATGGTAGTTGCGATAGTCCTGATATTGAAGAAATAACTGATAGTGCAAAGAATGGTCATAATACTTCGCCAGAACGTACTAATAAAGACCCAAAACAGAGAAAACAAAGAAAGCAAGTAGATCTTAGTAGTATTACACCAAGAAGAAGTTCTCGAAATATAAAAAGGACAAGTTATATAGAAAAAGAAATAGAAGAAGAGGAAGTAGATGATGATGGTTCAGATATTGAGGAAATTAAGCCAGAAGATCCTTTGGCTGGTGTTGATAGTAAAGATAAAGAGAATTCTAAGGTAAAGTCACCAGTCAAAAATAGTAAGACTACTATTGTAGTCAATGATACTAAACGACTGGTAGAAATAGCTGCTGGTAGTAAATCTGTAAAGGGAGGAAAAAAAGAACCTACTCTAGTTATTATAGACACAAATTCTATACTTTCTGGACGTGGTGGTGTTCCTGTGAGTAGCAGTAAACCTCATCACACTGTTTCTAGTACTAGCTCATTTTCAGTAGTTCCAGTGGGAATGACAACGCAAACTATGTATCCTAATATGAGGACGACTATTACACCAGTGCCCATGACATCAAAATCTGCACAGTTAAGTCCTAAAACCACCGGTATGACAACAGTAACACCTACGGTTACACCTCCAATATTACCTACTTTAAGCGATGATATGTTTGTGGTAGAAGCACCATCTTTTATAGTACCATATGTATATGAAAAACCACCTCTGAAACCATTAAAGGAGTTTGTCACAAAATTGGAAAAATGTTTAGAGGAACAGGAAAAAGAAGAAAGAAGCAAAAGAAGCATAGAAGAAAATAAAGGAGAGGAATGTGATGAGGATTCACTGGATATAAGTCAAAAAAATAAAGATAAAAGTGATGAAAGTGAAAATGAAGGAACTTGTAGTAAGAGTAAAAAAGATGAAGACAGAGGTGATAATTCACTAGATATAACTGAATCTGGATTTAGTAATATAAGTGATAAACAGGATATACGACAAGACGATAGGAATAAAGTACTGACATATTTTGATTTACCACTGGGGAAATTTTTCATGCAAATTGGAGTGAATCTTGTTCAGGAATATGTGCAAACTGATCTTTTACGGACTCAAAAACGTAAACAGGGCAAAGGTAGCACATCGGCTGAAACTCAACTAGCTATAAATTCACTCATTAAAAATCTAGAATTTAGTAAGGAAAATAATGAACCATTCCATTTAGAACAGAAAAAATGTGAATTCTGTAATTTTAAAACGGAATCAACTTTAGTCATGCAACATCATTTAGAAACTCCACATATGCGCAATTACGTCTACAAGTGTAATTTTTGTCCGATTGAAGTGCGTAGTCCTCACGACATATTATTCCATATGGAAGCAGAACATAATACTCGCGGGAGGTTGGAGCGGGGTCCAGCTTTTCATCAGTGTCCTAATTGTCCGTTTGAAGACAACCAAAAAGGCAAACTAACTCGACATATACTTGCTTGTACTAAGAAATTCAGATCAGAAAAGAATTTAGAACCAGGTGTTGATTGGGAACCTCCAGCAAAAATTCCACGATTCAATCGAACAAGGCCTGTTGGGCCGACTAACCCCAGTGCACTTGCAATGGCAATGAGTGGTAAAGGACCTCAACCACTTTTACCAAAATTACTTCCTGCTCCAATCACTGGTCGTGGAAGAGGACGGCCGCCTATGCAACCAAGATATTCAGATTTGAAAACGTTACGACCAGGTGGTACGACAATGCGTCAGGGTAATTTTTTATCATTTTACATTGATATTAACATATTACATTGAATTATACTCATCCTGTGCAAGTTCGATTATATGTAATATATTACTGATGTTTTAGATAATGTTGCAGGAATGATGTATCGTCCAACATCGTCTGGATTATTGGTCCCTACTTCATACCGATTTGGTAGTAATCAAATATTTCAGGTAAAAATGTTTTCATTTTTTCTAATTTTTTTTTATTAATAATAGGAAATATTCCAGTATTTTTTTGGTAGAAAAAAGAATGCACAGTATTTTGTAAATATTGAAGGATTATGTTGCATATTAAACGTATTCTAATGTCATAACTTTTGTAAGATTTAATAGTAATAAGAGGAATGATAATCATTTAAAGTCATGTCCTTGAAGTAATGTGTTTCAGTTACAATGTATAAGCACACGTATGATATGCACAGTACATTTATGCTTTTATATTTCTTTGAATTTTTTTGTAATAATTATCACCAATATTAATACACACAGTATCTAATAAAATTTGCAAAAGTTCTCTTACTATATTTTATGTACCAGATTTAAAGAATGATTAATATAGTTAATTATCATAATGAGAAGAAAAGAAAGAATTATACTTGTTTTATTTATTCACATTTAAGTATTCTATTTTCTATTTATCTACTGGTAGTGGAGTATGTTGATTTCCTTCTGTGAATTTTCTTCAGCTAATTTTGTTTTATTAATATCTATAAAAAAAACTACAGGTTCACAAATTCAAGTATATAAAAGTTTAAGAATTAGTAAAAAAATATATGGGTGGTGACACAGGTGGTGGGTGGCTCTGGGACTGTCATGTCGGCTGTCTCGGGAGTGAGTAGCAGTAGCGGCGGCAGTTCCGGTCAACCCACACCCATTGCACTTGTACCCAACGTAATCGACTCTCTCTCTAGATTGTCCTCATCACAGGTAAATAATTGTTGGAACCTATCAGGAAGATTATATTGATTTTGTAAAATTTGTGGTCGCATGGGTAATGTGTTCTGCAGGTGCAAAACGGCTTTTATAACCGATTTGTTGAGATTTACTTAATCGAAGCTGTACACAATTGCTTATAAGAGTTAACAATATGTGTAAAATTATAAGCTAAACATATCATTAGTGTGCAGTGCAACTAGTTTCGTAATTATTGATTTCATCAATGTATTTTTACCCTTGTAGTATTTTGCATTATGAAAATGTTTAATTTTGTATTGATATAATCTTACATTGTTCATAAATTTCGAAGGAATTCATTGACAATTTCTATTACCTTTGTAAAATCGGTCCATAACAACTAGTATATATTTAAATTATATTTAAGATATACAGATTTTTTTAAATAAGATACAATTTTGCACTATAACATAATTGGATTAAAAATTTACTGATTCTGAAAGTACATATTCTTAATGTTTAAAATAATTAGTGTATTTTGTATTTTTCAGAATACAACAGCAAGTCCCAAAAATCCTACTGCAAAATTGTTAAGTCAACCAAGTATATCTATAACTCCATTACCACGTACAACATCTCAAACCTCCATTCCTGGTTCTGGAACTTCATCAAAGTCTGGAGAAAAAACTACATTTGTCATATGTGAAATTTGTGACGGTTATATTAAGGTGAGTTATGTATTAAGATGATGGGAAAATACTGTCGGATTTTCTATTATAAAATATTTTATTACTTTTAATTACCTATTTGCAAATAAAGATGCACTTCTGTCTTTACCATCAGAGAAATTCACAAGCAAAGATTGAGACAAAGTGCACTTATCATCTCATTGTATCTTTCATGGGTTTTAAAAAGTTAACAATGCGACTGTTGTGATTGAAAATTTGTGCAAAGCTTTCAAATATGAGGAACATATAGGATAAAGATGGTATAAGAAGCTTCAAACTGGTGCTTTCAACTTTGAGGGAGAATCAAGTGGAATATTTTTCTTTGAAAAATCAACAATTTTTTTGAAGAGGTGTAAAAAAAGGTAGAAGATAGCCATAGGAAATCATGGATTTATCAGAAAATTCGACAATACTTCCCGCTCAACTTAATATCTTATATTCAAATGGTTTTAAAATATAAAATGTTGTAAAATTAAATAATACTATAAGTATTATACATTATATATTATAAGTATTATACTTATACTTTGTACACGTACCTTGTGACTTATTTAAAATTGTTTCTATCTTTCAGGATTTAGAACAACTACGTAACCATATGCAATGGATTCACAAAGTAAAAATACATCCAAAGATGATTTATAGTAGACCTCCATTGAATTGCCAAAAATGTCAATTTCGGTTTTTCACAGATCAGGTATATAAATGTATACCTTTTCTCTTTTATAAATTTCATTACTGTATTTAAATATAAAATAATACAACAGACAATACATGATGTATATAGAGCACATTTTATGAATTAAAAATGAATATTTTTCAGTTTTTTTATTTTTTTTATTCAATTATTAACTGTGCCTTATTCAATCTTTTATATGTAGAAATAAAATTGTAATAGTATTGCATTTTTATTATTACAGGGTCTGGAAAGACATTTACTTGGGTCTCATGGTTTGGTTACATCTAGTATGCAAGAAGCTGCAAATAGAGGAAAAGATGCAGGTCGCTGTCCTGCTTGCGGCAGGGTGAGTTATACATTTTATGTTACTCAACATTCGAAATTATGTACATGTGAGATTGGGAGATATAAATTTAAGCAGCATATTACTTGAGGGTTGTGGATCTTAATTTTTAGGTATATCAATGGAAATTACTAAATCATGTTGCGCGAGATCATGGAATGACATTAAAACCAGCGCATCTATCTTATAAATGTACAGTTTGCACTTCCACATTTGGAATGTATAAGCAGTTTGAAAATCACGTATATTCGGCACATAGTGGCGTAGCTAAAAGAGTAATGGACAAGAAGAACACACCTTCATCTCCATCGTCCAGATCCAATGACTCCCTTCTGAAACCACTGAAGATTAATGATGAAATTACAATTATTCCACAACCGGCAAAACCTACAACCAGGTCGGGTACATCTCAAGGCAGAGGAAAATAGCAATGATCAGCAGAGTGATACATGTGTCTTGTCTTAATGAATTTCACGTAATTTTGTGGTACTCCATACCGGTCATTGTAGTACACAATGACTGACGTGCCGTGTACATGTGTATGCATATTATGCTTAAGACGCAATTACAACACATAAACCTACAACTCTCAGCAAAAAACTAGTTGATTGCGTAATAATATTCCATCAATGATTATATCAATATATTTATTTAAGAATTTTTATTGTTGTTATCAGACATAGATAAAATAGACTGTAAAAATATTAAAGGGTGGCCTTCAGTCTAATTCCTTGGTTAATCCTAGAGCTGCATATTCCTGACCTACACGCCTATAAAAACCTATAAATACGAAGTATATTTACATTTTATGCAACACTCACATGTCATATTGCGAATCACTCTTGAATAGTAAATTCACTAATAATATAAATTCTTTTTCTAAGGACAAATATATTTGAATTAATTCTATTTTGTTATTAATCCTAATACGATTACGTAAGGCAATAAACGATAAACTGTCCTTACTCCATATATTCGATGTGTCTACACGTCATGTTGCGAAGCAATTTCTGAACGACATACCAAGTAAAAAATTGTACTAATTAACAGGAGTGACCTAAAACTGTTTTGCGATGTCTTCTGGTAAATAATGGGTATGAATAAATTTTCTCCATTTTTTCTATCATATATATACTTTTGTCTTCTTTTCAAATTTGGAATTATACTTCTAAGCGACGAATGTGGGATATATAATTCTCTGTTTAATTTGTAACGTTTCATAAAGTTGTGTGTATGAAGTAAGTTATAAAATCAAAAAATCTTTTGAAGTTGTAAATTGTATCTATTGCTATAAGTTTAAATTTTTCGTCGCAGACATTATAATAAAATATTAAGTTTTATTTTTGCGCTCTTATATAAACAAAAATGTACATTAACATAGAATATAATATAAACGATTATATCAATAAAATAGGATGGCACACATATGTGTATACATTTTTTCTGTTGGAACGATAAATTTATTATAAAACACCGAACTTGTCAGTACGAACATCGCGACTTCTAAACATATATATTTATATATGTATATATATAATATGAAGAAAAATATTATATATATAAATATGTAAAACTATATATATATATACATATTCTAGCATAGTGATAGCGTGGTATAAGAAGGGACAATTAATTATCTTCTTGTAAGCACCATGAATTTATATAATAGCATTATATGAATATGTAGATAGTCGAAAGAAGTAACGGAATTAATTTAATAATTTTGATCTTTTCTTAATAAGTTTTGTACGTTATTGTAGGAAATAATTTTAGAAAAAAAAAGATTGCATTCGACAAAGGTAATAACATAGTGCATTTTTACACTGTATGGTTGTATTATTTAATTCAACTACCACTTGTCAGCCACTTTTATGGTAAACTATGTTGGTAAAACAGAGAAACATTCATAGACGTAATTACAGAAATATATAGTTTACTGTAATAATTTGTACAATATTATATGATTATAAAAATAAAGTGTACCAACATTGTATTACAACTTATAGCTTATTTATAATATCCTTTAAACTATATATAATAATGTAGATCTATGCTTACGGGTATGCGTCTATTTTAAATGTTTTATGCATTTTAATGCATCATGTATAATTGATAATGACTACATGCCTGTAACAATATAATGTAAATCAAATCATATAAATTGATTATATATAAAGCATTATATAAATTAATAAATAATTATTAGGTATGAAAAGATAATGTTATTATATATATATAAAATATACAAGTATAATTGAACTATAAGTAAAATAAATGTTTCATATTTTAATTATTAGTTTAAAAATAAATTTAAAATATTAAAAAATTGAGTAATTTCCCAAATTAAATTAAAGATTTTATATTAGAAAGAAACAATAATTTCCAAGTTAGACTATCTTTTTATAGTAAACTATCGTGTAAATGTAGGAAGAACGAAAGTAATAATTAAGGTAAGTTTTAAAATTTTAGAAAATAGGATATCACTTCCGGTTTATACATCATACGTATTTACGATTGGTCATCAATTTATTATCGAAATATTTAACACATGCTTCTCGAATTTAAATTGAATTAAATGAAATAGATAAAATTGAAATTACATATAATCATTGTAAGACTTTTTTGTTCTACGATTGGTCTCTTATTTAAAATATATCGTAATTGTAACAGAAAATAAGATAAATTAAACTTCCGAATATACTGGTATTTGGCGCGCAACACGCATTTTGTCTTCGGTCATTGTATACTGCTCTTTGGCGCTTGGCTTCAAGACTAAAATTATTGAACGGATTTTAGCGAAATGAATCCTGATTTACCATATTCTGTCGAATATGCAAAAAGTTCGAGGGCTTCGTGTCAAAATTGTAAGAAAAATATCGAAAAAGATTCGTTAAGACTCGCCGTTATTGTTCAGGTATGTCGACATTATTAATTCTGCATGAATTTATATGTTATTGCTGTAATCAGCATAAGTTTTTAAATCCAAATTATTATTCAACTTCATCAAGGTTATATAATACAATGGCAATTGATGATGCGTTCGATAATACAATATAAAATGCAATATATTTATGAAGATTAATGTATTTCTATTAATAAATTATTATTTTATCTATATTTAATTTTAGTAAAATTGGGGAAATTTATTTAGAATTACTTTTTAATAAAGTCATTGAGTTTATCCATATGTTTTATATTCCTTTAAAATGATTATAACTTTTTAAAATATGTTTGTTAAATTGTAATTTTTATATTTTAGAGTCCCGTTCATGATGGAAAGGTACCAAAGTGGTATCATCCGCCTTGTTTTTTTATGAAACAAAGGCCAAAAACTACTGCAGATATTGCTAATTTTGATAATATTCGCTGGGAAGATCAAAAAGAACTTCAAAGAAGAATTGGTTTGTTTATAACATCATTGTAAATCATATTTGATATTATAATATATTAATACAATGCAATAGTTTGAATCAAACATTTTTATAGAAGAAGCAAGCACTCTTCCATTGCCTGCATCTAGAAAAGGAAGAAAGCGTAGTGGTGGTGGTACTGCTGCTGCAGGTCCATTACGTGATTTTTTAGTCCAGTATGCAAAATCTAACAAATCAACTTGCAAAGCCTGTGAGGAAAAGATAGTACAGGGTGAGATCAGGGTATCAAAAAAAGATTTTGAAAGTGAGTATGGCAGAAAATATGGTGGTATAGATAGATGGCATCATCTTGAATGCTTTGCCAAAGTAAGGGAAAGTTTACAATTTTATGAGAGTGGAGATGCACTTCCTGGCAAAGATGAACTTTCAAAAGATGATCAGAAGAAACTCAAAAGTGTTTTGCCAAAAATTAAGACAGATGATGCCCCACCCATTAAGAAAATCAAAGATGAACCAGAAGATCCAGAAGAAGAAAAAGAAATGAAGAAACAAAATGATCAATTATTTGCAATTAAAGATAAATTATCCTTTATAAAGAAACCTGACCTCGTTACTATGTTAGAAAAAAATGAACAACAAATACCAGAAGGTGTTTCAGCTGTATGTATTTTATTTTAATTAAGTTTATTTTTGATTCAAAGTAAAAATATGTAAATGATTAAAATATTTGTTGTGTAGATAACAGACCGTTTATCGGATGCAATTTGTTTTGGGGCTTTAAAGCCATGTCCAAAATGTAATGGACAGCTTGTGTATAATTCAGGTATTGGATACAAATGTATTGGGGATTTGACAGAATGGACTAAGTGTGAAAATGTCATGCAAGATCCTAAGAGAAAGAAATTCGTAATACCATCTGATATAAAAGAAGCATATCCAGATCTGTAAGTAATTTCATAAATTAAGATTAGAAGTTATTTTCATAAATTAGCATATTTGCGAAAGATATGTGAAAAAATTAATCACTGTTTCAATGTTTAATAGCAAATCTTTGAAATACAAAGTTAGAAAACGACTTATAAAGGTAGCTGTACCGTCAACATCTAGTGCAGTAAAACAGGAAGATGAAGTTGATTCTGGACCCAAAGTTGAAGCAAAACCCAAGCCATTAAAGCATATGCAATTCTTTATTATAGGGCACATAGGAAAAGATAGAAATATCTTAAAAAAGGAAATTTTACATTTGGGAGGAGAGATAACTTCAAAACTTCATGAAAATGTAGCTGCTATTATATCAACACAACATGAAGTAGATAAAATGAGTAAAAAAATGGAAGAAGCTAAAAGTTTTAACATTCAAGTTATTACTGCAGACTTCATTGAGGAAGCTAAAAAATATACGAAATCTGCTGTATCGCTCATTGAAAAGAAAACTATTTCAAGTTGGGGGGGTGACTTGTCTAATAAAATTAATGTTCTCACAGAAAAATCGAATGTCTCGAAAAGTAAAGGTAAAAGTACATTTGAAAAATCAGGATCTGGTAAAATGAAATTGCAATTGAAAAAAGGTGAAACTGTTGACCCAGATAGTGGTTTACAAGATTGTGCACATGTATATCAAGAGGGTAAAAATAAGTATAATGTTACATTGATACTTTCAGACATACAAACTAAAAAAAATAGCTATTATAAGTTACAGATTTTAAAGCACGATAAGAAAGATGAATACTGGTTGTTTAGAAGCTGGGGCAGAATAGGAACATCTATTGGTGGTTCAAAAGTACAGAAATTATCTCTAGAGGAATGTATAGCTCAGTTTGAGGGATTATACGTAGAGAAAAGTGGAAACTGTTGGAGTCAAAGAGATAATTTTCTTAAAGTACCTGGCAAAATGTACCCAGTGGATATTGATTACGGGGACGATGTATCGGCAAAATTAGACTCTCATATTAAGAGTGAGTTAGAACTGCCAATCCAAGATTTAATGAAATTGATTTTCGATGAAGCGAACATGAAAAAAGTGATGGTTGAATTTGAAATTGATGTAGAAAAAATGCCACTTGGAAAGTTGTCCAAAACACAAATCCAAAAGGCGTATTCAGTATTAACTGATTTACAAGAAGTATTAAAGAAGAAAGATGTTGATTCAGTTCAGTTGGTTGATGCATCCAACAGATTTTATAATCTAATACCTCATAATTTCGGAGTATCTGAGCTTAAAATCTTGAATACGATGGAAGAAATCCATGCCAAGTGTGAAATGTTAGATGCATTGCTTGAAATGGAAATTGCCTATTCACTTTTGCATACTAAGGCAGATGCAACAAAGAATCCACTCGATACCTATTACAAACAACTCAATACTGAAATTAAAATATTGGATAAGGAAAGTGAGGAATATAATGTCATTAAAAAATATGTGCAAAATACTCATGCAGCGACTCATACACTATACGAACTTGAAATTCAAGATGTATTTGTTATTAAGCGACAAGGGGAAGACAATAGATATAAGCCATTTAAGAAATTACACAACAGAAAATTACTGTGGCACGGTTCTAGAACGACTAACTTTGCTGGTATACTTTCTCAAGGTTTAAGAATAGCGCCACCAGAAGCTCCCGTTACTGGTTACATGTTTGGTAAAGGTATATACTTCGCGGACATGGTTTCCAAATCTGCGAATTATTGTTGTACACACAGCGGAAGCCCTACGGGTTTGTTATTGCTTTGTGAAGTGGCATTAGGTAATATGCATGAACGATATCGTGCAGATTATATTGAAAAGCTACCGAGCGGTAAGCATTCAACATGGGGTCGCGGTCGGACACAACCCGATCCTGAAACTGTTTATAAAATGAAAGACGGTGTTGAAGTTCCATATGGTGTGCCTGTATCTGCTAAATTACCAAAAAAATCTGATTTATTATACAATGAATACATTGTATATGACGTTGCTCAGGTAAAAGCGCAATACTTACTAAAAATGAATTTCAAATACAAAGAGTAATATTTTTTTAAATATTTAAGCTATTAAAATGTAAAAGTAAGTTTATATTCAATATAATTCAGCTATATATGTTAAATATTTGGAACTATTCCATTAATATTATCTTCCATGTTTTTGCCACAAAAAGTGATGTATCAATTTTCTTTTTATATGAGTAATAAATTTAAAAACAGTAAATCTTTATTTTTAACATACTGTATCAGGCCGCCTCTATCCTAATACCCATACATCTTAAGAAAGAGAATAAAAAAAATAATTTACACCATTCATTTAATTGACACATATTTATTTTTATTTCATAAAATTAATATTCAAAATGGAAGTCAAAATAAGATTGATCAAATGTATTAATACGGACATAACCATCTTCTCCACCTGTTGAAAAACTACGCCCATTAGGGTGAAATGCTAGAGAATTAATTGGACCAAAGTGTCCTTTTAAACGTGCAAATTCTTCTTCAAATACTAAATGGAAAAATCGAGAATCGAATTTTCCTTGACGAGTGGACGTTGTTGTGACATCCATAGCATCTTGACCTCCTCCAAGAACCACCTATGAAAATATAGTTTTTATAAATTTTGATAAATATTATTTCACAAATATCTTAATCACTATATGACCCATACATGATCAAAAATTGGAGAAATCGTAGCAGAATTAACAGGTCTTTCTGTTTTGTATGTTTTTAATAACATTAACGATTCACTGTCAAATAGTTTGGCAGTATTATCTTTTGATGCAGTCACGAACATAGTGCCATCTTTATTGAATTGCATGTCATTTATTTGTGATTTGTGACTTCTGACACTTGTCAACTTTTTTCTTGTCTATAGAAAAATAGATAAAATTATAAAAAAGCTCTAAACATTTAATTCATAAGAATACAAGCATATTACTCTAACATCCCAAAGAGAGATTTCACCATCTTCATGGCCAGTAATAATTGTTTCATCTAATGCACCCCACAAGATAGCAGAGATTTTGGGGCCATTCACAGCAATTCTAGAAATTGCATCTGCTTGCGATAATACTGCATCAACATTTTTGATATCAATGATAAACATTTCACATTGGTGTCCTAAAGCTTTATCTGTAGAATAAACAGCAAGATTTGCTGAATAACTAAAGCTACATGTTCTCACTGAACTGTTTGTATGAAGTAAACCTATTTCTTTTCCTATAATGTAACATAGTCATATTTTAATAAATAAAGCAAATAAGTGAAAAAATATTATACGTATGTGCAATACAAACCAGTTTGACAATCCCAAACTCTTAATGTATTGTCACCACTTCCAGATAAAAATCTTGTTGTATCCCAATTAATGTCAATACACCATACAGAGCCATTGTGTCCATTGAAAGACCCAAGACGTTCTCCATTCAAAGAATACCAAACATTTGGCTTTTTATCTTTACTAGAGGAGAATAATAAATCTCCTTCTCTATTGTATTTAATTTGCGTTATGGCACGTTCGTGCCCGTGTAGCATTAGAGGTTTCTACAACAAAATAATAAATTTATCACTTTTTAATACGTTTTATATTAAATATGTTTCTTTTTTAACAAAAATGACTGACTAAAAATTGCCATTACTAAATTTTACAATATATGGAGTAACATAACCACAAAACATTACAAAGCAATATGTGATAATATCAGTTTAAATTACTGCAATAAGTATTATAAAAAGAATCTTTCAAGTTTTAAAATTGTGAATACAATTTAAGAGAAAGAATATCCAAATTTAAAAAAATGCATTCATACTTAATAAAGTATAACATTTTTAACGTAGCAATGACATTGAGGTTATGCTGTCACATGTTTAAATACATCAAGGAAAATGTACATCAAATCACAATGAAAAACAATATGTAAAATGATTGATACGTATAAAATCACTAACCATTTTGATTTTAAATAGATAATTAAATAAATTGGTCAAAAAGTTAGCAAACACAAACACTGTTACTCTAAAGCAATCATACAACTCTCCAATACAAAAGGACGTGAGTTTACTAATACATACAAGGGTTCAATTATTTTGTATACATATATATATTTGTACTAAACCTTATGAAAGTTGGCAACTAGAATCAAACGGAAATATTTCTAGTTACTAAAATCTAAGCAAATTATATAAACTTAATTCTGTTTAAATAAAAATCTTTCTATATTTTATAATTTATACATTTTTTAAATATTTTTTAAAGTTCTAAACTGAAATGTTATATCGTTAAATTCAATATAGATTACATATGTATGAACCGATCATAATATACGTTTAACTGGCAATTAGTATGTTTCTAATACAATTTTTTATTATTATATCTGATTTTTAAATAAGTGTTTCTATATGAATATAACACGTACGCAAAATAGTTTAATGATACATAAGTAAAAAGTATAAATGATCGTACAAAGGTGATGTAAAATTTATTAAAGTTTTTACAGTGTCATGAATAATCACTGAGGTCCATATCTTGGTCGTGAAGCACTGTGAAGAGTTCAGTCCTGTTCCAAATTCCGGTTGTATACGATACGAATTATTGAAACTGAAAAAGGAAACGAAACTGAAACGGCATGTCTGAAATTACTAACCAACATGAGATCAATCAGAGTTATTGGTTTAAATGGAATGATTATCAAAACCATCTCTCCGATGTAGTTAGACAACTTTTAGAGGAGGATTGTATGGTAGACGTTACCCTGGCTGCAGGCGGGGAACGTATTCATGCTCATCGCATAGTTCTCTGCGCTTGTAGCACTTTATTTCGAGTAAACAATTTTTGTACTATTAAGAATTCATAGCTTTGAATTTAAACAATGTTTTATGATTACTTTCAAATAGTTTTCAGTGATTAAAGTTTGTACTTCAAATTCGTTTTTACGCAGGTTTTAATAATCTTTTCTGTGAAATATATTACAAAATGAAGTGTTCCTTACATACTATAATGACATACCTTTTCATGTTAAAAAATATATATTTTTTTTGGTTTAGGATAGATTAGATATGTATGTAGTATTCTGCCTGATTTGCATAATAATCCATTTTTTTATTTGTAGGAAATATTGAGTCAAGTAAATGAAGATCATCCAACAATAATATTAAGTGATATATCTGCTCAAGATATAAAATCTATTATAGAATTTACTTACCATGGAGAAGTAAGAGTACCAGTTGAAAATATTAGTACTTTATTAGATGCGGCACGTTCACTAAAAATTTGTGGCCTTATCGAAGTTAGTTATACTACTTAAAGAGAAATAAATGGGAATATTTTTCTTTTCTTATTATTATTCTGCTTCTTTGCTTATAGATTGATGGACTTGAAGAAACTGATTCAATTGTAAGCAATAAGGATTTTAATGATAATAATGAAGAGCCAATGACTGTAATTAGTGAGGCTGAAGAAAATGTTATTAATGCGTTGCAACATAGTTATGAAGATTTGGAAGATCAACAAAAAGATGAGGTTGTTGAAAATTCCACTTTGAATAAAAAAAAGAAACGCAGGCGCGATACAACAAAAAGAGATTATAGTGAAGATATGTTGGCGGCGGCAATTAATGATTTAAAAGCAGGGCAGACATTAATAGAAGCTTCTACTAAACATAATATACCACGTTCGACTTTGTATATGCGTGCTAAAGCACTAGGCATACATTTAAACGCATCGAGAAACGAATATCCGGCAGAGTGTATGAAAGCTGCTATCAATACGGTGATTGGTTAGTATCTATATCATATTTACTGAACATATTAATTCTGTGGCATTATTCAACTTGTCATCATCACTCTTACTGCAGGTGGATCAAGTCTACAGCATGCATCAGAACTTTTTAGTATACCAAAGACTGTATTATGGAGAAGGATTCAGAAAGAAGGATATCAAATACTACGTTCGGAAATGAAGAGATCTTATGGATCAGATAAACGGGAAGCTGCAGTTAAGGCTTTAGAAAGAGGAGAGAATTTAACGAAAGTAGCACTTGAATTCAAAGTAAATTATTTAACATTTTGTTTCTTGCTCCTATTTTATTTAGGCTTTCTAAGAGTAATAACGGCAATTATGATTTTAGATTCCAAAGACTACTTTATTTAGAGATAAGGCGCGATTGGTAGATGAAGGAAAACTACCGTTGTCATTTTGGAAGAAACGTAAGACCGAAAATGAAGAATTGAAAAAGTCTCGTTTGGAAGAAGCTGTTGCTGCATGTAAAGGAGGAAAAATGTCGCAAGCAGCGGCATCAATGACTTACCATATTCCAAAAACAACGATATGGAGACGTCTCCAACAAGATGGTAAAAAGTCAGAGCGTTCGTTAAGTTCAAGAAAACAAAGAATAGCGGATTCTAAACATAATACAGAAACAAAGGTGCAAGAAGGATCTGATTTCACATATTGCGAGGTATTAGGGATTGCTAATACTTTTTATTGCCAACATTTTTGTGTTGCAGATTTTGTGATTGTTAACAAATTTTAATTACAGGTTTCGTCAGAAATTCCTATAACTTACATAGATGAAAATAGTATACCAGAAGATTCTGTGATAATATTAACAGCAGAAGATATGGATGGACTTAATTTAGAAGAGGGACGACAAATTATTGTTAACTCAGTATGTTTTTTATTCATTTATTTTTGAAATCGAATTGTTTAAAAACATTTCATAAAAATTATTTATATACATAAAATTTATGCTTTATAGGAATCAGGACAAGAATATGTTCCTTGTGCTATAAGTATCGAAGAAAATTCAAATTATTCACAAACTGAAAGTTAGCATATGAACTATTATCAATTGAGTTACACTCATTAATATTCGTTTTGTATGATAATACGTGTATTAATTTAGATTTTAGTATATATATATTATACATATATGAAAACGGTGCGTGTGTATGCATACATGTTGCAAGTAGATATAAAAAATTCCTATCTAATATCTTCATGAGGCGATTGAATTATTATCAACGATTGCATTTTTGTGTGCATCGTTTATAATATTTATTTATAAATAAACTTTATTATAATTTTTGTCTTTTAGAAAAATGTACAATAGCGCTGATTCAGTTATGATTAAAAATATTTAATTAGGAGCTAGTGATTAGTAGAAATGATTATGTAGATTGTGTAGATTATACGATTCCTTATGTGAATTGGTAAAATATGTTTGATTCATCTGAATGTTGCAATGATCAAGCATGTGCTTCAATAAAAATAATTTTTCTTGGTATGTCAAAAATATCTTTCACTTTAGTCCCCTATATTTTTAGTAACACTAAATAAAATTAATATCCTAGTAGTGAACTATTAGTCTTTTATTAGTCAATTCTCTTCGAGCAAAATCGAATAACCAATGATTGCTCGGCTTAAGAACTTGTGTACGTTTTGCGTTGTAAACGAGAAATAGGGATTAAGACTGGGGATATTTGTCGAAATAATGTCTTGTGGCCGGTAATCTACTACAAGGAACGTGTGGAAACTACGAAATTTCATCATATTACGTGATTACAGACACTTACTACAAATATGGCCCATCAGCTATTATATTCGACAAGTAAATTAGAAAGATTTGTTCTGAGCTCCGTTTACAAAAATACCAATATATTTCAGGTATAAATATGATCTGACATAACCTCTGTTCTTTATCATGAATGACTTCTTTAATAAATCAATTCATAGCTTGAAATCTTTATTCAAATACATGTTTTCTTATTTAAATTACTGTATATATAATTTCTATTTGTCTGATACCTTTTTTTATTATACATATATTTACTTAAATGTAGGTATGTAAAGATTGAACTAATAGTACTTGAAACTATTATAATGTTTGTATAGAATGTTATTAGTGTTAAATATGAGTTATTGTATCTTTTCTCTAATTCTGTTTTTCTAAAATTAACGATTATAATGATAAAGTAGATTTTTTATATTGTATTTCATTGCTATATTTGTTATATTGTATATTGTAAAATCTGTTTTAGTTAAGAAGATATTTATCGTTGATAAGGAATGGCAATGAAACAAGTACATTGACACATTTACGAAATCAATGGAGATTACTATGCAATGAACCACCAAAAGGATTTGAAAAATTTTTTAAACCAAGTTATTATCTTATACTTATTAATTTTTCTTAGACTATAAAAAATAGATTATAAAATATCTTAAATTTCTCATCTGTAGGAAAAGATTCTGGTAAAACAACTGAAAAGATTACTGAGAAAGCTAAACAAGAGCCATCCAAGGAAGCTTCTCAACCACAATCATCTAGAGTGGAATCTCAAAAATCGAGTAGTGATAAACGTACATTTTCATGGGAGTTTAAATGGAATGGAGGCAATAAATCATTTGGAGATAAAAAGAATGAAAAACTGTTTCTTGTTGGCATTGCATTAATGGGATTGTTTTACTTGTATTTACAACAATTATCGAATCAAACTACAGAAATTACATGGAAAGAATTTGTAACAAAGTAAATGAATCATAATAGTTTTTTGTAGACATACCCAGTATATAAATTTTATGTAAATGTTTTATGTTAATTCTACTTAGATATTTAGATAAAGGAGTAGTGGATAAAGTGGAAGTTATCAATAAACAGTGGGTCCGTGTCAAATTATTACCTGGGAATTTTGTAAATGGAAAAGTAAGTCTAGAGGTAGTTCAATTTAAGTTTAACGGGTAAATGAGTAGGATACTCATTTACTCACTTTATCATTGTATAGGATACTTTATGGTTCAACATTGGTAGTGTTGAAACTTTCGAAAGAAATTTGGAAAATGCACAGATTGAATTAAATATAGAGCCACAAAATTATATATTAGTACAGTACAAGGATGAACTAGAATTACATCATGTTTTAAAAGTTTTACCACAGGTGCTTATGTATGGTAAGTTATGTTTATTTTTGTGTAGATATACATTTATGATAAATATTCAGATCATAGCTATATATAATATTAAATGTTATTTACAGGAGCCATATTTTATGTATTTCGTAAATCAGCAGAATCATTTGGTAAGGGAAGGAAAGGTGGCCTTTTTGGAGCTTTAATGGAATCAACTGCAAAAATGGTTAATTCCAAAGATATTGGTGTAAGATTTAAGTAAGTTAATAGAAATATTGTTGTATAATGTTACATTATTGTATTTCAAAAGATTATCATGAATTGTAGACAATTTTCTTCTACTCTGGGCTCTTCTGCCATATTCGTTAGAATGTTTTAGGATGAAATGAACACAGTGAAAAACAAGAGGTATTAACAAAATAACAAAAGCAGATAGAAGACAAACGAATATGCAGTTAAAATGGTTAACAAGTAGTCAATTTATAGAGTAGGAAAAAGTTGTGTGCAATTGTACGACTCCCTTTAAGGATATTGTGTTTGAGTAATATTTCATTTATCACCTTTTTGCTATATAATTGCTATAAATATTTCTATGTGTATTATTGAAATTTAGGGATGTTGCTGGCTGTGAAGAAGCTAAGATTGAAATTATGGAGTTTGTAAATTTTCTAAAAAATCCACAACAATATATAGAGCTTGGTGCTAAGATACCTAAGGGTGCAATGTTGACAGGTAAGTACACATAGCTTAGGAATAAATAGCTTTTCTGAAATTTAGATTAGTTTCAGATTATAATTTAGAACTTGTATAATATTTTATAGGTCCACCGGGTACTGGTAAAACGTTATTAGCCAAAGCTACAGCTGGCGAAGCAAATGTACCTTTTATTAGTGTATCAGGTTCTGAGTTTTTGGAAATGTTTGTTGGTGTTGGTCCATCAAGAGTTCGAGATATGTTCGCATTGGCACGGAAACATGCTCCGTGTATATTATTTATTGATGAAATCGATGCCGTTGGAAGAAAAAGGGGAGGCCGAAATTTTGGCGGTCACTCGGAACAAGAAAATACACTTAATCAACTTTTAGTTGAAATGGATGGTATGCTATAATAATTGATGAGATCTTCTATTATGTTATTTTAAATTTATATTTGTTAAAGTAATATATTTTTTCTTTCAGGTTTCAATACAACTACTAATGTAGTTGTATTAGCAGCAACTAACAGAATAGATATTCTAGATAAAGCTTTGTTGCGACCTGGAAGGTTTGATAGACAAATTTTCGTTCCTGCTCCAGACATTAAAGGTCGAGCTTCTATCTTTAAAGTACACTTGAAACCTTTAAAAATCACAATGGATAAAGACCAATTAGCCAGAAAAATGGCTTCCTTAACGCCTGGATTTACAGGTATGAAAAGTGAAATTAGTTATTAATACAATCTTGAAAAAAAAAGATAAAAGAAGAATTTTAAAAATGTACACTGAAAATACTACGAGTGAACTGGTTTTAGGAGCTGATATTGCTAATGTTTGTAACGAAGCAGCTTTAATAGCAGCCAGAGATTTGAGCGATAATATTTACTTAAAACATTTTGAACAGGCCATTGAAAGAGTTATTGCAGGCATGGAAAAAAAGACGAATGTCTTGCAACCTGAAGAAAAAAAGACGGTTGCATATCATGAAGCAGGCCATGCAGTAGCAGGCTGGTTTTTGAGATATGCGGATCCATTACTGAAGGTGATTCTTAGATTTCAAAAATAGTAATAGTTTGATTGTAATTTCACTCACGTTCTTTTACGGGGCAGGTCTCCATAATTCCTCGAGGAAAAGGTTTAGGTTATGCACAATATTTACCTCATGAACAATATCTTTATACAAAAGAACAATTGTTTGACAGAATGTGTATGGCACTTGGAGGGCGAGTGTCGGAAGAAATCTTTTTTGGTCGTATTACGACAGGAGCGCAAGATGATCTACAAAAAGTATTGTCGTGATACGTTTCACTTTTTTTTTCGCTTTTACAAATCTATAGCGTGCATAAGTAATTTGCTAATATTGAATTTGTTTTTATCAGGTAACTGCAAATGCATACGCTCAAGTCATTCAATATGGTATGAACGAAAAAGTTGGCAATGTGAGTTTTCAAATACCACAGCCAGGCGATATGACTTTTGATAAACCATACTCCGAACACACTGCACAGCTTATCGATACTGAAGTACGTGAATTAATTGAACGAGCGCATACTCACACACGCGATTTACTTACAAAACATAAGGAGAACGTATCTAAGGTATAAAATATCCTTGGTTTATGAAAAAAGTTAGTTTTTATGAACATATTAGCAAACGAATGATTTTACGATTGTTTATTTAGGTGGCCGAACGTTTGTTAAAGCAAGAAATTTTAAGTAGAGACGATATGATAGAGTTACTAGGTCCTAGACCCTTCCCTGAAAAGTCGACTTATGAACAGTTTGTGGAGGGTACGGGATCGTTCGAAGAGGACACCAGTTTACCTAAGGGTTTACAGGAATGGAATAAATCGAAGAAGGATGAGAAAAAGGGTGAAAGTACAGATACCCCAGCGCAACCAGTTTCGGGAATGAGTTCTCAAAATCAACCACAACAGCGATTATAAACTACTATTATGGATTATAATCTATTAAGTACTTTGTATTATAGTTTGAAATACATACTTGTAATAAGCAGCGATACACGAATATATCGTGCATTTGTTGACGACTGCATTGGTTATAAATGATAATATTATAATTTACAATCTGCGAAGCTTCTAAATATCAATGAAATTAAGTACCGTTTTGCATAAAAAGAATTCCATATCGGTTGAATTCACTGTATAACAAATATGCCCTTTTGTAACAAAAACCAAGTTGTGTATAAAAAGCGTAACAATGAATATAAATTATTAAAAAACTTTTCTTATAATTGTAGTGTGTTGATTGAAGAACGCATAGCGTTCATAAGACGACAAGGATCGTATAATTTATTATCATTTTGAAGAGTAAATAAGCAAAGTGATGAATTAGGTGAAATGAATAACAACTTTTGTTCACGTCATTTTTTTTGCAACGTATAATTAATAAAGTTTACAAATGTAGTGCAATGAAACTGTTTTTATCCTTAAATATTGTAAGTACATTGATAATTTGGTATGTTACTGTTTTCTTTTTATAGCTAATTGTTGGGTTTCGCTTTGGTGGAATTTCTGTAGTATATTCCAATGAAACGTAATGCGTTTACATAAATTGGATTTCTGTTTATATTAAAATAGCAATTGATAAAATAAAAAACCAAACGGAAAAAAATGTAAACGGTTCTACTTGCTCTTTGTATATGAAGCTTCATATACATATAATTGTTTATGACAAGATTGAAAATGCTTTGATACGACGAAGGTCTCTTTTTTGTCAGTAAAAAGATCATGGTTCTAGGAACAAATCTTTTTATCTTTGGTGTGTCTCGTGTTGTCGTGAATGTATTGTATTTTTATCGCGTCTAAGGAGTTTCACGAAATTAAATTGTCATTAACGATGAGTATAGTATATAACAAATTGTACAATATTCATTTCTAGAAAAATTAAAAGAATATCTACGGTAAAAAGAGAGCAAAATGCGTCCATGAAGACCTTCGTTTATTTTCTTCCTCGTGCATTCACTCACTCACTCTCTCTCTCTTTCTCTCTCTCTCTCTCTCTCTTCCCTCTCATGTTATTTACGAAGTTAGAACATTCAAAAATGACTTCTATAAGATAAATAAGCTTTGAGCTCATTTAAATGTGGGTTTAAACAAACCGGAGCAATACATGTGCATGCATCTCGATATATCCACTATATCAGTCTTGGGATTTTCTTTAAAAATTATTTTCATGAGCTGAAACGCCCTTGGGAATATTGAATAGTTTTGCTCCGAAGAAAAGTATCGTTTGATCGAAAAATTTGCTAGTGTTTAATTTATACGCGTCCCGTGTTATTGTTCCCATCAGAAACAATTAGAAATGTAAGAACAGCGACACAATTTACTTCTTCGTTGGCTTTTCTGCACGTATTTTGTTTTTTTTGTCGCATATTGTGTAGTTACATAAATATAGTTTTGAGCGTGCATATTGTATAAAAAAGGAAGACCACAATTGTTTACCATTAATTTCCAAATACATATTTCTGAATTAATTCAACTGATACTTGTTATACGCAGTGTGTTATATAATATCATAGTTACTAACATGAAAGAAATATTATTCATTTCTAGTTGGCTTGATGCTCTTAGTACGGAACGCAGACAATATGTAAACTTGAAGTTTTTAGCAATGAAAGGGTTACGTATAAACATAAATTTGAATGTAAACATCTCCTATGCTTTTACTTTACGCGTTTCGCATAAAAATTGTCCCGTGGTGCTTTTTAATGCTTACAACGTAGTAATAAATGTTTCGAATAACTGCACATTTATTTATAAAAAATTTCTACGAATTTTTATATATACATATATAAAAAATATAACGTAAATATTATAATAGAGTTTGCAAAAACAATTTTTCTACGTACTTCAAACGTGATGTTCACATATACACACGTATGTGTAAGATTATTAATGCACAGTGTATAAAGAGGACAAAAGGAAAATGATGAATTCAAAATCGAAGAAAAAGAAAAGATCGTTAAGAAATTTTATCATCGATCGTCAGCTTTACATATTTTACTAAACCCTTTCCGACCTTCGTCGCTATATCTTTGATCCCAAGACAGCGTTTTCTTAAATTTTTTTGTTCGTTTTTCATCTCTGAAGTGGCGAATCTTCTCAGCATTTCTACAAAACTATACGATTTATCGAGTAGGTATTTATAGGTTTCGAAAGTTCACCATTAAACTTAGCTCGCTAACTCACTAATCAAATATATCATACAATCACTAAATTATTGCTTTGTCGTGCTTTGTATCACACTAATCTAAATCTTATGTTTTCTGTTTATCTTACGTTTTTTTCCTTTTTTTCCTCGTTTTCATTTTTCCTCTTTTTTTTTAATCCTTTTCACAAAAGCCAGGTTTACTGATGATCATGCCTGCTTCTCTATAAAGTTCTGGTTTCACCGATGCATTTCCTTTTCCCTAGCGTCACTCGCTCGTATCTTGCTCTTGTGTTTACGTGTATTTTCTTGCGGTACATGCGAAATGATTCGATGGCGCAGATAACTTGCAGATTTCATACTTATCGACTCTGCATGAAACTCGAGCGAAATCTAAATTATCGCGTACGGAGGCGAGCCTGGATCGCGCTCTAATTAATTTCATAATTGGATTTAATAAAGGATAACCCGTTTCTTATCTAGTGCCTGGAAATTGTCCGTTTAACGTGCAATGGATAATTCATTTTTCACGTCCTCTTACGTCGTTGCGAATAATTTTCTCCTAAACTACGTTCAGAAATAGAAAATCTTGAAAACGAAGCTTAACATCAATCTATGATAATTGCTATATCATGACTTCGTAATTAATTTATCATCAATATATACGAAAATTCATATTAACGCATAAATAGCAAAAAATATGAATTGTATTTACAAGAGCGACGCTATCGTAGAGGACAATCCAAATTCCAAAGAGATCGAGCTCGATTTATAATGTCTTTTTTGTTATGAAAGCATTCATGTATCGAGATTAATTAGAGGCGATCGTTCTCGCGAAAAGTTTCGGTGTAGCGAAAATTCGACTAACATATACGTACATATACACATACATATAGCATATATCGTGCATATTCGGTCTAATAAGTTAATTAATTATAGTTACAGCGGACAACTTTTGTCACGTTGGTTTCGTTGTTCTTTTTTACCGTGTTTTCGAACGTACGTAATTTTAACAGTCAGCACCTTCACGCATATTTCACTTTCTTTCTTCTCTTCCCTTTCTTTTCTTTCTTTCTCGCATATCATCTTTTCCTTCTCATTGTTACTCGTTTGCTTATTGACAATAATCGCGAAAGGCGACATTAATTACATTTTATCGCTGCGTTTAAGAGCGTCACGGCTTCGGCATAGTTACGTTTAAGTACTTTGGTCCTCTTTAGAGTCTTCTAAACGCTTAATTATGCGGCGAATCGAAATAGCAATCGGTCTCTCGCTGAAGAACAAGGAAAATCTTCTCTTGTCTCGTTCTGCTTCCACTCTTTTCTCGTTCTTCGGCTCGTTTGTCCTTTAGCTAACATTATAACGGCTATGAGGCAATAAGTTTCATCAGGGCTCCGTTTAATCAGCTTTATCTACTAGAAAAATTCGGTTAAGCGTGGCTTCGTGACGGCACGACGCAAATCCGAGTAATTAACTCTGACATACGCAAAAAGTAGAAAATTAGTAAATTGTGTTGTACTGAAAAACTTAGCCAATGGAAAGATTTCGATCAATTATGGTGATAATACAACGACGCAATTATGAAGTTTTCTTCAACTTACGAGACAGATCTCGCTCAGATTAGAGACTTAGAAAATAACAACTTTCAATATACAGGGCGTTTTAAAACTTTGATCCTATAATTTAAAGTGGTTTTTTAGCCCGAAAGATGTTCAACCCTTAAAGGCTATTTACAAGTTAGGAAATTTCACTTCATGTGAATTTTCTCTTGATATTATCGCCCTGTAAGTAACAGTACAATCTTATTTGTAACCACTTTGAACAACAATCTTCTACCTTCTAGTACCGAATAACATTCAATTCTATTTGTTCAACTTTATTAATTTTTTTTATTCGAAACAGATGTGCCATTTGTGAACTTTTACCAAGTAACCTTTGAGGTAGCCTTTAAGGGTCAATCTTTCTGTAAAAGGAAGCGATTAATGTTTTAAAAATTTCATTTCCAACTTTCTTTCTAAATATCCTGTATGATGATATATCATTAACTTCTGTTCTACGAGTTTAATAATAATCCCAATAAAATCAATAAATTTATTTTTAAAATATATCACAGTAATTTTACCCAGATAATCGTCGTACACATGCACGATTCCTTGAATTCGATTAAATTCGACTCGAAGTATGAGCGCACAGCCAATACAAATTGTGTGTTCTTTATGACACTGAACAAGAAAAAATGATTTTCACTGGACCGAGAAACGTACGAGGCATGATCGTCCTGGGTCCTGGCTTAACTCGTTTGCGTATCTAAAAAATAGCGTCGACTGCTTGTTTATCGTTAATATAGTTAATAATTACACCATTTTTATCGTACCATTTTTTTTTGTAAATTTTTTTGCTTTCGTTCAAGTTTACACTACGGCGACGATCTAACGTTAGTTTGTATTCGCATGTTCATCAGTTCTGCGGTTTGCTATATCGTTTCTTTTCTTCTCTCTCCCCCCCCCCTCTTTTTTTCTTTTTACCATCGAATAATTAATTCCACTAACTTATCGTGCTTTCCTGACCACGACAAAAAAGCATCAAGGAAATTGTGTTTCGAAAACTTTTTTCGATGCTGAAAATAGTCTTCGAGACGGCAACGAATTTTTGTAATGTTTTATTCGAGTCAAGCATTGATCGCTGAGTCGTTTGATCTTAAACGTAGGAATTTAATTATTTGTAGGTCTATTTAACTGAAACAATGGCGGGGATTATTAGAAATTTGTTAAATATTGTATTACGTGATAAAGATAATAATAACAACGTTAATAATAAGCAATGTGCTCTCATACCTGTATAGCATTTTTCAAATTATTTATCGCCACTGTAGCGATTATTAGACTGCAAGTATCTATGCAAATTCATAGTTTTCCGAACACAACACTAAAGATATGGTATCTAAACGGAAATTTACTTCACTTAGTAAGTATTATAACTACTCCATTTTCCATATTTTATGCACGTACCCTGTGCATTTTTGCTTCTTTAAATTTCTCATAAATGCATACAAATCTCTAGTCTAGCGATCGTCGAATAAGAAAAAGATATCGTAGCTCTTCGTTAAATAATAGTCTCAGTGATCAATTGCTTGCGCTATACTATATCTTTTTTAATTTTCTAATTCGAAGAATCCAGACGTTAATATACTTCGCCTTTTCTAAGAAGTTTTATGTTTGTTAAAATTTGTTACGGCGACGAAGAAAATGTACTTTGATAACCATATAGATCATTCTCTTTTGTTTCATTATTGACTACCGTTACGAGGTTAACTCTAATTGATTAGAGATTCGATTGACTGTCGAGTATTGTGTATTAGAGCACGAAAACGAGACTGGTACAGCTTGTGAATATCATTAAAGATGTGGATCAAATTTGCCAACGACCTGTTCGAATCGGTCGCTTCCGAATATCACGACACTGGCATGAATTATTTTTATCCGTCTCTCATAATATCGAATAGAACTCGAACGTTTGGTTTGTCCCATGGAAACGAACGTACGAGACGATCTTCGAAGCTGTTCCCTTAATCGTTGAAGCTTGGTCAGACACAGACTCGCATAACTCATCGTTAATTAAAATGATATAAATAAAAGCGTTAAGAGAAAATAGCCACTACGTCTAGGAACCTTACACTTACAATTATAATAGACTTTATATAAGAAAGTGGAAAAATAATCGAATATATTTACATGTCAACAGCCAATCTAGTCTTATAGAATCGAACGGACGAACGTTAGGCAAGTCTATTTCTGACTTTTCGCTCAAACACTGTTACGAGCAACGTACACGTGATTTCATCAATCCCGTTTACAACCACCGATCTATCAAAAAAGAGCGGAATTAAATATCCGTTTCAGAGTTGTATCTGTTTTTAAGATCTTCCTCTTTCTCTCAATTTTCACCCTTCAAGGCTATCATGGATCTTGTTTCGATGTTATCGTTCAGTAACGATACCACCGCCGTCATGTTTTTTGTGACCAGCGCAAATGGTAATTTTGCTGCTCTTCATCTAGATCGAATGACGATAAAACATTTAATTTTGTTATTTAAAGAAGATTCGTCTCAGGAAACCTACATTGACGATTGCCTTTAAGGGTTGAATTTTCTTTTATTTTCTGTTTTCCAAGGATCACTTGCACGTTGCTGGTACGTCGAATGTAGACGTGAAAATCCTCGAAATCGAGATGATGCATTCGACGTCGTTTATTCCCATTTTCTTTGGTTTATTAGAAACTTAAACCGCTAAAGCTCGTTTGTTCCATTGCGTTCGTTTAAAAACTACTTAACGCGAACTAACCGATACCTCGAGTACGCAATAATACAATCGGTCGATCCCCTAAGTTTCTTGTTTTTTTCTTTTTTTCTTTTTTCTAATCGCTGAAAATGTTCTCGTACCAAAATATCTCTACGGTTATTATAAAAAACGCGTTTTTTCTCCCACGTGAAAGCAACAGCGACACGACCAACTTAAATTTAAGAACGATCACTTCACCTATTATACAAGACTAAACCCCGTTTCTCGAGGCAACTTAAGATAAAACGATACAATACAAGCGTAGCTCACTGACTAGAGCGGAAGTCTCTTTATTCCTTTTTTTATTTTCTTATCGATGCTTGTCCTTGATATTTTTTATACGTCGACATTCCTTTCGTCTCTCCCGCTCTAATTTTCCTTCCGTCGTTATAATAAAATACTAAATTAATATTACGATTAAAAACGTTGTAAGTACGAGTGAACTAGACGATAAATAAAATGACTACCGGACTAGGAACGATTAAAGCGTAACTAACGATCTAAGTACGAATCTTTCGCGTAGAACAGTCTAAATATATTTTGCGATATTTGTTCATTTATTAATTCCTAAAATAAAAATCTACGCGCTTACGAACTATCGGAGATTTCTATTTTCGAAATTTACGATAAAAGAAGAATCTCAATATTTTCTTAACGATCGATCGATCATCAACTAGAAGCTTCTGACTAGATAGGCGATTAGGAAATTCCTCGAGGGTGTACAAAATTCCCGTAATTCTTTAATATGCAGATCGAATAATTCTATAAATCATCTCTGATTGAAGAAAAAAATAAAAGGAAAAAATCGAAAAATGGCGGTCTCGTTGGTGTATACTTCTGACAACGAGGAAATTACGGGAGGATGTTCTATAATTTAGGAGAGCGAAACGAGAGAGCGACCCTTTCGCCACCAATGGTCATTCCTGCATTCAACAGGTGGTCCAGTTTACGTGAAATGTTGATGAAAACCTCCGACGTGTGCTCATCCTCCCTCCATCGTTCCCATTGTACGCCAAGGGCGTTGATGGAACTTTGGAGAAACGATGCCTCGAGGAAATTACGTTCGCGGTGGAAACTTTTCGCGATTCTAACATCGATAGTCTCCTATCATCCATCGATAGGTATCGGAAATCAACTTGCCGGCGAATCATTTCGACGACGGTCAAGTTACGATACGATATATTGTTTCGCCTCGTCGTGAATATATTACTATATTTGTTTGAAAAATAAATACGAAAGGAAATTGAGAATGAGGTTCAGAAAAATTAAAACAGAATTAAAAAAGAAGAGGTACGTTAAAACGTTGATAAGTATGAAATTGAAAATCGAACGAAATTTTCTTTGGTTATAGCTTGTCTGAAATTAATTGGTCGCTTGAGGTCGCTTTCCCTATCATCGATCGCGTTTCAGTCTGTGTTTCGATTATTTTACTCCGCACGACTAAGATAGAGCTAAGATAGAAGTGAAATATTCCTAACAACATGCTAATGATCCCAATCATAGTGGATCCACTATACACAGGCTATTACGTTAAGTCAAATTCCAGAAGAGCACGCAGAAAACCAATAAGAACGAGACGATGGTACACGAATTGTCACGCGACATCTGAAAACTGCCAAGTTTCATCAAAGAGAAAGTCGTTAAATCGACTAAGTAAGCGTACTTGGAGCATGCATTATTTTCATTGGATTCCGAAGTTCTTTGACTGGAATTGACCCGGTTCTCATCGGCTATCGGCGATTCGAAATGAATTTTACTCACAAATTGATGGTCCCTCGATAGTATTGCATCGATTTTCACCGCGTTGTTCGTTCTTTGCCTCTCCCTATCGTATTCCAGACACTTCATCGGGAAGCGAACGAGCGTCGTTTTCGTTTCCCTTGATGCCACGCGAATATCGATTTCACTGGACGACGAATAGAATCTCATCGAGCTTCCATGGACGAAAGGAATGTCGTTTGAATCGCACCATGCGCGTCTTGATGCAATGAAACACGCGTCTCCTTACCTTACGACGATTTATCCCTGTATATACGCTTCGCTCTCCTCGAACGTTCCTTTCTCTGTGCGAACACGACTTTAATAATCAGCTTACGTTAATAATATACGCCTTTGCATGTTTACTCACACGAAGAACGAAATGAGAATTCAGATCGTTAGTTTAATTACGATATTCTCGTGTTGGTTCAACGTCCGCCTATTTTATGGGTTTCACCTTCGAGATGTTTGTTCCTTGCTTCCTGGTAGCTTCTGGTGACACGAATCGCGATCAGTTTGAGATCGTTCGTTTACCCAGACTGGCAACTCGACGAATTCGTGATTGCTAGTCAATGACGAAAAATCACCTGTGACGTCAATGATCGAAATTCTTCGTTGTTTCTGCCGTTTCATGGACGAGTCCTTCCTTTCACGGTTTTCATCGAGAGAATGGTACGTGGGAATTTTTGGAAGTTTACGAGAGAGAGGAAGGGAAACAACGAAGTAGACATCATTGTTGGAACTGTTGAATTCCAGAGAGATTGAATTGACCCACCGAAGTTGATACCAGAAGGAGTTGTACCTTGGAGAATCTTCTTTTGTGTTTCGCTTATCGCTTGACGTGTCGTCAACTGAAAGAAAAGAATTACAAGTTGATTTCTTGGAGGACAAATTATTTCGAGGATTTAGAGATCTATCAAACATCTTCGAGTTAATCTAGTATCTTACTATATTCGTTATCCGCTTACACTGATCAGCCAAACCTTCTTAAACATTCAAGCTTATAACTATTCAATTTCAAAGACCCTAATACTCAATACTCTCGCTTCTTATCCTTCAAACATTTTCAAGCGTTTTTCCTCACAACCACTTCCTGAATTGCTTCAAATTTGCTTCTTTTCAAAGATTCTATTCTAGTATCTAATATTCTCACTTCCAACTTTTCAAACATTTTCAAACACCTTCAACTTCCATTTACTTAATTACCCAAAATTACTCTCCATAAATTCTTTCTTGAATTTTACTGAAAACTTAACCCAAACCTGACTCAATTTTTTCGATCGTTTTTCAAATTTTTCCAGTACCAGAAGCTTAAAAACCTACTTGATGACGTGCAGCGACACTAGCGCCAAAAGTGACCGTAACTCGGTGGAATCTATTGGGGTGCATCTAGGTCATTGTTGGGCTCATCGTTCTCCCTCTGACAGGCGGACTCTAGGTGCTTGTTCAGGTAAGATTTGAGCGCGAACGATTTGTGACACTTATGGCACTCGTAGTTCTTGTCCGCGGAGTGCGTCTGCATGTGGGCGCGTAGATTCGACCGATCGGCGAACGCTTTGCCGCAATGCGCGCACCCGTAAGGTTTCTCGCCCGTGTGACTTCTCAGGTGTCCTTGGAGCAGCCACGGTCTGGAGAACATCTTACCACAGACACCGCAACTGTGTGTTAGCTTATGGGTCAGCACGTGCATCGCCAGGGCTGGCATGCTTACGTATGCTTTGCCACAATGGATGCATTTCTTCGCCGATTGCGAGTCGATACTACGATGGGTTTGCTTGTGTCGTGACAAGTTTGACGAAGTCGCGTACTGTTTACCTGGAAATAGAAAATTGCTACTGTGAACGATGGTTTTATAATGGGGCCGAGTGCTGTTCGGGTCTGACTGGATTTTATTTTTCAAGGGACACATTTTATGTACAAAATCCGATTTAAAAGCTTAATCCGTGTCTTTGAAGCTACAAAAATTTGTGTAATGAAAATTCAATATTTTTCTTTTCTAAAATACCTGTAGCAAAGAAATGAACGACACTCGAAGAAACGACAATTAGAGTACTTTAGATGGGGTAATTCACTGACAGCAACTACTCTGATCTCAATATTTCTCACGATTTCTAATTTTCTCAACAACTTACCGCACTCGCAACAGACGTAACGCCCGACCTTTGACGTCTCAGGCGCCTCAACCGGTTCAGCCTCCGGCGTTTTCTGAGTAGGTGCAATCTTCTTATTCTTCGACCTCCCGTCAGACACCAATAAAGTGTCATACGTATAACTCGCCGGTTTTACCTCGGTCTGTTCGGTCACTGTTTGCACCTCTTTATCCTTCTGACTGGGTTGCGAATTGGGATTATTATTTTCAATATCGCTGCTGCACTCTGACGTAGGTGGAGTCAATGGTGGTGCTGTCTCTATAGTTTGGAGAGATTGCTGTTGCTGTGGCAGTGGCTGAGGTGTTTGATGTGTAGTCATGATCGGCGTGCACGGGATGGACGGCGTGCTATAGGTGAGCAGAATCTCTTGAACAGGGGACAGAGGGATGAACACGCTGCCCGTTTGCTGGACTATCGTTGCGCTGGGCTCGTAAATGATGCTCGCTGTTGATGGTTGCTGTTGTTGGTGATGGGTGTAGACTGTAGAACTTGCTAAATCGATAGTGTTCACTTGGTAGATCCGTTGATCCGGTTGGTACACCGTCATCTCTTGGATATCGGTTGCAGGTGACTCTATCACGCTTTGTGGCCCGATGGCGACACTGGGTGGTGGTAATGGTGGCAGCGACCTTGATAGCTCTAGTAAATCGTGTGCAGCTTCTGTTTCAGCCGCTGAACGGTCTTTGAACATCGAGGACACGTAATTGGTGATCACATTGCCGTTATTGGACCCTATCCTTGAATCAGACGTGGAATGATCCGCTGTTTCTTCCACGTGGTACGGTGTAGCGGTGCTCGGTGCTCTCGGTGGCGTGTGATGGAGCACGGTCGTATGTTGCTGATGATCTATGTGAACTGTTTTGGACGGTGATCTGGGAGCCGTGAAAGGCAACGTGGACGTCGTGATCGTTGTGTCCTCGACGCTCAAGGCGATTGATTCTGTCGTTTGTGGAGCTACCATCGTGGATGCTGAGCCTGTAGTTGTGCAGGTGATCACCGATGTCTCCGTTCGAGCTGTAGTCGAAAATTCCGTCGATGGTGTACTCGTGGTGTGTGTCGCCGTCGTCATGTCCACATTGTTAGGCTCGTTTACCTTCTCCTTCGGGACGTTCTGCTCGAGTGTCTTCGCTCCTGTCGTCGCAGTCGTGTCTTGGGACTGCATGTTCCGGTATTCTGCGACAGAGAAGATATTTCTGTAGCTATGACTGGTTTACAAAGTCGATTGGTGCATTTAAGATGACCAATTCTTATATACAATTTTGAGATATCACTGACGTGACTAAAACTAATGGTCTTTGGAGGATATAGAGTTTAAACATGCCTGAGCCCTTAACCTTCAATCGTGTGAGGAACGTGGTACGTCGACGTTATTGATTTATTATTGACTTCAAGATAATAAATCTTTCTTGTTCAATGTTTAATTGGTAGTATTGTTTATCAAACACCTTGCAAAATAAAATTACTTGTACCTTATATATGCATTTACATATCAAAAGACATGTGCGATTTGCACAACTTCGAACGCTCAGCCAAACCGTGAAACGGCTCGACGTGTGACCAACCTTGTTGTCGCGTATGGAACTTAATTATAGCACGCGCTATTGGAACTTAAGTCGTAATTTCCACAGAAACGAGGCTTTAAACGAAGAGAGCTTTGTTCTACATCTTCGACTTGTTTTCGTGTTTTCAAACTTGATCTCGAAATTAAAATATCCATCGTAATTTCGTTGCTCTTAATCATCGTCTTATTTTGAGACATAGAATCTCCTTGCTTTGATCCTACCACAAATTTAAAACCATTGTAGTGGCACGCGATCCTTGACCTATCGTTCGAATCCCACCAACAATACCGTTTACCGGTAACCGTCTAATTGCTCATAACAAATCGATTAAACATAATGAAACACGAAAACGTCACCTCGACCTTCGACGACGATGACCCGTAGGTGATAAGAAGCATAGACGGTTAGATCAGTATCCTGCGGACGATAGCACTTGTAAACGACAGCGTACTTTGGGAAAGTGTATTTACTTTCTTGCTTCTGACTTATACATTCCGTCGTATGATTAATCTGCTACACCATAGCATATATAATTTCGAGGTACTATTAACGTTACGCGTCTCGTAAATTCTAAAATTTGAACGATCCGTCAAATTCTCGGCTCCATCGTTCCAGGCAAGTTCTCAAAGCGAAACGAGGAAGCTGGTGCAATTCAATAACCGCGGTTGCTTTTCTTCCTCCGAGAAAAAAGCACGGAAAAGTCGAAAAAAAAAGAAGAAAGGAAAACACAAAGGAGAGCCAGGAGCACTTTGAGCAAAGGAGCGGAAACAGCATCGTCAGCCCTGTTTCGTCCTTCCCGCCCGCGACAATGCGATATTAACGAGACAACTGACGAGCGACAGCGCGGCGCGTAACTCGATTTCTTAATTTGACTTTTTAATCGAGGTTTAACGAGAAGAAATCGCGGGGGAGAGGAGAGTGCCGGGTTTCTCTGTTGTCGACGTGCCAACGAAAGAGTGTCGAACCTCGTTGTAGCAGCGGCAAGAGGGTGAGACGAAGGAGGACCAGGGATTATGACGGCAAGCATGTTGGAAACGAGGTCAAAGGGGATGGGTGGCTGGCCAAGGAAAGTGTACGACCGAGCGGATATAAAATTTCACGATAACTCGGTTATGAAACTGCGTGTCTCGTTTCTACGACGCTCCTCTTATCTTCTTTCCTTTTTTTCCCCTCAGAATTGTTTCGAGTCTCGATTCAGTGTTGTTGTCGCTGTGTTTCACGGACACCTCTCTCGGGACAAGTTTCTTTGCTATTAGCGCGATAACGTGACGAGCCTGCAATTTTCTCCGAGATCTACGAGCCTTGCGTTTTCAGCAACGGTCGAGGAATCTGAGCTACGAAAAGATGAGATTGAGTCAATCGAGCGTTATTGAGTGCTTAGATCGAGAGAATTCTTTGATTTCATGGGCTATTTCGAAAGATTTTGAAGTATCATGATTTCTCTACATCAGACGATTGCATGTTGTTTTGATGTTTGACTTTTCGAAACAATCGATGTTTGTTAATTCCGATATTAATTCCAGTATCGATTGGCTTGATTGAAAAACTCTACGAAGTTCAGAAAATGTAAGAAAGAACGACTATCTTCGTACGATAACGTTGAAAATCTGGAGAACTTACGAATCTATCGTATTTTGGTCATAATTTCAATTAAAATATCAATATTAAAATATCAATTTTGGTCATAGAAATCTGTTCCTTTCTCAAGATTTCACCATTTAAATCGACCTAACTGAAACGTCAAGCGAAATGTTTTATTTTCAGCAAGTTTCTGGCGCTTTTACGGTGGGAATCGTTCGTATTTCACGTTCGATTGGCCTGGTTTTACCGAAAGAGGCTCCAAGCAAGCGTGTACTGGCATTGTAACGAGTCTTAAGTGCGGTCTTTGTAGCTCCATTAACGTCTCCGGCAAGTTTCGCATGACACTCTCTCATTCACTCGATTACTGAACGCGAAGCATAAACGGGGCCGTTGCTGGAAACTGCTGCCACCGGGAACGACAATTCAGACAATTAATGCAGCTTTGCCGTGGTGAGTAACACGTTACCGCGAATTACTTTGACGCTAGGAATTTTCACCACGTCGAAGCTAAAATATCGCCACGACAAAGTCTCTTTAAAAGTATTTATAAAACTATATGTATATACATAATGGTTCTAACTTCGTAGTACAGTGCGAGTTGATTAATATAGTTTCTGAGCGGTTCATTTATAAAAAGACGGGAGCGTTTGTATGTATTTGACGCGTTAATCCTTCGACTAATCCTTCTGCAGTCCGTGAATTTCTTATATCTCAATTTCGCTTTAATTTCAACTGACTCCGAGGAAAAGTGTTTTAATGTTTTAAGAGAACCTTTGGCGTAAAATTCAAATGAGAAATTACGTATATCAAGAATGATTCTTTCACATTTTCCACGTCATTCACTCGTATCGTTCACTAGTTATTTTCCGCTACACAGACGATGCGAAGGGCAATTTTGCTTTTTGCAAAACTATGCAGAAGGTTTTCTTGTTAGGAGCGAGACACGCGTCCGTGCGGTGCCTCGGCACGAGATGAACGATATATGGCTATAGGCTGAATCAATACCACGGGCCAATGGCAACAATCGTATTAATTGAACGTAATAATCGCAAGTAAGATAACGCTGAACAGTCTTCATCGTGATATAAGGACACTTGTTTCTGAATCTTCACGCGCGACCACGTTCGATTTTTTGATTCGAAATCGATCATTATTATTTTTATTTGTAATCGAGCTTCGTCCATTTTCAGGATGATAACGCTTTGAGAATCATGAAAGCAACGGTTTGAAATAATTTTCGATGTTATATAATTCTTTTGGGTATGCGTTTGAAAATCTTTTCTACGTAAGATAAATTTGAAGATATTCAAATAAGTTTAAGTAAATTTGAATTCAAGTAAATCCGCTTATGTCCCCAAAAAATGGCAAAAAGTCCAAACAAATGTCAATAAATCCAAACGAATGTAAAAATATCTAAATAAATCCAAATAAATTTGAATAAATTCAAATAAATTCGAATAAATCCAAATGGATCTAAACAAATCTAAATAAATCCAAATAAGTTTAAATAAATAAAAACAATAAATCCGACGAAATTCCAATAAATCCAAACATCCAAATAGAGAAGAACTAAAAAAAAAAATAAATATAGTAAAAAAGAAAAACTAACAAAATTATAGCACAAAAGTCAGAAGGAAGCATGTATCAACTTTGTATCTCGTAATCTTAATATCTTTACTCAATCGTTATAAGCATCAATAAATAAGAATCTTTGAGCTACAATCAACCCCCCACGTACTCCATAAAACATAAAATCCCCAAACACCTATTGCCTCTATCGTAAAGAATCTAGCCCGACCATTTAATTACTATACCAGGGATAATAATCGAGCCAAGGGTAGAACTATAGGAAGCCGGAGCCAGGATCGTACCTTGAGCAACAGGGGGTGCGACGCTCCCTTCTATGGGCGAAACTGGGATCTGTATGGTGGTCGGCGATGGCGTGGTCCTTCCGCGACCCCAGCTCTCGAATCCTCTGGCAACGTTGCTTATATACTTGTTGCACAGGGCCTTCTTCACCATATAACAGCGCGGCATCTTGACTTTTGGTTTCTTTCTCTTGGTCCTAAATAGAGAGAAATTCAGATCCGATGTAGACGAAGAATTAACAACTAACAAAAAGAAATCCTTTAATTTTTATATCTTTTTGGAAAAAAATTCTTCTCTATCTTCGTATTTCCAGAGCATCGGACAGATTTTCATTGAATTATTTCGATTATATCTCTGGTTAAAAAAAGGGCTGACGAATAAGAAGAAATCCTCCAATGTTTATATTCTTTTCGAAAAACAAAATATTTTTCTCAATGATCAATTCTTCCCGAGTTTGTATTTCCAGAGCACCAGATAGATGTTCGTTCAGCCGAAGACGATCGTCGTTTATCAAACGATCGATCGTGGTTTCGATTCGCGCAAGATGTCGCCCTGGTGGTCCTCGTGGAGGCCACCAGGATTATGGTCGATCGAGCGATCGATGCCTCAGTCCAGCAACGCCTCGTTTCTCATCGTCAATCTTCTCGTCCTCATCCTACTTCCTGTTCGCGATTGGATCACCTATCGAGTCTCCTCCTGCTCGTTAAACAAATTTCGTCCTGTGTTGCCTGTGTCGTGCGGTGAAACGTGTTCCAAGTGAACTTACACGAACGTCTCGAGAGGAATTAGTCAAATTCCAAGTAATTGCAGCATCGATATTCGGTTCGCAGAGTTGATAAAAACGGGACACTTCCGTGTGGCGGGTTCGTTTCTACCGGGAATGTCGATTCCGATCGCCGTTTAGGGGCGGTATTTTAATTCTAGATGTCGTTGCACGATTTCAAACGGAGCTACGTGTGTATTTCACGTAAATATATATACACACGTGTCTGTGTGTATAAATATACTTGTATATTTGCGTATTTATATAGTGTGTCTATATATACACATATATAGATACGTGTATAGATTTATATTAAAATATCTTTTCGGCGAAGCGAGTCAGTCCAACTCGAGATTTCAGATACACCCGGAAGTTGGGATTATCCGGAAGTGTTTCCTTACTGGAAACTTTCTTTTTAATAACGCTTGGTTCGTGCGTGTTAATGTACGTGGTTCCAGATGAGATTCCTCGGTGTAACTCGAGTTTATAAGAGAAAAAGGAAACTGTAGCTTGCTTTATTTCTTCTTAGTTTGCTTTTTTTATTTCTTTTCTTAGATTCTCTTTGTTGCTTTACCTTGTTTGTAATATTGCTTTCGTTGTATTCACGGGTGGAAGATTACGTGGTTCTTACGGTATTCCTCGGTCTTCGTCTACTTTTGCCCTGTCTTCCGCTTACTGTCGCCTCCGATGCTTACGTTCTTCTTCTCGGTAAATCTTTCACCTATACGCTACATCGTAGTTTAATAAAATCCAAACAATTCGTATCAACTATTTTTATTAACGCCATCCTCTTCAGTAATTTTTTTTCGTACGCCGCTTGAAAAATCTTCATCGATTAAAATTTGTTCAGCGTTCACGATTATTAAAAATGTACATATACTTAGTGATTATTTATGAATATTCATATTTTATTTATTTATTCATGTTTTATATCTCGGTTCGCCCTGACACCGCAACGAGTCTCTCTCAGAGGTCAGTTCTCGCCACTCGGACTAATTTTCACCGTCTACTCGCCCTCCTGATTCGAGCACCGTTCCATTCTGCCGGCAACACTCTCGTGCAGCATCGGGCGTGTCCATTCTCGCGACGATACCCTCATCTCGGCGATTTCCAGTGCGGTGAATCCGACAAATAATGATCGCGACGCCGCGTTCTCCCTCTTACTCTTCTCTAAAATCGTTCCAATAAATTCCAAAAAATCTTTCCAAATATATTCCTTCTTCCCGATACAAATCACCAATATTCGCGATAAAACAGTCTCTCGTAGAACCTTCAATCTTCCACCATTAAATAGATTTTCTAATAAGAAGGTACAATTCCAGTAGCGTAGAGGAGCAAATCGAATCACCAGTTTCTTATCTCTGGAGCGAGCGGATTTATAAAATACGCTCGACTAATCACGATTCTTTCGGTAGTCTGAATAACAGGCCGAGCCAGCCAGACTGTGGTTCTTCCAGCTGAAAATTCAAGCCGCTTTCTTCGAGTTAACGAATTGTAAATAACCGAAGGTCCTTTTTCCGAAAGCAAACGTGTGCGTCGTGGAGGCAGGCGAGGTGTGCCTTTTGCAGGGACGAGCAACAAGTTGGACAACAGGTCCGCGATGTTTGTGTATCCGTACGTGTGCGCTGTCGCCTTACGTGTGTAGTCGATAACTCCCTCTGGTAAGTGGTCCCCTCTCCCTTTCTCTCTTTCACCCTGTCTCAGTGTCTACCGGTAGACTGGCGTCTTGCTTGCCAGTCAGAAAGCAGGAACAAACCCGTAGGAGGACTTTGCGCGACTTATTCGCCCTTTCCTACCCTCCTCGCGCTGGTGATGGCTGGTTTTGTACGGCGGGGAAGCACCGCGAAAGGAGGAACCCGCGTGAAGCTACAACTCTGCCCTCGTGCGGCTGTTCGCGGGCCTCGTCGCAGCCTTGGATCGTCGGTGGCTCACAGCGACGAACCACGTATGCGTTCCTAGTCCCTCGTCGTGCTCTTTCTTCGTCCCACCTTGATCTTTCTTCTATTCCTCTTCCTCCCTAACACCTTCGATTAACGCAGAAATAATTCAGGCTCGGCTCTACCTGACTACTCGGTTCGATACGACCGGATCGTTTGCCGTAGAGGGGTTGCTTCGAGTAACGCACACGGGAAAACCAGGCTCACAATACACATAGACGCGAGTATCATGAAAGCAGGCAGCACCACGGAAGTATACGTAAACGTAACCACGACGACGAAGTAAATGACGGGCGAGTGTTGAAAACGACGTTGAACGAGGAAACGAAATAGGTTTTTGCAAGCGGTGGCACGCAAGTAGCACTTGGGTCTCTAGACACGTAGAGAGAGGCGCTACATGGACGAGCAGAGCGCGGTTACGAGCAGCACGACGCGCGCTTGGTCGACCGGTCAACGATAGATCGAGGCTCGTCCATGGGCCCTGGTCGCGTTCGACGACGTGGCACAGCGGACGCGAACGTCTACGGGCACGAAGATCGAAGATGAAGATGTACCACCTGTGGGCGCAGAAGCAACAATTGTCCGCCGTGTATCGCGGTGGAGGGTAGCCCGACTACATGGCTCGTACCGGGTGTGGCTGGGGTGCAACTGCCAATGCAGCGTCGTCGAGCAGCGTCGCCCCGCGTCCTGGGCGCCTGCGTCCTTTCCTCCTCGCTTCGTGCAGAGCTCCTTCTCGCTTCCCTCCCTAAAAGGCCTGCACACAACCTGCCCGGTGTTGCCCTCTCTGTCCTCCCAGTCCTCTTCCACCCTCTTTACGCCTTGTCTCTTTTTTTCTTCCATACTTTCCTCCTATTTCTGTCCCGCTCCGTAAACCATCCCCGGTACCTCTTTCACCCCCGTAAACTCCTTGTCCTTCTTTATCCTATACGTTGGTTATTTCTTTCCTTGTTCAGCTTTATCAACCACCCCCTGTCAAGCGTGAGCAGCGTACTGTACGTCGTCTCTCCGTTTCGCTTTTGCTCCGTTCCATCTCCAACGAACTGCCACACCGTCTCGCGAACACACACGTACAGGCATTATACGTATACGTGTATATATAAAGCTCTGGCTGGCTCCGCGATCGAGGGGTTGAAACGAGCAGAGGAACGAGGAAGCCGAGCAAGAGAGCGAACTGGCAGGGGTAACCCACCCCTCGCCGCGACGCCGATGTGGCTCTTGCCCATCGATTTTGTACGAGTTCGGGGCCGGAGCAACACCTGTTACCGCGTCGGATGGAAAAGAGTCGTGGACGGGGGGATAGGAGCGGTTACGGAGAGCAACGAGGGACCAACGGAGAGAGCTATGCAACTAGCAGGCTGCACAAGGCGGTGTAGATGGCAAGAGAACGAAGGGTGGTTGCTTCTAGCCGGTGGTGGAATCATCCGGCGGGACAGAGATGGCATCGTCTAACGCGCAGTGAGATAGAGAAGGTAGAGAAGAAGTATATAGAGATAGTAGAAGCTCGACGAATAGAAGGGTGATTCTGTATAACAGAGAGAGACATCGTTATAGGAGGCGTTATGAGAGCGAGAGAGAAGAAGACGCGCGGGTAAACAGAGACGAAAAGGAGGGTGGTTCGAGGGTGGCGAAGCAGGATGAACGGAGTGGAGGTGAGAACGTACGAGGAAGCAAGACAGGGAGAATGGAAGAGGGTGGCGAGTGGGAGGAAGAGAGAAAGGAAACGTCGGCGGCGGGCAAATAGCGACGTCGAGGAAACGCCGACGCCAATCGATAGCGCCGACCCCGGCGTCGTGCCGCGTTCGCTGCCAGGGTTTTGCGATAGCGCATCGCTCATGTTACCTTTTCTCTTCCTCCTTCTTCGTTCTCTTTCTCTTTGCCAATCATCTAGCTCTCTCTTCCACTCATCGAAAGATCTCTCCTGGTCCTTCTCCTTACTCATTTCCAGCTTTGCGTCCTGCTTTCCTTTTGCTTTTTCCTCTCTGCCTTCGTTTACCATCCCCTCTTCTATATTCCTCCTTTTCACCCTTTTACCGTTTCTTGCAGGTATTTTCCTATCTATCCTTCTCTCTCTCTCTCTCTCTCTCTTTAGCTCTGTTTCACTCTCTCTCTCTCTCTCTCTCTCTCGTTGGTTACTGTTACGAGACGTCCTTGTTGTACAAGGTAGCTCTTCTAGCTGTGCTTGTTCGTTGAACGTTCTCTGTCTTCTATCCACGTGGTCGCTAGGAGAAGAGAGGAAGCTGGGGTGGTTTGTATGCGTTCCTTATAATCTCGACGCTTACTCTTGGACGTCGTCTAACCGCTCGTATCGTCTGCGTCGTTCGCGATAGCGCATCGTTCACTTCTTTAGCCTCTTCTTCTTCATCTTGGAATTCGTTCTTTTTCTATCTTCTCTTCCTGGCCGTGTTTATCCCTCGTGTTTTCCTTGATTCCCAGGGACGCCGTAAAGGTTATACGATCCTCCTCTTTTTGCTTCTTCTGCTGGCGTGGATTTAATGATATCTAAGGAGTGGTCGAAATTCCTCGTAGACGAGAGAACTTCGTCTCTAACAGCTGGCGGCAGGATGATATAAGTCGCCGATATGTATTTTTCGTATGCTTGTGCAGAGTAGAATGGGTCATCGTGTATGTACTGGAATATATGCCGATAATATTTGATCAGGGATTATAACAATCATTAGAACGTTTATGCGTTTATGGAAAATTTAATCTGCCAACCAGACGCTTCTGTAATCACGGGATTAAAAGTTAATAAATCCGAATTCGTTTTCAGATAGAAAAGGCAACGAATAAATACGAAAATGGAATACGCGAAAATGTCCAAAATGTCTAAAATAAAACATTCATTCATCATGAACAGTCATATTTTTAGAACACACAGAATATGAAAAAATACTCCAAATATTTGAAACGAAATATGTATCCTAATATTTAAGTTGCGACAAAATTTCATTTCAGTTGCATTCGTAAAAAAATGAATTTGCACGAATATTTATGGTGTAATAATAATTATTTGACAGGGAATAATCATATTTCCAGAAAGATCGTGTATGGAGGGCGGAATGGCGGGTAGAGAAGCTCGAGGGAAAATATTTCCGCGGTTAGTTCCGTCGTGCCTTTGATAACGAATTAACGTAGTGTATGTAGGAACGTTTTCTCGTTTGGAAAACCGAGAGTCGGTAGGGAAGAAAAGTCACCGGTGAATGGAGAAAGGAAATTTAAAAGGCGTCCTTTCAGAGGTTAACGCGATTCAATCCTTCGATACGTTCTTCCAGACACGACGGTCGATTCAATCCTTCGATACGTTCTTCCAGACACGACGGTGGATTCAATCGCGTGAAACTCCGAGAGAGGAACGCGATCCCGCATTACGGACCGTGTATTTTAGTTTTACGAGCCCCGCGGTCCCCGGTTACAAAACGCTCTTATTAATATTTATCGAGCCGCTTTCCAGTGCGGAGCTTTGACCGACAACGAGACAATTAAAACGCTGAACCGAATTTCCACATAAGCCCCGACGATTAAAGGAAAGTCTGATTAGCGAATCGTGTTTCCGTTCGATTTTCAATTAAATGCAACAGAATTTCCATTCGTGATTGTCACCCCTCTTGCGTGCGAAAATGTTTCCTTCCCGTGAAACGAGCAGCTTCGTTCTAGAATTGTACGCGTTTCCATCTGTCTTTCCTTTTTATGAAATTTTAGGTACACGATTCTTATACAAATTTCTAACTAACATGCTCTGAAATTAGAGAAAAAAATCATTTGGAAAGATCTATCTCGTTGTTTCGTATTTTTTTATTTAATACAGATAAATTAATAAGTATGTTTGTAAATGGTTATTAGAAAAAATTAATTCGGAATTAAAAGAAAAACTTAGCAGTTTGAAGCTTGATTTCAATAAATTCGTACCTCGAAAAATTTAAGGATTTTCCCTGTATATTTTTTCCTTCCTTTTTTTTTAGTAAATTATAGTTCGTTCATATTGCATACGCGAAGAAAATTGACTTAGTTCCCTTGTAGCTTGTTTGAACTTAGACATCTTGGCTATTTTTCTTTGGAGATGTCTCAAAGAGCTTGTTTGTGGAAGCCTAGTTGGTGGCGAATAAGATTTGCATGCAAAGGGTTGCTACGCAATATAGAATATTTTTCCAGTTATTGTAGTTCGTCATCTAATATCGTAGAACTTGTATCTTTTACGTAGATAGAACGTGAAAATGTTTTGTGAAATAATATTGTTAGAGAGAATGTGTTTATCCGCATGGCGCTACGCCGTAAAACTTGTAAACGCGTCAGCGCATAGGATGCCGCGAGTGGATCTGACGCAGAGAACTTCATTCTTTATTTTAGTATCCTTTAATGGAAAGCTTTCACGGTGTATATTGCAACCTTAATTTAATGCTTTTAATATTTCTCCTATTTCTTTTCAAGCTAGGAACGCCGCGTTTTACAATTGCGTTGTTTCAATGTTTCTCCGCATGTCTTCGCGGTTGATATTTGTGACTAATTAGCTCGAAGGTCATTGAAAACATCTCAAAATTCAGACCGAACTGACCGGAATTCATATCGATCAACTCCATAAATTGGGAAATAAGGGAAATTGTGTTGTGTGTTACAATTTTTAAAGAATTTATGCCTTTATTTATTCTTCCAATAAATAAACTTATGGAAGCAAATAATTCGTTTCTTTGAAAGGGCAATATTAATCACGTATCCAGATAATGGAGTTGAGAAACTTGCAAAAACTGGAATTGATTAGTCAGGCTTCCGAGAAACCCAATTAACTCAAGCATAAATTGGAAAAATATTAAATTCTTTTAATAATAGTTAATCTTAAAGTTCGTTAAAAAAATCTCTGATAAAAACTATGAGTGTGGAAAAAAATCAAATTAATTCAATCGAGAATACCCTCTAACTAAGGATATTGGAAATAAAAATAGTACCGGAGAATATATTATATGATCCGAGTCAGAGATGTCGTAGGAAATAAAAGAAAACAAAAATTCCAAATTGACCAAGAACCATAAAATAGAAGCATCGATGGAACGACGAGAAAGTTAGGAAGTTGTATGAAAGTTTCGTCTGGCGAATAGAAACGGCCAGAAGACAGGCTGGTTGGCCCGTGTCGGAGCTACTTCCGGTCCCATGGACGATAATCGCGGGCAGGCTCTTACGTTCGATCGCGTTAGATGGCCGGGTAATTGCGGGATACATTCTATTTTACAATCTCCTCGGTAACTCCCACTTAGCGTCCGTTCGCTCGTTCTCGCCCGGTCCTCTGGTAATTGCGCATATTCACCGGTTGCTCGGCAACCTTCGGAGCACGGCGTGGCGTCGGCTCAACCGGCATCCCGGGACCATTGCATCAGCTACGCGGATACGCGCCTCCTCCGGGGCCGGAACCTCAATTCGACCGGCCATCCATGAGCTAGAATTTTGTAGAATTAATCGACGATAAAAATCTTTCGGAAATCAAACTGATCAGCTACATCCTTTGCCTTTATCCAATTCTGTTTGATCTTATCTAGCGTGGAATTTACAAGGTAAAAAGTGACGTATTTTATATTAATGGAAGATACGACGACTCTCAGAAGTCAAACTGATCAATTGCACTTTCTTTTATCTGGGTATATCAATCAGTGGTGAACTTATAGGATAATAAATAATTAAGTATTTTTATAAATCTATATGCTGCAACTTTGTGAGATAAGGAATCATAAATTTCAAGGTGAATTATAAGAAGTATATATTTTATTTTTTAAAAGTTATTCTTTTACAAATTTTCTCTAGAAATATCGTTTTAAAGTTATGACGTTAATTAGTGGTTTCTGAGAGGTTTATATTCGTTTCGATGGAAGTCGTTGCAGAATTTATCATTGGTTCTTACTACTTGAAGATTTTTGGGTAGAAGACGTAGGAAGTTTGACATGCTTGGAATACTCTTTTCAAGAGTATGAGTATACGTGGGTTTCAATGAAAGGTTTACTGTGAACCTGAGGACCTATGTAGGAGTTCGATATTGATATAGAATATTTTCTTAAGGTCTTAAGTACTATATTGAAATTTAATGTACTCTCGATATCTGATTTATGGCGATGGTTATGGAAATATTTAGTTTAGTGACTAAATATTTAGAACTAAGTATAGGACTTTTAATGTATTTCTTATAGCCAAGGATAGATAACATTATTTGTCACATCAATTTGAAAAAAAAATCTACAATTAAATGAATCTGAATCTAAACGAACGAGTCTTTCAAAGTTCCGTTTGATAATTTGATCTCCAAGTTCTTAATAACATTCTCATGAAAAATCCAGAAAGATCAGTCCATCAAGCAGTAATCCTTAAGACCATTGGAAGACTACTTAAAAGTACCTAAACACCCGATCTTGAACCCACTACGACTTCACGAATATATATCATAGAATTAATCTTATATCGCGAGATGGTTACCGTGAACGGTTACCAGCAAAGGATGGGGAACATAGAGCCGTCGTTGCTGAAACTGCTGATCGATTAAAGCGGCTCGACTGATTCACTGGCTTACGAACTGATCACGAGCAGAAGCGGCGCGAGTAGGTCTTCATAAATCAAAGGATTACCCGGGGATTACTTGGAGAATGAAATACGTTCGTGGCGGAGTCGCGATCGTGAATTCTGGATCGTTTGTTGAACCAGAGTTATCCGACAATCGTGGAATCCTTTTATTCCTTCTTTTCTTCGTTTTCGTCGACGACGAAAAGAAGAATCCTTGGCTGGTATCCGCGACACGTTCACGAACCACGGTGATCCAGTGAAATTGCTTATGTAAGTAGAGAAACGGCCAATAATTTTCCGCTCGTTTTAGACGCCCGCGTGCCACCATGCATTCTCCTACTACCACCATAGAGAATGGACTTCTTGGAAATCGGCGCACGTTTACGCGCACCTTTACGTGGATACCGGTCCTTTTCTACGTGATTTAATCTGCATGGTAAAAATGCAATGGCTCGGCGGAGATGCCTGGACGGGTGTATGAATAAGGCAATGCCTGTTTCTATGGGAGCTCTGGTCCATTTGCGTGCCGTTAAATAGCGGAGAAACGTGAAATCTGTTGAAACGGCGGAAATTTTTCGCGCGTGGTTCTTCGTCGGATTTTTGGGTCGATTGAACGAGTGCAATTATTTTGTTTGTTGGTGCGTGAGTTAAAGAGATCGCGAGCTTAGGTTCATGCAGGAATGGAAGATTCCGTGGTGAAGTACTTCCGAGGCAAAATATCCAGACACTTGTATAATAGAAAATGTTTATGAATATATTATGTGCGTTATACCAAACTTTTTAGAAATTTCATACACTTTAACGAGGACTGTAACGAGACACAACTGTCGTGATTATAGTCGTACACTTTGAAATCAATCCGGGAATGTATATATCGAATGGCAGACCGAAGCGCCAGGTTAAGTGGAATATGTACAGTCATGGCCAGACGCACGGACGGTAGAACGGGACGGGTTTTAGAGCGTAACGTAATTTGCTGAAATTTCTTCTCTTGTATTAATTCTTGTATTAATATAACCATTTAAAAGTAAAATAATAATAGATTAATACTAACGTAAAATCCTATCTTTTTCAAAGTTTAAATCCGACGTATTGGTACTACCTACAAACGTTTGATTTATTTATTTGATAATTTCGTTTTGTCATCCAAAAATGAATATAACAACGTCAGGGTGTATGAACGATATTCAGACTCGTTTTTATCAAGATCTCTTTGCAATTTTAATAAGTGCTAAAATTTGCCGCTAATTTCCCGACTCACCCTGTATACAGGCAACACAAAAAGTTCTCAAATAAAAGAAATCAAGGAACAAACGCAAAAGTTATAAAAAAGGATGAAACCAATAAAAATTTGCAAATAAAACCAATTGGAGTGCGCAGGTCGCTCGATGTACAATACTATTGTCTTAATTCTTTCACCGCTAAACCGATATTATTTTTATTCTTTCCACTTGTGAATCGATTCCACTTTGGACAAATGCGGTTGGTATATCGATTCCAGGAGAAACAAGAGACGTTGGATCGGTTATGGACGCGCAGTTTCACGACGAGGCGGATCAGAATCGATAATTGAACCGTCGAATCAAGAGAATCGTGTTGTGAATGGCCGATGAGGTGGTGCATCGCACCGGCTTCGAGGATAATGGAACGATATCGTGGGATCTGCGTATTCGGTGACTGCCATTCGGATATCCAGCGAACGTACGGAGATTACGACCACCGTTGGTTTCTGTGCCATTTGTCTTACGTACGTCATCCGGCACCCTAGCTCCGGAGACTACAATTTCGCGCTATAAATTATTTCGCTTAATGCGTCGCGATGCCGGGCCGCGTTAATGCACGGCGTCGTGCGATCCGTGTCGTGGAATTGGCTTGGTAATTTTACAGGATCGTGGCTTGCATCTCGACGCCCGTTCAGGATCGAGTATTGCATTCAAATTATTACGTTGCTGCATAACAAATGTCGTTTCGAGTTGAATTATATCGATACATGTAACCAGTTGTAAAATAAAAATGTTTTCTTCCATTCGTTCTTTCCCTGTCTCCTCTTCCTTCTCTTCTTTTTTCTTCCTTCCTTTTCTTCCTATTTTTCCTCCTTTGTTTTCTCCCATTTCTCCCTTTCTTTTCCTTTCTTTTCGTTCCACTGCGCCTCTCCTTTGTGTAGATTCCTTTCCTTATGTTCCATCGTTCCTTTCTTCGCATCCGTTCCTCTCTTTTCTTCTCTTCCTTTAACATTTGACCCTCTTTCCCTTATAAATCGCAATTCACAAGTTGAATATCCCGCGTATCTATACATATAATAAAACAGTAGAGGGTTGTGTCTGTATATTGAATATATAAAACACTCATGCAGGAATAGCTTATAAGATATGGAGTCCATAAAACTGATTTTTGGAATTTTTGTCTGCCTGTTTGTACTCGTATTACGTAAAAACCACTGAGCGGATTTGGTTGCGTTTTCTCTGTCGTATAGCCTAGTGTCCGGGAAAGAAAATAGGGCATCTTTCATGTCGATCCGTATTCTAAAAGCTGAGAAATTGCTTGGCATTTGAGTTGCATGCGCTACCATGTTTGGTGGAAGTTAAGCAACGATGTTTATCATTTACCACGTGTTTATTCTGAAATGGAGCAGTTCTATAATGTAATATTGTTACCTATTCCATTTCGTTCACAACAAATTCATAAAATTTTCCGCATATTAGTAGTATTAGCGCGAACGAAGTAACAGGTAAAAGCTGGTTTTTCAATAATTCCATGTAACTTCTAATAACCATTTATATATATAATAAATACAGTAAAATATTCAATTCCGCAATAATTCATTAAACCAATATACCAAAATTTCAAGGTTCTCCTCGTTTCGATACACCAAAATTACGCGATATCTATTCGAATGTTTCCCGAGTGAAACTGTCGTATCCCCGCACGTGGCATCCTCGTTAGCCGTTCGGCTGACATTTCTATCTCATCGATACAGGAACGGGTAATGTTGCTGACACTGTAGTTACCGCAGCAACACGTCGAATTAATAGAGAAAGGGGAACAGAGACAGGAATTCGTAAGAGTGACAAAGGGCAGAGGACACGAAGAGAGAAAGACAGAAAGGTTCGTCGTTCTCGTTCGAGACTGTAAAGTGCCTACATTATCGCGGTGCTCGAGCTCCGGTGCACGAGAGGATGATTCATCCCGTGCCGCGGAACTTCGCTGAATCAGGAATGACTTCGCATACATTAAATACATTGTAGAAAAGCCTATGCGGATACATGTGTCGCCGCTAACGAAGGACGTAAGCCAGCCTGATTAGTTCGTTAGGTCACCTTGCTTTGCTCTCTATTATCTAATATTTTTGTTCGTTCAATCTGATACCAGCAATCAAGAGGCTCGTGCGCAGAATTTTTACTTTTATTTCGTGTAACATTTTTTTTTACAAAAATGTTTTACTTTTCAAGATATAAGTGTATAGTAAAAGAGACGATGATGTCCGACGAACGCATATTTTTATAAATACCGATGTTGTAGAGAAACGAGCCTCTCAGAAGCCAAGCGGAGCAACTCCACTTTTTATTAATTCCACAATTTCATTGCATAAGTACACGATTATTGTTCAATTATCGAGGAACGAGCAATTTACTTCCACAACTTTATTTCAAATTAAACAATCAATTGAATCATTTAACATTATTTGAATAATGGTGAATTCCAACGTAGATTGAAAAATCGGTATTTGTAACATCACCGTTCTTCCGTACCTCTCCATTTATGGAGTTGACCAACGCGCCCTCCTCAAAAAGCGTCAACTTTGTCCGTTAACATTTTTATATTACTAATATTTAGAATGATCGCTTACCTTATATAATGACCTACACGCTTAATATTTCATTCATATGTTATTAAAATATTCCTACTGTTCCATTATAACGTAAGCTTCCTCGTTCAATCATCGATCGTGATTACTTTCTAGAAGTTCTTGCTTAGGTACGTTTCACCATTACCACAACTAGATTTGCGTCAATTATAATTTGTCTCTGTATATATACAGAAATATATATGTATATATATAAATATAGATATATATATACATACGTATATGGAGAGAGAAATTCCGTTTCAGTTCTTGAAGAGCTTACGTTACCATGGCGCTCGAGTGGCGTCGTGTATAGGGGATAATTTACCCGGGAACTGTGAGTGTGTGTATCGTCACAGAGACACTGGGAACGCTGTTCTATCACCCTCGCTGTTCTCCGGCTCGTTTTACGATGCCGTACGTTCTTATACCTCTACGTAGACAAATCGCGCGACAAAATGAAGAATAACGCGAGCCGTCGTATTCTTTTTACCGTATAAAATGGAAATCCTGTTGAAACCACGAAATAATACCGTATTCTCCTTCAAGTAATCACAGGATACGATATAGTGATATATCGAACATTTTATGGCGTTCTTTTCTGATCACGTAGCTGCTAGCGTTTTTCTTTATTCACGAGTACCGCTGCAATTTTCTAAACTTCTCCAATATCGTATGCTTTTTTATCTTACATTAGGATACGAAAAATATAGGGGGTTTCTCGATGCACTTTATCAGTTGCTCTTTTATTAATGTATATTATTATAAATATTTTATTAACTGCCTTCTTTTTATCGCTCGATGTTATACGAGTGGAGTCTAATACGCACAATATTATCTCAATCCCCTTTACTACCGATAAACTATGGAAAAAGGAGGAAAGTTACTAACTAAATAAATTTACAGAGAGGTATTTATAGCATTTTTCTTTTCAAAACAGAAGTTCCTAGTTTCAAAAAGTTCTGTCGTTAAAAATGTGCTAAAGTTATCGATCGATCGTATCAAAAACTTCTGGAATCAGAAAGCACGTTGAACATTTCCAACTTTAAGAAGATCGCCTCCAAAACAGAAACTCAACATTCATAAATACCACTTCCCAAAAATATATGATAATAAAACGCGTGTAAATTTTATCGAGACAACACTATCCATCTAATTAACGAAGATTGATACTTATTAAAAACACGCGTACTATATTCTGTGGAATCTATGTGGCCAATAGGAACGAACGTAAAACTAGGAACATTTTACCGATGATATCGTTATCTTGGCGTGCGAACAAACAACCCTCTTTTCGAATCGAACAAGCTGTCGAAACGACAGAGTTCGGTACCTCGAATCTCACAAGTGTCACGTATAAATTTCGTTAGCCCGATATCTCTTCAGCGTCTCCGTTCTTTCGTCTCGTTGCACGAACTTATTGTTGTTCACGAAAGTTCACGAAAATTCAAAAACTTGCCACAGAATTTTTTTTTTACGAATACATCATGTGTTTTCTACGAAACTGTTTGGAAACCACGATACATAACGAGGCGATCTATAGCACCAATCGTATGTTCAAGTTTACCACTATTCACGATATACGCTAACTTTTTATTAAATACTGGTTCACGACAAATGTCTTGTAACTCCTACATACACTTTCAGATTGATTTCAAATTTTATTATCATAATCACGATAGTTGCGATGTCTCAGTTACGGTGCTAATAAGATTCCAAATATTATATATATATATATCTAAAAATTTTCTAAGAGTGTTGGAATACTTTCGTGAGCCACTGTACATATTTCTCCTCATAGAAAGTCTCTACCCTTTCTTTATAAATACGACGTCACGGTTACGGGTTAACCTGTACGGACAACCCTTTCGTTGTACGCCACGAAGTATTTACGTTATCGTGAGGGGGTTCGGGCAGCGTGAAAGCGGCAGCAAGGGTCCTGAAACGTGGCAGACGACGACCGTCCTCTAAGATTAGCATAGTCGATATAAAGTAACCATGAAAGACGTTCAGAGGCGAATCTACCGCACTTGTTCTTTGTTTCTTCGGTAGGGTCTGTGTGCTAGCTCCTATGTAGGACGTGAGACTGATTACTGAGAGGTCCAGAGGGAATCGCCGAAGACAAAGTTTTGTCTCAAGTTCAAATAAAATTCGATCGCTTTACCTTCTAATCTGTTTCATTTTTAAACGTCGATCTTGTACAACACTTGGCACAGGTGTGTCGATCCATTCATTGGCCATTCAGCGTTACGACTCTCTAAAAATAAAACGACAGGTATTAAGTTTGTTACAAAGAGTTATTTTCTCGCATTATTCTAATAATAATACTCTGATACACAAATTATTTATCGGAAAATTTCTCCTCTGCCAAGTTTCAATAGGAAATTAAGAAGAACTTTTTGTTACGATCGCGCGAGGATACAACGTTCCATTTGCGTCGATGAATTCACCAAAATCATCCTGCCTGTCTCTCTCTTCAGAAAATTCAAAACGTCTAAATTAGAAGATAAACGAATTCCACAAAAACAATAAAAAGCCTCTTCGTTCCAATAACACTCTTGTCAAACTAAAGTTCCGACAGGCGAGACGAAAGTTCCCTAGCGACAGCTCGATTCTCGGCCACGACGTTCCTCTGGCGGTGTCGAGAAACTCGGCGAGATCATCAAGTGGATCATCCTCGCGGAAATTCGTAGCGGCTACTTATCGTTTGCTCGGTGTAATCACGGTGGCACGACGATAAAGAAGAGATAAAGAATAGTCGCGGAGAACACTCGAGTAAATTGCATGGTCGTTTGACCAATCATCAGATTGCATCTTGATATAAAGAGGATACAAATGGATTCGCATGGACGAGGCCGCTCGCACACCAGCGGCTATCGACGAACCGCAGAACCGCAAAGGCGCGTTTTACGCCACGAGCTCGATTGTATCGCGGCATGATTCACCCTGGAACTGCAGCAGGGTGCAGCACGAGCACCCTTCTCCCTCGATTAGATCTCTGGATATATCCTTGGCCGTACAGCGCCGTGTGCTGCCCCCGATTTAACTCCGCTGGATTTTCGTTTCATGGAGGAAACTGCGAGTGGAAAGGGTGACGACGAGCCGAGGATATCCCAAGAATTGGATACGTTCCTATTTTCTCTCCTCATCTCTTTGCTGGTACTTCTGTTCGCTGGTGGAAAAGATATATTTAACCTTTTCAGTTTTTACCGGAATAGCTGAACGTGGTTGGTGGAAAAGTATTTATTTTTTTTGGGAGTTATATTGTTGGTAATAATAAAATGGTCGTAATTGTTATTTACATTGTATTATGCTATCTCTTATTTCGTACGTACACGAAATTTTTGGTATATTTGATAAAGTAAGAAAATTAAATTACGAATAAAAGTTACAAATAGGAAAACGAATACGTACGAATTTTGTGTATTCTAATTTTTTCTTACTTTTTATACCTCCGTAATAATTGCCTCTTATGCGATAGCTTGAAGTACAATACCGTTTCTATCTTCTAATCTAAAGTTTTGTATATATCGTTGTTCGTATATATTAAAACAGTTTCTGCCCTCTGTACTTGTATTTATACAAAGTCTTAAAAATTTTTTCCGAAAGAATGTATTTATAGGAAGTTTTAAGAATTTTTCCGGAACGCTTGAACTATCCTCAGCTTCCTGAGCTTTCTGATTCGCCAGAAAAGATCTTCCAGTGTTACAACGACGAACCAATATTATTTCCAACGATTATCACCGTTAAATTTCTAGACAAAACACTCGTTTGAGGAAAGTATCCCGTTCGAACAGCTCAACTCCTTCCGTTTCAGCACCCTTTAGAAAAACACAATCTCACGAAGTCTCCCCCTCTCGAGGCGTCCTCGAAAAAAGGAATAAAAGAGAAGAGCCAAACCCCTTCCAACCCTGCTTCAACTCGTTTTAATAAAATCTCCTTTCTGTGGGGTGCATTCGATTAAAACCAAACGCAGAAGGAAAAAAAGCGGCAAAAAGGAGGAAGACCAATAAAGAGGACAGGAAGAAAACGAACGAACCATCGAGAGAAAGAGGAGGGTAGAGAAAATCCTCTCTTCAGGGTGACACGCTAAGCTTACTTAGCCCCACTCGACCACTTGCCAGCTACGATTCTGCTCGAATCGCGCTGTGTTCCTTCCACGACGACGAGTGCTCCCTGGAAGATTTCGAGAGGCCACCATTACCATCGAATCAGTTTTTATTAGGCTGGAGCGTTGTTTAAATTATTTGGACGAATGGTTATTTAACGGCTTGACGATGTAACAAAATACAGAATTTAGAGGAATCGTTTCTTGTATCTCTCGTCACAGATACGAAAAGTACGAATTTCTGATTTTTTTTTGCAGGGAATAAACGTAAAAAATAAATATTAATAGCTGTGTTACGTACAATGGCATTTAAAACGTGAGATTTGTAGAGTTACGTTCGAAGATTTGCTCAAGTCTGTTTAGGGCAACATTGTGAAATGATTCAAGAATACACGTATTATCTTCTTTGGCGTGTTATTACTTATCTTGGAATAGTCACATTGAAAATCTACTTGACTAGGAAAATTAGTTTTCTCTAAAAAAAAATGGAAGAATCTTTTATTCTAGTTCTCAATTAAATAGATGTTTCCTGAAATACAATGTGAATAAATTACTCTTTATAAATTGCAAAAAATGAAGTTCTTAAAACAAGAAAAATACAATAGATTAATTAAAATAATCCGTTATTTCGATCTGTTATTTTTTTTATCTCTATTTTAAATAAAACTTGTCTAGATTTGTTTTCCAGTCGGCGGAGGGAGTTGGTGCGTTCGAGGGGTAGAGAAACGAGAAGTCGTGGAACGTAGGTTGCTGTTGCCTGGAGCGGAGAAACGAGCCTTTCAGCACGGGCCAGCTCGTGTTCTCTCTCAATTTCGTCCTTCCTCCGCTACTTGAAGGTATGGGGATAGAAACAGAGGGGTTGGAGCACACAGAGGGTGGACATATTCGACGAACGTCGTATACGGTGAAAATATCGGTGCGACGCAGGAATTTACTGCCTCTCGTCCAGGAATTTCGTGCATCGCTCGTCGTACAATCTCGTATCTTTCGTTTTTCAACCCCCAAACTTTCCTGTTCTGGCCCTTGCTAGCAAACTATCTCCGCCGGACGGGAATCGCCGGTATTTAATCTTGAAGGAAATCTTCCGTTTCAATTTACTCGTCCAAGTAGGAAGCAGCACGACGTCTGAGTCAGAGGGATGATAAATAGGCTCGTCCCAAAGATCATCCACCCTTATGCGAATATATTCTCTGGAATATACTTCAGGCCTCGCTTGGGACATATTGAGGAGACTGAACTCTGAGTGGTAAAATCTTGGAATATGTAGAATGTGTTTCACTAACCTTCTTTATTTTAGTCACACTCAAGATCTGTGTTTTTGACTCCACAAATTATACTTATTACGAACCTGTGTTAGCGAAGATTGTGTTAACGTTGAAGTGAAATTTTGTTACAATTAAAATCTGTCTTTGTCGAATTTAATTCGTACCACGGGTGTGGCTCGATATTATAACGAAAGAGATAAAAGCAGTAAGGCACATTCATCATCATTAAGATTAATAATAGTAAATTGTATATAATTTGTTCGTATCTCGCGTCAGTAAATATCCGGCATTGACTTAAGCAGCTACTGAAAAAGATCGCAAGGTAAAAGGTGAAGGATGAACGTTCCTCTGACCCGTAGAGAACAGTTGGTTCGGTTAAAACGAGTGGCAATTGTGCTCGTGCTTTATCGAAAATTTAATTCCACTGCTGTTCCATGGACGGAAGAGGAAATTAAGGAGATTTAATGAGAACCGTTTCTCGCTTGCTCGCGCAACGAAATGAAATTGTTTTTCCTCAGCGCCGTGCGTATCTGTCCTGCAACGGGGAAATTCTGCTGTAATAAACGTTCCGCGTATTCATCGATTTTTCCAGGAACGCAGACGAACGGTCGACCGTTCAAAATGTTATATTGCATTTCTTCGTGTTTCTTGCGATATTTTTTACGTCGTCATAAATTTTACAAATCTTCGATGTAAATTGAATGAAATTTTGCCGCCTAAAGTTTACGATTTGACGCAATGTTGATCCTTAACCACTTTATCCATTATCAACAGATATCAATTACTAATTCAACTACCAACAGTAGTCAACAAATTAACTCATCCGATTATCGACAGATGCTAATTAACTCACGCAACTATCCACAGATACACAAGCACATTTTCCAGAATTTTCCACTCTCGTTAATCACCAAACTTGCACCCAAGAAAAATCCGAAAATTCGAAACATGCTTTAAATATCTTCGATGGTGGAATGCAAATAAGAAACAGCGCCAAAGATAAAAGTAATAAAACATGTACTGATTTCATCGAGAGTGGCTGGCTCCTGGGAGGGCGGAATAACACGAGGCAAGCGGTCAGCGCAATACCCACATGATATCAAGAGCGTTATAAGAATATATTAATGTTGCATGGCTGGTTCTATAAAGGTCCTGCTATTAGGGGCCAAATTTTCCGTTTATAGTTGGCAGGATTCGCGTGACACCGCGATAACAATGAAGTAAATGAGAGGGAGCATAAGCGTAATACGATGCTACCACCCAGCACCGACAACGTGCCACGTTATGATACTTATTATTACTGTTGTCGTATTCGCGTCGCACCGCGGTTAACGATTATGAGAAATCGTTATTAATTACGTGGCCGTGGTTGGTCTGGCCTTTATCGTTGCTCGACTATCGGGGTCAGACAGGGGTAGACTAGGTTCAATTATTTTCGCGGAGGATTCTGATCCCTGTGGTTGGTCACGTATAGTTACTCACAGAAGTATCCGAATACTTATCATAGACAATTTTTTCGAATATATATAATATATATATATATATATATATATTATACGAAACATTGTGAAATTTCATTGGCGCTATAACGAGACACGATTGTCACGATTATGTCGGTAAAATTTGAAGTGAATTCGAAAATGTACATAGTTACAAGATATTTACTGCATATATATACGTGCATCTTAAGTATATATATACTTAATAAGTGTTAAAGATGCCGTGAATATTAGAGCTTATCAATATAATGGATAATTAATATAATGGATTGATTAAGCGATTTTGCGATCTCTGCAAAATATACATGTAGATACTTGTATTAATTATTATGAAATTTTTTTATTATATATTTTCAGGTTTAGGTTCAAACTTTACCAATATAATCACGATAATCGAATATCACGATATTGCCAAAGGAATTTCAAAATATTTAATAGGACACACACGTTACATTTATAAAAGCTGTGTACAAGCGTACGAATACTTTCGAAAGGCACTTCAGGTTATTAGGTTATTTATTTACTCTGAAGCTCGGATTACGGTTCGCGATATCCGGAAGAAAAATGACCCCGGAACGTTTCCAATATTCTTTCGCGTTTCGTTCCCGATCGAATGCCTTGATAAGTGAGGGAAGACAGGTAGAAGATGGACGAATGTTCACTGCAAACAGAGAATACGTGCGTGTACAATGTTTAATAGTATGATTAATAATTTTGTTATTTGAGGTAGGTAGGCTAGGTTGGCGTTGGATACTGGGAATTGTTGTTGCGAGAACAGGGAAGCTTTGCGTGTATTATTTGTCGAAGAGCTGCGCATGGTATTCGATTTTGCAGATAGAACGGCTTGAATAAGTTTTCTCTGGTCTTTTGGTTCGAATAAATGCTCATCGTATACTTTGCTACAGTCGTGAATTTCAACTTGCTTTTTCCTGCTTTCTATTTCATTTTTTATTTTTCTGCCACTCACTTTCGAATCAACAACCTAACTCACCTAACAAAGAACGAAAGAAAATATCAAAGTTTTTTGTACGATGTTCTTTTAGATTTTATTGGTCACGCGATCTAGAAAACACTTACTTACTTTTCTTGGAACACGAAGCACGTTAAGAAAACGATGTATTCCACACCTCTTTCCAAAATGCTGTCGTTGTTCATTCGAAGGACACAATGGCGAACGAAGGAAGCCTTTATTCCCCTTTTCTTTAGCCCTGTCCCTTCGTGTCGCGTAGGGTAAAATCGACGTAGACGTATACGCGTGTGTCGAATAATTTACGAGCCACGGTCCGATCCGATTTAGGTCCTGATTCCAGGCACCGCCCGGTGGGACGCCACGAAGAGATTGCACACTGCTGGGATGAAATTAGGCCCGACGCGTGTCCGCACGGTCCGATACCAATCGCTAGCGACACGCTAGTCGCTCGTGTCTACTAATCTACTCGAGCTATCTTAACGAACACGAGGACTATCCAATTGCCAGTGGATTTGCTTGAGGAGAGATCGAACTTCGAGTTTAAGGGATAAAGCGTGTTTTAATTCGAAGGTGAGAAAGTCAAGATCTTGTTATATACATATAGGTCTAAGAGAGAACAAACTTTTAGATGACAGTAGAAAAACGAAGATCATTATAGTGGCTATAAGAATTATTTGTACACTAATGCATTTTTATTGTAACATTTATATGCTAATCAGTTATGTCCAAGCTATATATTAAGCTTCATATCATTTGGTAATATCTTCGTGAAACCATCAAAAGAAACGTCTGTACAGATATTTTTCGAAGCTACCGTAGATATACAGCTATTTTTGCACGTAATTAGAAGAATGTCTCTAAAAATTCTTTTACTTTAACATCACCGGAAATCATCACTATGAAAACAAATTTTTATTTTCATTTAAAGAATCGAACGGTGCCTGTTAATTTCTCATTTCCGAACGCTACTGTAAATCTACTACTTCGAACTGTTACACGTATTACTTGCTTCAACAACGAAAATAAATAAATCACTGTAGCAAATGCAGGTATAAACAAATCAAACACTAAATGTACGTACATAACGAACGTATGTAATCAAGTATCGAAAGCACATATATCAATTCGTATTTCTATGAGATTCAAGTTTTAATCCGTTAAGAATCGTTCATTCCACCGTATCCAGAGGTAAAAAGGAAAGGAGAAAAAAGAAATATAGTAACGGAACGTCGTATCTCAATTACCGAGCACGGACGATTAAGATAACCGATAAAACGGGAGGGGGGAGGGCGGATGGGAAAGAAAGTCCGAGGAATTCGATTAATTGCATAATGGGCGACCGTGGCGGGAATGAAATTCGCGTTATTGAAACTTTATCGCGCATAATTGGTGGTGGTGGCTGGCGCAGCGCGGAGTCACTTAAGTTGCATCCACAGGTAGTTGATTTCGCTCGGGGTGGTCGCGTTCCGCAGGCTCCAGTCGCGAGAGAACCAACGGTTGAAAGAGGGAGAGGAGTACACGGAACAGATGGCAACTAGTGGTTGAATACGACGCCGAGAGATCTCAAAAAATTTCAAACCCGGTGGTGGCTTCGTCGACGAGCGACTGCTTTAATTAAATTCTTCGAGCCACTTCTTTCGTCGGATTTAAAAAACATTTGCTCCATCGCCCTGTTGTACTCTACGTCCTTACCCCCCTCCCCTTTCTCTTTCTGCTTCGCCTTTTTTTTCCAACAATATCTGTACTAGTTATCATGAGATTAGTGTAGTAGGATCTTTAATGGATTTCTAAGAAAAATATTTGTACTCTGGAAACTGAAATACACGGTGGTACGGATGGTTTTAGATTATGGATAATATTCCCTTTTTGTACACGTGGAACTATCGGTGTATCGTTTGTTTTATGGCGGATACTTCGTTTTCTTTCGCTGTTTTCTTCTCCGTCAATTCTTGCAGCGCTGGATCCTTAATCTTCTCCTCAGCGACCACGTTGAAAACGACACCTTTACGAATGAACGCGCGTTGTCTTTAAACAGAGCAACGTTTCGAGTAATTATAATTTTCTATTGTTTACGATACGTAATAGATCGAATATATCTATTTTTACTGACCCCGTAAATTATTCTCTCGTTTCAACGCTTAATCCTTCAAGCGGTCAGACTGACACCTCTCTGAACGTGTTATCCTTAAACAGAGTTACATTTCGAGTAATTAACCCTGGTGGTAAGCGCGTGGCTACATACGACGAATACCATTGGCCAAACAGACGCAAGTGGTAACATTATACCAAGCTGGGCTCTAGTAAATACCGTTTAAACGGAATCCGGCTGAATTGTTGTTCAGCAATTTGCAACGAAAACATAGAGCGTTCGAGCGTGTGGTTTTACAAAGGAGCCAGCATGCAAATGTTCTGGCGCGAATTACGGATACGGGCACGACACGTTACCCTCTCCTTCCTATACCTTTCCAACTTCTCTCTGTGTACGTATGCGTTGCAAATAATTCAAGCAAACCGAGAAACATAAATATGTCCTTTGAGCACGACTAATGTGTACGCGCTTAAACGGATTTGCCATTTAGATTTATCGCATGGAACGATTTAAACGGATCGCGCAGCACGCTCCCGTAGAAGGTCAATGCAAGAATAACGCGTCCAAGATTAATAAATCTATAGTATCGTGAACACACACACCGGTTGTTGATTTAGTCCCCAGCCGCGTGAATCCCTTCCACGACCTTATAACGTACCGCTTTGTTCCATCCCATTCGTACCTTTTTGATCCATGGTTCCTAAGTACCTTTCCAGACATCGATTTTTCTTCTCCTTTTTTATATATTATTAGCGCGTAGGTTCGCGAAAGTACTCGAACGCCTGCAGATACCTTACCACGTTAAATTTGCACAGCCGACTACAGGCTGCTGTTTGTGCTTATCAGATAATTTCAGAATGGGAAGCTTAAAAGACGATATTCAGTCGTCCTTATAAAGATGAATTATTCTTCGGGATAGAACAGATCTTAAATCTATTGTCAAACTTATTCTCCAAGAAACAAAGAACGGAAAATATACGAAACTTTCTCAGATTGTGACAACTTTTCGCATTGGTCAAAACGAATCATACGCTACTACCACCGAAGCAAAAAGAAAGAAACGAAGCAGAATGAAACAACGTTTTTTAAGATCATTCAATGACTACCTTACGTATCAAATGTAAAACGCGCGCACCTTCGAGTGATTCAAGATTAAACGAGTAGGCTGAAAAGTTTCTAAGGGTGATTTGTGACGAAACGCGGTTTCCACGTCAAAGGTTTCCAATAATAGACCTCGAGAAGGCGTCTCGTTACATCACAGATTGGCAAGTTTAGTTCTTAACAAAAACATAACGCTTGTACGAAGGCTTGCGGAGCTTCGGCTTACGAGAAGACGTAATATTAGGTTTCCGAAAAGATTCTTTCGTCTTGTAAGGAAATAATGGATGTACCACATTCTCTGTTTTATATTATTTTTATCGAATCATGTATGATCTTAATAATAGAAATAGAACAAAATGGATCGCAGATGATTCGATAAAATAATATAAAATGAAAAGAGGTTGTGTATCTATTATTTCCTTACAAAAGGAAAGAAATTTTCGGGACAATCTAATACTACGTCTTCGATCGATCGCGAACGTTGTATCGGTCCCTCGAAGCTGTAGCGAATGTTTCGTGCAAGTTGGAAAAATGGAAAAATCGATGGTGAGTTTCCGGCGCGTCGAGCAAAGGCCGCGTTGGTTTCAATCGCAGATCTGGACGTTTCTTTCTCGCAGCGAAACAGGATCAAAGGGGGCTGGCTCTGGAAACGAAACGCGCGTGCTCTCACGTAATTGACTCTCCTCTTTCTCTCATCTCTTTCTTCATATGTATACGTGGCCCGATTTTTCGTTCTTTCGTGTTTCTTCCTTGAAATTGTTCGCGCGAAAAGCGAAACTCCCTGACAATGCTTACCATCACCTCTGCTAGTAGTCCTCGTTGAAAAACGGGCATCGTTTCTTAGTTGTGCCCGCTTTGCTTTGTCGCACGCGTGCATCTAAAATCGGTGTAAAGAGTACGAGCTGAAAAAGAGGAACCGAGTCTGTATAAATGTTGGAAAATTATCGTTCTTCTCTTTTTCTGTCTTTGGACCTTTGTTCGTTGAGAAAATGGGCTGCAGTATTTCTGCATGCAACATGAATTTCGACATGTAAAAAAGTGTTCTGCCAAATTTTTTTCGTTTCGAGAATTACATAATTTATACGTAGAATGTTTCGTTAATACATTGTATGCAGTAAGATCTGTAGTAAATAATGTAGAAAACTTTTACCCAATGTATTACATTCTGATAGATTTCTATGGATTTGAGCGGAATTTAATGGAGAGTATTACACGTGTTTAACATCGAAGGAGTATTTGAGATTCGGACGGTAGTTGGTAGGTAATTATTTACACAGGAAGCTGCCGAAAGTAACTCCTTAAATAAAAAAATAGAACGGAGGGAACGGACGAAGCACCGTTGCACGGTTCGTGTGACTTCAATCACTGCCCCTTTGAGGACACACAATTTGCTTGCTTCGGCCAGCACCGAGATCAAAGGACCTCCGGCATGCGTCGAACCGTGCTTCGTGCTTATTTTCTTCCTTAAATTCCTTTTCGCTTCATCCTCGAGTTTTCTCTCCCGTACGCGTACTGTTCCAAGAAAAAGAAAAAGAAAAAATAATGATAAAAAAGCAAAACCGAATTGAGCGAAAATAAAACGATTCACCACCAAGTAATCGAGTTTCGTTGCAATCGTCTAAATAAAAAAAAAAAAAAAAGAAACGTTCGAACGAATCTCGCTGACCAGAATGACTTCACTTCGAGTTTATCTATTTAACGTTGCATGTTTCATCAGAATATATAAAAGGTAAGTAGATGAAATGAATTTTTTAACAAACGATTGGTATGGAATAACATTTTTCTTGAAAATGTCTGAAAACTTTCGCAATTTGGAAAATATTAATAATCTCGTTAGTTAATGCTCAATTAAGATCCATTAAAAAGGGAGGAGGTTTAAACATAAAGACTGAACGTAAGACGAAAGAAAGAAAGAAAACAAAGAAGACACTCAGCATCTGTTTCCCACAAGCATTTTCCTATTTCTCCAATTTTCCCATTCTCAAAGACTTCTCATTCGATAACTCGTACCTTTTCCATTGACTATCTTTTTTCTTTTCATCTTCGGTTCGTTTCGAGTCTCTCGTTTGCTTTTGTTCCAAATTCAATTACGCGTCGCCGACAAAGGAACGAGGTCCCGAGTTCCGCGAACGATCGATTAGGAGGGTTATGCAATTTTCAGAACGAGATCACGGAGTTCCTCGAGTAACTGTGCGACCGAACGTCGCGCGTTCTCGCTTCGCTCTTCCATTTCCTTTTCCCGTTTTTTTCTGTTCCTTTCCGTTTCCTCCTTTTCGCCACGATATTTATGGTATACCCCTTAACGCGACTCCTTTTCAGGGGAAAACGAAATTCTGGCACGCGGAATGCGTTTGTCGAACGAGTTTTCTCCATTTCTTTGAACGAATGTGTCGCCGCGCTCTTCCCTTCTCTTCTCCACGACGATTTACCCGAAGAAGGAATTTTCCTCCATTTTTCTTGCCGTATTTCAATTGCCACTTGTGGTTAAAAGTATTTGTCGTTTGATGAGAATTTTGTCGAGACACCTGGTCGAGGTAAGTGAGATGGCATGGAAGGAGAAACAGATATATTTGAGCCATTGTGGCTATCGTATTTTTATATTTTCTCTCCTTTAAAGATGCACGAATGTTGTTTATCTTTTAGCCTCAGATATGTTGTTATACGATGGTTATGAATTTGTATCAGTACGGAGTTCTGCAGAACATTTATGAAAATTATACTCGTATAACTACCATTGTCCGCCGTTTCGATAGAAAATAACAATATAAATAGAAGTGTAATTTTTTTCGAAAAATGTATACGAAGTCTTTTAAATACGATCCTCCAATAACAAAATAATTTACATTTAAATCAAAATATAGCAAAAAAAAGAAAAAACATTCCGTAGAATATTACAGGTTTTATTAAAGCGAAATTGCGGAGTAATTGAAGCAACAGGAAACCGAAGCGAGTCTTCCCTCTGACATTTTCCATTTTCGCTATCTCTGTCCTCCTTGTTCCGCGTCATTTATGTTGTTTCGACGTTGCAACCCGTGATAAAGTAATCCCCGGTGCTCTTTGGCCGTGTGTTCCCGTCGAAAGTTCAAACTTTCGTCGAACGAACGATCGATCGATCAGGAAAGGCATAAATTAATGGCTTCCTCTCCCCTGTACCGCAGCGAAAATCAAGGATAAAGGGAGGGGAAGATTCCGGATACGCCGACTTTTATGAGGCAGCCCGAAACTCCCGGCCCTATCAACGAGAAGAAAGAAATAGAAAGGGGAGGCCTGAGGGTAGCAAGGGAGAAAAGTCATTACAGATGACCTGACGCGCCTCGCTCTGCCATTAATATTTCTTTTACGCAAGACACTCGTGTGTTGTACTCTACTTCAAGCGAATGATAAACAAAATTAAAGATAAAACTATTTTTGTCCCGCAAAAAATTATTTTCACTTTTATTTCTACATTATTTTACGGCTATTAAATATACGGAAGAAAGTCGAACTAGCGGATTGTTTGTTCGAAGAAATATAACATAGAGTTGTTTGTTCGATAATTCGAGTTTTCTGCGCTTTTGGACGAGATTCAAATTCATTTTCGTCCGACGTAAGTCGCAGCAAACAAGTTTCAAATGTTTTCCTTTGAAACATTCATGTCTCGTCGATATTGCGCGAAACGTTAAGAAAGACGAGATTAACCGGTTGTAGTTAATTTTGTTTTTGAGATTAACGAAAAATGGTTAACGCACCTCGACTGTAGATAACCCGAGAGAAATATTTATCGTGCGTATTGAAGGGATGAAAACAGTTGTATACATGCATCATCTTCGATTTTATTTAATACCTTGGGAATATCTATCAGATATATAATTTAAAACATCGATTCCTTGTAATTACCTGTCTGGTTCGTGCATTGAGAGAAAAAAGAAGAAGCAGATATTTTTTGTGGGATTTTACAAATTTTATCGATCGCACAAGGGAATAACTAATCGAAATACGTTACAAATGCCTATACATCTCGACGCGAACGTGTAAAATCCGTGAATAAACGTTGAAGAACGCAGCAAGGACGAGAGTGAAGGGGTGGTGGGTCATAAATCGAGCATCGATTGCGTTTCTTTCGATGGGACGGTGAGCGAAACGAAATCTCGATCCCCCAGCTGCGTCGAAGATCGTAAATCTGTCCTGTATCACGATAAAGCGTTCGTGGATACGTCAGCAGCGTGTTCCTATTGTTTTAGAATCCCTCGTACCCTTGCAACAGTTGGCACGCACTTGCAGGAGGGTGAAAACAGGGGATGCGACCGTTTCGTGACGGGAAAGCTACCCCACTTTGTGAAAGATAATTTCGAGGCTGCGATAATCTGTAACGCGGGGCATAAATTTTCTTCAGTCTCGCGCAACGAATCCGACTGCCTTAACCACTTGTTCGACGATAACGTGGCTTGCTTCTCCTTTTTGTTTTCAAATTGTTCTCGATTCTTTTTCCTTTTTACCCATCAAGCGATATGAAAATAAAAAAATTAATAGAAATGAACTTGCCGATAAGAATGTTCAGATATACGAATTTTTTATACGAAAAGGGACGGACATTTGGAGAGAACAATTTTTCATACATTATTTAAACAAATGACTCGCTTTTCAATTTTTTACAGTCTCAAAGGATTGATTTAGCGGTGGATTGTTGGAATACCTATTTTCGTAAAAAAATTTTAATTCCACGTCAAATGTAGGAAGACACGGTACAGTATTGAAAAATATATGCAAAATATCTATTATAATATACGTATTAAGAAATAGATTATGTTAAGCTGAAATGCTACGAATACCGTTGAAATTTCCTGTATATTTTTTACTTTATGTATTTGTGTAGACTGTCTATCGTACTACGTTTTTTTATCGTTGGAATTTATGATGTTTTATTGCCAGCGATTCGAAAGAGACAAGCGATAGAAGATACGAATTGATTTTAGGGGAGGGTGGAAGACGGGCAAAGGGAAAGCTGAATTCCTCGCGTTCGAAACGGCGATTGAATTGCTTCTCAAATTGTTAGGCGTTCCTCTCTGTTTCGAGAGTTCCGATATACGACGATGCTTATTGTATCGTCATTATTCGGTATGCTCGAGGACGTATTTATCCACTATGAAAGGAGTTTTTATGGTTGCATAGAGTTTGGAATTATTTCACAACCGACTTTCGAATTTTTACGAATTCTCTTCAAATACGACAGGACGCTTATAAAAAGAGCATTTCATCGTTGAATTTTCTAAGTAGATATATTGTATAAATAAATGTTTTATAAATAGATATAAATAAATCTTTATAGAGAATCGCAGATAAATTCGTAAACGAATGAAACACCAGTGGATAGTTTCTTAATTAAAAAATTCCATAAGTTATCGCGATAATTTATTTTATCGTTTCTTTCTCTTTTTTAATTTCTAACTGTGACAAGCACTGGCTCTTTTTAGTCGAAAGCAGAGATACCGCAGGCAGATTGCTTCGACCAGTTGCGCATTCGGTGCACCTTTGCGTTTCAACCCCTTCAGCTCGAAGCTCGAAATATTCCCTGCAGCATGCTACTTTCAGAGCAATCCCCTCGGTATACGTTTAAATATTACTTCATGCCATCATTATTAATCACATTACTACCTCGCAGTTTTTCTTATTTCCATTGGAAAAACAATTTCGAAGGGGAAATTTCATTTCAATAAATAAACGACCACGGGGAGACCCCAAAACATTAATAAGCTATTATTAAAGTACAAATACCACGTAATCTTTTTTATTATTCCATATCTAACAACGAACGCAACGTGTTTGGTTTAGACGTATTATATACTATCGTATTTCTATGTAGCGTAAATACGAACAACTTTGGAATATCTGTATCTGTGAAATTCTGCACTTATGAAACTTCGGAGTGTTTAAGTCGATAAAATTTTGGAGCTTCAAGTATTCGAATATTTGAAATTTTGAATAAATTGAAATGTCGAATGTTTTAATATCTGAATTTCTTTTTCCTTTTTATTATTCGGTGAAAGAATTTACGAATTTACAACCGGTGATAGTTAAACAAACTAAAGGACAATCACACGGTTTTATTAATTTTTATATCTATTGTCATTTATGTCGAAGGAAACTCGAAAGACACTTCAATTCCCCACAACTCGTTCCTATTCTTCGCTACAGACGAACAGAGTCGATATTTCGATCTGTACTGAAACGTGGTTTTATCCCGAATGCATTAAACGTAGGCGAAAAGTCGAGATACAATACTCGCAACGAGGATAGAATGTTGGAAGCACAGACCTCCAACAAGCGTCGAACGCGTATATTGAGTAATCTCACACGGCACGGACTTTATTTCGACGTTTCGCCACCGGGGCCAAGAGGGCAGGATGCCAAGGGATCGGCGTAAGAAGGATCAGATAAAGTTCCAGATATGTTCGAGCTCCGCCTACGTAACTAGAAAATTCACTTTGGCCCTCGAGAATCGCGAATCGACCGACCTCGTCGACTGAACTTCCAAGTGTACGTCACTGCGAACATTTGCAGTTAAGTCGACAGGATGACAATCTGATAGAGCAGATTCCGAGTTTCAAACTATGCTCGACCTTGGTCGTCCGTGGGATCCAAATACTCCAAATTTCAGATATTCAAATATTTAAGTATGTCAAAAATTGTCTAGTTTCGAAGTTACAAATAACTTGAAATGTATTCCAAACTTCGAAGCTTCAAATATCCAAAATTTCAAAGCTACAAATATTCAAACATACAAAGTTTCAAATATTCAAAACTTCGAATTTGTAGAGTTCGAAACATGAAACATTTCAAATATGCGAGGCTTCGAATATTCGAAATTTCCAAGTTGCAAACATTTAGAAATTCAAAGATTCGAATCGAACATCTTCGTTCGTTGTAGCGTCTCGATCTTATTCGCAGGAATTGCTCGCTTTAGAATCATTCGGTATAACATACCCTGGTGCACGCTTTACGCTTTGCACAACCTTTTTTTAAAGAACATTTCATTTTCATCCCTCTGGCTCACTTTCAAAAGGACGAAAGGTTTTGTTGGCGATGGCGCTCCAAAAGCCCTGTTACTAAGAGCCAGGATTTAGATTACGAAAGCAGTTTTCGTTGGGACGAGCCCGGGATAGTGCGATCGATCCCGGAGACACGATTGACGTTACGCAATACTCGGCGGAATCGAGTTGGGGAATGAAGTGGAACGAACCGATTGTCCCCGCGATTGCTGGCAGATTAGGAATTTCAAGGCATGCCGTGCTCAGCAGAAACAGAGCACCCCTGCTGTTCCACCATGCTCCGCGGTAATGAACTGTTGTCCGCGTAAAAATATGGCATCAGGGAAAAGGAACTTCGATACCCTACACCCTAATTCAACGTAATTTTCCGTCAGTATATGGCTGTTCTATGAACCAGATATGGGCGTGCACATGTTGCTTCCTGCGAGAGAAACCACGTGTTTAAATTTGCATATTTTTATACTAAAGTTTGTGTATTTTTGTTATGCAAATTTATTTTATAAACATATATCGGTCTGCTTCCATATTTATAAGTGCTACTTTCAAACGAAAACTTTAAGTACTTTTGTAGAAAATCGTCGATTTACAAGCGTTTTTTCACAATTTTCCAATGATCGTAATTTTGAAAATTCTTGCAGAACTTGTTACCATGTTTGTTACCATTGCCTTACAAATTGTCTTACAAGACCATTTTCGTCGATAGACATTCCACTGGGTATTAATTTGAAATTGAATACTAATTGATAAAAATTTCAATCAAAATAAATCCAACGTCTTCTCTTTCAGGAAGAAATGAACGAAACAATCATGGCATTAAGCAGAAATCAAAATGAGTTTGGGGGGACTTGTGGAAGGAAATGTCTTCCATTTTGTGGCATTATCTTTGATAAATTTCTTTCTGACGATCGCAAAAAGTCAGCATTTTAAAGTTTTTAAGGTATATCCTTGGCGATCAGCGCCAAACAGCGTGGCCGGCCATTCAAGCTAACCGTGGCCAAGGCAGCTTAATTTTGGCGATCGATTAGAAGAGAATCGCCCGTTAGACGATTAGAATGGTGTAGGAGGAAAAGTGGAGGGACATTATCGCTAATGGCGCGTATAATTTGCTGCCAGGGACTTGACATTTCGAATAATTTTTAATCTTCTTATACGCCAAGAAGCATCAACTGTTCTTGATGATAGAAAAATAAATAAAAAAGTTCCTAAAAAGATTTTAATAGCGAAGATAAGACGAAACGATTCGTACTTCGTGTACCTAGATATTAGGTGTTCTCCATTAGCTTCGTATCCATCAACCATTTATCAATTTTACGTATCTTTATACGTTTATATCGTCGACCTAGAATTATTTTATAACAGAAAAACGTGAGAAAATAACAGACGACCTTGAAAATGTTATTCACATATAAAATACAAACTTAACGATCGAATAAAAATTCGAAAATAATTGAAAAACAAAATTACAATTTCTTGAACAAAGTGATGAAAATTTTGTACAAGGAAACTTTCTATATAAAAAGCGATTCGAATCGATTAGGGTATCGATACGATGCATGTGTGAGGGCAGGTGCGAACGACGAAAAAAAGCAGAGCGGTTGGCGGGTCAATAAACAAGATTAACTCGTGTAGAAGCGCGTAGATGTGACATGTAGTGTGAACGCACACCAGCTGGATAAATCACGGGTCGAAGGTAAGTGGCGTGGCTCGCGCCATCGTTTAATTAGCGATTGATTAGAGATAACGGCGGAAAGATGAATGCGACGCGAGATAAAGCTCAAATTCGACGCGGTTATTCGCGTTTCGAATTAATACGATCCAGTTGAATGAAGTAGACTTAAATTAAGTACTATCAACGAACAGATGTGTTTACATATTTGGTTATTAATACATTGTAAGCGAGATATTTTGTCTTTGTTCCGTTAAGAATTTTTAACGAGAAAAATATTTGCATATTGGTTCGAACTGTGATAGAAACAATATAAGGCGATCGATTGAATTTGGCAAATTTTGAAGATAAAAGATAAGAATACATGTATGTAGTTTCGAAGTTTTAATTTTTTTTAATGAAACATTCAACATGAAAATAATTTGCAACGATTAAACAATCATAAGTAATTTAAAAGTACTTGAAGCAAGAAAATAACTGAGACGTCAGATCTGCAAGGAACAAGGATCGTGAGCAGTGTACAGCATATATAGTGATATTTTTCATTATTTTCTTTTCCTCTGAGAGCTATTTGCATTAGGAGTTTTGAAGCGTGTAGTTAGGATTGTATTATGCCAGAGAGGGTGAGCAAGGGCTCCACTGTTCTATTTACCAATGCAAAGGGATTGATAGGGTCGTGTAAGAATAGAAGCACTTGTGTTGATTGCTTTAGAATGCTTTACGAGCAGCGATGGAATTGCTCCAATTGTTTCTAGTATATTGAACGATATCTACCAAAAGTAGTTTCTGTTCTTTAATTAAGAGGCTTAAATAAAAAATGCCTTGAATTAGTATTTTATCACCATTCTCACAATATGTTACTAATACTACTTAATTCTGTTGCATAATCGATTTTTTCTAATTTCTGAAATATACATACATATATATATATATATATATATATATATATATATATATATATATATATATGCCGCAGATTATGAAAGCGGTTTAAGTCATGTATTTTTCGTTTATTTTTCGAAATTCCTATTTAACAACGTAACAATTTATTCAGTGCAATTCCTCCTACTTTGCAGACATGGTTTCAGATTATTGCAATATAAATAATCTAGTGTACGATAGATACGTTCACTACGTATTCTAGGATCTTGCAAATCGAGATGCATCAGCTGTTGCGGCACGATTTCGTCATATGGCACGGTTATTACGCGACACCATTTAGAAAGTTTGCGCGCTGCTGGAAGAGCGACAATAGTCGGTAAATAGGACACGGGCGACGAGGAGAGTTCCGTTGAAACACGCGGCGAAACATCTGTCCGCAAAACACGAACCAATCTCGATATTGTCGTGGGTGATCGACGCTCCGAACTCCTTCGTTCCGGCAGAAATTGTTGCCGATAGTTTGCGAGCCTTTGGCCACAGGTGATACGAAGAACATTGTTGATAACGCGTAAGATAGATGTGTATAGGAACTATGTACTTTATTTTTGAACTCTTGTTACCAGACTGCGAATATTTGTCCATTTATGAGAAATTCAAAGGTGTAGGAATTTGCTAAACGAAAAATCCTATTTTCCTCGATATTGAAAGATTTGCAACTATTCGTATCGTATTTCTACAATTTTCTAAATGGTACAATTGAAAGTAACTATTATTATTTATCGCATTACGTAAGAAAGAACGATACTATATAACATATAACGAATTAACACAATGTCTAGGGTCAAGGTTTACAACTCAGAACCTAATCTCTCCACCTAATATTGCCCATCTAATTTCCAAATTTCGCGAAACCGCATGTCGTCTTCCATCTCAGAAAATCCATTGTACTCCGCAAACAAAATCTTATCGCAAACCTTCTATACACAATTGTGTTCGACCATTGATCGGACCTGTGGAATCGATAACGAAAGAAAGGAAGACCACTTCGAATTTCCATTCGCCAAAGGTTCATAACCTCTCGTTTCCAAAACCGGTTTAACGAGGAGGTGCCACGTACCGGTTTGGATTGGTCTGCATCCTATTTACGAGAACTCGAGCCGAGAGAGCGATGAAAGACATGGTTGGCGTGGGTCAGTAGACGGGACAGGAAGGCCAGCGTGATATTCGATACGAGGTATCGCGTGCGCGGGGTGGCTGGTGCCACCCTAACGTGGCACGTGGGGTGCTACCAGGTGTTGCCTAGACGTCGGGTCGATGCTGATCGGTAGCGCATGCGTGGCCATCCCCATTCCTCTTTGCTGTCCCCACTACCAGCTCCGCTAACCCTCGCGCGGACCTTCGTTCTCCCACCACTTTAGCCGACATTCTCATTTCTGGCTCCTCCACCCTCGACTTTCTCCCCCTTTTTGCGGAATAGGGGAGATAGAGGCTACCCTCTCCTATTCGAGATCTCACCCCAACGTGTGCCAGCCCACCCTTCACCCCTCGCACCGTTCCTTCTACACGCTGCACCAACACCACCAACCCGCTACCAACAAGTTCGCGTCGCGTATCGGGCGACATAGCGTCACCACTATGCAGCCAATCTTCCATAGGAATTACCATCGGCCTCCCCCTTGGGAGTTTACACACTCGTCGTGACGCGAGGAACGAGGCCGGTGCCCGTGGCAGCCCGGCCAGCTGTTCTCTCTTCCGCTCTCTCTCTCTCTCTCTCTCTCTCTTTCCTCTATGTCTACATTCGACACGGCGCGGCGGCCTCGACACCGACCACTTGCACACGCATCCCTCGCGGACGGTTTCGGTGCTCGGTTTCTTTTTTTTTCTTTCTCTTTTTCTACTCGGGTTCACTAACCTCCACCGTGACACACGGTCGGTCTCGAACGAGTTTCCGTTTCGGTGGATTTACGGGCTGGGGGAAATTAAGCCCCGATCGAACGTGAATTAATTTGATATGTTTTAGTTATAAGTTGCTTGGGGACGGCCTCGAGGTTTTTGGAACGTGGAACGAGGCAGGCATATAAGCATCGTTTATGAAAAAGTTATAGAAAGCACGGAGTACTAATAGCGTGGTTCATACTTCTGTTTAGACTAGCTACTATTTGGGCTAACCAAAGTTGCAGGCTACTATGAGCACACGATGGCGGCAGACTGCCATAAATCCGAGTTTGCACAATGTGTGCGTGCGCGGGAAAGAGAGAGCCGATCTGTTGGCGTACACCCTCGTCAGGACGCATTAGCGCCGATCAACAGGGTCTCTGAAATTCCCTCGAATTCCAGACATTCTTCCTTATCGACCTAATCTCTGCATGAAATATCTTCCACGTTTCATTCTTACGAAATTTCTCCAATAGACAATGTCTTCGAGCAACCACCTCCTAACTGTTATAAAAGTCCACGAAATAAGAAGCTAAAAGATACTTTTAAAGATCAAGTAAGTGTGGCTACGCCAATGGCGACTCACACACGCGCGTTTCGCGCAAACGTGGAGGTCGCGCGCGCACACAATCAAAAGGCCTGCAGGAATCGAGAACTAGCATCGGCACCCTCGAGGGGTTGCGCAGCCATCCCTTGCTTCAGCAGAAACCATCAGCAGCAGCGGCGGCGGCGGCGGCGGTGGCAGTGGAGCGATTGCAGCGCCGCCCTTCCCCCCGATGCTGACTCAAGGGGAGCCGCAACGGAGGGACGACGGGGGTTCCTAGTTCCGTTGTAGTCGAAACGAGAGGTGGAATCGGTAGTTGAAGCCAGACGAGGAGAGAAGATAACGTAAGGTAGGGGATAAGCGGCGGAGCGGCAGCGCCACCGACTAAACAGTCGCACCCCGTCGTTGTGATCGTATTCGAGGGCACCCCCTGTCACTGGCGAGAGCCGCGACAGGGAGCGACCGAAAGAGTATTGGACAGACAGACAGACGGACGGACAGACGGACGGACGGACGGACAGACGGTCAGTCAGTCAGTCAGTCAGTCAGTCGGTCCACTCAGTTAGCCAGCCAGTGGAAGTCAGTAGTAGTCGTCGTGTGAGAAAAACTGTATTGCACGAGGGGACGGAGGACTGAACAACACGCATCTATATACGTGTACATACATACATATATATGTACAAACATTGAAGAGAGGCACGCTGGTGAAAGAGGATCGAGAGACGGGTGGACGGACAGCGAGTGAATAAAGAAGAGCGGAGTAAGAACGAGAAAGAACGTAGAGGAATACAGACGAGGATACAAGGAGAATCGGTAGTAGGCATCAACCTCATCAAGTAGTAGCATAGTAGTTGTCTAGTGGTAGTACCGAGAGAAAAAGAAAACGCGAGTTTGCTAGTACGAATCGCAGAAAGGGGTGAGGCCGGAAAAGTCGAGGAGGGTTCTCGTGCGAACAGGCTGGCATGGTGGCGGTGCATCCTACGAAGGAGCTGCCCTCGCTGTGCCGATGACGAGGCTGCAGATCACGCCCCAACGTGAGCAAGGAAGGACGAAGAGGAAGCCGCAGCAGGCACCGTCTACGGATAGCTCGATCATCCGGGGAGAGGTTAACTGCAGGTTACAGATACGGACGGCGCTGAGTGACGGACGGCGGCGACGGAGGCGACGGCGTCGCAACATCGACGACCGCATCGTCGTGGTCGACGGCTGGTGTAACGAGGAACGCGATACCGGCGATAGTGGTGCCGGTGGCGGGCTAGGCGTCGCGCTAGTCGACGTCCTCGGGATCGTCGATCGTCGTCGGTACGGTGGTGCGTTTGGTGCGGTTGGTGAGGGTGTTGGTAGTGGTGTAACAACGTCGGAGGTTTTCCGTGACAGGGATACTACGTCGGGATCATCGTCGTCGTCGGCGCCGGGTGATCATCACCTGGTGAACGAAGCACGGAGAACCCGTGGTTGTAACGGCTACGGAACAGTACAACTGCGTCAACATGCCGCGCTGCCTCATGGCCAAGAAATGGAAGGCCTACCCGTGGCCGGATCGCGTCGACGATCCACAGGAAGAACAGAACGATCCCTCGAACATTCTACAGGAGCAGGGGAACCACGGGATACAGCAGACTTCCGCGTCATTAGAGAAGAGGCAACACAGGCATGAGCCAGAGGACGAGGAGATCGACGTGGTTGGGGACACGGATAGCAGGCAAGTCGATCATCAGCAGACCTGTTGGGGTCCGCACAGTCCAACCGCTGGTGCCACTGCACCTAGTCCACCGCCACTGAACGCATCTGGTGCTCTGTACTATCATGGTAAGTAGCTAATCTTTAGTGTTATCAGTTGTAACTGGCCGTTAGAATACGTATATGAAAGCAACCAGCTAACCCTCAAATCTGGCCTAATATACAATTCCACGTGTTAGGTTAAGGAGAATCCCCTGAAGCAATTACACGATCATCTTATTTACGATAAACGCTAGATCATCGTAGCCTACTCTCTATTTACATCTCCGTGCCACGCCCTACATTACTCAGATTCCATGGATTCTAATCTCGCGAGTAGCATCGCGAATTGTGACGAAGAGGACCGTGCCACCACTGGTCACAGAGACTCTTTTACCCTCCGAGATTGGACCCTGGAGTCTGGCCATGCGTCGAGCCACGGGGGTGACACACCCGCCGATTGGCCGATCGGCTGCGCTATAGAGCAATTGCGGTACTCTACCACGACGATAACACGAGGCATGCTCCCCATGGGACTCGCAGAAACGGATGCGAGATAACTATCATGAGGACAACGTCTCCTTCGACCGACTAACCCCTCTTCATCCCTCCTGATTTAATGATTTTCCTCGTTTAGCTCGCGATCGTGCGATGGATTCTGGCCATGCGTCGCACGCACACGTATGAATACACGTGCACACGTACACATGCCCGCACATAGACGTAGACACAGACACGTTCACGCGTTCAGCGACACACCCGCCAGGCCGATCGTTGATTCTACTGCGGATCTTTGGGTGGATCGAAGCAAAAGGGGAGGAATGATTCCTCTTCCTCGCTCTCCCTCTCGTCCCATTTAGGTCACGTTCCTTTTACGAACAAAGCGTCCGGCTGTGTTTTTTTTGGAACCGCCTTTTCTCTTGTGTCTCTCGGACAGATCTCGCGTTATGACAAACGGGGACACGTCGGATTTTCGGCAGACGCGCTCTGATTCGCTTTACATGCCTCTGCCTGTAATTTCTCATCCTGGAAGACTCTCGTTAATATCGACGATCTCTACATATTATTTTCCTCCACGGCTAAAATATAACAACGAATATACAGATAAATTATTCGTTGATTCCAAAGAAATAAGAAAATTCTTATTTATTCCCGTATTTATTTCAGCCAATGATAAGTAGTATAACTCGTAATATCCAAAACCAAATCTTCTAAACTCTCGTGGTTTCGTACCTAAAGTCCCAATAAGATTTTACCAGTTGCACTATTTATTTCTGTTTATCCGTAGAGATGGTAGGGTGTTTTGTAAATGCATTGAACACTGCTGCTCGGCAACGACTGAATCGCACGTTTAAAATACGGCCACAGAGAGAGTGCACAGAATTAACTTTAAATCTATAAAGTAGGAAACATTCCAACGTGCAATTTGGGTCAGATCGTGGTATTTACAATTCCATCTTCAATCGAAATCCAAAGTCTGGATTCATTAGTTATTTCCAGACGTCCGCGATATTTCGAAACCATTTCGACGAGCCATTGTTTAGAGGGAACACGATGAACAAAATTAGCTACTCGAAATAGAAATTACTAGCATTTCGAGGCTATCCTCTTCGAGAACGAGCAATTTCACGAATAATACATGTTTTAGCTGGAAACTCAAACAACGACGAGCTGGAAAACCAACAACAAACAGGGTACATGTTGAGTGCATTCCACAAGTTGACTCGAATGAACGCGTACATAAAAAATACGTGCCTTGTATATCATGGGATTGAACATTTCATTTCCTTGTTTATTTATAGCCCGTTAAAGCTATAAGCGCTTCGATTGCTTGGCTTATGACGTATTTTTGTTATCCTTTGTTACGCAATGAAAACGTTCGCCTTTTGTTTCTCTCTCTTTTTAACAATCACGTTGATCAGTTGGTTGCAAAAAATTCACGCGAAAGCAGCTGTTAATTGAATTCCGTTATCGATTATAACGCCCGACCGTCGGGTCTTTAACATGGCGCGAAGTGTTATGTAACACGTGTACCACCACGACGCCGCGACGGCGTGGTCGTGATTCAACGTAGAATTTATGAAAAGCAAAACAACGATCGTTCATCGTTCTTATCGCGGAATTTGCATACCAGTAATCCTGTCCTCTTGTTTTATTTCAATCCTCGAATAAATATCGTTGGAGAAGAATTTCAATAAATATCATTCTGATCCTTGGATATGACATATCGAACGGCCAATTATTTTCATAATTTTTAATAATTATCACCGATGAAACAGTTTCTCTTTTTACCGTTATTTTGATATTATCGTTATTGGTGAAATATTTTTGCTTGTCATTGCAAAGTCAGAGAGAAATGTAATTCCTTAGGTATAATTTATTCGTAACCTTTCATCCAGTGTTCGATTTTATACATCGTCGAACGCGACCTTGCCAGATCAGAATTCAGGTCGAAAATATGTAAGAACGACGTGGCATCGATTAAACGGCTTCCTTTTGCTGTGACTCTCAACACACGAATAAACGAGCTGCATTTTCTTCGCGGTCACGTAATACCTCATTGTAAGGGCTGCTTTTCACGCCTCCCTCGTATCATACGATTCTTCTTTCGCAATGTTCACGTTTATTTAATTCGTAACGTCGACCAAAGCAAACAAATTATTAAATCCCGGACAAAATATAATATTTTAGAACAACTGTATTCCTCGTTAAACACTCACAATTGTACAAAATCATCAGCCTCGGGTATAAATAGCTCTAATAGTATTCAAGCTCGGAAAGAAATCCTTTTATCTTTGATCGACTTATTGCTCCGCAACCAATTGAATTACATATTAAAAGAGTATGTTGGCTCGAAGAATGACCAGCTTGAATCAAGTTTATGGTAGGTTTCAGTTAATTCCGACGCGATATTTTTAATAATTCCACGAACAAGTTGCGTGGATGATGAACAATTAAGGAAATGGCTTGGGTCAGATTCGAATTAATTTTAGGCAAAGTTTGGGTTACGCTTGAATCACCTTCGGATTAGGTCTTCATTCCGAAAAAGAAAAGTTAGGTCTGCGAATTTTCCAAAACGCCGCAGCCAGAATTTTCCGAATCATCGGGCGACGGCGGCCCGGATCCGTGTCGACGGATACGCTAATTGCCAGCTTTATTATCGCGGCTCGCGAAACGGACGTGCTCGCTTGACACCCACTGCGGGTCCGCGCGTTGCGCAAACGCGCGTCACATCGCGTTTTTCGTCGCAGCGGTTCCCAACAATCCCGGAATTGCCACCAAAGTTTCTCAAACAAGCCTCGAACAACCGCGTTAAACCTTGTACCATCCTGCAAAAAATTGGAAAATATCCATCGGCCTTTTCATCGAAATTATTCTATCGATCTCTTTCAAACGGTTCAATATCTTGTGTAATATGGTACCGATAATATAGTATGCACGGCTGGTTCGGAACGATCGGCGAATAACAATAGCAAAAAGGACCTTACGTCGCCCTTTGAAAGGCTAGAATCAACAGACTCGTGGGAGCGTGCAGAGCGTTCATTCGACATTATTGATTCTCACCCTCTCCCCTGGCCCCTCTGTCTCTCCTTCAACCCTCCCGCCCTCTTACCCTCTTTCCACTCACGGTCTCTGTCTCTCCCTAGGCCGTTGATGAAATGCACTTCCAGACACGACCGCTCTCTTCTTTCTCTCCCTTTCTCTCCCTCACCCTCTCTTTCTCATCTTTGTTCGTGTGTGTTTGCAAGTGTACGTCTAGGTTCGCGTGTGTACGTGTGTTGACTTCCTTTTATTTCAGCCAATAATAGATGCGCGCCGGTTGATCGATCGTCGGCCACGGTTTTCTGATTTATTGCTGTCACGCCCGTCCCTTGCCCCTCTCCTACTGTCGGCCCACCGAGGAAATAGACCCCCTGCGATTCGTCAAAGTGCTGCTCTTTATTCGCTTTCTTTCCGCAAACGAGAGATTTACGCGCCAACGGGGTTCTCCCGTTAATTCTCATTCGACTTCTTTGGTTTCGGCGCTGAATCATTTTTTCTTTTGGTTTTGGTAGATTATCGGATTCGTGACGAACGACGGAGCGATCTAGATCGGTCGTCCTCGACCCCTGTTGAAGCTAGAGATTTAAATATCGTACGCAAGAAGATTCCTCGTTCTTGAAAACTACGATATCTACACACGCTGAAGTGCCATCTGTTGATATCAACAGCTTCCTCTCCATTATTCAGACGTTACGATCCGGTAATCCTTGTTGTTTATGAATTTCGAACTTCTTACAGTCGCACGGATTTGGTTTATGGATGTTGTATCGTCGAATCTTCTTTAAGGAGCCTTTAATACGACCTTGTATCGCGGTATTGTCCACGAACAATACAGCATGTTGCAATAAAACGTCAACAATGGTTTCGTCCCGTTAGAATGTAACGTAATTTGAATAACGATACCCTAACAGAATCCACGTCCAAAAATATGAAAAACCATGTTTTGTTGAGATGAAAGTTATACTTGAAACTAATTAATTGTCGTAGCGTTATAACCTCCAAATATTCGTATCTGTGATTTCATTGATTCAATAAATACGATTTGATCAAAATCGCTGTTAACGGTGAAAGATCTCGTTGATAGAGCGTTGATTGTTCGTCCAAAATCAGCAGGAATAGTCTGACTGATCGATGGCAATTAGGCAGGATGATCGCGTAATTAACAGTGCTGCTTGACGTACGATGATTATCGCGGCTGGATGGCGCTAGTGTCGGGATCAAAGGATCGGGTCAACGAAGGGAGGGGGATAAATCCTAGTGACGAGAATGGAAGTCGAAGGAATAGGAGTTTCTCTGTCTTAGGCGGTTCGAAAGCTTCGCACGACGGAGGAAATCGATTTTGAAAATCCGCTGAGTACGTGCGGATTATCGGTTTAAGGATTGCCGTTCGACGAGCGCGGCTTTCGACGCTGGAACGGGGTCAACACCTTCCGCGATTTGTTGCATTTGCGGAATAAACTAGCTTCTGTTTGCCGAAGACCTTCCTCCAATCCCACCGTTGATGCAATTTTCTAGGCTTTACGTACGAATCGTATTATCATCTTATTCAAAGAGCAAATTAAAGTTTGCCTGTTCGTTGTTTTAGTTGGTTTAGGTTTGAAGTAGATTTAAAGCATTACGATTGCAACAAGTGTCGTGCGGATAGTTAGCGACGTTAGATTTTCATCGTGTGTAATTTGTTTTAAAGAGGCATAAAAGTTTTCCGTCGCATCGAATCTGGCATTAGGTTAATTCAATCAATCGATAAATTTGTCTATCGATAAATACTTTCTTTACTTTCAGGAAGATACGAGATAATCTTCCTTGATATACGCGAAATAATTTCGATTCTATGTGAAAGTTTTTCTCAAAACAATACTTCGTCGAAACGGGGAATGATTCACCGACGGCCAAAAAATTATTCGTCTCTCATTCCCCAATATCTAAATTCTTTACGTTTACAATCAACCATCGAAAACATCGACGAATCCAATCATATCGCGCTACAATTGGGAGAGTTATTTGTATTATACGACCAATGACGACAAAGATAATAGAACCGTAATACATTTTCAAAAAACAAATTACGTCCAAACCTACACAAATCACCGCGAACATCGACGGACCAAATCGTACCGTGACATGAACACGGAAAGACGAATTTGCATTGTACAATCAACGAGCACGTTTTATCGATTTCGACCGGGTAGGCGGTTTGATAAATCTACTGGGAAACAACAAGAGTTTCCAAATCGTTTTTGAATACACGAATCGCTAGTGAAACAAGAAAAAGCATAAGAACTAAGGTAATTGCAAGCTGTGTTAAGTTTTAGCATGGAAACGATTCCGATACGTACATTTAATATAAATATTTAATAAATATTTTCAAATTTATCATAGTATATCGTAGGTTGATATAGAATTCCTGACTTTTGTCTCTTGAGAAGGAGCGCAGCTAGCGGTAAAGAGCACAGAGACACGGGGTTGTCGACGCCGCGACATGAGCAGGCAATTTCTGCGCTCCAGTGTTCAGGCCCTATTCGCAACAATGCGAATGTCGCGTTACATTGTCGCAGCGGCGGTATCGATCGTGTCCGGTGGAAGGCAACGTGGCATCGAAGGCTAACTGTCGCGTGTCCTGTCGCGTGGACACTGGCAATAAAAGGAAGGACCGACCGTTTAACCGTTTCGCTGAACATTATGTGGAACTCTTTCGAAAGTGTACTTAGAACGCAACTAGAGCCGAACCGACGTCGAATGAAAAGTTTGACTCGGTTGAAAGGTGTTGCTATAGTTGTTCATTGAAGGTTTGGGAAATAATGGAACACGTGTTTTTAACTCGCAGTTGGCGTTGTTGACGATACTCGAGTGTTTCAGTACTTTCTTTCAGTTTGTTTTTATTTTGCGACAAAGCATTTGTAACAAGATAGGGTATAGAATAGGAATTAGAACTGGATAATCTCATATCAAGTAGTCGAATTGAAATTAAAGTGAAATTATGGTGGTCGACTATTTTCCAATGATATCAGTTGTAATTAATGGTAATGTATGGAGCGTTGTTGTTGAATTTCGTTGTTTAGTTTAGTCATCGATCAATATACGAGAAAAATAATGTTGACATTTTTCATGAAAATGATGGATGCGAAAATTGGGGCAACTGTCCTTGTATAAAAGCTATTTCTATATTAGATTTCAGATTTGGTAGATTTCAGACGCTAGATTCCGTTAAAATTTTTACCTTTTTCATCGATTGATATTTTTAATGGATGACCTAGGTATGTTCTTGCGTAGTTAAACGTAGATGACGTAGATAAACGCTGGATAATATTTTATTTTGACATTTGTCATATATATCAGTGACAGCAGAACTCTTATAAGCGTCAGACCGCCATTTAGGTAATCGCCATACGAGAAATATACAGTAAAAGGTCGAGAATCCTTATTTAGAAATATCACGAAACACCAAAGTAAAGTTAAGAAATATGAAGAGAATGTGAAACAATCTGACTCGTAATGATATAGTACAAATCTTAAAAATATGAAACAAATGCAATTGGTGTATTTCAAGTTTAATTCAACGAAAGAATAAACCCGCGTATCATAGAGACAACAGACGAAATAAAAAATTATAAAGATCGTACAAATACAAAAAGATGTAAAAGTTCTTAACAAAAAGAGAAAAGAAAAAATAAATTCACGTGCCACAGAGACATTTTTCCCCACACACGCAACAGATACCCCATGGTATATAATACAGAAAGAAACTCATCGCCCTTTCCTTCGTTTTGGTCGTTTTCTCGTTAACAATCGCACATGCTGGGACCAGCTGACGCGTGCCAGCAACAGGAAATGAAACGGCGCACCGGTTTCGTGTGATTCACGAATTCAAATATTCATGGCGGGGGGTCATGGGGGTTGCGAGCGAACCGGCTGCCACCTATACACGTTAGAACGGAAAGTAAAAAGGGAGAAACAAGGAAGAAAAAGAGACAGAAGTATCGCGCTATCGATGCCCTTTAATTTTCGCCGACGACGTGTCTCGTTCCAGCCGAGAAAATTCTTCGAGGATAATTAAAGGCTGTCATTTTGTGGCTTGGCTCTATTCGTTGTTCGTATTTACGACGATCCATGCAGCGCAACCCTGTGAATCGGAAAACCTCGTGGCGTTTAATTTTCGAACCAGCAACCGTTTCCAATAATCGTTCGCTGCGGAAATGGCCGAATTAAAGGAAGCTTTTATAGATAGAATACGAAAACTGGATAAAATTTGCGTTAAAAAAAAATAAAAGCGTTGGATAAAATTTCGTTGCTCCGAGAATATTGCAGACTGGTTTCCAGTTAATTGAAAAATGCTTTTTCGTGTTATTGCGGAATCGAAGAGATAGTTGTACCTAGTTGTAAGAAGTCTCCTATTTTGTGTCTATATATATTTTTAGTTATATACGTGTACATCCTATTATGTACAGGAAAATATGACATTTCATTTAGCGCAAAAGAGACAACAAGATCTGAAAATTGTGGAACAATTACGAAGTCATATAAATTTTAAATGATAAAGTTGCAAACATGCGTATGAAACCACATAGTACGACGTGTGATTTTATTATGGATTGAAATAACTTTTCACCGTGGATGATCCAGATGATACAGACATTTCATTATAATATTATAATTTCCAGAAATAATATTTTCATGAATCTATTAATTATAATGAAAGCGTAGAAAGAGACACATCCAATATTTGACTGGGATTTATTGGAATATTTAACACTCAAGAAATTCTTCTTTATGATTCTTTTCTTCAATTCATTAGAATTGTGATTTATTAAAAAAATAGAGCTGGTTCTTTAGAGCTGCAATTCTTTCGATTAAAAATATTCTTGTTGTTTCTGTTTTAATTTTATTTTTTTTCTGGAATCAGGGTTGTTTGTTTCGAATGGATTTAGGTGAGCGAGCGATCTGATTCGTTGCAACTAGAAAGGGTGAAAGGAGTTCGTTGAACCCTCAGCGGATGCGAGTTTCGATCGCCTGAATTTCGAGACGCGAAACCTTCAATTTGCATTATTCATTAACAGTCCCTAATCAGCTTCGAATCCCCCATTAAGTTTGATTGACCGTGTATCCCTCATTACTTAATATTCCGTGTTAATTTTAGCCCCGACAGTGACTGAGCCAATTCGTTACCTGCCCCAACACGCCGAGATTGATAATTTCAATTGATAATCCCGTATCGATAATTTGCATTTTGATAATTCTTCACAATTAAAATTGAGAAATGTAAACGAATGTACATAAATTCTATTCTTCGTTTACAAGTTTATGAGTAAGTAGATTATAAAAGAAATATTTTCTAACACAAATGAGGATTTATTAAGTTTTATCAAACATGCGATATGCAAAATATGGGAAGAACGAGACGCAGCAAAATATTGCTTAACGTATGAAACTTGACGAGATACTATCATCAAACAAGTATTAGATGCTAGAACCTATCTCTTAAACATCCCTATCTAAGTTGCACACAAGGTTGTCTTTTCAATCCTTACATCAGATTATTTGCACTATACAACTCGCAACTATTCAAACGGGTTTTATCAGAAGTCGGATGAATCCAGTTAGAAAATTGACGAAACCTTATCTTCCATAAGAATACAAGTTATACTAAGAAATCTAGATTTGGAAAATTATACGCCACTAACGATAAGCCACAAAAGCGTCAGATCACTACAACGAGCTTTCCCATTTAACGAAGCAAATTAAATTTATTACACGATTAATGCCACTACATCCACCAAATGTTTCATAAATCCAACCGATTTACCAAAACCAATCTGCCCGCAGGTTACACGCACGAGTCGTGGATCAACCACGAGGAACCACCAAAGTACGCGACGCTACGCTCAGCGGCAGAGTTGGCCCGACCAGTGGTACCATCTCCGCCGCCTCCAGCCGCGCCTCAAGAGCTGGCCACGGTGATGACCGGGTCCAGCCTGCACCAACCACACCCAACAGCCCCGATGACAACTCCGTCGTCGTCGACCACCTCGATGAATCTCCCCCCGAGGAAAAGCCTCTCGATGTGTTTCACCAGCACAGGGACGGCGCTATCGCTGCCCCCGAAGAAGAAGGACATTTACAGGCCCTATAGCCTCCAGCCGACGTCGGAGATCCGCACGTCGGCCGAGGAGGATCTGTCCGCCGCGCAGGCGATCCTCGACCTGAGCGCGTCCCCGGCTGCGCCCACGCACTCGGTCTTCATTCACACTTTATCGCCTCCGCCTCCGCCTCCTCCGCCTCCGACGGTACCCGGCGTCGCGACGACAGGCCAGCTGCAGCCGACACAGTTGCAGCCGGCGCCGACCGCGCAGCCTATCCCTGTCTCCGTGCTGGTACCGGTGCCCAGTTCGCAAACCAACCAGCTGCGACAACAGGAGCAAACCCCGCAGCCCCAGTCGCCCGCCACCGCGGAGGCCAACGCCAATTGCTCCGCCGGAAGAGATGGGTGAGTATCCAGGGTGGGCATTTCCATGACAAGCGATGGAATAGTTTCGTTCTTCTGTTTTTTTATTTGAGCTAATAGATGGTTCTACTAAGAAGTACTATTCAAAGATGAGAAGGCAAGGTTTTTCCACTTTGGGTATCTATTTTTATGATTATATTGGGTCGATTAGAAACGGCCAATCAGATACGCATTCGTTTGCCCAGTCACCTTCTTATCTTTGTACGGTAGACAGTTTCACCGAAAAGTAGACGAATCTCTTTACATGTAGGGTTGTATATATATTGATTATATTTGGATCGTTATAGAGGATGAATGTAATATATGGTTGATGGATGAGTGATTGTGCAAATCGATGTCGCAATAAGCTTTCTGTATGTATGTGTTATATACATGATAGCTCGTTATGGGTGTCACGTTGCCTGGAGGGTGTTGTATACCGTATTGTGTTGGTCAGTATGGATACGTGTATATACATATGTTCTCTCTCGTGCCGTGTACATCCGGTTCACGAATCTGTCGCATGGGTGTTACTCGTTGCTTATGATAAACCTTAAACATCAACCTCGATTACATGCATTACGCAAACTCGATCTAACCTCTCGGCGCAACATTCCAAATTTATCATAAATCATGGTGTTCCTCGACAGCACTAGCAGCAGCAGCAAGACGGTGGCCTACACGTACGAGGCATTCTTCGTCTCGGATGGTCGGTCGAAGCGTCGCAGTGCAAACACAAATGGCGCCGCGGTGCCAGACAAGGAGGCTGCTCAGCCGGATAGGCCAAAGTTCACGTGCACGGAGTGCGGCAAACAGTACGCAACCTCGTCGAACCTGTCCCGGCACAAACAGACGCATCGTAGCCTCGACTCTCAATCGGCGAAGAAGTGCATTCACTGTGGTAAAGCGTACGTGAGCATGCCAGCCCTGGCGATGCACGTGCTGACCCACAAGTTGGCCCACAGCTGCGGCGTCTGTGGCAAGATGTTCTCGAGGCCTTGGCTGCTCCAAGGCCATCTGAGAAGTCACACGGGAGAGAAGCCATACGGGTGCGCGCATTGCGGCAAAGCGTTCGCCGATCGGTCGAATCTGCGTGCCCACATGCAGACGCATTCCGCGGACAAGAACTACGAGTGTTCGAGATGCCACAAAACCTTCGCTCTCAAGTCCTATCTAAACAAACACCTGGAGTCCGCCTGTTTACGCGACGATGAGATGCCGCCGCAACAACAGCAGCAACAGCAACCTGCTACCAATGGTAGCAACGCGACGACGCAACATCAACAGAGCAACAATCGTGGTTTGTAGCAGCGCTTCGACGACAGGAAGACCACGACCAGGCGCCTCGACGCCCTAGAGACCGCTGCTAGGGAGAGCTAGCGGTCGTTCCCAGCGACGCCCGGCTAACCGGGACGACGAGGCAAGATCGATGGGAGAAGATTGACGGGGATGAGGAGGGAGAGAGGGAGAAAGGATAAAGGTTTGCCGTAGGTTTTAAGTAGAAAAGTGCCAGTAGAAAAAATGGAGGATAATAGAGAGAATAACCTAATGGTAGATGGGTAGAGGGTGAAGAGAGAGGGAAATGATAGGATAAGGATGTGTCGGTTTCTTAAATAATGTCTAACATTAATAAAAACGTCCAATAATGTTAAGTCTTAAAACGAGCAGAAAGAAAGAAAGAAGAATAGGAAAAACAAGATGAAACGACGACGGATAAAAGAGAGAACGATGGAAAAAAAAGATGAGATGAAAGAAACGAGAACAAAGAACACGTCGAACGGTGACGTCCACACTGCAGTCTAGTCACTCTAGTCGATTATATCTAATACATTATGATATTATATTATTATATTATATATTATATTATTATATATATAGTATATTTACTAGCGCGTACGGTTCTAGTCGCGAGCTCGTTACGGAGACACACTATTTATTGATACTTAGCTGCCTAAATGAAATAACGAATAAAAAGAAAATTCTTCGAGGATTAAACAAGAATTACACACGTACACGCATGTAACAAACCAAGGGGGACACACACCATGATATAACGATAATAAGGACGATAACGAAGCAGATTATTAAAAGGATATTCAAAGACGATAGATTTGATGCAATAACGACCCAACTAAAAGAACGCTCGACTTAACCACGAGCTAACGAGATTTCCGGCCGGTTTTCGATTCTCCCCAAATCCTTTCCCCCGCGACACCCTGCATCGACGCTCGTCCTCAGCGTCCTGACGCCAATCGTGGCGACACGGGTATCGAATCGTGTCCAGAGATCGATTCGTCGCTCTCGTTGAGACGCACAGTCGTCACCGGACCACTCTGTTTCTTCCGGAGAGCACCGAATCGAATCTCGAGACGATCGGCCCTCTCCCATGTTCCTTTTTTCGATGGCTCCTTCCACGGTTGGACCACAATTACACTCGACCACAGGGCGATCGACGGATGATAGATACTCTCGATACAGGCGCCGATGCAGGCCTGTACGTTTCTTTCGATAATAAGGAAGGAGATTGTATACAACTTGCTCGTGTAACTTGTTTTCATTTTTCTCACGTTGATTGTTAGATTTCTTGGCGGCCGTTCGATGGTAACTTTTGCGGTTGAGTAACGGACACGGGAATATTCGATTAGCAGCAACCTTTTCAAGAAAGGCATAAAAAAGCAAAAATCAAAATTCAATTTTGCGTAGGCCAATACGTAAAGGACAAAATCGGCCTAATTATTTCGGGAGAAGAGAAAAATGAATCTTCCATTCGTTTCATAGAAATTGGTAGAAAGTTCCAAGATTATACATCATATACCGCATAAGAATTATACCGGACGAAATAATAATGCAACAGATCTGAAAAATTTCCTTGCTCGCCACCGTGTATCTCGACCACCCCAATACGCTCTACGTCATGCTCAACTCCTCAGCTTTTCAAATATTTAATTCCATCAATTTTCTCGTCGTTATTTTTACCTCGCAACAGAAGAAAGAACACGGTTCCCATAAAAAAGAGGGAGAAAAAAAAGAGAAAGTCATCGACAGTGATGCGTGGCATAGACGTGTTAACGACACGTGGACATCGATCGAGTCGCCTCGAGGTCGTCGTATTTGCAATACTTACAACGTGTTCACGGTTTTCAGCGATGTTACACGATCGGTTATATACAAGCTCGAATACGAAATAAAATAGTATTCTAAGCGTGTTCACACGCGTACACGTTTACATTACACAGTAGGTATACATAGTAACACGTAGGAGAAACAGACAAATATACACAGACACACGACACGAAGCGCGTTACACGTAATATTTAGAGCAGATTCGAGTAATAGATGCGTAACTTTGTTATACACATATTTTATAGAAGCAATATAACGAGTAAGGAAAAAAAAAGTAATAATGACGACGCGTACGGTCAAAAGCAATGTTTCGACACAACGAATTATATAATTATACATATAGAGGCGAACATCGAAGTTTAACGTGATGGAAAACGATGATTTGCTTCGGCAGAAACTTCTTCGATCGTCTGAACCCTAACCACGCTCTTCCGTTTTCCGCGATCTTCGTTCAAAATTGGCGCCACGACCAGTCGGATTTCGCGACTCGTGAAAATTCATCGTTTCTCCCTCTTTTAAACTAAAACAATATATCTTCGAACGTACCAACGAACAGGCCGCTTCCATTTTAGAGTTTAACGAAAGGAAATGATTGAATATTTATCGGTTCGATCGTGGGAGCGATCGATTAATCAGTGGCTTCGTGGTTTGCCTTTTAATAAATGGAGAATGCGCTTCGTAAGAGTTAATTAGCTTCTGATATTTTTTAAACGGGCCTATAATCAAGTAAGCTTCGTGCAACGAGTGGAACACCAATCTAGTCTTAAAAAGAAATTCCGTTTAAGTGTATTTTATATAACGAACAACGACCTTCGCTCCGAATGATAAACGTAGTGTTAGTGACGCGCGTAAAATTCCGATTCTATAAGCAACGCAACGATTACACATCGAAATTCGCGGATCCTTTTATCGTAATATTAAACGTAAATCTTTGGAACCACGTTTTGTAGGGGAAAAAAGGAAAAAAAAAGAAATATTTCGAGACAACGAAAAGGGAGTGTCAGCGAAATCCGACTGAAAAATCCGACTTCCGCTTCATTCGACCAACTTTTTCTCCGAAAGCAACGATTACAGCGCGCCGAATAATTCCCGGGAAAATAACCAAAAAGGAAGAGAAAGAAGAGAGGAAAAGTACAGAGGGATAGAAAAAAGAAAAAAAGAAGGAAATACACGCGAAACACGATCGCGAGAGAACAAAGAAGAGCGTGGATCAGTGCCAGCTTGGGAAGAGCTGTCGCGACGATCCAACGAGTCCTTTTGTATTAATTATTGCCGACAAATAATTACCGCGTTGCATGTACAGAGTAGCCGACCTCACCGCCAAAACAGTAAAAAGAAGCAAAAATTGCAAAAAAAAAGAAATATTAATCGCGAGAAAAAATGGAGAAACGAAGCACCGGAGAACAGAACACACATGAACACGTCTTGTATTATACTTTACGTTTTCGCGTAGCGCTCGTACGCTCGCCGTTGGATTCCCTCGGGGGCTGTAGGAAATTTTAGACTCTAGAGAGACGTTAGGGGTCTTTTCTCTCGAAGGGATCCAACGATCGAGTGGACGAGAAATCGATCGATCCCAGAAAGCTTTTCTAGTCCTCGCCCTCCCCTTCGCGCATGGTGACGTTTGTTTCGTGAGTTTTCTCCAAAACGTCGTGTACCGCGTGCAACGATTGCGATTGTCGCATACGTACGAACGTAGAGCAATAAAACCCTAAGCAATACTAACGAATTAACGAGTTAATTAACGAGAAACGAAGTAAAATGAAATTAGTACGTCGGTCCGGGTAGAGAGCAGAGACATTTTAACCGAAGAAAAAATGTAAAAATATGAACAAAAAAAAAAAAAAGTAATAAAGAATTAACGAAGTGCACCGTTTGACGCGTGTTTGTTGATTTGGTCGACCGAAAAAAAAAAACGCAAATAAAAGGTATGCGCGAGGATAAACGTAAAAAACATAGAACAAAGAAACTAGGACGAGAGAGACGAGCGATCTGAATAATCGTTGATCGCGCTCCTTTCTAGTTCCTCCACTTTGCTTTCGATCGGAGAATTCTTGACCACCGGCACTAATCGTCTCTCGGTTTTTACCTACTGATTTCATTGTTCTTCATTACGTATAGTAATTATTTTTTGTGAATTGTTATCAGTATTACTATTATTATTATTATTATCGTATTTATTATTGTCATCGGTATTTATTATATTTATTTATTATTACTATTATTATTATCAACACCGTGTACCTTTATTTACCTTTATATAAATTCACCTTATTGTGTTGCTGTTGTTTGTTGTTGTTAAGTATAGTCGTATCCATTATCGCTGGTGATAATGCTATTACTTGTGAACTCTTCACTCTATCATTCGTCACGATCTATCTGTTCTATAGCGATTATAGTTTTATTGTTGCTGATACAACGACTCGATACAACGATCGGTATCGTTAAAATGCATCGCGCGAGGCAACGAAAATAAATGTTCGAGAAGGGAAAACGAGGCACAAACAATCTCTGTTTTTATTTTTCTCTAACTTTGCCGCGGCCGCTCTGGTGAAAACGAAAAGCAATATGGCGCCGCGAATTCCACGTCCAACAAATAAAGCTGCTTCTATTCACGAGCCAGATTCGCGTGTACAGTCGTTGGTCGACGTAATTGGCCGACATAATTGAGCTTCTGGAGCGTGGTTGTCGTATAGAACGCATAAAGTCGTAGATTTCCGGTTCGAACGAAGCGGAAATTTCAACGCGCTTAATACATCTGGAAGCTTCATTTCACCGCCGCATTGAAAAACTCCGGGCGACTATTCAAAAGCAATGTATTTTTATATTCTCTGGTTACGACGTCAGGGAAATATTTTGGAATAACACGCGCGTGGAATTATATATATATATATATATGTGTGTGTATATATATATGTACGTTTCTAGTGATAAGCTTGAATTATTTTCTACGGATCGTAATTGATAATTGTAAGATTGGTAAAGCGACAATATTTATTTTCGCTATTTTTGAAGGAAATCTACCCGGGGATTAAAAAAGGGAAGAGACAGACGTTCATTTTTTTATTCTATCTTTTTTTTTTTCGCTAGATTCAGGCGATTAAAGCAAACCAAAGTCGGCTGATCTCCAATTAGATTGGTCGGCGATAGGAGAAAAAAAATTGGGCGGTGGATGCAAATATTCGGAGAGGAGGTCGGACTCCGAGTTCGTTACTGGAAATTGCACCGGTTCGTTACGGAAATCTCACGAGCAATTAAACTATTTTAATTGACCAGCCAGCGAGACCATTTCACGTTTGTCCTAACTTCACGGCGATATTAACGGCCGAAAGCGATTCTCGAACTAATTAAGAGTTCTTTTCCGCTCTGCCCGTGGAAAAATCGGCCTCTGTTTTCGACCGCCCACTTTTCTCCCGGCCTTACTGCTACGTCGAGAGAAATAATCGTTAATCTGTCTGTTTTCGCTGAGAGAACCATCTTTCCTTGACGAAGACAGTCAATCAGCGTTAAAAGGCCGCGAATAACGAACTGTATCTTCTTCTAACTTTGTGAAAAAATCATTAAAAAAGAATAATTTCTTCGAGAAAATTTCTCTAAATTACTGCAACGAAATCTACAAAGAAAAAATTAACAAATTTCACGATTCTTGATGAAGCTTCCGATTCGACGCGCTCTTATGCACGGCATGCACCACGAAACCGGAAGTAGCGCTTAATGATCGAACAACGCGCTTCAATTAAAGGTTTTGGGAATTATTAGCTTGCACAACGATATTTTTCAGACCGATCTCACGAGAGTCATGAAAATGAAAGAAGACGAACGCTTTTGTACGTCACGTCTGTGTCGCGCATCGATATTCAATTATTAGGTTGTCTCAAAAGTTTCTTTCGTTTTGTAAGCAAATAGGGATGCACCACGTTCTCAGTTTTATATTATTTTTGTCGAATCGTGTATGATCGTAATAATAGAAATAAAACAAAATGGATCGTAGATGAGTCAATAAAATAATATAAAACGAAAAGAAGTTGTGCATCTATTATTTCCTTACAAAGGGAAAGAAACTTTCGGGACAACCTAATATTATCAGAAGGAAAACACACGCCACTTAACAACGTATTAAGTAATAACGTAAAAAATCAATTCGACGAGTTTGCAGAAAGTAGAGATTTTTAGAAACGACGACACCGTTCTGGCAAAAGTAGCAGCTTCCCAGTCTAATTTTCTTTTCCCCTTCTAAGAAAACTTTGCTCGTCTTGCCCGATTAAACGAAGAAAGAACAAACGCGCGTATCTCTGAAACAATGTATTCTGTACATACATACGTACGTACGTATATATCTATACATTACGTAAATATATAATGCATATATATACATAAAGATTTCCTAAGCTACATTTAAGGAAAACATTTACACGTACGCACGAACACAAAACTACGTACTCAATTAGATAAATCTATCGTGTAGCCTTGTAACTCGTAGTCTAATTTTTCTCTAATTACAGCGAACATCCTTCGCTTATCTACTAATCGCTTCTCGCTTTTGACGTTACTTATTTATGTTGGCGTTACTCGAACGGACAGCGCTGCGCGTTTTTAGTCGCTGAAACAGCAGCATATATAGTTGCGCGAAGTTCGTCGATTGAAAATTTCGTACGATATTTACTCTATCTTAAATTATCGATCTGTACTATTGCCAAATTATATCGAAGTTTCATTGAAACGATCGTAAGCGAAAATTTCTTAAACGAGAAAATCTGTGGCGAGTTTGAAATAAGACATTGTTTATATCACACAGAGTTTGCGATGCTGAGTTGGTACTGTTAGCATCTCTGACATCTTTGACAGATCGTAATTACAGAAACGAAACGATCAAGAATATCACGACCTTTTACAATTGTCGATCGATCAAAGACAAGTTCGTCGCAACTATTGCTGCTTCCAGCTTCCTCGTGTCCGTGACTGCCCGTGCTATTCCCTCTGTTCCTATCTCGAGTGTCTGTGCACTTTCGTGAATTTCTATCGACGGCTGAGATCTTCGCCGTGTCTATTTCCTGTCTCCCTCGAGTGTCGATTTCGTCGATCGATGATCAACGAGAATCTTCAACCACGTTTGTCCGACTTTCCTTCTCAATCGGAAAATCAATCTCTAAGCTCGTCACGTCGTCTATCTCGCCGCAGTTATAATTTCTTATCTTCTTCTGGAAGAAACATATAAATCAGATATATATCTTTAATTGACTGTAACATCACTATTGGATACTATCGACTATCGTAGGATGTCCTTAAGTTCCTGCACAACCACGTTGCGCAACAGTTAAGTACCATTATATAAAGCGCGTAAGACTTTCTCGATCACATGATCAGACGGTAAATCCGGCAATTAAATTCAATTTGTTCACCTAGCGATCCTCGGTCGCGAAGAGTAACCAGGTGCGACCTACATCGCTGATTCGAATTGCTGTTGAATGCAATTTTCTGTTTAATCGACGCGATCGAATCAATTGCATTTCGATCACCAAAGGAGAGGACCAGTTACGAAACCAATTTTCCGACCGTACTTCCAAAATATTGTTGCGATTAATTTTAATCGAAAGCGACTCAAACGACTCGACGAGCTTTCTCGTACTCCACCGTGAATTATTCCGACAGTCTATGAAGTTTCCAAAATACGGTGAAAGTAATCAAGAATTTCCTCAAAGTATCTGTCGAACGAGAATCTCTCAACGACCAAAGACTATCAGAACTCTCTGCTCTGTCGCTAGCAATTCTCCGAAACTTCGTCTGAACTTGCAACACTGTCGCGCAATCTCTCCTCTGACTAAAGCTACGTTTCGATCTTCGCTGTAGTAATTTAACAGTCGAACGAACAGTGTCGATGAAAGCAGGCGGAACACAAGTAACGTTAAGTGAATCTTGTCTTGTCAGACTGACGCGAACAAGCAACGCGAACACATTGTGGGAACACACTCGTTATTTCGTCGCTTTACTCGTATAGTTTACGGTTTCGTGTAAAAGAGAGAAGGAGAGAGAGATAGAACAGCAGAGAGAGCAAGACTCGCAACATCAGAAACTAGCGATCATCATTTCTGCTGCGTTTTAAGAACGAGACTCTCGTTCAGAGATAGTTCGTGTTATATGAAGTGGCGCGTTACGGTTGTCGTTGAAATATTGTTGGTCGAGATAACGATAACGATCGATGAACGACATCCTGGACGCGTCGCGTTTTGTAATCCTTCCAACAAGAGCCTTGACAATTTTTTAACTATTCGTTAGTTGCCTTAGTATAAGCGAAACGAGAAAAAGAGAAACAAAGAGGGAGAGGAGGAAATTAGATGAAGAGGATGACGAAGAAGATAGACGAGCGAACGCCTCTCCGACGCAATTTCAAGTAATGGTTAATCCCGCGATTATATCGTACTTGGCGCCGGTGTTTCTCTACCTGCAATATCGGAACATTTCGGTTCAACGAATATTTATTTATCGTTTGAAAAAATAGCGTAGATAGTTCAGACTGTATAGTCGAAGGGTGAGAAATACTATCGCAATGACCACCACGGCAGACCATTTTTAAACAACCTTCTCCCCCCCCACCCCTGTTCCAAGACGAATCGGACACTCGTTATAAAGGTGACCCCTCGGTTGTCGCATAATAAAACGAGCCAAAGATGGTTCGAACCGTGGCTTATTCAGTGAACGTGACTATATTATCCGTAGAAAAGAAACACGAATCGAACGCTTGAACCTTCGGATGAACATAAAACGCGGGTCCTTTGTCTCGATTTAATATAATATACACGCAATATAGGGATAGTCGGTAACTTAGTGTAACAGTTACGATATATACGATATATTATCATACATAATATATTTTATATATTCCGAACGAAAGCGTAAATGATTAGTTTATTTAAGGGAACTCGTGTAGCTTTCGCCAAACGTGATTTTTCGTGTAAGACACGGACTCACTAAAATTTAAGCCACGCATAAGAAATAACAACACTACCCCTATTACTCCGTATGTCTCGACAGATATATCCATATTATATATACGGGAATCGAGAACGCAGCCTCGTTTTGCAGTAGGTTCGAGGAGGCCGAGTACCTTAGACTCCGTCGATGATAATAAGATGCGCTTAATAGCACGACGTCACTTAGAGAACGATGTGTTCAGGATCTAGTTCTAGCGTTAAGTACACATGTACGCACCAAGGTAGCCACCGGAAGCGTGTTTCTCACGATCGATTCATCCGTTCTCAGCGGACCTTATTTTCGCCGGGTTTCGTTCGCGCTTGGGTTTCCATTTGTTTCTCCGCTCGTGGTTATGCCGATTGCTATCAAAGATGCACGCATAGAAAGACACTCGTTCGAACATACTCGTCGTACAAAACGACGATATATCGGTAAATTGGGTTATCAATTTGTTTTTTAAACATACTTATATGGTACGTGAGTTTTGAAAATTGCTTGATTAATAGTTCGTTCTTCTGGAATTCAAAATTTAAAAAAATACATCGAGAAAGATTTGAATATAGAAGGTGTATAATAACATACAAGTAGAAATTGCCTTGAATGTACTCATCCTGACGAACAAATTTTTTAACAAGGTACCATCACTGTCACGGATAATCAGGATAATACGTATTAATACTTTAGGTGCTGGATTTCGTTTCAAACGATTACTTTCGTTTTGAATCTAATCTCACGAACTTGTTTAAAAATGTCAACGCGCGTGCACCTTCGATAACGTTGCAGATAGCAACGATATAAAATTCAACACCACCGTTTCACGGTATCAACAACGAAAAAATCGTTCTTGTTGCAACAAACCGCCAAATATTGCTCGCCTTAGTTCCTCGTTGATCGCGCCACCTGCAAAACTGTCGAGGGCTATAAAGCTATGTACATAGATTTACGCGTATGCACACGTAAATTTGAATATCGAAGCGCGATCGTGCAACGGCAACCCTTTATTTCTCTTTGGAAAAGTTGAAAAATCAGTGGGACACGAAAGAGCTCGGTACGGTCGAATACGACAAAATGGCTAAAGATAGAAAGAAAAATAATTCTATTTTATATTTTAACAGAAGCGATGCAACGAAGAAAGAGTTCGCGAAGTTTCATCAGTAAACTGCGGATGTGTTTATGCATCTATATAGATGATTAAGAGGTGCAAAAGTCTAGAAAATATATGTATATAACACGCAGAAATATAAAAGATATCCAAAGCCAAGTGCTTGCTATATTATTATTTAATAAGTAAAACGAGTTTCCATTTAGGTTCCGTTCCTTTGGTTATCTTTATGAAAATGAAAAATTGCATAAACACAGACATTCGCAGTTTATTTATTAGGAATAGGACGAACGAGGGCAGTCGCGTAATAAATCAGAACGCTCACGCACACTCTTGATGCATAAACACGATATGTTATATATACACTATATACATCCATAGTATATACATATGTATATGCATTAGCGGATTAACGAAACTCGCTTAATTATCGCCTACTACGGATTAATTACACCATTCATCTGTCTTTATCGATCCTTTCGTTCGGTCGCATCCGTTTCCCTTTGGTTCCCCTTTCTCCGCGTTCTATAGTGTAAATAAGAACCTCATAGAGACGATGTAACGATGTAAAAGAGTTAGTAGGATTAACGAAATAGTAGCAAAGGTGAAAACTTTAAAGCATATAGTATATAAGAGTCTCACGAGACGAGGTACACTATAAAGTAAGTAATGTTATACTGGCGAGAACTGGGTTCCCAGTTGGGCCAATATTCGATAAATATCGGCGTGAAGGATCTAGTTACCTTTCTTTTATCTCCTTAGTTCGTTCGTGATCGCGTAACGGTCGTTGCTTTTTTCGAATGGTAGAAGGCAGAAGCCAATCTCAACGTGACATTGCCCGGATTCGTTGGTCAGAAGCATAAGAATCAATTTTAAGTTTCTCCGCTTTGCGAAACAACGTGTACGATACAGTCGCTCGTGGTTTTACTACGTGTTTCCCCAGTTTCTTGCAGCTTCTCGACTGTATTTTAAGAATCACGACGAATCGTGCAAAATTTAAAGACTGTAAAATTCAATTGAAAAAGATTCGTTCTGGAAATTGCCGTATATTGAAATAGATCACGCAGGCCAGATTCTGGATAATAATTATAAACTTGATTAACGCGGATGGTGGTAAATATCGAACGTGACTGTGTAAATTGCAATATACGTCAATAGTAATTTCAGTTGCAGCTGATATCAATCGCGTACAGTACCGTAATTGCTAATACCCACTAAAACATATATTGGTCAGCTACCAATGTCACACGAGTGGTTATCGATCGTAATTAATAATCGTTAATGTAATTCTGTAGAAAAATTTTAATCAGTTTAATCGAGTTTGCGATAACATTGGAGAGCTATCTTCTTTTTTTCATTCGACAGAAACTGGGGTAACGATATATGAATTTCACGTATGATTAATCCTTAAACGCTGATTGCATCCGGTGACCTAAATCCCAGTAGATTCCTAATCTAATTGCAGGCACATGACACGGGGCAAACGTAACACATACAAAATCGGTAAATTCTCGCGTAATTTCTCGAATATAGGTTTGAGATGTTATATGTGCGTGATTACGAGGCTAAAATCATTGAAATTGGCGATCGCTTTAACGTGGAGACCAAATTTATCGAGGATCGTTAGATGCAACGAAATACTGGGTTGAAGAGCCTTAATGAGAGAAGGGAACCTGATGGGTAATCGAATTTATTGAAAACTTCGCAAGGAACACATCGGACGTTTTTGTTGTCGTTTTAAAAATTTATGTTTCCTTCTTAGGAAAAACGATATCGTGCATTCATAAAGAATTTGATATAAACATTGAAAAAAGAAAGATGAGAAAATAAATTCGACCGAACTTGTATTTGAAACTGTTGAGAAATTGTTCGTAAAAGCTGCATGGTGGACATCAGTTTCGTGAATAATCGCATCGCGTGCAAATCTTTCATTTATACACGAACGTGTTGAGAAAACAAGAAGAGTTGCACGTAACTTTACAGCAATAATGCTCAAACACGAGATTAAATGGCTACTTGTGTAACCACATTTGTGTCGTCGATGTTTAATGTTCGTGGAACAAGAAAATTAGTGAAAAAAATGTTGTATTAAATGTTCAATTATACTTGGTGTAATACTCAATAAGGAAATAAGAAAACGTGTCAATAATATTATTATATGGAACGCCATGTTTTTTAAATTGAAACGACTGGACCACACGGACGATCGTCGAAGCGGCAGCGAACATCGCGTTTGTTGCTAACTGGCGCTTCGACGCGAGCTCAAAGATGAAAAAGTGATACCTTAATTTCGCTGATAAATTAACGATTCGGCTCATGTCTGATAGTAGAACTAGTCGCACGTACTCCAGTCAAGTCAAAAGCAATACTCGAATGTAGAATAATTTTTCGTGTGTAATGTCCATGAGTATGTACAAATATTCGAACACCGTTAAGTATGGAAACTTCGATGATTGACCATATTCGATAAAACGATAACACGTTGCGAGTGAAGCTTGTAACATGTCTCAATAGATGCTCGAAGCTCGTAAATCTTAAACACGTAGAAAGCAAAACTGATACCGAGTCGCACAGCCTCGTTTCGGTTGCATTAACAGAAGATATATACGTATACAAAATCAAAATTGATACTGGAAGAAAGTTCTATATACTATATGAAGGAGATAAAATATTAAAAAAAAGGGAGAAAGAGAGAGAGAGAGAGAGAGAGAGAAGTTGAAATGTGTAGTTTCGTTTAACGCATAAAAAGAGGTGGTTAATGGTAATTGACAGAAGTATGAAAGTTCGAGCATGTTATTGGGTCATCGTTACAAGATTATCTACATAAGCAATAACACATTACGCCGTCTAATAATCGTTTTAAAAAATGACTCCGGGTTCCCACGAGACTCGTTCTATGTGTGACACTCGACAGCAAACGTCCAACGAGAAATGCGCGCGATCGATCGATCAGTATTGCTCAAGGAACTAGAAACGAGTCAATAACGAGTCAATAAATTCGTAAGAGTCTCGTTAGTTTAATTAAACATCGTAGCAAACTAACCAAAGTTTATAGCAGTGATATTAAGTACAAAAAAAAGAACAAACGAAAATAAAAAAAATCGTGAAATTTCGTAGTCGACAAATGCAACTATGTATGTATGTGTTAGTCACTTTCTTCGCTATTCGATGTTGTTCGCGCGCATTTTCAGTCGGTAAGAAAAATCGGATAAAAGTGATCGTCAAAGATGCCGTGGTGTCGATTATTAAAAAAGAAAGCCTGCAAAAGATATTTTGTACTCACATATAAACGAATGGTTCGATTTTAGTGGGAATCTACTGATGATCACTTTTTTTCACTTCTCGTGTCACAAGAAATTTCTCTCTACGACTCTCACTGTTCACTGTACTTTCCACTTCGTCTGCGACCTATATGCGCACGAGAGAACATCAGTCGCAAAATCTGCAAAGCGTTCGCAATTAATAATTAAACTTTAACGAACATAGTAGGCGCACTGAGTATAACGACGCTAGTGTTTCGTGGACGTAGAGATCTCACGTTATACCTTGTTTATATATCGTTTATATAAGAAAATGGCCAGGTGAAAAGAGAATCTTTCCTTCTTCGCGTATCTAGAAAAGGTATTAGAGTCTGTTCCTTCTACTTTGAATTCTTTGGATCGAATTTTTAAAACATATACGGATAACCTGTGAAGAACTACGTCCGGAAACAGGTGCGAAAATGTAACAGAAGCCTCTCGCTCGAAATTCTCCTGTCTGTCGCTATACCTTTTCCTGTTTCGGCTTCTACTTTCCGTCTCCGTGTGGCTTTATTCTTCTCTGCCAAACAACTTCTCTATTATTGCATATATCACTTACTGTCTAAACAACGTAAAGCTCGGCAGAAGTTGGCGGACACAAAACGACAAAACTGTTCGCCTACTCCCTCTACACTGTTTTCTATTCCTTCCCTATTCTCTCACTGTATCTGATAACCTTTTGTAAATCGAACGAATTCTGTTAACGAAGATCGTTCGATGATTCTTCGTCGAGGTGTTACGCGTGAGTTTTGATTCGATTCCGTGACGTTTCTAGCTTTAAGAAACGATTGTCTAAACATAGAGGTCTGTTTTTGGAGCTGCGAGCTTTCCTTATCGAAAAAAAAGGAGACTAACAAGGTTGATAGATACATAAATTTGTAGCGCAGTTTGTTGTTTTGGAATAGTGTAAGAGCGAGATAAGAGAGCCAGGGGTATGGAGCGAGAAAGAATGAGAGAGGAAGGAAAAAAGGAGAACGAAGAAAAAAGTGCCTATATACATCAGTAAAATTATTCGTTAGCGTGCATTTATGCGTTTCAACGAGTACGGACAGTGTCAATTACAGGTTAAAAGAAGCGACAAACAAGATACATTTGCGTGATGAAGACGAAAGATACGAGCAAGGATACGACGAAGCAATATCGAGCGACGATCCGAGATTACGAAACGCTTGCGAGTACCAATTATTAACAACGACTACGACGATGACGATAATGATTGCGAACTATGATTACTATTATTGTTATTATTGATTGCGAACCTAAATTAATGAGCTAATCGCCGTGGGGTGTCGCTCGGGTTCTGCTAGGGTATGCCAATGACGTTCGAGATAAATACTTTGCGATCAATTCAAAAATCGTTAGCCTGGAAGTTAATGAAACGAACAATATGAGAAAACACCAAATTGTATAATATAATTATGATATCGTAGAACGCGGTAAGTATCGATGCATATTGTTAACATTGTATAGCAGTGTATTATCGTTTGGAAGCCAGCTTGAAATTTACGTTTAATGTGACGAAAGAAACGTCGTCGTTTAGCTGAAAAATCGTGCTTCCAAAGCATCGTCCCACGTAGATCCTCGTGAGCTCGTTCGACGCATACCACGGCGCGTTAGGGACGGATGTGATATAAGGTGAACCTTAACCTTACCTATAACGCATATAGATATTGATATTGTATGCATTGTGATAGTATCCTCGAGGGGAAAAAAACAACACACACCAATTCAACAACAAGAACAAAAAAAAAAAAAAAATAGAACAAGCCGCCTAAAAAATCCCTGCCTCCTCCAAAGTGCGACTGATATTTACAGGATATTGTTCCAATTGGATGCTCCCAAGGAAGCCGGGGTATTCAAAAGCAATAACTTCGTAGGCGGTCGCGGATCCTCGATGAGGTACCTTTGCGACCGATTAATATAAATAATAATAACGGCGCAAAAAAAAGTATGAATAGGCCGATGAATTTTTAACCTTAATAATTTTAATTGTAATGATGACTTAGCGGTGCAGGATCACACACCGACGTTACAAGTCTGGATCACGAACAGTCGAACCTACACGTACACGTACACACTAACGTAGTGAACAATTATTTGCTACTCGTTACGATAATAAACTACCGAGGAAGGAAATAAATAATTAGCGAAGACGAAAAGTGAAAGAAAGAGAGAACGAGTGTGTGTGAAAGAAGAGAATACGAGCAAGAGAATGGTAGTCATAGGCGTAGATAATGGATCATCTTTACACGAGCGCACGCACGCGCGTGCGCGCACCCATCCACATAGTCATTTAAACACAGACACACCATACAGTGAGCCTAATAAACGATTTAGTAAGAGTTATTATTATAATTAAAGAAAAAAAAAAAAATGAGAAAAGGCGAGGAGATTAGCGATGGCTTTTATAAGATGAAGTAATACGATGCAGCGCGACAAAACGCGCACCACTGGTTACATTGATATACATAAATCTATTATATATATATAAATATATATATATTATATACATAAAAAAATATTATATATATATATTATAGTATTCGAACTTTAGTTCGAAGAAAATAGCGACGGTACGACGAGTGAGTAGAGAGCGCAAAAATAATATTACGTTTCATCGTAAAAATTTGAAGAAAATGTGAGCGAGAGTGAGAGAGTGAATACGAACAAAAACTGTCAAATAGAAGAGCGAGAGGGACTTGAGTGAGTGTAATAAAAAAAAAAGGAATAATAGTAACAGAAAGAATGAAAGAGTAGAGAAGTAAATGCAAAAAAAAAAATACAATTGTGCAGGTATCCATATTTTATAGCTTTTACGTAAGAAATTAAACCGTACACACGCAGAACGCGAAGTTAACTATATATATTTATATAGATACGTTGACACGGTATTACCGATGAAATTATATCGAATTACTGGTAGGCTGACGTTATTACGATGATTTATCGCTTTGATAATTAGTACCGTTGTTCGCGTTATTGCGCGTCAACGCGCGAACTTAAACAGATACACAACCCGCGAAGGAAATCGCAACACGAAACCAACCGAGTTACTTAACATTCGATAACGATTCTTTTATCATCGTTATTACTAAAATCAACTGTCGTTCTTACTACTATTATTTTCATTTATAATTACGATTATTACCGGTTATCGTCGGTCGAATATATTATTCGTCGCGACATTATGATTCTCATTGAACGGCGATGAAGAGAGATACCAGTTATATTATATCTATTAACGGAAAAAAAAAATAATACAATATACCTTGCATGACTACGTAGGGCTATACTGCCGCCGAAGCAATACAAAGAGCAATATAGTGTTAAAAGGTAATTAACGAGATTAAAGGTACTAAAGTTAAACGATATTAATAAACGCGGAGAAAAACGCCGTAGGTATCATACACTGGACACTTGACACTTTACACACACGCACATAAATACAGAAACACGTATAAACACACATAACACACATAACACACATAACACACGGAACATGACAGAACACAAACAGAGACACGCACGATTATAATTACTTACACGTATGTACGCCCAGATACTCGGCACACAGGACACACCACAGGTGGACACTATGTATAGTCATTAATTTATTCTGACCGTAGTGCTAATTGTACTTAGCATTTACGTAGATGACACTAATTGCCTAGGTCGACCAGCTCGTCCGGGGTTCCTGTTGCCGTGCGAGTTACACCCTCCTCTGATCACCCCTTTAACCTCGCCGGTATATCTCCCTTCCGCGACGCGAACCGAAGCCAGGATCGTCGTCAACGACGTAATTTCCTACGGTGTATCCGGCGGCAACGGCGGGAATCCTCGTCGATCGAATTTCGCCTAATAATGAAATAACAAAAAAAAAAAAAAAAAAACGGTAGCCATATAGAGTTATTCGTAGAATCGCTAATGTATTTCACTCGGTGCCTGTGACAGCTGAGCTAGCTATCCGTTCGAGAACGAAATGATTGACAATACATTGTTGAATAGAGTGCAACGTACGAAGAATCTTCATATTCCTTCGCAGACTTTGATAACCGCCTCTTACCATCTTCCTATTTTCAGTCCATCTTCTTTTATCTCTTATCTTCTATCTTATATCTCTTTTACATCTATCCTTAAGTATTTCTGATTTCTAATTCGTTTGAAACTTTTTGTAAGGTTTCTTCCTTTTTTAAATCGTCCGAGAAATTATCTTCTTCCCTTTTGGAAATATTAGAAACTTGTTTCCATCCATTTTCAGTCTACTCGATTCTCGATATTTTTTGATTTATTTCGTCCAAAATTATGTTACTAACGAATCCGCTTAACTTATCTCTAAAGTACTATTATTTCAAAGGAAGGATTATTTAGCGAGCAACGGATAATAAGATCATTGGTCATGTGTGTTTGTTTTCGATGTTTCTATTCGACAACCAGTAATTTCCTCTATTTTCGCCCTTCTAATTACCTACTTCACTGATGTTTCCACGTTTGGTCGATAATAAGTTCGATCGACTATGACAAAGCTGTTCACGGGTACCACCTGGAATACGTAGTATTAGCATGGTGTGAAAACGATAGTGACGCTAGATGAATTAGCTTTAAGCTTCTTTCTCGCTAAGAGGGAACCTATTATTATAATAACGATATTTACATACATTTGTATTATTTGTAAACTAGCGCTAATACAAAACTCCAATTTGTGCATCGACACGCGAAACAAGAAGAGAGTCCCGTTTCCCTGAACCCTTATTCCTGGACCCACGAAGCCCAGACGAATGAGTCAAACGAAACCAAAAAAGAAACAAGAAAAAACAAAGAAAAAATGGTAAAAAAAAAAGTGAAAGAAATGGAAAATAAGCTCCCGCCCTTGTTCCTGTTCCGCTCGTTCGAACGGACGACCGTTTTTGTAAGAGACAAAACACGAATATATGAATCACAACACCAAAAGAAAAAGAACACCAGGACACTTTCGTTTCTCCGTTCCAGTTTGTAATTTTTCGCTCTGTAACGTCTCTCGTCTATTATATGTATCTTCTCTCTCTGTAATATCGGGCCTTTTTCCTCCAAACGAAGTAAAACGAAAAAAAAAATATGAAGGGAAAAACGAGAAAAAAAAAAGAGAAAAAAACGACGAAGATGAAGAACACGGAATAAGAGAACACGAACTTTACCTATCCTGACATACTTCTCATAGTGTTGGATGGTAACGTTACAAGACAAAAGGGAATAAAACGTTAATTGAGCATTGTTATCTATGTAATACAACATAGGATGTTTTGTATTATATTTTCATAATAAATAGACACGTAGAAAAAGACGTATTAACCATACCAGTGTTATTTTTTTACTCTCCATCCACTGTCTCTTACCTAAGGAAAACTTTTGAATAAACACATACTTATTGATTTATTTTCATTCCTTTTTCTAGATTCTTTTATACATGCGCCATCGAAAGATTAAGGTTTTTTCTTTGGGACAATGATTCTTTTCTCGGAATACATGTGTTATTTATAATATTTACAGGCCATTTAGTTCTTTCCGTCCTTCCTCACTCCTTCTCTTCTCTCACAACGTTCAAATTAAGGGAATATTCGCATTTTTAGATCTTTGAATATTCAAATTTTCTTTCAAATAATTATTTATAGAAACTTTTAAATTCGTTGTTCGTTGTTCGTTTCCTCAATTCAATTTGTAATATGCTTCCCTTGGTTAACTATTATCATAATTTTACAACTTTTGCAAAGTCGATAGGCAGACCTGGAAGAAGAGAAGAGTCACGAATAGCTCCGTAACAGGTCACCTGTTATATAATAGTTCCTGTCGACGTTACGAGAGGCATGAAAAGAACCTATAGAGACGATCACGTATTGGCTCTTCCATTATAAAGCAACAACTTCGATACCCTTTCCCAGTAGCTAACAATAAAAAAGCGCGGATGTTGAACTTAAGGAGGCGGCCGGGGGCTGAGCGTAGAAGAAATTCAAGTGAAACTCAGCAAAAGTTAGCAACGTTTCAAGTACCCAGAGAATGTGGAACGTTTCGTTCACGAACCATCTCTCGTTTCGCCTCCAAGCGTTCCTTTGCTTTAAATTTCCTTCTAATTGAAAAATAATTGAGATAACGTTGAAATTTCTCCAGTCGTTTAATATATTTTCACTAGAAAAGTTTATTTGTATCGCGATATAGCAAACAATTTTTATCGCATCTTTTCGTATCTGCAATGGTTTACAAGATATTCATGAAACAACGTAGAGATTACTTAATTTTTTGCTAAATCGCGATAAGTTAGAGATTCGATGAAAAGCGTATGAAAGTAGATACATTACCTCGTCAGTAATTTGATCTACGCCACGCTAATTGCATATTAATATCTCAAATTAATGTTTCGAAATTAATCTAGCAGTATTGCCATTCCTAAATCATCTACATACAGCAGATATCATCACAACGAAGGATTACACGGTAACTTTGGTATGATTTAAAGGGGATATCATCGCGTTTGGAAATGATCCAAAAGCAGTGTCCTTTCTCTGACAGAAGCCACTTGTTTTGTATTTCGTTCTATGCTGACTGCGCATGTGTGACTTGTCTGTCACATTCTTTTCAAAAGAAGGTATAATATACATATGCAGTGGCAGTTGATGGAAAACGTTTGATCGTTTAACCTTTTCGCTGCGATATTCCCGCAACAGAAAGCGCTTTGGCATACAGGTCGAAGCAATTTATCAAATCGTTAAAATGTCTCCACTTTAAGCGGACTGTATGCATCACGCGATGCAACATTGGAAATGAAAACAATTGGAAACGTTTCGTTTTGTCCAATTTGAAACTCTTTTTATTTTCTATCGTTCCAAAGTTATAACTTGGCCCAGTTACGTAGCGAGAAGGTTAATTGGTTTATTTTATTATTTATTTTTTTCCACTCTCTTGTCCTTGTTATCAGCATAGTTCATATCTTTCTGCTTCTATTATTTATTGCTAGACTGTGCATTGCATTTATACAAAATTTAAAGACATAAAAGTACACAGAATGCACGTAAAATGCTAAAATATATAATATATACAAATGTAAAATGTGGCATATAGAATATATTCGCTATAAAATGTAGTAAATGTAGAACTGTGTTTATAAAAATATGAATTGTCGCATAAAAATCCCCAATCTACTTCTTACTATTTGCAGTCCTTTCTATCCACAATTTATATCTCTATCGTGTCTTCTATCTAACATCAGATCTATCTATATAATAATTTCAACATCAGCCATTGATCGATAAGATAAACAAAATATACAAAAGATAGCAAGTATCGTTTTAATATTTCATCGATTGTTTATGAAAAAGAAACGTGTCAATGATTACGCAATGGTTCACCCAAATAAATTCGATGAGTAACAGTATCGTCAGGTGAAATTTGAGACTCCGAAACTGTAGTTTGAGAATTGCATATCGTGCAAAATTAGAATGCTGGTTAAGCTGATTAATATTCGGCTTACTTATCATTAATTGGAACGAAGGTTCCAAAAGTGTCAAGATCAACTAGTCAATACAAGTATTTTTTATATTCGTATAATTTCAACAGTTTCAAAGCTTCATTAAGGAATCAGCATGAATGGCGCAAATGTCTACCTTTTTATTCTTTTAATTTCATCGTTGGAATATTTCATCATCAGTTCCCCTCGGACTTTCATTGTTGAAACACCTAGTGGACCTGTTCGTGGTTTGGTGTTGCGCACAGTGTGGAATTCAGTCAGATATTCTTCGTTCAAAGGGATTCCCTATGCGAAACCACCCCTTGGTGATTTAAGATTTAAGGTGAAATTAAGTAAAACAGCTTTTTTCTCGAATATTCTTGATCTGTCTTCCACCGCTGATTACAATATGAAACTCGAACCAAAAAGGTCGAAATGAAAATCATATGAAAAACAAGTGTCTCTTTACGAGAGAAAAATAAATATTTTTTGTGTTTAACAGTGATTTCTACTCACGGACACATTGCTTCAGTGATATTCCATATAATCGTTTCATTTATTTTGATTATTGCAGCCTCCGGTTCCGAAAGAACCATGGAAAGATGTGTTAAATGCTTTCAAAGAGGGCAGTATGTGTCCTCAGTCGAATTACGTAACGAGTGTATTTAATGGTCACGAGGATTGCCTGTATCTGAACGTGTATACTCGTGAGGTAATTATTGTTTCGACCTGGTAAAAAGATTTGATACTAAATAATTCAAATAAAGGTTATCGAGTTTCTGGATCAAAGACTTTAGAAGAAACAATCGTTATTGATAGATGATATTCAAGAATAAAGTAAGATTGAGACCGGTTATGGTGTGGTTGTACGGTGGTGGCTATATGTCTGGTTATTGTAATGCGTCCTTATACGGACCTGATTTCTTTATGGAAGAAGATGTTGTTTTGGTCACCTTCAATTACCGACTTGGTGTTTTAGGTACTACTTTTACAAACGATACTCCTTCGTTTGTAATTAATCTTTTATGGTTGCCTAATTTGAGGAGCTTTTAGTTACTTCGTCGAATCTTAATTATACTTTCAGGATTTTTGGCGCTAAATCATCCGAACGCAACGGGTAATGCTGGTTTAAAGGATCAACAGCTGGCTTTTCAGTGGGTACAAAGCAATATTGCCGCGTTTGGGGGCGATCCAAAACAAGTGACAATTTTTGGAGAAAGCGCTGGCAGCTCCGCCATCGGTCTTCACATGATATCTGAACGATCCCGAGGTACATTTTTGAAATATTCGGTATTTTTCTGTTTTTCTTGCTTTGGATTTTCATTTCTTGTTTTATATCGTCCACTTTTTCAGGACTGTTTCGCCGATCGATTAGCATGAGTGGCACACCGTTGTGTCCCTGGGCGTACCATACACCGGAACAGATGATTCAGAATGCTTATAAACTCGCCGGCTTTCTTAATTACGTACCAAAGAGCAAAGATGATTTGTTGAATTATCTTCGTCACGTATCTGCGATCAAACTTATAAGAGCAGCGGAAAAAGTTGACCTGGTAATTAATCCTACTAATTCTATATTGATTGCATTAAAATTGTAATATCGCATCGTCACATATTAATTCGAATTCCATGATTTCCTATATTTCTAGAACATATTGCCATTTCGACCGACTATAGAGAATCCCGATATAGATCCTACCAACAGTTCGTTTCTAACAGAATGTCCTATAACAAAATATCATAACGGAGACTTTTATCATCACGATATGATGTTGGGTTACACTCGCAACGAAATACTTCTCTTCCTAGGTCGTAAGTATCACGATTATTTTCTAACAATACTGATTGCGCTATATTATTACACCGTATGATATTAAATACACTTGCGTTTGACACGTTTAGCGCCGATAGGAGTGGCAAACATGATCGACTGGGCAAGAAAGTATGTCGAGAACATAAATACGTATAATTATATCAAAGAACCAATACGTCTATTCGCGCAAGTTATATATAATTTCTTTAAGACCAGTTACAATAAACTGGAGAAGGTAAAAACGATTTCTTTTTGGTATCTCTATATAATAATAGTTTTCATTATTTTTTTGTAATAACATCGTTAACATTTACAGATCGCGATGGATATATTTTTCTCTGGCCCCATAGATCTGACTCAGAGGTTAATTACTACGCACAATAAGGGTCATCCTATCTATTATTATAGATTATCGTATCAATCAAAGTACTCTTGGCACAAAGTTGATCACAATCCATTGAATGGTACAGTTTCAAAAATATATGCTGTGACATTATATATGAAGAATAGAAATGTAAAACAAAATATAAAATATAGAGAGTGGTATTTCTGGAATTGATTGAGAGTTCTTTCAGGGACTGCTCATTTTGACGATGTTGGATACATATTTCATTCAAACGCACTTCGTGCACCTACGAATCCGAGACACAGGTTCAATCGATTCAGAAAAAAGATGGTCAAGCTGTGGGCTAATTTCGCCAAATACGGGTGCGATTAATTAGAAAATAAAATACTTACTACCCAATTACTTATACAATTACTTATACTACATTGTATATTTATACTATATATTAATAGTATCATACTAATGCTATTCAGAATAATTATATTGTGTTTTTATGTTCTCAGAGATCCTACTCCAAAGAATCATAGTCATTCGTTTCTCAATGTCAATTGGACAAATTCTGGACACAAGGGTCTCCAACTAGACATTAATACAGTTTTAACGATGCATAAACGTTTGATCGATGCAAAGACTGAAATTTTCGAAAGATTGTACTACAGGGTACTCCCACTGGTTTCGTCTTGTGTGAACAAACCTATAAAGTTTTTAAATTGTGTCTGATATTGCTGCATATTGTTACGCTTAATAAAATTAAGAAGAAAAGCTGTGTTCATCCTTTCGAGTTTCTTTCAATAATTATTAAAGCTCAGAACGGTAATCAAAATTTTGTTGAGTGTCGTTAATATATTATTGGAAGCTCAAACAAAAGCTCGATATTGTAACATTAAAAGTATATTTTGATGAGTCAGGAAATAGTCTATCTTCGATTTCAACACAAGAACAGTAAAAAGATAACATTTTTATGCCCAGTCTATCTTTCGGATAGTTATTATCATAGATACGTATACAACTAAGGTACAAATTTTCATACAAACGAATTTAGATAAATTGCGCGCAAACAAAGATATCGAAATTCATTTAAATTTATGGATACCGTTCAAAATAATCAGCGGTGTATTGCTTCGGTAATTTGAAGGAACAGAAGAAATCAGAAAAATAGAACTTACTATTTTCGACCAACAAACTTTAGATTTAACATTTCTACCGTGCAAAACTCAGAGATGCTGACAAAATTCATTATCTGGCTGATAAATTCCGTCAATCTTATCTCGACGAGACATACAAACTCAAACAAAACCATAGAAACAATGTCGCATGTTTTACGTATTCTTTTAACAACAACAAGTATAACTCTTACCAATAAACCTGAAACCGCTTATCCGCAAATATTTATAAATTTTACTTAAACACTATACCGTACGATATCCATAATGGGTCCCTAATAGCACGACACAAGCTGTCACGTGGAAACAGGAAATACTTATAAGTTTTTAAATATAGTCTCAATAACTTGAAATCGACGAAGAATATCGCGTGAAATTCTTTGCTAATGATTACTCGGCTAAACTCGTTTCGATATCTTTCCTTGTGAAATAGACTCGACATATTGAGTAACCATTTTCTCTATACATATGTATTTCAAAGAACGGATCTTGAAGGTTGGGTAAACGCATTTATAGCGTGAATATCTCCGAAATAATAATTAATACGTCGACATAATTAATAAATTTCGGGTAAATCGTGCGTACTAATATCGATCTAACTGCCTTAAAGAAGACAGAATCGTTTTCCATGATTCATCGAATTTACGACAGAGGAGATACGAGTAAAATGTATGAAATTTATGAGATTATTAAAATAAATAAAATTTATAAAACGTAGAAATTGATACAAAGCTCGGAACTTTTGACGGTATATTTTCAGACAATATATTTATTTGAGCATAATTTGTACCAAGTCATACGAACAGATAATCCCTGCAATAAAATGAATTTCGTGCAAAGTAAGAGTAAAGCAAAATCTAAGACTAAAGAAGTGATATCCGTATCAACCACAGTGCATACAAAATACGTAATGCGAATTATCAGTTCTAGTGCATCACAAACAGCTTCCCTGATTAAGACAAAGAAACGAGTGTTGGAATTCTTATTCGTTTAACTGTGCTTCTTCCTTGTTAGGTTCAGAGCAATCAACGGGCCATTTTTACGAATTTGCTCTTTTCTCTTTCTTAAAGGTTTCACAAGTAGAACATCTTTGTATCAATTTTACCGTATTGTATATCGCTACTCACTTCGTTATCACAAAGTGGTAAAAATAGTCCTATTACCAAGCTATGTCTAAGCATCAGTTAACTGATATTTTATCCTCCAATCCCATTATCGCGCCAATAATCGATCATGCTTACATTTTTATTGTTGCAGCATTCTAAGAAAATCATTGTAGCAAATAAAATATTCGTTTTTACGAACGATGCAACATAAATTGGAATACGTCACCAAGAGATTAATAAATCAAACGTTCCAAGTGTCTACTCTCGAAAACAAATTTCCCCGTATTTCGAGGAAGAAGAATCATCACAACGTCAGAAAACGCAGCTTGTTTGAAATGGTAATCACGACTTCATGGTTCTTTCAACCAACTATTACATAGGTGGAGACAGAAAGGAGAGATAAGAAAAGAGACGTCCATAAATCGTTGAGCTCTGTGTGTTAACAAAACGTGGGTTTTGCAAAATTCTGATTGACGCCATGGCACCTCGGATTACCGGAGAACGGGGTGTCCTCGACAACAGAACGTAACAAAGTTAAACAAGAACCGCTACACTCGACCGACCCAGCGCTCGATCAAAAGTGAAATCTCTCTGGTATGTACTTCATAGTGCTCCCTCGAGTTCGCGATTTTAGTTGGACTTCGTTAGCGTAGACAGGCAAACGTTCGTCGATCGATCGACTGGCGCTCGATCCTTCTGCAACAACACGCGTTTTCATCTCTTATTCTATTTTCAATATTACTAGCGTACAATGGATATTTTCTAGTCGAGTATATTTTATACCATAATATCCAGAAAGTATCGTACTATTCTATGATATTTTTTGTAATAACTGAAAGAAAGGGGAAAAGGGGCCAAATAATCGTCAGTGAAGTAAAAATATTATCGCTTTGATTGCTTGTAAATTCAATCTCTGGAGGATCGTTAAATTTATTTCTTCGTGAACCATCGTTAGATTTCACACAATGCCTTTCACTAGTGGAATCACGGACGACTGAAGGAAGAAGATTTGTTCTCGAAAAGAGTTTGAGCTCATCTTTTACGCCTGATAATTGGAATAGACGTGGATTAGGAGGAAGTGTGAATCTCGTTAAACCGTCGGTAAGCATCCGAGTTTAAAATATCGTTTCGACGAGATAAGTGGTGATTTGCTCGTTTCTTGGAAAGTTTTTCCTCGTTTCCGCGGATTCTTTACGCCTTCGCTCTATAGACTTCGACCTGCCTCAAAACGTGGCGTCAACCTCCCCGTGCTCGATCGACAGCTCGAAGATCGTGTGATGTAACTGTTAAACAACATACTGATATGTATTTGAGAGTAAAACTCACGTGATAAACTTTCCAGAACATTTCTCGCCAAACGACACTGCGTCTGGATCTAAAACTGTTCTTTATTTTCTGTACTGGAAATACTGACTGTTGAAAATCAATCTAGCGATTTACTTCATCCATGGACGACAACTCCTCGATTTGTTGATGCATTTTTTTCTGACAATTGTTATGTTGATTCGAAATATTTTTGTATATTTGTCTACGTAATTATATCTATCTATATAAATAATTATTTCTATACTTTAATCGATTAGTCAAATAAGAAGAACTTCAATTTGCTTGCTATACTTTTCGCCCTTGTTTAAGATAGCTTTCATCCAACATTCTCAGGTATTCAAAATGTACTTGCGCATCATTGTATTCATTGCCTCAGTTACGTGGCGATTAATTAGATCCATATTAAATTTCGTTATCGTACGATTAGAAAAATTTGGCACCATGAAAATGAAATGCGAAAGCTAAGAAGAAAACCGTTCCTTTGAAAAAGAAGAATATGTGCAAGCGGCAAATATTTTGTGCAACGTAGTACACCAAACACCAAATATTTGATTTCACGTTGACCACATGGAGAAAACGCACTATAAACGCACAATTGGGTCGCGAGGGTTAAAATCCTCGATGTCGCAATTTCATCTCGTGAATCTCCAGCTTCGTTCCACAACAGAGGCATCAATTTCACTTTCTGACTGGTCAGACACGCAGTTACATCGGCCCAATTAAGCATCTTAATCGCGAAGAAGTATCATCACGGTTGTTATCCGAGAGATGCGCGTTTATTTGACAGCTCTTGGCCCGATTACCGGCACGTGACTCAATTCCAATGGAAAACACACGAGCCAAGCGTCGCGTTCACGTTTGATACGTTAGTAAGCGATAGACAGCGCAGCCGAGTTATCACAGTGTGTCGATCTTCTGTCAGACCGCGTTTTTTCTTTTCGATACAACACGTAGCGTTATTCAGCTGTTCGACACGCTTGCGTGCTCCTGAGAAGCCGCGAATCATACCGTGCAAGTGGTAGACGTCTCACCACCACCATGACAGGTCACTCTCTATGGGGTTTCACCGGTCTATCTTATAAAAACGCGTGGTTTCGTTTGATCGAGATCGATTACTATCAGTGAAGTTCTCTTCTTTCATTTCCAACGGAGGATATTTGAAATTTTGAGAAATCGAAAATTTGAATTTTTGAAAATTTGAAAGTGTGAAAGTTTGCGTTTAAAATGATTTTAAGTTTTGAAAGAGAATTTGAGACTTTGCGAAATTAAAGGTCTAAAATTGGCTTTAAGACAAGAATGATCGAATGCAATGACTTCATAGTCGTCGGAGGAAAATCGAGTTCAAAGTGTCGTAGGTTATGGTCAATCGAAGGATTTTATATTTCCATGGTATCACTATTTATGCTCACATACGTAATATTAAAAAAAAACTGCAACACTCACAGTCTTATTGGGGCATTTATTTTGAAGCTAATTGATTGCAGTGTTTGATGGATCGTACGTGATGGAAGATATTGCTACCATTCGAGTATTTCTTATTTATACCACGATTTACACAATGAGATTCAATTGAATGACGTTTAATACGGAATTACGTGGTTTCAAGATGTCGAGTCAAACAAAATATGATACGATCGTGATAAATTTATATTTTCCAACTTAAATTTAAATTCCTAAATTCCTAAATTCACAATTAACCGTTTCAATCTACCAATATCTCCCGTCTCAAAAGAGCACTCTTTTAATTATCCGCTCTAATTCACCCAAAGAACTTCGACTTTCAAATTATCACGTGCAACGATATCGATCTATATTCGAATTTTACAATATTCTTTTTGACTTCTGGTTAACTTCCACCTTCCAATGTCGTAAACTTGACATTTAAATTCTCGCGCGTCGATAGAAGAATTCCAATTCTCGACAAAGTCCTCAATTACTCCCTTACAAGACTAATAGGCACGCGCTATACGAGACATTCTATTTAGAAAGTGGGAAAGGCCACGTGGTTGAGTACATATACTCTATACTTTGTTGTTCGCGTGTCTTAGATAAGTTTACGTAATTTTTCGTAAGAAATTCCGATAAACTGTTAACGCATAAGTCCTCAAACGTTCGCTATATCAGTACGTTAGTTACGTGTAACAATACAAGTTGTTTGAAGCACGTGTTCAGCAATTAACACGTCCCCACAATATTATATCCCGACAAAAATTTCGCACGTTCATATGAATAAAAGAAACGAGGAAGTCTCACGAGACACGAACTATTTCACAGACGACCTGAGCGACGAGATGTCGGCACTCAGCCCTGAACTAACGGTGAGACGACCGGTCTATCAACAGGACGAGCTTAATCACTTGTTCAAATATGCGAAGCCCAACAAAGCACGTAAGTATGCGTACGCGGATTCCGACCAAGCGAATTCAAGAATCATGGCGCCTCGCCAAGCCTTGATGCTTGTTTACCATCAGGCGTCGCGTAATCGGCACGCAATACGCTATGTTTTGTCTGATCAAAGGAATGAAAACTGACGATTTGTTATATAAACTTCGAATGGAAGAATCGAGTAAGGAATTTTTTCGCGTTTCAATTGCAATCGAACGTTTTCTTTCCTTATTGTGCAGCATTATTAATCGATTTTCATCACTAAGCATTTACGATTAATACTATCTACGATTACCTAATAATGTCATCGTGATTATCACGTCGAATATTTGATCGTAGATATTCATAGTTGCAACTGAATATAAAGTACTATTTGTGTTTGCTATATGTATATATTTGCTATTGTAACGACTATGGTTAACATGTAATATTTAGCTTTCACGCTTGTACTACGTCGGAAATGGATTTCTGTCGTAATAATAAATCTTTATACGAGCTTTCAAATCAATCTCTTTTCCTTCTAACGACACCTTGGAAACCTTAATTCCTCCCCACTTATTCCATGATTAATTGACGGGTTCAGAGGAATTAGCGATACGAGGGACAAAATCATTAATTCAGGAAAATTAGGATTAAACTTTCAGATAAAAGTCTCTATACTCTCAGATGTTCTATAATAATAAGAGTACAAAGATACTACAAGAAGCTCATGAATGACGGTCAATGTCACAGTTCTGAAGAACATCTCGACGAAATGCAAAAAGGTCAAGCCGATGATGGTTCTGAAGAATACTATACCCCTTATTGGATGGTTGTCGACGTACAATTGGAAGACCGATTTACTGGGCGACATCATTGCTGGAATCACCGTGGCAGTGATGCATATTCCTCAAGGTACGGACGCTTGCATTTTTATGTTCGATACGAATAAGAATAATAATTCACTTTGAGAGATGGATGAACCGATTCAAGTTGTCAAGAGATGTCTGTTTATCCTGAAAATTTGAAGTCTTATGTTAAGAAAATTAGACATACAGCGTTTGGATCGTCTGTCCTGTCTCATGTTTGAATATCTTATTACCAGAGTCGAGTGTCAATGATATAAATCTAAAGGACAATATTAAAAATAAACGAATTTTGGTACACGTGCAGAATGGAAAAATCTTTCATAATAATTTCGTATTATGTATTTTAGATAATAGTTGGACTAAAATAAATCAGAAAAGTTTATCGTCTATTTAGACGAAGATCGACAAGTCTTACTACTCGATAAAATTAATTTTTCCTATACACTCGATCTTTACCGATTCAAGAGGCCAATGGCATTTTTCTCTCAATTAACGCAATTACTTTTTAGGAATGGCGTACGCAATATTGGGCAACGTTCCACCAATAGTTGGTATCTACATGGCATTCTTCCCTGTTCTTGTTTATCTCTTCCTTGGCACTTCAAGACATAATTCAATGGGTAAACAGCAAACAAGCATGATTCAGTAATTTAAAGACTCTCTTGATAATACTAACGATGATTCTAAGTATATAACGTGTTACGAAATACGGAAGCTTCACGACTGTTCTTTTTCCTCTCTTTTTGTTAACCATCGATTGGTAGTCGTTTATCGAACTTTTACCATTTTGTACAAGAGTTACGTGTACATGCCTTTGATATTAATGTTTCCCCCGAATGCTCGTCCAGACGTTAGTAAATTTAATCGCCGATTTCATACGAGGAAACAGTTTTCCGTGATTCTGAAACTGAATAGTCCTCGTAATTCGATGAAGCTTCCTCGTATCCGCTTCCTTCTAACTTTCATTTCGGCTTCACTTTCCAACCTTGCTTAGACAAAATCGCCACGCAATTCTGCATGGCACTTGACATGGCGCTCTTTCTCCTTATAATACCATCCCGCGAGTTACTATCACGTATGTTTATTAATCTAGATAACGAAAGTTCGACTATTCGAGCCAGTAATATCTCATTAAAATGGAACTTCGTTTAAGTTATAAACGGTTTTAAAAGTTTCATTCTCAGAATCTATTCAAATATTTCGCCATTAAGAAAAATGCCTGTAAAATTGTCAATGAAATTTGCGAGACACCTTCATGCTGATCGTAGGCTATTATTTTTACATACAACTCATACAATACACTGACGTCTATTAATGTCTAAAAACATACAATGATCGAAGTTAAAAATTCGCACAACTTAATAGTTAAAATAACCAGTCTGTTGATTCAAGGTACCTTCGCACTGATTTGTATGATGACCGGAAAAGTGGTCACGACCTACAGTTCTCAAGGACAACTGGCGAAGAACGCCACAACAGAAAACGAGCTATTATCCTCGACCAGTAATCGATATTCCCCCGTGGAAGTAGCCACCGCAGTCACTTTCGCCGTGGCCCTGATTCAGGTAATCTTTTAGCACCTTCCCGTTCTTCTTCAATCTACGAAGCGTTGAATCTACTGGAATTCATTCTATCTATTTTCCTGCATGTAGAATTTTCAAAAAAAAAAAAGCTGTTGAAGGTAGCAAATTAACGAAGAACAATTCCCTTTTTAATATCGTGTACCATATAAATGGTATTACAGTTTTACAAATTTAGTAATTACTCCGTTAGAAGTATTATTTTTAAAAGATACATGCAACTAGACTTGGAAAGACCCGAATTTTAACCTTTAATTTTCTAATTAATATTTTTTTTATAATCTTTCGATTCTTTCTTAATCTTTAATTTTTCTGACTGATCTAATAATCTTTCAGTTAGTAATGTATTTATTGCGATTGGGAGTGATCGCATCGCTTCTAGCGGATAGTCTCGTAAGCGGGTTCACCACATCCGCAGCGATTCACGTGTTCACGTCGCAAGTGAAGGATTTGCTAGGACTGGAAAACCTACCTAAACGCATAGGACCCTTCAAGTTGATCCTTGTGAGTATTAGATTCTCGACGATAGGCGTAATTCCCTCGTCCGTTCTCTAAAAGTTTAAATTTTGGATAAATAAGATTCTTCGATCTTCAACTCTTTTTTGTATAAAATTAAAACATTTTGGAAACAGTTAAGTAGTACACGCCAAGACCGCAGGAGAAATCATTCGAATTTTACAACAGGGCAATCTTGAAATTCGAAACGTTCTAAAGCAATTTCGTGGTATTGCAATTTTACGATTAAAGAGAAGAGTAATATTTGTTTCATTAGCAGTTCGCTCAATGTGTTATAAATATTCGTGAACTAAAGCGAGAATCGGAAACTGAAGTCGGATTATTTGTTTGTTGAGCGAAATTTATAGGAGAAAATAGAAGGTTGTCGAACTAAGCGTAACTGATACGAGCGGAGAGATCTTTAGTTAATTGATCGAACTGCTTGAACCATTGACAGGTGTGTGTACTTACTTTCTCCCAGAACATAATATAGGAAGTTGGACAAATTATGCGGAGAAAGATACAAATAAAATAACCATCTAAGTTTAAATTAGAAAATTCTAGTAACACGAAAAATGCAAAAATGTTGAAGAAGAGAATGATGAATCCTTTTGGTCTAAAATTAATTATAGAAATTAATTATACAGGAAAGCTTAGTTTTTATTCATCGTAGTAACTACCATAAATCTTTAAAGATGTATATAACTCTCTACGTACGACCTTGATGAATATAATTGACATCCGACACGTGATGTTTTATCAATTATCTAGTTGCTGGCTAGTTAATCTTGTCGCTTCCATAAATGACCATAATTAGCGATACTGTTTGTTCTTATATACATATGTTTCAGTATACCATTGGAGGAAGTATTAATTAGCATAACGAAATTTTTCCATGCGATAACAAAGTTTACCAGGCTATAGGATAGTCAAACAACTTATTTTATTTCTCATCGTCGTAACATTGTTAATCGCATTATCGAGTGTTTTCTTAATATGACGAAACCGTATTTTTACGAGACCTTGTAACAGTGAACCAGTTGAAAACTGTACGATGTTTGATTTCTAAATGAGTGATTTTTGAGTACAAAACAATTACGGGAAACGATGAGAAATAATTAAAAAAATGTGACTTATACAAAGCAAAGTGTCGAGCTTCTTCCTTCGTGTAATAAAATTTGGCTAACATAAAACTTCTTCTTTCGCGTAAAATAAAATATCTCGGCAGCTGTATATATACAAGAACCATCGTTAAAAGATTTATGGACTATTCGATCCTTGAAATTCCCCTTCGTATGAATTTACTTCTTTGTAAAGGATTAACGAGCCGTATCGACAGACCTCAATTTCAAATACGTGCAAACGAGAAAACCAGTTATCACAGAACTTTATGTATTTCCTCCTCGGCGAACGTAAGACGTATGTATCTTAAAAGAAACAATAACTTCCTTGAGCGAATGCATATTTTATTCGTAATATTACTCACTTTTAGCCTTGATACTGTAATCGATTATATTTAACAACGAATATTGGAATTATAGTATTTTCATTTCGTAAAAAGATATTCATCTGAAGAGCAAAGGATGTTCCAAACTTTAGGACAGAAATGAACATCAAATTAAACAAAACACAATGCCCGCGATAATCACATCAGAATGTCCAACGCTTTACTTTGTTCTTCTCGTTTCCGGGTATCTACTTCCTTTAAAGACACTCTTTGAGCCTGCAGCGTTTCCAACAGTTTGTTCCTGATGTCGCTAAAGAGGAAGTAGCGCGAGAATCAAAAAGTGCCGGTCGTTGATATCATCTCGTCTAGTTTCCTTTCATACCAAATACGTCGAATACCGCATGCAACACGGTTTCGATTCTCCATTGTCGTTTTCAACACGGACTATGTCCATTTCAAAGAACTTGGTTCTTATTTCTATCCGGAGACAGGTGAACGCATGAAATGCCGAATGAAATTCCAACAGTGACTTTCTAACAATTTCAATTGCTCATTGAAACAGAGAAACAAGTTCCGAGACATCCGGAATCCCACGGTTCTATCTTGGAAAATGCAACACTTTTTGTGGAAAATTGTTGGGAAAGAAAAAGTAGATTTGAAGGCTTTGTTAACATTTTAATTTTCCACGTACGCCTGTACCTTATTAAATTTTCATCGAGAAAGTATAAAAACAATTACAAGTTCCGGTCAAAAAGCTATTTCAAATTCAAATGTCCGAAACATTGCCAAATAATCTTCTGCCACTTTGTAGGCAACTTAATTTGCATTTCTTTAAGTGTTTTTTTTTTTTATTTTAGTAAAACTAAAGAAATTGCAGAAACGAAAGAGAAACTGTTCCAATGACCAAAGACGTTCGCACTCTTCGTAACTTGTTGATCAATTTGCACCTTGCAAAAGGATGAAAAACGAGCTGCTTTCGACGATTAGGCTATTGTTTCAGCAATACAATTGCAAATAATAGAAACGAAGGAAATAACGCACGTTTAATGTAACAGTACTTTCACCGATTGTGTTTCACTTACATAAGAGGATTGAACTGTTGAAATGTAACTTTATAATGTATAATAATACTTACGTAAGATGATCGCGTTTGTTTGTTTTATTTATAAGACGTTGTAACAGGATTTTGGTTTTAGAAAGCTCAGTCCCTAATTATAGTTGTTCAATATCGTTTCAGAGTTACGTGGACTTCTTCAACAACTATCAATCTATCAATGGGATTGCCCTCTTGTTATCCTGTTCCATCATTTTGATTCTCATTGTCAACAACGCGTTAAAGGTACTTTTCAAAGACGAATTAAAACATTACTTTAACTAACAGCATAAATACCTTTGGATAGAGATTACATTGAAACATTATAAACCTTAATAAAACCCAATTTCTTATACTTCGTTTCAAGATTTTTCGGTATTTAAAAAATTTCAGTTTTAATATTTTCTAAGAAAAAAAAGAGCCAGATAGCTGGTGGAGTTACAATAAAAAATCGTATTTTATTTGCAGCCAAAGTTCGCGAAGATAAGTCCCTTCCCAATCCCCATAGAAATGCTAATGGTCGTACTTGGGACTGTCCTCTCAGTGTACCTGAACCTTGCGGAAGTTTATGGGATCGCGGTAGTGGGTGACATACCAGTCGGGTAACCAAGTTTCTCGAAACTGTATTATTCACGATAGTTGTGTCGTGTTTCACTGAAACAAAGCAACGTCTTTATGATAACTTTCTCTTCGATTGCTTCCAGTTTGCCGTCTCCGACCTTGCCACCGTTGTCTTTGGTACCGAACATTTTATTAGATAGCTTCATCATCACTATGGTGTCCTATACTATATCCATGTCTATGGCGTTGATCTTCGCGCAAAAACTCGGTTACGAGGTGGATTCGAACCAGGAGCTAATGGCGCAGGTTTGAATGTAAAATTAAATTTGGAAATCTCCATGTTTCGATGTAATTCCAGCATTTTGAATATTTGAATTTAAATCTGAGATTTTCAACGTTTGAATTTAAACTTGAAATTTCGAATTCGAATTTCTGCAATACAATCCAAGCCTGAATTACAATATAGAAATAATAGTACGATCCTTGACCACGTTCGACTGTATAACGATTAAATTAATTTTGAAATGCATTCAAGTACATCGCATGAAACAATAGCGTGTGTAGTCACACGATTAGAATCTGGTGCATTCTCATTGACATTTTAATTAACCGAGGGATAAATTAAATAATTCATGCCGTAGACTTGACCTGATTCGTCAAAGTCAATCTCTTTTATCTATCGAAGCTGACACCACGACCGCTTTAGAATTAATATAGTGCGATAGCAATCAATGTCACGCTGAATGAAAGAGAATGCAACCCGTTTGCATAAGAAACTAATTATCGTCATCCTCAATGATTTCTAGGGTGTCGGAAATCTAGTTGGATCCTTCTTCTCTTGCATGCCATTCACAGCTTCGCTTTCTAGATCCCTGATCCAGCAGAGTGTCGGCGGACGAACTCAATTAGCTAGTCTAATATCCTGTGGAATCCTAATTAGCGTTTTACTGTGGATCGGCCCCTTCTTCGAGCCTCTGCCACGGGTAATTCACAAATATTCGAATCATTGTTAATTACATAAAATACAAGAATCTAATAGAAATCTGTACAATCTATTAAAAACTATGAATAACACGATAGAAATATACGAATATCATTCAAACTGTCGGAAGCTATATTATAAAGAATACGAAACAGAAGAGTATAACATTTCGAAAATCGACAAATTCAATTGATTATACGTGTAAGTTTCAAGTAACTAATAGAAGATTATATTTCCATCGACAGTGTGTTCTAGCCAGCATCATCGTGGTGGCTCTCAAGGGGATGCTAATGAAAGTGACAGAATTTAAGAGGTTCTGGAAATTGGACAAAACGGATGGGACTATCTGGGCAATGACGTTCATATCAGTGATCCTGATGGACGTGGAATATGGTCTTCTAATTGGAATCGTGTTCTGCATCGGCAAATTGATCCTCTTTTCTATCCAACCTTACACCTGTTCACTCGCTCTAGTACCTGGTACCGAGCTTTATCTGGATACCAAGAGATATAAAAGCGTATGGAATAATGATAGTCTCTCTTTTTTCCATTCTTTTTCTTTCATACATTTTTTTTTTTTTTTTTTTTATCGAGTCACGTTAAAATGGGAATCTATTTCGATTAAAGCGGATTTTCTTTTTCCTATCATGTATTTCTCGAGGCGATACAGGCTGAAACGAGTCTGAGATAGATCTAACACGGAAGTCGTATTTTCAGACGGTAGAGCTGCCGGGTATAAGAATATTTCACTACTCGGGCAGCTTGAACTTCGCCTGTCGGCAGCACTTCCGTGACGAGGTATATAAAATTGCCGGCCAGACGCCGAGAAAGGAACCTAATGGAGGCTTCAAACACGACGAGTTGAAGGAAGTTAAAAAGGTAAGAGATGCGATATAGAATATCTTCCAGTGTCCTACAATAGTATCCAGTATAATACAATTCTGTTAGTAAAATCATTATTTAAATCAACAAGAAGGAATATCAACATAGACAATATCCTCATTACACCAGCCCGAAGAAACCATAAAACTGCCGACCTACTTTCATAGAAAATTAATTTCCTTGTCACTGTGCACAGCTGAGGACCCTAATACTGGACCTGAGCGCGGTGAGTCACATGGACCTGGCGGGCGCAACGACCCTGGGAAACCTGATCAACGAGTACTGTGAAATCGATATACCGGTGTACATCGCTGGGTGTTCCGGTGAGTAGAATCGCGTCGCGGAACCGCGTGACCAAACCGGAAGCAATGCTAGACCCGATCGATACGCAACGATTTGAACACATTGTAGGACCTGTGTACGAGATGATGAGAAAGTGCAACCTCTTGGAATACAAAGGTGGCCTGTTCGCCGCGTTCCCCACCGTAGCAGACGCTGTACATTTTGCAAGGTCTAACACCGAGCCAGCTTGGAGTTCGCCGATATACGACGACGCAACTATCGCCAGGCTCTGATTGCGAATACTAATCGCGACTGCATGCGGCAAAGTTCATTCATGATTCCCAGAGAAAAATTTCTCAATCAACGTGATTGAGTGACAATTTCCACTGCCATGTTATTTCTAGGCCATGTATTGGACTGTTTAATGAGAGGAATGTTAGAAATGAGAAGTTGTGAGATATTGAAGGATTGTAAATATAACTTTGAAGAAGAGATGATCATGATAGGATTGAATTGTGTATGTAGACAAAGTGTTTGTTAATGAAGAATATGTCGAAATCAATTCAAGAAAATTGCTCAAGAAAGAATATTGTGAAGGTTGAATGTCTTCATCTTGCGTGATTGATTATAAATCGTAAATCGACAATTCTGTACCACTATATTTTTAAAAGATATTAAAGAAACACACTACCTCGTTGTAGTAAATGAAACTTAGAATTATGAAAATTGAATGATATTTATACGTATAGTATTCTTGTAATAACAAGTAACGTTTTGTGTATTATAAAATTATGAAATAAATAATATTTATAGACACGCTTCTAAAATACCTATTTATAATATTTTTCTAAATATTTAGTATGTTTAGTATAAATATATAGTCTGAAACTACTTAAAATCATCGTAATTCGCGCCACAGTAAAGCACGCGTGAGAAAGCACGTCTCAGCGCATGCGCGAATAACGTCGTGTAATCCACGTCTAGATTAAAGTTTGTTTATGTGAATCGGCCGGCAAGTTACTGTCACTTTTTTAAAATGAGTGCTTGGATACGATATATCAAGTCTATTCAGACGCACATAGTAAGTTTCCAAATTAACCTCACAAAAGTAGTGTTACAACTTTTTAGAAGTGTATAACATTTGTGTTAGGTTATGTTATTTTACTACAACAGGTGTTTATATATATTTACACAAATTCGTACGTTTCCTGATTAAAACAATTTTCTTTTCAGGACTATGATGGCCAAGCACGAGCAGAAAAATTATCAAGAGTCATTATAACACTGTTCGGGGTTGGATATTATATATCAAATATTAATGATCACTTCAACTTTATAAGGTTATTTACATATGCCTTATTTATGTCTGCAGGTGGTTGGACTAGTTTGGGGATATGTTATTCAGCAATTTTCACAAACAATGTACATATTAGGAGCAGGATTTGTACTAGCAGCTTTAATTACAGTTCCACCCTGGCCAATGTACCGCCGTAAGCCTTTAGACTGGCAAAAGCCACAATCTGAAGCCACAATTAAGCAAAAAAAGAAAAAATAGTTTGCTGTCATTTTTAACTTTACTTAACGATATTTTGTTACAAAGTGTTGTCCAATAATACTTGTTGATTCAAGGCAAAAGTACATGTTTCAAACATCACTTTCCATCGTAAGACCTTTACTTATGAATGTATTAATTTATAAAAAAGACTGTAATAAGAAGAAGTACTTATAGCAAATGTATCACGATTATATTAATATCCTAAAAGATTCTTAATTCAAATAAAAGAATGTTAAGAGATTGTCAAATATTCCTAAAAACCTTTAATTCTAGAAGGCGAGAACGTTTAAAATAATACATTTCGTAATTCCAATCCATTGATTTTCTCGTTCGATTGCGATAGTCTCGTAACACAGTGACGCCCTTGAGACATTTTACTTTAATCTCGTTTCGAATTCCGCACGAGCAGAAACGCGGTCAGACTTATACATGCCGCGTGACTCGGTTTCTCCTTTAAAACTGTTACAACAATGCCGGTTAACTGTTGCATACTATTACACGACTAGAAATGCGTTTTCTAACCAATACTGTTGACACATACAGTATTGTCGACACTACGGAAAAGTTGACTGTCTATCATTACTATATTCCATTTAACTGATCAGCGACACGATCTCTAGCACGAATTATGATAATTTCAATTGCAACCTCTTTCTATCCTAACGATACGCAAATTCGATGGAGGGGATGGAAAGCAACGTGAAGGAATTCAAAGATGCAAAGCTTTAAATCCATTTTTTCGTTATATATTCGAATCAATATAAGTATATGTGTATGTTTATACACGTATATAATTGGCTTTTGAAATCTTATTCCCCAAACGCAATGTATTTTCTCATATCAGATTCCATTGAATTTCAACGGAGAAATTTTCACTTAGAAGCATTAGAAAGTACAATGCACGTAACGTTTGTGCACGTTATATCCGTAAAGTGATAAACCAAAGAAATTGCACAACAATTAAGAAAGTTATAATGTTATAGATACTGATTCGTATCAATGATTACAGTAATATCTTACTAATTCGTAGTGAAATTAGTGTTTCGAACGCTCTTTTCACGCGGAAATAAATTATTTAACAGCCATTATTTTGTAATTTTATAAGATTCGTTGGTTAAACTAAAATTTTGACTCACACGAAGAAGGCTGCCGCTACGAAGTCTTATCTTCATTTATGTTTCTTTTATTTTCATTCTTAAAACACTGGTTAAAACAATGATATACAATTTTATGAACTTGAACACAGATACTCGTAAATACAACTTATGTCGACGTAAATATTACATTAAATTCTTTTCATTGTACTTTCTGCAAATTCGTTAAAGTTGGCGCTGCTACGATACTACCACTACAAGCAGTTTTCACATGAATAATAACAATTGCCAACGTGTTAGTCAAGACCTATGACTATACTGTAGTTTGATTGCGTGGAAGTACCAGCTTGCTTTATATTTGTTTACAATGAGTTCCTGGGTGCAATATATTAAATCCCTCCCAACGCATATGGTAAGTTAATTTATTAATATATGTAACTGTTTTTAGTTTTTGTTTTCTCCTTGGTTAGGTTATGTGTCACCATATGTCAAAATTCAGTCAAATAATTCTTCCATATTTCTATGAATAAAATTTTTTCTCAGGACTATGATGGTCAAGCTCGAGCAGAAAAATTATCAAGGCTTATCATAACACTTTTTGGAGTAAAGTATTGTATTTAAAAATATTGCGCTGTACAGAATATACTCAAGATTACAAGTGGTTTTTTTACAGATAGTTGGATTAATATGGGGATATGTTATTCAACAATTTTCACAAACAATTTATATCCTTGGTGCAGGATTGGTGATGGCTACTCTAATCACAGTTCCTCCATGGCCCATGTATCGTCGTAAACCTCTAAAATGGCAGAAGCCACAACAGTCTGGAGTTACCATCAAGTTAAAAAAGAAAAAATAGTCTATCCTAATTATACTTAATAAAATATTATTCTTATAAAAAATACCGGTACTTGATAAAGATTTACAGCGTAAAAATACTTTGCGTACTATTTTATAACTAAGCAATATATTTATGACTGTGAAAGCAATGGATGAAAGTAATGGATGTAAAAAGTGCAGAATGAATTAATATTTTTTACTTGATCAGTAGTGTAGATATAAATAAACTGTAATGTATATAATTCAAATTATATCGTACTATGTAAAGATAGTGCTCGTACCATCAGATTGCATTTACCTTTGTATCTATATATCAAGATAAGAATAAAAATCATTGTTTAATAAACTCATTGGCAGAATCGTTTACATGAAAATTTAATAATGCCACATGTTGTTTTAATAAAATATTGTTAGCAATAGTTTATCTTTGAAAAGTAACGTTCTTTGCGAAACACGAAGGTCTATGTATTTCTCTGGACTGTAATATATAAAATATCAGACTCAGGATTTCCTTTCCGCCTCAGATCACGATTATATAATATACAATAATCAAAAGGAAAAAATCATGTAACAAAGTTGATTCGGTACAAAAGGCTAATTTCGGTTTCAGTAAATCGGACGAACAATTAACCAGCCGTTTATGATTATATCGCACACCACGAGCCACACATTGGATCGGTTCCAACGTTTGACTTTCATCGGACACGTTTCTCATTTTCTCTCGTCACACGTTAACCGAAGCATATTTCCCTCAAAATCGGCCTAGCGATGTGACTTTCACGAGACAGAAGAGGTAGAAGCGTTTTGGAATACGGTGGGGATGATTGCAAGCAAATTCTTACGTAAGCGGACCACGATCACAACCACATCGAAAATACAAAATGTGCCGCAACGCCCGTTTTCTTTCTCCTCGTCTTTTTTTGTTTATGCTCTAATCCTGTCCCTTTCGTCATCGTCGTTCGACGCGTCTCGTCGTTATGTATTGTCCATCGCTACGAAACTGGAATACAATGTTATGCAACGAAAAGGATTTCGTTGCAAGCCTTCTGCGAATGGACCTTCTTTTTATCGAAACGTGCACTAGCCCAAAACGAGGAAATAAAGAATGATATCTTGAGTAATGATGCTAAGAAGCAAAATCCTTTTGCAACACGAATCACTGATAGTCCACGATGTTACAATCGCAACTTTTATTAATCTTTAAGTACAGATCACTCGTTTCCGAGAGGAGTTTGAACTTTGAAATTTATTGCTATAAAATAATGCAGATCTGCTCTACTACTAACTTTCCTTTTAACATGCCTCTCTCCTTTTTATTTAAATTGTGCCATAATAGACCGCCTAACTTAATTTATTCCAGATCATTTTACAAAATATACTCGTTTTGTAATATCTGGGAGGATTCTTGTGTAATTTCGATTACTCCGAACCTTCTCAAAAGCAACACGATCTTCGATCCTTTTCTCGCTTTGCACCGCGAATCACTGGATATACCCAGCTCGTAAGATACGGTTCGTATTCCAGGTGGAGGATTACGAAACGCTTTCTCCCTGTATGATGGATATTTTCAGTATGCGAGCTACACCACTTCCTACAACACTGGCTGGGTCGATGCGGTGCACACACCAAAGAAAAAAAAAAAAGGATGCAACAGGCATTACATCGACGCGGATCGAGGTTACCTTGCTCTTAACACTGACTTCTTTCGCAAAACAACCGAGGCCACCTTGGCTAGAAAGCGAGTCAATCGCTTCGGCGTATTCCACCGGAAATGCCGAATCTGAAATTAAGGAATTGCGTCTTTTCCTGCTGTTTTCTTTTTCTAACTGAGTTAATTGGTGGCAACTAAACGAGTTTCTCGAAGATTTAACGTGGTTCAGCTCTCACAACATCGAGATACTAATGTGCAATTATTAGGTACACCCTCGCTCAAAACTCTTTGAATAATTATTACATATTTGCATAAAAACTGCTAGATGTTAGGTAATTGTTAAAAGACACGAAGAAAGAGAATTTATTTTGAAATTTTAAATACAACAAAAAAATCAGATAATATATTAACAAATTTACTTACAAAGAATGCATGTATTTTAAAGTTCCGAGTCTACATCAGAAGTTTTATTGAAAATAAAAAAAAAGTGTTCTAAAACTTTCGAACGAGTGTGCGTAATAAATGATAGTTGCCAAAATCGTGATTTTCCACGCGATTGACCGAGTTAATAGATCGTTTATCGAATGCTTTGATCAAACTGATAATGTATTTTCTAACGTGCAATTAGCAGATGTATCTGTCGTAACTTTAATGAAAATTAGCTAGTTGAGTCTCATATACATTGTATAAATAGTGTCAGTGGCACGTCTGTCAAATAAGATTTAATCAAACAGTAGAGGAATTGGGATCGATAAAGGTAGAATGTTGCAACTGCGTGCAGGAAGTTGCATGTTGCATCTAATTTTTATCCACGCTGTTTACACTCGATTAACGCAGAGAAAAAGGGAAAGAAAATTCGTGACTCCGATCGTTCTGCGTTAAAGGAACTCATGGAAGAGTAAAAACGTTTCGTGAAAAATGGCACTAAAGGATTTCTAACGTGCCATTCGGACGCGCTATCGTCATTAAATATTAAGCTGAGAATGGAAACAGATAAATTGAATTATCGGCTGGAAGATAAAAGTTTTGCAATTTTACAACGATAGGAACGAAATAAGGTCTGTAATTTATTCACGATTAGACACCAGGTGTTATTTGTCGAAGAAAAGGGGGACAGATTGATGACAATGTCCGCTGTTAGACGTCTCCTGTAATATAATTTTCCTGTTCCACTTCCAACGAGTTCCATTCGACTGGCGTTGAGCTTGATTCGCGATACCACAATTAATAAGCAATAAACTGGTATACAATGTTTCTTGCATACGTTAAGGTCGATATGATTATATCATCGACCATGCTGAACCGCAGAAAAATTTTCTGTTATGTCAGTTACACTTTTGGACTTACGACGTTTCGACGCTGTTTTGTTTATACGTAACTGAATTTCTCTTTCTTGCAAAAACTACGAGAGTATATTAATTGATGTATGTATGTTGATAGAAGTGCCGTTACTTAATGATTAGAAATCAGTCGAAGATACTTAGCTTGTAGTGTTTCATCTATACATAGATAATAAAATATATAATATTACAATTTGGAGAATAGGACGCAACTGTTTGCTATTTATTAGTTATTCGTTTGTTTATGTAATCTTGATTAAGGCACAACAAGAGACACAAAATTTTGCAAACATTTTGAGTGAAATCGATCACGTAATGTAAAAATTCCGCCAGTGCCTTCAGCCTGTTACGTGGCAGAGAATGATATATCTGCCGAGACCGACTCTTCGACATAATTTTTCCCTTTTAAAGGCACAATTTACAGGCAACGTTTATGCAACACACGCGTATCTCCAACATTAAGAAATCCTTTTTGCTAATCATCTGGTCGAAAGCGTTTACGCATCTCATCTAATACTCTCACCTCTCGTACTCTTTTCTAATCGCTTCATTAGAATAATTTTCTCAGAGACAGAAACCTCCTAATTTAAATTTAAATTCGTGTAACTTCAGTTCGGGCCTTCGCGTAGAAACAATTAATTTTCAATGGTATCAGAAACATCCTCTTCGTCTTCCAAAATACGAACCACCTTCTCTTTTCTGTCATCTCCGACAATAAAATTCACAAATGTTCACACTACCACCAAGTCTTAACAAATATAACGGAACACTTAAAATTCCATCCACTCTTCATTCCCAATGGCCATCGAACTTTCCTCTAGCAAATTCAACTATCGCACATATGCTCACAGGAAATTCATGAAAATTTGACAAAATATACTTTCCACCACCATCTGGTTCAGCACGTTTCATCCATAATTCAGAAAACGCGGGAAACACGCACTCGCGCTCTTTCTACGATCGTCTACGTAACGGTGAAACGACTGACGAATTGACTCTTCGAATGAATTAATATCGTAATTACAGACGGGCTTTTGCCATGTCTCGGTCCTAAGTAGATTATATCGAACGGAGCTGGACACGTAGCGTATACAGTGTGTTGTTACGCAGGCTTGGAGAACGCTTGGAACGGACGTAACCAGAGAGTAGTCGGCCGCTTCCTATCTTTTACGTAACCGTAAAGTCGAGCGACTTTGACTCTCCCACCCTGTGGACTTTTCACCGGGTGGTTTTGGCCACCTCGGTTGGTCCTTTATAAGCACACATCCCCGGCCGTTCAAAGCCAGAAACGTATCGACATCGCTAAAACATTGGTCTCGCGTGTGATCGACGTATAATCGAGCTTCAGTTCGTCTCATTCGATTTTTCTTCTTTCTATCGTTTCTTTCTTTTTCTACGACCGTGTAATTTCGTGGGCTCGTCACGTCGAGCAGAAAAATTGTAGTCATTTAAAAGAGGAAAACAAACAGCCGACCAGGATGCGCTCCCAGACCATCGTTGTGAGTAGATCCATCGGCCAAACTTCGTGTGAAGGGTGAACCACGCTTGTGGATCGACGAATACAGTGATTTCGGATGATGTGCTATAAACTCGTAGAATCGTATGAAAATTTTTTGTGAACGTTTTGGGAATTCATTCTGGTATTAATTGCTTTGTGAATTATTTTTTTTTTTTTTTTAGTAATTTCGTTTATGGCTTCGTTTGGGATCCGCACAAAATTTTGTGGAGACCAACGTGTCTGATCATATACGTAAATTAGATTAGCTTCCTTCTTGGTTTCTGCTTCTTTGTATAGTTGTTTCGTCTTTTTACCGATTATTGTAATGTCAGCCAGACAGATCATTTTATGATGGTAATAGAGATAAATTCATTTCGATAAACGTTTAACCGAAATTAGAACTGCAAACACTTTCACCCTGTCGAGACATGATTGCACGAAGCATGTAGGATGAGTAGTGAAACTTCGAAAAAAAAGAGCAAAATATGTAACGTTACGCATATAAATGACACGATACGCCGTGTCACGGTGCACTTTTCGCCTTATGGGCAAATCACAAATTCACATTCGTGTTGCAGCTAATCGTGTTCGGAATACTAGCCGTGGCCTTGTCCTCGCCAGTGCCAGGCTACTATGGGTAAGTTGTCAAAATGTTTGAACGTTTCGTATGACTACTTTTCACCTAGTATTATCTTTAAAAATAAAAATAAAAATTTTTTAACACAGAATTTAGATTCGTTATTCTGTTTCTTTTTTCAAGTTGTTCTCCCAACTAACAAAGTGTTATGACATAGAATTTACATATTTTATTATTGTATTTGTATCTAATTGTTCTTGTATCCACCTTAGATATCAGATTAAAGGAAAAGATTCCTTAATTATGGAAGGCTAAACATTGAAAAAGGAGACAGTTAATTCGTTCGGAAGAAAAACAAACGTATGATTTCAGTTCGCACCAGCACGTCCGTATCCATGTGCCGTATCACGTGCATACGGTTCATCATCATCACGTGAAAAAGATACCAGTGCATCACGTAGAGAAGGTGCCCGTCCCTGTTCCAATTCCCATCCATCACGTGCAGAAGGTGCCCGTTCCAGTGCCAGTCCATCACGTCGAAAAGGTGCACGTACCTGTTCCGATCGTCGAAAAGGTGCCTGTGCCCATCCCTGTCCACGAAGAAAAGAAGTGGTGGTAATGGGAGCGCTCCACTCTTCGGCTTGTTATTATTTAGGTAATTGAAACAAAGAATTTCTCCCTTGCGTTAATGACATGGACACGATCAAAATTTCGGTTAGAACGTAATTAACGATTGACAGATATTTAATTATTTTCATAGCGGAGGGTAAATCATTTTATTCTCATATTACAGAAATCAGAGATATTTTGTACGTTTGAAAAAAGTTTTGAACGAGTACAAGTACATAGAAGGTTTCAGTAAAAAAGCCTTCGTAAATAAACGTAAGAAAATCTTGAATGACAGAAAAATATGATCGAATCTAAAATAACCAAAAGGACGTAGAATCAAGGGAAGAACTACGAGAGTAAAGATTTTTTGTCACTTTGTTGCAGATTCTAAAATAAGGGCGTTCGGGTTACTAATAGAATTTCACGATACTTCATTTGTATTCTTGCTCAACCAAATCGTTCCCGGAAGTACGCAGATGCTACGAGAAGGGAATAGTACAAAATATAGCTCGAATTGCCTGCATCTTTAGTCCTTTAAGTCTGTAATATAGAACTAATATCACTTGGTATGCACATGTGTGTACTTAGATCAAGAATATTTGTACATACTGTATCATGTTATTTTATTTTTTATACAATACACGTGTTTGTCAAATATCAAATGTACATTTTTTCAAATACCTAAGATCTTACGTTTTATGTTACAGTTAGCATTATTCGCTAACTTTTGTTAACGGTATTTTATTAACACAACGTAATTTCGCAACAACGGCCAACGATTATAACACAATAATAATAATGTAACAACGTTAACATTAACAAGTCTTACAAAGATATCGTACAAACTCTATAAAACTAGAGAAACGATACGAGTTTCACCACTCTTCTACGTGATCGTGACCATCATCGTCTTCTTCGTGTTTTATGTGAATCTTCTTCACATGCGTGTGATGGTGTTTGTGAATCAATTCTGGCACGTGAATGACGAAATGCGTGCTACGGAGAACGAAACGTTATCGAATATAATGGTCCAGCGTAAAACGCAAACGATAGTTAAATTTGTCGATTGGTAAATAATTACTGCTCGTGGTGATCTCCGCCAGGGGAAGGCATCGAAGCTACGAGGACGATTGAAACGACGAGGACAAGAAGGAAGGCCTGAAAAATAAGTATAATTAAATACAATAACATATGAAAATACCCGAGAGGAAAAGAAATTTCACAGAAACGATATAAATAGCGCGACATTAAATAAAAGATTAATACTACGCGAAATATTTCACGAGTCCGTAAGAGAGTAAATTAATTACGTTAGATTAAGAGTCCTGGTGAAAGTATCTAATGTACGATCAGATCGCGTTGTTAAATGGTGAAATTATCGCGCCGTTGAGGCACGCCTCTTATTGTTCCTTTTATCGTTAAAGCCATTCTTCTTAACGACTTGTCGCTTCCATCGAAAACAAATTCACGCGAAATTGACTATAACGCGCGTTTAACTCAAGTATGACTTTAAAAGGTACCGCGAGCGTTACTATGAGTAAATATTTCATAACTATTTCACGACCGCGTGTATATATATGTATAGCATGTTCCCGAAGAATGCGAAACGTACAGTTTTCTTCTTGTCTCTTTTATAAATTCGTCTCTGAAGAAGTTAAGCAAAAATCACGAGAATATTCAATTCAGACATTCGATAATTATCCGATCGTCCTAGTGAATAATTTTTTAAACCGAAAGAACACGACACTGCGTTTCGAAGGTCGGCTAATTTTTAAAATTCACTCGTGTATCGCGTTATTTTCGAGAGACGCATAATTTTTTGTCGAAGTAAAGCAAGGTCACAGAAGAGGATCAAGGTGATTAACACCCACTTGCGCTCGGAGTTTCGCCATTTTCTGCCTCGAGTCTGATTGCTCCAACGTTGAAATTCGTGTGTATTCCAAGACTGTTGCTCTTCGGGTACTAGAAGCTGGAATCCTGGCAAGCCTTATAAACGGAAGCATAATCAGTGAACGGTACAGGAACGAGCAAAATAGTTCCTGCGTACACCCCACCCAACCCTCTGCTCGCTCTCACCTGAGATTATATGAAATTTCACGTGCCCCCTCTATCATTGTCGTAGACACCGACTTGTCCCTCGTGTGAAGTAGCGAGAGTATAGTAGAACGTTGATAAAAAAAAGAGACATTTTATAATCGAGATGCTCCAAGGAAAAGTAACTTTATTTACTAGGGAAGAAAGAAATTTCGCGAGTAATTCGAGATACAAATCGTTTAAGAAGAGATTGGAGTATTCCTCTTGTCTGGTGATCGCTGCTCTGCTTATTAAGCAAAGCAAGAGAAAGCAAGCATTGTAAATAATTATAGATACAAATGATTTAAAAAGAGATCAGAGTGTACTTTATCTAGTAATTGTTATTTATCGACGAAGAAAAGACGGTTTGGATATACGATGGAAAATTGGAAAAGCGATGGAAAACAATTTTTTTTTTTTGAAGGAAGGGACATTTTAAATTAAAGGGAGACATATTCGTCTCTCATAGACAATGTACTAATACAAACTTGACAAATATAAAAATTTCTGAATTGCCAACGACTTTACATAATCGTATTTGCGAACCAGACCTTTTACAATGTCTCCTATTACCATTACTTCTATTGTAACCAATTACGTTGCTTATTCTAACAACTTAGCGAGCAACAACTCTTCAAATGCTTTACCACCGACATTACGCTAATTTACGAGCTTAGAGACGTCCGTTTCACCAGGGAACGTTGCGCATAATCAGATATCCCGAATCCTGTTATTACTTCTTCTTCAATGGCCCATTTACGTTCCATTGATACATATTTATACAACCGATTGAATCAATAGAAAGTTGTAATCGATCTCGTTCGCCTATACTGTTTCGCTATTACGATTTCCACAGAAGAAAGAAACGAAAGAGAAGGAACGGTGAAATGGCCCTTCGAAAGCGTTCGATCTTTCTGGAACTCGCGTTCACTTTCTCTGTCTTCCGTTACCGCTATCACAGTAATATTACATTGTCGTAACGTGCCATTTACCGTCGTAATCTCTATCGTAAACACATAAACGATGCGTTTTGGTGACTCCAGCGAAGTGTCTTAGAGATCTTATCGATTCTCTAAACAGTGTGATATCGTTCGATGTCGGGAGAAATTTCTAAAAGCGTTTAGCGTGATCTAGATCTGCACGTATCGATCGCTTTACGCCAATGGTACGAAGAAAGTAAACGGGGAATTATTATTTTTTCTTTCTCGATCGAATCCCACCTTCGCTAAATCAGCTGCGCGTTGTACTTCATTTTTTTTGTCTTTTTTTTGTATGTCTCGACAAATGGGCGACTTTTCGCCGTAATGATACGATCTTGATATTTTTACTACGTGAAACAGGAATTCCGATGGAGAATTGGATCAACCTGATTGTGTGTTCCGTTCTGTGTTACTCGTTCTTTTTAGACAATGACGTTGGTAATTGTTCGTTTTCTGTATTTATAAAGTATAAGGATGTTTTGTTTCGTGTATGCAAATTTTGTGAGCCGGTTTCCCCCGCGAACGCCAAAACGAATGTGTGTATATACAGTTCGAGAGTGCAAGTACTCACGAGTACAGTGTATCTCGTATAAATTAGTGTTAGAGTTTTCTGTTATACCAAATGAAAATTTGAACGAATTAGCAACATGTTATTTCTTTGGAAGTTCATAAGCATAGTTAATGGCTGTGTCGGAAAGTGAAGAATCTCGAATACGCACTTCTACGAGATCTCAGGTTAGAAAGTTTAATTTTCATTTCAGACGGAATAGATCCATTTAAGGCAATCGCTTTATCTATTCCCCGATTTCCGATGTTTGTCTACTTTCACGAGTTTGTTATGCAAACGATCATCTTCTGAAAAACAGGAACATCCTGATCCATATCGTAACAATGAGTTCATCGACTTCTATTATTCGTAATTTCGAAAGTTCTACACAGTTTGAAGTATTTGCGATACATATGTATGAAAAAAGATATATGCATAATAAATGATATAAAATGTATACACAGGAAACTTGTGTATGTACGTTAAGCAATTATCATACAGGCTGGTTTCACTTAAAAGAATGATTCGATTGTCGTTTGCACGTGCACCATTTAAAAAAAACACGATGCTACGGATGTAGTACTCTTCGAGTCATTCATCTTTCTAATTCAACATTATTCCGTAACTGCACTGGTAACGGAATTACAATCTGAAACAATAGCGTAGACCACCTTGTATATTACAAAATTAATATCACGTTTTTGTGCAATATATTACTACATAATTATAAAAAGAAAGAAACAATAAGGAAGTATTGATTGAATCTCAAAAGATTCAGACGTTCTAAACAATTCCTGTATTAATACCCCGTCTCGACGAATTGTTTATACGGTCGTTGATCTTCAGGCGCTGTTGCAAAGCGAGAAAAATTCTCGACGTAGACTATCGTAGATCAAGGACAACATCCGTGTTACTTGCCATACGAATACGTAGAATCGTGCGAGTGAAATCGTCCTCCTCTGTGTACCGTAACATCTACTCTCTTTCACTTTTCGCTTACTTTCCATTTCGAACTAATCCTAGACGTTCTGAAGCAATTATCGTTCCAGAGAAGTTATTCCATTATGGCGAGCAAGTTCTCAGCTATCGACAGACATCATTCGTCCTTTTCCCGAGATCAATATCCCTGATTAATTGCTTCCTACGATAACTAACGACCATGTTGGTTTGAAACCATAGGAATTTCGTGGCTGTTAAATGGATTTACGACTCTCTACGGCGATAAAATACATCTACTAGGTGTCAGTAGCATTTTTGGATCCAGTTGAACACAAGTGAACGTTAGCGTTCAATTTGGGCATCCAGATTTTAATTGTTATCAAAAACACTTGAGAATTAGCTTCACAGAGTGTTGGATAATAAAGAAGATACGTTAGTGAGTAAGTATTAATTTTCTCAGAATTTTTGGAAGCCGGGAAGATTGACAAATTTTCAGACGGATAAAATTGGGTCTGTAAACGAAAACAAAGTACTAAGGAGGACTCGATGTTGCCGAAAAAAGTAGGTTAATATAAATATTTTCAAGTATATGTCACTTACAATGCGCTGATCTGTAGAGTATGCTTAAGCTGCAAGTAAATCTCATGATTAAAGTACGCGAAAACGCTGAGGTTGCGACGAGTTTTAAAACACGAAACTGTGAAGAAGCAAGTTAGGCAAACTAGTGATTTAATAATCATTCGTACGGCAAGTATAAGAAGTATAAAACAACAAATGGATAAAACGTAGATGTTTTCATTTTCCACTTATGGGATATAAAAAAGACTCGTGGCTTACAAAACATATACAAAACAATTTATTAAAAGTAACAGTAAACGAATAGTATTTACACAACGTATAATATATACAAAACACAATAGCTGCGACGAGTAGAATAATCAGGTAAATGCGTCGCAATTGCGAAGCGCACGCGAGTAGTCATTAAAGACTAACTAATTACAAAGCATAGTGCATGATTTGCACGAAATTGTACGAACGGTCGATTTTCTGGTGATCGAAACTAATGTCATGTAATCCATAATATACGAATAAAATATTCTTCCTCGTTCCTAAATTCTCTGTTATTAATCCAATTTATACACCATGTACCGACAGATCCGTTTAATCTACTTAACATGCTAAATCGTTACACTGCAAACGTTAAAACGATACTAATTCCATTCGATCGAATTTCTAAACTTTCCATTTTCTCTGCTGCGTTTAACAGCAAACGCGAACTCGTTTAAAAACGAAAGTGCAAATGACAAATAGTTTCCTCGAAGTATCTCGAGGAGAATCAGGGGAAATCTAAACGATCGTTCTGAATTAACGTCCTGTTATGTGGCAGTAAGTATTGTCGATCGAGGATCGCGATCGACAGTCACGTGACGTTAATGATCGCATGATGAGAACGCGGCACGAGGAATAACGCGGTCGTTACGATGTCGGAAATCGGTCAAACCGATCGATCGGAAACACGACATTGACTCGTCAATCGCTATTATTTTTTCTTGTGATAGCCTGAGAAACCACCACCATGACCGCCACTACCATGACCGCTACTACCACTATGACCGCCACTTGAGTACGAATCGTAACCGCCACCGGAACTATATCCACCTCCGCCTCCACCGTGCCCACTGAAATAAAAATTTAATTATTAGTATTGCGCTAAAAAAAATGCTATATCCGTTACGATATATAAATATCAGGAAATAAAAAGACAGTTTCAATATCACAGTTAAAAGCAATACCAAGGAAAAGAACATCTTATTACCTGCTTCCGAAACCAGAAGATATGCTGTTACTAATAGAATGGTGTTCGATTCCACCGAATCCACCTCCTCCGCCGCCACCACCATGGCCACCACCGTGACCACCACCGAATCCACCACCAAAACCTCCTCCGCCATGGTGCGCATCAAAACCTCCACCTCCACCTCCATATCCACCGCCTCCTCCAAAACCTCCTCCGCCATGGTGTGCATCGAATCCACCACCACCGCCTCCATAGCCACCACCGCCTCCATAGCCTCCACCGCCTCCATAACCTCCACCGCCTCCATAGCCTCCACCGCCACCATGGTGTTCGATAATTAATCCTCCTCCACCACCGCCACCTCCAAAACCTCCTCCGCCATGGTGTCCATCGAAACCGCCACCACCGCCTCCAAATCCTCCTCCGCCATGGTGATCATCGAAACCGCCACCGCCGCCGCCTCCATACCCTCCACCGCCTCCATATCCTCCTCCACCGTGGTGTTCAATGATCGCTCCTCCACCACCGCCGCCTCCAAATCCTCCGCCACCATGGTGAGCATCGAAACCACCACCGCCACCGCCGCCTCCATATCCTCCACCGCCTCCATAGCCTCCGCCACCATGGTGAGCATCGAAGCCACCACCGCCACCGCCGCCTCCATACCCTCCACCACCGTGATGTTCGATGATTGCTCCTCCACCACCGCCGAATCCGCCTCCTCCTCCGAATCCTCCGCCACCGTGATGTTCATCGAATCCACCACCACCACCGCCACCGTAGCCACCACCACCGTGGCCACCACCTGAACTGGATATTATGATGTCTCCGTGACCACCTGAAATAATATTTTTATTCATTTATTTGGAAATAATCTAATCTAAGAAACAATGGTATTTTCTTCTTTGTTTTAACGATACTTTGTCTGGTAGGAATTTTATTCGTTGTAATTGTACTGTAATTGTAATTAATTATAAATTTCCCTATAATTAATCATAAATTGTTCTACGATAAGACAAAAGGATCTTAATACGAGTATTTTCTAAAAGGTAGTCCTATTTGTAGAAGGTTAATTCATGAAATTTTGAAGTTAAAGTAAAGGAACGGACGATTAAAATGGTATTTCTAATAAGATCACGGTCAACGTTCAACCTTGCAAAGAGAATCACGAAGTACGAAGACACGGTTACGGCAATGAAACATGCGGATGGATCGGTAATGTTGCACGCGTGTGTGCGTGAACGTAAGACGAATTCTCGGCTTCGAAACGAGCCGGAAGTGAAAACCCACGAAACGAGTTCTACGGCTACGAAGGAGCGCGAGGAGAAACAGGGGACGCATTCTCTGCAAATCAACCAGATATCGCTATTGGTTAAAGAGAACGTGAGAAGACGCTGTACTCTACCATTGTCTCTTACGACTCGAGAAACGCAGCAAGAGCTTCTGCGTGCCGTTTCGATGATAATAATTTTCATCAAATTGATGAAAATTCTTTGATTATATACTTGCTTATTATTATTATATACATGCTTGCTTTGATAAAAATGCCAGTAATCATTTTGAGATATTTCCAATTTGAAATTTTACCTCCGAATCCTCCGCCACCTCCGTGGCCACCTCCACCGTGACCACCACCTCCAAAGCCACCTCCTCCACCGTGGCCTCCATGACCTCCGAAACCACCTCCAAATCCACCGCCAAATCCTCCGTGACCACCACCTCCTCCGTGGCCGCCACCTCCTCCAGGCGAAGTGACTATTATAGTCTGATCGCCACCTCCACCTCCTCCTCCATGATCATGTCCACCGTGATCTTCATATTTAATAACCTTCTTCTCGTCATGCTGTATTATCTCCGGTACGTGGATTCTGATATGTACGCTGAAAAGTTAATGGTTGAACATGGATATTAAGATTATTATCTTTCCTGTGATAATAAGATTTTAATGGCGCCTACGGCTACGTGTAATTGCTAATGAGTACTTACTGCTCTTTGCCAAACGTGGCAAGCGCGACGGTCAACGTCGCCGCAAAGATCAAGCACCTCATCTGCAAATAGAACAACTTTATTAGTACATTTTTTGTTTCTTTTTCTTTTTTCTGTAGGATTATGGAGAATTGTAAAAGGGTAACCGATATGTGAAATTGACCCCCGAGAAAGGCAAAGCTATATAATAGTTTCTATTCGAATTATATAGTAAATTCTATGGGATAATTTATGTAAAGCAATGGGGATCGTAGGAAGCCAAATTCTTCTGTACCCTATTTACAGCTGATAATCCTGGTTTATTACAATAAACTCTTTGGTCTTTTTAAAACTATTCCAAAATTAACCTTCTGTAGAATTGTGATACCATCGACAATTCCACTAGCCTATGGTCCTGGTATCATAAAAGCGACCCTTATCGTATCATCTCTTCGATTCGTTAATAGGAGAGAGTAAATCATTCTCCAATTACCTATCAGTTACTTTGCTATATACATAAGTACATCATCACGAATACGGTATTAAAAACGACTCGATCATTCAGCCAGTGACTCATCTATAATAATCTATAATACTATCCTAACATCACGAAGACACTCCACCACTCAATCTTCGATCTAACCATGGCCCAGATCCAAACTTCTTTTTTATCACAAATGTAACTCCGATAACTTGAAACTCCCTAATCGCGTATCACAACCGCGTATCGAATCTCGCCATCACAGATCCGTCACCCAAAATCCAGCAGATTATTTCATTAGCACGAATATCCTTGCTTCTTACACTGATCCTCAGCTGCATGGCGCACCAGGTCCCTTCCTGTCCCTTTCTCGATCAGCTCGATTCTGTGGCCAGGTACACACTGTCACATATATCCAGCAAGGATCCTGGCTATATATATAGCGAGGCCGAATGAAGTACCGGAAGAGCGAGCCAAGTGGGGAGACGATGAAGATCGGTGTGCCCAACCAGCGGAGGAGATTCGAATCGAAGGTGGCCGTGTTCGAGCTCTCGTGCACACCGGCCACGCTTCGAACCTACACGTTTCAAAAGTAATTGATGTATTGTATGTGTGTGTGTGTGTGTGTGTGTGAATACTGGCAGAAACGGCCGTGACCCAGAGACATCAGAGAAATTCGCGCTTCGGGCGGTTTTCGGCATTGCTGCCCTCTGGGGTGACCAGAAAACTGCCGATGGCCGAACTTCTGGGACCTTCTCCAGGGAGGAAGTGGAGAAACGGACTTTTGCGGTTGGCTTTCGAAGTAGTGACTAAAATTCTGAGTCGAGACTGTTTTCCATTGTCCGTTTGAGTCTCTATCGGTATCGAGTTGAATTGGAATGTAAAAATTAAGAGAACGAATTCATGGTAAATTATATAGAATTAGAAATTTGATGAACCAGGTAGAATTGAATTCTTGCAGGTTTTTTTATAGTGTGAATTAATTAAAATATTTCGAACGAGCAATTGGAACAGGTCGAAGATTTAATTGGCATTTATTACAGTCGAATGAAATTTTTTGAATGTCGATATATGTATGTATAAAACGGTTGGTTGTGTTTAATGTAATTATCAAGTGTTATATGCGGCCAAAGGAAATTCTAGAAATTGCTGCCTGATATATTGGAGAAAGGTTTGTTTTATTCATCAAAGTGAAAATTAATCTTAAGTTAATTCGTTCATATTGTAGATAATAAAGATATGATAAACATAAATGACTTTGTAGGGATATGTTAAAATCGGGAAAAAAGGGAAAGAATCAACGAGAAATATGAAAGTAATTGTTATCAAGTAATGCTGATATACTTTCAAAGAATCGCAGAGGATTCAACGTCCGTATTTAACCTACTTCTTCGATATCGACCGTACAATGAGTGAAAGAACGTAAAAAATCCACGTGTATTCTAATTGAATGCGAGAAGGCATTTCGATGGCTACAGTTGATTTCCCACGAGCCGTAATAAGCGCTGTAAATCTCTTAATCCACTTTTTCATTGTGCCTTTTATTTTCTAGGAGCGAATCCAATTCCACGACTAGAAAATCACTTCGCTGCTTTTTATTCTTTCCTTTAGGAATACCTGAATCTTTTTCTCTTTCTTGTATAATAGAACTATCGGATCGGTGTACACATAGATTATCTCCACTTTTCTCGGTGATCCACAAATTCACAATTTATGAAAATTCAGAATTCGAGTGTTAATTTCGTAATATTTTCTTTAATATAACTCATGAAAAAGATTATTCGTGTGTTAAAAAAGAATAAATCCTGCTAACAGTCGATACGCGCGTATTAGAACAAATTTCTCTTCAATGTGAAATAAAAAAATAAAAGTATCTATTCGTCCAACAAATTCCTTAAAACACCCCTTAAAAAGTGGAAACTGTACGGTGGTGAGTAAAAGAAAGTTCGAAGGTATCATAGCTTATCAGGCAAGTATCAAGTTTCACCTTCTTTTTTTATCCATCGCTCTAATAAATAAATTTACTTGTATCTTTATTGCATATTATAAGTCGAGAAATTACAAACAAAAGAGCAAAAAAGTATAAGTATTCATTAACGTTTCTAAAGCTCGGAGAATTCGAATTGGTCGGAACTTTTCCATCCGCTTGTCTCCTGGATCTCTCTCTCTCTCTTTCTCACACACACACATCATCTTTCACGTGCAATATCGAAACAGGTATTCCAATGTTTCACGGGAGATATCATCTACGCTCGATGCACACATAGTCTGGCAAAAAGCAACGTTTTCCATTTCACTTTACGTTCGCCACGATGCGAACGTCATCGAGGCGACGATGCTCGACGTCGTCTTCGCGCATCAATTTACTTTCCTCGGAGGTCGTTGCATAAATCGGTGGCCAGAATTTTTTCGATATCTAGTCAGGCTTTCCCTGACTTCCACTACAAAATAGAGCGGAGAGAACGCGACTCGCTCGAAGATACATATTATACACTGAAATATTTCTATTGTACGAATCATGTGAGGTTTATTGCTATGATTACTCGCTTTTTCTTTCAATCTTGGATCGCTATATTGGGATACGAAATTTAGTGGTGGGCGTTCGAATCTCAATTTCGAAGCGATTTGAAGTTTTTCGGAATCTTAAAATTTTGATGTCTGCGCGTGTGTGTAAATCTGAGAAAAAATGAAAATCACTATTTTCTTCTCGCCTCGTCGAATTTGGTTCTAAAAAGCTTACGGTTCATTCTCTTCGAAATCGATGATTAAACATTTAAATTTAACATCGAATTTCGATATTAATATCGTGTTTACTCCCGACCTATCTATAATTCATGGATGCTAAATTGGTCAGTGATAAATTTATTCGCTCTTTAATAGGAGAAATAAATGGACAAATTTTGCAAAACAGAAGAAAGCCTCTGGCTTCGCGTTATAACAGGAATGACGAATCATAAGAAAATTTCCTTGTAAGATTTGCAAATGAATAGTCGATTTGATTGTTCGATGGATTATTTTAATTTTATAACGAGAAAGTAGTAAGGTCGGTATTAAGATGAAATATGTTCCAGAATGGCTCGTCTTTTTTAACGTGTTTTTATTAAGGTTCGAAAAGCGATTTCGTGTCATAAAATGTATAATACGGAGTTTGAAAACTCATGCTGATTTGTTAATAAAAAAAAAGAAAAAAAAATAAGGAAAGGAACGTTGCATAATGTTTAAGTATAAGTACAATTACTTCGAGTAATCGTCCTAGTTAAAAGTTCACAAAGACATCCGACAGGTAAATAGTTCAAATGCTCCAGAAACCAGTTTGGTTTCGTTAAAAATCGCTCCATCACCGACTATCACTTTCGTGCTCTCTAGATGTACTCTTACTTGATGCTGCAACCTACAAAACCCCTCTAATCGAACTGACCGATTACTTTATGTAACATGAACGCGCGATCGGGAATCGCTTTGCTGCAATGGCGATACATCTAAATAATCTGCAATCTTGAGATATTTGTAAAAATGAATTTTAGCTTCTGTTAGATTGGCGACGACTTTTAAACGACAAATCAGCAGAAAGCGCTTGTGCGATCTACCAGAGAAATTAAACGCGCAAACGGCTCGTCAGCATCGTGCCTTAAAAGAAAGTTATTTATAAAGTTTCATCGTGCAGTAAAATTAATACCGCAAATAAAGATATTGTCAGTGCCAAGTGATTGAACGACTCGTGATTTTCTAATTTGAATTGTCTATCTCTGAAGAATCAAACGCTCAAAATAAAATGAAATTAAATTAAGGTGAAGAATTTACTTCTCCTTTAATTGCGTCATTCTTCCAATTAATCAAAGGAATCATTTCTCGATCGAAAGAAAATTAACTCGAAAAAAACAATGCTCTTGTACCTTTCTCGACTGTCGATAAAAAAAAAAGAAAAGAAAGAAAGGAAAGGATCATAGACTTCCATAAGTGTAAAAACTACCCTGTTCAGTAGAATCGCAGATTAAATCGTCGTGCCGCGATTAAAGGCGAATCAAATTGGTCAAACCGTTTCGACTCGAAGGCAATCGCGTCGTAGCTAAAAATACATGCAACCATTGACAAATACACGACGGTCGATGAATCCGAATAGGAATCTCGGCATTGACATTCTCGATGGGGTTGATCGGCTCGAAGATCAGCGGCAAAGTGAGCGGAGAGAACGATAGCGTTCGAATAAATTTCGAATGGCATCCCGCTCTTAATCGTAAATCGATCTAGCACTGTTTACTCTCGTGAGAAAGAAAGTGATCTTCGATCGATACCGCGGCTATTCGATAGTTCAAAGACTCCTCGAGTTAGGATTTCACCGCAGAATTTCGCTCCGACTCGATCTACGATCGATGCAAGTTTTCCTGTAGCAAGTTACAGGTTGGCGACATACGAGGTGAGTATCCTCTTTTATTTGTATTTTTTTTTTTTTACATAAAAGCGATTTTGACCTTGTACGACGTTGTACAATCTTGACTCTGAGCTTGATAATAATCGTAATTAACATTACGTAATTGGCAAACATTTTTTGCAGGAAATTACTGTGCACGCCTCGGGTAAGCGTAATGACGATCATTGGAATTTCTTTATTAAGTCATTCGTTTTCCTTAACGTCAGGTATACTAAATTACTCTTATTATCCTCTAAAAGATCGTTTACAATTGCGATCAATTACCACGGTGCAAAGAGAGAGATAGGCAAACGGTCTTGCGATCGAAGCCAAACAAGGAAACAATAGATTGTAAAACAGCTTTCGCTTTCAGAAATGTTTCCAACTAATTCCCATCGACTTCTCTACGACGATCGAGTAAAAGTGGCATAGGAATCTTCAAAGACCCGCGAGTTCGTAGCCTCAGAAGCATCAGGTAGCATCGCACCAACGATACATAGTAAACAGTAGCCTTGTTCAAACATATATCCATAATCTTTCAAACTCTCCTATATGTACATATATATTACAAATGAAGTAACTTAAACTGTCCTACTATGTAGCTAGCACTAACCTATTCTACTTATCCTCTATTGCACATTCTTAATATCCCTACTTTTATTTTGTTTTCTATTTTTACTATTACCTATTCTGTGTATCTTATATTACACATCTGCGTTTTTCTATGTGTATTCTATAATTCCTCCTTAATTGTCCATTAGCCTCCATTAACCACCCTATAATCAAGTACGCATATCATATCCCCAGAAATCACAAAGCAGGAAGTCTCGTCACAATTAAAGTGCAGTACGATCCAGAAGATCGCTCAAGATCATCGCGCAACTTCGCTATCGTTGCACGATGATTACGCGCGTGATGGCTCCGTTCCTGGATAATTAACGAGCTGATTTATACGCGTTGGTCGCTTTAATGACCGGCTGTTGCCAGGGAACGAAATAGAAAGTGGCGAGAGATATACACGAAAAGAGCCGGCGGAAAAGGGAACACCAGGGAGAGAAGATCGACGAGGACACGACGCAGGGACAAGAGGAGAGATCGAATATTCGCACGAGACTCTGCACTCGAAGTAACTTCGGTGTACCCTTTCACTTCTTCCATTTTCGTGTTCCGGGCTTCAGAGAGATTCCCCTGACGGCGGAATTGGAAATTCTACCCTGTGTCGTTTGCACGTTGCCACTTTTCAGATCGCTCTAGGATCTTTCCTCATCGGTGTTACCGCAAGAGGAACGATCGATCAGATCGCAGAAACGTCGATTAATAGCAAAATTACCAGAATAGTCAAAATAACCAATTTGATAGTTCCATAGTTTTTCATCCGAGCTTCGTAGATGTACGATATTTCTTGGGGAAATTTGAACGATCTTCTTCAAAATATAAAATTACGTACGTATAAAATTTCACGTGATCTTCATTTTGATTTGTCTGGTACGAGGTTCGTACTTTAGCCGCTGGCAATCCTTCCGGGTAAAGCTTCGTAGTTGTGAATCGACGAAGAAAGTTAAGAATGGACAAATTTTGGGGTCGATGGGTTTATTAGACTAGAATTCGACTGTGTTTCTGTACTCTGCTACGTATTTTCCACAACGCAAGCAGAATATTGCTCTGTATTATTGCTAATAGAAGTTTATTCAATTACAAGGAAACACCCGTGCATCCCCTTTTACAAACTTTCTTCTTTCACTTTACATAATCGCTGGCATTTTGTTAGACGAACACCGTCGAAGACTTTCAACCACGTTAATTCGTCGGTTTAATCATCGATTAGTTAGGCGAACGAATGCACATTCGTTGAAGCGCCTGAATGAGTCAGCTCGCTGATGTTCCTTGATCATTTCTATTTCAAATAGAAACTGCACGTGTTCCGGTAAATTCACCGGAAAGAAAAATTTCGCTTTCCCGCGAAATACAAAGTGGCCGTGATGATGACGCGAAAAATGATCGCAGAACAACGTTTACGACAGTGAAATAATTACACGCAGTTTGTTTCCGTTTTTCAAATAGCGTTTAGAGAAGAAATTGGTCCTTGTCATTTCGTTTAACCAGTACTCTCTTGTCTTCCTGTTTTCTTTCAGACAACTGTACTTGATGAACAACTATTTATTTGTTCTCGTCAAGCTCTTAAATAGCTACGTCGCAGCAGAATTTATGCTGATGTGCTCTATCGTAAAGTAGCAACTTTAGTTGCTTGGAATTAATATTTGAATTTCCCTGATACTTTCTTGGTGGATATGCTGTTACATCATTCTAAGAAAATTTTAAGAAAATAACTGAATAATTTAACGAATAGTTTAAGGTAAATAATCTCAATGATTTTCGCGAATTAAATAAAGTATCCATCGGCTTTCGATCTTTTGAGAAACGAAGATAAATTCGTGAAATTTATTGATAAATTTAGAATATGATTACCATCGATCAGGAATTTTTTAAATATTTCTGAAAAGTTTTGCATTTCATTGACTCATGCCCGGATCAAGTTCTGCTTATGGTTCATTGACTTTGATACGATCGAAAGCTTCTGACGCTACGATCCCTTAATATTTTTAATCAAAATTTGTTTACCGATTTTTACATGAAATTTAACTTGGGAACTTGGAAAATCGTCCCCGATTTTTCTTTGTAACGAAGGAAGCAGGACAAAGAAATTACATTTTGAAAAGTTTGAACAGATTGTAATTCAACTTAAGACACCACGAACAACACGATCGATCCACGGAAACATCGCTTCGCAGCTCTTCATCTTTCTTCAAAATCTAAATTCAAACGATAAATGTGATTCTTTCCAATGAGAAAGGACAACGAAATAAAGAAGTTTGTCGAAAATTTGTAAAAACCTTGATTCCATTTACAATACTACCGTGCAACGCAACGTCCATGGAAAACTGAATTCGTGAAAGAATCATGAATAAAGTGGAAGGTCAGCTCGTTGACCTTTCAGCTTACGCGCGAACTCGTTCCGAATAACAAAGTGTCTTCTCAGAAATCGAGAGGATCGGCCGATAGGCAAGGTGGAGGCGGTGGGTTGAGAAGATCAAGAGGATCTTGCTTCCTCGCGCGATAGAGCGACTTTCTCGACTTTCGAACGTTCAGCCGGTCATCGGACCTCGGAGTGAAAGTAAACGAGGAAGATGTGGTCCTCGCGACCGTGGCATTCGATCGTTGTTTTATTCGTGTTCGAGGCTGCCAGCCGATCGTTTCATCCGTCTCGATCACTGGACCGTGACACTCCATCAAGCCTGTTTCACGCTTGCCTGTAGTCGTTTCGATAATTTTCATAGAATTTGAAAAAGGTGTATGAACTTGATAAACTGTTCTCGTGTTCAACACGGCTTTTTCACGTTGTTCCATGTTCTTCCTTATAATTAAAAAATGGTATAATTGATATTAAGTTTGAAGAAGGTACGGAAGCACGAAATTTTACGTCAGAGGTCTTTTTTAAAAGATTAAAAGTCTGCTAAAACGAAGTTGAGAGCGAGATTGAGAGGTGAAAATTTCAAGGTCGTAATAGAATTATGTAAGAGAGATATCCGATTATTCACGCAGTTTGAAATTTTATCGAATGACGTTTGCTCGTATGGAGACTTGTACGATCATATAGCAATGAAATCGAGAAGTTCACAAAAAGTGGAATCGGTCAGTTTTGCTTCTGGGAATCCCAATTACAGCAGCAAAGGAAAGTAGACTATGTATTTCACTTTTACTGGAATTTTACGATCGCTTTTTCAGCGATCTCCTTCCGTTTTTAGGAAAAGAAAGAACATTCGATTTTATTCGTATACGTACAAGGCGTGTATGTATGTCATAGTGGAAGAATCGTTGTTCAGAAGTCATTGTTGTTCGTGAATCGATTTAATAATGTCAAACGTCGAGTATCTAAACGCTAAAAGAAATGCTAATAAAGTTATAATAATTTTAAGCTATGCAATAACGTTAACTCTAACATTAAGAGTATAAAAATAAGAATCTTTGTCATTCCTCGCCCTCCAATATGTACAATTCAAACGATTCGTGATTCAAGTATACGTCTGCTGCAAAAAATACAGAATGTAACTTGTAATTTTCGAGCAACTTTCCAGATGAAGCGAATAAAAGAAAGATTTACTTTCACCGATGTCCGAGCAACATATTAGAAGCCATATGAGAATTGAGTTACGATACTAGTTGCAAACTTTCTTGCATTTCGTTTATCCGTCCTATTACATTCGAAATCATTAACAAATGTAGACATTCGCATTTATAACAAATAAATTATTAAATTGCTTTAAACATCCACAGTTCGAAGTATAAAGATACACGTTGACAATTGCAACTCTCGAGACATTTTCTGGTCAGTGAACCTAATCTCCTCGGTATCTGATGCAGTTCAAACGATATTGCAAAAGAGAGTATTTGCCGAATCTCTGCAAAACTCAAATCAAGAGAATCGTTTCACAGAATCTCAAAATTTCTCCGTATCCTCCGAACGTCGTAACCTAATTGCACATGGGTCCGTGCACTCGTCCTCCATGCATGTCATTGTATTATACTTAGTGGAAACGATGAAGCGAGGTGCTCAAGTTCATCCAGCAAAAAAAGACGCATCTCTACAATCTGCCTTCCAAGTTCCAAGGTTATCCAAAATTCTTCGAATATATAATACAAAGAATAAAATAATTAAACCAACATCGTACAATCCTAAACGTGGTCTCAAATTCCTTATCCCTTCCGATACATCTTCGATTGGAACCAAATTACAAATTTTCATCGAAACATACAAACTGTAATGCGAAACCGATCCCACGACCTCGCTGTATCTCTTCCACCAGTAATACCCGTAAAAATATCTAAATTAACGAAACAACCCTGACCTATCTAACCATGAATCGCCTGCGTGGGCGCCGAAAGCACCACGTTCATAGAAACAGGGAACGTATGATAAGGCGAACTCTGAATAGGCATATTCCTAAAATCAGCTGGCGGCTCCATAGTGTCCTCCTTAACGTCGTAACCTTGCTTCGGCTGAGCAAAATTCACTGGCCAGCCACTAAAACCAGAAGTTGCAGAGCCACCCGTCGAGTAACTCGTGCTAACCTGTTGGTTTTGATAACCGTTTCTCAAAGTCGTAGCCGCGTTAGATAAAAACTGCGGCCAGGATTTAGTCATCTCTTGGAGCTTTCGTTGATATTCGTCTAAAGCTATCGTATCTCTCAAAACGATTCCCTCTTTGCTGCCACCGATAGTGGCCGATGGAACGCCAGCTGGTAACAGGATGCCACCTTGCGGCTGAGAAACGATGTTCTTGTAGAGATCGGTAGCCTTCTGCTGGAGCAGGAGTATCTGATCCTTGTTCGTGGCGGCGCCGAGGTCGATCGGATTGTTCGTAACGAGGTCCTTCTCGATGGATCTCGAAGAATAGAACCTCTTGCGGTCACTTTGTTTCTCGTTGTAGTTCAAGGCCGTCTCTGCATCCGGGAAGAAGGTCTCTGGCTGCGGAGATTCGTACGCCGAAGGTGAATACTGGGCGTCGGACGAGGAGAACGATGGCGACGAATATTCCGATTCCGACGTGTACTTGTGCTCTTGGGAGCTTGGATTCCTGCGGTGAGTGTAATGGTTAAAGAATGCCAGTGAAATAGCGACGGTGTTAGGAACGTCGAAGGCAGTTAAACGCTGTTCTGCTTTCGAATGATTTGTGGTAAGTAGTTAGACTGCGTGTGACCAGTGAAAGTGCGTGAAAGAATGCGTAATTGCTTAATGATGTTCGATCGCTTCAAGTCGTGTAACTATAGAGGCAATGATTGTTTAGAAAAAGACACGAGAAAGTCATTTGTTTTTATCTTTATCAAAGTTCTGTTGAATTTTCATGTAGAAATTTAGAAAAGAACGATGACAGGTACATATCAAAGAGAGCTATAAATGTCCTTGATAAATCGTTGTAGAAAATTCAATTTGCATTCACGCGAAGTAAGATGACAAACGCGTTAACACCGTTTTCAAAAGTTGTTCCTAAATAAACTGGCTACAACTTTCGTAATGCGAATATTTTATAGATACAGAAAATAAAATGTCGTCTCTTATGAATATTATAGAATCCTCTAAAACGTAATTTTTATATTGGAATTAACTAATTAATTCGTGAATAGATATCGAGGCTAATTCTGCAAGTTGAAATCGAGTAAATGAAACAGTTGGTCTGAGATTGTGAATGCTGTTCCACTGGCCGCAGTAGAATGTACCGCCAGTGGTCAGGCACGATCGGACTGACGGTACCACCTATTTTACTAAGAATCCAAACTTGAAACTGATCTATCCTGCGTGTTTTGTTATTTAGATATTGGTTAATCAAGATTAATTCATAATTTTAATGTAATCCAATTAGTTGCAACATTACTCTTCATTTAATTTATTGCTGGAGAATGCAAATTAATCGATATAAATATAAATTAACTATGTATATTTAACGGCATATATTTCTATTTATTCGTCTCGCCTTTCGTGAAAGAATCCTAGAAACTAGGGCACTCCTTCGCTGGCAACGCCTTTTTCTCTGCGCTCGAACCATAACGTTAAATGATTCGAACGAGCAAATATGGATTCGCGAACATGGACAACAAATACTTTTCTACAAATACTCGATAACACGTTTTTACGATTTTTACAATTCTATTACTTCCAACGCGTTTGAGTCTTACTATTAATATTAACTTTATCTTCTCCTTCTCCATATCACGTACTTGTATTCTCAATAAACGAGTCCCCATCGTTGAAACGAAGAAATAAATAAATAACTGAACGAACGCATGAATAGATAAATAAGCATATGAAAGAAGAGTGCGAAATGAAAGCCTGTCCTATCCGTAAATACAGCGTTCTCACCTTTCACGGCCAAACGAGACGCTACCCTTAATCTGATCGTAAGGAACGTAACCCTTTCCATACGAAACTGCATGACTGATGCCCTTGCCGTAAGGAATGTGCACGTGGTTCACATGTTCGTAGCCTTGATCGAAGTCATCTCCTCCATGAGGAAACGGTGGACTTCCGTACACAGATTTCTTTGAGTGATAGTGTACGGGAGGACCGTGATACTTGTGATAATGAACCTCGCTGGCGTAAGATTTTTTGGAACGCGGTGGAGAAGATTGCCACGATGGTGGTCCCATGCTGCGCCTGGTTTGCCGTGGAATCATCAGCAACACCCTGTTGCTGCGAAACGAAAAATATTTAATACAATGTGTAGAAAACCGCGCTCTAATAATTATGGTCTATGGGAAGGTTTGTAATTTGTGTCGTGCTATAAAGAAAATATTCGAGCTCGACACGGTCTGATAACGAGAGTTATATTTTAGTCACGAGAATACTTACGCGGACTGGACGAGTAGAGGCTCGCTGATCGTCAGCACGAGAATGCAGAAAGCCTGTAATGAACATCGATTGAAAATTAATGGATCGAACGAGTTGAATTACGTACAATGATTGGTTTCAGTCAAACTGTGATTTTATCGAAAATAAAGATTTCTTGCGTATACGTAGTATAAAATTCAATGATACTAAAGTTTCGCAAAAATTATTTTCAATTATAGAGTAAAATTTAAGAGCAGAAGTAAGATTGTTCTAACAGAAATTGTTAGCAAGATGCGTTTAAGAAAAATTAATCGCTGTTCTATGAATGGGCAACAACTAATGTGCTCGATCATGCGATCCACGAGACAAGAATAGCGTGTAATAAAAACTGAAAGTTTCCATGTAAAAGTACGGAGGCGGGTGTCGATCTCGGTCGATGTTATAACTTATATCGGAGCCAATCTAAAATCAATCTGTTCTTTAGTATCGAACATTCTACTTAACCACAATCTAAAATTACTTAGATTACGCTACATAAATCACGAAAACTAGAGAAATTCAAAGTCTGAAAATCCAAATATTTAAGCCCGATAAATATAACGATTCGCAATTGAAAGTACGATAGTCAGATAATTTCTGAGGGGATGAGTCTATTCGTCTTCTTTAATTCATATCATTAAGAACAAAAAAAATATTTAGCCTATTTTTTACCGAGACATTAAAAAGATCTGTAATACTGAAATACGAACAAAAACAAACGCTACAAAAGCAATACGAATATACCGATGAAACATAGAAATCTAATTCCTATTGAAAGTTCAGACTAGAAAGATACAAATTCTAACTATCTAACACAACCCAACAAAACAAAAACAATCTTCGCAAACCACCCCTTGCCATTCTAAGTATTACTTCAACCTCTCATCAGACCTTGTCCCCTTATCATAACTCTATTTTCTATCTAAACCTAATAAATAAATAGATAAATAAATAAAATAAAACCATAGATCTAATTAAATCACCAATAATCGAGGTCCACTTACCGAATACTTCATGTTGCAAGTCTCCCGAAGAAACTTCCCGAATCAAACGAAAACCTCAAACTCGTGGTCGTATCGATAATAAATCCCAACGCGAGGGTACAACGACGCGTAAAATGTCCGCGTAGGTATCTTGCGATTAATCGAAACACAAACGATGTGCTCCGTATGCTCCAACTGGTGCGGACAAATTGCGGGAGGTCCGTCCAGGACTGTTCTCTTTTATACAAGATAAAAAGAGCATAATCGCCGGTGGACTCACGACCGCCTCCCACCGACTGGCTCCAGCCCTGGGAAGAGATCGCACGTCCAGCTGTGGAATCTCCGCGAGGATGAAAACGGATTGGGTAGCCGAGACTTGGCGTGCCGATACGAAACGGACAGTCGAGCACGCCGACGAGGGGGTATTTTTCTTTCGGGGGAAATCGACACTTTCTTCTCTCCTAGGCGTTCACCCGGAGCACCGCGGCCTAAGACGCGAGTAAAACGCGACTCCACGACCGTTAAGTCGCGCGACCGCGCCCCATCGACACCGACGTGCTTTCCAAAACGCGACCAACAAGAACGAGACTGTCGTTCTACATTTTCGAGTATAACACGCACTTGCGCAGCGAATGTGAGAACACGTCTGTTGATTCAGGGTCGTGGCGAGGGAAACGTGGGTACAGGATCGTGGGAAGCTTGGATTAGGTTAGCTGGATAGCCTTGAACTTTTGTACTTACAGTGATAGGCAAAAGAAAGTTTAGGATTGGCACTCTTATTGGATTGGTGCATTTGACGCTATAGAATTGGGATATTTTATAAAATTATGATGCTTTTCGAATCACTCATCCCTTGAACTTTCTTTTTTCCACTTTACTACTAGTTTGATTAAAATTTGTTTAAGAATAAAGTTTCTCGAATTACACAAATTCCATCGTGAAACTGTACTCGTCGTCTACGTTCGATATTTGTATCGTGTTTCAAACGGTGGACGCTCGTCCTCGCACTTTAGACGATATATTAAACTAGTTCATTTCTATGCTAGTCAAAGCGAGGAGGAGAATAAAATAAAGAAATCTGCTACGTTCGCAGAGCGTCCGACATTGACTCGTGATGGATGAAATATCATCAGTCGTTCGCGCGTTCCTCCCTTCGCGTCTCCATCAGAAAGCTTTTCACTTAATTTATTTCCCTCTTTATATCGCGTTATATACCTTCCAGCTTTGTTACTTTCAGGTTTTTAAAAGGGAACAGTAGTCTTTCTTTTTCCAATTGTTTATCGCTCAAATTTCCGAAATTTACGCAGGATTTTGCATTTACATTTAACAGGAAAATAGATAAACGAGTGAAAGCGATCGCGTTGAAAGTTCAGACTCGTAGATAGTCGTTTTTCGATCAAACACTCGCGATCATCTTGGAAAATCGATGAAATCACGATCGTATGTTTTACAGGGAAAAACGTGTATCAACTTGTAATCTAGTGCATACTCTGTTCCATCATATCTACCATGAAATTCAAAAACGAATTCGTCGAGAGTGAAAGACGATGGAAAGTAATTCTTGACAATTAGTTAACATCTGTTAGATATGACCAAAGCTTGAAAAAGTATGAAACAAGATTTACGCGTGCTTATCAATCGTAGATAATGCGGTAACAGTGAAATCTTACGGATAAGTAATCTCCGTTTTGGAGCTGTAACGATCACTTTCTAATCATCCCCCACGACGTTCTTCTAACACGACTATCCCGAACTTAGGTAAAATCTCGATAATAAACACCGAAAGTTTGATGGCAGGATTTCGCAATGTTTATCACTTCATTTTTGCTTGAGCAAATTAAAGTGAAAAGAATTTCATTTCAATTTCATTCCATAAAACCATACTTTTGGGATCACTCGAAGAGCGCTCGAAGAATTTACAAAGAAAAGAAAACTTTCTTCCGCGCTTGTCTTAAACCAATCGAACGACGCGCCGCGATTCGCGTTACGAGTTCAACGACTTCAGTCATAAAAGCACGAAGAGAAAGAAAATAAATTGCAATTTGATCGTACGCGATCGCAATTTAACAAGCACGAAACTGGAGAATTATCCGCTAGAATTCTTCGTCCCAAAGTTACTCCATAGCTAAATACAAATTTCGCGGAGAGAGTAACGCTGCTTGCAACAGAGAAATCTAAGAAACCTAAGAAATCTAAGAAATCTAAGAAATCGTTGCGCTATAAAATATACATACCTACAAGTACAGACGCGATGCTTCCACAAACACCGTAACAATCATGGTAGCGTGGAACGCGAAATTGCGATCTATCTTGGCGAATTCCATCGGGCGAAATATTTTATCGCTTCGCGAATGACCGCTTAACGATCGATCGAAGATCAAGGTCCTCGAGGCCGATACTGTCGCTTTCTATCGGTCTCGATGAACGATCGACTCGGCCACGGTCATTAGAAATCCAATAAAAGTAGCGACGCTGTTTAAAGAGCTCACCGTGAATCAGAGGGGGAAGAATTTCCTGGTTTCACGCGGTGTGGTCCGACAAGCGTATTATTACTTGGAGGTTCCGCGTGAATTTTATGCTTAATTACGGTTTATTACGTCAAGAAAAACGGAACAAGGAGGAAACAAGGAAATTGTGAATAGAGTAGAATCTAAACTCTGTGAAACAGTGAAGGAAGTTTTGTCACTGGACAATTAGCATATAATTGGTAGGTTTTTCATTTTAAATTACCTACCGATTGCGTGGTAATTTCCTTGCAAAATATTTTCCTTTTAATTTCTTAGTTACTGGTAGCAAAATTCAGGGTGTCTATTTTGTTTAATATTGATATTCATATAAAAATCGGCTTTCTACCATGTTCTATTTAATTCACAGGCTTTTCGTTTTCGAAAGTTGTATAAAATAATCGAGCATAAGTTATTCTAGCTTGTCGTTGACTGTTAACTGATCGTTTATTGAAATCTGGAGGTCTGCAACTTGCACACTGGATTTTAACGTGATTGTCTGTTTATAAAGAGGAAACGAAGGAAAAATTCGAATAGACATTGAGTAATCGTTTCATCTGAAAACCATTCTGTGGACATATTCGGTTCATGAACATTCCTCGTATCGCTATAATTTTCTTCTTCGTACTATCATTATTTCTTATTATTCTGTTCACGGAGTTCTCAAATTGCGCTTCACACTTTCTCTGTTTTTCTGGTACAGAAGCTGCGTTAAAACGAATAACTTTACGTTGTATAATAGTTACTATGGTCATAGTCAAGTAAAGACACTATAGTCGAAAACTTTATTCAATCTCCCTATGCAAACAAACAAAAAATTAAGATTTTACTTTCCTAAACGGATCCCTGTACCCTGCAATCGTCGAACATTATTTTCGTCAGCCCTCAAGGCATCACCGATCGTATCGAACCCATATTCGCGCCCATGCCTAACTCAGCTGTCTAGAATGAAATTCCTCGAGTAGAGAGTTCACTGTCACGGTTTCGCGATCCGCGTTAAAAAATGGTAACGCCTTGCTCGTTTTTGTTTTCGCCCGGTCTATCGTTGGAATGCACTCGCAATTCGGTCCAACCGAGTGTGGACGTTTTACAAGGCGAGGCGATCGGTTTCCCTTTCTCCTACAGTCTGGTGTCTGGTACACGCGATCCTACAACGATGGATCGTCTTACGGCCACGATTTCTATGGATCTTCCCTCTGGATCCTCCTGGACGATTGAACGGATCGGTTTCGTGAAAGGGTACACCTCGATTCTGGTGAAACGATGCCATCGCAGAGAATAGAAATCACGAGTAGTTCGGGGAAGGAGGTTCTTTTCTCTTGTCCACAATGTATTTGCCTTTCATTCTCAGTACGTAGCATAGATTTTAGTAGCATAGATCACACCGTCGATAGATAGAACTCGATAGAATTCTTGACATGATGCAAGGGGTTCGATTACGGTATATTGGAAACGACAGTGGGCATTTAAGCAATCAGAATTTAATGACAGATTCTGTACATCGTTAGACATTAATCGATAAATAGTTTGTTTCGTTAAACGAATTTTGGAATTTAAACGCGAACAGATTTAAGTACAAGTTAGAATTTAATAAGGGATCGTGCTGTCTGTACGAGCTCGCTATATCAGTTACGCTAGCTGTACATCCTTGCCTCAAACTTATTCACGCGATAGACATTACCTCGGCACGGGATCAAGTTTAAGATCAAGTTTACAATATATTACAACGGATAGCAGCTAAATTGCCATCTTAATGACACTAGGACGCGAGACATGTACACGTAATATTTCGAAAGGCATCACAGCTCCTACTCGATACTTTGCGATGACACGTCTTTCATCAACTTAACCGGCTAAGCCACGCGATGTGTTCTTGAACACGCGTCGCGTTTTATACAATGACAGGAGGATAAAGAACGGGAAAGAATCAGACGTTCTTCGTTAGTCGTTCTACCGGCCAAAGAGTCGTCTAGGAAAATTCAACTTTAAATGAAACGTTGAACGCTTGCATGTTATTTCGCCAAACGCACAACACTCGCACGTTTCACACTAAACGTCCGAGCTTCAGGTTTCATTCTTATTATGCAAATACATAGAAAGTATCGTCTGAGCGAATTCTGGTCTCTGACGTTAATTAAGCTGCTAATTATCTGCATTAAACTGCTGTATGGAATACGATTAAACAAAGAATAAATCTAACGTGGAAAACCTAACGATCTTACGGCGTCGTTGAAGTATTGCTCTTTAATCCAACTTTCCAAAGCTTGATACAATTTGATACAACGTAGCTAGGATGTTAATTGCAAATGTGATTAGTTGTAGACTGATATCTGATGACAGGGCGATGCTTTCGAGACGATCTTGAACAACAGTGAGCGAAACGATGGCTGTAACGAGCAAAGATTATCGCAAGCAATTGAATTATGACGACGGATAGTTCGTTGACCCAGCGTTCCTTCGATCTGTTACAAACAAAATCGATAAGCAGGTTTCACTTTAATGACGCGATGGTGTTTCGTGCAGCATTGTTCAACACGTTCATTGCACGTGTCTATACATTTACTATAGATGTATTTATCAAAGCGACTTTTAAACTGGAATATTTCGAAATTTGGAAAGAACGAGAGAAATTAAGAAAAAGTTGCAAATTCTAGGACAAGGATCCTTTCGGAATTCAAAGCTTTAGATTCTAGGGTCATGATATATAATATCACGTTATATGCAACGAAAGTTTGCGGAAATGAAACGTTTGAAAGTTCAAAAGTTATTGGAAATCAAATTCTCAAAATCTGGACTTACGTCACTGTGATTTTCAGTCCGCCTAAGCGAAACCCGACAAACTGCACCCCAAAGTTCGGTTGAAGCTCGTCTAGAAAACTTCTTCAGTTTACCAAAAGCTCCATCAAACTCCCACAAACTGACATTGGAAAAAAAAAGAAACAATATCCAATTCAAAAAGAAATCAAAGAAACGATTTCTACAGAACCTTGGAAAACGTGGAAAAAACATTTCTCGCGTAACCCAAACCGCGCGTCCGTCTGATCGTGACCATCCGTAACCACTGCTCGCGATTGTGTCTAATAGCAACTGCGTGTAAAAAGTGACAAACAGAAACATCGTCCGAGGCGTCGATATCGTCGTTTCCAGACGCTACAGACGAGTGAAACGAACCGCGAGAGCACCCACCTCGTATTACGACGCTGATCTTGATCTTGGCCGTTCACCCGTCCAAGTCCAGCTTTCATTAAAAAGACCACAGTACATAGAGTATAACGATGGCGATAGAGAAGAAGAGAGCGAGGAGAAGAGAGGAGAGGAGCAGATTGGAACAGATCGGAACGGATCGGAACGTGTAACTCTACTATGAAAAAGAGGAAACGAACAAAACGATGAGATCGAGGTGAAGGGTAAGCTACAAGGTGGAGGGGCTGCTCTGGTCCTCCGCTTTTTGCCACGGCTTCTCTATTAGCCGGCACCTTTCACGTGCACCGGCTTTACGGCTGCGAAAGATTCCCTTTCATTCTTATCCAACTCCAATCACGTACATGTATAAAAGCGGCGAGCGTGTGCACGATCAACAGCAGATCAAAACCGCGGCTGAAACCGCCAACTGTATCGCGAGCAAGGAACCGGTAGTTGGTTCCTGTAGCCTTCGTCGAGCGTTCTACTTGATACTTCTTCCACTGCTTATACTACAGAGCTGATTATTTTACGGTTAAGCAAACGAAACAAGTGCTGGAGGGCGCAACACGATGATCAAGCTCGCGGTAAGTTCACCCGTAGGGTGGATCTTCAGTATGGTTAGAATCTTGTGCCCTTTGTTCGACTTGGATAGTACTTTGTTTCTTTGAGAATTTTTTCTACCATAGAAGAATTTCTGCTAGTAGAGAATTTTTGCTAAATTTGTCCTAATAATAAAGCTTTTTCGCGGTCAAGTCGTCGATTGTTAATCTTGCATTTCGATACACTCTCGTTGCATCGACATCGGAGAAAGTATCTTCCTAATATTATCGATGGACAAAGCAGGAAAATTCTCCCAATAGTGCCCAAAAAAGTTCAGTTTGAAAGTATTGCCGTTATATATGGTAATCTCAATTAGAAGTTCCGGCGACTTGACGTATAGCAAATTACCAGATCGCTTTAAACAAATTTCAGGCAACCGAGTTTCTATATGCAAATATCGTCGTTTGATATAGTAACGCTACAGAAAGACATTTGCAACAACCTGCATTCACTGAAATTTCTCTCGATTTCGAAATTCTTGAAAACTTTGCATGTTTGTAGTAACGTTCTAAAACTCCGACACTAATTGAACTGCCTTTTTTTCTCAGGCCGTCTTTGTAGTTGCCTCGTTGCTCCACTTGGCTTCAGCAGGAGGACAACACGGTGGACAGTAAGTTTGTTTTATACCTGTAGAAAATAGCGTACACGAATGTTAGATCGTTCTATAGTCACGCGGAAATACATGCGTCTGTAAATCACTATAAATTGAAATACGTTTAACGAACCGTGACTCGACCCACGCGTATCGACTTTCTCCACGGTTCTTTGCTTATCGACGGTCGATTTTCCTCGAGAACCATCGAACGTAAAAGAGACTGGCCGAACGAATTCATTCTTCCCCATTGAACGACTCAGGAAGTCGAAGTTTCCGAGCTATTACACGCATAATCGTCCGTATCGAGACGACGTTCGAATTAACAGTCAGCGACTGAGACTAATTGATATTTATTTATTTTTGTACAATTGCGGTACATTTGACTTTGGTAAATGATTTTAATTACGAGTAACAAAGAATGAACGCGTCCGTGATGTTCGTCTTACTGGAACCGCTCATTTCTACCGAATCACTCGGGCTAGTTGGTAGAAACTAACCATTTTCTTGATTCCATGACACGAGCAGACTCTGAAATTCTCCTTGGTGGACTTTTAATAACATCGCTTTAACCATCAGTTTAAAGAATCTTCCTGGAACCATCAGGAACAAGAAATTGGAAACCAACGTCGCTTTCCATAAAGATCCACCATTTCTACCGAAACACTATAAGTCTAGTCGTTTAAACGATACTCCCAAATAATTCTATCGAAGCCATTGTTAAGTGCAAAGAATGGAAAACCATCGTTAAAATGCTTTCATTAGAATCTGCCATTAAAAAGAATACAAACGGACGAAACGATGCAAATCTAATCATCCTAAAAATATTTTCAGCGACCATGTGGTAATTCACGTGCCCTACAAGATCAAGACGATCCACCATACGCACACCATCACGAAACACATCCACCATGGCGGTGGAGGTGGTGACAAGTACGAAGTTCTAGGCTACACCGTGGGTCATCCGATAGATTTGGGAGGTCACGGCGGCGGTGGTGGTTACGGTGGTGATATCGGAGGTGGCCACGATTTGGGCGGTGGTGGCGACTTCGGTGGTGGTCACATCGAATACAGCAGCGGCGGCGGTGGAGGTGGTGGCCACATCGAGTATGGTGGTGGTGACATTGGCGGAGGATACGGTGGCGGTGGATTCAGTGGCGGCCATGGAGGAGGTCTCGGAGGTGGATACGGAGGAGGTGGTCTCAGCGGTGGAGGCCACGAAGACTGGGGCGGCCATTAACCAATGGATCGCGCTAATTTTGGGAGGAATACGGTAGTTTTCTTTGCAAAAGTTCGATTGGTTGTTCGAAACGCGCTTTCGACTCGAATTTTATTTTATTTGGTACTTGGTTAGAATACCAAACGAGTATCTTTCCTTTTTATTTTATCTCATTTGAGAGAAAAAGAAAATCAATTTGTCGAGTCTTTTTAAGCTTTGGTCAGTTACCGGGTACCGGTGACGTGTTTGTTTATAATTTTCTGAAACGTGGAATAGGTTCGATTAGAAACGAAGTTTCTGTTTTCGAAAAGCTTCTGTTAGAAAGTATGGAATATCGAAGAAGTCGAGTCACCGCGCTTCAAAAAACCATCAAGCACCCCCCCATCGCACGACACTTTCACCTATTCGCGTTTAAGGGAGATCGTTCTGAAGAGATAGATATTTCTTCCGACAGATTTTATATCTTTTATTACTGTTATTCGTTTTGTTTCTTGACTGGTGTTCTTCGGGGAGTGCTAATCGACACTTTATCGCCCTGCCTCTTACCTCTCGTCCTAGTCTCTCACCAATCTGTCGTCACATCGTTCGTACTGTTAATGTAAATATTTGTTACTCGTTTATTTGTTTGTAATATCGTTTTGTTTATTGTCTACCGCGGCACGAATGATCTATGTATAGTTATGTCGCGAGAAAGTTGATTAAATTGCGTGTGTACCTGAAACATCGCCACCCTTTTATTCCCTGTGTTATTTATTATTTATTACAACTATACAACGACCGAATCTTACACACAGAAATTAGAACAAACATCCAGAAACCACGTATCTACAAAATCACGTTACACATACATGTGCGTCTGTACATTTAACAGAATACGTTCGAACGTTCGAACGTTTTACGTTTTACTATCGTTTTCCGTTTCTCGACTGGAATTCGTCGCTGTTTTATGGATCCTTTTCCTAGAACTTCGACGATGATCGCGTTTATCCCTAGTATTCTCGTAGTCTACATCATCCACCAAATATCTACCAGCGTCCGTTTTGCTTTCGAACTCCTCCTTAAACCCATCGTTCTCTATATCACCCTGTTCTTCGTGTTGATCGTCGTGAAACTTGTGCATCTGACCAGATCGAACGTGTCCAGTTACCGTTTCTAAACCCCGTTTGTATCCCTCTTCGTAATTATAACTAAGAGACTCGGTATTTGGAGGTATGTCATTCACGTCCTCGTGAACCGCGTAAGTATCTTCACCATGATCCTTCAAGTCATTATCTTGCACGTAAGACGGTGGATGATAAGAGTCTTTGTGATAATCGTACACGGGAAAATACTTTTGTCTGCCTCGTTTGTGATTCTTCGGCCATTTGTCGTTCAATTTCTCCTCGTGATCCTTGTGATGGTTCTCGTGGTCGAATTCCTCCTCGTGCTCGTCCTTCAAATCGTGATGACGCCCGTATTTCCACGAACTCCAATTCGCGTGGTGACTTTTGTAATTCTTGTAAGTTTTCGGCTTCTTCGGCGTTGGCACGTTAACATGGAAGAGAACGGTCCTCGTGTGCGTATGGTGGTTGATCACATCTGGCACGAGAATCTTCAGGTGTACACTGCAAATGAGCGAAAGGGAATGAACGCGACTGCTGTGAAAACGACGCTCGTTTTCGTCAGAGAAAGCGGAATACGTTGACGGTGCGATCGTTCGGTCTCGAAAATTCAACGATCTTAAGAAATCTTTCGCTATAATTTTGATGGTTACTTACTGCTTGGAGGATACTCCGTAGATCGCGATTTGGTCTAGCAGAAGAAGGCATAGATATTTGAGGATGTGCTGAAGAAAGAAGAAACGGCGAATAATGTAATTAGGACGTAAAAATTGCAGTGCTGCTATGTGAATTATGTAAATCTTCTTTCGTAGAACGAAGAATATTTAGGACATAGGATATTTGGAATATAGTATACGGAATATGTATTTGAAAGATAGAATATAGAACAAAATGAATTACAGTATTTCAGGATGACACGTTATTCGAAAGAAACAATTACGGAACTATAAGATTCAGCGGTAATTTTGTCAAAAATTTGTAAGATTCTAACAGCAAATATTAGCACAGGATTCTATATACAACACCACTGTAATCACTAATTCTTTCGTTACCATGGTTTCTATCGGAGAGGATAAGCGTCGAACGTCAGGATCAACGTTTCAATATCGTTTGACGTCGTAGAGAATGCTCCTCTTTTATATCCCACCCTTTATCGCAACGAGTACAATGGAACCGCAAAATTGTCATCGAAATTTCACGGACCATCAAGCACTTTCGCCGTCTAGTTGAGATATGCTCCGCCTGCCAATCCGCTTCGAATGACACGCCCTGGAAAAACGTGACCGTGGAAGTTCATTGCCGCGCCGGTAATCCGTTATCGCTTAAGAAACGCGGTCACTGATGCCTGTGATTGTACAGCGGTCTCTTCTTTACCTTTTTTCCCTTATTTATTAGTTATTTACGAAAGATGTATATTAATGAAAGAAATAGCGAAGAAACGTGTTTTTGGAAATAAACTTGTTTATTGATTCCTCATAAATTCTTTATCCTATTACGAATTCTTCAACATTTTTCCATTGTTGACATAAAAAATGACCTTATCTTCTTCGAATATTTAGTTTCTAATTCTTTCTACATTTTCTCTTATTGCGTATAAAGAAATCTGCGAGCTGTTAACGTGCAAATTTACGAAATTTGTTCTCGGCTTAACTTCGTTAAACACGTACAGACATTTGTTATTTAAATAAACTCGTTACGCATAGAATACTGTTTGAACACGACTCGTAGGCTCTACTAACTACTCGTTGGGTTGCAATTTACATATATTTGTCTACTTATATTATTCGCTTGTTTCTAATAATATTTATCGTCTTCTTCGATATCCTCCTTCTTGTCTTCTTGATAATGCGGCACGACTTTGTAAATCGTGTGCGTGTGCTTTACGTTCTTTACTCGATAGGGGATATGGATGATCACCTTTTTCCTATTACACGAAAACATAAAAGAATTACTGTGCATTCTGTCGATATAACTACGCTTAATAAAATAATGTTGATTCAAATACTCACGACTCGGTTGGTCGTTGCAGCAACACCAACAGAACCACTAAAGCAATGGCATACTAAAACAAAAGAATACAAATTTTACAAACGAAATTCTTCACGAATCGAAGCTTAACCCAAACCACTCAGCGGTGAGATTAATTGATTTCATTTTTTACAAATTTCCTCAAGTTTACAAACGACCAGTGCTTATCTTCTGCGAAACTAAATGATCGAATTTGATAGAGTTGATCGGTTTAACTTCTGGCTCAGTTCCTTTAAAGAGAGAAACTACGAAAACAAAATGACGTCTTCTCGTACCAAAAGCTTCCCTCTCATTCTGAGAAAACTCTTCACTTTGCAGCACTCGCTTGGAAGACGCTTTGAGAAGCAAACACTTTCTGCTGGTGATCGCAACAGATCTAACGTTTATATACATGCAGCTGAAATTAGCGAGGCGAATCAGTCGAAGCATGAAATGTAGCGAGAAACTCCGCCCAACGTGCAGGGATCCCAGCCACCGTGTTTTAACGTGTATCTTTTCACTTCTTTGCTTTTCACTAAACGAAACATCGCTGTTTACACTTGTTATCGTGCGAGCCAGCCATGTAACCGGCTACTATTCCAAAGAATCAACAGGTCTGCGTTTGGCACGCGATACGCACCATAGTGTTTGAAATTCTTGTAATTATCTTGAACGAGCTATGATCGCTGCAATTTCTTACTAAAATTAATTCTAATTACGAACTTTATTCCCGATGCTGTGTCGGTAAACTCGTTTGTTGCACACGCTTTGTTATTGAAACGATTCAATTACAATTTGAATTGAATTTAAAATGGACTTTTTAATTGCACGTTAGAGAATGAGAAGATGAAAATTAGGAGAAACTTACCTATACGACAAAGTACAGTATGACGCTATTATTAAATTACAAAGTTACAGGTAAAAGCAATTAAAATGATTTTCTTTTTTACTAGAGAATATTACGGTGCGATAAAATCGTTCTTTTCTAGAAACTAACAGGCAACAACGATATTAACGTTTGAATCTTATTAACGTCTCTATTCGAATATCGAATCACCGAAGAATCACACGTCACAAAACGCGGCAATAATTGCTTCCGAGAAACCAAGTAACCACTCATCTCCAAGCAAAAAGACCTCTGCGGGTGATCAGAGAGTTTCTAACCGCTCAGAAGTGATCGAAGAACTGACCGCATCAAGGAAACAGCGGAATCTACTGCACTTCCTCCAGCCGCACCCAACCGAAAATCAACAGTTCGATTCGTAGCGCGCACACGTCCAGTTAACGAGCAGACGTTGTTGATAAGAATGGAAATCAAACACGTAAGAACATGCATATAATGTTTTACCAATTGTAATTATCTCGAGCCTGAACAACCGTTGTATCTTTATAGCATTTTTATTCCGTTCTCAAACGAGCCGCCGTTTCGTGATTCTAACGCTTAGAAATTTCTCCGTTAATGGCGAGGAATTCGATCGCTTCCAAAATATTTGAAAATAGATGAACGACGTAGATAAATGGACGTGATAAACTGAGAATGTAAATAAAGGAAGGAAAATGTAGACATTACACGCTTGACGCGAATGGAGAAAAGCGCGAAAACGGTGTTAATTATGTATACGAGCTAAACGATTAACGTACTTAATCGAGTGTTTTTCGCGATATTTTTGCGTAAGCAGATACATTAATCTTATATCAGCTTTGGACTTTGTTTTCGATCTTAACGAGTCACGAGACAGACGTGTAGCGTCTATCACGGTGTGTATCGCGTGCCGATCTAGCGATTAGTCTTAGATAATTAATGCTTTACTTTCGTTTTTCTGGCGAACAAAGCTTATTACGATGTATCGAAAAAATATTTATATATAATAATCGAGGATCAACGTACGAAGAAAGTGATTTTAAGTAATCTACAATAGCGATTCGTCGTTCCAGCATGACCATGAGTCAGGCAAAAACAGTCTCGCTTTCGAACAGGTCACGCATAAATTATTTGAATTGAACGCAACCGTGGCTACACCGTGAAAGAATAACGCTATTAAGACCGTTAGAAAAGCTTTTCAACGCGTTCAATTAATTTACATATACAGCTCGCCAATTAAGAGTGAAAATTGCTCGTAACAAAAGTAAAAGTAAAAGAAACAAGACCGAATATTTACTTTTACGTGGCGTGTAATTGTTCGTGAAATAATCATCGCAACGATCGAAATTAAGACAAGAACTATTGAAAGAGATAACGCGTGAAACATGTGTGAATTATTACGATTTTTGTACGATTTTATAGCCTCGAACGTTACTTAGAATGATCGTTTCTTTTGGTTTAAGGACGGTTTGCATTTTCCTACGTTTTCCTATTTATAAGTTCTACTCGTTAAACGGATGTACTGTTTAAAGTAACCAGAGCACGTTAATTTATCGCGTTCAATATTTCAGGAATTTCACGTTCCAAATAAATCGGAGCAAGCAACAAAAATCTTATAATTCAACCTTAATATCTATCCTGTGCTGTATATTTATGAAAAAAAGACGATTTGCCAATTATGTGCAGCAGTTTCTTAAGACTAACGAGTTTCAATAAATACAAAACAATGTCAAAAATTAGTTATTTGATAACATTTTAATCAAACAAGAATATATTCGGTCGAGTTACACTTGAGCCTCGTAAATCATATATCTCATAAATCAGCCTAGTATACTTGAGCAAAGGAAGCATAACAAAACGTACATATGTAAATTGAAAATAATAAAGTATCTGATTTTTCACCCTTCCTCGGCAACGCAGTCACAGTTAAGAGAATATAATATAAAATAGACAAATTGAGAAAAAAAAAAAGCAGTAAAGACCAATTAGAAACGATCACGATATGCTTGAACTCAGATTTTCCATGATGTTCGTCGAATTTCTCCAGAACGGTTAAATTCTGGGCAACTGCAACGACTTCAAACTGTCCGTCGATCCGTTTCTCGACGCGGATTTCACGCTGCTCGCTGAATTATTTATCCTCGACTCGTTCTCGTGTTGTTCATCGGAACCAGACTTTGCATTCTTATTTTCCTCTTCTTGCAAGCAACACCTCGTCTTCGTCGACCTCTTCGCGGTCTTAGCCGTGCCCGTGTATCTTAAATATTTCATCCTATCGCCGTTTAAGTTTCGAACCGCCTCTAAAAGCGCGTCACCGTTACCGTCGCTTCTTTTTTCCAATCGTCCGCGACTTGGTTTACTCGTCGATGATTCAATTGCTTCGCTCGATCGTGCGTTAAATCCCTTGAGAACCTTCCAATGACGATCGACGGATCCGGGTACTTTCGAGCGCACAAAGCCCAGTTCCATTGGCTTGAAACCTTCGTCGTTGCTATTCTTAATAGCCGGCTCCACGCTTCCATCCAGATTAAGATACCTCATGTTCTTACTTGCAAACTCGATGCTATATTTCGGACCATCTTCGGTAGACTCTTTAGAGTTATTCTTCGATTGACGTTCTTGATTGACGGAAGATGGAATTCGCGGACTCGTGAAGGTTTCAACATTTGGAAACTTGTCGTACGAATTGGTTGGATTGCTATAAGTAACGTAATGCGAGACTGACACGTTTATCGGAGTCTGCAACTGTTGGAAATCGATGGTCAACAGCTTCGAATGTTCGTTATTAGATTCGTTTAGCGATGGATAGAATGGGTACGCGTAATCAACCGAACCTTGGTAACCAGTTGCTCGTTGACCATCTTGCGTCTTATTCGCTTGATCAGGTAGCTTCAAACGAGAAACAGAATTTACATGATTGTTCCTCGACGGTGAAACCAAAGATGGATATCTTTTATGATGCCTGACTTTCTGCACACCGTGTACGTTCCCATGTTTGAAGTTCAGTTTATACGTCCTGAAGTTGCGATTCCCTGTAGCGTAACCACCATTCGTGTGTCCAATGTTTTGAACGTGAGCGTTCGATGGTTTTGTAACATGAACAACGTTGTCGCTAGAAGACGACAGACTATCCGAAGAGATCGAATGAACGTCACTATGATGCTGGTACGAGACGATCGATCCTTCCTTAGACAAGGGAAGTGATTCGTGACCGATCATCGAGACCTCAGGATGTTCTATTATTTCAGTGGATGGAAGAATATTTTTATCAAACGTCGACTCGATTTCTGTAACCGGTAAATGGGATATCAATCGTATCATCAGATGATTGGAATTTAATGGCTCCAGAAGTCGTATGTACACCTTATCACCTATCCCTGGGAAATTGAACGGTCCAACGAGGGGACCCAGTGGTTTTGGAGGATCAACTATTTTTTTGACTACATCCACGATCGAATCAAATATGTTTTTATTCTTCGTCACCTTGTATACGGGCTCGATGCGAACTGCTCCTTCGTCGAATGCTTCCGCAGGTCCTTGCACAGTTTCTATTTGCTGGTTTTCGATATAGTTCTCCTTGACGTCGTACGATCGTCCCGTATGAACGCCGGATTTGACACCAGAATGTTGAAGCTGCCTTCTACGTCGATTCGCTTTGTATCGATTCACACCACGCGATCGCGATGGCTTCGAACGATCTGTGCGAACTGTCAGGGTCTTCTTCTTCTGGGGAATATTTCCCAGGAGAATATTCGTATGCAACGTTTCTGATTTTGGAGTTTCTGGTTGAGAGGTACTGAACGTTATTTCGTTGGTGTTGGTGGCATTTTGGTATTTGGATTGCGGCAAATGATCCTTTGGTTGCGGTCGCCTAAATTTCAAATAAAATTTTGTACGTTATTATCTTTCTTAATTGCTTTTCGTACCTATCTTTTACTTTCTTTTTTTCTTCGTATGCTGTGTTTCTTTGGTTTCTTTTGGTATCAGAGTAACATAGAAACGATGAAGATACGATACAATTTGTAGAGAAAACGTACCTTTTGGAACGCTCGGCTTCTGCACCGAGGAACATCGATATCAATACGACGCAGACCTGCAATCATGGAAATAAAATAAAAACGTCAACTTTATACTTCTCTTCATTAATAATTTCTTTTCTTTTTTTTTTTTTTTTTCTTGAACAAGAACGCAAATAAAACACTACGTTCACAAGACGATATTGACAAAACGAGTTTGCATATTCAACTAGTACACCCTATCGTATTACAACCACATCACGAACATCGTTAGACGAACTCAAAGTAAACGTCAATGATGATGTTACAGATCATTTTTGTCCAAGTTAAAAAAACGTTCTTTCACTTTCTATCATCTTCCACTAATTTTTCATTGATTCCTTTTGAAAAAAATCGAAATAATCGCAGCACCGTCATCTTCGTGTTGTACATAACGCGCATCGATCCACTCACCGTAATCACACGTGCGATCCTCATGTCGCTGATGGTATACCACGTCCCACTAGATCACTTCACCGATCCTAGTATGGGGACGTCTGTCCATCGGCAACGTCTTTTAAAGCTTCCCCGGACCCGCTTGTACGGCAGCGCTAAACTGGATCTGACAACATTGTTTTGCGTATGTACGTGGTATTGAAGCCAGTGGTTTTCTCTTGAATGAAAGAAAAACAACGAGAAAAAAATACAAGTGTACAACAAATCCTACCTGTTTCGTGTCGACTCACCAGGAATTGGTGCGCATCACACACTACCACTTTGCAATCATAAGACACGCGCGATGAAAATTAATAGATTTTTCGAATCACGAAGCGTTCACGAAATTCAGATTTGGTTACGTTAAAATTTGTGTACCTTATTAAATAGGAAGAGAACTCTGTTTCGTGAAAAATAAAGTGACGAGACGAGGATTTGCTTATGGAAAAGGAAAAATACAAATTGGAGGAACGATCTCTGTCTCTGTAAAGAACAAAGTAGTGAGGAATGCTAAGGATGAAAAAAAATGTTTCGAAATTGCTTTGTAATTTTTGTGAAAAAAATATCGAACGTACTAATATTTTATAATTACAACGGGAAAATAAATTGACGGAACAATCTGTGTTTCACAAAGGGTAAGATAGTACGGAATGTTGAGATTAAAAATTTTCTTCTGACTTTGAAATCGTGTTGAAACTTTCCGTTATGGTAAAAATTTGATAACAAAAGCGGTAGGAATCTTATTGAAACTTACTATTCTATGAAACACGCGCTAAAAAAAGAACCAGTTAAATGCAGTTAAAGAAATTATTGGGTCGAAAGACCATACGAGTCTGTTCGACAAAGTTTCTTGTATACAAGATCTTTTCTTACAAAAAAATCTAAAAAAAAACAACCTGCCCGAATTATCTTTCGCGAACGAACCGTGAATAGACGCACTATAATTAACAGCGATAGTGAATTACTTATCTTTTTCATATATATATACATAGAGCCCCAGTGTGCTCATAAATTATGAATAATTTCGTTCTATCCTCCCGGATTCCACCACTAAAGTCGCAGTATTTCAATGAAAGTGAATTTTCCTGCTTGAGACATTTTCAATTGGACGAACGAACTCAAGCTCGTATTTCTATTTAAGTAACTTATATCATTGGTCTGTTATTTAGAAATGGTGATGGTAAAAAACCAAACTTTCAAGTACTCACTCACGCATCCCGAGATACCAGTTTCAAACGACGATCGATAGAAATGAAAGCGGCAGCATACCTGTCCTAAGAAAATAGTAAACAAATACCAGTATACACGCAATACCATAACCATAACGGATGGTGAATCGAGCAGAGGAGGATAAAAACAAATAGTTAATTACTTGTTAAGAAGGTTTATTAAAGGTACGCCGACGTGTAGCTGATTGCTCGACAGCTAGTAAAAACTGGTATAATAAGGAATTGTTAAAAATGAATGTGGATCGAGTCTGAGAACTTCTTGTTTTTAATAAAAAAGAAAAAAAGAAAGGTCGTCCGGAGAACGTCTTCGTGCAGAATGTTTCGATGACAGGGAAAACTGGAAAATAGCCGAGTATATAATTGAATTTAATGCGATGTACAGAGAGTTTGTTTTTTTATTTCCAATTAAGTCGTGCGTTCTACATTTCAGTAAATCATCGTAGATCACGGAATTTGATACGTCGTGTCGTTTCTTCACGCGACATAATTTAAGAGTAATTTATTTTCAATTATCGAAAGTATAACTGTAATTGCAAGAATTTGACTTTGTAGTGGATGATGTTTCTTACTCGCACAGAGAATTTATCGTTAAACTTTTCCCAATTAGTCGTAAAAGTTTCGATAGCCTCACTCCGAAACAACTTACGCTTTTTTCACGATTTCGATAATGAAGTAATATATACATGGAGAAAAAATAAAAAAAAAAAAAAAGGAAGGAGAGATCTAATCGAGAAACTTGGTCGCTGCAATTGAATAAATAGCATCTCTCTAATGCATAATACAGCTAGATGATAATAGAGTCATATCACGGAACGCTATGAACGCAACAAAGATTTTCTGCGCGAAGCATTATATTCGATCGCAAATCTCAATAGATTCGTTTAATTGTAATTGAAACGGCGCTTTCCATCGAAACGAAAACCGTACGCAGCGCTGTTCGGTGCGCTGACCAGGGCGGGATTCTTGTACTGATGAAACGAGCCATGCAAATGTGGAGGCCTCACGGCGTTCTGTTCTTCCTCTTGCGACCCTTTTAAATAGAATGCCTCGAATTGCCCTTCTGGTAACAAAATATCCTTCAGCGATTTGTCATTCGGATCGTAAGCCATCCCATTTAGCGCCAAAGAAATTAGAAGAGAAAAACACTGGAATTATAAATAGACGAAACTTTGTAGTACATGTAAGTACATAAGTTACATGAAGTTCAATAATTCAACAAACACTCATTCATATAGTTTTTCCTTTGCAAAATAAGTGGTTGGAAATAATACATACTGTTAAAATGTCTTGATATAGTGGAAGAGTAAAGGTACGTACCGTGAACAAGGTAAGAAGGTTTGCCGCCATACTTCGATCTGTATTCTACGTCGACCGAAGCGCTGAAATGACGAAGAATGTTCTAGGTATAAAGTGAAAACTGCCAGAGTCATATTTTAATATCTTAGAAAGCTTTGTAACTGTAAAGATTTCATGAATTTATTTATTTATTTATTTGGTACTTGAATCAACGGGAACCCTCGAGACAATATATTCTGTTCTATTCTTGATCAATTCAAAGATTTATACAGACCAAACTATACGATTAATTTGTTCCAGATGGATAACACAGATGCTATATCGATGACAAGATTACACGACTTCTGTCGAATTAACATACGTAACCGTATACTTTATATCTAAACGTTATTGTTTTCTGATTGTTCGCAATGATACGTGTTTTCTGCTTATCTTTCCTTCGATCGGTGTACGCGATCGATAAAGAGGCTAACCAGTTATGATCTGCGCGCTCATTCGTCGTTAATTTCACGAACACGCAACAAGTTTGTGTTCTTTCTCATTACATTTGTCAGTTTTCTTTTATTATACACGCGATTAAAAAGAGTTTACAATGCATCTTTAATAACTAAAAGTAAAGATGTATTTAACTTACTTATTGAACTCTTCTATTTCAACATTTACAATATCGCGATACAGGAAGTTATCAAAAGGATAAAAATACTCATAATTTAATTAGAGCTTAATGAACTTTAACGCGTCGTTAATTCAACTAAACTGAGCGTAAGTAATTGCAAAATCTACTTTCACTTTTCTGTCAGTCAGTAACGATTGAAACCGCTCGCGAAGAAAGGAAAAGATGAGACAACAATGTAAATTCTATATTCAATTTAAGTCGAGATATTAGGTCTACTGTAAGAAGTTCTCTGTCATAAAAAGATTGCTAAACTACAAGTTTTCATGGTTGAAACTTACCGAACGTAGTCGTAGCAAAAGTGAAAGCCGCTCTGCACACAGCAGTTTAGAGAGACGTTTCCTCTACCTGCACACATTTAACGACCTTGCCACTGCCAAGCGTCCCCACCCTGAAGACTAAGAGCAACCTCGAGGCCTGCAGAAACGGAAGCCGACAGAATTGGAAAACGTGCAATCCTGGATTTCGCCACTGGCGTTGAACATAGGTTTCGTAAATAAAAAAGAAACGTTTGTGCTGAGAAAAAATGAAAGATAACGAACAAGAAATTGCATAATTTATGTAAAGACAAACAAGAATAGTATTGGTAAATGTAAGAAATTGTATTTGTACAAACTGTACAAAAAAATCAGGTATCGTCGTAGAAATACAGTATCGAAGAATAAGAAAATGTAATTAAACTATAATATGCTTATAATCGAAAGAAATAAGATATATCTTATAAAACCTTTTCTTTTTCATTGCATATCATGTCACATAAATTATTCGTAACTGTAAGTAGTACACTACTATCACAATGTGCAATGTATATTCTCTAAAACAGTGCAAAATGTCGATTCCATTAACTCTTCGAATCACTTAAAACTCATGATATGATAAACTTAATGTCATGTTCCGTATATTACTTGTCACATATAATATACAATCGCGCATGGTTTTATATATATTAACTTTCACAATGTAAATTATGCTAGTACAATAAAGAAGTCCCAGTATTATGCGTAGATATTAATGGATAAAAAGTAACTCGGCGCTGCCGCTATCACGATCAATGATAAAATGTTTTAATACAAGAAGCTTTACAAGAAGCATACTTTATCATATGCTTACAAGTTTACAAATTTTAATTATAATATATATATGTTAGATGTTCGTTTTGTTTAAGTATCTCTCACAAATCGTCGCAATGAAATAATAATATTAGGTAACAGTATAAGATTATAAACATTCTCTTTGTTGATACATGAATTCATGATGCATCACAATTATTTTACATTTACAAATATTAAATATCCCTGGGATACAGCCACGTACCGCAATAACATATTATACGGAATATAAATAAGAATCTTGTTTTGTCTTTCCTTTTGGGGGAGAAGTAAAGGGTGAGAACCAAGCAATCGAAAATCTTCCAAAGACAGCTTGAATGGATTTCCACCTACTATTACGAACCCACCTGGCTTCTTCTTTTTTAAGTTGCTCGATACCCTATAAAAATGATATAAATAAGTAATCAATTTAAAATTAAAATTAATTTTTTATTTAACTATCGTGTACATACAGTTTCATCGTTCCAAATTGCTTGTAATTGTGTCCCTAACATTACAGCCGTGAAAATGGCAAATAAGAGAGCTTCGAATGCCAAGCAAAGCAATAGTACCACTGTTGCAGGTGGACTGAATGTAGAACATTCTTTCCACTCTTGTCTTATGCATGTAGTAAATTGTTGTATACATAGGAATAAAGAATGCAATGACATTGCTGCTATATAGAACTAAAATAAATTACATAGATATTAGTACAGATGATCTTCATATCATCACTTTGCATATTTGTATAGCGGGACTTACAGTAAAAAGTACAAAATATTTTTGATTATTTTCCCCAACACAATTATTAACCCATGGACAATGATGGTCCATTTTTCTAATACATCTATGAATAAAATATTTAAAATATCTGTCATTTTTCTATGTATTCATAACTAAGATATTAGAAATGTTACAAAGTTACCTTTGGCAAACAGAACAATGATGTGCTCTATCAGGCTTAATAGAACAACATTTAGGGCACTTAAATATGACTTGTCCATCCCTAAATCCCATTTGTTCAATCATTTCCTTGGTAGCGTTTCCTTTCAGAACAGCACCCTATAAATATTTTTAAGTCATATTACTAGTATATTTCAAATATGTTAGCTACATGTTTTCATGTCTTACTGGATCTGTGAACATTGTCCTTAAATGAGATGCAAAAGCTAAGAAAGTTAATGACTGAAATATTGCAGTGTTTAAACTAGAGTATAAAGTATTTATTGTGGGAATAAGGATAACTGCCATTACTACAAACTCTGCATAAATTATTAACAACCAGGTTAAAATTGCACATATAATCCCACATATATCCTACAACATAAAACCAATTGAAAAATATTTAGTATTCATGAAGAATATTTCAATTATTTAATTACATATTACTTAATACTATAAAATATTTGTGTATACATACTTTTATACACCACAATCTTCCACCATAACATTTATTGTGAACATCCTTTTCTCTATGAAAAGACATATAGTCATAATCCATGATTTATTGCTATTTACTAAATTTTTCACTGTTAATCACATAAAGAGATTTCAACCATGATTCTTCGCTTGAAATAAAAATTAACCCAAATGTTAGTAAAATTTTATATACCATATTATATTTTGTTTGTGATTTGTGAGAAATCAAATCCACTAAAACAAATTATACTATGAAATAACATGGAAATAACATAGAATCTAACCTCATAACAAGTATTCACAGACTTCTCTTCACAGATTCACCGGAATCAGATGATTTACATCAACTTTTATTTCAATTTTTTTTCATTGTGATACATTTAACGTGTTTACGATGAATATCAAGTAACAAAATTGATTTTTTCGTTCTCAGCTTTTACTTAATTAGCCTAAGCAGATACATTCGTTACTAAATAATTATGTTATTAGTATAAAAGTTCTCTCAAATATCCAACTATCGTATGTTTACACCGATTCAAACGCAGTGCAAAGTAAATGAACTGAAAACGGAACTTGAACATGTTATCACGTGTAGATTATGATAGCTTGGTTTCTAAACGTCACCGATTATTCGCCATTGAACAGCATTACGAACGCACCACGCACCTGACATTCGAACGAACAGATGCTTTTAAGGGAAATAATCGGAACCTAAATCCACTGTTTTATCCAATTAACAACAACGAATGTTAAAAAGAAATAAAAAATGAATGTAAATAATACTAGATATTACCGGCTTGAACGTTGTCTGCCGTATTCTATTCGTACACGCGACTGCAAGTTTGACAGTACATGGTAAGGGTGGGGGCTACAGTGCGCAGCCATATTGGCTACTTGTGACTTTTGGGAGGAAGCGAGCAAAAAATAATACAACTTTTCTCGTTTCTACGTGAAAAAATGTTGCCTTCGAGGATTTTTCATTGATTTCACACGTTGGTCTTGTTAACGCGAACACGATTACAATAGAACGTGCGATCATTTATACAAGCTTAAACGTTTTTACGAAAAATGGTATGTTACTTTTTGATTAGTAGATTCTTCGTCTTAGAACAGTTAAATCATTCGTTACGAAATTGTAAGATATTCCCGATGTATCTGTTTTAATTTTTTTTTTGTAGAGTTTCTTTGGGTTTGGTCAGTCGGCGGATATAGAGATTACTTTGGATGGTGCAGAAACCAGGAAGACTGCAGACATTAAATCTGAAGATGGTAAAAAAGAGCGCCACTTGTTATACTATGACGGTGAAACCGTTTCTGGAAAGGTAAAAATCTTTTTTTAAACCAATAAATATAAATAAACTAAATGAAATATTTGTGCAGAATGTAACTCATAACCTACGGTGGTTATTCGTAAACTCTAGACCAATAGTCGTAAAGGATAAAATAAGAAATACTCAACATTGCGTTATTTTATATAATTATTTATATTTATATCTAATGATTTATTTATTTTCGCACACTAATATTGTTATATATGCGTATATTCCAAAAAATTACAGTATTTAATCTGTATGTATATATATATATATATATATATATATATATATATATATAAGAGAAAGACAGATATGTTTTAATATCTTTAAGTAAATATAATTATCTTATTTAATTTGATAAATTCAAACCATAGAACTGTAGTAGAATATATCTAAAAATAATCTCCATTTTGTGAAACATGACTTTTAGTACATAATGTCATAATGTAGTTCATATCTCTCTTGAGGAGCAAATAAGGTTATATTAATTAATGCACTATTATTTGCAGATTAATATTAGTCTCAGGAAAGCTGGTAAATTGGAGCATCAAGGTGTAAAAGTAGAATTTATTGGACAAATTGAATTATATTATGATAGAGGAAATCATCATGAGTTTACAAGTCTAGTTAAGGAATTAGCTAGGCCAGGAGAACTAACTCATAACACAGTGTATACTTTTGAATTCGCAAATGTGGAAAAACCATTTGAAAGTTACACAGGATCTAATGTACGACTAAGATATTTTCTCAAAGTTACAATTGTTCGACGACTTAGTGATATTGTTAAAGAACTTGAATTAGTTGTCCATACTCTTAGTTCCTATCCAGATATGAACAATCCTATTAAAATGGAAGTTGGAATTGAAGACTGTTTGCATATTGAATTTGAGTATAATAAAAGCAAGTAAGTTGCTTTGATGTAAAGTTTAATTATGTAACTCTTAATGCCTAATATTGAGTTTAAGAATTAACTTACATTTATATCTTTTCAGATATCATTTAAAAGATGTTATTGTTGGGAAAATATATTTTCTTTTGGTTAGAATAAAAATTAAACACATGGAAGTTGCTATAATAAAACGGGAAACTACCGGTTCTGGTATAGTATCATTTTCAGATTTCTTTTTCTCATAAAAATAGTTATAATAATCTTTCTTATAATTTGAATACTATTATGAATTTTAACTCATTCATTGGAGAAAGTATTTTTATTTCTTAAGTATTTGTTTTTTACAACTTATACTACAGTTATAAATAGGATATATATTTGCAGGTCCACATACATTTACGGAAAATGAAACTATAGCGAAATATGAAATAATGGATGGAGCACCAGTCCGAGGCGAGTCTATTCCAATAAGAGTCTTTCTAGCAGGCTATGATTTGACACCTACAATGCGTGACATCAATAAAAAATTTAGTGTTAGATATTACCTTAATTTAGTTCTCATGGATGAGGAAGATCGTAGATATTTCAAACAACAAGTAAGTTGAAAAATAAGTCTCTGATTTATTAACTTCTTATTGAGATACTTTTCACAATTACATTTTTTAAGGAAATAACGTTATGGAGAAAGGGAGAAAAAAGTAGGAAATCTCAAACCGCTTCACCACATATGCCATCGCATTTAGTATCAGCAGAAACAGGATTCCCACAAGGAGCTGCTCAAAATGGTCCACCATCCGTAACTCCGTCAGTTCAATCGGGACAATTGCCATCTGCTAACATTACCAATGTAGAGGATGCACAGGCGCCAATAGAAAGCATGACACGCGAAGAAGGAGATGGTGAAGGTGCGAAAGAAGTTAATTCTGAAAGTAACTGAATTTTTGCATGCAAAACAGTTACTGAGGTCAATGGAAGTTTTACTAATTCAGAGAATGGGTAATAACTTCGCACGGAACTAGTAGTTTTAAACGAAACTCTTCTTCTACTGTAAAGAGAGATTGAATTTTAGGAACTACAAAAAATCGAAACATCTGCAAGTAAAGTTGTAAATATTTTGGATACCTATAAATAATGCGGATGATTAAATTGAATAAGTAGCCAATTATCGATCAAAATTTCAAATTATCAAGAGCTATAGATAACATACAGTGGTGTCTGATGGGACAGACCTGAAATAATTAAACAGAAAAAAATAATATAAAACAGAATAATACAACCATATAAAATGAATATTTATAAATGGACAGTTTAATAACTGAATATTTATCTGCGGTATATTCTTGAACAGCATCTGAATGTTACAGTGTTCAGAATATTTTATACAACCATATTATGTGTTATATTCTCAAAGATCTTTATCAAAATCTTTTGTGTTATATTATCAAACCTCTCAAATGGTCAATTTCTGTCAGATGAGAGTTTTATAAATCTGAAATAGATATACATATACTCACAATGGCTGCCCTATTTTAATCCATTCAACTAGTCTGCAACTAATATGGTAAAGGCACTGGGAGGAACGCTTTTATATATAATACACTATTATCGACATAATTTTTGAGGGAATGTGATTTTTTCAGCAGAAAGTTTTTATTAATATTTGCAATAAATATGATTAATAAAATATGTTAAGATACAGGCACAGTATATAACGTAATATCAATAGTTCTGTCTCAAATATAGTATAATTGTATATACAAATCATTGAATTGTATATGCTAATTAATTTTTTAATAGAATTTTTATGCAGTTTCAAGAATCTTAATATAAATCATTGTAAGAAATACATGCCTTAGTATGCTTGTTCAATTTTTAGTATGCCTTTATTAATATAAGAGTGGACTACAATAGATTAAAAAATGGGATGGCCCCACGTGTATTTATATATATATATAAATACATATTACAATATGTGTGTGGATATATACATGCATATATATAATTTTTAATGATAATAGTACATAGTTATAAACTGAGTTATATATATACACACACACACAGACACAAAAGTATCCACCTCTATTGTAATAATACTGAAACGTGTTCTATCAAGGCAGTATCATGATTGCTACCACGATGGAAGTAATATACTGGTATGAGACAAATACCAATTGTTTTGTACTATTCTATGTTAACATGGGTTGACTAAAGAATCTTGTTAAAAAAGAAAAACTGCATAATAGTCAACCGCGTGTATTTCGAGAATTTTGTTTCATGTAAATTAAAATTTTCATATTTCACGTCTTTGTTATTTGTTGACAAGAAAGATATATGTGTAAAAGAGAGAAAACAGAACTATTTGTGAATTATTTGACATGTCAAATATTGTATATACATATACATATTGTCATACGATATAAAACTAGCTGCATATTTTAATGCCCACATAAATATATTATACATCGCATACAGTGTGCCATTGTGCGCACATGTATTGGAAAACATTACTTCGTCTATGCATAAGTACACCCTTCCTATCGTTTTATATAAATCAGATATCATTAGATTTTTATTCTCACTATCTATAACTTGTTTTTTATCTGAACGAAATAGACATATCAAGTACAGATTTCACCATGACAAGTAAACTATGGATTTAAGTGCAATTAATTTTACGACGAATTTATGAAGGACGAAATCAACAAATACTAACGCAATAGAATTTTATAACGACAATTAAAACGTCGATTAAAATGTCCCTAGTTTTTCAAATCATTTCCCGTCTTTTTTTGGAATTATCTCAGTTATAAGCAAAATATTTAAAATCGACATTACGATTAAGTGCCTTTGTAAAGCACGATTAGTATTTCGAAAATTAAGGGTAAATATTTTATACGTAAGAAGTCCTATTATTTAATTAATTAATAGAGCTCATTACTTTTTCTCTTCAAAAGCGTCTGTATTTTATGAAGTTACTGTCTTTAACTATTGTTTGTAACTTTAATGACTTAATTATTAGAATCTTTAGTCCAAAATATTATTGTGTATATTGACAGACTATTGTAAGATTATAAACGCAACAAAAATAGTTTTATATTCAAAATTTTTTTCTATTCATTTTCATAGACCTAAGCAAATTTACGAAATAATAAACCTAAATATATACAAATAATATAGTAATTAAAAATCAATTGCCAATGATGTTAAAACAATTATAATTGAAAAAAACATATTTTAAACTTATATATAGAACATAAATTTTACAATATTTAAAATTCTCTTGTGGTACAGTAACATTTAATATTTTAAGGTACCACTGAATTTTATTTATTTTCATTAATGAATGACTCGTGTATTTCTCTATAGTACATATTAAACGTAGGCATATGGAAATCAAGCTTAAATAAATATACGTACTGACAGCAAACCAATACGTAATAGCCTGCAAGGAAATTAATCATAGATCATATTTTACAAATCAGGCTTTGTGGCACTTCCGTAAAAAAATTAAAACCTTACATCAAGTTCTCTTACGTCAGTACATGTTCAAGAAAAAGTGTGTTCCATACATAATTATAGAAGAAAGAATGTATGATTTCAATTAATTCAGTGTAAAGTCCAAAGTGTCCGCACAGTATGCGCGTGTCTCTGCGCGCAGATCTGATGTCCGGATCCGGATAAACAATTATCGTGTCTGGTTATCGTATTAGTAGTTCACTGCCGGTTGAAGTGTTAGTGTCATAGTCGTCAGCAGGTTAACCAAAGATGGAAGTACGAACAGAATTAATTACGGAACTTCGTGAAAAATTTTTTAAAAAGTTGGCTGACGAGGGACCACCAGATCCTAGTGTGTATATTTATTTTCATGTCATAAAAAGCTGTACTTTTTCTTTCCAATGGTATTTTGAAAAAACCTGGTTAACTCACAGGGTAAAATCTAAGCTTAGTGTCATATTCCAAAGCAATGTTTTCAATATGTATTCGATGAAAGAATAAGAATCATTTTTATGAATAATTTATGAAGCCTTTGTTCCATTTATTATTATGTATTTAATTGATAAAATGTATAACACAAAAATATTTATGATTCAGTTAATCATTTAATTGAATGCAATTTCAGAATTTCATCCTGTAGATATTGCTAATGTAAACAATAATAATTGGTTAAAAAGATTTTTAGAGCACAATGAAAACAATATGCAAGACTCACTTAATATGTTATGGGAAACTTGCAACTGGAGAAGTAAATTTGGCACAAATGGTATGGATAATATATATTCATATGTGCAGTTTTTTTAGTTGCTATATATAAATTATATAATTTTTAATGAAACTATTACAATATTATCTAATTACAGAGATTACAGAGGAGAATGTGATGAAAGAATACTTATATAATGGATTGTGCTTTATTCATGGTAAAGATAAAGATGGTAAAACAATGTTTGTTATTAAATGTAAGTTACATACTAAAGGCAGTAAAGACTTCAGTCAATTGCAAAAGCTTGTTGTGTATTGGTTTGAAAGATTAGAAAGGTAAGATTAAATAATCTGTAATAAATTATTTAAATCAATTTGTTCTCAGAATTAATGTTATCTTTTCTGTGATATTTCAGACAAACTAATGGCAATCAAATTTCACTTTTCTTTGATATGTCAGATACTGGTATTTTAAATATGGATATGGAATTTATCAAGTACCTGATCAACCTTTGTAAAAATTATTACCCCAATTTTTTAAATTATATCATTATTTTTGAAATGCCATGGATATTAAACACTGCATTTAAAGTGATAAAGTCATGGTTACCACCTAAGGCAATTCCAAAAATTAAATTAGTGCATAGAAGCAACATACATGAGTTGGTAGAACCTAATGATATACTTAAATGTTGGGGAGGTAGTAACGAATATACCTTCAAATTTGTATCAGAAGCGCAAAATAATATAGATGCTACAATAAATGGAAAATTCGATAATAAGAAGGTATATATTTAATTAGTAGAAAAATAAACGTCAACTAATTCGCAATTTCTTTTGAGAATTAATTTTTTATCTTTATGTAACTATAGGTACATTTTGCAGAAGGTTCTCCATTAACAGAACAATCTGCAAGTAGTTTTGGAGATCAATCAAATGAAAAACAATGTAAGTAAAATTATATCCTTATAGGCATTATTAAATCGTAGATGTAGAAATAATTATTTTTAATTCTGTCTAATTTTTGTGTGAAATGGAAATTTTATTGTCAGAAAGAATTCATTTTTACACCTATTGTAAATATTGAAAATATTTGCAAAGGTAAAAGCTCTACTTTGATTCTTATACTGACAAATAATACTTATTCTTTTGCAGTATTATCTATTGAACCAGATGCACTTATATTTAATAAAGTAGGGAATGAAATTAGTGGAACAATTACAATTAAAAATGTGACCCTTGATAAACCTTTATCATATAAGGTAAAATGAGTTTTTCTTCTATGATAAAATTTACGATATAATGTATACGAAACATAGCATAAATAATTTCTATTATATATGTAGGTAAAAACAACGACGCCGGGAAAGTTCAAAGTACGGCTAAGTTTGGGAGTTTTATTACCTCAAGAACAACGCACGATTTCAGTTATTGTACAGCAAGAGCATATGCGCAGTCTCTTTCATGTCGACAAATTCTTAGTTATGTGCCTTCCATTAAAAGATCCGAATGCGTCGGCCCAAGAACTAGCAGCTCTATGGAAGGTAACACATCGAGATATATTAATTATATAGACATTTAATGTGTAATTGTTAATTTATATTTTATTCAGTCTGAGAAACCAGCAGAAGAACATAAATTAAGATGTTGTGATGGTGGCATTACAAGTAATGAAACATCAAAATTACATTCCACTTCTGGCACGTCAGAAACTGGTCAAATAGATATACTTTCCCGCAAAGTAAGGCAAAATAATGTGATTAAAAATATGATATTAATGAACAGTATACTAATATATAAATTGATTACTTACAGATAGCACATTTGAAAGATAGTCATATAAAGTTGTACAATGACGTTGCTTTTTTGAAGCATTTATTATTCTTTTCTATGATAGTTACAATTATAATGGCCATAGTAGTTATTTATATTTTAAAAATTGATATTAAAAATTCCATGGATCAACAAGTTTGTGACATGCATGGAATGTAGGTTATTCAGATAAAAATTTATTTGATTTCTACATACACATAACACAAATTTTAATCGTTATATATTTATGTTTACGCGTTAACTCTAATATTTTTACATCGATCTTTCGTATTCATAGCTTATATTTGCTTTTCACTGTTTTTGTTAAAAAAGAATTATGTAAGATACGTATAAAACATGTTTTATGTTATCAATATTAATATAAAAGAAGTCAGTTGCTGTTATATTTTGGGACGTTTATGTATACTATTTAATATATTTAGAAAGTAAATGTATTATTATTATAAAAAAACATATAACAATTGGAATTATTTTTATAACATTTTACACGTATTTCTACATACTATTTATACAATTTATCTTCCTTGTAATTCATAATCTAATAATACAAATTATTTCAAACTAATCCTTTTATTTACATAGCTCATCTAATATCTTTAACTGGTTAATAAAACAATTATGGGAAGTTTCTTTTGTTACATATGTGATAAAATTGTTAGTATCAAATTCATATAATATACCATATGTAAATATTTCATTCACAATAATTTTATAAAATGTATTAGTAAACTATATATTTAAAAACAGTTTATTATTTAATTATATACTCTTACTAGAAATCATTGTATTCTTTTATTTCAATATCACATTTGTTATTTTACTGACTAATTTATACATATCATATAGTGTAGTAATATGTAATGTCTGTTTACTTCAATGCAGACATATGAGATTAGAACTGTTACAACAAAAAAGTGATTGAAAGTCAAGACATTTTTTGTACCTCATGATGACAAAAAAAATTTTAATACTGTACCTAACAAATGTTCGAATAATTGCACATACATATGTATATAATTTTTTAATACTTAACGTGTGATTGTATCGTCATTGTATATATTTTCTCATCAACGTACATCAGTTATTAATCATTTGGGAAAAAGTGATATTTCGCATAAGCAAATGGGTTTGGTCTCCCCACTAAAATTTTTAATCCTTGTCCCCACCTTAACTATAACTTTCCCGCTCTTCTCGCATGGCACCGGACTTTTTCTATTTCATCGAATGCACCTCTACCAGCAAGTATATCACGTGAATTTACATCTCAGCATTATCAAGCTACATTTGCTAGTAACAAAGTATTATTAAAATAGTTTCAGCCGTATGCTCATAAACATGCTTTAGTGAGTGAAAACCGAATACATGAAAAAAGGAAAAATTAATTGGTAATACATAGGTAAAATTAATGCCCGGAAGTACCTAAAACGACAGTCGTCCGGTATAAACATGACGAGTGATGCATGCCAGTGCGCAGCTACCAACGCGCAGCATTTGAACATTCGTAGTTCGATCGGCCATATTATCCTCTGGATCTTACACAACGCCCTCACACGAACTTTCTCGACTTCATGAGGTAAGCGAATATTTCGAGGTTTCGAGTCGTAAGCGAACTTAGCACAACGTGGAAACACGATTCCGTGTGAAGAAAGACGATTTTTGAAGGTATTTGAAGAGATCTGTGCCAGCCGGCCGCGAGCTGAACACAAAAGATTGGTAAGTTATATCCAACACGTAGCAGAACGAACAGTATTCCCTTCCGTTGCGTCCTCCATATTGATGACAGCGCCGACGGTGATAATTTTCTGAAATTTTTGTCGTTAATGCCCCCTGTGTCCTGAAATCGAAAGCACCCGCGTTGTCTTAAAAGCTTTCCGACAGAATGCGCAACTTCGGAGCCTCCGGTGTTTGACAAAAGTCCTCGGTTACGGAACCCTGGAGGCCCGCTACCCATTTCCACACGCTCCTTCATCCATCACGGCGCAATCACATTTTCCCCATGGCGTCATCATCGTTCGCATTACCCGCTTCGCGTGTTACATGGCGTTCCGCGGCAGCGTGTGTCGCTTCTGTCAATCCCATTTGACTTTCCAATGATATAACACCAATGCTCGATTACGAGGATTCCAACGCATGGTCAATCCCATTAATTATTCACTCTTGTCTCCTCTGGTTCATCCTTACCTTCCATACTTTCCGTACCTTCTGTACCTTCAATTCCATTACACGCATATATTTATTTTTCTTTAATTTCGCATCACTCATGATGCCTCGTTCATTCCCACTGATATATCAGTGGTGATCGATGCAATTTCCGAATGCATGCACGTGTTTTCAAATAGTCTTGAATGCAAAACCGATTAGACTTGCACATACTTACGAAACGATTGTCATATTTTATGTATATGATGTTTAGGCTCTATGTCGTTTCTGTAATAATTCGACAACTATGTAAATGATACCACATATTCATGGATATTTACTCAAGTAGATCTACGAATTTTTTAAATGCGAGATCTACATATTGCAATGAGTGATTAGATATATAGCTAAATATCTTCTACAAAATTAGATGTAGTATGTACATATGTGTACACATATAGTACTATGTTGTCTATAAGTGATGATTGTGTAGCTAGCATAAAATATAAATTTTTGTTTGCAATAGAATAGCCCCATTGAATTTATAAAAAGATATACAAATGCATAATTAATTACAATATGTTTTTATAATACAAAAAGTAAAATATATGTTAAACTATCTGGAAATGATACAAAGCATTTAATAAAAAATACATCCTTTGTTCTTTCAGATTAATGAGAGAAGGTAGCTGTCTATGAGTTAATGATTTCACCATGACAACTAACGTAGCAACAATTAAGTTAGAAGATGGGCAAGAGTCTGTTACAGAGATACAGACTTACTTAGAAACATTTAATAGAGAAATAGAAGGAGGTCAAGGGGAACAATTGCAACATGTACAGTGTTAGTATTTTTAAATGAATTTTCTATATTTACCATAAAAGGAACAAGCTTCTATTAAAACTTTAGCTTATAGTGCAACAAGTGGAAGGACTGTCTGGTGGAGAAGAAGGTGGAACTTACTTTGTTGACCAATCTGGTCAATATTACTACCAAGCAAATAATGACGAAACACCTGTGATGACACAGGTTCAAATTCAAGAAGTAGAAGAAGCAGATGTAAATAATGATGGAGAAGCACCTCAAGATGAACAATACCATGAAATTGAAGAATTAGAAAATGTTGATGGTGATGAAGATGTAAGGGAAATTATCTTTGTTCATGAAGTGCCATGGTGTATACCATTCCTATGAAAGTGTGTTGTGTTTTATAGGGCCAGGTAACCAGTAATGGAAATAATGAGGTTGTAATCAATTCTGGAGATGCATATCAAACAGTTACTATTGTGCCTTCTGATACCAATCCTGGTGAAGTCAGTTATGTACTAATAGTTCAGCAACCTGATGCTGAGGATAAAGAAAGCAGACCAGTAGAACGGGAAGGAACAGAAGGTGAAGAAGGAGAAGGAGAACAAGATCTTACAGTTTATGACTTTGAAGATAATGAAGATAATGAAGCACCCGTGGAATCGGAAGCAGAGGATGACAAAACCAAAATTATTAAATTCTTACCTAAGAAGTCACAAACTGTTACTCAAGCTCATATGTGCAATTACTGTAACTACACAAGTCCAAAACGGTAATTTTTAATTTTTTTTTAACTGTACTGTAATCAAAAATTGATTAACTTGTAACCAATTTTTTAATCTGTATATTTTATAGATATCTGTTATCTCGACACATGAAATCACATTCTGAAGAAAGACCACATAAATGTAGTGTTTGTGAAAGAGGATTTAAAACACTAGCTTCTCTTCAAAATCATGTTAATACACATACTGGGACCAAGCCACATCACTGTAAATTTTGCGATAGTGCATTCACAACCTCTGGTGAGTACAAAATATTTATAGACTCTTTACATCCTTTTTCATCTGATAAGCGTTTAACCTTCAATTATTAAATAAAAGAAGTAGCATTGAAGTGCAGAAACACAGTAATCATCAATAGTATTAATTTATAGGTGAACTTGTTAGACATGTTCGATATAGACACACACATGAAAAACCACATAAATGTCATGAATGTGACTATGCATCTGTTGAATTGTCTAAACTCAAACGTCATATTCGGTGTCATACAGGCGAACGTCCATATCAGGTATATTATATACTTATAGTCTTAAAAAGTCTTATTCACGATCATAAAATTATCATTACATTTATATTACAGTGTCCGCATTGTACATATGCAAGTCCTGATACTTTCAAGCTAAAACGCCATTTGCGCATACATACGGGAGAAAAACCATATGAGTGTGATTTTTGTCAAGCAAGGTTTACCCAGTCTAACAGCTTAAAAGCTCACAAATTGATTCATAACGGTACGTTGATACTTTATGTGTTAAAAGTTGTAAATTTTGTTATGTAATTTTTTGCTATTTGTTTATAATAATATGTATTATAGTTGGTGACAAACCAGTGTTTCAATGTGAATTATGTCCAACGACGTGTGGAAGAAAAACAGATCTCAGAATTCATGTACAAAAGTTGCACACTTCTGATAAACCTTTGAAGTGTAAACGCTGTGGAAAATCATTCCCAGACAGGTATGTGTGACAAAATCTGGGCTATATAATAACTGCAAGAGAGAAAATATTATATGTTGAAAACACAAAACATGTAATATATTTTACCATTGTAGATATAGCTACAAATTGCATAGTAAAACTCACGAAGGAGAAAAGTGTTATAAGTGTGATTTGTGTCCATATGCTTCTATATCCGAGCGCCATCTCGAGAGCCACATGTTGATTCATACTGATCAAAAACCATATCAATGTGATCATTGCTTTCAATCATTCAGGCAAAAACAACTTCTTAAACGGCATTATAATTTATATCATAATCCTACTTATGTCCCCCCTCCACCACAAGAAAAGACACATCAATGTCCTGAATGTGAACGACCGTTTAGGTATGTAATATTTGTGATACACTTATCACGTGAAGAAACGGAGGAGAATACAATTGGATGCCTATATATTTTATTTTTCAGGCATAAAGGAAACCTAATTCGACATATGGCTGTTCATGACCCAGAGTCATCCCTTCAAGAAAAGCAACAAGCATTGAAGATGGGCAGACAAAAAAAGATTCAAATTATAGACGGACAGAGAGTCGAGGTCATGACAGGTAAAGTTTCGTCAAACTTGCAAAGCAAAATAAGGAAATTTGATTCATTTATATGTGTATAATTAGAAACGAATCACAAATTGATATTTCTAAAACAATATTTAAATTTTATGAATGAAAGAAATTGTACTACACATATACAATGAATGAATAATCACAAAATATTGTAATCACAGGGACACTTACTCAATGATCTGTATTCAGGTCATTGACTAATATCCATGTGTTGTGTTATAATAACAGGTGATTTAGCTACTAAACTTAAAGGTTACGAAGATGAAGAAGAAGATGAAGAGGATATGATGGCGGTCGAAGGAAGTGATGGTCAACAATATGTTGTATTGGAAGTTATACAACTAGCTGACAATCAAGGAACTGATCAAGTGTGTATTATAACAAACGCTAAAAAAGATATTAGTTCATTATGTTTATGTATGAATACAATTCTGATCATTTCATCTTTGTTTAGCAAATGGCCGTAGTAGCCAGTGAAGACGGAGATTTGATGATGCAAGATCCTTTGAGTCAAGAAAGTGGGATCGTAACTGGTACAGGCGAAGAAGGAGATGAAGCAGAAGAAGATGATGATGAAGAAGAAGAAGAAGAAGAAGAAATAGAAATGGATGAATTAAAAATAGAATCAGGAACGCCTATGAAATCTTCATCTCAGAACACACAAAGTGATCCAAAATTACAGAAAGAGATGGAAACCTGTTTCGGTTTTGACGAGGTAAGTGTATTTATTCTTTTACCATCTTCACCAATTGTCATTTATAAGTATGATTTATTATGACGTGAATTTATTATGATATTGAATATTAGGAAGAAGAAGAAGAAGAAGAAGCCAATGGCAATATAAATATATTACAGACAATTTCGTAATATGAAAAATGAATGCGACAAAATCTATCTATGTAATAGTGAAATGTTTTATCTGTTTCACAGTAACACCCGTATATACTGCGAGTGCTGTTTAATATTATTTAAGGACTCTGTGAATAGCTCCAATGGAGCCAGCGTGGTCCTTACGCATGGTACAAGAACATTTTTTGCCACTAGTGCATTAGATGTATGTAATAATTTATGAAAAAAAAACAGTAGTTCTGTGGTTTAGTGAAATATAAAGCGAATGTACAATTAGAATAATGTAAAATATTAGTTTACTTTATTATCAGTAAAATTTGTCTTTAGAAAACCATAAGTCAACAAGATCGTCACTAATACATTCGGATATATTATTAACATAGGTTGACCTAATATTTTTAAATCATTTAGTAAACGTTAACATGAAAACATAGAATATAGCAAAACATTTGCATTAATTGATTTATTGATTTATATTGGTATGTGGTTAATGAAGCTGAAATTACAGAATAATGCGAGGCTGCAATGTATATACATGCTTACCATTACATTTCATTTTATGGATAAACATCATAATATAACTAAATATAAATAACTAGAGGAAAGACAAGCGATAAATTTAATAATGATGATCGAGTTTTAAGTTATTTAATATGAATGATATTTACATATATGTAGTAATGTACATAAGAAGGAATTTGTAATGCAGCATACAAAATTAGAAATTTTTCATTGACCTGAAAGATGTTACATTTGTGATTGTATAGAAATATTTCATAATATTAATAAACGATCATTCTATAAATAAGTACCTATATATAATATAAAGGTCAAATTTTTTGTGGATTCAGGATAAAGTATGAATGGGAGAAAGTAACTTGATATCAAGAGTAATGTTATGATTATTAGTACAATTATAATAATTTTTTATTCATCTTTTTTAATTATGTTTCCTTCAGAACATTAAATATTTAGGCTGCACCTTCTTTTCCGTATTGATTACAACTACTATAGCAATATGCAAATAGACTAGTAAGAAAATATTACGTATGATTGTAAACAATAATGAAACATTTAATTCGTCGAATCCCTTTGCGTTCTGTCGTTTTGTGACAGTTTAACTTATTGTATAATTTTGTGATTGCACAGCATCCAGAAGCAACAATTTTCTATCTATACGAATTACACATAGACTTCTCTTATGTAACCGATTTCTTGTAAATGCAATCTTACACACAATTTTTCAGAAACTGTTGCACATAAGTTGTTCTATATAAACCGTCAATGTAATTGATGCTGTAAAAACAATGTAAAAATTTTATACGCTCTTGTACACTTTTTATACAATTGTAATTGAGCAATTGATAATTGTGTGCTATTTAAGCCGGAGCACTTTCATACAATATCCCAAAGAAAAAATGGTGTAGCATTTTCTTTATAATAAACATTATGTCATCGACAATACTTATGCATATTATTTCTGTTGATGAATTATAGTTTCGATATTTGTTAGGAATTAAATTGTTCAATGCACACATTATTCTGAGCAACGCATAGAACTGCAGGATCCAATCGTTATATTTCAAATCATTTATGTATGACATTCAATATATTCAGAAAGTAAATGCATTATTATTATAAGAAAAATTGAAATTACTTCTATAATGTTTCATACATGTACCTACATATTGTTTATACGATTTATCATCCTTGTAATTTATAATATAGACACATTATTTTGAATTAAATATTTTAGTTACATAACTCATCTAATATGTTGAACTGATTAACGATAGAATTGTAGTAAGTCATTTTTATGTTAAATACATGTGATAAAATTTGTATAGTATCACATTCATATAATATATTAGGTGTAAATATTTCATTCACGATAATTTTATGAAATAAATAATAACAAACTATATACTAACAAGCTAACAAGCTACATGCTTCGTGAAAACAGTCTATTACTGAATCGTATATTTTTTATACAAGTCATAGTATTTTCTTACTATAATATATTTATTATAACAGTTGCCAAATTACACTTATCGAAGTATATTTACCTACATGTAATAAATCTATACGTTCTGCATTGCAATCTGTTTATTTCCATGCAACAATGAAATTACAACTGCTATAATAAAAAAGTGATTGAATGTAAAAATAATTTTGCATCTCTTCCTCTACTTTTATTACATCATCAACATTTTATAATAAACAATATATAAAAACAATATAAAATCAATTGTTTTATTAAAATTAAATGATAATATGTCAATTTGTAAAAGTAAGATATGTGTCAATTATGAATTCAAAAGAATTTAATATTATATCTAACGAATATCCAAATAATTATAATATATATATATATATATATATATATATATATATATAACATACTAGCTGCCCGCTCGCGGCTTCGCCAACGCAGTATTTGAATTATATTTATTAGCCTTTCGTTGAATACTTTTTAAATATCGAATTTTGAAAACCGGTCAAACACGTGTTCGTTTATTTTTAATGGGTTCATATGTCGAATTTCATATCATTAACTTTAATGGACATAGAGATACAATTATTCTGTAAAACAAACTTTACCCTCTTTTTACCACTTCTGGGTCTGTATTTAAATATGCGAAATGAACTTACATTTCCGATTATCAAATTACGTTTATCAATAGCCTCGTATTGTTAAATGAATTTAATCATCGTATGTTCAAACACGCTTTAGTAAGCGAAAACCGAATGCATAGAAAAAAGAAAAAAGATAAGATCTAGATAGGTTTAACTCCCGGGTTTACCTAAAAAGATAGTTATTCGGCGTATCAGTGCGCAGTTATTAATGCGCAGTATTTAAAGGATTTCCATGATTTGTACATTCATAGTTCTATCGGCCATACACAACGCCCTCACATGAACGTTTTCGACTTTACAAAGTAAGCCAATATTTGGAGATTTTGTGTCGTAAACAAATTAAACATAACGTGGAAACACGATTCCGTACAAAAAAGGCGATTTTTAGCGGTATTTAAGGAGACTTTTGACAAATGATTGCAAAGTGGACGCAGAAAACTGGTAATTCATCTCCAGTACATAGCAGAACGAACATTACTCCCTTCCGTTGCGTCCTCTACATTGATGACAGCGCCAACGGTGATAATTTTCTGAAATTTTTGTCGTTAATGCCCCCTGTGTCTTGTGATCGAAAGCATCCGCGTTGTCTTAAAGCTTTCCGACAGAATGCGCAACTTCGGAATCTCCTGTGTCTGACGAAAGTCCACGGTTAGAGGACCCTGGAGGCTCGTTACGAATTCTACATGTTTCTTCACAGCACAATTATATATTGTTCATGTCGTCATTTTCGTTCGCATTATACGCTCCATGATGTTACATGGCATTACATAGCGTTCCGCGGCAGCATGTGTCGCTCCTGTCAATCCTGTTTGACTTTTCAATGATATAACACTGATGCTCGATTACGATTACAATTGCAAAGATTCTAATACGCGGTCAATCTCCTCATTCGCTGTTGACCCTTCCTCTTATCCATTTGCTCCCCGTACCTTCAATTTCTTTACTATATTTACTTCAATTTCTATATTGATTTTTCTTTAATTTCGCATGGATTATGATGCCTCGTGCATTTCCTTTCTACTAATGTACAATTATATTCCTATGCATGCGTGTTTTTGGATGTTCTGGAATGCAAAACCGATTACGCTTATGCATTTTTGCGTAATATTGTCATATATGATTTTTAGACTCTATGCCATTTCTGTAATAATTCGACATGTAAATGATTACAACTCTACGAATATTTACTGATGTACATTGTAGTAAATTCTTGAAAGTTTTTATTTCGAAATCTACATATTGCAATGAGTGATGGGATACATATATGTAGCTAAGATGTAATATACATACATATGTTATACATATAGCACGTATAGTAGCTAGCTTAAAATACAAATTTCTTTTAACAATAGAATAGAATATTTTAATAATAGAATATTAACAATAGAATTTCAATATTTTGAAATTTGGTAAAGAAAAACATATTGTAAATTATCAAAAAATGATGACTTCATTCATTTAAAACATTGAATTAAAAATACATATATTATTGTTTCAGACTAATGAAAGAAACTACACTTTTATGTGTTAATGATTTGACCATGACAAGTAACATGGCAACAAGTAACTCAGAAGAGGTACAAGAATCTGTAACAGAGATACAAACTTACTTAGAAACATTTAATAAAGAAATAGAAGAAGGTGAAGAGGATCAATTACAACATGTACAGTGTTAGTATCTTCAAATGAACTTTCTACATCTACCATAAAAAGGACAAGCTTCTATTAAAACTTTAGCTTATAGTGCAACAAGTGGAAGGACTGTCTGGTGGAGAAGAAGGTGGAACTTACTTTGTTGATCAATCTGGATATTATTACTATCAAGCAAATAATGGCGAAACACCTGTGATAACACAGGTGCAAATCCAAGAAGTACAACAACTAAATATACAAAATGAAAAAGGAGTACCTGAAGAAGAACAATATCATGAATCTGGAAAATTAAGAAATGTTGTTGGTAACGAAAACGTAAGGAAAATGATATTTGATCATCGAATGGCATAGTGTATATCATTACTATAAAAGTGTGTTGTGTTTTATAGGGCCAGGTAACCAGTAATGGAAATAATGAGATTGTAATTAATTCTGGAGATGCATATCAAACAGTTACTATTGTACCTTCTGATACCAATCCTGGTGAAGTCAGTTATGTACTAATAGTTCAGCAACCTAATATTGGTGATAAAGAAAGCAATCCGATAAAACAAGGGGGAACAAAAGATTACAAAGGAGGAGAAGAACAAGCTCTGACAGTTTATGACTTTAAGAATAATGAAAATAATGAAGCACCTGTGGAATTGGTAGCAGGTGACATAACCAGTATTATAAAATTCTTACCTAAGAAGTCAGAAACTGTTACTCAAGCTCATATGTGTAATTACTGTAACTATACAAGCACAAAACGGTAATATTTCAGTTCGTTTTAAACTGTATTGTAATCAAAATTTTCTTAACTTCTAAACAATTCCTTAATTTGTATATATCATAGATATTTGTTATCTCGGCATATGAAATCACATTCTCAGGAAAGACCACATAAATGTAACGTTTGTGAAAGAGGATTTAAAACGTTACCTTCACTTCAAAATCATATGAATACGCATACTGGGACCAAACCACATCAATGTAAATCGTGTGATAGTACATTCACAACTTCTGGTGAGTACAAAATATTTGTAGACTTTTAACTTTTTTGGCTATACTTTTGAAAGCAAATAGGATTCTGCCAAGAAGAAATCTGATGATTATCACGGGCCGAGGTAGTAGATCCGAAGTATAAAACCTTAACATCAGGAAATCATGCGTTCAGAGGATACAGATCCCAGTCACCATCAGTACTGATTTACAGGTGAACTTGTTAGACATGTTCGATATAAGCATACACATGAAAAGCCACATAAGTGTCGTGACTGTGACTATGCATCTGTCGAATTGTCTAAACTCAAACGTCATGTTCGGCGTCATACAGGCGAACGTCCACATCAGGTATGTTGTATACTTATAGCTTAAAAAGTGTTAATTACGACCATAAAATTATTGTTACATTTATGTTACAGTGTCCACATTGTACATATGCAAGTCCTGATACTTTCAAGCTAAAACGCCATATGCGCACACATACAGGAGAGAAACCATACCAGTGTGATATTTGTCATACAAGGTTTACCCAGGCTTGTAGCTTAAAAACTCACAAACTGATACATAGCAGTATGTTGATACTTTATGTGTTAAAAGTTGTAAATTTTGTTATGTAATTTTCTTGCAATTATATTTATAATAATATGTGTTATAGTTGCTGACAAACCAGTGTTTCAGTGTGAATTATGTCCAACAACGTGTGGAAGAAAAACAGATCTCAGAATTCATGTACAAAACTTACATGCCACTGGTGAACCTGTGAAATGTAAACGCTGTGGAAAATCATTCCCAGACAGGTATGTGGAGAAAATTGAACTGTTACATATTTCAAACATAAAACATATAATGTATTTTACCATTGTAGATATAGCTACAAAGTGCATCTTAAAAATCACGAAGGAAAAAGATGTTATAAATGTATTTTATGTCCATACGCTTCTGTATCTGAACGCCATCTCGAGAAGCATATGTTAATTCATACCAAACGAAAAGTACATCAATGTGATTATTGCTTTCAATCATTTAAACAAAAACAACATCTTAAACGGCATTGTAAGTTGTATCATAATCCTCCTCCATATCATAAATGTCTCGAATGTGAACGATCATTCAGGTACGGAATATTTGTTGTGTACATAATACGTAAATATACAGAGAAGGATATAGTTGTACGCATATAAGCTTTGCTATTTAGGCATAAAGGAAACCTAATTCGACATATGGCTGTTCATGACCCAGAGTCATCCCTTCAAGAAAAGCAACAAGCTTCGAAGGTGGGCAGACAGGAAAAGATTCAAATTAAAGGTGGCGAAGATGAAAAAGAAGATAAGGAGGATACGATAGCGGTCGAAGGAAATGATGATCAACAATATGTTGTATTGGATGTCATACAACTATCTGACAATCAAGGAGCTGATCAAGTATGTATTATAACAAACGCCATAAGAATATTAGTTCATAACGTTTATGCATGAATATAATTTTAATTGTTCCATCTTTATTTAGCAAATGACCGTAGTAGCCAATGAAGACGGAGATTTGGTGATACCAGATCCTTTGAGTCAAGAAAAGGAGATTTTAAATGGTAAGTCTTCATCTCAACACATTCAAAATGATTCAAAATTCGGGGAGAAAATGGAAACTTGTTTCGATTTTGAGGAGGTAAATAAATTTGAATTTTTATCATCTTCATGAATTGCCATTTATAGGCATGATTTATTATAACGTGAATTTGTTGTAATATTTTAGGAAAAGAAGGAACAAGAAGAAGCCATTTCTAATATAGACATATTGCAGACAATTTTATAATAAAATTGAATGCACAGGGATATATGTAATAATCAAATGTTTTATCGCTCTCGCAGTAACTGCATATATACTGCGAATATTGTTTAATATAATTTAAATACTCTCTGTATAACTCCAATGGAGTCAATCTTTGGGGCCAGCATAGTCCACACAAACAGTACAAGAACATTTTTTGCCATTAGTGTATTAGATGTATGTAATAATATATGAAGAAACAATAGTTCTGTGGTTTAGTGAAATATAAAGCGAATGTACAATTATAATAATGTAAGATATTATTTTACTTTATTATCAGTAAAATTTGTCCTTAGAAAATTGTGAGTCGGCAAGACCATTACTAGTGAAATCATGCAGTGTTATGAACGTTGGCTGGTATAATATTTTGAAATCATCTATTCAATAAATGTTAATGTAAAAACATAGAACGTAGCAAAATAGTTTCATTAAATGATACCAGTTATTGTTGGTATGTGTTTAATGGAACTGAAATTACAGAATAATGCGAGGCTGCAATGTATACACATGCTTACCATTACAATTCATTCTATGGATGAAAATTATATTCTATAAATATTTAGGGGTAAGACAGGCGATAATATTAGTGATGTCGATCTAGTTTTGTGTCATTGAATATGAATGGTATCTGCATATATAGAGGAATGTACATAATAAGGAATTCGTAGTGCAATAGAAAAATATTCGAAATTTTTCATTGGCCTCAAAGATATTATAATTTATCTTCCTTATAATTTGTAATTTAATATCATAAATTATTTAAAATTAATACTTTTAGTTAAATGGCTCATTAATACTGTCTGATTAATAAAACAACTATAGGAAGATTTTTTTATGTTATATACACGATACAATTTTTGGTATCAAATTCGTATAATATAACATATGTAAATATTTCATTCACAATAATTTTATAAAATGTGTTAATAAACTACTCAATTTTGTGAAAACAGTTTATTACTTAATCATATACTTTTTATAAAAATCGTGATATTCTATTATTATAATATTACATTTATTATTTCAGTTGGCAATTTACATTTTCCAAATAATGTATTTATACATAATAAGTATACAGCGTGTTCACGCTATTAGTTCTCAGCGTGTTTCTCTGAAACGGTGAGTATAAGGAAAAAATGAAAGAGTAAAGAGATGAATAATTTAAAGTGACAAACTATATATTCATGATATCTCTTTGTAAGTGTAAAAGTACATGTGCATTTTACAGTTAGTCGTCTCTGCGGAAAATAGTATTAGAGTAATATCGTCCAAAATTGATTAGTTTAAAAGATATTCTAACTTCAATTTTGTGGAATTTGTCGTATATAAGACAAAGAAAACATAAATAAAAAAGTACTGTGTTTCGTTTTCTCTTGTTTCTCATATGGTATTCTGCAAAATTAAAGTTAAAATGTCTTTTCAACCAATCAATTTGTGACCGTATTATCCTAATTCTTTTTTTTCATAGAATGATGAGTTCGATATATGTAAAACAGAGGAAGGTTTCCGTTAAAAAAATAGTTCATCTGCAAAATGTATATATATTTTTGCACTTGCGAAGAAAATATTATCGTAAATATGTAGTTCGCTTTGAACCATTTATCTTTCCTCCGTTTCACTTTTTCCTCATAACTATCGTTTAAGAGGAAGACGCTGGGAACTAATATGAACACCCTATATATGTATGTACAGTATTGCAATTTATTTATTTCCATGCAATGTATAAGATTACAACTGTTATATTAAAAAAGTGATTGAAAATCAAGATGTGCGTTGTACCTTATGTTTAATCTCCATTACATTGTTAAAATTATACAAAAATGGTGATATTTCAATTCGTAAAAATAATATGTGCCAATTGTTTGAAAAGATTTTAACAATGCATCTAACAAATGTTCGAATAATTACACATACATATGTATGTATATAATTTTTTAATATCCAATATGCAAAAGAAAACAATTGTGATGTTATCATTGGATGTGTATTTTGCTTATCAAAGTACGTCAATTACTAACCATTTAGGAGAAAGTAACAATATTTCATAAAAGTAAATAGGCGTTGGTCTCATCACTAAAATTTTTAATCTCTCTTCTTCCTTAGCTATAACTATCCCGCTCTTTTTATATGTAATTAGATATCTTTTTCTTTCATCGAGTTTAAGTATCTTCACTTGCAAGTATGAGATCGTTACAATCACGACTTTATCAAGCTGCGTTTACCAATAACATCGTATTATTAAATAAACCATGGCATGCTCAAACACGATTTAGTACATGAAAACCGGATGCGTAGAAAAATGAAGACATTAATTGGTAAGATCGTGTAAGATCTAGATAAGTTTAACGTCCGGAAGTACCTAAAACGACAGTCGTCCGGTACCTCAGTGCGCAGTTACCAACGCGCAGTATTTGAACGTTCGTAGTTCGATCGGCCATATTGTCCTCCGGATCATATACAACGCCCTCACACGAACGTTTTCGACTTTACAAGGTTAACGAATATTTGGAGATCTTATGTCGTAAGAGAACTTAGCACAACGTGGAAACACGATTCCGTGTGAAGAAAGACGGTTTTTAGTGGTATTTGAAGAGACCTGTGTCAACCAGTTGCGAGCTAATTGGTAAGTTATATCCAGCACGCAGCAGAACAGATAGTACTCCCTTCCGTTGCGTCCTCTACATTGATGACAGCGCCGACGGTGATAATTTTCTGAAATTTTTGTTGTTAATGCCCCCTGTGTCTTGTGATCGAAAGCATTCGCGTTGTCTTAAAGCTTTCCGACAGAATGCGCAACTTCGGAACTTCCGATGTCCGACGAAAGTTTACGGTTGAAAAACCGTGGAGGCCTGCTACGAATTTCCACATGCTCCTTAAATGCGCAATCACATTTTTCCCATGTCATCATCCTCGTTTGCATTACCCGCTTCGCGAGTTACATGGCATTTCGCGGCAGCGTGTGTCCCACCTATCTTTCAATCTTGTTTGATTTTCCAATAATATGACACTGATGCTCGATTACGAGGATTCCAACGCGTGATGAATTGAATTATTAATTCTCGATCCTTCTCATTCATCCGCTCTTTCGTATCCTCAACTTCTTTACCTGAATGTATTGATTTTCCTTTAATTTTGCACGACTCATGATTCATGTCTTGTGTTTTCCCACCGGTAGACTAGTGGTAATCCCATATTTCGACTATTTCCGAATATTCTTATGTATTCACGTGTTTTCGGATGTACTCGAATGCAAAATCACTTACACTTACGGATTCTTGCGACACGAATATTGTCATATTTCATTTGTATGATGTTTGGAATTTATACCATTTCAATAATAATTCGATAACTATTTAAATGATCGCATATCTTTAATGATATTTATTTATATAAATATTTGAAGTTTTTTATTTTGAGAACTATATGTTGCACGACGTATTTTTGAATTTTCAAGTCATAAGTTATTGAATATATACATAAATACTCTCTTAGCAATTAGATGTAGTATGTATATGTATATGTATAGTACTATGTTCTTTAGAATGATCGTGTAGTTAGCTTAGATTAAAACTTTTTTTAAATAACAGAAACCTATTGAAAATGTCTAAGAAAATATGCAAATATATATCTAATTTTAAGTTTTGTTGCTAAAAAAAAATAAAAATATAAGGTAAACTATATAAAAGTAATGGTTTTATTTATTTAAACCATTGAATAAAAAATACATTTATTGTCGTTTCAGACTAATGAGAAAGCACACTTTTATGAGTTAATGATTTGACCATGACAAGTAATGTAACAACGATTAAGTTAGAAGAGGAGCAAGAATCTATAGCAGAAATACAGACTTATTTAGAAACATTTAATAGAGAAATAGAAGGAGGTCAAGGGGAACAATTGCAACATGTACAGTGTTAGTATTTACAAATGAATTTTCTATATCTATCACCAAAGGCATGTCTTTATTAAAACTTTCTATTGTAGTGCAACAAGTGGAAGGATTGTCAGGTGGAGAAGAAGGTGGAACTTACTTTGTTGACCAATCTGGTCAATATTATTACCAAGCAAATAACGATGAAACACCTGTAATGACACAGGTTCAGATTCAAGAAGTAGAAGAAGCAGATGTAAATAATGATGGAGAAGCACCTCAAGAGGAACAATACCATGAAATTGAAGAATTAGAAAATGTTGGTGGAGATGAAGATGTAAGGAAAATTATCTTTGTTCATGGAGTGCCATAGTGTATACCATTCTTATGAAAGTGTGTTATGTTTCATAGGGCCAGGTAACGAGTAATGGAAATAATGAGGTTGTAATCAATTCTGGAGATGCATATCAAACAGTTACTATTGTACCATCTGACACCAATCCTGATGAAGTCAGTTATGTACTAATAGTTCAGCAATCTGATAATGAGGATAAGGAAAGCAGGCTGGTAGGGCAAGAAGGAGCTGAAGATGAAGAAGGAAAAGAAGAACAAGATCTTACAGTTTATGACTTTGAAGATAATGAAGGTAATGAAGCACCTGTGGAATCAGAAGCAGAAGATGACAAAACTAAAATTATTAAACTCTTACCTAAAAAGCCTCAAACTGCTATTCAAACTCATATGTGCAATTACTGTAACTACACAAGTCCAAAACGGTATATTTCAGTTCATTTAAAACTGTACTATAATTAAAATTTGATTAACTTATAAATAATTTCTTAATCTGCATGTGATATAGATATCTGCTATTACGGCATATGAAATCACATTCTGAAGAAAGACCACACAAATGTAGCGTTTGTGAAAGAGGATTTAAAACTCTGACCTCACTTCAAAATCATGTTAATACACATACTGGAACCAAACCACATCAATGTAAATTTTGTGAAAGTGCATTTACAACTTCTGGTATGAAATATTTATAAACTTTTTGTTCTTTTTTTTTTTTGATAATCATTTGCCCTCCTACCATTAAACAAACCAAAAAATATTGGAATGCAGAGGCACAGTAATCATTATTAGTACTAAATTTATAGGTGAACTTGTTAGACATGTTCGATATAGACATACTCATGAAAAGCCACATAAATGTCCCGAATGTGACTATGCATCTGTTGAATTGTCTAAACTCCAGCGTCATATTCGGTGTCATACAGGCGAACGTCCATATCAGGTATATTATATACTTGTAGCTTGAAAAGTGTTAATTACGACCATAAAATTATTATTACATTTATATTACAGTGTCCGCATTGTACGTATGCAAGTCCTGATACTTTCAAGCTAAAACGCCATTTGCGCATACACACGGGAGAAAAACCATATGAGTGTGATTTTTGTCAAGCAAGGTTTACCCAATCTAACAGCTTAAAAGCTCACAAATTGATTCATAACAGTACGTTGATACTTTATGTGTTAAAAGTTATAAATTTTGTTATGTAATTTTTTGCTATTCTGTTTATAATAATATATGTTATAGTTGGCAACAAGCCAATCTTTCAATGTGAATTATGTCCAATAACGTGTAAGAGAAAAACAGATCTCAGGATTCATGTACAAAAATTACATACTTCTGATAAACCTTTGAAATGTAAACGCTGTGGAAAATCATTCCCAGACAGGTATGTGTGACAAAAACTGGGCTGTTATATATTCCAAACACAAAGCATGTAATGTATTTTGTCATTGTAGATATAGCTACAAACTGCATATCAAAACTCACGAAGGAGAAAAGTGTTATAAATGTGATTTATGTCCATATGCTTCTGTATCTGAGCGCCATCTCGAGAGCCACATGTTAGTTCATACAGACCAAAAACCATATCAATGTGATCAATGCTTTCAATCATTCAGACAGAAGCAACTTCTTAAACGGCATTCTAACTTGTATCATAATCCTTCTTATGTTCCTCCTCCACCTCATGAGAAGTCACATCGGTGTCCTGAATGTGCACGATCGTTCAGGTACGTAATATTTGTTGTACATATATTGCGTAAAAATACAGAGGAGAATACAGTTTTATACACAGAGTATATAAGTTTTGCTATTTAGACATAAAGGAAACCTAATGCGACATATGGCTGTTCATGACCCAGAGTCATCCCTTCTAGAAAAGCAACAAGCATTGAAGATAGGCAGACAGAAAAAGATTCAAATAATAGACGGGCAAAGAGTCGAGGTCATGACAGGTAAAGCATCAAACTTGCGGAAATTTGGTTCATTTATATGTGTATAATTAGAAACGAGTCGCAAATTTGATATTTTTGAAACAAAATTTAAATTTTATGAATGAAGGAAATTGTACTACACATATACAATGAATAAATAATCATGAAATATTGTAATCACAGGGACACTTATTCAATGATCTGTATTCAGGTCATTGACTAATATCCATGTGTTGTGTTATAATAACAGTTAATTTAAAACAGTTGATTCAGCTACTAAACTTAAAGATTATGAAGAAGAAGAAGAAGATGAAGATGATGTGATGACAGTCGAGGGAAATGATGGTCAGCAATATGTTGTATTGGAGGTTATACAACTAGCTGACAATCAAGGAACTGATGAAGTATGTGCTATAAGCAATATTAAAAGGATATTATAGTTCATAATGTTTATATATGCATATGTATATAAAATATAATTTTTCATTCTTGTTTAGCAAATGGCCGTTGTAGCTAGCGAAGATGGAGATTTATTGATGCAAAATCCTTTGAGTCAAGAAAATGGGATCGTAACTGATACAGACGAAGAAGGAGTTGAAGTGGAAAAAGAAGATATAGAGATGGATGTGTTAAAAGTAGAATCAGATACGTGTAATAAATCCTTGTCGCGGAAGATGCAATGCGATTCAGAATTACAGAAAGAAATGGAAACATGTTTTGGTTTTGACGAGGTAAGTAAATTTTATTTTTTTATGGTCTTCATGATTTGCCATTTAAAGGCATGATTAATTATGACGTGATTTTGTTATATTTATTCAGGAAGAGGAGGAGGAAGAAGAAGCCAACGGTGATATAAATATATTGCAGGGAATTTCTTAATAAGAAAAACGAATTGAGGAAATCTATCTACATAGTAGTCAAATGTCTTATATCTTTCGCAGTAACAGCGTATGTACTGTGAGTGATGTTTAATGTTATTTAAAGATTCTATGAATAGCTCCAATGGAGCCAATTTTCGGATCCAGCGTGGTCTTTCTATACGAATAGTACAAGAACATTCTTTGCCATTAGTGCATTAGACGTATGTAATAATTTATGAAGAAACAGTTTTGTGGTTTAGTAATATATAAAGCGAATGTACAATTACATTAGTTGTGCAAGCAAGTTGCCAATTTACGGTCATCACTTTCGTATACACCTAATAATAATATAAAATATAATTTTACTTTCTTATCAGTAAAACTTGTGCTTTGGAAATTTTAAATCAGCAAATAAGATCGGATATATTATCAACATAGGTTGATCTAATATTTTTAAATCAGCCATTTAATAAACGTTAACATGAAAACATACAATGTTGCAAAGTGTTAAGATTGATCGATGTGTTCATTGTTGACATGTGGTTAATAGAACTGAAATTGCAGAATTATGCGAGACTTTAGTGTATATACATACTTACCAGAGTTTTCTGTTGTTTAATACGAATGATGTCTGCGTATTTGTAGGGATGAATATAAGTAATATGTAATACAACAAAAAAATTAGGAATTGTTCATTGACTTGAAAAATGTTACATTTGTGATTGTATAAGAGTATTTTATAGTAATAATACATAGTTATTCTATGAATAAGTATCTATTAATAATAAACTGTTAATGATTATGATTATAAGATCAAGTGTTTTGTGGATATAGGATAAAGTATGAACGACAGGAAGTAACTTGAAGTTAAGTGTAGTCTTATATTATTATAATTATAATAATTTTTTATTTTTCTTTTATTAATTACATTTTCTTCAAAACATAGAATTTTAAGAATGCACCTTTTTTCCACGTTGGTCGTAACCATTATAGCAAAACATGAATATACTAATAAGAAAATATTACAGATGTTTATAAACAAGGACAAAACTTGAAAAAATCTTTTTGCGTTTTGTTGACAAATTAGATTATCGTATAGTTTTTTGATCTCATTGTATCCATAAAATGACAATTTTCTATCAATCCAAATTTTACAAACATTTTTACAATTTTACAAACAGAGAAATTAATATCGTAAAATCTTTGTAAAATTGTATATACAATAGTATACACAATTGTAAATGAGCAGTTGATAATTTTGTGCTATTCAAATTGGAGCACTTTTTTACGATATCCCAAAGAAAAAATGGTGTAGAATGTTCTCTATAATAAACATTTTGTTTTTGTCGATACTTGCACACATTATTTCCGTCCATGAATTATCGTTTCGATATTTGCTAGAAATTCAATTGTTCAGTATACGCATCACACCTATTACTCCGAGCAACGCGTATAGACGTTCTAACACAACCGTCTATTTGCTTTGTATCCTGTAAATAATCGGCAAAACGTTTGCTCCCACCTTTAACGATATTAGGAAAAGCCGCACCCAACTGCACCCCTTGCGGTCGTTAACCCTGTACACACATACGTATTACATCGTGTCGTTTATCAGGGTACATTTATAGAACACGCGATAGTCTACGGTTCATAAGAAGTGAATTCTTTCGTATTTACAATTACTACATTAAAAGCGAGCGATAACAAGCGAAGAAAAATACAAATATATATTGTTAATTAATCTAGAGTTATACTAATTTCTAAGATGTATATATTTCTATATATATATATATATATATCTTGGAATATAATAATTCTGTATTATAAATATATAATATAATATCTACTTCTGCGTTGAATTTTTGACAATACGCGTGTAATTTATGATTCGAGACGTTATGCTAATTCCCCCTTTTTTACCCACTCGATAGTTCACGCCTTTCATTTGTATTCCTGATGCGTCCGTAGGACGTAATAATAATCTCTCTTTCAAAGGAATGTCGAATGAAAGCGGATGTAACAATACGTGTATATAATTTCGTGCGTGCAAACGATTCACCTAACGTCGGCATATTTGATGGTCGCTAGTGTTAACCCTGTTGTATACTCGCCTTAAACTGATAACTGTATCTTGCAAAAGAAAGAAAGAAATATATAAAGTAAGCGAAGTATTGTTACTCTTCCTTATGTACATGAAATTTGATTCTTCTAATATCTACGTTACATATTCCATACGTAATAATTAGGATAATGCAAAGTAAAATGTTAAACACGCGATGATACGTTTAATTAATGTTTACTCAGCAGGGGCGGTTTATCCTTCTGCTAGGCTTACTATAAAAGACGAAAGACCGTAACGCGCTGTACGATTTACGGTGACTCGTTTTCCACCAAAAGATAATCTCGACAGCGCATACATACTACTGTCGACAAACGAAACGGACACGGGGACAAATGGACGTGGCACAGGATACAGGCCCACGCGAATGCACTCTCTTCGCCTCCCACGGTCCTTCTTTTACACGATGGTATATATCGGTGGTTTCTACGCAGAAGAGCTTACTAACCACCTGAAAATTCATATCAGTGCGAGAATACATTTTGGTGCAACGACATCGTGCGACCAGTCTAGATCAGATATTTCAATCTCATGAAATCGATTTCGATGCAAAGTCTCGAAAATTTGCATCGCAAAGGAATTCTTAAATATATGAAAATTATTATAATATCGAATATATACGATATAACATCAAATTTACTGTTAACTCTATGCAGACGAATGAATTTCTCTGTTTATTGTAAAATAGGTGTAAAAAAAAAAGAAGTTGTCGTTTAAAAGTATTTGTTGAACGAGAGATTCAATTTTTGTAAGACGTTTCGAACGCAGAAGAGAAAAGAAAATAAACGAAAAATTGTCCTGGCACCACTTGCGTCATGTCTGATTCCATCACAGCGCATAAGATAAACCAGCGTGTCGGTGAACTCGTGTCGCGCATAATGCGGTTGCCTTTCCTTTATGCGTTTGCCCGCGTGCCGCAATAAAACGCGTGTGCATATATTATGCAGTTTCCTTTTCACGAGGACCACCTAGACGGCCCATGACCATGGACAATGATGACCTAACCGCGTTCCTTGCTGTGGGAATCCATGTGCTGCTCTCGCGGCCGTATGCAACGTGAATCGAACGTTAGAATTCAATGAACAAACGAAACGTTCGAGACAGCGGCTGGGACGATGAATGAATAAAATATACGGTGCGATATTTTAGACTGGCAATCAACTTGTGTATTCTTCCATTGCGTTTCTATATTTTTTTCCAGAATTTTCAGTTCTACGACGCGAAGTAGATTTTCGCTTACCGATTGAAAATATCGATCTAACTTATTAGTTAATCGAAAAGCGTGGCAAAGTATCTCGATCTTTACTTTGCTGCAGAAGTTTAAAATAAAGTTGTAACAACGACCATTAATAAACATATATTTTTCGATTCAACAACTGGGCAAGGATAGTTTTTCTTTAACCAGCTTCTCAATTACGAAAGAAAAAGAGAAAAGAGTGGAAACCATCGCACGAAGCCATCCGAAAATTCAAAAAAAGATCTTCGACGTTTAGACGTCTTTCCTAAAGTAAATATGACTCTGAGATCATTTTCAACGATGCCCAATGTCGAGTCACTTCGTTTTGCGTCAGATCACACAACTAATTCCCTAATTAAAATATCAAGGATCGCGTGATATCGGTCGATGGTAACCTGACTGGATTCCCGACGCGAGTATAATATAATCGTACAACTACAAGCGTTCGTATATACATTCGAAGATATCGAATGAATAAATAGGAAACGCTCGCGGCTACATCGAACGTAGACGCTATATATGCGTTTTCCAAGATCTCTTTACGAGCGTCGTTTTGCGTGACGAAGAGACCGCCTCGCGTGCGATTCCATGATAAGACGCGGAGCATATTAAGCACGCCCGTTTTGTTCTTCACGATCCACAAAACGCGTATTGTCCTGAGAAACGTTTACCGTTGTTTAAATCGACGGATCGTACGGCTTTGTTGCACGACGCGTTTATTCACGGGGATCACAGGTTAACGAGCGAAACCTTTTAAAGCACAGGGTGTGTCGGTAACGAGGTAACCCTCACGAGCGGGGTAATTCTTGGTGTGAAAGTTGGTCGAAAGTCTAGAGTCGCTTTCTTTTACAGAGGAAAACTTTTGCTCATGGGAAAATTGAATTTCTTTGCACAAGTACAACGAATATTAATCGATAGGTATTTAGATTTAAAATGAAGAGCGATAGGCTGTCTATTTTAACTCTTTGTTCCGTTAACAATTCTTCGTTGTAGCGAAGATTTTCCTATTTTGCCATCCGAGCTCGTTAAATACGTCTTACGTACAGAGCGCGTAACGTTGATTTATGAATTTGCGAGGAAAGGCAATCAATTATAGGCGACTGAGAACGATTTCACCGAAATTCGTCGGCCGTCGTCTTTCCATCTCTGCTCCATATGTCGTGGAACTGTATCGGAACAAGTACTTTAATTGCAGGATGTTGTTAGTTCATTGCGACGATTGGCCGCGTGAATGACTGCATCCATGAAGCGTGACCATGGACAGACACAGTTCCCTATAATGCGTACGCGATTAAGTACAAGATAGGCTCTTGCAAAAATTTATGACGATAATTACCTTACTCTATTTCCCGGCGTTCGTTCAGTTGCAAAATACACGCCCATTCACGAACACGTACATTGCACGTATACACGTATACAAGGATATACAAAGAAATTGGCGAAACACTCTATCCTCTCACTGTCGTATTTCGTTCAATTATAATCGTTTCGCTTTCCACCTTTTTCCCTCCCTTTACCACACATACATATAAAATATGATCCTTGCGTGTATCTCAAGAATCGATTTTCATGCTGCTTGTAACGTAAATCAATTAATGGAAGTGGTTTTATTTAAACCCCAACTTTGAAGGATAAAGTTAAGAAAACTTATATCGTTTCCTGCAGTATAATTGTACGATCGATATTGGTCGTCTATAGAACATCGTGCACCTTGAAAGTTCTACCCCAACAAATTACCATGTTCGCCAAACCCTTCTACAATCCAAACAACGCCGTTAACAATTGCCAAGAACGCGCTAAAGCTAGACGGTTAAATAAAATAGAATCTAAAGTAACTTTTAACATTCGCGTTCGTTGTTATTAGACTGCAAATCTTTAACGCGAATAGATAAATTACGTTCGTTTCATTCGACAAATGTTGCAACGAGTGCTTTGGATATTTTCCAAGGATTCTGTGTATTTTTGCATCTTGAAATTTCCATAAAAGCACGAACGTCTGCCGTCTAATTGTTACAAAAAAGTTCAAGGTATTTTTTAGAGAAATTACAGCTCGATCGACTATGAAATTAATCGAATGATTACGAATCTTGATCCCTTTCTGTATCGGTCGGAAGGTTGATCCGCGCCAACGACGGCGAACACGTGGATGGACGGAGGAGTGTTGCGAACGCTCAAGTTTTATTGCACAATGAACGGCGACAGTTTACGATCTTCCGTAACGATCGTTGGCTCCGCGGCAGGATATTCTTTCTCCAGGGCGAAAAGTCGGAGCGGAGCCGAGAGTCGGCTGGAAATCGCGTAACGAGCGACACGCGCGATAATAACCGCACATACGCGGGACAGTGATCGATATTTAGCTCGGGACAAAGCCGATGACGGCGAACCATGGCTCCGTCATCGGCGCGGTTGTCATTACGTAATTCGAATTACGCAAGGCTGCCACGCAGGATCGCGTCAGCTGTTGGAAGCACGCGTTTCCTTCGGGCTATTATATTCTGGCAAACAATGCTCTTTCATTACACCGCGTGGAATTCATTCAGCTACCGCAGAAGCATCGGACGAAGGCATCGAATACGCGAAACGCCCGATACTTTGCGAGTGACGCGCAAGCCTCGTTCGAATTGGTAACTTTGACTTTACCCTCGTACGAGTTGCATCGATCGTTTCAATTCAAATAACCTGACTTTAGGTAAATATCTAGAGTCTCGTTTGGACCGGTTAAGTTACTTGAATCGGAGCTACTGCTCGAGTTCGAGGAATTTGAAATCGCTTTACCGACATGAAATTGTCGTTTACTCAACTTGGAGCGTTCTTTCAAGCTTCTTGCTTCGTGTCTTGCAATAAGACCATCCTTTCGCGATTAGTTCGTACCTTTCCATCGTACGTTGATCGTTAACGATCATTAAATTGGATTTAGTTTCTTGCGCGAGGCGTAGCAGCATCTTTTAGAACCAGGCTCCTTGCTGTTCGGAGAAATATCCGCGTATTTCAGTACTACGCTCCCCGTGCCGAAGAGCGTGGTAGTCATACCTATTGTCTAAGTTGGATTATGGCGAGGCTCACATCCGTTCTGAGTTAATTTACTCTTTGTGTTCCTTACCTTCGATATGCTGTAAATCCATAATTAGACTCGGAGAAAACCGGTTATCGCTTAATTTCATCGTCAACATGCATCGATATCCGCGAACCTGTGAACGTATAATCGAGAGCATCTGGTACTTTTAGTTAGAACCTGAACTATCGACCAATCACATTTGTCGAGTGATACACCGTATGCGTTAATAGATAGTTGCGATCGTTTGCCATCTGTCGATGACTGCCTTTCCTTTCATCTTCTCTGCTATTTTTACTTAACGTTTTATCCCTGATACTCTGCATCAAACTTTCTGCATTCGATGGGCGATGGATGGTTTCGATCATAAAATTCACTTCACTTTCTATCACGATACGTCTTTACGGCTGGAATAAAGTACAACGAATTTGTTCTAACGGTAATCGCAGGGCGCTGTTTCTTAAAAGATACCAAACCATCGCCATGACCCTGAGCTAATCATTTTACAAGAGGAAGATAAAGATTAAAAACTAAATAAAAAGATAACAAAGAAAATTCGCCTCAATCTTATCGTATGCCATTCTTCACCGCTGACGCGACGTCCCACACCCTGCAAGCGAACCAAGATCCGGCCAAGGAATGCTCTGAATTATTAATGCGAAATCACGAGGCGAGATTCGGGATAGGTTGTGGACCCATATCAGTTGTTTCCCTTTCGACAGGTCGATCCATATAAGAAGCGACGCTGGTGAACCGCCGCGTCGCGCCACGCGAAATTAAACGGATTCGTGGCTGACGTGCGTGAAACATAATCGCATCCACGAGCATCGCCATAATCGGTCGTTACACACTGGTTCACGAAAATATTTGAACGCTTACCACAGAGAACTTTTATGCATATACCGTATGTATGTTACGTAAAACATTCTGAAATTTCATTAGTATATACAGGTACAATAGATAGCCGGATCTCGCTACAGCGCTAATAGCATTTCGAAACGATTCGTACGATACACATAATATAATATATTCGTAAAAGGTGTCTACAAGCGTTGGAATATTTTCACGAGCCTGTGTATACGTTATATCTTTATTAAGGCGACGAACATCCTGCGTGTATGCTGTGAAAGAAGCGGACGACGACGATTCATGCGACGAGGGTGTGGCGTCGTCGTTCTTCGAAGTTCCGCAAGGACAGAGACATTAAGCTTTTATTCGATTGCGCCACCATTCGCGGATTTTCTTGCGTGTTACCCACGCGGCGAGCGGGTTTTTCGAGCGGACGCCTCCGTCCACGATATTCCGAAGGTGCGAATCAGGGAAAAAGTCTAGGATGACTTCTTCCAAGGTGAACCTCGTGGTGCAACGTTCTCCGTTCGTTCGCCGTGGTATATCGAACGTTTCGCACGCGTTTGCATCGATCGTTCGAAGCTGCAACGAGTGCACGCTCTCTTTTACGACGTGGCTTGTGCGAAGAGCTCGCAACGCGGAAAGAAGTCTCCATGAAAATTCTGTTTCGTTGCGCGCTCCATTTGCATATACACCGCTTCATCTTTGCCGGCATTTGATACGTCCGGCCGTCGTTAATTAATTTTTCACAATCTGAAAATCGAAGAATCTGCGTTAATAAAGAAGAAGCTGGATAAAGAACCTATTCTTTATTTTATATTTCCAATTTGAATATTTCGTTCGTACTTCGAATATAATATTTCCTGTCTTCAAAGAGAGATTCGTTTGAACCTCGTCAAATCGTAGACGTCCAGATTAAATTCCCCGCAATTCCGATACAAGGTCGATCGTACGATCGTATACTATATTCGTGGGAGAAGAAGTCTCGGTTATAATGAAACTTCTTCTACAAATACTTTTCGCAAATGGCCAATGTGTCAACGTCAGAGGATTTTTCTTTGCGAGACTATGCGAGCCTCGCACAAGAGTACGTATTGTAAATGCTATTTGAAGCGATCAGAACGTTGACGAGATTTGTGTCAGACGCGTTCAAGAGCGCCACGAAGGAGATTCATCAAGAGCAGGCATCTGAAACGGGTTAGTCCGTGTCCTTGGATCGCCGCGATGCTTCGCTTGCGTAACGAGACAAATATTCGTCTTTGCGACGGAAAGCACCAACGTCAATGATCCTCTTTTACGAATCCTCTTACGAATACCACGATCGAACCGTTCTTTACATAAAAAAAAAAGTGTTAAACGTTAATTGGTGGAAAAGACTGACCTCTGGCGGAATATCCGATATTGCGAAGATCTCGATACAACGCACAGTTTTACATTTAATAAAAACCCGTTTTTATCGTGGATGAGACGTCTGGCGCGACATAAAATTATTTGCAGTCAAATGTTTTCCTGGAATTTTTCAATATGCATTCTAAAGAAGCTTTCGGATCCTTGTTAGGACCTCGTTATTATAAATTACTATAAAGGACGGAATCTACACGATACGGCTAAAAATGCCACTTAACACGATGGGACGTGACGTACACCGGATAATCGCTAACTGATCCCATTCACGGCGATAACGATCAGCATCCTTGTTGATACGTCTTTAACGGTAGCCGAAGAATCGTCGGATGCGTGTCTTCGCGCGTAAAAAATTCCTTATAGCCTACATTCGGCGAAGAAAGAGTCGTCGTACGGGATAATCCATCTGGTAATCTCGATAATCCCGTAAACACGAGACACGCGTATAAAAATCGAGGAAGCAGCAATTATTCAAAGAGATCGAAGCAGCAATCTATCGTCAATCAGAGAGCTCGAGTCGTACTTGTCATTCGACTACAGCCATCGGCTTTTTAGCCTTTCGTTTTCCGCGTTATCAGTCCGTCGACAGATCCGTTGGTTGTTGGTATTGCGTGTATTAAAATGACTATAGAGACGGTATTATGCGTCCAGGGCAAAAAGTAGCAGAAAATCTCGAGACACGAGATCGTTCGAATCAGAGTAGTCGACCACCAGCTTTCCTCTTTTTACGATGACTCATCGCTCGTGTGTCTTTTCTGCTCGTTTCACTTTAGCTTCTTTCTCGCGTTCTTCTTCCTCCTCCGCTTCGTTCTTTCTTCGCCTTCCTTCGCCTCCCGCGCCACCCCTTGTACCCATCGTTCCTTCCTTCCCGCCTTTCTTCCTCCACCCTGTAGGTATCGTCCGTTCCTTTTTCTTCGTGGTCTTCGTGTATCGTTCTCCACTTCGTACACCGAACGCGCGTCTACTTGAACGCTGGGTAGGTATTCACTGAAAAGAATGCGAAGAGAAAGAAAATGGCCGCACGAGCAGGACAAAGGCTCTCGAGGAGGCGCTTTGAACGCACGAGTCGAAAGGGTATGGCGGTGCCTCTTCGTCGCGTCGGGCTGTATCGTCGCCGAGAACAAAAAGAACGCGTCGTAAATGTTGCTTCGACGTAGAGAGCCGGATGGTTGTAAAAAAAAAAAAAAAAGGACGTGGCTGGTCGCGGTTTAGTGCGGCGAAATATCGACGATTCCCTGTCGAAAAAGAAACGTCGCCGCCTCCCTTTCGAACCAACGACTCTAACTATACGTGCACTTCGTGCACAGGCAAAAAGTGATTTGTTGAAGAAGAGAAGAAGGCTCGAAAGTTCTGCGCAATCGACGATGCTTGTGCGTTGCTCGTTTCCTTCAGCTTCATCGACATATTTGCGCGTTAAAGCGTGCGATTTACGGGCGTCAGCGTTCTCCAGTTCGAAGAAGAGACTCGAGGTCGGTTGAAATTAAAATTCATTAGGAGTTCCATTATTTCGACTGCGAGTAACGTTTCTCCGGTTTCTCCGGACTTAACATCGGATTACTGATATTTAGTGTTAATAAAGCGAAAAGGATGGAGCCTCGTTATATCACGTTCTTTTCTTTTTTCAGTTTGAACAGACGAACGCGAATCCCGAATCAGGTTCACAATGAATTCCGGAACGACGTTCGTCTCATTACCGGGAACGTTTTCACGGGTATTTATGGGAGACCGTGTTCCGCGATCAACGGTACGTGCTAATTGTTAAGAGGGCCGTAACCCCGTTGTACGTTCCTTCGTTATTTTCAGTGTAACCTTACGCTGACAGTGTAAGTACCTGTCGTGGCATGCACACAGGATATAAAGTGTAACGTGCAAAACCTGCCGGTCGTACGACGTGCGGTACGACGGGTTTGCAAATGCGGTGCGGGGTCCGAGGCGCCATAATTTAGTCCTCGGGGCGGGAATCGTAAATCCGCGGTACGTCAAATTTTTACATCACGGTGAACCGTTAAGTAGCATCATTCTCATTATCGTTACGTTGTCTTTTCTTATTTCATTCCTTATAATTTATCTTATAACTCAGCGGCTACGAAACTAAACGAAACTAAACTATGGAGAACTATGAGACCAAATGAAAATTCATCGGACGAAAATAGTTTGACCGACCAGGTTTGGAAGCGAGGATTCTTACGAGTCGGCTTTACTTCGAGGCAAGGTGCCTTTGGACGTTTAATCCTTTTTAGATCCATTCTTTGATCTTGAAAGCGTTCGTCGGATCTGTCGGCTCAACTTTTTAGCTACAAAAAAAAAAAAAAAAGAAAAAACGAAACTCGGAGTTAGGCAGAGGAATCAAGATAAAACGTCGGAGGGCAAGTTTTGTAAAAGGTACGATGCCCGGTGTTAAAATAACAAATTAAAAATTGCGCAATCCAGGCTGAAACATGCAGCAGATCTAAAACGCCCTAATGATCGTGTTGGCCAGCTTGAGAAACGCTCTCGATCGGCGGCCGGAATCGGTCTGGATAATAAGTGGCTTCTAAAAGGGCTACAGCGCGCGGCGCGGCGCCGTGTTCGCGAAAGTGGCTCGAATAAGATCGATACGTAGGCGAATTTCGCCAGATCGAATAATAATCGTCGTCGTTACACTGGCTGGTTCTTCGATTAACCCGGATAACCTCGCTGGGTCCCCAAAGGATCGTGATAATACGATCTCCCGCGCATTTATCTATCGTCAATTCGTGGTGCGGCGTTCGTGGCGAGCACTCCCTCTTGCTCAACGAGCGAACCAGTGATTCACGATTCGTGTTGCACGTTACGATTTCAGACCGATACACATGCAACCGATACACATGCAGAACGGTGTTTCTACAGGTACGTCTTACGACACGTTAATCCGCTCTCTAATTACCTGCGCTTCCTTCCACGTGTTCAGGATGCTTGCCCTTACAGTTTCGTCCGATCACATAGAAACTTCAGTCATCATCGATCTGGATGTTACCGACGAAAGAAGACGTTTCGGAGCTGTCAAGTTTTCTCCACGATCAAGGAATCTCTTCGTTCCGTGCGTAGATGATAATGCCCGCGGCAACGCTATCGATCAGTGGTATTATACGAATGCCTCGTTTCCTGCAGTTAGAAACGGTGGTTTACGTTTACAGTTGTGTAACAGTAGGTTTATGTTAGCTGGAATACTGGGTCGTTGCCAGTAACTTCTTACCGACAAATATTTGCATGGTCCACCTGTTGAATTTCAGTTTTAAAGCTAGCTGCGAGCTGAAAGTTTCGCTCGTCCGGTCGTTCGTTTGGCGTGTCTGCCTTTTGCACGCGATGAAAATTTTGCTCGCTTGGGAAAAGCCTATTCCGTCCTATGTTAATGTAAATTAGATTGCAACAGCTTGAATGTGCAAAAAATTACAGCAATCCAACCAGTAGATGGTTCCTTGTTCCCTCTACTCGTCAGACCTTTCTTTCCGCAGATTACCATCTACGTAGAGGTTCGCGTAACTTTCTCGAAGAAAAGCGACTACTTAGCTAAGAAAGTGTGGAAAATTCATTGAGGTAGACTCTTCTGATTTTTGCAAGAGAAGAAATTGGCGAAAGAAAAATCTCTCTGCATGTCGCTAATGGTCCAGGCGTCTTTGCGTCGATGCGACGTAAAGCCAAAATGAAACAAAAAATCTGCATAAAAACGTATAAACCGAAACAAGAATTCGTATTAACAAAGACTGGCGTCTCGCTTTCGAAAGCAACTATTCAGCCTGATTTTCCGCGTATCCATTGGAACACGCATGAAACAGTTGCCAGCCCGAAGCGGTCGATTCATGAACGAAGCCACGAGTCGTTACAATTATTGCGAAGTGTAACGTGTCGGTCCGACGTGCAGAAAGCGTTCAAAGTTTAAACGCACCGCGGGGGAGTGACTCAGAGGCAAACTATCTCATAGAGCAGCTAGACGTGCCTGTTCGTTGCCCGGCAATTACGATTTGTGAGGGTCGAGCGCGTTCACACGGGAGGGGTTGCTTGCGAAATAATAAACGTTAGTTCCTTTATCGATTCCGAGCACGATAGCGCTATTGGAAGAGATCCAAGAATAGTCGTGAAACCATTGACATTGCCGTTCACTTGGTCGCTTTTATTACGCCGCATTTCGTAGATCGAAGAATCTTGTCGTCGATCGTCTTCTCATTTATAATACTTGCGTACATATACGTTGTATAAAGAGGTTAAATGGTTGAATAAATACGAATTCAGAAGTACGAAAGGTCGTTGTACTCGGTGCACAGGGCGCGCTTATTTACCTTTACCCAAACACACTCCATCTTTCACGGTTTATTTAAGTAACAAGTTCACTGCATTCGTTCCACGGATTATTGTCCTGTCCCGGCAGGGTACTTCTGTCGGGCAGCGGTTGAAGCTGTCGAGCAAAGGACATTGTTACGGTGACGCATAGTTTGCACGGTGTAATCGTCCGCGCACCTGCAAGACTCACGAAAACCGTCTCTGAATGGTACACGGTTAAACAGCGGTTTTCTGCTCTTTCTGTCGTTCGATTCTTCTTGACTTTGCGACGCGCGGTGTAGGGTCATCAGTGTCGACCACGAAACAAGCGGACCAGTATGAATGAACGTCAGGAACCGAGGGCCCTTTTTAAGGGTGCTCACGTGCCAGTCACGTGAGGAGGGCACGCCCATTGTCTCGCGAAGAATACACGCTTGTATGCATATGCTGCGTACAGGCGCATAGTGACACGCACAGAGGACAACACGTTGCATACACGCGCGATATATTTGTGATGGTACGCGTATTTACGTGTGTCTGGCGGCACGGCGGCACAACGTAGGTTACGAGAACGGTGGCTGAATATTAAAGAAGGGAAGAAGTAAAAGGCGATAGGATGTGGCGCGAGGTAGAGAGACGGCGGAAGTGCCGTGACACCGGCGCTAATCGCGAAAGAGAACCATTTTGCTGGGGTGTGTTTCTTCGTCGTAAGCGGTTCCCTTTTCAGTTGACGATCGAACAAACGCGTGGCTCGATGTTCGGTGTTCGGTGTTCGGTGTTCGGTGTTCGGTGTTTCGAGCGTGTCCCCGTGCTTCAAGACAGAATTCATGATACGCAAGGGCTGCGCGTTCACGTATTAAAAATTCAAGAGTTAATGGCGTCGACGCGGTTCGCGTTGCCTCGTACATCCCGAAACATTTGGCATTTTTTATGCGCCGTCTACCAGCTCTCCGAGCAGTTCTCCATATTTCTTTCCGCCCTTCGCCGTTGTATACGTTCTTCTGCCGTTTCGTTCTCGCGCGTATCTGGAATTTAAAGAGGGAATTATTGGATGCATTCGGAGAATTATCGCGGTTTGTAGCGTTTCGTGTCACGTTTCGCGATATTCCTTTAATTTTTCCACGCCCGATCGAGCACGGAATCGTTCAACGACTCTGAAAATTTATCGCCAATCTCTCTGCCTCTTCTCTTTTTTCCCCTATACGTTCGTCTCGCGAAACATATCATTAGCAGTCGGAAATGTTCGCATTTTAACGTCACTTACGCTGCGGGATACACGCGGTATTAACGTCAGACGTAAGGAAACAGGGAAAAAACATCGATGCTGTAACGAGAATCGAGATAGCCATTGCGAAAGTCAATAACGGGCGCATTTTTATCCGTCCTAATTGTATCGGCGATTAGGTCTCGTTAACGAGAGTGCCTTGAAAACGTTTTATCGGCTGATAAATCAAACGGCCCGGATGTGTAATGTATAGGGATGGTAATACAGTCGCGTAATGTGCAGCAGCGAATGGGAAGTCGAGTTGGCCAGCATTGAAGTGAAAACAAACGAATGTAAACAGGAGAGGGCACGTGTGGAGCGGGGGCATCGAGCCTTCCGCTTGTTTAGCTCTGTTTGTTTTGGCTGCGCCGTGAGACACGCTGATTCGTTTTAACTCTTTCCTCCATTACGACCGGCTCGCGTTATATTGCTTTTTAAACGCCCGTCTTTTTTTCCATTTCTCCTCCGACTCCCTCCAAACCATTCGCGTCACCGGTTTACGATGTCACGGCGGGGAACAAAGATCGTTTCTTAAGAAATTAACCTTTCTGTTAAGCGTGACATACGATTTATAAAAACGACGTTCGCCCTGAAAACGTTATTCTCGGAATAACGTAAAGAAATAGAGGAAAAAGTTAATTTAAAATCGCTGTGTTTCTTGAATTAATAGCTGAATTATACGGTATAGTAATTAAATGGTAAAGAGTCTGAGTTGTTTACCACCTATGTGCCTCGGCAGATGTCAGTATTACCTTGAATAGTTTCTTCTTTGTTCCTTCATTTTTGCGTGACAAACAGCTGTCAGTTGTGTCTTTATGGCGTGTTATTAACAATGGTGTCTGGCATCTTCTTCGAAATGGATCGATACCTCGCATATTCCTTAAACACGAATCTATAAATCATTACGGATATTAAGGGAAATTACATCAAGTTATAGTATCGATTTATCGATTAAATCGTGGCACTCGTCCTTCTAATACTACCGAACTAAAATATTTCAAATATTTAATACATTTCAAATTGAAGCGTTTAGGGGTCAAGATGGATTAATATTAAACAACATAAAATAAAAGTACAAATAAAAGCACCACGATACCAGAGTTCAGCGAACTCGAGATTTCAGGGACGTAGACCTCAGGAGCACACCCTCTATTTCCATTAAACGTGGTGTCGGGTGGTTAAAGACACGCCTAAAGTTGCGCTGAAACGCGATTCAGGTATATATCGTTCCGTAGTTCCGGCGTTCCAAACGTTCCGTTTCATCGTTCCACGGTTCGAGCGCGAGAGTAGGTAGTTGCGTGTGTCGTGTCAGTTATATCTCGGCAGCGAGAGCCGTCAGGCATACGGGTGTTTTGACGCGCGCCGTTCGTTCAAAATCCTCGTGCATCCTGCTGTATCAATACGAACAAAAACTTTCGACGGAATCTCAGTGACCGCAGGCGTCCTAATTGTCGAACGTTGCCATCGTAGTTTGCGTGATTTTCCTTTGGTGTAACCTCTCGTACAGAGCGTAGTTTCGAGAGTGTTTATATCCTTCGAGGACGACAGAAAGTCTCACTGGTTCGTCGATTAAATCATGACAGTCGTTTCCTTGTATTCTGGTCTGACGACATTTCTCGTGACACTGCGTGCAACTGATTCATTTCCGCGTGTGTACAGGCGTGCATCTTCCTTGCAAAAACGGAGGATTTCAAGGTTAAGTTTATCCCCCGACACGTGATTATATATATATATATATATATGTTGAATCGGATGCCGTACCGTGATTCCGTATAAATCAACGTATACGCGCAGCGGCGATTTCGATCGACCGAGTGAACGCTAAGTTTGATGTTTATCGATTATACCGTGCGCGTCGGTAGTATTGGTGGCGTGCATGGCCGGACGCAATTACAATCGGGACATTATAATGAATTATGCAAGAGATCGAATTGCGTCGATTCGAAGATTATCAGCTTTCGCTGTTCTGTACTTTTGTGTTAATGCATGGATCGCGTTCATTCATTTTTCGTGACGGCTGGAGAAAACGCGAGTCCTTTGTATACTGAAAATTATCGTAAAATGAATGTAGTATCGGATACGAGATTAGAGAGGTGTTTTATAAAAACGTGTTACGAGGTCAAATCTTGGTTATGTTCTTTTCTATCAGAAAATAGTGAAATCTTGGGAACGTTTGAGTAGAAAAATACATACTGTTTCTTTAGAGGTGAATGGTGATTTATCCAGCCGCTCATTATCGGCATGAAGTTTGTCGCATCAATTTGTACGCGAGATGTGTTGCTTCCTCTCGTAACGTACGCGAGACACGTTTCGTTATTTTTCTGCTCGACGATTCTCTCCTCCCTTTTCTTCGCCGTGCTAATACGAGAACCTTGTACAAAGTGAGTATCATTAGTTAAGGTTAAACGATCGTGGGGTTGTTTCACGCGGGAAAAGTGGCGCCATAGACGGACCACTTTCGAATTCGATATCGACTTTTTATCGCGCAACCGTGTTCGCGCCATTATCCCACGACCGATTCGAGATCGAGATGCGGAGTAATTTCGATAATCGAACGATCGTATCATGGACGGACGTTTGCGAATCGGAACGCTGATGGTGTTAATCTTTGAAATTTTTACGTGAAACGGTGACAAAGTGTGAAAGGTGACGGAATAATCTCGAAGATAACCTCGCGAGTGAATCGAAAGTTGGATAATCGTCATGGCTTACGTGCTCTGGCGGGTCTTTATGAAGAAGTACTCGAAGGTGCGGCTGGGACTGAGGAATCTGCCTGTAAGTGTTGCACGCTTTGTACTTCGTAATTTGGCGCCGTACGCGGGTAGTTTAGTTTACGCGCGGGCGTGTGGTTGTTCACGATGCAAATGATTTGTCCGAACGGAGCAAAACCGCCGTTTGGGATGGGTTTGCATCGACAGCACCGGCGAGAAATAAACGTACGAACGTTGCATCGTAATTCTCAAGGTCAGGATTTTATGACCGAACTTAGCCGCGCTTCGCGTCAAACGGTCGCTGTAATTGCGGTAGCCATTGAATACGTTATGCAACGAGTCGACCGGAAACCGTACTTGGTATGAAAATTACCACCTACCGGCAGTATCGATCTTTTTTTTTTCTTCTCGTAACTCTTTCGACCGAGAGCACAGAATACTTGCAACCAAGTTATACATATAAGGTTTTACGTTCGGAACCATTAATGAAACGTAAACTCGTTGCATGATTGTTGAAGTTTAATAAAATGAAAGGAACCTAATATAGAATGTTTCAATTTCATAGCCGCCAGATATTTCTATCGAAATACTTTTCAAAATAATTCAATTTTTCCCCGATTTTCGATCAGCCTAATCGCTAGCTGCGCGCGCATCGTGTCGCGACTCACCGGTGAGGTCGCTCCACGTTCGAACGTTTTACCACAACGAAGTTGCAATTATTAGACGTTGCAACTGTAGCTAATGCGAACACGGTAATTGGATAATTGCCATAGGAGCCGACGTAGCAATTCTAATTTCTTTCTGTACCGTTTCGTGACGGCCGCGTTGTCCATTTTCATCGATGTATCATTATTGTTATTATTTATTTACGGCCTGTAAGCCCTATAGTATACATTGTATATCACAAGATGAATATGGTTATCTCGATCATCATCATGATCGATCGGATGCGTGCACGGTTCGTTGGTTCATTGATTTTCCATCGAAGTTGTCATTTTTTCTTCCCATCGTTCGCCGTTCTCAGCGTGACGTGGACTGAATCTCCCCTTTCTACGCTTTTTTACTTCGTGTCTGCTTAATTATCGATACTTGTCGATTAATCGATAAACGATACGACCGCGTCTAACTTGTCGATAGATCTTTCTACTAAATTTTATCGCTGAACGGGTTAGCAATGAACACGGCAGATCCGGCAACATGTGTTAATCAATCAGGAAAAAGGTGGTTGGTCTGTGTACCGTACGTACAGGCACACCCCGTTAATAAATTTCGTACAGTGGAAGGGAAACACGTTTGGGTAGGGGATGCGCGCAATTTACGACTTGTCGGATTGGATTACTTTGATGCGTACGCACGGAGATCCATCGTACGGTTATGCAAACGATTGTTATACCCTGACGTAACGGGGGTTCGCATCGAGCGTTAAGTCTCGATAGAATAATTACGTAGATATTCCGATTATACAGTCAGTCGTATATTTCGACGTATTTCGATTCCTATCGTTGCAATGGATTTTAAGCAATTTCTAATACATTAAGATCGAAATGCGTTTGGCTGAATGAGCACGCACTCGCAGTGAAATGCGAGTGCCTTAATTCTTTGGTAGTTGCGAGTCATCACGGTCAAACGTTTGAACCCCTGAAATTACGTTATAATTGTGGATCTAATTGAAAATCACCGAGATACTTCAAGCGAAATAACGCTAATACCTATCACTAGGATCTTCGTGCAGAGGGAATTGGATTAATATCGTTAGCAAAGTTTTACATAATACCACGTATTAAGTTTAAACGAAGATCAAATTATAATCCAGGCTCGCCATCAAGGAGACGCATCATCGTTTTTGTATGCGCCGGGGATATCGGTGGCGTGAATGGAAAGTTCAACGCGTATCCATTATTAGATCCACACGGCACTGAATGTGTCAAGGGTTAAAATTAGAAACCGATATATCCGATTTATTCACCCCCTTTCGTCCCAGACGCACAATCCAGCGAATCGCGAAACGCGACTCATCGAGTCGTCGCAAGAACTCATCGCGTCTGGAGAACATCGTCGACTCGCAGTCGGTCTGCTTCCTAGAACTCGGTTCGCGGCTCTCGTATTGTAATTATCGAGAGGGAGAGAGAGAGAGAGGAAAAAAGGGACGGCGCTTTTGCAAAGTGCCGGGTCGGTGGCTCGGGGGTGGGGGTCAGCATCTTAATAAATTAAGCGGATCGGTCCGCTGGAGGAGGTGGGAGGTTGGCGGGTACATCTAGGGTAGACGAATGGAAGAGCAGCGACGAGTAGAGACGAAGATCGGTTCGAGAGGAAAGAAAGGAGCGGTAGGCGGTCGGAAACCGGGGGGCTAGGGTGGACTAGGGGGTGTCGAGGGGGCGGACGGGGTGCAATTCAGTTTGCGGTCGCCGAGTCAGGTTACGTTAGGTTAGTCCAGCGGTTGGTCCCCGTGACCGTGAACCGCGGCTGACCTGCCACACAAACACACAGAGTCTCTCTTTCTCTCTTCCCTCCCACCTTCCATAAATCTACCTGCACTACATCGCGTCTCGTTCCACAGCCTGGCGAACCGCTTCGTTCGCCTCTCTCTGTCTCTCTCTCTATCTATCTATCTATCTATCTATCTATCTCTGTCTCTCGCCTCGCATTGTGCGCTCTTCGGGATCTCGGAGTGATAAATACGGCCGACCACCCCTCTCCCATCCCTATATCTCGTTATCTGTCCTCGTCTGGCCCTCGAACAACTCGCGAAACCGGCGTGAACCGTTTCCCCGTTTTATCGTGCTTACCAGCAACTCCGGAGCGGGACATCGTCGCGTGGGCGTGTTGATCTATTTCGATTTTCGCCGTCGTACGTTTTAAGCTTTTTCTCCGCGACGACCGCCCTCTATTGTCATTATCGTTCCTGACAATTGCGTGGAATATCGAGGACGTCAGAGAGAGAGAGAGAGAGAGGGAGAGAGAGAGGGAGAGAGAGGGAGAGAGAGAGAGAGCACAGTGGTCCTCCGTGTATCTGAACTTGTCGGGAGACAAACAATTTATGCGGCTGGAGCTGATACGATGGGAGTTGGCCAATTTTCTCCATTGCCTATCATCCTTCGATCGCGTAATAGGAATTTGCGTTCACGTAATCGAGCATTAACTAAAATCTCCTACCGATAGATAGAGCTTTACCGTACACGTGTGCGTACGTGTGGATTTAAATTGCGCGTTTGAAACGCTTCGTTAGGTACCCCGTTGGAGAATTGCTTGAATTACGCATATTTCCATAAGTGTATAAAATAGAAACTCTTTCTGTCGGAGCGAGGAAGAGTTTCAAAGAAAGTTAATAAATTCTTAAAGACTTTTACCGGCGTTGATCGGCCTCGGAGACTGGTGGAAACGACGTTGAAAATCGTTGCGATTGAAACGCAGTTTTATCTGAAACTCGTTAACGCAGCATTTTCTCCCGTTACTCGCGCTATCGCAATGTTTTGCACATCTCGTATCGTGGTTCGCAGTGACGACCGCGGATCGGAACAAGAAACAAGAAGAAAAGGCGGAGACTTCGGTGGCGTCGGTAATCAAATCGTTGTTTTCTTTCCTGGCAGTGTTAATTTAATTTGCTCCGTTCGTATCGGGGCTCTTGCCCACGCTCTCCAACTTCTTCGTTTTATCGGAAATAATTTGTTCCATTATCGAACGGCGTACTTGAATCGAAAGTGGAAACACCGAGAAGAATGTTTGCTTTGAACGAATGTAGGCGGACAGATTGATCGATGACTCTTTAATCGCTATTGTTAACGTTCATGGCCGTTGCAAATCGGATCAGCCATGTGAGATACGATGTTGCAGTTGAACGAACGAGCTTCTCTCCGTTCTCTCCCTAATATTATACTTGTTTCCAGTTATATAAGATGTTAGAAAAATAGGTCGAAAGACTTTGTTTCGTAGATTTATAAGCGAGTTTCGACGAAAGTATCTGCTCGATCTTAGGATCTCCTTTTAACCAACGTATTTTACTCCTCTTGGCGATAGCTATAGACTTATCAAGATTTAGATCTTTTTTTTTTTCTTTTTCTAACATCCTGTACATTCTCTTAATTCGGTTAAAACGCTATCGCGTACATCCTCTTCCGTGTGGATCTTATTGTGCTACGTTCGAGGCGCTCATTCGTCGTCCCTGAAATTAGGTGGAAACGAAACGAGCTACGTTCCATCGTACGATACTGTTTTCTTCTCGAAAGACTCCCATACTATATGAAGCAAGATCGATGATATCATTGTTCGTTGTTGGCGTATATGCTTAGGTTACACGGTCGCTGGTCGCGGATCGTCGGAAAAACGTTTGTCCCCGGTTTAATCGCACGAACCCCTTGTTTAATACGTATCAACGTAGATATTTCTTACGAAACCTCTTTGCCGCGATCGAAGAAGCTAATTTCCACTCGACAGCGATCCCTGTCGGAACGATGACGCGGTGATTTCGAAGCCACGTTGGCAAGCCTACGTTTATGTACATTGACACGGATTTATTACTCGGCACATATTTGACGTTGTTCTAACGCGACGCCCTAAAACTCCGTGTGTCTACAAATTTTCTGAAGACGTACATACCATGTATCTCGACTTTACGACCGAACGCTTCGCTTCGGTCAACATTACCGACTTTACTTAGTTACTTACGTTCATCGTCTTGGAAACGGCAGAACATTTTCATAGACCCTCGCCGGGTTATCTTAAGCTAGTAGTTATTGGCTCGAATCGTGACACCTTCGAGACTGGTGATTTCGTGCAGAATACGAGCAATATACAGGTTTCGCCGGAACTTTCTTTTACAAAACGACGTTGGCGTTTTCTATGAATAGAAGTAACGTTGCTACGACAAAAATATATAAATAATATAAAATAAATAATACGACGAATACAACGTTACTGTAACGTTTGGATTAGCTTGTGCAAGCAAGTCGTATTTATGTAATCAAAAATTAGGCAATCGGTAAAACGCGGAATCGATCGCCGAAGCTTCCGAGGGGCTCGAATATGGTTCTGCTGGAACGATCAAGTCGAAGAGTTTGTCTCTGTTCGAAGAGTCGAGTTTGATCCGGCAACGAAGCGGTTACATAGAGCGAGGAACGTTATTCGCGCGCGTTTCGTATTTTCACGTGGCCTACATAAGCGATTATGATTAACCGAGAAAAATGGCGGGTCGACATTCCGCCTTGGCTGGAGAGCACGGCACCTGGACGCGGTTAGAGCGTCGTGCAGGGATGCGCCTGCCACAATGCACCGCGTGCAATTTCACTTACTTTCGCCGCTAATTAATCGAGCGCGCTTCTAGACGGTCGACTTGCTCCCCGTTCGTGCGGACCAGAGAAAGGTACTATGCAAATTCCATCGAAAAAACCAAACACGTGCCCTTCCCCCACTCCTTCTGCCGTTCTTTTATCGCGAGCCGCTTCGTTGCTTCTGTTAAACATCGTCGTTGTGCCGCCAGACGACGCTTCCTTCGTTCCTCCGAAGCGACGTCCAGGCGAGCCCGTAAAGTCAGAAAAAGTCAAGTACCACGAATTTTGGCGAATCGTTGAATTTCCGCTTCGACCGGCTTATTATTTCGTGAAAATAGGAAGCACGACGTTTCTCGCGTCGGAAGAAGAATTTTGAAGTTTGACCAGGCTTGGAGGGAAAAATAGTGTAGCTTCAGATAGAAGCTATCTATCAGATTTCGAATCGTTATTCTTTGTATCTTTAACCGGTATGGTGTAATAGAAATACGTCGTTATATAAGTTATACGTAATTGAAAATTAGCGAGACACTTGGCATCGTGCGTTGTTTGAGTTAAGGATTAGCTATAGTCGTATAGTTGTATAGTGACGCGTGATACGTACAGTTGTATTATGCGATATAGTCGAGTTCACGGTTACATTTTCAGCAAAACTCAAGGATGTCGCGATAAAAGGTACGTAATTATGTATTCGTGATTTAGCTTATAAAAGACGTCTGAAAGGTAATCTAGTCTCTTGAATGGGCTCTATTAAAATGTAAGGACACGGTTAGCCTATATATTACAATGTCTACAACGCTATTACAATGTCTTTAGTCGTCCGACAAAGTTGGCTACAGCGCTTGCGAAATACCGGAAACGTTTTCCTTAACGAGCATCGACTGCAACAGCTCTCGGCTATCAAGATGCAGAAAACCTCGTACGTTGACGTATCACGGAAAGAATTCGTACTTTTTCTTACAATCTCTCCACACCATCACCGTGCCTAACCGCGCTCTCAAATCGAATCAAATTATTCAACACGAAGGACGCGACAAATGATCTATGGAGCAACGTCATCAACCTGATTATACTTGGGCAAATGTAATAACGTAATGGGGGCGCGCGTAAGGCGAACGTTGTCGAGTTCCAACGACTTAATTTAGCGAGACAGACGAAATGGGACGAAGAGTTTTGGGAGGCTCGAAAGCCACGCTGATCAACTCCGTGAATTATTTAAATCGCACGGGCGAACGTTAATCGGAAACATCGTTTCTCAAAGTTTTCCTTAGAATTTACGGTTACTTACGTTTCCTCTGTTTCTGGTAAATAATTTTATCAAAACAAGATATTTTCTCGAGTTATCGAGTACTACTGTAAAACTGGCAACTTGAATAAAAAGCAGAGTCGATTAATTTGCCTTTTCGACGATTCAATCGTCGCGCTTCGTATAAAACGCGCGCCCGTATAATACTTACGAAGCGTACGTAGGAAATCCAGTATTCGATAAGAATCTAGAGTGTCGCGGGTTTTGTTCGCGTCTCGGGAGAAACCTAGTTCTATCTGTATCCTCGTGCATACACAGGAACATCCGGCGTCGACTGGCAAAAACTTTAATCACAATTAAGACAATTTCACGGCAGGAATGGGCATTGTGTGGAGAGAATTTGTACCGTCGCGAGCCAGCCCACTCCGGTTCTCTCGTGGCAGCGCGAGGTGAACGCTCGTGAGCCTCGAAGGATAGAAAGAGCGTCGTCTCTGCCGGCTCTTCGACGCTCTATCGAGAACAGCTCGAGATGTGCCACGAGCCGCGCGCTGCCAATGTTGCAGGATAATTGATGATAGTTGCTTAGCAGTCGACGACGACGCACAAAAGATTCCCGGGCTTCTTCTCTCCCCTGGCCAAGGCAAGGTATAAAAATTTAAATTAGTACAATAAAAGAGCATTCAGTTACGTGTTCTCTCTTTCTTTCTCTCTTCGTGCTTTCGAATACCAGCCGGGCCAAGGTACGTTATTGTTCCAATGAATTATGTTACCGGCCACGCTTTGTAGCGAGTTCGAAGAGAGCCGAAGGGGTTGCGAAGCGAACGCGAGTGCCAGAAGGCTCGTTTCCTCGCTGGAAGGCTGTGCTTAGGCTGTTTCGATAAGATTGACGGAGTCGCATCCTTTTCCTCTTGCTGCCTGTATAATTATATCGCTATTGATTCATAGATACGGATAGATGATTAGAATTACGCGTATTTCAGCAAGACAAACGTGTTTGGAGATTTAGACGGTTTTTGTAATTTATCTCCGCGAAGATAGGACATCTTGTTGGCTCACTTTGAAATTAATCTTCCTAGACCTAGTTTCACATCTGTGATAACTAACACGACTTTGTATTTTTCTACGGGTGATATAAGATTCTGTGCTCTCTGCTTCGGAAACATCGAGATACGATATTAAACTGTAGTCTTGCGACGTTTTTCTAGCGAGATAAGAACAACGAACGCTCGATAACAAAGTTATTTCGGCTTATTCACGTCTCGGTAAATAAATACCAGAAAGGAACTAGCAGAATATCGCTCGTAACTTCCCTCCGCTTTCAAAATCTAAGATACTATTTATTTTCTTTCTTTGCTCGAGATAGCGGTGCGTAAGTTAGATCACAACGAAAGAGGAACAAATCCGCCCGGTAAATAAAAGATCCACCGATAACCGATCTACCGAAACTTCTGAATTGTTATTGCATTGTTATTTGTCGGTTAGACCGCGCGCTATTCTTCGTTCGCGCGACGCGTAATTCGAGTATACGCGCAAAGGTCGACAAATTTTGAACATGCGCCGCGTTCGTCTCTCGCGCATCTATCCGCGCAGGCGCGCGCATTCGCGCGTTTCGATTTAATTCGCGCGCTCGGCGCGGCAACGCGAACGAAAGCGACTCACGCAACCGACCGTTCGTTGCGGTTTTTTACGGTGTGCCGTTAATTAAATCGTTCGCGCAATAAGTTGCAGAAATGCGTGCAATTAATTTGCTATCGTGGGATCGTATTTATGTAGAAGATTCAAGAATTTAGTCACGAAGCTTCTTGGGACAGAGGTGTATAGAAGCTTAGAGTAAGATCAAGCGTGATTTGTGAGACAGAGGTTCGATATTTTTTGCAGCTTCCCTTTTGATAGTTTTATAGGATTATTACTATTTTTAACCAGCATTAGAGCTATGTAACTAGTCAAAATTACTGCTATCAAACTTTTTGTCTTTGCAGTTACGCGAAACGCGCGAGACTGTTTCATATTAACGTTACTTCTATTAACTTATATTGCTTCAGTTTTAACCAATCATTACAACGTAAAGTAGCGTGTTTCAATTGGACATTATTTTCGAGAGATTTGGAGCAACAGATTCTACGTTTTATCGCATATTCCCATCCATTGGTAACGTTAACGGATGAAAGTATTCTTACACGTATGAAAGAGTTTAGATAATTGAAATATTCAAATTTCATTTTCCCCCGTTTGGTTGGTGTGTACGGTTCGTGCATCGAACATTCAGCGAGCACTTTCAGTTCTGCTCCGCGAGGCAACGGTGTAATTACTCGGACTTTCTGTTGCACGCGTACCGAATCCCCCATCTGCATACAAATTACGCCGGCATCCACGTTGATTAATATTAATTTTTCCACAATGGATTTTGTCGCGACGAGAGCGTGAGACAGTTCCTGTCTCGTTATTTGCTTTACGCCACCGCGTTTCATAGCCGTGAAATTCATGCTGCGATTTCCTCGTTTGCGTCGCTGGAGATGTCTCGTTCGAACGATCGGAACGAGGTTCCTTTCGCCATTGAGAGGATCGATGGAAGAGCTCGACGTCCGAGATACGTTGAACCTAACGACTGTAAGGGTGAGAAAATCCTCTTCGTTGTCACGCATTCGTATCCTATATCAATAGGTAAATTCATCGGAAGTAAAAATTCACCGCATGTGCATTGCACCATGAGATTTTTAAACGTTCACGCGCAAAGATCGCTTGTTAGTCGATACGACTATCGAGGAAATGTTTACCAGCCTCGTTATTATCCTTACGCGAAAGATCGAAGTTTACGAGTTTGTTGGAAGGTGATCGCAAATTCCGTGTGGAAATCGAAATCAGGCCAACCGCAAAGGTATTTACAGTTTTCGAGCAACGTCGATGTTCCGTGTTTCGGGAACCGTAAACCGAGTAGAACAGCGAGGATGCACCGGAGCATCGTCGATCGTGAGGATGTAATCGCGTAAAATTAAGAGGCGCCAAGTTCGAAACGTCGTATCCAAGCGGGACGAGAGCTTTCGCGAAAGTCTCGACGATTGTGTTCGAGCGAGGGGTTGTTTTCGTGGAAAACTGCACGAGTTCCATCGATCACTCGACGATAACTAATATCGTCCGAACGTCTCTTCCGGCATAGTGATCCTATCGTGCGGCAAAACACGAGAACACCGCCACTTTTGAATAATTATTACATCCGTAGCGGGGTAACGTAACGGTCTATCGCTTTCACTAAGAGATTCGTGTATAAACGTTGGGCGAGGTCAGTCTAGTACGTCGTCCATGATTGATCGGTATTAAATTTGTATTTGTGTTCCACCGCGGGCAAACTAGATGATAATAGCTGTAAACATCTCAGGTTCTATCTTCGATCTGGATGTTGACCTTTCCCGCGATGTGAAACGTGGCTCCGCCGATTGTATGCTCGCTAGACACCATGCACAGGCTATTCCGAATACGTGTAGTGAAATATTAGATGCTTCAGACTCGTTGCGTTCGAAACGAAGAATAATAATCACGAGCCACTGACGATTGGGCCATTCGGAAAGCGATTCTCTTCTTGGGTCGCTCGAGCGATTTGGATCAGTCGTGACTTGGAAGAGTTCGACGTCATCGATGATTTTAATAATCCTAATAATTTTACGGATCCTGATGCACTGACGCGCCTATCGATTATCTACGAATCTACGTATATCGATAACTTTAATAATTTCAATGTAGTCCGTAATCAGTCGAGATAGGCACGTAATTGCGAGTGGATCGCGCCAGGTACGGCTAAGTCTTTTAAGAGTCAGAATAAACGAATGCCGTATCGTTTCAGCGTAGGGACATCGTACGGTGAAGAAGCGCGCGCGAGATTCGTATCTTTATTTATAATGTTATTAGAGTCGGCGTTCACACGAGTAACTGTGCAGAGAGTCGTGGCACCGGCGATAAATTGAAACACTTGGTTCCTTAGTTGGCTTCTGTGTACATACATCGCGCGACGTTCCACCGTAAAGTATCAAGAGTCGCTTGGTATCTACTCGTTTGATTACAATCTTTGTTCCCCTCGTGGGATCAGCTACCACGCGACCACCTCTGTTTTCGGTGTAAGCCCCGTAAAATATAGGGATGCGAGCCATTTCTATCCCACTTTGCCCTCCTTCCTTCTTTTTCCCCCGTTTAACGCAACGATAAGGATTACGAGCTTCCTCGTACGGGAGACCCTCTGGCAGATATTACAGATTTAATTTCCAGCGAATTAATGGCTGCTAATGAACGAAATGGAGAAGGAAACGCGAGGATACACATACCGGTAAAGGTCAGGCAATAAATACCGACTCATTAGCCGACAAGAAAGCGCGACAGTCGCGAGAGAGACTCTTCGGTGAACGGAACGAGCGTTTGTGTCTCCGCGTTTCCCGCTTCCGGTTGCCCGTACTTTTCGTCGTTAACGCGGTTCGTTACTCTATCCTTCCCTCCCCCCGCCCCTCCCCTTCTTATCTCCGTTTTTCTTACTTTTTTGTCCGCTCTTTATAAAGCATCTAATCCGTTCCGTCTTTCACGTCGCGCGATCCACGTCGTCGCACTAAATCAATCAGATGATAAACAGTGATAGCATATCGGAACAATGTACAATAGAGGTTTCTCGCCTATTGTTACGAATTATCGGCACTGATCGTTCGTTTCTTTAATAAGCACGCCTTTTGTTTAACGCGTATCGCGTGGCCCTGCCTTTCTTCCCTTCTCTCTCACCCTCTTACGCTCTCTCCCTCTTTCTTTCTCTCTCTCTCTTTCTCTCTCTCTCTCTGTCCACGTGTTTCGATACGCTTTCCGCAAATACGGAAACAGACTGAAATGGAACTCGTAGAAATTCTTCCTGCTTGTCGCTGATACCGCGGCGCAACAACGCGACGATACAATGAACGGCGAACCACGGTTATGGTAAGATTTATCGCCGCCAGGAAGAGTTTACCTACATAATTATTTATCCGGTTCGATAGGAGGGTTCGATAAATGGCACGAGTCTTTGTTCGACGCGTGCAACGCGAAAAAATACACGCCTCTCACCGATTGGCCAATTAATATTCGATAATAACGGTGGTTGTTAATTGATCGGGGGTGAAGCGTGCAATTACGCTACGATTAAAGCCGAAGAACGACGCGTAATGCGTTGGCTGTTGCTCGAGCCGATTATCGATCGTTCGTTGGAAATATAACTCGAGATAAGGGTAAAATTGTAATTGAGCGCTCAAAACGCGTACGAAACTTTCACCTTCGCGATCTGGCTGCTGATCGTGAATCGTGTAAGTCGATAACGATCGCTGGTTGGGTAATTTTAGTGGAATGCGTTCCGGTAAACAATGCTTGAATCAAATGGCTGGTCTCGGTTTTACGAGACCGACTGAGAATCATGATTCACTGGCATTGAAACCGAACTATTTTATTTTTGAAATTTAGGAAAAACGCGCGAATCCGACGCCTGTAAGAAGCATATTTTCAGATCGTTTCGTTCCTAATAGCAGCTTTGTTCGATATTTGCGAAATGGAGTTTTAATGCTGACTGTTATCGAAACTTAATTCATGCATGTACAATACAAAGATCAATCTACAATCGTAAAATATTTCGCGTGATCTGATTTCAAATAGAGATCTAATGGCAAATAGAGACCTAATGGAAAATAGATAGCGTATAACCGAGTGGACTGAATTCAAGGAACATATATAGGCGAAAGTGGAAATAACATTAACAAACTATGAATAACATTACGCGGCAACTATTGTTCCTTTCAAGTCGAGTAAAATAACTGGTTTCGCGTTAGTAAGTTGGTTTCGAGCTATTTGAATACAAGCGACTCGTAGTCGAGTGAGTCGACTAACGAGGACGAGCATAGAAACTTGAAAGGATATTTCAACTCAAATGACAAGTTCACGCTGGTCAGATGGTTTCAAGTTGCTTGAATTCAGGTAGTATAACGTCTCATTCTGGTTATTAATATATATATATATTATATATAATATATATATATATTATACGCTATATATAATTTATATAAATATTTATATAAATTAATATAGTATATAGTATAGTATAGTATATAAATATTATAGGTTTAAAGAACGCTGGTCGAACAGCGAAAAGATGAAGAAAAGTAACTTTTTTTTCGTTAGTCGCGTTTCTGCGTCGCAAAGGAAACGTGTTCAGGACAAGAACGCTACAGGCTCGATTAAAAATTTGTTCTTGCGTAATCGTCGAACGCAAGCTTCGTCGGACGGTTGTAGCATCTGGTAACGACTGATTTATTCGACGTTCCTCGAATTTCTTCGTGTCACGCGCTTCTAATTAGATTCGCAATTACCCAAGTATTAATTCGAAAGCTCTTTAGATCGGGGCTCTGATATCTGATGCTCGGTTAGCCGCGCTCGCGGTCCCCGCAAGATCATCCTCGTTAGACGATTATCCGTTTAGTGGAGCGGATACTGACTCGCCATCGATGAATTATGCATTTACGTCGCATTGTTACGCGGCCAGTGGCATTTTAATCGAGAATTAGATTCCGATGTTAGGATTCCGAGTACGAGTTTAATTTTTATTCCTTCCGTTCCCACCTTCCAAGTTGAAAGAACTATAATGGCGATGACAAGATCGGATAATTACGATCGGTGGTGTGTGAATCGCGTTCTTTCATTATCCATCGTCTTACAATGCTTCTTGAATATTCGTTTCGTACGGAGAAACGTTCAAAGCTTTGTAAACAATTCTTAATCGCGTTTAATCGCGAAGCGATATTAGAATGGGAAAATACTTTTCATACTATCAAAAATACTTATCATACCATCCTCTTCTGATCTTTGCGATTCCTGTATACGTCTGTTTATCTTCACGGTATCGTTTCGATTATAATCATCGATGCGCGATACATGTAATTATACGTGACAAGTTGTTAGGTAGTTGGTGATAGTTCTAGAACTAAGAGGGAAATTAGAACAACGTTTACATCGTCCAAAGTTCTTCGATCCAACAATAGCAGTTACAGATTAATAAACGACGTACGCTAAACGGGATAGGTTATTGTTATCGTTGAATGATTTCCTAGGTGCAATAGATCACGATTGCCACGAAGCTACTTAGCATTCGAACATAGTACCGTCGATTCGCTCTCTGAAAGGTTCGTATCATCGTATTCATATTTGAATCACGAACGATCATTATAAAGCGTGATCTCTATCTAGCATTTCGATGTGTACTTCCGTCTTCAAAAGGAAGAGCCCGGAGGTTTCTCAGAATAAACCGTTGCGATTAATCATCGCTGGTTAAACAATGACGCGTCTAATGCAACGAATTCCAAGTTCGCCGAGTCGAATTATACGATTCCTTTCTACCATTAATTCGAGAGCAACGCTTTAATCGCCACCTAAACCCGATCATGGCGCTTACGAGCCTGCGAACCGCTGTTTGATTTTCGCTTCATTCGCTGAAACAACGATTTTTCCCATTATTCCGTGCCTTGAGAAACTCGAGCGTGCCGCAAACCGTATCTCTCATGCCGATCTACGACTCGGTCGCTGGAAAAATGTTCCAGGTAAATCGTGTTGCATTTTCACGATGCAGTGGAAACTTCGTGACACGAAACTAGTCTACTTCTGTTTTCTACGGCGAAGTTGAAACCAGAGATATATACCGGATCACGAGACTATTTCAACGCTTACCACAGGAAACTTGTACGTATTGTATGAAATATTTTGAAACGTTTAGTAAGCCTCGATATTCACTGGGACCGAGGCGCGAGTCCTCAATTTTTTATTACACACATACATACACACGCGCATATGCCTTTTATATACATATAAATATCCTCCGATTTTTACATACGTCTTCAGATTGGTCTCAAGTTCGAGCAATATAGTCATGAAATTTCGGAATGTTTTATAGAAGAATCACGCAATACTCGCGTCACGGTTCTCGAGGATAGGTATTGAAATAGTTTCGCGAGCTGCTATAAGTCCCAGTCAATCTTAAAATTTTCAAGATACCTTTAATCAACTGTTCAAAGTTCTTCGAGCAACACGGAAACGCTTATCGGTTGTTCTTGTCGCAAAGGATAATTAACTTCTTTGCTGGCGCGGAGAGAAGCAGAGCCAAGCCATCGATCGAGCGACGATCACAAAAACGCTGATAAAATTTCATAGTGAAATTTATCGGTCGCGTATTTCGTTCTCACCTGGCGCGCGCATCATTGTGCCCCTTAAATCAGCCGGAAAGAAGACGAGCCGTGGTAAGAGAGTACGCATTACGTTGGCCGACGCGAATCAATTGCGAAAGAAGCTTCCTCGGCTCATTAAGATCCTCGACGCAATCAAACGTGCGCGCGACCGCCCAGCCACAATAGCACGTGCAAACGAACGCTCGATCTTGCCAATGGAACTCGCTTCGAGAACTCTCTACTATCGCGAAGAATGTTTTTCTACCGTTTCTTTTTTTTATCCTCCGTGTACGGGCAATCAATGGATGATCGAGCTAAAGCCGTTGCGATTAAATCGGATTAAAATAACGTTTGCATGTTCCCACGAACGAATCGTAGAGAGAAGTTGAAATTGATGGATTGTTTGCAGCGTTGATTCGACGATAGATAGAGAGTAAATTACCTAAATTCCTTGTTTCCTGATGACCATTACGCGTTTGATTTTCATATCTTTCAACGTACATTGAAACGTTCTTCGAGTGGTTTTCAAAGTTGTTTTATTTTACTCTTGGTTCAGCACTCGGAATATTCAAAGCGTCTAAGCTTGTATTCCGTTGCGTTCTTAAACTGAAATCTTCGTACCCGAGAGCGAATTATATAAGCGATTCGTAATGAGCCTCGTTTTTCACGCATCGCGCTCGTTGCTGATCGCGTGCTATTTTAATCCCTCGACGCATGATCTAACCGTTTATTCGAAACGCGTTATCGAATCTATCTATGCACATTTCCAACGTTAAACATCGTATGTCGAGGAATTAAGGGAATTAAGGAAAGCGCGTGTTCTCTCTTCCCGAAATTATAAAAAGATATCCGCGTTGAAAAGGCTAAGGCATAAATTACGACGACTTGCACGATGACTTTAATCGAGCGCAATTTTAAAGACGAAATTGGTAGCTCTGCTTATAGATACGATCGTACTCGGTATCGCTGTATCGATCGAAGACCTCTTTCTAAGTCAACGATTGAAATTTCGTTTACCCGCGTGTCCATATCTCTGTCAATTCTGTTGTTTGAACGTTCGAAACGCGACGACGTATCAGGATCGCTGACCAATTTTACGATCACCCTGTATCATGACTTGGACGTAACCACAACATCGAGCAAATTAAGCAATCAAACAAGGCCCAACGAGGGATGAATCTAAAACGGTTCGTCGAACAAACTCTGTTATAAGAAGGAAGATGGAAGGTGGTTGGAGCGGATGCCAGGTTCGTATCATCGACGCCTTCTTCTATCGATATCTGCTGCTCTCGGTGGATTGATCTACAGAGTGGAAAGATTAAAAGGAAGAAGAAAGGCTTGGTAGTTGGAGGCGGGCTCTCTTTCTCTTTGGTCTCGTATATTTAGAGCAACGAAGAAGTGGGATTCGCACTTAGAGCGTCTGACAATTTGATTGCTATCCGGCAGCGATATCGCAACATCGTCGAACCAGGACAGTCGAGTACACCGGCGATTTATCTTGATTTACACGTGATCGTGATGCCGGTTACCCCGTAATTGAATCATAGCGCTGTACGGCTCGGCCGTGCACATTCTTTACCAAGAGCGAGTCGACTCGTGGCGATGCACGGTCGCGATTCATCGCTCACGCGCCCTCCCCTCTCGCGCCCGTAATTTGCGGTTTTGGAGACAAGACGTACTGCTGAACTCGTTTCCCCGACCGAGCGCACGTTCTTACGCGAATATGGGTTAACCGAACGACGACACGTTACTTTTGACAGAAAGTTTCGAGTTGCTGATGTTTCGAATTGCCGGTTAAAAATTAGCAATTGACGCTTGACGAGTATACCAGGTGCGAGACTTAAAAGCGAGTGTCTGCTCATCCTACGCGGTCTCGCCTCGGCCCACGTTGTCCCACGAGTGTAACGCGAACCAATAATCGTGAGAACAATCAATTATCGTGTTTAATAGGTAAGAAGAATAAGAAGAGGGAAATCTTAATCCTTCTATTATTAAGCCTTAATAATACGCGATACCGTGCAATGCCTATTTAAAGACCATATTACGAGACTAAGCGAGCAAAGAAATTTTCTTTTTTTCGATCTGTGCGCGTTACGAAAGTTCGAGTGGAAACGAGGTCGTGCGTTGTCTCGAATGTTTTTATATCGCATAGAAAGTGAGATTTTTGCCGGGTTGATTGAAAATTCATTGGCAAAAATCGTTTGCCCGTTATAAGGGCGAATGATTTAGCAATTTTCACGACCAATCGTTTTCAGCGATCGATGCGAGAAATTGGATTTTTAATCGGCGACCGATCGCCCGGTTTCGCACGGGGCAAGTTGGAAAAGATGAGCCGATAGTAGCCGGTACGCCCGATTTGCATACAAATTTGCAACGACTTTCTCGTTAGCGGCGATATTCGACGGTCCCCTGTTGATCTATCACGATGTCCACTGCATTGTTGATGAAACGCGGAAGAGGTTCCCTTGGTGCTGACTTCTCCTGATAGATGGCGCCAGTCTATCCACCCATCAAACTCGCATATCGCGATTTTTTGCCCATTCTCCCGCCATATCCGTGCCGAATAACGGTGATCGAACTTTGTCGCACTTTCCAGCCACGATTAATAATTTGGAATTTTTAATATCGGCGACACAGTTTCGTTTTTACTTAAGGGAGTGTGCGATGGTACGACGATCGTGCTGTGCGAGTTTCACAGATTAAGTACCTTGCAATTCGAGTGCCGTGTCTTCGTCCTCGGAAAAATCGATCTTCTTGATCGTCCTCGCCTTTAGAAATTGCAATTATGAAATTGTACATCAACGTTTGATCGATTACACGCACGAAGGAAAGTAATAAATTTGAAGAAAGTAATAAAAAGGCATTGGTCACTTTCCTTAAACGGTTGGACATTTTTAACTATATAATTGAAATTTCGTCGTTGGTCAGACTTTGCACGATGCCACGTAATTCCTGAAACATCGTATCTCTGTATTTTCTCGGCAGAGGAAAGAGGTACGATTAGAAGCCCGTTTATCTAAGTCGCATCGACAAAACAGAACGCGAATCGAACAACAAGAGGTCGAAAAGTTTCTCTTCCGCGGCGGCGGGTTGGAAAAATATCAGGTTCGATCCGTATCCTGCGTGAAATTCATCTGTAAAATCGATCATCGTCGAAATGTACGAACCGTCAGCGTGGTCTCGTTACGAGGATCTCTATCGTAAGATTTATCGTTGAAAATCATAATCGTGTAATATTAAAGGATCCCCGGTGGAAGTGAAAACAGATGAAGTTTCGTCCCGTGATATGTAGGATTTTCACTTGGTCGGCCGCGAACGATCACGCGAAGCAATTCGCGTGAGATGAAAGTACGCGAGGAACGAGTGGCCGCGGCGGATTTGCAAGATAAGCGCGGCGAACGAGCCACCCGATAAATTTCGCTCGGCTTTGTTGGACAACGAGGTCTCGACGTTTAAAACGAAAAAATAAACCAAGCAGGAGGAGTAAAAAGTCGACGCTGTTAGGAGAATTGAACAGGTTCGTACGATTCTCCGTTTTACCGTCGATGTTTACGATTTCGCGAAAGCGTTAAACATGTCAAAATGGACAAAATTCCCGCCACGTGCGAAATTGCTTTTCTTTCATCCAGACAGAAAAAAGAAAACAATTACGTACATATTCTCGTTACATCGGTTTAATCGTATCGTTCGACGAACGTAAGAGACGAACGCGAGATTTCGAGCGGAAGCTCCCTGCGAATTAATCTCCATTGTTGCAACGCGATTCGAAGCAAGTTGCCGGAATAGCTTTCGAGAGCACGAATAGGACCGGTGCACGCGATTCTACGTAGAAATTAAATTCGACGTTGCGATTGAAATAAGAATTAACTGTTATGATTCCCGGAGAACAGACGTGACTGGAGGCAGTCACGACGCTGTTTCAACTTCGATACCCGGGGCTTCTCTCGGGACTTCCGAGTTTGGGGAATGAATTGGAACTCGGATTATTGGATGGAAACGCTCGGAGAAGAATTTTTGCTTCCGATTCGAGCTTCTTTCCTTTTCTCGTGTTTTGATCGTGTAAAAATAGATAGAGAAATAACGGGTATAAACATATATACGCATCGTATTAGTTCGTATCGTATCGTACAATATCGTATACCTGACGATATGTAGCTCGCGGCACTCTTGAGTATTCTTGTAATTATTTTTCTCTCGTGCATAATACGCGTAGTTTAAAAACCTTTCCGACTTTAAAGAAACAATGCCTACCTTTAAACATCTACAATTTACCTATCATGCAACGACGGAGATTTCGCGACGAAGATCGACGATCACGGTACGACTCGATAGCGGATGAAAGAGTCATTCGATTGATCGAGTACTGGATGACGGGACGGAAGAGACGACCCCTCGGTATCTTGCCCTCGCGATTCAACAAAGAAGATGACTGCGACGACATTAAAGACCGTGATTTCATAGTCACGCGAGCAGTCACGAGCGGAAGAGTCGTAACCTCTGTGTTCGCCGATGACAATCGTCGCTTTAAATCCGACAAAACGTATTTTCCTCGCCGATATACAAGCCAGATATAACCAGGCACGGTGAACGTACAATGCGCCATTAAACCGTAAAATTCCCGTCGACGTTGATAAATAATTTCGTAGCCTTTCCCCGATGCTTCATGCCGTGGGAAAGCGCATTACGCCGATTCTCTTTGCGCGCATTTCTATGCTTCGTCCGCTTTTCCATCGCGCTCGTTTACTTTGCCAACGAATTCGCGAAATTACTTCGTTTTACAAATCGCAAGCTGCGAGAGTTCCAAGGTTTCGTATCGTCCTGCGAATCGATTTCCAATCGAGCAAGTTGCCCGTAGTAATTATCGAATTTATTTCAGTCGACTCGCTTCTTTCCCTTTTTCATTACAACGAAACGAGAACGGATATACAAGCGACGCGTCGAGTTAACGCTCGAGAACAATTTCGAACATTTACATCGTTATCGACGTAAAATAGACGAATCAAAACGGACGAGGCGACAAAGACAAAAATAACGGTACGCATCCCCAAAGAATTTCCCGGAAGTAACGAAGTAATGTAGTTTTTATAGTGTTATAATTACTAACTTATAACACGAAGTTAAGTAATGAAGAAGAAAAAGAGCAGAAGATAGATCAAATCGTCAATCTCTTCGCGTGAAACCAAATACACCGAAACCAACTCCAAAAGCTACCCTAAACTCTCTCGTCGTTTAAAAATTCTTCTCGTTCCGCCTACAAATCACTCAACGCGCGCGACAGACACACGCCGCGTATACTACCCATAATAAATCTTCACGGTGAACCTTTACCGTAGCACGTTACTTTCATTGAGCTAGTAGCTTGGCGTAGAGTCGATGGCAGCGAGAGAGAGAGAGAGAGAGAGAGAGAAAGAGAGAGAATGGTGTTCGATTATCCCCGCGTTGACGGGAGGACCGCGTCGTCATCACGCATGCTCGTGCGGCGCGCAGAGCCCCGGCACGTCGACGTCGGCTCCGTGGAAACGGCAGATATTTTGACAGTACGCCGCCCTGCATCCTCCGCTCGGTGCCACCCTCTCTCGCGCCCCTCCGAACATTCCGATTCTGTATCTTGCGACAAAAAAAAAAGAAGAAAAAAAGAAACAAGGAACTTGCGGTGCGAAAGTTCGAAAGATAAGAGTTTGCGTGGATGGCGTTGTAGCAGAGCGCCACTTTCGGAACCAGGTCAGTCGATAGACGTCGAGGCGAGTTTCGCGAGAGTGTTGGTGCGCTCGTGTGCTCGTAGAATGGATGTTCTGGTGGCCTGTAGGGGCGCAAGAGGGCCGAGAGATTTACGTGGATCGGCGAAGGAAAGTCGTGTGACGAGACATCGCGTCGTCGGGGTCTGGTGGTCGGCGAGGGATGGAAAGATGGCACGCGAGCTGGTCGGCTGCACGAGCGATGCGAGGGTGCGGGAATCGTGGCGCTGATCATTCCGGCGCCGTGTTCATCGATCGCCCGCGATAAAAGCCGAATACCGGTGTCACGGTGCTCGAGGCGTGTGAGAAACAGTGGCAGAAGCAGCGGCAAAGTGGCCCTCGATGCCTCCCTCCTTCGTACGTCTTAATTATGTTTCGAACGCGTCGTTGTGTGTAAATAGCGAGTAACACGATGAACGCTTCGTTATGAATAGCACGTCCGGTGGTGGGATTTTCGCGATTCTCCATCGTGAAGGGGTGACGTGTATACGCCGTCGGTCGAACGTCTCGCGGAGGATCGGTGAAACGATATTATTATCGAAAGAGGAGAAGGGGGACGATACTCGAGGGAAAAATCCAGGCTCTTAACGCGAGTCTGTCGGTAGACTGTTTCGTGCGTCGTTGATTCGTCGATGGTCAGTGGTGGAACGAAAGAGAGAAAAGGACAAGGGGGAGGTGGGAGAAGAGAGGAGCGAGGGTATAAGAAAAGGAAAAATCAGTAGACCTTGGCGGCGAATCTGTCGGCGTTAAACCGTTCGTTCTCTCGAGCGGGTCTGCGCGGATCCCGCGTTGTTCGCGTGTATTCCAAGTGGGCGGATGCCGCTGTCCATACCAAGGACACGTATCCTCGGGCGCGAGACCGCAGAACAATGAGGATTTCAACGTGGAGGCTCGCGAGGATGCCGTGTCGGGAATGCAGAGTCCATAGCGTCTCGTGTCGGTCGTGTCTTGCCTCGTCGTCGGCGTCGTCGTTCCCGTCAACGAGACGCGTCAACCAAACCTAGCCTGGTCTTCGTTCCACGACGACGAAGAAGGACGAGGCGACCACGAGGACGCTGTTCTCGTGTGTACTCGTGTTGTGTGTGCGTGTATGGCCCGTGTGTTGCGGCGGCGTGGGAATAAATCGACCACCTAAGCCAGGGTGACACGAGCGTAGAGGTACGAGCAAAGGAAGAAAGGAAGAGAGTGAGAGAGATAGAGAGAGAGAGAGAGAGAGAGAGAACGAAGACGAAAGGAGTCGCGGCAGGACGAGGCACGATAAAAGAGAGGCTAACGAGGCGAACAGGATGAGTCACTTCGACTGGAAGCTGCTGCGCCGGAAGAAGGTACACACACAGCCTGTCTTCGCGACGCGAACACACTTTCCGTGTGCTCCTATTCCGAACTCTTGACCCCTCGCATGCTCCGTCACCGTTACTCGACTTATCGACCCGTGGAAAAATTAGCACGGGGGTGGATCCTGTACGAACGATGGGACGATGAGAGTAGCGGCCAGGTAAATGGATGATGCCCGTAATAAAGGCGTTGCTCCGACCGTTACCATCCATTTGTCAATGGTGGCGACCGAGTCGTTGACGTAGTCCGCCTCGTTCGTTGTCGTTCTGGCTTGCCCCTCCGCTATAGCAAAGATGGAGATAGAGCTACTGACAGATGCACGATCCTACTGCAATTTCCTGTAGATGCCATTTCATCGATGGGTCGGTGAACGGAACCATGAAATTGCGACTTTTTCGGCCAGTGTTTTCCGACGTTTCAGACCAGGGAAGGTCTGGAGTGGATTTAGGGTGGAGGGTTGATCGGAGCTCGATAATTAGACGAAGAATTCGCTTGCTCTTCTTCGAATAGGATCCTTTCCCTTTCCCCCTCCCCCCCCCTTATTTTCTCCGTTATCCGCGTTTCTTCCTCGAATACAGAAACCAGCATTAAGAAAACATCTTCCAAGTCATCGATCGCGACTTCTTTTGGAAGCTTGGAAAACCAACTAGTCCCTGGAGTTATTCAAGGGTTCGGGAGGACAACGCTTTTCGTCTATTGACTTTGCTCTACAATTCATCTCTTCGCTCTTCTTTCTCAAACACGGAAATCACGATTAAGCAAACATCTCCTAAACCGTCGCATCCTCTAGAAAGTAGTTGTTATATGCGCAACTATATAAGACTATTTAGCAATGTAGGTGGGTACCACTTGGCCCAGTTACTTCTCAGTTTTGCTACGCTCTTTGTACACGTTCTTCGCCGCTGTAATTCAAGGTTCTTCCGTGCAACTGAAGTCGGTAGTACTTTCATCGAGGCATTGCCGGCTGTAGGGTTCCGCGAGGACAACCAGAGTTAATGGGAATTTCGAGTCAACCGCGTGAACCAGAGCGATCGTGCACGAGAAACGGAGGCGTGCTTTCTCCGTCGACGGTCGATACTAGAACAAACCGTAGAAAAACCGATCCTTCCGAGGAATCTTGGTTAATTAATAACCGAATTGCCGCTGGCGGCGCTCCTTTCAGCCTTTCCACGTAAATCTAATATAGCCAGCCTCGCGGCGTGTACCGTGTCTTCCCTGGAACTTCCATTCTCTTCGGGTCCTAGAGTTTCTCCCGAATTCGTGATTCGACAGGCGGTGCGCGCCTGTGCGAATGACGAGCTTGTAAATCAGGACTTTGCCAAACAATAATTTACCAAGCCGTAACATCAACGAATCGACGAGTGAGAGATCGTAGATTACGGATTATTCTCTTGCACGATTTTCTAATTTCACGTCGACCGGGATAATCGTAAAATTTGCTCGCAAAGTTTCGTTTGTTTCGCTATCGAATTTGTTGCGACGTAATATAAGAGCATCTGTTGGCGCTAATAAATTGCAACGCGTATTGTTGCAACGATTATCGTTGATACGTTGCGCATACTGTGAGGCGTACACGTGCGCGCAGGCACGATCAACGGAGGGACGTCTTTCGATCGATCGAGATGCTTCGCGTGGATAAGGCGGGCCACAACTCGCGAGTTAGGTATCGTATCGCGTTGAAAAACTGGCAAGAAAAGTTATATGGAACGATAGGAGGAGCGGGACCGCGTGACGTGCCTCCAATAATAATCGGCCAGCCGTACAACGTACAACGTATTATGAAACGCCTTCGTAAATATCATGGAAACAGCCCTATTAGCAAAGTAATGCAAACTTTCCTGCATAAAATTATTGCTCGCTCGCCACCTGGTGAAAGCTACTTACGGCTTAATTCATTTGCTCAATTTATTACGAACGCCAATTATCGCGCAGATGTGCGCCCAAGTCCCGTCGTCTCCACGAACGTACGTGTACGGCTTTCGAGAGCGTACACGATGCTCGCGTTATGACGATGATCGGCGCATGATATAGTTTGACGATTTACAGCGACGGCTACAAAAAGTATCGACGCATGTCGGTATTTTGAAAAAGAGAAATTCAGAGGTGAAATTTTGCGTAAATCTTCGATGACTCAAATTGCGCTTAGACAGTTCGATGTTTTCCTTCCTTTTTCTCTCTTTCTCTCTAAATCCATCGCATTGAATTTCTGCGGTTTGACGTTGCACGTTGTTCGTTTCACTTGGAGGTTTCTCTATCGAAACAACGTACCGTGGAAAAAGTAGCCTATGCAAGGAGCGATAAATCGAATCGCTTGTCTGCTCGCGAGCCCTGCGAATCTCAGTAGCGAGAGGACATTATCGCGGCAGCTAAACGATTCCCACGCTCGCAGCCTATCACCTTTTTCATTATTCGTTTCACCAAGTCCCTGCTTTGTTCTCTGGACACGTCGCTTCTAAGTATTCCCGCCATCGATCAAACATGCTTTCACGCAAACTCTGTCTCTTCGGAACTTTGTTTGAAAACTCTATGCTGCCGTTTAACCTCGGTTCCACTTAATCGAAAATTTCCTTCCTCGTTTCACTTTTCCACTGCGCGTCTCGATCGCTAAAAAGCACCGGGTAACAGCGTTTCTTTCGCAAAAATGACAAACGAGATATTTTGATTGTCTCGATCGTTTAGAGATTCATATATATTCTCGACAGAGACGTTTGTACAGTTACGGTACGCTGTAATAATTTCTCGTGCTCGTCGTCGGAAGCATCATCCTTTCTTTCTGCATTTGCGGCAACGAAACGATATCTCTTCCTTTTTGCTGCCTCGGATCATCGTGTTTCCGGTAAAATAGTTGCGCAGAATACGAGCCACGGTTATTACATAAACCGTTGTTTCTGTGGCGTAGGTTCGATGGTATCGACACGCGGTTTCTCGTCATGGAAAGAGTTTTAAAACGTTTCGGTATTCAAACCGCGACGGGCACGGGATCGTGCTGGGAAACACGAACAGCGGACAAATGGAACTAAGCGTTTCTTTACGTGCAAGTTGCGAAATATGGAGTCGTTGTCGTGCGTTCGCGCGTCTTTACCCTCGAACTTTGATTCTATCCCTTTCAAATCCGAAGTAAATTAGCCTCGACCAAATTTAAGATTCTGGAAAGATCTCGCGCGTTTGGAAAATGGCAATTATAATTTTTAATTCTCGAGAGAAATATCGACCAAGCAAATTTAATCTAAAATAATCGTAACTTTTATCTCCCTAACTTTAACGTCGCGTCATAAAGAAAAATATCGACCAAATAAATTTAGTAAAGTGCTTGAAAACGCTAGTTCGTAAAATTGCGACTTTGGGACGACTTTCGACAACTCGCAGTTTCACCGAAACCGAGGACAGGAAAAGGAAAGAGGAAAAAGGGAAGCAACGTTTTTAGCTCGTTATTTCTGCCATTCACAGTTCACGGTATATTTCGACGTACCGATGGTTTCGTCGTTCGGTCAGAAACGTCACGTACGACATACTTGTACGCAAATTGGACGATCGATCGGTCCGGTTTCCGTGATACGTCGCACCGATGGAAATCGAATATCGCGTGCGAAACTGTGAACGGAATTTTCCATGACTTTTCGTGACTGTGTCGTTCGCATAGCGTTAAAGTAGGCCAACAGAAGCGTGCATTGGCTAGCTAGAGGGTAGAAGGAGGGTCGACGCAGTTACAAATCAATAATCGTGTCTGCAGTCGTCTATTTAAGTTTCGTCGGGCACACTTGCACCAGGAATAGCCTCGTGTTGCCGGGGTTAACGATATACGTATATCGATCAGTTTTTTTTATACCACGTTTTTAAATTATCTCGAAATATTCGCTGTTTCATTTTATAATACGTTACAGCGTTACGCAACGATTGCAGGCATATAAATGCGGAGAAAGGAAAATTATTTGCTCTGGAAAATATAGTTGCTGGCTGGAAGAGAATGGTTTTACATGAAATTGTCGTAAAGGTTAACAATCTGTTATAAACAAAATCCAAAGACAGATGGCACATTCATAAAATTTTGTAAAGAAGAACAACAATCGATCAATCGGTATCTTGGAAGTGGTCGAGCACGCACGTTTAATCCAAAAATCAAGCGAAAAGGGAGCGTCGCTTAATTGGTTTTGACATCATGTAGAATTTCAAAGCTACACTTCTATAAAAAATAAAAAATGCAAAACGTGGCTTTTACGCCTTTTCCTCTGTGGTCTTCGTTCGTAAGTAATAGCGGATAAGTAGACGCATATGTAGCGCAGACGGTCTGCGGTATAAGTAGTATCAGTACATGACCGGACCAAGCAACGTTTATAGCGTTAGCGAAATAGTTGAAACTTGGCAACTTTAGACGTCGTGTATAAGACGCGTACGTTTACAGTTACCTTCTTATTTAGAATCGAGCTTGATATAGACGTTTATGTGCTTCTTGCTATTCGCCTGATAAGCCAGATAGGCGGATGACCTTTCCTGTGAAATCAAGTACAAGGCAGCTTTTGTTACAAGTGCTGTATGCCCGTGTTTCTTCTTACGGTTTTACGATTCCTTCTCCCATTTGGAATAGGTAAATAGCTAAGTTTGAGATAAGATCAAGCAGGATAACTGTCCTGCGAACGCTTCTCCGACTTTATCTTTACGTTACTGCACGCTCTGCATAACCTTTACCCAACTGGATCAAACAATAATTCGTAAATGGAACTTCTTCTCTGTAATAGACGCGTATTCCTAGTGATACAAAATTACCTCCGATTTCGAAGTTTCCCGTATTTTCCAAAACTTTATGTTCGCGAAAATAAATCGAAAGAGAAGGGCAAAGTCTTTTCGTAGCCTCGTTTTCCAGGTTGAAAACTCAAAGATACGAATTTCGAGTTCAACTTTCTCGACTTACTTGTACCCATAAAACAATCCCCTGTCCGGTTGTAACGCGGTGTACGTTTCAAGCTCGTGCTTCGCAGTCAATGAAAAACGTTTTCGTGCTAAACTGTATCGAGCATAGGTCCTTGACACAAGAAAAGTCAATTTACTTCTTCGATCGTAATAGCTGCCGCGCGAGTCGAAATTGTTTTAACGAACACCCCTGTTGCGCTTCTCTATGTATTCGCGACATATTTGTCACGGTATACCGATTCTCGCGGCAGCGGGAGTTTAATAACTTTGGAAAAGCGGCAGGAGCGCGTCCAATCTTCGCGCAGACGTACATACGTAAAGGCTCTTGATAAATTCCCGGGTTTTACGAGCCTCGGTAAATACAGCAGGGAGACGCGACAATCCGCTTGGTCTAATGGCATTGTCAATACATTTTTTACGAGCTACTACGCCCACTTTTATGAGAACAAATAGTACCGGTGGTACACGCGATCCCTCGATGCTTGTCCTCTTATGTGTTTGATTTTTCTCGGTAATCGCGGACACGTCGATCGTTTGTCTATTTTGAAAATGCCAGAGAAAGCTGCGTTCCGCTAACCACCCTGGGAACTGGTCTGCTCGAATCGTAAATTTACAGACGAACGTTCGAACAGAATGATTCGAGGAACTCGTTTCTCCGAGTCGAAGAATCGCTAGATATTTTTACGCGGCGTCGACAAAACGTATTTCGGCTTCTTTAAAATCTCATCTCACTACGATACTCGAATTTCCGTGTCCCGACGCAAGTCTCGTTTAAAAACCTACCGACAACGGTTATTTCCTCCTTGTGTATTAACAACGATCATCTCTCGGATTTTACACATTTTGCAACGACGGAAAATCAGTCGATAGAAAACGAACGGAGAAAGGTCGAAAGGAAGCGAGAGACCACGAAGCTTAGTTGGGCAATTCCTGAAAGTAAACTTTATTCTTACGATCAGAAAGAATCACGATCTCGGTATAAACCCAAAGAGAGTCGTATCTCTCTAGCTCAAAAGCCGGCAGGCAGACCAAAGAATTCCATTCCGAGACTCGGCACTCTATTTACTCTTAAAAACTCGATACGGCGTGATTTTAACAGCGTAACATCCTTCGAAGGGGAGAAGCAAGTTGTTCGATGGCAGCTCCACCCTCTCCTCGGCGAGGATAGACCAGAGATGCCGTTGACAAGTGATATATTTCACGATTTTCCACCTGCCGCGTGGTCGATAAAGTATCTTATTATAAAGCACGACACGGCGCGTTTCCCTCGGCGACGTTGCGTCTACGAGTGCACGAGGATCGAGGATAGAGCGGCTCTGTCGGTTGCCTATCGCGTGTGCGGGTGGGGCTGAAATCGATTCTGCACCCTCGGCTACCCCTTGCAGCGGCTGCTGGCCCGCTGAGTCGCTTCGAGGACTGACAACCCCGTAGCAAAAAGCTCTTTCACCCTCGATGCTGTGCTGCTTTGTGGATCTCAATCCCTTTTGGCTATTTTCTTCATCCCGCCGTGCTCCCCAGCCTCACTTTGCCCTTGGACCGCGCGCAGACCAACTCTCTCTCCCTCTCTCCCTCTCTCTCTCTCTCTTTCCTCTTTCATCGAGTAGACACAACTTCCGCCCTCGTGAATTCGCCTGTACGCGCGGTGTGGGATGTTTGGGAAACTGGCCTGTCGCGTTCATCATGCGAGAGGGTATTTTATTTCCGTGTTTCTCTTTTATTTTTTTTTATAGAGAGGGTTACTACCTGTTTCCTGCTTTTTTATTCTCCTCCGGTTGGAGCGGTTGCTTTTTGCTTAAAATGTCTTTTTCGGTAACGTAGAAAGATGGTTTGGTTTACGTGGCGAGGAATTTATTGCCTGTAAAATTGACCTGGGTTTGGTTAGGTTTTTGGTAGAATAGGCCGAAGGGATTGAACAGAGGCAGAGTAGAATTGGTTGGGTTAGATGGTGTCGACAATGGGTGTGATTATAGGGTAGCGAATTACAGGCTTGATGATTATCGTGGAACAATGATATGTGTGTGTGATAGCTAGTACGGTATTTGTACCGCGGTATATTAATTTATATAAGACGAATGACGCATGTACGCATAGTAGCGTTTAAATCACTTGATTCTGTGTGACATTATTTTCAGTCGAATCGACCAGTCACATTCGGCTGAGAACTTAATATCGCAATATTCTAGATGAGAAATTTGATGTCAAGTCGGTAGAATGCAGTACACGTGGTAACTAACGCCGATTCGTGTAGGTGTAAATAACTGAAACGTATACCAGCGTCGATTTCATAGGAAAGTAAATCAGGTTCGTAGTCACGATTTATTCGATTCTACGGTATTATGGTGATCACGTAGACTCGTTACTACCGTAACGCGCACGATGACCAGTACGTGGTTCGTGAATGAAATTTCGCTGGGTTCGCGGCGAGTTATAATGGAAACTTTATTGGACGAGGGCCAAACTTCTCTTCTCTTTGCTGGTGTAGAATCGCGCACCACGGATGAACCTAAACGCGTTTGACAGTGTCAATTTTCTCAGAGTGGCTTTCGAGTAATTGTACCACAATTTTAGAGGCAACCTCTTTGAATATCAAACAATCGCGCGTAACGATTAAACGCGTGGGAATTGCAAATCGAATATTCTACGGATTTTCTGACTGTTTCTTGAATCACGTATATGGAATTGCATGCAACGTAGTTTTCTTTTTTTAGGAACACGAAACAAGAGTATGCAGGATTCGATTAAAAATTTCTACATTCGCATTCGTCTTGAAATACCCGTGTAACGAGTTTCGGAAGAAAAATGCCCATTTTCGACTCTCTACGATCAGAAAGTTTCGCTTCCTTGTTAAAATACAAATCACCGAATACGTTTCAATTTCTAGCAACGCGGAATAACACACGCCACTTTGAATCTGTCTCGTCCATTTAAAATCTATTGCTTTCTGCACGCGAACGAAGCTCTCATCGTCGGAAAATATCCATGTACGAGAACCACGAGATAAGTTTCGCGATACTAATCGGTGCAGCGTGCTTTAAAAATCAGTCCACGCGTTCCCTCGTCGAAAAAAGGTCGACTCCGATGCTCACCGAGCAAGAAGTTGATCGATGACGAAGCGTTATTAAAAAGTTTCGAAACCGCGAAATTAACGTAGAAAAAGACGAAACGAAAGTCCTGGCGACGCACTGGCCACCCGCGCGGCCTGTTTTTTTTTTTTCTTTAACCAAAATTTCTCTCTCGGACGAACGTAAAACGCGAACGGAGACGTCGATGTAGCTGGCGGTCATCCTCTATATCTATATCTCGCCTTAGCTGACCCCGATTATATCTCAATAACCTTATTTCACGACGATCAACGGCGCGGAGACGTGAATGGTCTTCTGGGTGAAATTTAAGCTTGAATTTCACGGGGTTTCACGCTCGAGTTACTCGAAAGCCTCGATACGGGGTCCGATCGTTGGACGTTAAAATCAACGCAGGCATAATTCCATCGAGAACCTTGTTGACCGATTAAAACGCAAAATGGTGTTAAACGGGCATGCCAATTTGGCGATTTGCTTGTTTCCATCGTTTGCGTGGACTGATTCTTGTTGATTATGCTCTCTGTTTCGGGCGTTTTCCTTGCGAGAATCGAAAGTGCGATTTCAGGCAAACGCGATTGTAATTTTGCGAATTGAAATTTCGACCGTATCGAAAGCGGACGATTGTGATGGAATCGATAGACGAGGACAAGCGAACTTGGGTAATCCCGAATGAAACACGTTTAGGCGAAGAATCAAATATTTTGGAGCTCGATCTTTATATGCGTCGACTCTGTGTGAGAATCCGGCGTACGCAAATCTTTAGTCGAATTTCGTTTAAATTTGCGTTAAACTGCAGGCAAACAGCGGTTAAATGTTGTCTCGTTAATCGCATCTGTCTTTCCCATCTATCAAACGATTTAACTCGTCTTGGCAATTCTACTTTATGTCGCGATGCTCATTCGCATATCTTAAAATCTCCCTTCTTACGCACGCCATAGCGAAGGTTCCATTCTTCAAGCTATACGGACCACGTTTCCTTTTAATATGTCCACGTTACCTGCAGAATTTTTTATTTCACCCAGATTTCTTTTTACTCGTCTCGTCGCCACATACTACCGACCATTAGTCACAGTTTAACAGTTTTAGAAGGGATTTGAATTAACGATGAGAAACGACAGGTATTTATATATAGTAGACACCCTAAGATTTTTGAAAACGCGCATAGTAAAGCCGAATGACTGTGCAAGAATCCCATGTTCTCTCGGAGAAGCGTAATTCTGATTAACGATCCTGCTTCGAGAAGCCTGTTTCACGCTTCTGAGTATTTACATTCCATCGGATCTGTCATTAAGCCGAAACGAAGAGAGAAGCCGATTCGTAGAGTCTGGATCGAAATGCGTGGCCATACCACGAAATCATCGAATTTAATGTATCTTTTTAAACGTTTCGATACACGTCTGCATTTCGGTCGAGAAAGTTTCTCGCGTAAACCTTTTTCTTCCTCGTCGAATCTGTCCGTTCACCTGTGTATTTAGTTTTGTAAACTAGTTCTGAGAGTTTCCTTTTGCAAACGCCTTCCGAGATTGCAATTTGCCTATTGACAATTTTACTTGTTACGCATTCCTTAACGACAGCTTGCTTTCTCTTTCGCTCAGAGGCAAAACGCATACACCGCGTAAGACGTAAATCATACGAAATGCGAAAGAAAAGAGCTGGAACTAATTCGTAACGGTCGGGAAAGGATAATTCGAGGAAACGAAAGGATAGTTCCAATGACTGCTTCTACCAAATTAAGGGGGTGCTCTGCTACAAGGCGCCTTCTATGGTATTTCTTTCACGAAGAAATTACACAACTTCTTCCATCCACACTCTCCGCGTCTACGTACATTTGCCTACGTTTTACCAACGTTCTCGATTTTGTCAAGGGTAAAACTTTGAAATATTTCGCATTAACCGCCGTTCTCCTTTCGTTCTCGTTTGCGTCTGCGAGGACGAAACGAATCCAAGTAAAATCCACCACGTGTTTTTATTACATTTTATTACATTTTATTACATTTTATTACATTACATTTCGTAGGAGAATCCGATTGACAGATTCGGACCAAAGAAAAATTTTCCTCGCTGACAAACAGTCGTATCTTCTGGAATCAACGTTCCATTGTCGAAGAGACGGATCCACCGCGGGTCGATAGACGATCGAAACGACCTAAATACGATCGATCGTGAACTACGGAGACCCACGCGACAGAGCCGCGTGTTGGCTCGACTGATTCGAGAAGCGGGCTCGCCTCGAGTCCCGGAGGAGGTTTCTTCATACGTCGCAGGCTGCGCGTGATTTACGAACAAGTCGTCCGCGACGCTCCTCTCTGTTTCCTAACGCAATCCATTCCGCTTCGCCGGCCTCTGGGCGACAGATAGGGTACCGATGTATAAATTACTCTCGGGCCAATTAACATTGTCGCCTAGCGAGTGGACGCCTCGCGAGGAACCGGACTTTGAGCTGCATTGCCATTGCATGCGGGGGTGGGCGAACCAAGATTAATCGAGACCTTCTTCACCGAGTACGCGGCGTTATCTGGAAATTCTCTGGCTACTTCCAAGAACCCGTTCGACCCCGAGGAATTAATTTTGCCTGCAAATCGCCCGTAGATCGCCTCGTTGACAGGCGTTTGCTTGGCTTTTTGTTGTTCATCCGGTGAACGTTAAGCTCGTCACACTCGGCTTACCGTTTCGAGGATCGTACTCGTAAGTCGACGGAGAAAAAGGTTTACAAGTAGACTTGTTAAAAGGGCAGGCGTTCGATACACGGTATTATGGAGGCTCTTGGGTATGAAGATTTTATGCCTACGCGCGGAAACTGAATACACGTAGCGGGATACGTTTCTAAGTTTATCGAGCGATAAAGTGCATTATATCGGGTTATGTCCTGCGTTAATCCGCGAGAAGTTCCTTTACAATTTGGAAAGCTAAGTCGGATCTTGTTTATACGAGGATTCCCGAGATTCGCAAATTGTCAGATTAGTTTGCCAGATTTAAGAATGTTGGAAATCGTTGAACGTTATTTACCGTTTGGAAGGAGTGATGGATTTTCTTAATTTCCCGTACACATATAACGTTACCATCTTTAGCAATCACAATAAAATCTTCGATCTCTTCCTAGTTTCGTATTTCAATTACCTCGCGATACCGAAAGATCTCAGCCCTTAAAACATTCTTCTCAGTTGCAAGAACACGCGCGTTCCTATTTACCGTACGTTCGCGAGTTCAGGAAACGTGTTGCGTCGAGCGTACCTAGGCGACACGACACGGTGAAAAGATGACGCTGGTGTACGCAACACCGGCAGCTTCTCTCGGGTACGCGATTACACGATATTTCATTGTCTCGTCGAGCATTGTTGCGCAATTATCCACGGCTGTACACCCTTTTGGCGAGAGTGTTTGCGTAACGCTACGAGCGCGATTACCGGTATACCTATTTATAAATCCCCGTTGCATTGACGATCGGTAACTTCTCGTTACCGAGACTACCGCCAAGCGGCCATTTCTTAACGGGTTTCCGTACAGAGGATCGCTGGTTGCACTTGTGTCGCGTACACGCGCGTCTCGCGGCCGTGGTTCCGGCGGAGAGGTGATTTAGCGGCGTCGCGACGGAGTCGCGCAGCACTGCCATGGATCGCGGCGATTTCACGTGTCACGGCTTGTATTATCGGTTCTCGGAAGGAAGGCACGCCGTAAGCGATCAAGAATTTACGCTCGTTACTCTACACCGAGTCAAGGGTGACGTTTTTAGTGGAAGTTGCCAGTTCGACAGCGAGGAAACGGTTTCGGGAAGGCGAAAGCGATCCGTGAACCGTGCAGGTAGATCGCTACGGAGGCTGCGCATGCGCGGAGCAAATGCTGCGTACTTACGCTGCGCTAAACGCATATTTTACCAACTCTTCCGACCGAAGAATCTTACGACTACGTTTTACTTACCGTGTTATGTATTACGGGGCGGAGAAGCAAGATCTCGCGTCTTTTCTTCTTTCGAGATCGATCACGCTAAATGTCTACCACCTGCAGCTTCGAGTAATAAGATAAACACAGAGTTGAAAATGACGGGGAGAGAAGGAGAGATGAAAAGGTGTAGCAAACAATTCGATCAGGAAGCTGGTTGGAGCGGCCGGTTCGAGAGAAAGGGTACTCGCCTGCGTTCCGTAATCTTTCTCTTCTCACAAAGAACAGTTGGCAGGACCGTTTAATATTCTTTAGCGATTTTTGCGCGCGTCGCGCCAAGCGATCGCGTCGACGAGAAGACCGCGCTCGAACGAACTTTCCCTCTTGATGGGTTCGGCGAAGAGGGAACCGGCCGAGGAGACACGCGCTTTGAATGAGCTGCTTGCCTCGAAAGATTAGCTTCGACTCGCTCCCACGCCTCATCTCGCTATCGCGTCATCGCAGAGATCGAATCTCGCCGCTTCCAGACTCCTCGGACGATAAAAGCAGCCGGCCCCGCTGTCGATCCGCGCTCCAGCCTCGCTCACCGCGAAAACATGCAAACTCTGTTAGCTAAACTTATTAAGGAAGAGATATTCGCCGGTCGTTTCCGCGTTTACATTGAATACCATCGCGCTGCCGCGGACTCGAGGAGAATCGATGTTCTCGCGGACGAGCCGCTTATCGATTCAGTCGCAGAAGACGCGTAAATCAGACGAAATATGAACGGAGAGAGATAACCGTGTATTCGCGCCGCGACGGTGACCGATGATGACGTTAAATACGATAGTCGGTCCCCGGTTTTTCAGCTTCCTTGTGCCGCGCGAGATCCAACGCGTTAGATGATCTATGCGTCCCGCATTTTCTAAACCATCATCGATTTATCGTCCGCGTGCGTCTTGTGAATTAAGAGTACGCTTGCCGCCGTTCATTTATTCGTTTATTTATTTTACTCGTTTTACGAGTACGCGTATCAACGTCTTTCTCTCTTTTTTACTTTGCGCGATACGTGTACGTGAAACGATACCGTGACACGTAACGCTTAAAGACGACATAGTACGCGAACGAGATAATCTTTAGATTTTCTAGAAAATTCGCAAAAATGTCCAAACACGCGTTTCCATAGCCGGATCATCGTCGAGTCACGGTCCTCAGAGTCGGAAAATTTGTTTCATCGATGTATCGCCGAAAACCGTACGATATATCGCGTCGCAAGTTGCATCGATAAGGTTTGTCCGATCTCCGACAGCGAGGGATGAGGTTTCACGGGACCATTCGTAGCAAGCGTAATCTGTTGCTCGCGTGTGGAGAGGACGGTGAACCAGCAAACAGAGTCCGGCCCGGGATGCACACGGGTCCGTAAGTCAGCGCGGCGTGACTCACGTTCACGTAGGATCCCCTGGTTCACGTTGTATTTCAGAAAGCAGGAAAGCAGGAAGTCGGTGTGCATTATGAAATCGGAGATATTACGCGAGGAAGTTGTATTCAGCGCGATCTTATGGGCACGGTCCAGCTATGGTGGTGCTGAAGCGTAGCGTAAAATATCATCGTTATGCACCGCTCGAGGTTAATATTAGCAGCCACGGCGCCGTCCGCCGATATTTACTATAAGCCCCATTGTTTTATGCGGCGCTGAACGTTGGCAGACAGCCGCTGATACAGTTGTACGCTCGGCGCACCTCCGCGCCCGCTACCAACTGCGGAACTCTGCTCTTGCGAAATAGAATTGAATGACCGTTCGCCGCCACGCTGTTTGCGCTCGATTTCGATCCGCCTCGCCTTTTTATCCAATGTTCAGCTCCTGATTTTCCCATAGTAGATCAACGCAGAATTAATCAGCTTCTGAAGCAAGCTCGGCTTGCGAAACCGCCGCCTTTGATCGCGACGTTGCCTGCGATTCCCAACAGTTACGCGACTCTTTCGTTGTTCTTTCCTCTTCTACGGGGCATTTAGAGTTGGAGATACGCATACGAGGGACGAACTTAGTAATCCTGTAAGGGACTCGATCAAAGTTTTTGATATCGATCGGCGGTCGAGAGACGGACAGTCGAGCAACTGTGACGTGACTCGTAATTTATTATACGAGTGTTTTGAGGGGAGAGACAACTACGGGCAATATTTTTATTTCCGAGAAAAATACTTGGGTCAGAGATGGGTTGAAATAGACACCCCTCGTGCTTCGGATAGCACAGCAAATCATAGGCGATGAAACGACAAAACTGTAAGATACACGACTGAATCTTATTTCCAGGATGTTTTCAGAAGAAAAACTTGGAGTAATCAGCTTATGTTAGCGGATCAAGACGGTGAATCTTATTTTTCTAGACCACCTCCCTAATCTAAACAGGCTTTCCCCTGTACCCAATATCCCAAATAGCTGTTGCCTCCGATTTATCAATTCCGATAAATACGAACCCACTTCTCTAGATTGTAGGGAAAGAAAAGGTCGATTTATCAACTTCTTAGTTCGTATTTCAAAGACGATCTTTTTCTCAATCGCGTTATCAGCGCTCTATCTTCCTCTTAAGGGTAACGTTCCAAATAGCTCACATCCACGATTTTACCGTAATCTTTGTCGAGAGAATCGCGATCTGGACATCTTCTGGAAAGCTTTCGTTAAGAAATATTTGGCCACGAAGGGCGTAATGTTACGCCAACGTACGCTGACAAGCATTTTCAGCAGCAAAATCTTTCTGTCACAGGTAATACCGGCGGAGCGTCGTATGCCAGAGCGAGAAGAGACCTGGTCGCTGGCCCCGGACCAACACGACCCATGTTCCTTCTTCGACGACATCTCCGACGTCAAATCCAAACCAGTCCACGATGTGGATCCCACGCAATCTCGGATTGTCGGAGATACGGGTGAAATCAGCGAGCACCCAGAAGGTGGGACCTTACCGCGCAGCCAAGAAACCAGGAAGAGCAAAACGAAAAAAGTGAAAAGTTACCTGAGGAAGTGTAAGGGCGCTCTTTCCAAAGGCGACGAAGCATCGTCGGACAAGAAACGTCAGGAACACTGTACCTCGTGGTACCTGGACGAGTCTCAACAACAGGACCTCGACGTTCTCTTGCAGAAACAGTCGGAATGCCTGGACGAAAGGATCGTGGAAGCGCAAGAAGCTTCGAACGCGATACCGGACGAGACCTTGGAAGACGCTCCAGTACCAATTGATACGTTAACGATCGATCCTCTGACAAATCCCAGGAAAGACGAGGATCGCGACGAGCCCGACGACGAAGCTCTGGCAAGACTAATCGAGGACGAACCTAACGAAACGAGCGACTTGAGAAGAAGCCGGACGTCCGTGTACGAGGATGCTAGAGATTGCATAAACGATCGAGAGTGTACGGTAGAAGAATCCTGCGTATCCGATAAGTCCGAGAGAAACGACGCGGTGTCCCTGGAAACTCTGACCACGGAAGATACGAATTTGAACAAGTGCGACTCGAACGATACTCTGATAGCGGAAGTGGCGGCCAGTGGACCGGACAGCCCGTCACTGGTCGACGCGGAGGAGGGAAAGGAGGAAGAAACGCGCGACCAGGAGGTGGACGGTGAAGCACCGAACACCGTGTCTCTGCTCGGGGTGAGTAGACTACTCGATTATACCGTCGTCTTCGATTCTACTCTTTGTTTACTTGCGTTCGCGCGTTCGCGCGATCGTCGTTGGACAAACATAGGAATCACTCATAACGCGAGATTTCTCCCGATACCGGGGCCGATAGCATCGATTCGAGACGGTGGTTGTATCGAATCTAACGGTACCAGCGGCGTGGAAGGCACGGAAAAGGAGCGTGCAGCTCCCATTTGAATACAAACCACAAACGGTTGCCGCGTGTGCGAGCGCGCGCGAGCACGCCGCTAAAGCAAATTGCAACACACAGAGAGGCGGCCACGGGCAACGTCGGCCTCTCTCGGTAATTTATACCGTCGCTCTTAAATGCACTTGTACCGATGATTAAAACGTAATTTCCACGGATACGGGTAAACGTGCGCGGCCTTTTTCACCTGGTTCATGATTTACGGCGGCCAGTTTCGCAGTCGCCTCGTGATTTACGACGGGCCACTACGTTGTCGTGGGATAGATACCGAGTTGTACCATACGATCGCGCGTCGCCTATTCCACCGCGTACGGTTGTTGAAATTCGGCGTTTTGTGGGAACGCAGCGATCGAAGGCGATCGAGTTGCTTCGGGTTGCTGCGAAAAGATAGTTGAAAACTGACCGTATAATACGGATGTCGAATTTAGAACAAAATTTTAGAATTTACCGTACAGAGCTGGAAAGAGGGATATTATCGATTATAATCGCATCGCGGCTGTTTATCATGCACGAAGATGACGGATGAAAAATATGGTAAATGCGCGTGTCTTTTACTTTCGATTCGTCGTTTTATTATACGACTTTAATTCCATTAATTATAAAATCGGACTGCTCTCACGAGAACGACGCAGGAAGATTTGCCTGTCGCGATCGTTGAATTTACAAGTACCACGAGACACGCGTGCTCGTCCGTATTTCTTCGTTTTCGATCTTTGTCTCTCCGGTTGAAATTCACGTGGGCGTAACTCCGCGGAGATAACCGTGAATTTGTCTCGTTTATCGATCGTGGCTTATCGATGACAGTCGGCGCGGCTACATGACTTGGATTCGAGCTCATACCGCGCGCGAGTTAGCGGCGGGCCACGGTTGACAAACGACGATGTTGGGCGTTTCACGACGCCGCGCCTGTGCCGAAAGGTGCGTGCAATAATGTTGCACGTTGCACGCTGCGCTCCAATAGCGTTGCACGCTTGCTCGTGATCGTGGAAAAACGGTCGTAAACCACGTGACAATATGAGCGTGCTGGCAAACGCCACGCGACCCTGCTAATTGAAGTTTGCAACGAAGGCGAAGGGTCGCGTGACTTTTACTTTTTTCTTTTTCTTCGTTGCGCCATCCACGAGTTTGATTTAGGGCAGGCTGCCGGATGTTTTATGGATATCGCGCCAAGTTTATATGCGTAGGAATTTCAGGAAGTTCGAAATGGCGCGAGGTAATGTTGGATGCGAAGCCGGGTTTGCTTTTGCCGTGCTGCTACGATTAAAAAGAAGGAAGAAGATAGATTTTTAAAAAGACTTATCGAAGACTCGCGCTTTTTCCAGTCCTAACGAAGCGCAAAGGAGCTACGCAGCAAAGAGTACCTGCCGCTCGAAGCGTCTTTCATCTTCGCAAAGATTCCAACCCTCCCATACAATGCAGTCGTTTTAAAAATCACGTCGCTTTCACCCGGAAACAATCACCATCGATACACAACACTCCCCGACCAGAGAATGTCTCTCGGAATCGTTTCATCGGTCGTTCTTTCCAATTCTTTTACTGCAAGTGGGTAGGGACACGGCATTCCGCGCTATGCAAATCGTTCGATAATTGATAGGGAATAATAGAAGTCGGCCGGTGCTCCGATTATTAGACGACAGAGCGATCAGATCGCATTTTTTTTGGAAATATTCTCGTGGCCCACGCGGGAACACGCGCGGCGCCTCTCACCTAGATACCTACATAACTTCTCCGCGAGTAGAATAACTGCGTCGTCGGCGTGACTCGTTGTCACTCTGTCACTCTCGCTTGTGTCACTCTGTCGTATACCTGATTAGGTTTAGGTTGGGTTGGCTTCGTCGAGGTACTTGTTAAGGCGGTCCCGCCAGAGGTGTGTATGGGAATTGCAGTTCGTGCTCGTTAATTATATCGGGCGTGATTTATCTGGACCACGGAGCGCCGTGCACATCCCGCCACAAATCATCGAGCGTACTCTGCAAGTGTCGTGCACTGACGATCGAACGAGCTTTCGAGGATTCTCGATCGAACGGTGGATCTTTGTTCGTAATTAGAACAACCATTGGATTTTCTCAACTATTCGGAGAACTTTTACGTTCAATGTCGAAGGAACTGAACGTTTACGATTGAGATTAGCTGTTAAACTTTATCCAAGTTCGTAGGTAATGGCAGGCAACTTTTGTATCTTTCAAGAGCTTTTACTTTTCAAGAGAGCTAAAGGGCGAAGGTAAATTTTGGAATACCTCTGCGCATTCGTTGCAATTATTTAGGAAGATGTACATCCTCGAACAAAGTCGTACAATTCTGCGCGTCGACTCATGTAGAAAGAAGACTAAGAAGAAAGCATCCCACTGACCTCGCTAAACAAATAAAACAGACAGCTACTTCGCAACAATGATATAAAAATTTGCCCAACGTGCCGTTGGACAAATTGTACAGACGCAAAATAAAATAAACAACAAATTCTGAGTGTCATTCTTCGGAAGGTCTGAGACCTATTTCAAGTGATACGAAGGAAAACAAGATCGATAGATAAGACGTCTCACCCAGGAAGAGCACTATAGATACGATAGTAAACAAGCGATAATTTAAGTTTTCCACGCATTTACCTCGAATTTGTCCGCTATCTTATGGCGATACAGGGCGAAAAGTGCCGGAAGTGGTGGATAAGTACTTTGTCTGAATAAGTCGGCTTGTCTTCAGGGCCGAGACTCGATGCGATGGGAAGCGTGTGTTCGGTTGGCGTGAAGCAATAGCCACAGGTAGGCAATAGGTGGGCGCGTTTGCACTGGCATTAGAGCGTGCAGTGGGCCGAGAGTGGCCGGCAGCGTGGTTCCGTGGCACGTACGCACACGGGGTGGCGTAAATCTGACCAGTCGACAGAGTCGATCGCCGCTGAAACGCTACCCGATCATCAGTCGTGAAAGTGTAGCCGGGGAAAATGATCGGCCGTGTCCGCGTGCACGCCACGCACGCACGCACGCACGCACCCAGCCTCTGCTCTTCTCCGTTTTCCTTCTTCTCCGTCCTTGTTCGGTTTTCGAGCTGCGCATAGGCATCGCGAACCCGTTACATCGGCCGGATTATAGATTAAGCCGCGCCTCCGCGTGGAAAAACGATAAGCGGAATACTACGCGGGATTTATTGTAATTGGCGGTAATGACGGTTTTACGCCGTCGCTGCCACCATCGTCGCCATTAAACAACCGTGCCACGGACGCCTCGTTGAGTTCCGCGTGCGTTTAGAATCGCACGCTATTCTCCGAGTATGTATTATTGGCTGCGTATATCGAAGATCGCAGGTTCTTCGTTTTATTGGACGTTGGAGAGGAATTTGGTGTGAAACGTAAGGTGGAAGGGGCTTTCTGTTAATCTTACGACGATTCCGGTCTTGAGAAATTCTTTCTTACAGGTTGCTGCGAAACCGAGAGGCGTTTGGTTTGCGCTCCGCTTTGTACGCAAATGCACGAGAAATTTCCAGTATCGGACGTTGCTGTTTAACGCAATTAACGATCGGCGACTAGCATCGACAAATATTTCAACGGGCGTGATTAGGAATTAAACTTTCCTGCGACCGATGTACCATTATGATGGACGATTGTACGAATCATAGAACGAATCTGTCTGTTCATTTGTTCCGACAAATTCGTCAATGTAACTGTCCATTACGCAAACGATCTATTAAAATTCTCTTCATCGTGCAACTAATATTCGGATCTAGCCTCGGGTCTGGTATCAATCAGTCTTACTCGTTGACAGTCTTCGCGCAATACAAATAGAACCGGATTAAATTTCGACTAAAAACCTATCTTAACCGTTGGTCGATCGGATTAAACATTTTAATCCGTTTATTCCAACACTGTCAGAGACCGAGAAAATCGTGTCGTGCCGCAATATCGATCCGCCATAACGAACGATCCGATTGACTCGCGTGACTCGCGATCTCGCAACGCACCGGGGTGGATGTGGTTCACCGCAGCTCGCGTGGCCCGTAAACCGCGAAATTTAATTGCTCGTTAGTCAACGGCAGTGTCCCGTATGCCTGGCATTGAATTGTCGCGGGAAACTCGACGACCTTGAAAGTCGATCTCGCCCGGATCGTCCCGTCGACGGGACACGTAACGCGTCCGCTTCTCAATCGACCAGTTAGTTCTCTTTTCTGTACCACCGCCGCCGACGACGACGACGACAACGACGATTCTCTCGTCGCTTCGCGAGCAGGAACTCGAGAGAGCGACAAAGAGAATCGCGCGTTCCGAACACGCTGTAAAACATATATTTAACGGTAGTCAGGTACCGTAGCGAGAGAGAGGATTGTAATCTTATACGTTCCAAGTGGTGGGTATCGGGTGTTGCTCGTTTCAAACACTCGGCAAATATTAATGACCGGTCCGTTTTCGAGAAACCCTCCGGTCCGTCGATCCTGCCTTGAAAAAAAAAAAAAAAAAAGAGGGAACAACTGCCAGTCGAAACGTCGTTACCCACGATTATCGTCGATTAGGTGGCGATAACTTGGCGATAATTGGCCGCGGATAATCCGTTACGTATTGGAAAATTACATGTCATTTCGAGGCGATAGTTTCGCGGGCCCGGTAAGCATTGTCCTCGCATCGGCGAAGATTGCAGCGTTTGTCGAGGAGAAAAACACGGTTTGAATTTCACGAGGGGACTTACGAGCTGGATTATTGCTTCTTGGATACACTAGCTCGTAATACGTTCACGGTGTTACGTCGGTGTTCACGGTGTTACGTGTTTTCGATGCCACTTTCGCTTTTAAATGTCCAACGATTTAGCGATGGATCGATACAAAAGAGAGGTACGTTCGCGTCGTTAATTCTCGTTAAATTTTAGACGGGAAGCCAGGCAAGGAAATGGAGGGGGGGAGAGAGCAATAATTTCGATCAACGCGATCAAATTATTTCGCAGTGATTTTGGCACTGCAAACATTCGAATATCTCGCGCATTCCTTAATCTCTTATACTTGGTTTCGTGACTGAAAATTTGCAAAACTACGATTCTTTAAAAGGCGGGTTTGTTCGTGCACGGTCGAGCAGTTCGCGGAGAATATCCGGCCAGAAATTCAAACGACGCGCGACGCTGAATCGGTCGAAGAGTGGTCTGAATATTAAGTTGAACGTCGCAACAGTCTCGCTCCAAATCGATCGGGTTCATTGTTGGAGGTCAGCGAAGAGCGATCGACCGCAATCCTCGGACGAATATAGCGGGGAACGGTTGTTTGGGTTCGCACGAGCATAACCCGGAAACGGTTGTCTGACACGAGACTAGGGGTTCGTGAACGTTGACACCTTATTATCGGTGTGCCTGGGGGCCGCGATCATCGGGAAGAAGAAATTGCTCTGCTCGTTCACCGCGCCACGGCGAAAGTCACCGAGTGAAAAGAATGGCCCGCTAAACTATATTCCGATCGGAAGTCACGCGGAATAATCCCGTGCCGGAGCCTTCTTTCTTCCTTTCTCTCCCCTCTTCTTCTCTTTTTCTCGTTTTGCAAAGGATCGCCCGTGCGATTCGATCGGCGAACCGGCGATCGGACACGGTTCAACGAAGAAACGATCCTTTATCCGACACTCGAGAACCCTCGCCGCGGACGTAACCGGCTTATTCAATATCTTCCATATTTAAATAGCCGGCACACGATGCTAATAAAGAAACTAGAAAGGTACCTGGCCCGTCGCGAGCGAATCTCGTCGGTTGATAACGTTATTGAACGCGGCGATGCGATTTAACAGCGATCCTCGGTTACCGGTACACTGGTACAGCACGGTGAAATCGAAATCGACAATGTTTATGCGATTACGTTCAATGGGAAGAGTCCGATCAATGTGGCAACGATACGCGTTACGCGACGTTCGTAACCTAACCTAACCTAAGCTAACCTAACCTAACCTAAAGGATTTACGAATACTTTATTTTACGTATGTTGGAAATCGGACGCTACGAATTCGACTGTGAATACGAAAGGATGGATGTTATGCTTAAGAATCGATGAATATTCCAGATAAAAATTCGTTGCCAGATATGGAAGATTCCAAGAATTATTCGTATTTCGTATATATATATATATATATTTGTATTTTATTCTGCGTTTTACAATTTGTCCAACGGGATATTTGGTAAATTTTTATATCCTTGTTGCAAAGTAACACGTGGATGGTTAGCCCCAGAGGAATACCATCGTCCGGATTGTCTATTTTATTTCTTTAGCAAGGTCAGTGGGATGCTCTTTTCTCAGTCTTCAATATAAGTATTTCGTGTATATAGATGGAGAGATCTTAGGAGAGCGAGAAAGTTTCCAAATTTCGGAGGCTGTCGGCTTTCTCGCTTCCGATATAAGAAACTTGTATATTGTTATAAATATTACGAAGGAGACACGTTCGATGTTCGGGCTTGGTAAAGTTCACTTAAGAACTTTCACATATTTCGTGAAATTTGGAAAACTTGGAAAGATCTGTTCTGAAATACGGGAGAGATTTGGAGAGATGCTCGTTCAGCGAAATGAGAAAACTGTTTTCGTCTTCGTATAAACGATCGTAATTATCACTAAGAGACCATTTATCCTCGACGAGGGTGAAATCGTCGAGAAGTTCGTTTATTCGTAAATAATATCTGTCGGTAAATAATCTCTTAACGCGTAACAGGAAACACTGGAAGTCAGCGAGGATTTATCAACTACCGTCGTTTCCATGAAACTGTCCGAAAGATTGTTGCGAATCTCGCGACTGCGTCGTAAGCAGCTGTTGGCTCGGTCGATACGAATCCTCGAAATTCCAATACACGAGGGAGAAAGCATTCGTGGAAACTACCGCTTTCACGAAACCACGGAGTATCCTCGCAGGATACTTTTTTCAGATGTCACACCACCTGACACGTTGCGATATTCCAGAACAGTAATCGGAAATTTTCCTGGTCTCTGGCTCATCGTCTGATCGTCCATTTAAGTCTTCCGCTCTCGCGCCTTCTTTTCCTACGAATCCGTTGATTGTTCGATTTAACTTTTATCGTTTGTTTCGCTATCGTAACCAAGCACAATCTTCCACCTTTCCAACGAACATCAAAGAACATCCTCGAAATGTGCCACGGAAGTTGAAAAGTCTACAACGACTATGAATATTCCGAGGATGCAAAGTTTCGCCCCTGGCAGGATTCGATCGAATCAGATGAGAATCGGGCGGACGTGTTCGCGGAGAGAAAGTGATTGGCCAGAGAGAGAGAGAGAGACTCGTAGTCTCGACGCCCTGCTCGAGTCGACGTTCTTTCGTGATGCTCGTGATACGACGATATCTTCTCTCGCTGCACCCGATGCACATGAGCCGTGCAGCGCGTGTCACCAACCAACGGGTCACGTTTCCGGTAATTAATGGTTCGCGTCATCGACGAGGTCGAAGCAGCGGTTACATGTGTCGATTGTTGTTCGTATCCGGACACTCGGATCAGGGACCGGCTGATTGTGCGGTTCGTTTGGGGTTGCACGGTGACGATTAGCGAATTAAGCGACGATTCGAGCGTAACTGCGGCAAGTTCGTTTGTCGTTTCACGCGGCAACTCGTTTTGTACTTTGTCGGTGATTCGCGAAGATACGAATTAAACGGATAGCCGTGGAAACCGCGTCAAACGTAGGATTTCGATCGAGGCGCGAAAGATATCGACCGGAGTAAAACGAACTCGGTTGTGGGAGGTCGAGGAAGTAGCGGAATATTCGGCTGTTCGAATTGCAATTTCAAAGTTTCCTTTGCTTTCAACTGGACGCGGTGTTGGGCCGAATGATGGAAACTTCAGAAATTATCGACGGTTAATTACATCACGAAACTCGTGAAATTCACGATTTTTTCACAGAAATTTAAACGTGGTTTTGTTAGACGCGCGAATAAAATTTGGGAAATTATTGCGTAGGAATTGTCATAAAAACCAGGGACTATTGTACAATAACGGGAATGATTCATTTTTGCAGAACGGGTTGATAAAGCATTTTTAAACGGGATCGACCTGGTTTTTATGGAATTATTAAACCTATATGAATTTTACGGCGATCGACCAACGACACGATAAAGAACGGCCAAGCATTAATTAATTTTTTCCCCTCGTTCGTCGAAACGTTACGCTCGTTATTCGTTTGCCTCGAAAATTTATCACGTTACTCGTGTGTGTACGCGAGGCTGGGGCGCGCGACTACCGCATAAATGTATCGAACAAACACGCTCGACAACTTTTTCACGGTTGCTTCGTCGAATACGTTGAAAATACATCGGCAATCGGAATTCACTCGCCGGAAATCAGTAGTTTACAGTCGCGTTAGCGCTGTTCGAATCCATCGAAAATACGGGTAGCGATTAATTTAAAAAGTGCCATGTTCCTTCCCATGATCGAGTTACACGTTCTCCGTAAACTGGTAAAAATGTTTCATATTTCTCGTTTGTAAATAATATCTCCCAGTATCTGCGACACCTACGAACAATTAATCGTCGAACGAATTACGAGTGGCGATAAAATTCGACGCGATCTAATTTTCTCGATCGAAGGAGAATTCTCGTTCGCTCCGTGGTAAAGTCGTGAAACTCGCGGAAACTTGAATCGAGTACAAATTCACGGTGGTATTCTCGGCGCGGTACGGAAGTCTAGAGTTGGAACAAAGGGAAGGATCGAGGCGGCGTTTCTTCTGCCACGAACGGTTACGGCTGTACACGTCTGAGGGATTAAAGGATACGGTCGATTAATGGTCGACCAGGCCGCTCGTTGCCTTACCCACCGGGCTCCGTAGGTTTCGTGTGTTTCGCAGTGAAGAACGACGTGCTTCGGATTTAGGACAAGCGTTGCGTGATTCTATTTCCATGGCACGACCGCGCGGCTCCGTGTAACCCATATTCGTTCCAAAGAACCCCGATGAATCACGACGATCGATCACGAATGCACCCGCGCGCTCTACGCAAATGTTCGCGGAGAACGCGATCGAAGCGAAAACTTGCCGTACTCGTGCAACTTCTTCGCGTAGCTCAGTACTATTTCTGTTCGCCGAGGTTCGATCGCGTTTGGCGGTGTCCTATCGGTTATCAAATATTCGGAGGATTGAGAATTTTTGTTCGCCACTTTGCGATAGCTACTATAATACGAAGGTCGCGGGAAAATATTTTAACGACTACCGAGGGATATCTTAGGGATATCTAGGGATATCTTTTAATTTGCAAGGAATTACAATAATTCTATTTTCAATGATTTGATTTAAAAGGAAAACACTTTTATTCTGTAGGAAATGGTATGGCACTGTTAAACGTAAAATGAATGAATCAGTAATTAATAACCTTACATATTAGCTTTGTAGTTAAGAAGTTTATACAAATGATTAAATTTATCTAATTTATCTTTAAAGAAAATTTTTATAATTTAATTTATATACTCAAAATTTTTATTCCTTTTCTGTTTTATTTTGATAATATATGAGGAAAGTACGCTTGAAATATAATACGACGCGGCTAAAAATGGAAAGAATCTGTCAGGTCCGAACGTATATGGTTGATTATTTGTTTCAGAAGGTGTAATTATTCGGTTAAGAATGTCGTCGCATTAATTGGCAACGTGCTATTTTAAAAATGCGTCCTTAGAAAAAGTAGAAGTCGCGTTGCCTGTGGTCTTCGTACGATACGAATGCGCCACGGAAAACGCAGCGTTGATCGTCAAACTCGCCAAAGGTTCGATTCTTCTCGAAAGGAGATAAGATGTTTCGAAGCAACGGTTCCTCGTCGTCGCGACGCCCGGCTGGGAGCCAAGACGTGATCGACTGCCGTTCGCAGACACATTGCCAGCGGATATATCGTGTCAACGACGTCGCGTCGTTCGTGCACGAGGCCTGAAAATCACGGACTACCCCGTGTGCAGTCACGGATATTAAGTAATGGGCGGTCATTACGTCGGTGACGCGAACACGGTGTCGCGTTGGCGATCACCGACGTGGCATCCATCGCGTTTCTTCGCTTTTTCCAAGACGATCACACTCGACGAGCCCTGTGACCCACATCCCACGGTCGAGACTCCTCTTCCGCCACGAGGATGACATTTTCCATGTCGTCGTCCCCGCGAGTTGCACGATCATCGTGCGCCGACCATGCCGCTAACCCGCCTGACAAATTTATGGACCCGGTTCCGTTGCTGTGATTGAAGCCCTCAGGATAGAGGAAACGCTCTGTCCAAGTGGCACGCCGTGCCTGTGTACGACGAAGGGTCACGTAGTCTCGCATACCGCGATTTGGTAATCTCGAATTTCGCGGGTTTGTTAGCGCCGCTATGATCGTTCGTAAAGATAAATTAATTGGGAAGGAATTGTACTGACTTTTGGCAAACGCGATCGTAGGAAGCACGGTTGCAGTAAGATCGAAGAACGATGCGTCTGGAATAGAGTGGTTCCACGCGGAGGAATAAGCACGAAATTTCGTCTCTTGCTACTTTGCTCTCGAACAAGTCGATTTTAGAAATTTTGCCTGTACGTTTCCAAGTTCTTGCGATTTCTGTCCAGCCTGTACGTTTCCCGAAGGTTACCTTACCCTTGACTCGAATGTTCTCGCCCTCGCAGTCTTCAGTGACCACCGTCACGTGATCGTAAAGCATTTCACAGACGGGTCACGCGCGTTTAGTAATTCCGATTATGGCCGAGCAACTCAAGGTTCCGGCCTCACCCTTTGACGCTGAATCCGTCGATGCGCGCTGTTGGGACGTGGAAACGTTTGGAAGAGGGAGGAATCGCGAAGACAAAGATTGTTCCATCTTGCTGTACTCGAGAAAACTACCTGGCCAGCGGTGGGTCTGGTCGCGAGACTTCAAAGGAGACCGGAAGAGCAAGGTTAAACGAACCTGTTAATAAAGACCGGTGGTCGATCGAAAAAGTCGATCGAATCCGTCCCGGGCGAAAGCAGTTTTCGTCGAAGGACGTTCTCCCTCCTTCCCTTTCCCCTCTTCTTCGCTCTCGCGTGCAATAAGATACTCGCGCTTTTTTCCCCCCACGACGATGACTCTCTTCTCTCTTCTTTTTCTCTCACGCCGGTGGCCGACGTGACCGGTAGAAAGCACCCGGCGACCAGTTGATCGCACTTCACCGGTTTCTTTGGCAAAGAAAGCCGAGAACCCGAGTCAGCCCGGGTTGAACGCCGTTCCGTGGAAAGTTCGGCGAGGAGAGAAGCGACACAACGGGATGAAAGGACGCGGAGAAGAAGCACCGAGGAAGGATAGAGGCAAAGGATGGGAAAGAAGGAAAGGATAAGGAAGGATTAGCGGCGTGTTAGCAACGCTTGTAGTCCGTCAGCCACCACGACACTGGATGTCTTTCTTCATTAAAGACCGTTCAGACGTCCCGGTGTGTCGAGACGTCCATCTGGACGGCTCAATCGAGACCGAGACCCTGCTACGACGGGAGGATACCCCCCTGGTGCGAACAGACCCGTTTCCATGCGCCAAACCATCCCGATAGTTGGCCGTCTTTCGGCTCATCATCGTGCCTGGCATATCGCAATTAAAGGTCACCCTCGTCCGAGCCACTTGCCCCGTAGAGAAACTAACGTTCCACTTGCTTTTACCTTGGTCTATTTTCACGACCTGGAGAGACAGATTGTACAGAGCGTCTGGAAAAGAGACTACGACGCACGTATTCTGAGCGCAACTGTATATTATCGCGGTCATCTGGCATGGAACATCGAGGTTTAAACATTGTCCACGTAGAATCAAGGTATGGCGCTCGTACGACAAACTTTATGTAAATACTAAGTACACGAATACGCAACGCGGGAAACAAAATCGGAAGGTTGCCAGTACTCTGTTCTTCGAAAGAATTTTTCCACGGCGAAAAGTCGATAGGGAGAGTATATAGGAACCATAGAAGCGAAGTCGTCCGAGGATCAATATTTGCCGTCTTGTCTAGCGCTGACTTGGACGTAGTCGAGAACACTACATCGAACCAATACCGCTTCACCACTGACACGAAGCATCCATCTTCCGTTTTCGTTCCATCGCATCTATATCTTACCTCACCCTCGGTCGTAGAATCTTCAAAAATGCTGAAAGCTTCTTCCACTCGTGAAAGTTCATAATGTAAATACGGCGGACGTCGTTCGTACCAGTCTCTTGCAAAAAATTCGTCCAACGTTTCCACGTGTGTGTCTCTCTCGTAGAGAAACGACGATGAAAGTATCTAGATAGATATAGATCGAACTAAATATCTCTCTCGTTTTCCGATAGAATCTTCGTCTCTCTCTCCGCTTCTCCTCCTCCGCTTCCTCGAATCTTTGAAAAAAGATCGACACGTTCGTAGCCTAAATAAAATACGTCGTTCGTACGATTATCGGATAGTTACCGGAGAACTTGTCGAAAATTTCCACGCGTCGCTATCTCGCGGAAAAATGAAAATGAAAGTTCATGGAAGCTCGACTGCCGTTAGTCGGCAGCCGCTGTCCGCTCGGTGTTTGCGCACGGAAGCGTGTGTTTGCGTTGGTGCGCGGTGCATGTGTGCCGTGTTCCTTGGACAGGCCGGTTGATCGGCGCCCGTGACGTTAATGCTTCCTGCAACCTGGAAGCGGATAACCTCGCGTCGTGAACCGAGGATCGTCGACCCGATGACGTTTCCATCGTCGACCCCAAGTGTCGCGGCGAAAAGGGGTCAACGATGTCGCGAAGCAGTCGAATCGTCGGTTCGTTCGATGGTCGAGAAAGTATATTTTGGAAACTGCATTGGGAAACGTAAACATCTCCAGGTGGCTTCTGATGGGTGGTCGACGTTGTCGAAGGTCTGTTTGGAGAAAGTTGGATTATGATGTTCCTATTGGCAGGTTTGACGTTGGTTAATTGATCGATTGGTATGTGAAATTTAACGATCGTCCCCGATAGTGTTTCACGATGTTGGGATCAGTCCTGGAAGGTAGTAGATCGGTGGATTGGATCCGAGAAACTGTAACTCTACGTTCGATAGCGTGGGATGATAAACGGAGACAGTTTGCGTGAGTTTGAAGATCAGACAAGTAGATTATTGACTCTACTAATTGTAGGTTCTACTGGTTACCCTTTAAACGCAAACACGCTACAAACATCTTGTTAATTTGTAAAATCAACTTTCTCTATCCTAAGATGTTACGTGTCAAAATTTCAATGGTCGGCCTCGTCCTTTCTTTGCTCGGATTAGTTGCGCAAGAATCCCACGACTTTCCAAACTTGATCCTTCTTCCCATGCTGTAGGAAGAAACAGATCGAACCGCGACGAAACATTCGCCAACGAATCTTCAGTTTCGGCAATAGAGTAGCAAAGATGTAATCGAGAAGATCCGATGAACGAGAATAATTCACGAAGAATCCGATTCGGCACGATTGATCGAATTGGAAATAAATCGATCGAAACTCCCCGTTTACCGTTACTCCCCACTTTTCCCTATATGAAAGGAGTCAGATAGCATAACTCTAGTTATCATCGAACAAAGTTCCGCTACAAGATTCCCTAATCTATCTTCCCGATTCGTTTCGCCAACGGTTCGCCGAACGAACTCGAAAGAAGCTTCTAGGAAGAAGAGGCAAAGCTCGCGGTGGCGTTCTGTACCGTTGGTGGAGCTTTGCGAGCGGCAACGAGGCTAGAAGAAACGGGACGATAGCGCGGTACAAGTCCTTTCCATCGTGTCCCCTCTGATTTGCATGAAGTTAGCCTGTTACGGGACGGTTGCAAAGCGAGCCCGTTTCCACCCACGCGAGCGTGCGCCGTCGGCTGCCGTTTGCAAAAGGTACCGCGCGTTCCGCTCGCTAAACGCGCGCGCGCCCGCTCGCACGCCGCTGACAGAACGCGCTTACTGTGCTGTCCGCCGCGGCGACACGCACAATGCGCCCCTGACCAAGCTTTTACGGTCTTTATCACTCGATTCTATCGGCCTTCTCCTTCTCGCTTGTTGGGTCCGTGGCTAAACTATGTTACTATCAAAGTCGTGGAGAGTTGCAGCGAGCGGATTGGATTCCGTACACATGTTTGGATTTATTAAGGGTTCCGTTAGCGGTTCGCTTCCTGCTGCGGCCGATGGGCGAGGTTGCAGATAGATAGCGGAGAGTAGGAATTAGGATTGATAAATGGAGGGAGGAGCTGGGTTATTGCGCACGTGGGTTTTTGGGATAGCTCGGGGGATGCTGTAGAGTGGCAAGGGAAGATGAGTGCGTTGAAGAACGATCGTAGATTGTATTAACCCTTCAGCCGCGGGCGATTTTCGTACTTTTCCGTGCAAAATCGCGGATGAAATTTATATCGTGTACGCGTACTATCGTAAGGAGACTTTTAACGCGATATAAAAAAAAGTCGGAACAAACGGACGAAAGCGATTAAAAACGTTGGCGAGGTAAAGATAATTTCCATAAATACGTGTCTCCGCCGAAGCGTCGAACGTGCGACGAAAAGGCAAAGAACGATAATCGCTGTTTTACGTGGCAGTTCTTCATCCGCACCGAAGCTAAGAAAGTCTGTTCGTTAGTTTTTAGATCGTCCAAGGATTTCGTTCCAGGAATCGGACATCATTGCGCGCTTACTCTCGCTTAAAAATGCAAATGCCTCGCTAACGACCATACTAGTGGAGACCACTTAGCCTAAAGTAAGACATAAAGATGCGATCGTCCCTGCCCCGAGACATCCTTCTTCCCCTATCCCTGTTTCCGTTGCGTTCGTTCTCGATTAATTAGCGCGTAGCTTAATTACCCGGCGCGTTCGAGAGAATTAGCCAGAGGTACAGCGCATAGTTCCACGCGATGCTCGAGAGCGCCGGTAGCTCGCGCTCCCTTCTGAACTATTCCAGTTATCCTCGCGGCGTTATCAAGACGGATTCCAGCCGAACGATACGGTTCACGGTGAAATACGAAACGCGAAAATAATTATAGTCGTGACGCCTAACGATTTGGCGGAGAAAGCGGTGCTTTCGCGTCGTTTTTCCGAATATACGCCGAGATAAGAAGAAGAAAAAACTATGGTCGGGATTGGGATTGTTTCTTCTTTTTTTTCCTTGGAAAGTCACTTGTCTCATCGCTGTGTGAAACGGCGTGGCAATTCGAGCGATATAAAGGACGGTCTATCGTAACCTCGAACCTTTCCAAGTACCTCTAAAAATTTCTAGTTGACCGTAATTCGAGTCAAGGCGTTGTCTATTCTCGTCCGCGACCTCGAACTCCGAGCCGCCTCGCGATTTATCACGATTCCGCTTGTCTCCCTGTCTCGAATCGCCTCCACCTCGCGCATGTTGATTAATAATGCAGACGAGTTGCATCGTATGCATCGATAAACCCGCGTGTCTTCTTATTAGCAAAGACGAACGTTACCTGAATGGTGGCCTCGATTAATTATTCGCCGGTGATAGATGCCGCGCGTCCTTGTTCAAGCGTTCTGCAGTCCGGAGAATGAATTTTTCCTGTTGTCCGGACCAAGGATTTGGACTAGGTTGGAAATAGCTGTTGGTTGGTGGCCCAATTGCGAAGGCAGCGCGGTTCGGCGAACCGCGAAATTGTCATTTTACGCAGCGCTATTCTTTCTTCTATGAAAATCCGATTTTCTATGGAGTTTGAGATTTTTCCGTGCCTCCTTCTTTAACCGTTCCTCCGTTAGAAAGCGACAGCGTGTAGAATTTGCACGATTATTTTAACGCAGTTTCAAGCGATAAACCAAACTACAGAAACGTCGAGTTAATATCTTTACATTTAACGAGAGCTACCGTACACCGTTAAGAAGAATTCTTTTCAAATATTTTCCACGTATACCGTTTCACGAAACAGCCACGCAAGTGACTTCGTCTGTACGAAACGGTACAGCGATCACCGGTAATCCACGATTCCATCGAAATTAACGTAATTATCCTCCGCTTCGTTTTAACGAACGTAGAATCGTCGTTGCGGTACGATACCGCGATTTCCTTTAAATTACAATGCCTAGAATGGTCGCGATGCAATTAAGGGATAATTAATACTATCTGTTGTACGTAACCGAGCGATGTCTCGGCGCTCGTCGCTCGGTCACGTTCCTCGATTCTAACTCCAACTCTAACGCGGATCACGGGCTATTGTCATAACTGTCCGCGGATATTACGTCGCTGGCTTTAATTCAACGGTTGAGGCCCAACGGTTGATAGGGTTTTGCGGTCGAGGCTGGTTAATCCAAGCCGATTCGAATAACGAAACCGACACGGCGGTTACGTAAAACGGTCGCTTCTCATTCGGATTCTTTCTATCGTTTCCGATCGGATAACAGCAGATGAAACGACGAGGCTGGTTGGATGTTGGCGAGATTGCATTTCGTTTACGCCTTTCGTCGTTAAGGGGACGATTGAAACTTCTATAACAAATCGCTCCATTTTCCTCGCTCTCTTTCGTCCCAGACAGACGTTTCGCGTTATTGAAATTTCACGTTTGCAAAGCGCATCTTCCGTCTAAATTCTACAACTTTGCCAGATTCGAGCAAGTTGGACAATTATTTTCGTAACTTCGGATATATACAGATCGATGTTCTGCCTTTGCTCCGACTTCGCCAACGATCCCGACCTCGTAAATTTCCCCTGGTAAGCGCGTACCACTGCGTAACACCGTTCCAATACGACTTAACCCGGCAAGAAGTTCCCGGCGATGGCGTTAAATGTTTATAAAGGGCAGCGACCTGTTTCTCGGCCGTGCACGAATGGCGTAAAGTCGATGGGCAAATATTTGCGGTATCGTCGTAGTCGGGAGGTGAACACGTTCGGCTCGCAGGGTTAATAAAGGCGGAGAACGGCTGGAAAGAACGGATGAAGAGAAAGAGAGCGAAAGGGAGTTGAAACGGAGGGACGAGGAAGCGAAGGGAGAGGAACGAAGCTCGAAGCGCTTGAGAGAAGCGGTTGCTTCTGCGGTCGATCGGTGCGCGAGCATCGAGATCCGAGTTTCCACCTACGAGTCGCCGGAAGGGACAGTTTCCGCGGTCCGAGAGCAACGGGGATTTCATTTGCCGCGCGATTCAAGGCGGCTGGGTGATCTGCAGGCGGCGTCTGTCCTTTCTTTTATGCAGCACGCTCGAATCCCTCGTGATCGTCGTGCCAAGCGCGAGGTGAAAGTCTATCTCCTCGGATCCTTCGGCTGCCTCGTTGCTTTCTTTCTCCTTCTTCGATTCTGTACGCCTAATCCCGATACAAGCTCCGTTACGGATATACACGACGAGCGGAGAAAAATAGGCAACGGTGTAATCAGCGTGGCTAATCGAAACCGTTGAAAACGTAACGAATAAAAATAAAGACCGTGATTCGAGGTGTACCCTATTCGCTGAAACTATTGGGTCGCTGTACTTCCCAAGTCGTTGAGTCTCGGTGCTCAGTAGACCACATAGAATTATTATAAAGCGAAATCAGCTTAAAAATCTATGCTATCTTAAGTCACGATTACGGTAGATTCGCGTTCTGCCGAGTCATGCGAATACAATCAAATACGCGATATTGTGGACACGGACGATTCAATTAGCCGGTAGGTGTCCTATCTTCTGTACGGTGTACATATTCGCATATATTCGACGTATTTTGCAACGCATCACGATGTAGACGTAGTCTAACGTTCTTCTTTCACCCATCGGGTAACGATCGCTTGCTTCTACGTTACTGCAAACTCGCTGGAAGAGAATCGAGGCTGATTTTTTCGCGAACACGGATAAACAGGCTATACGGGATTATATACGTGTTGCTTGGAACATGGAAAATCACGCGGAGGTTGAGGAAATTCGACTCCCTTGAACTAGCTGTACTCGTTCATCACCCAGGGACTTTGTATCCTCCGCGGACGTTGCACAACGCGCGAATGCGAGCGAGTCTCCAAGGTGATTTACGGGGTGCGTGTTTCCCAGCCTCGAGCGGTTCCTGTCGTCCGATCCACCGATAGCTTCGCGGATACATGGAAACGTTTTTGAAGAGAATGTAACGGCCAGGCATCGCCGTTGTTGGCAGCGATCTTCTAGCGGAGGATCGATAAATTGGATCGATAGCGTGGGTGTGTTGATTTGGTGGGAAAGTAAATGACGATGTTAGCCTTTTGCGGACGAGAGGATCGCGCGTTGTTTGGCGTGTTAAACGAGTGCGATACGTTTTAATTTTCGTGATTTTTCGTTTCTTTCCCAAGTCTGTACACTTTTGAGTTGTTTCTTCGCTTTTCGATCGTATTCTTGCAATTTACCATCGACAATGGACAATTTTTTATAGAAATTCAGAAGGAGTTACGGACATGGATTATTATTTGAAAATACTGCTATACCGATGTCTTTCGATTCTTCTAACGCGGATTAAATATTTTTGATAGGAAGTTTTCCGCTCCAAGTGGTGCGTTGATTAATTTTCTTGAAATCGTATAGAGCAAATATTGCGCGTCAACAGCGACGGGATTGAGAAAGTTATCGCAGAATCCTCGAGAATCCTAGAAATCGATTCATCATTTTCGAGATATTATCCGCGATGGATCGGGCGATCGACGAATCAAATAACGACATCGTTCTCCCCTCTATAGAGCCGTCACCTCAACCTCCGTTATCGTTAAAAGCCATCTCGCCGCGTCGTTTCTCGCTTACGATTTTCGACCGCGCCAAAGCGTCCGTCTTACGTAATCGTACGTACGGTAATTTTCCCTCGAGTTAACGACACTGCGGCAATTCGACGCGGAGATCTCCGTTGCGCAACGCTGTTGGCCGCTTCGAAGTTTGCGGTAAACGGGTGCGATTTGCGGGAAAATTGGAGCAAATATTACGGGTTACGGCGAGCAAAAGCGACGGGAGGAAATGCTCGCGTGTAGAACGTTTGTCGGAGTTGAAGCGCTTCCGCCACTTCCTTGCGGGTGGCCCTCGTGCCAGCCGCAATTAATTTCAACGGTGCACGCAACGAGAATTTAATCGCGCGGATCGACGGGATGCGAAGCGGAGGTTGTGTCAAAATTTCGTTTTCGAATTCTCCTTGACGTTTCCTGACGAGGAGGTTTGACGGTTGATTAAAAGTTCGCGTTATTCGAACGTAAAGATTCAAACAGGAATTCGAACTCGAAGGCGTGGATTTGAGTTTGAGTTTGAGTTTGGAAGTAGAATTGATCCTTACTGTGCAGACACTCGGAGCTCAAGTTTCGTCGAACAGAGAATTACAAATTGAAAGATCTCAAACTTCTCTCTTCAAGATAAATAATAAATGCGAAGCAATTGCAAAGCGCTCGATACGTAGTAACTTCATAGTACCAATTTGCGAGCAACGTAGATGGCGATTGATTTATTACGGCGCGCACGATATTTCCGCAGAAATCGCGTCCGACATTAAGAGCATAATTGGCAATGTCGTTGATAACGTGAAACGCGTTTCGCGAATTACAGTAATTACCGAACGAATTTTTCAGTAGAGTCGCGTTTTCTATGCGCTTACGCGCGCTTGTCAACCAACTGGGACCAACGTCCAGCTTGATCGTTCCATTTGGAGGAGAGAGTTACACGATATCGACTGGTAAATAGTAAAATAATCGCGTTTCCATTATTACTCGTTCCCTTGCTCCGCGTTGTTCGACTTTCCCTTATTCGTTTAGCGGCGCGTGCAGCGAGCTTTTCGATGGATTTCGTGTCGTTCGATCGCCACAAAAACGACGTTACATCTTAGAATGTCTTGCTACGTCGTATAAGAAACGATCCTGTAAATCTCGCTTACCGTGGCGCAAGTTCCTTCGCAAATGAATCGTACGAGTTCTCCGAACTTGCGTAAAGCGAATTTTCGCGACACGGCGGGAAAAGCTTCCTCGGGAAATTCGGAAGTTGAGATGCGTTCTAAGCGTGGTTGCGTTCGAGACGTCATTTCGTGCGTAACGCTTGGCCCCAGAGCCGTGCGATAGAACTGGTCGAAAAATCATCAAAAATTCCACGTTCCGAGCTTGAAGTTCGAAGTGCCACGATATCTGCTGCTGTCAACGTCGGTGAAAACGGGACGGCGAATCGCGGTGGCGGCCGGCTACGATTACCTTCCCTTTCGCGGCGGGTCGTTTACGCGACGCGGCGCGACTCTGCGACGGTTCAAGCCGCGCGGCGTTCGTAAGGAGCGGGCTGGTCGCTCGTAGCGCCAGCGCCGAGTCATAAAGGGTATGGGAGCGACACACCCACCGGATGCATTTTACACACTCTGCTCCGGTAGGTAAGCCGCGGTGACGTCACCGTCCTATATACAGGGTGCCAGAGCCGTGACCCGTCGCCGCGACCTGCACAGCCGATTCTTTCCTTCGTTCCGTTGGCGCGCGCGAAAGTCGGATTCTTGATATCCACCACCGATAATCCACCATCTGCGTTCCAACTGCCGCGTGACTCTACATATTCGTCGTTGCTATTTATACAATTTTTCCTGTCGCGTTTCCACGCATAGAAACGCAATTAGACTCTAAAACGCTTTATTCCGGCATAATTCTCTTGTCAACGTCGACTCGACCCCTGACTCGGTTCTCTCTCGAGCAGTTGTCGAGAGGTGTCAGCGATATCGCGAGCGTGTCTACACAGAGAGATTGTCTCTTTCTCTTTCTGTTTGGCGTGGCTGGATTGCATCGTTGCTCGAGTAACGCAATCGCGCGAGTCACGTGCGCCGAGCACGTAATAGAGGCTGGAGAAATTTTTGCTGGATCGGTGATCCGTGGGCTTCGACTCGCGTTCTGCTACAATGTTGCTTCGAGCGTTTTTGCGGCACGGCGAATTAATTGCGCGACCGCAATCAAATCGGTACAGGGTAGAGATTGACGTGGCAACTGGTCGGGGGTGTCGCAATAGGAAGTGCTGCGCGGTATTCCGGGAATTTTTCTGATTCAGGGTTACTTGCCACGTTTCACGTCGTTTTCGTTGATCTTGATCTCTCGCGGTGAACCGACTCGTACGTTAGAGCGACGCGTGCGAAATATCGTTTCCACGGGCCAATGCCGCTTGTTGTGTTTTATCTCGCTGTCAATCATCGTCGATGACACGACGGAAGAATAAATTTTCCTTTGCAGTAATCCGTATGGAATATTCGCAAGATTTCTAACGGAGACGCGTTACAAATTCGTAACTGGCGAGCGAATTTAATTTCGTTCTGGAATTCCGTTATCGAAATCGTAGCGAGCTACTTTTTCCCATTTGATAGGTGAAAATATTCGTGGAAGTTATTGAAAACGTAAACGTAACATTCGGAGAAAGTTATGCAAATGTCGGCACATATGGATTTTTCAGTGGAAAATGAATCGACAGGGAAGCTATAAAATAACGTTGACAACGACATTTTAAAGAATATTACTGCAAATAATACGTGACAATTTGAAGTGAAAGTCACACACTTCCCATACGCTGTGTTATCCACCACTCTAATAAAATTATACGAGTTTTCGTAGAAAGTTTCATTCTCCCTTTCCAACGGATATTTCCACCGCAAAGAGCAGATAGATTATTCGTCCGTGTATCTCCCTAATAGTTTTTCCTACCAAGAATTCCTTTTCATCCTCGTATAAAAGATGATAAAAATTAAAAAAAAAAAAAAAAAGAAAACGGAAAGATGGTGACTTGCTCTGGACTCAACCCCCGCAGCGTGGAAACCGGTGAGTTGTTGGTGGCCGTTTCTAACATGAAATATCGGTCGGTTGTCGTCGATATCTGCCGTTGTAATCTGAGTAGAAACAAATCCTTGGAATGCACCGGGCTGGTTGGATTGAGTCGTCGTCGTCGTCGTCGCTACTATTGCGATTGCGCCGCGGTCCGTTCGTCGCGGATCGAACACGCGTCGGCCTGTTGCGTTCTCGAAAGCGGCTGCCATTGTTCCGTCGACGGAAGACCGTGTTCGCCGTGGAACCGAGATAAGGAATCAATTTTAAATACGAATATCACGTTGTTGCGGCCTCTGTTGTTGTCCTATCCGGGAAAAGTCGACGAACTCCGCTCGATTAGCTCCAATCTTCGGGATGAGTTTTTCACGTCTCTGTTCTCTGCTCTTTCCATATCTCGCGTCTACCGCTCCGAGGGTGAAATCTATGATTTCTTTCGATAATGTTTCTATTAATCACGCCTTTGGAATGTTGTCGAAGCTTCAAGCTTGCAACATATCTGAATCACGATTACATCGAAGGACGAAGTAGCGACACGTACTCTGCCTACTGCCGAAAGCGGAAAAAAAAAAAAGAAACGCGTGTCTCTGACGACGAATCTCAGGTGCGTGCCACAGCGTTAGAAAACGACAATTCACGAAGCTCTTATCGGACTAGCGAGCGAGAGGCACTTCATCAGGCCAGCGCGGGTTTCCACGTGCGGAGATTGATTAATGCGCGTTTCCATCCCGCGTGCCCCTCTTCCCCTGTTCTCCTCTGTTCGTTCCGTCTCGCTCGAGAAACTCTCTCCTTCGGCTCGCGGACTCGGTGGTCCGTTGCATTATCCTGATCCTAAACAACGCAGCATTGATGGATATCGCGAGCGCTTCTGGTGTATTGTGCAACCGTTCGAAGCTGGCTCGCGGCTCCGCTTCCGATGGCTTTTCTCGGTCGCCGCGGCGATTTAATTAACGACACCGGGCTCCTCTCTTTCTCCGCGTGTGTTTCGATTTTTCGATAATTACCGAGCGACGCCGCGTCACCGTCGATCGCGTCGGTCGATCGTGAAACAGTCGGCTGGCCGCTTAGGAGAGCTCTTAACGAGACGAGACGGAGAAAATATTGGCGAAAGTAAGTGGATCGGGCTGCAAAAGTGTCCCTGCCACTTCTCAACGACGCTTGCAACGTCGATACCTTTAACGAACTTTGCTCGACCACGATCTTCCAGGACGACCGATCGATTTGCGTTTTCTTCTCTATCGCGATGGTTATCTGTTCGGTTCGATTGTCGTTGCCCGGTGTCTATCGTCCGGTTCAGGGTCTCGGCCTAGCGGTACACCGTTGCTATTCATGGGAAAGTATGATAGCGTTTGAAGCACCGTCGTCGAGTTTCCACTTGCGATAGCTTTGCTCCTCGTTCGCACGGCGAGGTGTAGATTTCAAACGGAGATTGGAAACTTAGTTTTAATAATAGTAGACATTTATCGACTGTAAACATTTATCGATCTTGGTAAATTAGATAGAAGCAAATGGAGAGACGTACGTACGTACATCGATTAGAGAATTGCGACCGCGTTCTCCGTAAAACTCCAACGAAGAATCAGCTTCTCTGGTCTCAAAGCGTTGATTTCTCCGCTTTTGAGACGGCCGAAGGATCTTCGCGAATCGACCGTGAAATCCCGTAGAAGCAGCGAAAGGACGAGTCAGTGAGGCGAACGAGACGAAGTAGTTACGGCGAAGTAGAATAGGCATTTTCACGCAGACTCGCAGGGGAAACGACCGCGAGAGAATCGCAGGCGGATTGGCGCGAATTCGCCACAAGCCCTCGCGAATACCGGCCACGTAAGAAGTGTCAGACACGCCAGCGAGAGTGATAACCCGTCAGTTATATAAATGTATTAAATTATATTCTATGCCGCAGACACGCATCGCGGAGAATGGACTGGACGTCTGGCTGATTGGTTAGGGAGATCGTGTAACAAATGTTTTCACGATCTGTATTATTCCCGCGCGAGAAAAGTGTTCTATGCTCTCTGCCTTGCAGCCTGCATCTTTCTCTCTCTCTCTCTCTCTCTCTCTATTTCTCTGTCCTTCTTCTTCCACTCGGTTACGTTTCATTGTTTCCATTATAATCACCATAGATTCCCATGACCGGAGTTTTCGAGCCGCGATCGGTGTCACGGTGAAGACAAATCTCCCGGGATTACATTAGATCATTGCGAAATCTATACACCTCGAATATCTGTTCGCCTCGAATGTACTAATCGAATGTTCACCGGTTGACGTGGTCGTTCGATACAAACTGGTTTACACGAGCAGAACGCTGTCTCGGACAGTTGGACGAATTAATAACGATCGGCGTGTCGATGGAAAAACGCGATCCAGGCGTAGATATTAATTGTTCTCTCGGAACACCTTTGGCTTGTAGCAACAGTATGTGGGCGTTATACGAATCGTGTACGTTCCTGATAAACTGTATAGCGATCGAGGATGACAGGTATTAGCTTCCGTCAATTTGAATTATTTGTCGAGAAACTTAGGAATATCGTCGAAGCAAAGCCGCAGCCTTCCTATCGTACGAGCGTACGTCGATTTCGTCGTGTTACAATATTCTATTGTACGTACGAGAATAATTACGCACGTACGATCGAATCAGCTTCATCTGTAATTCATCACGTTCGAAATAAGCGAATATACAAATACTCTCGAGCAACGGTATTCATAAACGTCGAACTCGAGCCGACTAAAGTTCTCCACCAAGTTTACCCTCTCGCGCAACGCTCGATCACCCTTCTCCGTGCACACTTTCTCTCAAACGGGGGAGACTTCGTCTGCCACAAAAACTCCCAATCATACGCGAAAACTGAGACCGTGCGGCAACTTGAAATTCGCGAGTACGTACGAGATGCAAATTGGTGAGCGTGAAAGGAACTCGCGGCGCTTCTAACGGGACGCGATTAAACAAAGCGACCGGTTAAACAAAGGGGCTAATCAAGGCCCACCCCGTGGCGTTCTCGGTCAATTTCAATTCCGCGATCGTTCCGGCTTTGCTGTCAGCGGGTCGGGCGCATAAAAAAGGCAGGGTTGCTGGCATGCCGACGTCCCAATTCTCCTCGCGTTCTTTCTATGCCGGCACTCTGCTTTGTACCGCCGACAATTTCGACTCTCCTCTCTCTCTCTCTCTTTCTCTCTCTTTTTCTTTTCGTTGCAACGAAGCTTGATGAATGCATTCGCTGCGGGGATTTGAGTGAATTCGATCGAAGGCTCTTGTAACAGTTGATCCGGTTGATGTTCGGCGGGGAGAGTTGACGAGGGAAACCGGCCACTGAAATTCGTTTGAAGTATCTTTGATTTCGTTATGCCGGATTAAATTGTCGGGCTTTATCGAATGTTTACTCCGAGGTTGATTAATTCGGCATTGTTTTGGTAGAGAGCTGTCGTTTGCAAGTATCGTGTATCCGCAATTTACGTTTGCTTGCAATTAGGAGATCAGGTAGCGAAAGTCTTTAAATTAGAGAAATTCTACTACTTCTGCGAGAAATATTCTCATTCGTTCAAAGCAGCTTATGGTTGCGATCCTCGTTGAACTTCTCTGCCGGATTAGTCAATTTTATCGTGTCATTGATAAGCATAGCCGCTTATCTATCGATAAGATCATTAAACACAGAATCTTGGAAACTCGCGCGTAAATTCTCAACGAACTTTCCACCTAAGTCTCGTTGGAGTATTTGAATCGCTTTATTAATAACATGTCTGCCTTCGAGACCCACCGCGTGCTTTTAAACGTCGAAACGTGTTTAACCCAGCATTTCATAAATCACATTATCACAGGAAAGTGTAGATGCATTACGGTGAACCAAGACCGGACCAGTCGTGCCAGCAAACGCATTAATAAACAATATGCCTCCACAAGGTGGTCCATTAAAACAGCTAGCGCTGTAACCATGGTTAATCTATGCGAACCCTCGACTTCCACGTCCCTTTCCAATCCCCGCAGTCTCTGTAGGGACGAGTCCATCCTCCCCTAACGAGTCTTTTATGCACCGTCGACTTACCCTTTTGCCATAAATTTCGACTGGCCAAATATTGGTACTGACGAACCCTGAAATGGCCCTGTTATTCGCATATCGTCGTATCCCGAGGGTCGGACTGCCGCTCCGCCACGAAAATTATCGATACTCGGCATTATAGATCCAACGAGACAATAGCTGATTTATACTACTCGTTTCTGAGATCGGTAACAGTTGCTCGAACCGTGTAATCGGGACATTACAGATTGAAGTGACTGTCACTCGAGCGGCGATCCAAGCCAGCGAATAGCGATTGTCGAGGGTGATTTAGATTCTTTTCTTAGACTGTTTGATCTCGTTGGATCGCTGTTTTCAGAGGAGGGAACGTATTTGTTCTACGCCAGTTTATGGATTTGTTTGTGAAATCGACGGCGGCTTGTAAAGTCCGATGTCGTGTTTATACTCCACTTACCTCATCTGCAATTTTTTCACGTAGCACCGCTTCTCTACGAAAACGAGGTTGAGTCGATAAGCGTAAGAGCGCGCGGAAAGAAGTTCTAGGAACGAAAAAAAAAGTTGCGTAAACAATGCAGAGGTAGTAGCAGCAACAAAGATAAGTAACGTTTCCTTAATGGTATTAGTCGTAGGTTGAACTCTATCCATTTGCAAATTCTTGGTGCGCTACCTTTTCAAGTTGCGACCTCTACTAAATCTTCTGAAAATCTCAAGCTGCAACAACGTAACGACGAACAAAAAGTATCCCATTAAACTCCGGACCGAACGCGTTTCACGTGTACCTCGCGCGAGTTTCGTGGCATTTTCGCTCATCGAGCACGGAGACCAGGCGGATGAGGGCGGACACACGTGGGCGATCGAGTACGCGTATAATGGTTACATCGCTGTGTTCCCCGGTTTCTCGAGTGGCCGCTAAACTGCGATGTTTATGCAGTCCGGTGTAACGATGCACGCCGATATAATGCAACCACATCGCCGCTGGGTCGACGCATGCCACTTGTCCGCTTCGCCATCCGACGCCCGCCGGCCGAGCGATTCGTAAGCGGATAGCACCGGGTCCCGATGCCCGCTGCGTCGTCGTTCTTCGACCAACCAGCCGATTTTGTTGGAAAGTATCCGGTATACGGTCTCGAGAGGCCGACCAACTTTGCGTTGCTCGAAAAAGACGAACTGGATCGCCTCGATTCGCATCGACGAAGGCGAAGGACCGCGCGGATTGAAGGGAGGGATGTTGGATGAACGCGTTTACGTCTGTCGGTGATTCGTATAAATACCAAGGAGAATCGTTTCCTCTCGTTGATTTTTACGAAACTAGTCCTTTTTCCCCCTTTCAGTTTCTTATAACGTTCGAGTCGTTGACACGCTGTAGGCGAACGAAGGGATCTCGTGTATTCGTATTTTATCGTCGGAGGCTGTTGACGAAATGTCGTGTGTTTCGCGGAGATATTAACGAAGAAATTGTATCGAGCTTTTCTGCGTAAAATGGACGTAAAATAGAGGTAAAATAAAAGGATGGACGCGTAATATTTGACACGAAAGAGTAGCTGGCAATCAGGTTTGTTCAGTACGCGAAACGTTTGGTTCGTAACGCGCTAGAATTCGACTCTGGAGACTGTGAAATTTTGCCACGTGACCGCGTCGCTATAAGCGAAAGTAAACAGCCAGCTTGAATTCGAGCGAAAAGTTGCTCGATAAATCAGCACCCTCGTTTCGATACAGTTTGCGTGCGTCTGTGGAAAGCGCAAAAGACAGGAGGAAGAAACAGAGTCCGGCGATGCTCTTCGAATTAACGCACGTACCTCCCCAAAAGCAAGTCGCGAGAGTTCGTTGAAAGTGGTGGACGGGTGCTGCCATAAAATTCAATTTATTCTCCCTTGTTTGTTCTCACCGTTGGGGGAGATCGGCGTCGATAACAGATTCTGCTGGCGTAGGCCATGATTCCATAACAATATGGAAGAGAACTTGGAACCGTTAGCTCGCTTGTCCCCTCGGCTTCTTCGACCGCTTCCCGTTTCCGGAACCATGGCTCAGCGCGTTAAAAGCTTCTGGGAACGCGGAAACCCGAAGGTGTTGTGTAACCGAGGAATGCACGCCGCCATATATTACGTGAAATCTCTACATTACGAGTATAGCAAGGGTAATGGCCAATAGTAGCAATATCCTTACCCTATTTTCCAATATTATTATATTACGATATCGTTATGATATTATGCACGAATAACTCGGCCGATTTCATAGGAGATTTAATCTGACGCTGTTTCATTGTGCATCGACGTACATAGTGGTAACAATGTAGTTAATTATCGACTATCGGTTGGAATTAATCTGGTTTGCCCCAGCTTACTACCAGGTATAATAATAATAATGATCTGGTATTCGTCCATTTATCACGGGGCTACAATAAGGAGATAAGAACGCGCGCATTGTGCTGCTGCGTCCGTGATAAGTGCTGAATATTAACAATGCAACTATCTCGACCTTTACCAGCCATTATACCGTTCATTAGCGATAATGGGGATTGTATATTCAATTATCAATTGTTTTCTAAAACGAATTTCGTGTTCCTGGATTGGGCCTCCGTCCGAAAGAATCCCGCGTACAAGGAACAGTTATTCGCTACCGAACTTGTTCTCCGTGCCAAATTTCTAAACTTAAATTCCAATCACGCGTGCAACTCCGACACGAAAATCGATAAAACACGCGATAGATCGATCGGAATCCCGAACGACCAGTAGGTTGGTCACATCGCATTACATCGCGTTCCACCACCTGTCGCCATTCTATCACGTTCCAACCCTTGAAATTCATTGCTGTCCAGATACGAACAAGCCACGTCACTTCACCGTAATATGTAACGTTTCTGCGGGAAACAGGCTCGTGAAAGGACCGCTCTGTTGCAGGGTCGCGGAGATGTCGCGTCGCTGGTGCGGAACTTGCTCGGACCGATTTACGGCGATGGCGTTATCAATCTGCTGATAAGACAGGCCCGGGACATCCTGGTGTGCGCTTATCACGGCAACTTGGAGAACTTCCTCAGGACTTATCTGTCACCAGCCGCGTCCCTTCTGGCGGAAGTGAAGTCTGTCGCCTCCGAAACGGTGAGTTTATTTCCTCTTTTCGCGTAGTCGTCGGCGAACCTGTCAAGTTCGTCGAGGTTCGTCCGTGAAACTGGATCGTCCGCGAGGCAGGAAAGGTGAAAGAGCGGCGGGAATGCGGCTCAACGGACGGATTGTTCCTCGAAGCGATTAAAGTAATCAGTCTCATAGACGGCTATGTCCAAGTATGGCCGCGACCGGATCCACTTGGCGACCAATTGCGAAATCCGACTTATCGTCCGGATGACACGGCCTTCTATTTATATAACCGGTGACCGATTTAATCGGCGATGAAAGCGCGCATCGAGAAATTCGTCTTTTTGTTCGGCGGTGGTTTCTTTGATAGTTGGAGAACACGCGAAGATGGCAGAGTTTCCGACCGGTGTCCTTTGCCTCTGCTACCATCTACGAATTTTAATATCGTAATATCTCGCTACCGTTTGAACGAAGAAAAGGACGCTTGATATTGCACGCTTTCGATATTTAGAGTTTCGAGAGAAAATTGAGCCCGGAAGGAAATTAAACGGGAAACGACAGTGTCGAAAATGACTTGCAATCCACAGAAATCAAACTCAAAGTTAAACTTTCCCGAGAAATCGCCACTTTTCGTTCGACCTGGTATTGTCTCCGATGACACAACGACTCGGCCGGCTGGCGTGAATGCGATATAACGGCAGATTAACCGAGTAACGCCCTCGCAAAGGTACTCAAGACTAGTAGCCCTTAACTCGCGAGACATTCCAAGAGACGGTTCGGCATTAACGCTTAGAAATTCAATTAAACCGGCAAGAATCGCGGAGCGAGGAGCGGTGGTCGAGAAGAAAGGCAACCCTTGCCGATCGATCGTCGCTAATAACCCTTGTAGTTGCGGGTAACCGGCTTGTCTCGAATCTCGAGCGACGAGGGTTGTCAGCGCGTCGAAGCACGTGCCTTCGTCGGAGTTAATTTATTTACGCGGAGAGCCACGCCAGTCGCACAAAGTGTCTCGAGAGGGCGATCTCGAAATCTCCTGCTATACGGTTCGTAAACGTTAATTAAAACTCGCAGCGAAACAGGGACAGTTGTCGGCTTGGGGTAATGGTCGAGCACGTGGCGAAATAACCTAATCTCGTGACACCAAACCGCTTCTACTCGACGGAGGAACGCTCCGATTCGAGATGATTCGAGGGGAAGATAGGTTTGACGAATAACGTTTCGAAGGTCGGTAATTGGTGCTGAGAACTTTGACCGATTGATTCGGCCGAGCCGAATTGCGTTTGATCGGAGCAATGAATTTCTGATGGTGGGGATATGAGTCGTGTGTAGAGGTACGATGACACAGAGCGTTGGCGTAATAGGAGTCTGCGATCGGAGATTCGAGGTTCTTGCACAGTCTCGCTGTGTCGTCAAGATCAAAGCCGTCGCGTTTCATCGAAAAATGTACTTTGACGTTTCAACGTTACGGTTATTCGTGCTCGGAATGGTTGCAGAATTAAGCTTCGAATAAATTTCGAGGAGACGGAAGAAAGTCGACTCCGTTCGTAGACCAAGCTTGTCGCTGGTAAAAATAGATCGACCGTGTTTGAAACGAACTCTGAATTATCGAAGAGAATATCTGGAGCCAATGGCAGGAACTCGATAAGATTACGGCTACGAGTGCATCGTTCTACCCTGAAGCCTGAACGAGGAATTTCCGAAAACTAACTCTTATTACGACGCGAAGCGGACACGAGGGAAATTTCTACACAATGGAAGGCACGGCGAGCGGCGCTCGATAAATTCTAAGGAGAAGACCAATAAAGAAAACGACGCGCTGGCTCACGACAATTTGGCAGATATGGGGCAGCGATGTCCACGGTGGAAAGCGGAGCGACGCGAGCGGAACTCTGCTCGCTCGTTAGCGCAGAATTTCTGAAAGTAGGTAGGCAGAGAAGCTAACCGGCGCGTTCTACCTAATATAGGCGAGCTGTGGCCTTTGTCCGCGCGCAATCACATCCGGTACTGTCGATCTGGAAATTTGTCCGTAGACCAGTCGACTCTTCTTCCGTCACGATTCGGCACTCGTCTTTTAGCTACTAGCCATTTTGGTCGCGTCGTTCGGTCTTCGTCGCGATCGATAGATTGCCTTTTAAAGCTCTTTGATCGAGGAGCGATCAGGCTTCGAGAATCGTAGAATTTTGCGAATTAACGAAGCGACCGCAAACGTTCGAATTTATGTTATTATTTATTTAAAAGCAGTTACATCGAAATCTCGAACGTAGCCTCAGACCGTAAAGAATCGATTTGCTACAGCGAGCACGACCGTCGGCTAACTTGACTTACCTTAACAACTACCCGCAAGAACTTAATAAATCCCTCGCACTGTCGTACGATGTAATTACTCGCGCCAAAAGAATTATCCTAGTAGAAAGTTCGATCCAACATGGTAGCAGTCCCTTGGAAAAACTGGAATAGGTAGCTCGCGAGCGACGAAAGCGTCCGAGAGGCGGTGCATCAGCGCAATTTGCCAGCGTCGTTTCCATCAATAAACATCCTGCACGATGTATACGGGACGAAACAAGAATTATCCGTCGTTAAACGACGACCGGCTTCGCGCAGCGAAAGGTTGTCGAATGTTGCGCCGAGTGAATTACCTACCGGACAAGTAATTCGATAGAGCTCGTTACACCCGAGCTTGTATCCAATTAAACTAGCCTGGACGTTGCTTCTTTCTCTTTTTCTCTCTTGCGCCAGTGTGACTAGTGATTTTCCGTGTATTTCCGTGTACGAGCCGGTGTACGTAGGCACACGGTGTCTCGCCACCACGCGACGCATCCGTAATCGCCGTATCAACCGAGCCGATAACAAGGTTACGCGCGTGTGCCTCGTCCGTAATAGCAATAATTTCTTGCCAAGTAACGACCGTTTCGAACCGTATACGGAAAAGGGACGTCCGACGGACTATGAACGGCTCCGGACTCGCCCTTTGCGTTCGACCGGAGAGCACGCTCGTAAATATCATTTCGCGGCTTTTCAGGCTCTTAACTGGCCCAGGGATTTTCGTTTCGGGAAATTCGAGCGGAGAAAAATTGATCTACAGGTCGTTGGTTGTTGCTCGTGGCATTTCTTTCGATACCTTGGGTAAACTTGATCGACGGTTGGATGGAGGATGTAGCGGTAGAGATACTTTCTGAATCGAAGTCAAGAGAATCGTGTCGTTCAACTTTGTCAACCAAGATGAACGGGAACGTATGGACGTTACGAATATTTTTGAACATCTACGTCGGAATTTACCATTATTTACATCGTCTGTTTGCGATAAACGAGCTGAGAGAGGTAATTTCTTTTTTTTTTTAAGAAGTTGAACTTTAATCACGTATTCAGGTAGTAAAATTGAAGAATTTATACGACGACCTCGAAATATTTCCATAACTTAATATTTCTGCAATTCATTCGAAGAAAAAAACAATTCGCATGTTTCACTTCGAAATTCCGTGTCCAGTTTTGAAGCTATCGTAACGGTTGTTTCTGTTGGAAGAACGTTTCGCCGAGGAATCACCAGCCAGGCTGTGACTACGCTGCAGCAGCAGCAGCAGCAGCAGCAGCAGCAGAGAGAAAGAGAGAGAGAGAGAGAGAGAGAGAGAGAGAGAGAAACGCGCATAGTGCTTGACTCGATATTCGAAGGGCAGGAATTCGCGTGGGTGGGTCGAGCCCTGCAGATAAACGCGGACTGGCGAACGGTCGCACAGGTGTACGGGGCCGAGAGAACCCCGCGACATTTATTTCCGTTCGTATCGCAACATCGAGTTACAGCCGAGACGCTTATCGAGCGTACTTGGGAGACTGCGATCGCGAAAGAAACGACGGGGGTCAGTGGTGGGTCGGTCCGTTTCAATCATCCACTCGTTCTCGATTCTCTTTCTGTTCACCTTCGGTATTGTTTCTTCGGCGACGTTCCCGTTGCATGCGAAATCGCGTCTCGAGTTAGCGATGAAATACGATTCCAGTTCCATTCTCTCGAACCGAGTGTCTTGTTAACCAGCTTGGCAGTTTTAACGCGATAACTGTCTCCCGTTAACCTCGATGACACGTCGATGGCGTGGTCGATACGGTTCTTGGTCTCGCTACGTCGAAAGGTTTTCAGCGTCTTTAGGCCTTTTAGGGCGCACTTTTTCATCCTTTGGAAGTCGATCGAGCGTTTTCGTCGATTCCATGTTCCTTCCAACAAGACCTCACAGACCCAATCGTCTCCAAACAAAGAGTAGATGCAACGTTCGCTTCTTAAATTCAGGACGTCCAGTCCAGTCGATTTGATCGAGAGGTTGCGCTAGGTAGCCAGGACCAAGATGGACCTGCGTCCACGTAGTCGAGGGGTGTGCACACTGACTGACGAAGCTGGTGGAAAACGGGACTGTAAGGTAAAGGCTGGAATGTCGGCGAAGAATAGCAGTAGGTAGGTGTAGCCAGATAGCACGGGACGAGTGCATCGAAGACACCGTAACGGTGCCTCGTTCGAACTGATTGACAATGATTGAAGGCTGCGGGTTTCGACTCGGGACTACGATAGTCGTAGCCAGGTTCTAGGTTCCTCGTGTAAACCACCAACGGATGTACACGTATGTAGGTCTCTGTTGCGGCTATCGGACGATCTTTCGCCATTGAATCTGGAAGATCTGCGCCGGGAGCAGAAACGACGGCCCACGCGACGCGATCGTTTGGTTTCTCTCGATCATCTCGTTCGAACAACCGCCCAATGCGCTCCTATTATTCCACTTCCATTAAATCAAGGCTATTTCCACGATCTTCTGTCATCGATGTTCCCCGATATTCGGACACGCCGGTGGAAATCTCGGCTTCGTTAAGACAGAAAAACGCGCTGTACAATGTGTGGAAAATTCGTCGTAGGATGATAGCAGAGCGCTTGAAATATACAACTTTGCGTACAATTTTCGTCCACGATTCTTTCGCTCGAGACAGAGTTAGCCCGGTTAGAATTGACCTACGCGTACCTTACCTACGGTCATCGTTCGAAATCATTAAGCGATAAATTTCACAAATATTCGTCAAACGTTCGTTCCCTCTGCTAACCCTGACCTCGTTCAATACGGTTTCGTTATCGAGTAAACTCGTCGTGGAGAACCTACTAAAATGCTATCGTGGAGAAATCTTTCCATCGTGAACCATTTGTCAGGGGCGAACGCACGAGCATCGTCAAGCCATGGGGAATTTTATGGTTTCGTCGAACAGGGTCAACGCGTACGTGGTTCACGCGCTGCTTATTAGTATGCGAGTTTTCGCTTGCACGGGTAAAGAGAGGCTCGTGCTCGCGGCATCGACGACACGCTCGAGGCTCGACCGCCTCGCACCGCATGATATATCGATACCGCGGAGACAGTATCCGCGTGCTGCTACCAGCTACTTAACCCGCGACCAATCGGTTACGTGCGCGACTGGTTGCATTACCTACCTACCTACTTGCCGGCTACCAAACGAGGACCGACCTCCATGCGAGAGACAATGAGCCGTCCTCGCTTTCCAGCTACCGTTCGTTGTTCCGCGACGCTTCTTCGACGGCAACTTGGAAATTCTGTCGAGTAGCGGAAACACGGATAGTCGTTTCTTCGAAACTTGGAGAATTTAGAGATAATGCACGCGTCAGAACGTCTTACCGATCGATCTTTAAAGCGATTTTCCAATAAGAATTACAAGCATTCCGTTAACTACCAGTACTCTAACAACTATCGCTCGTTATCCTTTGGGTAACCGCTTCAGCCACGAACCTAATCTAGGTACAATCACCTGCGAGTGTCGAGCTGCGAAGGAACCGAAGAAAAGCCGATTGCTTTGCGTTTCCTTTCGCCTCTTCTTTGGCCGCGAGAAACGGCCGGTATCTGCGTTGGCATCGCTTACGCGTATCACAGCGGCTTATTGTTCGTGGAAGATTCAATCTCTCGGGTCCGAGAGAGCCTTTCTCCTCTTCCTGCATCCGCGCGAGAGCAACGCCGCGCCGGTGGAGCGAGGGGAGCAGCGGGAGTCGAAGATAAATGAAGCAAGTGTTATTTTCCAAACGGGCCGCTTTTACATAATGAATAGGAAAGCGAGGAAACGCGGCGGCCAATTTTTGTTTTATTTACGTAAGCGCGATCGAGCGGACAACGAGGCGGGTCGCGTTGAATCCGCGCGCGCGCGCAAAAACTGCGACCAATTTCTAATAGCTGGTTAGATACGTGTATGGGGGAGAGGGGGGAGGGAGAGGATAACTGGCAACGCACGTGGACAGTCCCGCCAACGTAAAACGCTTAACTACGCATGGTCCTCCCCTCCCCCCTTCCCATAGTATCGATTCGATGGGAGATCGCGATAAGATACGCCGCGATGCTTGTCATCCTATCACGGGGTCTGGCCTCTACGTCCACGACTATACCAAGGATGCGCTTGTTTCCGTCTGCTTGGCTTCGTACTTCCTCGATCTTGCGATTCAGTTTGTCAACGAGGTACTTATCTGAACGCGGCAACCAATAACTTATTGAGAAATCTCTCGAGTCTCTCCTTGTGGCAAGGATCGAGGAAAGTTAGGCGAAAGCTTGTAGTAATAAGATTGCTGGGATAGGAAGTGTTTTTGACGTTTCTTCGATCTTCTACGTTTTATTGAATTTCCAAGCTTTCCGTATTGTACACGGCTGTTAAAAAGAAAACAATTCGCCTTGTTCTAAAATCGAGATACGACGAGTTTCGCTAATAATACAACATATTTACATTTCTCGCGTTGAATCGCGTTTTCGTACACTTTGACACGGCAAAGTTTGACCCGCCCCGCCGTACTAAGAGAGCTATCTTTCTCCGAAGCTATCTTTCGTTCTGTTTACATTCGGATACGATATCACGAATGTTACAATTTTTTCCCCCCGCGGAACTTAGCCTAAACGGAATCGATTGCCGTAATCAACATTATCGTTCGATACTCTTCGCGAAGCAAAGGAAACGTCTCGTTGCAAGAAACGCGTGCAGACCACCTGGATCATCGAAAACAAAATTAGAAGACTTTCTCAAGATTCCAAGGCAATGATGCACCAAGTCCAATATGTAACACTCACCATCCGCTTGCAAAAGCGTAGTATCCAATCGATTAAGATCCCCTTGAAATTACCGTGAAATCAGTCTTGAAACCCTTGGGACGATGGTTCTAGGCCGGGCAAGAAAGTGGCGTGATGAAACGTTGGCGAATCAAACGGCTTGCGTTTCACGAAGATTGGAAGGAAGATTACGCGAGTTTCTTGCGAGTGGCTTAGGCCGTACGCGTACGAAGGCCGAAGGCTGCCGATGGTGGAACGGTTCCGTGATGCTCGATCGGCTAGTTAATAAATTAGTCGCATAACGTTGCGGACGGGGCAAAAACTGGCGCTGCTTCATAAGCTTGTTCTCCTCCGGTTGCGGTAGCCGGCGTGTTCGTTCGTGTGCTCGCTCTCTTACACGCGGGGGAGAGCTGTACCCGCGAGCTCTCGCTCGCGTTCTGCCTTAAACAAGCGGCACGCGGGCTATCTGTAACGGCAGCGGCCCTCTTAAAGGAGATACAATTTAATTGGAGCTCAACTTCCTCAGCCTTTCACCTTGAACACCATCCTTCTGTCTCTGGCCTCCAGTCCAGGTTTCTCGTCGCGTTTTCATATCTAAAAACTGGTAAATTGCGAAGTACACCCCTGATCGGAAGTATTAGGCTATTTAACGAAGAACGAGATACCGACGGACTATTAGAGAATCATCGACGCGTTGTTAGGAATTATCGGAATCAACGAAGAATCCTTTCGTTCGGTTCTACTCGACCGTAAGTATCGTAATGAAAATTCAACTTCTTTTACTGTATATATCCGTCGCATATATCCATTTCAATTACGTATACCTTTCGACGTTCTCTCGCTTCTCTTTCAAGGATTACGTCTTCTAGATTACGAAGACGAACGAACAAACTGTTGGAAACTTTCCGTTCTTTGAGTTCAACCGGTTCGATTTGCGAATAGCGAGTGACATAACGCGTAGTAGGTTGTTCGGATCGATCAGTGGTGGATGTTTAGCTTTGACGCCAGGTTACGTTGGATAACGTCGTTGGAACGGAGAAAGTGGTGTTCGTAAATCGTCGAGTCAAACGGTAGCCAGCAGTGGCCGGCATGAGAAAGCAATCATACGCCGGACGAGATTCGTTGGTCGCTAACGAGTCCGTTTCCCGTGGTTCGATCTATTTCTCCCGATGGAATGCCATCGCTTTCACGCCGGGATACATCCTCTTCGCGATGCCCCGCGGCCCGCTCTTTCTTGTCGCCGTTGACGCGCGCCAGCCTTCACGCTCCTGTCACGTTTCTAGTTTCGAATTTGTGAAATTTTACGCGCGAAACGCCTTCTTCCCCCGAGGATACGCCGAATGATTAACCGAGCAGGAAACTGGAAACATAACGGTGAGAAAAATCGATTCTTAAACGGAGAAACGTGTTATCTCGATGATTATTTTTTAAAAGCTCAAAAACATTGAATATTATTCCAGATAAAGATTACAGGGGCGTCCAATTGGAGAACGCTGCGATTTATGTAAAGAGGAAACCTATTAATTTTCATATCTAACCGCCGAGATCATCTGAACGAACGTTACAGCGCGTAGATTACGATCTTATATTTTATTCGATGTTTTATATCTTAGGTGAATTAGGTACAGCTTTGTCTTTCGTTCGAGATACTCGTCGTAAAGAATACGCAAAGGAAAGATATAAAAGTGCGAGGAATATTCGAATACACGCGAGACAGACCACGTGTTAAGTGCTCGAAACAGCACATTCTTCCTTTTCCAGCTGGCGCATCGTTTTATTAAGCGCGCCGGAGGAGCTCGCGAACACTTGGTCTATGCGTTCGTGTTACACGCGCTGCCTGGAATTTACGGTATTGCCATTAAACCTCGTGGAATCTCTCATCGTTAACCACTAGAACGTCCTGTCTCCATTATAATTACTGTTATGATTCAAGCACTATGAATCGCCGCGTCTCACCGACCACTTTACCCGTGCGCTAATGAAACAATATTCTGATAAAAAGTTGGACAAATGAGTTATACGCAGTGATTTGTATAACACGGATATCTTCTTCGCCCTTAACATATGCTAGACCGAAAACTTTGCGAAAAAAGCAGAATAAAAGAATTTGCACGATCTTATGCGATAACGAAGAAGTACGTGATCGATAAAGTTCAAGTAATCCTAAGAACTGGAATGTTTGTCACGGGCTATAAGCCTCTTAGAATCTGGTCACCCAGTACGTAGTAAGAGCAATTAGAAGCAAGTAGTACAGAACTGGCGCGAGTTTCTTATCAGGCGTGAACGTGACGGTTCACGTAGGTGCGATATTTAAAAGAAAAGGCGCGATACGAAGAACTTTTCACGGTGCTGTATCGCCAGCTATTAATTGAATGATCGTACTCTCGGCGATTTATTATGCGCGGTTTAATCGGATCGAGTCCCGACAGTCGGTACTGTTAATCTGCTCGCGGTCCTTTTCTCGTCGCTCGTTATCTCAAGCCAGGGAAGCCTCGAGTCGCGCGCGGAAGCCCATTACACGCCTTGTAATAAGCGGCGAGCCGCGACGTCCAGGAAGAACCATTCCTGTCGGCATCGCGAATTAGAATCTCTCTGGCTGCCTTTAGCATGTGCCTTCAGTTCGATGGAAACCGAGCTTTTTGGTTACGAGATAGATGGAACTTCGTCGGTGCCTGAAACGAACAGTTTCTGACGATCGTAGGTGTCGTATCGAGCAAGGTAATGATTTGTGATTTGTCTAATACTGGATCAACGAGTTTCCAATCGTGGTGTTGAACGTCGATAAGCATAGAATCGTAGAATGCGATGCGGTTGATCCGCATGGTTCCTAGAATTCGGTATGGTTTAATGTTAACGATCACGGTTTGTTATAATAGGTACTTGGGGATTCGTAGAAGTCGTTGCAGTTGACTCTAAGCACGTAGGATGTAGGTGACATGTCATACTTGGAACGCTGTGTATACTGTCCAGAAATTGCAGCAGCTTGCATCATTGAACCTGATACATACATTGGATCCATTACGTTCGATGTAAATGACGTTATCGAGATCGATAGACGCGATACGATGATTTGTAAATCTAGGGGGTCCCATACCTCGTTGTCTCCGGTACCTTGCGAAACTTTCATCTCACGACGTTGCCTGAAATTTCTGGCAACTGCGAATTTGAATCCCTTACGTGCCTCCGGTCGTCGAGCAAGGTCCCATACTTGAGGATGTTGAATTCCAGATAACTTAGGTCGTCGGCAGTGGTTTCTACGAATCTGTCGTTACTTATCTAAATATCAACGTACATTCGAAAGCCTATACCTTCTTTCTTCTCCTCAAAATTTTAACGATCCACGAAACGATTAGCGAAGCGTCGAGAAGAGTTTCCTCTCGGAGGAAATAAAAAGTCAAGCTACGTATCTGTAAATCTCGATGAATCGTGCAACGTTACACGCACGAGGCCTAATTATGCCAGAGCGTTCCTTTTCGGTGCAAATTAGATCAACGGATAGATTACCATAAGCTAGGCGAACCGGGATATTTATGAGAGAGAATGCTTCTTACCGACGCGCTTCCTCGTTCGTTACCTCGCTCGTATATACGCAACTAAATTCGAGAACCAGTCGAAGACCATTATCATTACGCTACCATGCGGATAACGTAATTGAATCTCTAAAAGCAGTTTCTTCCCCCCCCCCCTCGCTGCTTATTACCGCGTGGCTCGTTAATCCATGCAGGGGGGAGGGGGGGGGGAAGCCGATAGAGTCGAACGGAGCAGGTGCTAGAGAATAATGCCCTGATGATAATGGATCGGCAGCCGTGGATGTGGGCCGCGCGAGATCGCGCGGGAAATTAAATAATTACCGTCAGTAATCGATCTGGCGAAGTTGGTTCGCGCGATATTGATGACAGAGGCGTACGAAAACAGCGGCGCTGCGTTCGCAGTGAAAGCGCGCGGTACTTTTCAACGTGATTGATCGCCGAGGAGATTGAGTATCGGAGATGTATCTCGCACATGTGCGGACGTCGCCGTCTAATGATCGTACGGTTTATTCGTGCCGCGATTACGCCGCGTCGCGTGAGAATGCGTTCTAAGTTCGTTTTTCTGTTGTGCTATTGTTCGATTCGTGCGACGCGCGAGTAGCATCGATGCGTTGTTTCGCGAAGTCTTCGATCGTTCCACAGGTACGCAACAACGTAAAGTTTTCGCTACGTCTTTCTTTGTTTTTCCAATTAAAAACGGCGACAAGGCAACGTTCAAAAATCGCTCGATTCTGTCGAAAAAGCAGCGACCCTGCGTGACTTTGCGGGTCTATATTTCCAATAACAGGCTCGTACGCCTGTGCGAATCGCGTTATTAATAATAGAATCTTGCAGACTCGCGTAGCTTTACCACTAGAAAATCGCAACGACGCTGCATTAGTTTTATTATATATAAATAGATATTTCATTAAAACGACAGTCTGTCAGAAAATGCATTCGATTCGGCGAATTCGATTAAGGTGGATGGCGTTAAAGGCGCGGGAAAACTCGCCGTCTCGTTGCGAGCTTTTCGCGATAACATCGGAAACCAGTAATAACGTAGACGTGGGCGTATGAAAACGCAAAGTCGTCGGAGAAAGTGTGTATCGCTGGTGTTTGCGTCCGGCGCGTGCGTGCACGCGGAATGATTTTCACGGTAGAAATTTTGCACGTGGCGAGATACGATCGTGATTGGAGCAATCATGTTTTCCCGCGTTTCGCGAGAAAATACGATAATCGTGAAAAAATGTGATAATTATTATCATTACGTGGTGCTGGTATTTCTGATGCCAGTACTTGCGTACGTTAGGATTATGTTCTTAATGATCGTGGGAGGAATTCGTTAGACTACGACCTATTTTGCAATTGTCTTTTCGAACAGATCCACGTTAACGTACGTATGGAATCGTATAAGATCGAAAGGAATTGGGGTTCCAGCGTTCCCTTTCTATGAATTCGAGAGAAACTTGCGGTGTGATTGAATACGTGTACCATTTGTGTTTACAGGCTCGTTTCAGCATAACTTCTTGATGAAAGGGTAATGCGTGCGCTATTACGCTTAGAAAAACCTACAATAAATCTCACTACCATGCGTGGTAGAATAATTACAGGAGGGCTGCGGGAAGCACTCATTTACTTTCCACTTCGCTCGTGTTACGAATGTCTATAAATTAATTTTTTACACGAGCTGTGACGATTAAACACGGGTGCTCGGCGTATAATTTCAACTCGAGCAACTTTTTGAATTAATATCTTTCGGCTTTTTATACGAAATGAAACGGTTATCAAGCATGGTCGTTTAAAGCATTTACATTTCTATCTTTAGTCAATGAGATATACATATAACAATGATAGGTATGATTTATCGTTAACAAAAAGTATGTAACGTTATCGAGAAATTTCTTGTTCATTCAGATGTATTAATAAAGTTGCAAGAATATTTTTAGAATTGATTGTTCGCTTACTCGACAGGGGTAAAGTAACTTTGAACAAGGGTGAAAATCACGCTTATGTACAGGGTGTAGAGAAGAGCGTTAGTTCGATCCTCGAGAACTAGATGGCGACTCGGTTCGTATTGTTTCTCTCGTGTGAAACTGTTCACGGATTGTTATATCTGGTATCAGGACAGATCGAGTATTCAGCTTTGCGCAGTGGCGATATCGTAACCAATGAGGTTCTACCGAGGTGCGATTATTGCTAGTTGAAAACTTTTACCAATACCCCGCCAAGACGATGTGAAAAACCATCGGCTACGGCAATTTTTGGTTAACCCCCTTTCGGGGGTGAAGGAATTTCAAACAAAAAGATTTTACTTTTCCAGGTATTTTACTTTTCCAGGTATTTTACTTTTCCATGGTTTTTTTACTTTTCCATGGTTTTTTTTACTTTTCCATGGTTTTTGTACTTTTCCATGGTTTTTGTACTTTTCCATGGTTTTTGTACTTTTCCATGGTTTTTGTACTTTTCCATGGTTTTTGTACTTTTCCATGGTTTTTGTACTTTTCCATGGTTTTTGTACTTTTCCATGGTTTTTGTTACACTTTTCCACCTAATTTTTTTTTTATATTTTTAGTCCAACTGTATTAATTATCTTTACTTATCTCGACTAATTATTCTGTGAAAATATTTTAGGTTTAATATCAAGTCACATTAGGTGGAAAGTCAGTATAGAAATAGAGCCATATCGTGTTCTCCTCATGTTTTTCGTTCGTATGTTTTTTTAACCAAGTTTTAATTTAAGTTTTGCCCCTGCTTTTGTGTATTAGTTTACTGTTAGTAAAGTTGTTAATATATTCTTACTTTACGAAAAGAACGTCGACAAAAATATCACGTTTCACGCCCCATCCTCCCGATGATAATTCTTTCACTCCTGGTGTCCGTTGTGACTCAATCGGATTGTGACGTTTAATTCTGGCTCATCGAATGGCAATTTCTCTGCATGTTTGCCGCGCAGTAAATTTCTTATCGATTTCACTCCATTCAGGGGCTCGATCTCGCATTGTGCGCGAGGCTATTAAGACGACGATTACACGAGAATGGGGAACGTTCGGGTCCATCGACGTTCGGTCGCGTGTTGGTACGCGTGCACGTGTTGTTGCGTGCAGGCAGGTCGAGGTCGACGTTTTGGGGTCTATCGAGCGTGTGATTTCCGGCGAATCGATAAAGCGTTGAACAGTTGGCTCGCTTAGAGCCGCTCGCGCCACTCGAAACTTCATTCAGGACGAACGAAACGGCGATTAGCCTATTTACCTATTGATCGGCCGCCACTTCCGGCAACCTTGTTTCGCGGATCGGCGTGTATCCGCTGGTTGTTACGCGCAATTACCGTCGAGGATGTTACCCAGGTCTCGGTGCGGAGTCACGGCCCAAGAAGTATCCTTGCGCTTACGTAATCGCGAATCGAATCGATGGAACTTAATGATGGTCGAAGACGCGCTTCGTGTTACAAAATTGATCAATGTCGGTGAATGTTTGAACAGTAGTTGAAGCATGTTCTGCGTAATACGATATATTACGAGGGTCGTTCGTCTCGCGTGAAATACGACACAGAGTCGTAAAGTTTGCAGATATTTTTTTATTTTTGAAAGAATCCGATTTAACGTTAATCGTACTTTTACACGATCTGTTCAGTCATGGATAATCGATGAAAATCGATTGGCCAATAATATTAACGTTCGTAGTTATCGGAAAAATAGAAGCTGGAGCGAGTCCTTTATCCTCGCGTGGAATAATTTGTAAATCGCAAGTTAAATCGAGAATCAGTTTCGTCGATTCAAGCACTGGTATTCGAATCAATGGCTAACATCGACGAATCACGTACTTACTTGGTTCTAATTGAGTGCTGGCAAACTTTTTGCCAGACAATTTACAGCTAGATGTCATAAGAAGTTAACTGCTACTTTTACTCGCTAATTCCCATTAATTTATATAATTTGCGCGCTATTACTGGAAATTGCTATTTCCACGTTGCTTCCCGAGTTTCTACGTATTTTCACGGCTGAAATGTGTATGCGATATAATGCACTATAGATGTATCCATCGGCTTGTTGCTTTTCCTTCAGTCACTTGAACGTTTTTCGCATTTTCCATCGATCGTTCGAATTTGACACTTGAAACTCGAGAGTTCGATGCTCAACGCGACATGGATATCGACGAAAGCAGTTGCTCTAGCGAGACGAGCGATTTCTGGCAGGGAATGTTTGGAAACGGAATTCGTGTATAGAACGGCGTATTTCCATAATGCCGTATACGTTCCGTTAAACGTGCGGCGAACCAATTCGATGCGTACAGACAATACGGATCCTCGTTACTCTCACGCAATAGCCCGGCCATGCGAGGAATAATTGCGCGTTGCTCGGCCCTTCAACCGAAGATCTGTCGGAAGTTCGCGAGGCGTGCGTGATTCGCCAACTTTGGCGTCCGTGGGAAGAACCATCGAATCCCGGTCTTTCGTTGCCAACGATTAATTCCCATCTCGACGTAACGAGTATCGTGTTCGAAGCGAGAATTTTCATATACCGTTTCAATTTACCTTCCTTCGTTCTCTCTAATATCACGAGACTCGAAGATTACGCATATCCATACGCTTGTATTCTCAGAGTTCGTTTTGCTCGATTATCGCACGTTACCGATCGCGGCTTTTCCATTCGAGCCACTCGGAAAGCAGATCGCCCAACAGCGCAACCTTCAAAGCGAAGAAACGCGACGATATCGCCGATACTGTTTCTTGAAATTAATCTCAAAATTCACGATTCTCCGTGCTTTGTTTATCTTTCTGATGAAAAACATCGATCGTTGTGCGCTTCTGTTTTTCCTGACTTTACGCGCGCGCACGAACGCGCAAGGGAAACAAAGATAAAAAAAATAGCATTCGTAATCGCAACAGCGGCATCGAGAGCGCGAAACGCGGCTCAGGGTCGGAAATGGAAGTGGGAAGGCGCGAGTTCACGGTCGGTTCCGATGGTAACAGGCTGGCGGTGCAGTGCAAGGCGCGGAAAGTTGGAAAGTTGGAACTTTCGTGGCGCCTTGCCGGGCTTCTCTGCGACACGAGGAGCTCGCGGGGGCGGCTGGCGGTTTGATCGACGACGGCAGACTTTTAATTACGCCGAGAACGAGGCGCAAGTTCCGCCACGTGGAAGCCAGAGATAAGCCTTCTCGGCGATGGAACCGAGTCCGGCGCGAAGTTACGCCTCAAATTATGCGATTAAAAGTACGAGCGGTTACGGGTATTGGAGGGCGTCTTGCAGTCTACCGACGTTTCTCCTGACATTCGATATCGACTGCCGGCTGTGATTGGCATTTTCTCTTTCCCCTCTTTAACCTCGATTACCCTACCAATGATTCTCCGCCTTCGCGTTCCCCCACATTCGATAGCATGTTCGATTTGGAGCACGTTTTCCACAATTCGTTGGCGAATCGGTCTTTAAATATTTTAACGTATCTTGTCTTCCAAATTTGTTGCTTTCCATCTTTCGTTGGTAGTTATCGTCAATAATCGGGCAGACGTAAGATTCGCGTTTGCCTAAACAGTTTCGTTGAGAATCTTCGAGCCTGTACATAGATCGTCTATATGAATGCACGACGTCACACTTTCCACAAATTAAAGATTTTATCATTGGCGTTGAAGTGGTTGTCGCTTCTAAGAAAACTCTACATCTGATTTGTTTAGTTTTCTCGATCACTGATAGTCATCTTGGAACACGCCTTGTGCCGATGAGGTACAGCGGGCTAGAGACGATAGACAGGCGACGATGGCTTCGGGGATTCAGTTAAAAAGTAAGATTGTCAGCGCGCGGATCTGGACCGGCTCAGAAACTGTATTCGTACTTGTACTTACACTTCTGTTTGTAATATATTTCTACTTTACAATTTATCCACGCGTTCCTCTGTTCAAACACTCCAAAAAGTAACCTCAACAATTGACTGCGTCGTTCCTGCAACTGGAACTCGACCAATTCGAGCAAATGAAACACGTTCGGTTATACGGATCGAAATTGAAAGGTAGAGCAGGCTAAATCGAACAAATTAAATCGATCGGCTCCGTTCGAGATTTATATATTCGAACAGAACCCGCAGCAGGCGATAAAGTTAACTTTCCATCTCACTATCTCCATCTAATCGGACACAGTCGCTGGTCAAAGGCAGCATTTCTCCCACATAGTTGGCTCGATTAAAAACCGTATCTCGGTTGGCGCGAAATTCACGCCGCTAATCGGAACTTGACCCAAAGGTGATTCAATTATCGGATACACGGTTTCCATACGTCGTGAAGGCGTCGCCTCTCCCTTCCAACTCTCTCTTTCTCACGCGACGCGTCATCCGCGAAACGCCTAATCGACGCGAGCGTAGCCGCACGTACGTAAAACAACGACGTTTTCCGCCGACGAAAGACGAACGAACGAACGAGCCACGAGAATGAGAAAGGTGGCGGCGTTGGAAGGCGCACCTTTCGGCGCGTACTCGTTAATTGGATCGCCAAGAGGGACTGGCGACCAGGCACGGCCAGCCTGTGCTACGGGAACTCGATAATCTCGCGTCTGTTTGCAGCCGTTTCCGATGCAACACCGCCGGATCCATGGCGAACGCGTTTAAAGAGGTACGCGCGGCTATTTGTCTTCGTTTTGCGCCGTTCACGCACTGATAGCAACGCCATTAATCATAATCCTCGGTCACGACGTGGCGAGTCACACGCGCGAGATAATCGAACGACTACCTGACGGAGCGCGCCACCACCCTCTCCCGATACGCGTCATTATTCCTGGCTGGCGCGAGACTCTGACGAGCCCGATGCATTAATTGCGTATCACGTCGTCACGCCGATTGGAATATCGCGCCAGCGATTCTTCCCTCGAGCGATCCGCAACGCGAGCTACGTACAGTACACGCGCCACCGTTCCCCTCGATTAGAAATTAAATCCGCCGCGATCCGTCGCGTGCTTCGCTGGTCGTTCCGAACTTCCCTTCGAGTGTCTGTCGCGGTTTCAAAGGAGAGACGTTTCTCATTGGCTTCCGTTAAACGAATCTTCCGTATCGATTGTGTACATCGTGGTCCTAAATTCGTACGTACTTGCCACGTATACGGTGTTGTATATTAGGATATTGTCCGAAAAGTTTCTTTCGTTTCGTAAGGAAACAACGGATGCACCGCGTTCTCTGTTTTGTATTATTTTTGTCGAATCGTGTATGATCGTAATAATAGAAATAGAAGAAGATGGATCGTAGATGATGGAATAAAATAATATAAAACGAGCAAAGGTTGGAAAGAAACTTTCGGGACAACCTAATACATTTGGCAGCGACAACGCTCCGTGCTGACACGTAGGTTAATATCGCTTTCGGCAATAAAATGTAGCAAGTGCAGCTAATACCAAACACGTGCATTCTCAATGCAGAATTGCGCTTTAATAGAGGAGTCGTAGGAATAAAATGTAGCATTTTAGAGTAATTGGAATACTTATTAGGTTGTCCGAAAAGTTTCTTTCGTTTCGTAAGGAAACAACGGATGCACCGCGTTCTCTGTTTTGTATTATTTTCGTCGAATCGTGTATGATCGTAATAATAGAAATAGAAGAAGATGGATCGTAGATGATGGAATAAAATAATATAAAACGAGCAAAGGTTGTACATCTATTATTTCCTTGCAAAAGGAAAGAAACTTTCGGGACAACCTAATACTTTTAAATTTTGGGAGTGTAGGTAAACCTTCGAGTCGAAGAGGAGTTAGAAAATTGGTCTCGTTGTTGCGTTAACGTTTCTCGCGAGAATGCATCGACTCGTAACGCCAGCGTACGACGAGAATCTTCATGCATATGGAAGAGCTTGTGCTCGGCGAAATGTCGAACGGTCGATGATAGGATAGCGTCTACGATATTTTCCCGATTGGCGGTTTCGCGATTGCGCAATGGGAAAGGGCACGATCGTTACAGTATCGATGCGTTTCGCGTGTTCTTTATCCGTGCATTATTGCAAAGACGCGGGTGGGCAATGTTCCTGGAACAGACGTCGTTACGACTGTTGTATCATTTCGCCTGCACCCCGGTAATTCCACTTGAAAATAGCCGCAGGAGATTTATACCACGTAACGAACGATATCCCACGATATCCGACGAAAAGTCGTATGAATTTACGATCGCTTCTGAAACTACGACGAAGTAGAACGAGCAGCTTAACGAGCGACGTGCGAGAACATGCAGATAATTTAGGAATTTGAAAGTGTCGATAACTGGCTTGATATCGTAATCTGCGTTTTAAAGCGATATAGAGTAATTACGCTTTGTTTGGCGATCAGTGAAAATTTAGAACATTAACAGTGGCAGTAAACCGACTATTATCTTCCAAATGGATTTAATGTTCAACTTTGTTTTATCCATCGTAAATGCTATTACTACGAGCAGATCGATTAACTTCAAAAATAATTCTTCGTTCAAATGTATGGAAAAGAAGAGAGAGATCGAGTCGATCGAATTAAAAAAGAAATCACAGTTACGCTTCAATCGATACGCGTTGCTAAAACAGCAAGGTAAGGGTCGTTGTACCCTCCCGTCTAGCAGTCACGTGCGCGAGCAAGCGGACCTCCCTTCTCTTTTACTCTCTCTCTCCCTCCCTCTCTCTCTCTCTCTCTCTCTTTCTCTCTCTCGTTCTTCTTCCGTTTCTCTCTTCGCGTTGGATAATGGATGAGTCCCGATATTTACATATTTTTCCATGTTCGTGCTGTATGCCCAGCAACGGCTAGGTCAGGCAAGGTACAACCTAGCACAAAGTAGCACCGAGACCGCGGCTGCGGCAACTGTGCCTCGGCCCTGAAAATGCGCCGTCTGCAGACTCCAAAGACCATCCTTCGTGCGCGCCCATCTTCTTGAAATTTATCAATTACAATTATTTCGTTGCTACCGTATCCTTCAGAATCGTTTTGTAACACTAATCGAGCGACAGCGTTGCAGAAGGAAAAGTTGTGTTTGCCGATGGGGATCGTCGTTGAAGTATGTTACGACGTTACAAGTTTCTCGAAATTTCACAAAATCGTCGAATTTCGATGGAAGAATTAGCGACGGAAAGGATATTAAGCGAATCCTCGGAATTCCCTTTAGCGATACTGAAATCGTTTCTATCCAAATTCCATTGCACCAGGAGCCTATTCGCGTTCGTCGTAATTAGATCAATCAAAGGCCTCCATAGTTTACAAATTCGTAAACTGCTGCAGATCTTCGATCGTTTCGTTTATAGCTGTACGATTCGATTTCACGTGTACAAGCTTGCAACGTGTGCAGATGACAGCATGCTGACTGCATTGTGTCGCCGTAGTCGCGAAGGGACGCGATCCTCCGAATAATGGCGATTCTTCCAGCCTCCGTTATTCTACCTATGGCGGTACGGCGAATTTCGAAAGCTCGTCGGCATTCGGCGCGTCGCGTAAGGGCGGAGTTATACTTGTGGTCGAGTGGCTGAACTTTCGACTGCAGGGTGAACGGAGGTTACTACCCTTGGTCGTCGGGCAGACGGTAATTTTTCATTTCGACGCCTTCGTTTCTGGTTACGCGAAAATCCCGCTCCAGCGATTTTATGGAAAACTCTTCGTCTGCCGGACCTTGATCGCGACGCCACCTCCTCGCTGCTAAAACAAAAGAATTGATTAAGGGAGTGCCGTGAAAGTGTCGGAATCTGTGCAACGTGGAATTAATTAATCCTTGTTCGGAAGAACAAGCGTAGCTCGTGAGTCAGATCGGATTTATATAAATCGCGTACTTGACAAGATTTCTTGTACGTTTCGACATATTGAAATTCTTTTTTGAATCTATTTGGTGGACCTAACTCTAACCGAGATCTTTTATGAACGAGCAATTTTAGAATTCTACACACGCGTTATCGATTAATCCTGTAATAATTGGATTATGCTCTTCGTCTATCGAATAAAGTCCTTTTTCACTCGGTTATGGTATTAGACACGTAGCGTTCTCATTATCCTGAATAGTTTAAAAACATCGATCGTCGTCAACATCGTCGTATTAACACCAATTGCACTGTTGGTATTTTTTCTAAACTTTTACGGCTTCGACAGCTAGCTTTGGGAAACTCAGACGCATCCTTGGGTCAGACTCGTTCATTGTACTTCTGGAATCTAGCGATAATTTCTAAACGAGCGTATCTTCGAATAGAACGAATCTACCCTATTAAAGTACTTCCTCGTATCGGTCAGATGACATCGGAATTATAAAACCGACCTCGCCACGTCGCTTCGCGACAAAATTTCCTTCGACCCCTCGTTCCATCCGCGACCTCGTCACGCCATCGTCACACCTGACACGATCATCAAAACCCCCTGGCTTCTCCCCTGACTTTGATCAAAACCAGCCTCTCTTCCATCGAAAACGAACGGCGAAAACAAAAAAGAGCTCGTCTCTGTAATTACCATCCCACCCGTGAAACCGCGACACCGTACGCTACGCGGGAGTGCGTGCGGTACAGGGTGAATGTGTCGCGGATGGGAAGCGAGTAGAGGAGAGTAGAAGCGAGTAGAAGCTAGTAGTGGCGAGTAGAGGCGAGTGGCAGCGAGCAGAGTGGCGGTCGGAAAAGTGTCGGCGGAGTGGGGATGTGTGTGGTGGTGGGGAGGGGAGCTCAGGGTTCGAGCGCGTCAGCGGCGCTAAAGCGGTCGACGCGGGGGCATTGCCGTGGTGGCCGCAGTTACGTTCCGATCGAGCGTCTCGCAGCGCGTCGCGACATCGTTTCGCAGGACACTCGCAGCCACACACTTGAGTCGGACACGTGTTCACGTATTCTCTCGTGCCTGTTGCAACGACCAACACCGTGATCAATTACGACATACCAGAACGATATACAAAGAGGTTGCCTCGATAATCGTATCAACGAATATCGAATGTGAATCGTTGGCTCGTGGCTCTCTGCCGATGAACCAGTTTCGAGCCCATGAACCGTTGGAAGGATCGACATGTACGATCGAGCGGAGGGTCGATGGTCACTGTTTCAGGAGACGACGGGACGCAGCTGAGTAACGAAGGGACGAAGAGCGTCGCTCGATCGAAAGACAGTGGACGAAAATGAAGTGATCGAAGGTGGCATTGGACGCGATATTTTTTCTCGTACGAGCGTGCGGTCCATTCAACCGGTCGCCGGTGAATGAAACTTCCAGTGGCGAGCGATTCGCCGTAGGTCAGTTTCTCGAAGGAGGTCGTCGGGTACGGTCGTGCGCCGTTTTCTCGCGTATAGACGCGGAGTCGTTCGTTCGAAGCGGAACACGACGGCGGACGATGTCCTCTGGGGTTCGACTCGCTGTTGGATTTGAGTCCGGAACGGGGATCGCGCTCGGCAATTTCGTGAGACGACGAGATCGCGATGAGCGGCTCGCGGTATTGGCTGCGACATCGTGCTGCGATCAATAGCGGCTCGTAGAGAAGTTTATCGCCACTTTGATGACGGATGCATCGGGTCCCCTTTGATCGACTATTCGACGTTTTCGTGCCATTTTTCGTTGCCATTTTTCATCGGACGTCCGGTGGTCGTCGATCGATCGTCGATGAATCGGTCGTTCGAATTCACGTGTTATTTTTGTTCGTTTCGTTGTGGTTCCTGGACACTCTTAGGAAATCGTGACAAGTGTGCCGATCGGACCCAGTGAAAAAGAACGTTGCTCGTCGAGAGGGATTTAAGTGGATTTTTGTGAGTGGAGGTATCCCGGTTTTTACGTCGTTTTGGGATTATTCCGCAGAAACGGAAGGTGAGTGAATCGGTGTTTACGCGTTAACGAAGTTTTTATATAGTCGTTGGAAATCGTCGTTCATTCGCAGAATTGTTTACGTTTCTTCGTATACAGTTCGCGTGATCGCGCTTCTACGGTGTTCGCGCGATCGATAAAACCTTTCGTGTCGAAATTCGTTAAAGCGAAGAGTAACCCAGCGATCCCGTGTCGTCCAACGGATATCGTTTCTAGGTTTCTTCGACGTTTCTGGCACGTATTGTTCGTTCTACTTTCGCCACGCTCGCGATCCATCGCTTTGCGCGATGTCTCTCGATTTCGGATCGATGCGATCGGTCAAACTTTTCTTTCCAGGTTCGAATTTTTTTAAGTAATTGCGTTACGTTCCCATTGAAAAATTGGGTAAAAGCTCGTGCATAGTTCGATAGAAAGCGATACAAAGTTATCCGAAGGACTAGCAAGCAGAGCCCCAAAGCAACGCAACGATACGAGAAAAAGCGTTGTAAAAGCCGTGTTTACTATCATCGGTGCTCTAAATCACTAAGTAGACCGTGTCGCAAAGCTCGTAAAACGCGTCTTTCCATCAAATGTAAGCCGCCTTCTCCAGATTCCTTCTTCGACGCGTATTACTCGTGGTGGTAAGCTCGTAGGAAATGACGGTCGCCAGGCGTTCTATGAAAGCTCTTCTCCTCGAACCGTATTAAATATCACGAGGAAACGGGCGCTGCGCTACCATAAATCGCGCGCGTTACAACAGGCTGCCGGCCCGTAAATCGGCCTTGCGACGCGTTTATTTCCAGGCGCCATTAATTAAAAGCCACGCTCGCTGTTATCCACGTACCCTCAGCCCTTATCCTCGCTTCTATCTCTCCTCCTTCCTTCCACTTTGTGAATCGGCACGGGTGCAAGGCGAAATAATTACGCAACGGGATGAAGGAAGGGGCGGGGACGAAGAGGGGAAGGTAAGGCAACTATACAGTAACTATCCTCGTCCGAATCTCATTTCCATTCACGGCGTTTACGGTGGCCGGTTGGATCGTGGTAGAACGAGTTTGGCGGGTTGGTCTGGCATAATCGCGCGTTTATCTCGACGAGAATGGTCGCCACGAGTTCGACCGCGAACGCTCTTGCTTCGCGAAAAAAGAAAGAAAAAAAGAAAAGAAAAAAAAAAGGAAGAAAGAAGAAAAGAGGGAAGAAAAAATGTGTCGCCGGTGTATGAATGGTCGTGAGTTGTTATTTTTTATTCGACACATTTTTCTACCCTGTTCGGCTCTACCTGACGTGGGAAATCTAGCTTGTTAATGCGCGTTGACACAGGCTCGACAGGTGTCCGTTTACTTTTCTCGTTTGTATGGAACGAGCACTGCTTGTCGAGCAATTGCACGATCGTTTCTTTTCTACGTTTAATCGCTATAATTACGAAAATTTCAGGAAACGTAAATACCGTTTTACTTTGTTTTCTTTGCAAACGTAATACGCGTGTAACAGGTTACCGTTAGATTATAGTATTTTCGCATTTTCGAAGGATATTTGCATCTCCTTGAATATACAAATCAGGCAATAATTTCCAAAGATTTTAATAGTTTCCGACAGTTTTCCAAGATAATCAGATAACAGGTAACGAGATAAGGTTTCTCGTTTCTCGTAAAACGTCGTTAAACTAATTTAGCCGCTTTCGATCGTCGTTGGTGATCGATCGGCTACGGAAATCGATTCGTAAGATGCGAGTTCTCGTTCTTGGGGCTCGTTTCGCGTGTAAGAAAAGGTTGGTCCAGGAAAAAGCGGCGTTGGAAATTGGGGCGAGCTTATCGCGAAGCGGATTTGCCATTGGCGACCAATAAACCTCCGGGCCGTGAGAAAAACGCTCTCGATCGGTTGTTTAATCGCGTCTCGATCGTGGGGACTCGACGTTCGATCTCACGCTCCGGCGATCGTGGATTTGAGGCCCCTTAACTCCGCTCTCGTTATCGTATCGTTCCTGGGCGTGTATATCGTCCGCGTACAAGGTTCACGAAATGGGCTAACGTTGTTCCAGGTGGCGATAGCCACGGCGCTTTCGAAAGTTTCCGCCCCCGCCGTGTGTAGAACAGTTTGGCCGGTCGAAGAATTTCGGACAGACTCGAGTTGTCTACGTTCGTGTTTTCACGCCCGCGACACACCGATCGTTGGCTGGAAACACGGACGCGGCCGATCACTTTCTCGTCGACGCGTCGATCCTCCTCCTTTCCTCGCCGTCTCTTTACAGCTGTCTTCTCAACGATTTGTTGTCTGTCGAGAGATTTGCCTGGATAAGACGATGTTGTTCGGTTGGACGAGAGCGTTAAATTCGACGATGGTTTTTGTCGAAAGTATTTTGCGATGAAAGTCGGCAGAATAGTCGAGAAACTATACGTAGTAAGAAGATTTTCTTGGATGGTTTTTTTAGTATCGCGCCGAAACATTGCCAAGACGAAGTGTGAATCGTTCGGTGAAGCGTGACACGTACCTACTAAGATACGAGTAATTAATCTAGCCGTTTTTATTTCTTCTTCGAGCATCCCACCTATGTTCCGCGTTCTTCTATTTTCACGATATTCCAGCGAAATCGAACGAGAGAAGCAAAACTACCGCCATATATCTATCAGAAAGATTTCCTTCCATAGGCATCGCTATGCCCCTATCCGATATTAAATCGAACCAACAAAACGCACGAAACAATCCCAATTACCCGCTGTTCTGCGAAACGATCATTCTCCGTCTCGCTTCCCACGCTCGAACGAAAATTTCTTGCGTATGAAATTCGTTCTAACCGAATCGAAGCGAACGCGCTTCCTATTTGCGATAAACCCTATTAAAAAGCGTGCATACCAACGTCGTCGCGTCAGTGCGAAACCCGTCGCCGTTCCAGCACAGCAGCCTATTGCACACGTTCTCCGATCAATTATCGAGCCTTTCAGCCAGACTCCATAACGCAGGCAGCGCGATGTGTCCCTGTCGATGACGCGCGCCTGCACCTGGCGGCAATTATGATATACGAAGCAGCTCCCCTTTCACGTTCGACCGAGCTGAGAATGCGGCTCCGTGGTCTGTCGTTTTCGAAATCGGTCGTTTCGCGAGCGCATCGCCCACGTATCGCTCGATTATGCGCCATTAAGCCGCCCCCTGTTCTCTCGTCCCCGGTTGCACCCCGTGCACGGTTCTTTCTGGCCCTGGCAGTTGCCGACCGCCCCCCGCCCCGTCGGCTCCGTGGCCACCTCGTGCTACCTGCCGAGTCGTGGGCAGTTTGGAATGCGCGTATGCGGCCGCCAAGAGCCGACTCGTCGGGTATTATCGTCCTAATACCGCGAGCCGTCTTTATTAGCGGGCACGCGAGTCTCGGTTAAGCCGCGTTTTCACCAGCTATGGTACGCGCTCTGGGCGTGTCGTACGACTGGACCGGAGAAAAGCGTCGGTTTCACTTTTCCTCGTGATAGGTCGAAATAGGGCGGAGTTGGCATTGAGTCGTTCAGGGTGGAGCTGCGGGATTTGGTGTAAGAATTTGGTGTTTGAAGTGATGTTCGACGATGTCTTTTTGCAGACGTACGATCCACGTTGGATAGAGGTTGCGTTTCGTAGTTTGCGATCTATTAGGTTGCCCCGAAAGTTTCTTTCCTTTTGTAAGGAAATTATAGACGCACAACTTTTTTTTCCGTTTTATTATTATTTTATTGAATCGTCTATTTTATCGATCCATTTTCTTCTAAAATAATATAAAACAGGGAATGTGGTGCATCCATTGTTTCCTTACAAGACGAAAGAATCTTTTGGGACAACCTAATAGATTTTCAACGACCGGTAGGGAATAAGTACGGCGTGATCGTAAATTGGAGGATTAAATGGCGACACGAAGGCATTTACGAGCACTCTAAGCCTCGGCCTGTAAAAATCATACGCGAATCGATGTTTCCCTTTTCAATAATAATTTTCGTACGAGTCGAAATCTAAGCTACATAGAAGTAACACTTATGTACGTGCGTATAGTTGTTCAAAATTAGAACGCGCATCTTCGATAAAGAGAGGCCAGAGGAAACAATTGCAACTTTTACAGCCGCGTATCATTCTCATCCGGTGTATCCATTCCGAAAATCGCAACGAATCGCCGCAAAACTCGTTGTTCTTATTCCAATGGAAATATCAATTAGCTACATGCGTATAGCTAAAAATTAGAACGCGTACCTTCGATTAGAAAGAGGCCGGAGGAAACAATTGCAACTTCTACAGCCGCGTATCATTCTCATCCGGTGTATCCATTCCGAAAATCGCAACGAATCGCCGCAAAACGCGTTGTTCTTATTCCAATGGAAATATCAATTAGTTACATGCGTATACTTAAAAATTAGGACGCGTACCTTCGATTAGAAAGAGGCCGGAGGAAACAATTGCAACTTCTACAGCCGCGTATCATTCTCATCCGGTGTATCCATTCCGAAAATCGCAACGAATCGCCGCAAAACGCGTTATTCTTATTAGAATAGAAATATCAATTACCAACATGTACGAGAGAAGGAGTATCAACCTCCCAGGCATTGAATCATCCGAACGTAAGTCTGTGGGAGAAGCGATCCAACAACGCTACGGGCCATCATCGCCTCGCGAGCACACCGATCATCCGCGGAATCGTCGAAACCATTTACGTCACGCACGCAACTAGATGCTCGGTAATTTCGTCGAAAAACGGCCATCCGTTTCTCGGGTTGGCGCGTTACACGTGTGGGAACGCGCCTTAAGGCCGTGCCGGAGCGGTCCACGCTGGTAGGCCGCAGGTACGCCCACGCCGTTAGATAATTCATATCATTGATATTACGAGGCCCCGCGGCCAATGCACCGACAACTCGCTACGTCATTCGCCATAAAGATCGACTCGGGAGATTCGTGGCCCTCGCGGAGCGCCCGGTGCACCGGCTCGATCCTGTGTGGGTCGTTCGCGTTTCGCCTTCTCCGCGCCGATGCGAAAAATCGTTGGAAAGATCGAGTCGATATATGGCGTGGCGTACCCGCGTTCCTTACGCCGAGAGGAGTCGCGGTCGACCTGCACGGCGTCGTTATCCGCGACTGCTGTGCCGCGCGATCACTCGGATAAAGGATTTTTCACGGTGAAAAATTACGATGAGTATGGAAAAATTGCGTGGATGGATCGAGTGGTGGTGGATTATTTTGTAATAAGCGGCAAAGAGTCTGTAATCTATGAAATTTATTTAACTATCGGGGCAAAAGGAAGAGGCCTAAGCGCGTGTCTCGCGGAATTATCAGGCCGATGAAAATGATCGATTCGTAACTGTTGTCCGAAAAGTTTCTTCCGTTTTGTCAGGAAACAATGGATATTATTTTTGTCGAATCATGTACGATCGTAATAATAGAAATAGAAGAAAATAAATCGTACGTGATTCGATAAAATAATATAAAACGAAAAGAGGTTGTGCGTCTACTATTTCCTTACAAAAGAGAAGAAACTTTCGGGACAACCTAATAGAATAAGAAACTTAGGATAAAGGAATATTATTTTGTATCCGCGGGAACTTGTACCTGGGATCTTGATACCTTGGTTAGAAAACGGGTCTGTCTATCAAATTGACATACAGACGCGATCGTACCGCTGCTGATGTTAATGTGCATTGTGACATCAAGGTGATGCAGCGGTTTCGATGGCACATTAGAGTTTTCTAACGCGACACGGTGGCAAACGATACGACGTGTCGTATAATTAACCTTGAATGTGACGTCCACATGCCTTTCCTGCGCAATAATTTTTGCTTTCTAATAAGCATAGTCGGTGCGCAGCGGCGTGTATACGCGTTCTCCAATTACGTCGCTCCGTCTGTACCAATTTCCTTCGCACGCTAATTAGCCATTATTCAATCTCGCGTCTAAGCGGAACAGGAAAGCAAGCGTCGTCGAATCTACTCAAATATTTTTTCTTTCGTTCTATTCTCCCTCTTGCTCGTTACACGAGTTCAATCGTGTCGCAAACGCTAACCTAATGTTTTATTCCGCGAACGAAGAATCTCGTCGAAGACGCAAACCACGAAGCGAAAACATTCAGCCGGACAGAAATCATCGGTAATCTCGAAGGGAAAAGTGTCCAAATCGCTATGTAAAAACGCGTGAGAAACCGACATCGTCGATTTCGCGTTTCCCCGCTTCCTTTCACCGGACAAAGCGGATTTTGTCGCAACGTTTCGCTCGTGATCGTTGATATTTGCGTCGATTGCGTGGCCGGCATCGCGCGTCGAGCGCGAGGATCACCGAGCCAGCGCGTTCGATACGCCGCGTCGCGTCACGCCGTAAAATGCGCGTTCCACGCTATTGTTTACTTTTCGTAATGCCACTTATTTCCGGTTTCTGTAACGTCCCGTTACCAGTGTCGCACACTTGTCCTGTAATTGGTCACACTAACGAACGCGCTAACAAATCACGACCACTGTCATCCAGATATTTGGGATAATGGCGAAATATTTTTGCTTTCTCTCTAGATTACTCTTGGTTTCTTCGAAGGAACTGCACGCAGGAAATCTCGTTGAAAGGTGTGTTCTTTTATAAAAATGCGCTATCCAGAGAGATCATCTCGTACAGGATCTCGATAGTTGCGCTCTTGATTATTTCCTCGTTTTTACACGCGAGCTTCGTTCGTTACGTTTCGCCGACGCATGACAGGATACTTTAATTAACCAAACTGAATTTCATATAACCAAAATAAGAAGCGATAGGCGGGCAAGCACGGAACTCGGTCTCGCTGCGTTTACCGTAAGAAGTATCTAAGATTGGCAGCTAATTGGTCACCTTGTTCGCTGCGAAATTCTCAAGCCTCGCCTGCACTTTCAGCCCCGTTCTCGCGCAACTAACGAATTTCCACTGTGCTCTGTGGCTAAGTCGAGCGTTTAAGTCAACGACTCGCATCAGCAACAGGGAGCAACGTTTCTGCAAGAAGAAGCTCGTAGAAATCATCCAACCTACGTCTTCGTACCTTACAGAATCGGAAGAATCAAAGCGAAGGGAAAGCGCCGAGAAGCTAAATTTGCATGGTGAGTTTTCGTAGAAATTTTCGAAGGAATTAGAGCGAAAGAAACGGAAGTTTCGCAGAAACATTGCTCAGGACGATGTAACGGTGTTTCGCGTCCTCAGGATCGGGGATCATCAGGCAACTGCTGCTTCCAGGATTACAGTAATCGTTCCACTCGCCGACTTCCTCATTTTTCTCTGTTATTCGAGAAAGAAACGAAGGTTTCAGGCCCGCGGACGTTAACGTCCGAGCCAGCAAACGGTCGGAGTCCCTTCGGGCGTCTAATGCAGATTCAATGGCGATTTACGTGGTACGCGCGGCCGCATCTCTGTCGATGCAACCTACGCATAACCGCGAACACGATGTATCGTAATAACGCGATGCGAAAGGGAAGCGCGCCGACTGATTGCCACCGTGTGTCGCGGTTCTACACCGCGATCATGGAAAACCGCTTCGCCTCGTTCCATATCGGCTCTTGTTCGTCGATCCGATGAGAATCACTTCGTGCGGATAATTACATCGACGACCGCGTTCTTTGGTTCTCTATCCGTTTAATCCTTTTGTTTCGTAGCTTCGTTCCTTAGTTAGGATCCAGCAATTCCTAGGTTTCTCGATTCCTTTGGATATCTCGTTCGTTTTACACTTTACGTCTCGCAACGACGTAATTCTTCGATAATTTCTCAGTCTCGATTACCGAGGACTTGTAATTCTCCAGTGTATCTGCGATATACGGCGGACACTTTGTTTCTTGATCGTTCGATTCTTTCTCTGTTTCAGCCCGTTTGATCTGTCGATTCTTCGATATTATATTTACTCGACGCTTTGATTTTGCGCTATATCGTGGCTCGTCAAACGTCGTCGTACCGTTTAACTCCTCGATTCTTCAACGTATCGAGCGTTGGACACGTTGGTAAGTTAATACTTTGTTTCGTTAACCTTATAGCTCGATTAAACCGTCTTCTCCCGATATATCATCGTTTCCAATCTATCAAACCCTTGTCGAACCAAAACGTTCTCTCGCGATTTCCCAGCTCCTGCTACGAAACCAAAGTATTTCCAATCGTCGTAATGGCGCTATTCCACGTAAACGAGCGCAGATTTCGTTGCTTTTCACGCACAGGCGGCGATTATTCGCCGACGCGATACGCAGACAGGGTGGAATTGAAACGGGGCGAGGGGCGTGTACGCCGACGCGATATATCAACGCGAAGTCAAGTATTCCAGAAGCGTGTTTAGTCCGTTGAACCACGTCGTTCTACCCGCAAATTACATTACTCCTTCGCCTTTTTCTCCGTCTACTCCTCTGGATACGCGTTCAGCGGCTCCAGAGGCCACCGTCGGTTTTCCCTGGCGTCTGGATTCCGCGAATCGATCGGCGACCAGGTAAAAACGCGACGTCACAGCGGGACGCAATTATCTGGAAAAGGAAACGGGCTTCTGTCTCGGTTTCCCTCGATTCGTTATCGTAATCGTGGCAAGTAACGTGACATTAATCCGTAACGAAGCGATCGCGATAAGTATCGATAAGTATCAGGCATTAGACGAGCGTGAGATGCTTTTTCGTTACTGAGAACAATTCCGACCAACGGATTTACTTACAGAAAGACTGGAGAATAATTTATTTCGAAATAATTTATTCGTTGAAAGATCGTTCGATCGATATTTGGACGATAAACGACGATTAAGTTAAAAGGGTGAGAGAAATACGGCGGACGTAAGAAAATTTCATATTTTACGATCCATCGTGTGCGTTTCTTGAAAGTAGCGGAGCTGTCTTCGTTCGTTCGTCTTTGCTCCGGCTTGTCGCTTAACTCATGCGGAACCCATTTGTCCATTTTCTTCGACTCTCCTGTTTGCTCCGAGTGACGAATAATCATAGCGCGGTTTAGTTTCACTTGAAATATTATCTGCTGTTATTCGTCGGTGGCATTTCCCAGCCTTCCTGTTTGCTGATTCTTCGGTGAAAGCTCGTTCGTCTTAAATTCATCGAATCGACGTCAAACCTAATTCGAACGTATACGCAAACCCTTCTACTTGAGATAAATCCAACGCCAAAAAGAGAAACGAAATTATACCGAACGTCGTAAAAACTTGACGAAGGAAATCAATTTCATACGAACGTACAAACGAAACGTTCTTGGTAGGAGCGATATTAAATATTATGTAACGTCCGATTAACTAAACAATAGCTTGTAATACCTACGTCATCGAGCCGTAGCGATACAACCTAGCAATTATTCGCTCCGTACAATCTCCTAAAGGTAACAAAAACATATTCTTCCATCGACTTCTGTCTACCCAAACGCACGACAGCGACACGTTCCTACTTTCGGCATCGACGTTATCTGCACCCGTGAACAGCGTCGTTTCAGCAATCTTACTCGGCGATTCTCGTACAAGCAGACTCCGTGCAATTTCCTTCGCGCTTCCTCTTCCCGTTATCGCGTGTCAGTCGAAACATAATCGGTTTAAGGTACGTCAGGTCGTTGGATATTGCCGAAACGTAGCCAGCCATTCGCACGATACGTGTATGCGCTCTTATATAGAAGCCTCGCTTTCTCCGCGAGCTTCTCTACCCTTGTTCCGTGGAATCGTCCGTTATCTGACCGCACGTCGATCTCGTTGCACGTTTCCTCGTCCAGCAATTACGGATTAATCGACGTCACAACAGCCAACTTTTCCCCAGCGGTGTTCCGCTCCCTTTGCAACAGGCACCTCGCGCAATCCGCGACGCGTTTTCGCGTTTATCTGCGGTTCCGTGACAGCCTCGAACAAAGGATCGCTCTGTTCGAGCCACGCTTATTAATTATACCCTCGTCGCGACAAGATTTCGTTCGGCGCCTGTGTTGGCTCGATACGAACATTAGCGAAAGTCGTGGCTTTTTTCTATTCTCTCTTCCGGCTCTTTACAGACGAGTTTATTAAAACTAAAGAGAGATAGTGGTCGTTTATTTCCATCCTAGTCTTATTTGTTGTAGGAATATATTTATGGAATTATATTTAGAAACGTTAAAGGAGACGGGGAAGATATATCGGAATGTCTAACGAAACGTTTAACGAAAAATTTCGAGCGAAAGTTTATCGACGTTTACCGAAGGATCTTTTGGTGTAAGAGAAACTTTTGAAACCCGTCCCCTTCTCGTAACGACGTTTCTCTTTTCTATGTTCTTCGATCGCAGAGAAACACCGATTCAGAAATACAACGTTAGAACCGGCAGAAATATCGTAGCGATGAATTTTCGTGCTGCATCTTGTACGCGATCGTTTGTCCATTACGTCACAGTGTCTTTTCCAGTCACGCTCGACTTAAACAAAGATCAGCTAAATGTCCATACACGTCTCTCTATCCTGCAAAGCCATAAATTCTTTCTTCGTTTCGATTTCGAAATATCTCTCCTCCTAACGAATAGAGCAGGTGATAATAAAAGTTTAAAGAGATTGGAAGGATGCGTGGTTGCGTAAAAACGCGCGGTAAAGTCGCTCGCAAAACGCAAACTTTCTCTCTTCTTCGTTCACGCTTTTTCATCCGTTTTTCTCAAACGTTTACCACCGCCGCCGTTTTATCGCCGATCCTCGCGAAATTACGAAACCTGTTCTTCGCTGTGCCTCTTGTCTGCTTCTTATTTTTTTTCATTACGTTTTTGTAATCGTTTATCGGCTATGCCGATGCCTCGCGGTGTTCTTCGCCTCGAAGAATTCTATATTCCGCTGCGTGTATCCCGATTCTTTTTCCTCTCCTTTCTCTCCTCTTTTTTCTTTTTTTTTCTTCTTTTTTTTGCAGGATATAATGAAACCGTGTTATTCAAATTATCTTGTACCGCCACTATGTAGTTACTAGAATAATTAACCTTACTAATAGTAGGATTGTTATCGGTAATGCGGGTATTAGGTTTACTGTTGCTTTTGCCAACAGTAGTAGTACTGTCGTTTGTGCTGTTTCAATTAGTAACGCTGCCGCTATTATTTCTTGCATCACTGTTGCACCTGTGTAGCCGCACTTGCTGCACGTAATCAGACGTACGTTCCATTCTTCCTCTGTAGCCGGATTTTTCCTCGCTCGCGAGAAAAAAGTTCACGTTGATTACCATCTGTATTCTTGCGGGAGGGAGAGGAATCAGAGACCGTTGCAAACGATCATCGAGTTTCTTGGTAACGATGCAATAATATAACAGTATAAAATCAAACATGGATATACTGTAAATTCTATATAAAAGTCTGTATAACCTTCGCATAATTTTTCCTTACGTATTTGCCAAGATCGACCAGCGATCGTGTCGCGCGTCACTCGAGTACTTTACTTCCCGCGAGTTGCTTAAAAATTACGAACGTCGAGCTTTCCCTCCACCCACAAACCACGCATACGCGTACACACATACCGTGAAAACCTTCGCAGCAAACGTCGTAAACGGAGAGCAGGTCGCGGACAATATATCGCTGCATAGCGATCGAACGTCGAAGCCGCTTTCCACGATCCGTGTCGTCGAGGTGGCGTTACATTCGAAATGGCATCTATAGGAAGAGGAAAAGTCGCACGGGGCCGTACGAGTGATAATCGTTAGTCACGCTGCCGCCTCGTCCACGGTGTTCGCGAGCGAAATACGTAGCGAGACTTTCGCGCGCGGACGCTTTGTTCGACGTTTTGTCGAATCACGTGTGATCGTAGTAATAGAAATAGAAGAAAACGCATCGTAGATGATTCGATAAAACGATATAAAAGAAAAAGAGGTTGCGCGTCTGTTATTTCCTTACAAAAAGAAAAGAAACTTTCGGGACAACCTGATACTTGCGAGATGACACGTAGCGATAGAAGAGCGAATTATTTGAAAAGGCGATGGCAGGTAGAGTTTTTCGAGGGAAAAGTAAAAATCGGAATTTTCTTACCTTACGTTAAACTCAAACGTGCACCGTGGCTTAGGAAAGTATTTTAATGCTCACCGTGGAAGATTTTTACGCGTATATTGCGTGCATTATATGTATTGGTCAACTTGGACCAACACAATGTCCTGTCTCATCTCGTATGTCGTGGCAATGAAATTTCAAAACGTTTCGTATGACATTCGTAACATGTATATTCGTAAATACGTATTTCTATGAGCGTTGAAATACTTGGTTGAGTCGCGTGTACAATACAACAGATACAAGGAGAGGCACCAGGTGTATTGTGGGTCAACGGTCGTAGGTTTTCTGGTCGCAGTGGTCACAGACCCGGACTCGCTCGGCCAATCGTCGAAGATTTCGCAAGCGGATCAGCCGCTCGGACAACGTTCTCTGCTATGCGATAGCGTGGCGGCGGTGCAACGGCATTTGCATGTCACGCCGTGTACCGCTGGCAGAACGGAGCCAGGTAAAAGGGGAAGGCTCCCTGAGGCTGATCGAGGATTAGTCCGGCGATCGACGCGAGATCGCACGGTGATCGATAGAAATCGTGAACGCTCGCCCCGATGTAATCGACACGCGGGGAATTATCGACTACGTGGTTCCGCGAATCGAAATAAGCTTCGCGGTATTTCGCGTTTCCTGGTGAACGATTCTTCGTAGGATTGTTATTGGATGGATGGATGGACGCGAGGCGACGCGCGAATACCGGCTACGGGGTTTTTATTAAAATTGGAAACGATACGTTTAATGGACGAGATATATATTAGGTTGTCCTAAAAGTTTCTTTCGTTTCGTAAGGAAACAACGGATGCACCGCGTTCTCTGTTTTGTATTATTTTTGTCGAATCGTGTATGATCGTAATAATAGAAATAGAAGAAAATGGATCGTAGATGATCGAATAAAATAATATAAAAGGAAAAGAGGTTGTGCGTCTATTATTTCCTTACAAAAAGAAAAGAAACTTTCGGGACAACCTAATACTTTTAAATTTTGGGAGTGTAGGTAAACCTTCGTAGCGGTAGAAGAGGGAATTATTTGAAAAGGCGATGGCAGGTAGAGTTTTTCGAGGGAAAAGTAAAAATCGGAATTTTCCTACCTTATTTTAAACGTACGAGGATTGTAAATTAACAAGTAAGCTATACATATATAGGATAGTTGGAAATAAATGGAATTAAGGGCATCTGGAACAATGGAACGTCTCGGTGTTGTAACGTAACATCTTCTGGGTGGTCTAAAGGACGCAGATGCAGGAAAAGGAACTACCGTTCCGTTGGAATTCGCTCGGTAGAGTATGATGTTCGTCGGTCGATAACTCTCTACCAAGTAGAAATTACTCGTTGTTCGATTACTGAAGTTAAGTTGGCATGATTAGTGCTTTCCGAGCGACCAATCATCCGGGAGCTTCGTGCGTCTGTTGGTATCGCTGATTCAAACGCGATCTGAAATCGTAGCTGCTCGATTGACGACGGTAACGAGGAAAAGGAAATTGTTCAAACGAGGATAGACGCGCCAACCACCCTTTATACCCCGAAGCTTCGTTAAACTATCGCTTTCGTCAAGGTTCGAGTATTCTTAAATTCCTACTGGCACGTAGATACTTATTAGTACTACCTTGAAAGAGTTCTACATAAGCATTCGCGGTCTCCTTTCTCCGACGAATCGACGCTACTGCAACCGCACAAAAATCCGGTATATAAATTTATCACTTTATGGCTGGATAATCGAAGGCAGAGAAATGAAAACAGAAGCTCGATCGTTAGATTCGCTCAACTCCAAAGCGGATGGACGCGGCGTCGTGTTTAAAGCGGGAATACGAGCTGGAAGGAGAGAGTTGCATAGGCGGTGGACCGGTTGCGATATTTTTCTTTCTACTCCGCACCGTGTGTAGACGCATATAAACTAACGAACGTTCGCGATAATTGATTCGCGTCCCGTTGGTGACATTTTCAACGGTTTTCCGTTTCGTGGCAAGACCAATCTCAAATGCAGAAGCAACGTAGCGAACGAGCATTCGTATTCCGCTGGCAATAAACGCGGTTTCGTAACTGTCTCGTTACCGACGGTTAACACTAGCGCTCGGTTACTTACGTAATAGTAACGGCGCGTGGAACGATTAATCAATCGGTGATTTTCGACAAAAAAATCAATTAACCGAGCTCGCGTGACAGATGGCCACCGCAGAAGCTGCCGTTTCTACTGGCAGGTAGAACGATAACGTTTGCTGGTTACAGAGCTGGTTTGGTCGATAGATTTGTCTACGTGATTACGTAATTGTAATATCCGATTGACCGACGATTTTAATTAATTGAGCTTAATACGATACGGTAGAGAACAGGTTGATTCGTTGCTGCTCTGGTAATTTAGTTTCGTTGGAACGATTTTGTAATTATCGTAGCGGATAAATAAGGAAATGCAACTGGTTGTAATAAAACCAGTTAACCATTTATGGTACTATGTGACGTGGAAGTTACACACCTGTACAGCTAATCTATTTTACTTTTATATTATCGGCGCGTTTGTCTGGTTTAACGACGAAGAAAAGTTCGTTGTAACGAATGTAACCGAATCGATTGAAACTAAATTCTTCTTCGTTTAGTTTCCTTAGGTCTCTGGTCTTCTTTATCGTCGATTTATTCGTTTACATTCTCCATTTGCTCGTCGATATTCTCCGCTGTATTTGTTTCAACTTTCGATTAATTTACTTACACCTTCCGCCTGTTGCGTTTGTTTAAAATTGGTAGCAGTAGCGCGCGCGGCACGGATCGTGTTAATTAACACGGCGGGAAACGCAGTGATTATTATTCCCAAGGAACATTAATATCCGTCTAACAACCAGAGGTCAACCGCGCTAAACAACATCGTTTAATCGCATATTCTTAATGAAAATTAATTAGCACAGACCGTGCAACGAATTATTGTACGGTCCGGCTTTCCTAGCTCCATCCACCGTTAAATCAAACTTAACATAAGCGTAATTAAAACCTGGCTACATGGTTCCTGGTTTCATTTATCCGATCGCACTCGTACAGCTTCGCCTAACGAACCTATGCTTTCGCAACGAAGAATCAATTAACCGACATCGCAAGGCACATTGTTAACCGTGACAAATGATCGAGTAATTCAACGCTTCGTTCTCGAACAAACCTCGTCCTCGTAAATCATTCGCGACGTAAAAAATCAATTAAGGCCAAGCGACAAATATCCAACGTAACATCACGTTTCTTTTTGTTAACAAGCGATAATCGGTACGGTGATGATGGACTCGGCTGAAATTAGCAGAAATTGGCTTTACAAGAGACCGCGCGGCAAACAAAGAACCAGGCAATAAAAAGCTATACGATCGATGTAAAGTATAAAGTACAAAGTTTGTGAGTCGGCAGTTTAGCCGTGCCGTAAAGTATATTTACGAAGCGCGTCGGTAGCGTTACCAGAGCGGGCCAGCTGTGTTTACACGATCTGCAACGAGCGCCTCGTGTGTCATCGCGAAAAAGAAACCCCTGTCTCGCGGCGCTGGAACACGTGTTTCGTCGCGTTTTACCAGTGCAACGCGGACACCGAACCACAGTCCCGGCTGTGGGTTTTTTTCGCTCTGCCGAGTTTCCGCGTTTAAATGGCTTCGCTGTAGTCTTATCAAACGCAAGCCACGGGCGAACCAGTAATTTCAACTCGGTTCGACAACGTTCCAGAAGCGACAAATTTACCATCTGCCCCGCGTCCACGCGTCGACGATCAATTTCGCCAACGACTCGTTAATTAGCGTTTGAGAACCGCGTTTCGTCTTTAATTCGCCACGAGCGCTGATCTCATTGTGGATGTTTAACGACACGCGTTCAACGAACGCGCTCGCGCGGTCTCTGCCTGTGCGACTTGTCAGTTATTGCTCGTTAGAGGTACGCGTAGAGCAAATAAGAGCGACTGGCCTCGCGAACGAGGCAACGATACCACGACGGAGGAAGAGAGAGGCGAAACGAACGAGAAACTAGAGAGGGAGACAAGTGGGCGTACTCGTCGGGCACGGCAAAGGGTTTGGCTCGACGTTTTCGAGGATCATTGAACGGGTAATTCATACGCGCAGGAGAACGTCGAACGATCAACAAATAGTCGAGTACACATGTTCGGCCAACTGCGCGGTGCACTGTCGCGATCGATTTATCGCGCAACAGGTGAGGCTGTGGAACGCGAAATCGCCGTTCCTTGGGTTACGATGAATGGATCGCTCGCCATTCTTGTCGATCGATTCGTTCCTTTTTCGAATCGGTATCGTTTGTTTCGTCTCGCGTTGTAGAGTTTAGATCGCGAATCGGGTTGTCGATCGATTCGTTGGTTGCTCGAAGTTGCCATTTTTAAGATCGCATGGTACGCGCGTGTGTGCAAAATTCTGTTAACCGGCCACGGTATTTTGCATCGTATCTTATCGTTTTTAAGCAGCGTCGCGTACTACGCGGAACTTTTTCTTTCGAGTAATAAGAAATTACGACCGAGCTGAAATCCCAATCGAAATCGTCGTGCCGCGAATGACACGCTCTCCGAGATGTATAATTTCCACGTGCACGAAATTCCTCGAGAAAATGACAACTTTCGGTAAGTTTCGGTACCGCTGAAACATTTTCGAATTCGCGAAAACTGCAAGAACACCGTCGACGAATCGTCCGATCCAGCGACGATATTTCGTCGATCGAGTTACGCAATTTCTCGACTCGGCCGGACCAGGTTCTCTGCGCGCAGATCGGAGTCGGGCAGATAGTCGATAACCTTTAATCCGAGCGGCCGATGAATCAGAGTCGCATTATCGTGCGGGCCTTTGGTCGTGTGTAAGCGTAACACGATCGATACACGGGATTGCCGCGCCACGGCGTTTATTCGCTACTCGACCAACCCTGTCCATCGAGCGTACGACGTATAATGGGAGCTGGTGAATGAAAGGATCGGTCGCAGGTTGTCCGGTGTCGTGTACCCTGGTATTTTTCCCCTTTCGCCGGCGGACGGAGCCCGATTATTTGTAGGTAGACACGATCGTCAGAAACGGAGCTAAGCGGCCGGATAATTGAGCGCACATGTTGCCCGTGTTACCGTTTCTTTTTCTCTCTGCCCTCTTTCTCCGATCCGCCGAGTGATCGCGTGTCGGTGCACGCGGCTGAGTAAGCGGAATAAGAGATAAAGGCGATATAGCATGGAACGAAACTGGAAGGCGGAGCGGAGAGACAATGCTTGTTATGCATTGTTCCAGTCGCTGAATTTCTCCTTTTCTCTATCGATCTATATCCTATCTGTATAGGTGCTATTTATTATGATATTTTCGCGATTGTAACATCATCGCGTTCCTGTACTTTCCAGTGGCCTGTGAACGGCGCACTACCGTGGCACGGACGTAATCTCTCTTACAAAACAACGTAATATCGCCTTACAGAAAAACACGCGTATCCGTTCAATCGATTTTCACCGGTAAATCGAATACTTTCCAACCGATCGGACCGTCGTCGTCTCTCGATCGTCACGAAGGGAACGTCGAACAACGACAGCGAGCGCCGAGTTTAATCAACACCGGCAGCAACGATACGACTAGTCAACAGCCAGCGAGATTACTTCCCCTTTCGCAATTATCGTTACGCAACGAGTAATCATTCTGCACGGATTACACACACCTCCACCGAATCGTCCTATTGTTCTCGCGCAATAAACTCTCCGTGTCTTCTCTCTTCTATTCTCTCGAAAGGGATCACGCCGTGCATTTCACGGGCAAATTCCAGCCGCAGGCGACTCGTAACGTTCGAGCGCATGAAAATTCGCGAAAGTGGTTCCTCCGTAGCGAGCAAACCGAGCCGGTGATGCGTGTAACCGTGCTCGAGCCAGGAATATGATACAGTCCGCGTGTTGCTGCTTTATAAGGCCGCGTAAGCAAGCAACCAGGAATCCCGCGCGTAGGGTCTACTTTATGTACTCGAGTATCTAGCGGGATTATGTAGCGACCTATGTACCTCGTGTGTTACCGCGTCTTCTCTGCGTGGCCCCGTGCTCGTAGATGGTTTCGTATTGCAAACTAGGCTATAGCACGCGATGCATCCTGACCGTTTCTAGAACAATGCATATAGCCCGTTGCATTCGCGTATGCACTCGCGTGTACCGACGTATTATCTACTCGTGCAACGTTCCACGCACCGATGGAATATCGCACGTGCGCTTAAACGTCGCGTTTAGCGCGCGCCTGTGTGTACGAGCATTGCTTGTTCGCGGCTGTCCAAGTGGACTTTGATGCTCTAGCGACAGTACGATAGAACGGAAGGATAGGAGCGAAAAATCGTCGTTCCGCGCGTGTTATGTATCGTGCAAATACATAATTGGCCTCTTGAAGGTTCAACTTTGAAGGTTTATTCGTCGGAGGTTTGTAATTTGGAAAATATCGATCCTTCTGCGGAACCACCGTAACTCACGGAGTCCAACCTTCTCCCTTCGCGTTCGAATTACCCAGTTTCGAAAGCTGCAGTTTCTAATTCTCGCCAGCATAAAGACGTCGGATCACGCGGGGCCGTTCGCCACTGAGATCGCTTTAGTCCAGAAGCGGCGCTCGCGAGCGATAAATCATCGCGGCGCGCGTTCCACGAGCATAATTTAACCGGGAATAATAAACTGCCGCGCGACGTAAGCGATTCGCGCGCGAATTTGCATCGCTCCGCGCCGTGGTCCGTTAAGCGCACCCACGCGACCCAGGACGCTTCATTAACGCGCCGCCTGTCCGCTCGTCTTGTCTCCTCGCGAGCACGGCTTCCTGTCCTTCACCTGGGCTTGAACGCGATCCCGTGACCCGAGCCAGCTCGAATTTTCGGTGTACGTGCTTGCGAACGAGCGTATCGCCGCGTCATTTGCGAGCCAGGCGCTCTTTGTGCGTGCTGGCGATTTTATCTAGCCACGTGGTTGTCGTGTTCGAAGCGGTACCGGCTGTTCTTCCGGTCCGGAAGATGCATCGAGATCGCCGCACCGGTTGCGTATATGGATGTTGAGAAGTGGCGCAAGAAACTATAAAAACGGATCTCTTGCGCCGGGAATTTTTGCTTTTTTTTTGCTTTTGGCTACTCTTTGATTGTTGATTTTACGCGTCGCAACTGATTGTAAGATTACTGATTGTAAGAATCGTGGATTCTTTTCTTTTTAAGTCAAAGTAAGAAACTGTACGTCGTTCTTCCTCGCAAATAAGCCGGTTTCGGTCATAGTACGTTAAATCGCGTGTTAAATACTCGTGCAACGGTATATCGCCTCCGCGCTGCATGGAAGTTCAGATTTTTGGTACATTCTGTCCGAGACAAATTCTGGCGTATTATTCGGCCGAGCAAAATTTCGCTCCCAACGATCGACGTACGTCGTTCGACTGCGCAAGTCCAAATTAATCTCCGCATCGTTTTCTGCGTATACTAACGAAATTAGAGAGAGAGAGAGAGAGAGAGAAAAGAAAAAAATTGGAGCGAAAAGAGAAGAAGCGTCCTCGAAGATCACGACGCTTGACGGTTACAGTCGTGCAACCAAGTGCCACTTAAACTTGAGCGATCAAGGGCAACATTCCCAGCCGACTATCTGCCACCTCTATCGACGCTGTTTCCTTCGCGTGTACATTCTTTTAACCATCCTCGTGTGCATCGTCACGGCGAACCGTCCCGAAGTCGTTGGAGAACGACGTTAGATCTAATTGGGAGACGCGTGCGGCGAAGCAGACCGACGCGAGACGAGTTGGCCGTTGGATCGCTGTAGAAAGAGAGAAACTCGCGAGTCGGAGGAATAAATTTCCGATAACGGACGTGTGCGTTGCCGCGGCGAGGAGGATAAACTCGCGGCGTGTGTACCGCGCCGCGCTTAATATGCGCATACTAAGGGGCTGCGCGCTGCCGATGGTCCGTTGATTTATTGAAAATCGATTCCGGACCGACGTTCCCGTTGCTACCGACCGTTTCACTGGCTGCGCTCGCCGACGCCGATTACATAATAATTACGGGTAATGAATTCGTCCGCGGAGCCAGCGATAAGCGGCGCATTCCTGTCGTGTTCTTCGGCCCGTGTCTTTTCCGGGAGCTTCTGGTGCACGTTGCACGTCCATTCGAATAAACAGCCGTTTCAATTGATCGAGCGTGTAGTTTTCTAGTTTATCGAGCGGAATGGTGGAACGTTGAACGCGCGGCGCGTGCGTACACGATTATGCATCGGACGTTGCAGTCTGAAATTATTCCAATGCTTAGAGTATTCCTAACACGTAACTCATATCTACGATACGCGTAACGCGTGTCCGACCGATCGCTTAAAATTGAAATTGAATACCGAATACGACTACTATCGTCGTTAATCAGAAACGACACTGACGACGCTCCGGAAATGTAGTTTCAATTCGAGAGAATTTTTTTTTATGAAATATCAAAGAACGTCGTTTGGATAGAAGAGACGTTGTTTCGCAAAATGATAAGACGCTCGTTTATCCACGCTCTTTTTCAACGAGAGAGAGAGAGAGAGAGAGAGAGAGAGAGAGAGAGACGCGTAGTCATAAATCTCGAAATAAAAGAACCATGTTCTAAGTACGATAGAAGAAACTGCTCGATCTTCCCACGAGGCTAAAACATTGCTGATCATTCTCAAACGACAAACCGTGTCCGAGAGCAACAAAGCGGATCGAGCCTTTTTCTTGACCCAAGCGGAACTCAACGCCCCCAGACGCCAAGAATAATCCGAACACGGTACCAGAGAGTAATTAATACAGTTGTACAGCCACGGTCGACTCGGACACGCGAAACGAATCGAACCTTACGATCGCCGGCGAACGGTGTCGAGGAACGTTCGTTGCTTCGACCGTTTTAATCGCGAACGCACTTTGTACCGTTTGTCAACTACGTAGCCCTCGTGGCTGTTTATTTGTGGCTGCCAGGCGCGGATAATTTCTTATCGTGACGGGGCTTCAAGGTACGCCGCGTGTCACTGACCAGGCCAACGCGATTATTATAGATCCCGTATTTCCCCGTGCGTGCGTGCGTGGGCCCGTTTATTTGTGGAACGCACGCACGCGTCGACGAATCGTCACGTGCCTCAACGCGTATGCACGCGTGGCTCTAGAGACGCCTGGACGAGTCGCGTGTTTCCTCCGAAATAGAATCGAGGGTTTCGTAAGTTAGGGAAGAGGCTTGGGTTTCAAGAGACGTGTTTCAGAAATATTTCGTAGGTCACGCGATATTATTTTAGGCGAATTTGAGAGATTTTGATCGCTGTAATCGCGGAGTGGCTGTTTTTGTTCCCCCGCTACCGTGCGTCGCACCGCTGTTTCGCGTATTTTTCGCGCAAAAGAACGAAACAAATAGAAAATCAACTTCCGAAAATGTCACGATATCTCGTTATCCGCGAACGTGACACAAAGGTATTGCATCGACTTTCCAAAGCAATTAAAGCGAAAATAATCCTTACGACTTAACCTTCCACTGCGACGCCAATGAAAAAGTGTAACGTCGGCTGGTAACGACGCGTCTTTCTTCCTCGAGTCAGCAACAGGATGCCAGCGGTGGCTCTGACATAGTAGCGACAAGAATCCGGAGGAAAAGTCGCCCGATCCTCGTGCGCCGTTTCTATTATCTATTGTCTTTTCTTGTAAGTCCGCAAGACTGTGTCTTGCGAGAAGTCGCGCACGTGTATTCCGGTATGCGACGCCGAGAGAAGCGGACGAAGCCTTTCGCAGCGTTGGCGCCGATACCAAACCGGTAGAAGCAGGTAGTCCATCTAAGTCCCCGAGGATCGGCGTTACGCTCAAGACCACGCATCCTCGAATCTATTTTGCGATTTTAGAAAAACCATCGCACTCGTCGAACCGCATCTACCAGTGTATTTCAATGTCCGCGGCTTCTGCACTCGAGGGACTGGTTTTGTTTTTCGTTTAGATGTTATGGACAGATGGGCAGGGCGTCGGGACGAAGAGGCGCGACGTTAAGCCTGGTCCTTCCGATATTTATCCCAGATAATCTTTACGCGGTACACGCGCTTTTTCCAACAATTACCCAACGTTTTGTCGTTGCGCGTTCATAAAACTTGCGGTTCCTAGAATTCGACGATTCGAAAGCTTTTACGGTGCTTTTCGATTCGGAACGATATATCGTAGAGTTGCCGGGGCGTTCAGAAGAATACAAGAATAAATTTCCTAGCTGACCGAAAATTCGAAACGGCGTCCGAGAGTCGCACGAGAGATCGTCAGTCGCTTCGGGAAGCATTTATTCGCGTTTTACAGCCACTACAACGGATCTGCGAGCGATTGGAAAGTCGTTAAAAGTTCCTCCGTATCGTTTCATTTGCCAAACTCATCGAGCGACTGCCTTCTCGATCGCACGCAAACGATACGTAAACTGTATCGATCGTGAACAGACACGCGGTGTCGAAGTAACAGGTGATCCACGAACGATCGATCCATTAACCATTCGCCCGTGACACGTGTGCGACTCGCACACGACCGTCGGGTTAATTTCGATCCTCTCTGGAATACATAACAAACGAGCATCGGAATTCCAGCCGGACCGAATTTGCATGGATTAACCTTCCGTAGCACCGGCTACGTCTCGTTGCATATTCTTGTCAGGCCGTTGGTTGGAATGTTTTATCTCGAGTTATTCCGGCCGCGGACGCGTTGCAACGAGCTTACATTTATTCGACCGTAGCCTGAATCGACGAACGAATTCTCGTAAAGGCGGCGACGATCGTTCGTCGTATGTTATATAACGACAGTTTCGATGTATACGGTTCTACATTAGCATTGTTGAACATGGTAAAACGTGGCTAAAGAGCAACATCGATACGAGGTCAATAACACCACGGAGATAACGACAGACTCGTTTTTCTTTAGTTCGTCGCGTCGCGGTGTAAAGAGCGGGAAACCGGTATCGATGCTGCTATTTTAAAATACGCCCGATGCTCGTTTTACAGTCGTTTTATCATTGACGGACGACCTCTGATACTTTCGATCGAAAGCTTAGGCAAGATTTTCGAATTACGAGGGACGTTAATGGGATCGTGGCTGTTGTACGGCTCGTATAATACGGTATTACGTGGCATCCTATTCGAACGAGCGGTTCGTCATTTTACAGAAGGATCCACGGTCCGATGGTCTCAGGTCGCGACGAAAGTGTCGGTGGCAATTCGCGAAATTGCCAGTTCCTTTGTCTCTGGCTCCTGTGGGATCGTATGGTGGCGAACGGGGACCCAAGGGACAGCCAGCACGCGGCATCCTGTGTTCCGCGGGAGCAGCAGAGAATTATGTTCTTATTGTATGTTAATAGGATCCCCTCGCGCGCGGGAAGTACCTCCTTAAAAATAGCCGCTGAACTCGGCGACCGTGTGTGTGCGTCTACTCGTTTCTCTTCCCTCTTTCGATCGGGATTTTCTAGTTTCTGGAACTCGTATTTTAGATAACGCCGGCCACGAGCCGGGGCCTCTTTCGCCGTGCTTCTGCGAAACTCTTATTATGCGTCATTGTGACCACAGCCTCGCGGTACGTCGGTAAATACCTACACGCTCGAATAATACGCTCTACGCGGAAGATGATATCGTCCTCGTCAAAATTGTTTCGTCTTCTTGGCGAAAGTGAACGCGCTTGAACGCGTTGAACTTTGTTACAACGTATAATTACTTTTTCTTAAAGAAACGTTAATACGCGTGTCCACGTGGACTATATATAGTAGGTTTCCACGGTCCACGAACGATGCACGTTGAATATTCGTAACAGTATCGATTGGCGGATATCTTGACAAGTAACTCTTACCAAGAGCCCAAGACTCAAGACGCTTCTATCTACAATCGCGTTACGTTCTTTCTGCTTGCTATTCGCCGAGATATTTTCAGCTCCCGACGTCGTTGAGACGAAGCTTTTACGCTTGTCGCCGTCGGTATCTCTTTCGGTGTTTTCAGTGAAAACGTCGTGTCCCTGTGGGAGTGATTCAAAGCAGAAGACAGGCTCAAAGAACGCCTTTACGACTCCGTTTGCAAATTAGGGGAGTCGAGTCCGTTGTAACGGACGATACTTGGTCGTCCAGACGATGGATTTCGCCGACGAAGCGAAAGAGGAGAACGCGCGACGTTTCTCGTAACGCGTGCCGTCAGCGTGGCGTTAGGCGGTTTCGCTCGTCGAGTGGTATGAAATTAGCACGACCCTCGCGCGAGATTAGCGAGGAAAGAAGTGGCACGGAGAGTATAATACGGTAACGTTAAGTGAAAACGTTGAAACTCGACGGGGCGGGCCCGCTTCTCAACATAGAAATCCAGTCTCTCTCTCTCTCTCTCCCTTTTGAATCTCGTTTTCAGAGAGAATCACGCGAAACCTGTAATTCTCGTTCGTTTGCTGGCTCCTTGTAATCTGCCACTTTTAGTTCCACGAGAGTCGGTTTCGGTATTCGACTAGACAGGGCCTTTACGTTACTGTTATTAGGTTGCGGAAATTTTTTTACTTTAGACAAATATCTATCTATGTGTTTATGATGCGACTTTAATAACACCATCTGTCACAATCTTGTCAGTTTCGTCCGACTCCTCCAAGATTCGCGTAATGGTCTCGAGAAGATTCTTTAGTTGATTAACCTGAGTTTTTCTTTCTCCTCGCTGACTCACCCGATGCGCCTAAGTTGTTCGATTGACGTAACCCTGAGTTACCTTACAATGAGTCATTTAGGTAACCTAATTCGTTCGATGCGCGCAATTTATTTTATCCGTTGCTGCAATTCGCGTTAATCGTCGATTAAATAATAGGAATTATGTCTGATGACGAGGCGATAGCGATAACGATTTGATTACGAGTTGTAACTTTCGTTCTGTTCTAAAACTCTTACTCTAATTTCTCTCAGAGACTCTCTCTTTCTCCCTCGACTATTCATGTTGAACTCGTTGAAGTCAACTGCTTGTACACGCATTTTTCATAACCACTTATTCTCCTACGTTTACATTTACTTTCGTTCTGTGTCTCCTTTATGCGAAGCAAACACTGCCAGAAAACACGTTTGTGTTTAACATTCGTACACGTCTGTACAAAAGCTCGAGCATTCGCGTACCCTTCCTTCGATCCGTGCATCCTTCTTTCACCCGTGACGTTCGTCACGCGTGCAATATTCCACACTAGACTCGCGTGCCACCGTTTTCGTTCGAACTTTCAACTTCATTCAAGCATCACGAACGACACTTTTAACTCCATAGATGAAAATGCGTCGCGTAATTCGTACATTCGATCCAGCGAATTCGTACGATCGCTGTTGAAAAACATTCCATTTTGTTGAGGTTATTTTTTTGGATGTTTGAATAGAGGAACGCGTGGCTAAATTGTAAAGTAGAAATATATTTCAAACAGAAGTGTGAATACAGTTTGAGCTGGTCCAGATCCGCACGCTGTCGGTGTTACTTTCTAACAGAGTCCCGAAGCCATCGGCCTATCGGTATTTGTATTGTGCCTAATCTGGCCTGTCTATACCCCGCTGTATCTCATTTGCACAAGGTATGTTCCAAGAAGGCTATGGGTTTCAGTGGCCCTTCGATTGATTTATTTCTAAACACTCTCGATGGCTTCGGTGACTAGGAAGACTGAACGGATCAGATGCAGAGTTTTTCTTAGAAGCGATCACCACTTCAACACGTTTATAGAACGTCATCCATGCAGTAATGCAAAATTGTAAAGATATTGAGAGGGTTTGAAGAGAACAGTAACAGAACATAAGAAACATAAGAAACAAAGAACATAAGAAAGAAAGCTTTATTTTTAGTCCTACACGTGGGTTACAATATCTGAAGGCCCAGGCAACACAACTCACCAACTCTGCTTATTTTCTATGACTGACTCTCTTTTTGTCTCAACGAGGGCTCAGACCATCTTGCGGTGCCTACACACACTCCAGGGAGGGGACACATACATGTGCCGCTCGTTACTCGCTCCCTCACTCTCACACTCATACGTACGATATAAATGTACAACCTATTTAACAAAAATGACAAATTCCTGTAAAATCCCTATGAAAAATCACGTCGCAAGATGCATTCGCTCGCGTCTTCCCCAGACTATCCGGTTTGAGGATCTGAATAAAGAATACAAGATAGTGGAGAGGCGTGTCGAAAAGCTTGGCCCCGATTTCAGGCATGCGAAGCGGCGTTTACGAGCCACTCGTAAAAGCGACTGGCCTTCGCCAAGCATCTCGTTGACGCTTCTCATAACTTTATCGTCCTTCGTCATGTCGACGTTCACCGACGACGCTGCAAAGTCTTCGCCTTTCCGCCGGTGTTCCACAGTCTCGGTCTTTCCACTGTTGTTTCAGAGTCTTAGTCTTCCTACTGACACGACGTTCCAAAGTTGTGGCCTTTCAAGAGGATTTAGCGGAAAAATTCGGAGGGCCGAGCGTGAATTCTTCCACGATATTTATCGCGTGGCGAATGTTCAAGAAAGAAACTCGTTCTCGCGGCGCCGCAGCTTGCGCAACGCGTTTCGCGCGAATTTCGTACGAACGTCACGGAAACGTACGACGTTCTTTGCCTCGTATTTCGTTGTGTAACGAGGAACCGCCTGTGCCGGACGAATGTACGATCCTCGTAGAGTCGCGAGGCTGAGAGAGGGTGGTCTGGCGAGTTTACGGTGTAAGTTGAAAGTTGGATTTGCCAGGTGTGAAGGACGAAGTAAATTTTAGTTGTAGGTTACGAGTACGAAGTTGTTGAATTTCGTGCGACTTCGTACATCGATGTGAGCGGAATTCTTTATAAGGACGAAAGAGAAATGTTGTATGATTCTCGTTTCCGGAGACAGGTTGTTTCGTATATTTTAAATTAAATTAGCATCGTTCGCGTAGCTCCGTTATTTCGCGTTCTTACTTTTACTGCTTCGTTTGAATATATTTTATCGAATGTAACAGCGTTAATATATACATAAATTATTCGCGAGAAAGGTTAGAAGTTGTGTCTTGGACAAATTGCAGTACCATCAGGAACATTATGGATACAAAGTCGTCGACCATGCTTCCATGTCCCTAGAAACTTTGTCCCTCGTCAACTTCCCCATAACGTTATTTCGAACGTGGCACCGCGCCAGGAATACATATTCACGGGTCGGTCTATTCGCGTGCTTGAATCGTGCTATCTATATATAACTCGCCACTTGCGCACATTGTTACTAAGAATGTTTTCTTTCGCTTTGTTCCAGGTATGTATCGCGCAGATCCACGTACGAATACGCTTAAGAGTGCAGCACGTGAGTCAATAACGTTATGCCTATTACCAACGCATACATATTTTCTTATTATTTAATATACGTATATACAATTAAACAGCGAAGAATAAACGAGCGAACAAAAATAGAGGAGTGGAGAGTTGAAAGTAGCGAGAAGAGCGAGTACCGGAGGAATAAATTCAAAGGTTGAAAAGTAATAGGCAATGTCCAAGGGACTAAGAGAAAGGTTAAAGTTAAGAAGACAAAAAAAAAATCGTAGAAGATCAAAAGCATATATAAAGTTAGGCAAAGGTAAAGGGTCTCTGCTTTAAAGAAGCAGGGAGACAGGTAGGAAAGGGAACGTAAAGAAAGATAAAAGGAATTTAAGAACAATTCGTAACTTTGAATGGTAAATTGAACAACCCAGACGAGTAATCATAGTCGTCGCGATACGGGTATTGTTGCGAACAAATCGAGGGGGAAGCGTGCAGAAATCCAGATCTATCCTGCTCGTGGTAGCCCCCTCTAACAGTTGAAATCTTTTTAACAATCGGCAACGACTAACCGGTGGTACCACTTAAACCTTAATTTGTTCCGCTGCACTTAGGTAGCCGCCTTAACAACCCTTAAGACAACGTCGGTGACTCGTGTGAACGCCCATTATACGTCTGTTAAATTGAACAATTGCCGTCGATGGGATCTCTCTTAAACACCTTCGATCTCACGCGCTACTCTTCCCACGCGTCGCTGCCGAACGCGTTCCGTTATTCCTCTAACTCGTTAGAATTCGTAAAAATGTCGCGGATTAATTAGCATAAAATCTTCAACGATCCAACGAATTAGCGATAAATTTATAGATGTGGAAACCGCTAGATTTTCCGAGTTCCAATAGGAACAAAATAAATTGTTAAACGCAAAGTAGGAGGAGAGACGCGACGCTCTTGCGATTTCGCAGCGGTGATTTGCGAAAGATTTCGTACTTTCACGCTTTTCAATAGCAATTCTTAGCATCCTAGCGAATCGTCGAAATTTCTACGAAAGTATATCGGTTTGACGACTTTGGCAATTATAGCGTTGAAAGCGTAAATCTTTCTCATCGTTCAAAGTCGCCGCTGCGAAGTCTCGACGAGATCGCTCGTCTACGTCCGGCCATCGAACGTCGTTAAAACGCTAAGAATATAATTCAGAATTAATCTATACTTGGTTCCATCGACCAACAAATTACAGAATCTTGCCCCGATACGAGTCTTCCTTTCGCGTAACCACAAGGAACAGAGGAATGGAATCGGTGTTTACGGGATTAGGTGGTCACGTAGGTGGAACACGAATATACGTGGCGGTGTAATTCGAATGAAGATTCTTTCCTCGTGTTTTACTCCGAGAACGGATGGGCGGTTCGCTTTGAAATCAATTGCTAGGGACGCGTTACATACTCTGCCGGATGGAGAACCAGTCTCTCCGTCTTTCTTCGTCCAACGTCTCGATCCTATGCGAGACATAATGAATAGAAGAGAGCGAAGCAGCTGAACAACGACAGAAAGAGAAAGAGTGGACCGCCGCGATGAGACGCTGCCCTCTTCATCGTTCTCAGCAAATGAATTCAGTCATGAATATGTATCGGCCTCTCTTATGACTGAATTCATAGCGTACCGGGTCGAGATGTACCGGGCTGTTCGTTCATGACGAACGGAAGTCGCCGCAGAATCGGTCGATCGACTTCCGAAACGTGTTCAGCGTCGTTGCTTCAACGAGAACGCGGCATTAGATAGATACGAAGAAAGGAAAAGGAGAATCGAGACGGAGCTAGTGGCGCAAGTAAGAATGGAAAATTATAACGAGGGTTAAGGAGACGGAGGTCGGAGGGTGATAAAAGGTATTTCTGAAAGTGGAAGGCAATTTTCGGAGAAGAGGAAATCTCGGGATAAAGGTAGCTGAAATTTTTACTACCTTGCGAGGAGAAGAGAATCGAGGGTGGGAACGAAAGTAGGTAGGCGAGTTAAGTAAAATGCAGTGTAATGAAAAGGGAGAGTTGGAAGTTAAACGAGTAACGATGGAAATGAGGCTGGGCACGAAAGAAGCGTAGGCAAAGTTGTGTAAGACCGTGAAAGGAAAGAAAGGAAGGGGTGGTAAAGGGACAGTGGAACGAACAATTGGACGAAAGAACCGAGCGCTTCTATCTTTGACGCCGCCTTAATTTTTACTCTTATATCTTTTCCACAATTCTAGCTTCATATACGAATCGCTTCTTGTCGGTATTCAGCGAATTGCCCAATTTCTCCGCTAATACGTCGCAACTGTGTTCCATTCTTCGGTTTCCGATTAACCAGAAAATGCGAGGAATTAATTAAATCACAGTATCGTCTTTTGAACGATTCATTTTGCTGGTTCTAAGTTTCAAAACACGCGTCCTTGACTCTCGTTCATCTTTTCTTGCGTATATGAATTAATGCTATCTAACCAGCATTGGCGATACAACATTTCACACAACTTCCATTTAAATCAGAATTATTCGCTCCTTTATATCGATCACGTTCTGTATTGCCATTTTACTCTTAAAATCACCTGAAAGACATCGAAGTATCGATCGAAGGAAACACCATGGGCCGGCAGTCGATCGAACAGCTCGTCCTCGTGATCGTTTGGAGCGAGTCGAGCCCAGACTCTCCGGTTCCGAGCAGGCTGCACAGAGTTGGAAGGGGTCGTAGGGTCGGCGATGTCGTGTCTCTGTTTTGCAACGCGTAATTACCAACAACGGGCAAGCACGGCGTTCCCGTGGCGCACGGCTGCCAGTCGAGCGCGGCATTAGACGGATTTTTATGCGAGCGCGTAACGAACGGCGTTTTGCATATTCCATGGCAGCCAGCGTGGCCGCCACCAGGCCACGTCGCGTCGCGTTCAGCCGCTCTCGCGAGTGCGCCCTTCCAAGTGCCGCCGGTGTTCCGTCACGCGCGACGACCTGAAAAACGATAGTCCATCGCTTCGTCGCTGCTGGATTGCTCTTCGTCGATCCGATCGTTTATTTCGCGTCGTTTGGTGTCGATATTGACGCGACATTGTCCAATGTTCCGCGATGAAAATTTCTCACCGAGCGTTAGGATAAAGAACAAGTAAGAATTTCCTTTAGCGATCGTTGTAAAAATTGTCGAGTAAAAGAGGCAACTTTCGCTGAGTTAATGAGTTCCTCTAGTGTGCATCAAACGTTAGGAAAGTATAATGAACCGTTCATATGTTCAGCTGTCTCATTAAGAGGAACACGGTGATGTTGGCTATTTGGAACAGATTTATTCTGGTTGATTGAAGATGGTACGCAAAAGGAATTGAAATTGCTGATTGGAACTGCTACGTCTGCTGGAACTACGAGATTCGAAGCAGGGTCGTTTGTTTCATCGATGAGACTGCTCGAATGATCGATAAGTTTCCATGCTCGATGTGCCAAATGACTGATGCTTACGGAATAACGAGATATTGCATATATAGATGTCATAATTATAGGGACATAATGAAGATTAACGAGACGTTTGTTCGTATGATTTTGCGCAACGAGGAAATCACAGCGAACAGAATATTTGTCGAATCGTTCGTACTCGTTTCTTACTTCGTAAATATCCGCTTTTTTTTTTTTTTATTCCAAACTTTGGACACTTGGTTCTCTCGGTGCGAATAGAAGATACGAGTTCCTTAGCTCTCGCTTTTTAATCGTCGCGAGTTAACTTGAAAATTGAAATTCGCGAAAGGAATAGGGGGAACGAGGTGTCGTCGAACGTCTGGAAATTCAAAGATGTCCAGAGATGTTGGACGATACCGTAGCAAAGTTACGCGTCGTCGATGCAGCAGGATGCATTCTCACGGGTATATTCCTCCTGCGTCAGATAAATGTCGTGCCATCGAGACGTAGATAAATGATAATACTCGTCGGGATCTCTGCTAGCCGTGTGTATACTTCTGGAAAGACAACAGGATTGAAACAGGAATCCTCGGCATTACGATAACGTGTTTATTACAGCCTCGATATCAAGCGTTCCGCGTTTTTCAGACGCGCGGTTCCGCGAACCCTCGCCAAGTCGAATTCCTTAGATATTAATTTCGTGCTCGTTTCTCTTGCTCTTCAAAATACAAACCTTAATGGTACGATCTAAGTACGATATCACGTCGTTGGTCTATCATATACGTATCAATTTTTGTAAATCGTTTCTTCCTTCGAGCATGAAAATTTCGTATTTTCACCGTATTCGAGCCTCCGTTTTCAGCGCGAAATTTCTCATTTTCGCCAATACGTCGCTAATAATTCGAAGTATTCCTTTCGCGCACACGTACATACAGATACTAAATTTCCCATTTTTCCTCAATATTTGCAATTCTCTTCCCGCTATTCTAGAAACCTCGGCGCTTCGTTCCACCATCGAGTCGGTCTATTATTCGTGCTGAATCGCCGCGAATGGCAGCTAATTCGCTCGCTATACCCTCCGGCGCTTAATCCGTCGATGTTGCAAGTATATGCACTCACAGTACTTGGTCGTCATCGTCGACAGACTCGAAAACGTGGGTGTGCCGGGCGCAGCGAAGCGAGCAGAGTCGTGAAACGCTCTCGAACTTGTCCGCTACGTGATCCCGGTTAAGTCGAGCAACGATCTTAAGTACGTGTTCACGCCGCCTGGCGGCGGTGGTAGCGAAGAAGGCGGAGTCTTTTCGCTTTCCGGCGTCTCGTCACGATTCGCGTCGAGTGGTCAAGCACACGGGACACGTACCAGCTAGGACCGAAAGGTCGATAATGAATCCCGGGATCGGAATTATTGGTCACGTTCCTCGCGAATATCGACTCTCGAGAAGACGATTGACCTAATGTCATCGGTTAATGTCACTGGTCACACGATTTCACCGGGACCAGCTTTTCGATATCGGGACCGTGATACTGAGATGTGGCCGGCCTCCAGTTTTCTACGTGATCGTTGGTGAAAAGAAACGCCAGAAAACGGTGGACGGAGAGATCGTACGGTCGATGGAAAGGATATAACGAGATTATAAATTAAGGCGTTAGATACAAACGCTCGTACGGACGTAATCGTACGTAAGACCAACGCGATGGGTTTAGTAGGAAGAAATATCGCTAATAAAGTAATTTAAATTCTTAATGTTTCGTTAAAAACCTACAGTATTTCCATCGCTTCTTGCTCAATAACATTTATCACATTACTCATCGTCAATTTTACGACCATATCTCTCTTACCAATTACACGTGTATACGCGTAACGTGAACGTCGATGCGAAAAAAGCGCAAAGAGGGGATACAAGGTTGTCGTGTTTGTGTATGTGGGTATACGATAGTGGAAAAAAGTTGCGAGTTACTTCTGACACGTGCAACCAACAATTACGATGATTGGCGGTAGTTGAATCGACGAGGCATTTAAATATCACCGGTTAAGGGTGAAAACCGTTAAAGAAGAAGCATCCTGGTTTTTCGTGGGAATCGGACGAGTCTGTTTGTTCGGTTCGTGGATCTTTCCAGTCGTTCTCGTGTTTAGACTTGTAAAACAGCAGCCGGGGCTGAGGGGAAATGCGATGTTTTCGTTTGCCGGTGTTCGTTGCTTGTGTCGATGCTCCACATTCGCGAGAGGCGAGCACACGAGCGCGAGGAGAAACCGACGAGATTCATCGAACGCGAATCGGTGAATCGTAAGAGGGTGGTGTGAACGCGGCCTAAGGTAAATCCCTCGGGTCCCGGCGGGGTCTTAGACCGTGACCGGTCGACACGAGGCCCGTCACACGATCGCACGGTTCTCCATCTGCCGATCCTCGTGGCCGATTCTACCTCCTTTCCTCGCCGTCTAAACTGTCCTTGGGTTTCGCACACACACAAGGTGTCCTTGTACAATAATATACACCCGTTCGCGAAGGTACTCGAATACCTACAACGTTGTATATAGTGTTAGAATGGTAGGTAAAACTTTTTTAAATTTCATTAACGCCAACGATGACTACCATGACTGTGCGAATCTATATAAGAGTAACAGGATATTTATTGCAAACATATTGCATTTAGTAAAAAGTTAATGTAGAACGTGAATAGCCATTTCAAGCGTACGCGCAACAAGCGTCGAATTGGAAAGAGATTACCTGGAATATCTGCAATTCGTTTCGTATTTCGTTACCATGGAAACAGTGTACGATATTTGAAAAGTCACCGTATATATGCGAGCCACGAGACCGTGGCACTATTATGGGATTGTCACGCCGATAGCACGGCCGGGCTGCACGGTTCTCGTCTTTTCACCGGTTGTCGTCGGCGTCGATAGTCGTCTTCGTCGTGTCACCGTTCCATGGCTCTGGTGCACTAGTTTCCCTGACCGATTTCGTGGCAACTCGGGCCCTCGTTTTCTGCACGAGCCTCGCGAGAAACGCAAGGAAACGGAGACACGCCGCCGGATACTATCAGCCGTGCAACATTTTTCGATAGATCGTTAAGCGGTTCTCCTCTGGGTCTAGCATCGCAGCTGGATTCTCCAATTAAGCGGAGACAATACCTCGTGATTCGTAGATCGTGGCGGAATTTTCCTCTAACCTGAACTCGAATCTAAGTAATCTTTTCTCTCTGTCGAGAAAATTTGGCGGCATTCCTCGTCGTATGATTTATCGCATAGCGGTTTCTCTCTTGGTACGTGGTTTGGAGAACAATTCCACGCGGAGTGTAACTATCAAGAAGGTCTTAGTATCTTAGAAAGTATAAGACGAATAGGCGTGTCGTTTATCACGAAATATCGCGATTCTTATCACGTACGGCTGAAGGTTCTAGAAGTTCCACGTACTCTTAACACACGCGAAAACAATTAAAACGCGAGAAATCTATCCTCGAATTCTGGCAAAGTATCCAGCTTCCCTTTATTTCAACCAACAGTTGTTGTTCGAGTGGACGGTAGATCCGTTTCCGCATAAAATATTTCACAAAGATTCGAATCTGCTCCCCTAAAGGGGCAACCGGTGGAATTGTTCGTTACTTTTCCACCGTGGACCCGCGCGGTCGCGCTCTTTTTCCCTTTTGTCTCCCCGCGGACGGTGTGTACTTCCCTCATAAGACATTCATATATTCGAACGATCTCGACGTTCCACGGGTTCCTGGAAGACTGGCATTAGAAACCGGACGGGGAACCGGAGACCGGCTCTCCTTCCTTTCCGATTTGCTCTCCCTAGCCGGTGTTTATCTCGTACCGGGATCCCACGGTGGTGGCTTTCGTCCTTTGACCCTTTTCCCTGTCCACCAAGAACGAGCCGCATCGCACGATCAAACCTGGGCTACGCGCCGTATTCTGCCGCGGATTTATCGCGTTTCGATCATCGCTGTCCCATTGATATACCGTTCGCGGATGTTTCTTTTTTACGTTTCTTTCGTTTTTTTCTTTCTTTGTCTCTGGACGAGAAGACGGCGAAACCGAGAGCGTTCCAGAGGAAATCGAAAGCGAGAACGTGGTTTGCAGCGGCCACGTGGGCGACGAGAATTCCTAACGCGCCGCTGCCACCCGCTAGGGCTCCGCTATTGTGCGCGAGAAATCAATTGCTCGCTCAAGGACGCTGCCCCACCACTACAGATGGCTTCCTTTCGAATTTCGACGAGTTGCTTTGCGAAATCGTCGAATCGGAATCATTGGAAACAATTGGACTCGGGTTTTCGGATTTAGAGTTCTTTCTGTGGCAATCAGAGATCCTAAAAATATAAGAAAGCATTAAATTTCTTGGATGATTTATATATTTCTGCGTATTCTATGTATTCCGTGTATCTTTCCATCTTCGAAAGTATCAGACTATCAAAGTACAATTTTGTCGAGCATTTTAATTTTAAGCAACGCGTCTCCATTAAACGTTTGTGCAACTTTCCAACTTTAAAAAGTAGGATGCGAACACCCACGAGGTGTACGATAAAAATGTGAATTTCGAAACGGGATATTACTTTGACGGGAATCACAGTAGCATTCCTTTCGTCGAAACTGGCGATTCAGTTTGCGTAATTACTTTCCACGGGCGATACACGCGGTGCTTTTAAATAAATCAGGATACACATCGCGCATTAACGTACAAAAGAGCGTTCGCCGTATATTATCGCGTGTATAGGCTCCCTGACAACCAGGATACACCGCTGTGTCTTTGTCGAGCACGATGCAGCGCGTCCCAGTGTATAATTCATCGTGTCACCTTTATCGTTTCCGCGACGTTTTATCGAATAATGAACAAGTGGAGTAGAAGCGTTTGTTTCTCTCGCGAGATTCGCCTCTTCGCGCTTCGACGCGTTGATTCAGTCGCCCTATACGCGTCTCCTTCGAACGTGATCGTCATTCGTTTTAACGCTTCTTTAATCCAAATCGTTCAACGACCACAATCGTTTTTGCGTATAATTTTTCCGACCTAAACTTAATTTTACTACAATTTCTGAAGTACAAATCGAATTAAAAACGAAATTTCCTTCGATCGATAAAAATGATCTACGATGGTTGATTAAACAGCGGCACATAATACTACATCGTAGAAGCGAGAGGGTTAATGGAAGAACGGTGAAAACGTCGTGCGACGAAAAACGTTGAAACGGAAGTGGAAACCATTGCTCGGATAGCAGTTAGCCAGACGATAGCTTTCAATAAATAGAATATCGGAATTCAATTATCCAAATGGACGTTCGAAACTCGTGTATCTCTGCAGGCGAGATATTCACTGAACTTTCCACTGCGAGAGATCCTGGTATCTTCCCCATATTTTAACGCGAGCCCGTTTAACAACTGTGTCCCGCTACGCGGCTGCACACCGTTCGGTAAATAAGTGCCAATAAACATGCAAACTCTCGAGACGCGGTTCGGATGCAGAAATCGAAATCGACGTCTCGGCCGGCAGAAATAAGTCAGAGAAAGCTTAATTATCTGTTGGATCGCGCGTGCGCGCCGAGAGGCCCGGCACGGATAGACCGCGCGAAATTTAAACTCTGAACTTCGCGTTTAATGGGACAATAAGAGCGATGGTGGAAGGATTCGACGACGAGCGCAACGGACCGCGTCACGGAAATCGTTCGCCGGAGATACGTTCCGGAGCCTGATCGTTCCTTCTAGAGAGCGTGGAGGTGCGATCCGGCGTGTTTTAATGTCACCGTGGCGCATGCAGCTGATCAGCCAATAAAGATCCGATAGGAGAATCGCGGAGAAAGCGACGCTCGTCGCGGGGACCGTAACGCGCCTCCGTAGGGGGCCCCATGACGAGAAGATGGAGGGGAAGCGGACCAGTCAGGCAAACGGCTGCGCACGAGTCTTTGAATATTTGTGAGACTTTTCTTCACCCTCTGTGAATCTCCATGAGGAAATAAGGGAAAGGTTGGACGAAGAAATTGTTGATAATTAGGATGCAGGTAATAATTTGAAGTTCTTATGAACAATTTCGCAAGATCGTAGAATTTTGTCTAGGATATAGACGCGGAAAGAAGTTGTTGATAATCGCAACGATCGAAGTTCTCGTGGATAAAGTTGATGATATTACGCGACGTCGTCGTCGTTGCTTTTCGACAAGTATCGATGAGGAGAAGGAAGAAATATTCAAGTGGATGGGATGGTTGCTTTTTGCGTTCGGGTTCTCCAATTCAGAATCGCGCAATTAACGAATAAAAAGCTGAAGCATCGGGGGCTTAACGAATGCATATGTCGTTCGTAATGATACTTTACCATAAGAAGATTAAGATTGGACCTATATCGCTGTGCGCTACTACGATCGAAAAACGAGGAACAACGCAATAAAGCAAACGTTTCTGTCAGGTCTCACGCGACAACTACCGGATTCCGGCAGGTCTGTCGTAAAGATCGGCGAAACTCCGTTATCGCCATTTCCGCGAACCAGTTTCCAGGTGTTCAAGCACTCCGCGCGCTCATATTTCGCGGGTCTAAGTGCGGAGAAGTGTCGCCGCCCACGTGGTGCTCCGTACTTCAGCGACACGTGTGAAAGTGCGACTTCTGCGTGAAAGCATAGAAAATCGTCGAATTACCGCGTGAAGATAATTCTTCGTAAGATCGATCGTAAGTTCAAGAGAGGCGAATCGTAATTCGTATTACGCGAAGACAATGGGTTGACGATTAAATAAATTTGAAGACCGCTGGCGAGGGACGTGACGGACAATTTTGAAATTCCAGAGTCACGAACATACACGAGGGTGGTGAATCGTTTCGACAAATGGACGCGGTCTGGCCGCATCGAACCCTGATTTTCTGACACGATCAATTTGTAAAGAAACAAGGCCGCCAGTCATTGCGCCATGGTAAAAAGAGCGACTCGAACCGGTCCTTCGTCGCGCAAAAACGAGTTTTATGGTTCGTTACTCGAACCGTGTCTCTGACGGATCGAACATACATATTGCATGATTCGTCCTGATCGCCTAGGAAGTGGCGACTCGTCGCCAGCCTATCGCTCTTCCGTCGCGTCGAGGAATTCCCCGAGGATTTTCCGCGTGTTTGTTTAGTCTCTCAAACATCCACGGCTTCGAGTCCGTAAATCGACACGTTTCCACTCTATGGATAGCTGGCATATTTGCCGACATCCTCGAGAAGGGAAACGCGTCGGTGATTTTGCTGCTAGACTCGAATGGTGTTTGTCTGATAGATGGATAATTTGATCGAACAGATTCGATCGCGCGCGTCTCGGATTCGGATCGAAGAAGAGCACGACAGAAAACGTCGCGGCAAGTTTTCGCAATAACACGTATGAAATACGGAATATGCGTAAAATATTTTTCAACGTGGAAAGAAATTTTGCAGAAAAATTATTTATCGACGAAAACGAGAAGCTATCTGCGATCGATCATCCCTGTGATTACGTGTCGAGAAATTCTACATATTTTTCATAAGCGGCTGCAAAATCATGGAAATAACCCCTATTTACTGTCATCCTTATCTCGCCATACATGCACGAAATCGCTTTAGGAAAAAAAACTGCCTACTTTTTCATCGTAAAGTCGGTCATTAGCGCGGGCCATGGCACGGCTCCGGTTCTTAAGCACGAGGAGGTAGAAGAACCCCGTTGCTTCCGGCGAAATCGCCGAACCACCGACGAGGATCTTCCCCGATTCGAGTTTAATTGCCGTCAGAGAACCGGCGATTTTCTCCGACTCTGTCGTCTTACGACACACGACGCTCCAGATCTACCTTTTTTCTTTTTTCTTTCTTTCTTTTCTTTCTTTCTTTTCTTTCTTTCTTTTCTTTCTTTCTTTTCTTTCTTTCTTTTCTTCCTTTCTTTTCTTTTCTTTTCGATCTCCTCTCGAAGCGATCGATTCGTGGAGCACGCATCATTCCGTGCACGTCGAAGGCCACGCGACCTGCTGCTACCCGGAGGACACATCGATGCAACCAGTATCCTCTTCTGCCTCGTCATTTCGTCTCTTCTCTCTTTTCTTCGTCTTCCTCTTTGTACCTCTTCGAGGAGTTCTCTTCTACGAGGTCTTCGTAGTCGTCGTCGTTGGCTGTCGCCTTCCTCTCTTCCTTTTCCTTCTTCCCCCCCCCCCCCCCGTTGAGGAGGACATGTACGAGTTCCTGGAAAACGCGCTTACCCCGGATGTCGATATCTGACGATCGGAAATAATAGTCTGGCTTGGTCGATGCTGGAGTTTCAGGCTGCCTCGGTTAGAGACGCGTTGGGAATTGGATTGGCAAAAGTTCCGTGGCGCCCGACGACGTTTCCGAAAATAACGCGAGCGAGGAAATAGGGGTTGAGGATGTGACGTTTACGAAATTCGAGAAGCGAGTTGCAGTAGTGGAAAATTAGATCTGACAGAGCTTTTAGTCTGAGATGGATTTGGCCGTTAAGACAAAGGAGAGCACAAAGTTTTCATCGTGTCAAGATTCGCATAATCGGTCACGACGAACCTGTTAAAGCGTTAGGCTGTCCCGAAAGTTTCTTTCCTTTCGTAAGGAAATACTAGATGCACAGCCTCTTTTCGTTTTATATTGTTTTATTCAATCACGCACGATTCACTTCGTTCTATTTCTATCGTTACGATCATACACGATTCGACAAAAATAATATAAAACAGAGTATGCGTTGCATCCATTATTTCCTTACAAAACGAAAGAAACTTTCGGGACAATCTAATATCTATAATACGCCGTGTCACTTTTCCCACTTTCTCAAACATTCTCGCAAACGAAATTACCAGAGGACGCACAGGCGCGGCAAAGCCTTTCACGTAAATTCGATACACTTTCAAATTTCCCATAAATACATAAATCCCTTGATCAAATAACGAGACACGTTGTCCCGTTAGTCTGTCAAATTTCTGACGCAACGCCGGAACCGGAGTTTGCGAAGAACACACAGAAGCGGTATTTTTCTCGTCGTGGCAAAAATAGCCTGGAGGAGCGCGGCAGCAATTGCACAATACCCTGGATAATTTCGCGACCGGTCTTCACTCTCGCCTCGTTGCTAACGCGCGATCTTCGCGACGAGTGTCGTCCTCTCTGTCGCAGCTACTGTCTTTGCTGCTTCCCGCTCCGTAGCAGGCCACAAGAACTGGAATCACGGTGCCTGGTTCGTTCTTGTTCGGAGTCGAGCGACGATTATCGCCGCTAGCCGGAGAAGATCCCGTCGCCTTTTATTCGCGCGGACGTTCCGCGACGACGACGAACGAAGTTCAGGGACGAGCTTGCCACCGGAGCTAGCAACGAGGAAGCGATTCGATGTTTTTGATGGCGGGGAGATTGTCCGGTATGGGGAAACGTCGCGCAGCATCGCCAGGAATGCTGGCACAAACACAGCAGCGAGACTATGTTTTGGTAGGATTTTTCAGTTAATTGGGATAGTTGCTGATTTCCTGTGTCGTGTGGGAATGTTTACCAGGAATCGAGTACTCGTGCTGGTTAAAACTTAGCATGCGGATATCGTAGTTGCAATTTGGCTCGATGTTCTATTCTTTGTGATGGTCGTCTCCGTGAAACGAGGAAGAAACGTTCTATACGTACACGCGTTAGAATTGCGAAACGAAATCGTTAAATTTTTATCGATTAAAGTAGAGTCGACTGGCGAGTTTGAGTTTGGTGGAAACGCATCGTAAAAGCTGTTGTAGGTACGAAGACAACAAGGTTTGAAAGAATCTACGCTGTATATGTTAAGATAAATGAACGTTTGATTTATAGAATTTAAGATCGATGATCTTTCAGTGGTGGGTTTCAAGTCGAGGGAAAGGCTGGAAAATGCCATCGACGATAATGGCTCGGGAGAAATTATTGAAAATAATCCACGGCAAACATTAGGAAAGATAATATTTCAAACGATACGAAGCCATTCTAGAATTATTCGTCACTTACTGCAAATAGGAGGGAAAATGGACAAATGGGTTCCGCATGAGTTAAGCAACACGCAGAAGCCAAGATGAATGGAGACAGCCACTTCGGAATAAGTTACTTCCTTCAAAGAAGCGAATAGAATGGATTGAAGTATGAAATTTCGTTTCGATCTTGCGCTCATAGATTACAGTTCGTTTCAAGCGTCTAGATGTTTCTTTAATGAACACGTTTCTTCGAGAAGTAACGTTCGAAGGATTTCTTAATCAACGATATTCATAAACGCTGTATAATTTCACGATCCATTTGTCCAAATTTTCCTCCTCTACGTAATTCGTCGTTAAAGACCATCTACTACGATATAACGATCGTTCTATGGAAACACGAAGGTAGTAGGACAGCGACGAATCGCAGTTACGACGTTTATTCAAACGATGCGCCGTTCGTTGCACAAGCGAGGGACTTGAACGTGGACACGCTCGCGATTGTTTCGCGGGACACGTTTAAAGGCACGTAAAGGCAGAATTAATAGACGCTTGTTCGGTCGTATCGGGCTCGCTCCATTAACAGTTGCCGATGAACGAAAAGGTCGTTACGAGTAAATGCCAGGTAGTTCCTCAATGGATTCGCGATCCTCACTGGATCGTTCAGCCGGCTGAATTCTCCGCAAGCTCTCTGCCAACTGGGACCATTAGTCATCGAGCTGTTGCCCGGCTATCACGAGACCGTTGATGTGCTTTCCATTCGTCCGGGTGGTCCGACGACCGGATACCTCGGGCAAATCCGATTAGAACCGCGCGTTCCTTACCTTTATCTTGGAATTCGTCTGTCGAGTAGGAAAGGGTGTCTTTTAAAATCGATGCAGAGATAGTAGGATGAATAGGTATGTTGGCGCGTGGAATGTTGGAAGGACGATCGATGGAATGTAAAAGAGAATCGACGGTTGGAACGTAACTACGTAATTGTTAATATAAGTTTTGTCGCCAACCGTACTCCGTTTCATAGCCATTTCCGATCTTTTTGTCGCTCGAACTGTTCGACGAATTTCACAACCTGGGGATCCATTCGTGGTAATATCTTCGAACTGTGGAAAACGCAAGGTTCGAAATCAGCTATTCGTTGATAGCTTTCGAGTACCATAGATCTCGACAGAAGTTTCCTCCAACGGTCCAGGACTATTAATTCTATCAAGACTAGAATAAGACGTACTTTTCGTTGTCTCATTACCTGAACAACTTTCGAGCATAGCCAATCATCCGTTTTACCCATTTGCCGATGGTATCGTTTTCCACGAGTCTTTACAAAAGCCGGACGATTCCGTCGGTCGAAGCGTTATCGAGTTAAGAGAGGTGGTAAAGGCCGCGCGAGTCGAGTTTCGTGGCTCGACTCGGTCGGAACGTTGTAATTCTATGGAGATAATGATGCATCGGGATCCGTTTAATTTACTACCGTGATTAACGATGGAAAGCGAAGCCAGTAACCGAACATGTATATTTCCTTGGGCAGCATCCACTCGCTTGTGCTCGCGCGTTTCGTCTCTCCCTTCCTCCCTCTCTTGACCTTTCCGATGCTCACGTACAGCCGCGGCGGCTGGCGCGGCCCCCACAAGAATAATCTCGCCTGGCTTCCGGGAGGAAGACGTTTTTAGTGATGGATTGTTCGCCGTTTTGTCCAGTTTACAGCTGGATTAAGATTTATCGTCGTGCACGCCGAACGAAGATCAACGGGCTCGCTGTTCACAATCGAACGCGAAAGCACATTGCGAGTTCGAAGCTCTCTCGATAACTATCGGCGTTCGCGATACGAGCGTCATTTTTAGTGGCAGCGTGGGACGACTCGTTCCAAACGTCCCGGTTGATTGGGTATACCGGTTCGATTTATCGTTCGCCGTTCGTTTCTTTACATCGACCTCGAATTTATAGTTTGGAGAAGTCTTCGCGTAGGATCGTAAGGGCAGTTTCTTGCGGTGTGACGACATAGGACTGGTCTTGGGGACGACGACGAATAAATCGAGGAATATGCGATTGCGTATTTTTCGCGGAAGAGATACTGTATGGTCGTGCGTTTGGTCGGGCATCGAGGTTGATCGCTTTAAGCGTGAAAAGAAAAAAAGAAAAAAAAATAGGTCGAAACGTTTCAAGCGGGAGATGAGAATTTAAAGCGTCGGACAGTGTTGGCTCGAAACGTTTCTGGACTACGATAATGTAAGTTACGAGCGAGCACAGGTGACGATGGACGAGCACAATCGACTCTTGCTTCGAAACGTTTGAAAACTACCGCGAGGATAAGTAAAGGTAAAATCCGCCGCCGCTCTGTCACGATGACGAAGATTTGAATCTACGTTGACATACGTCCGTTTAAAATAAAATTACGAAAGAGACGGTCACGAAAATGAAATAATTTACAGCCCGTATACTCTTACTTTCAAATATAAAACGTCGAGCACTGGCGAAGCAACAACCAATCACCTGCCACCTGCCTCTGCCCTATCATCCTCTAATTCAATCTCCGAGAGAACCACGAGATCTCCGTCGACGTGGCCGAAGATTAATGTCCACGGGTTGTTCAGCTTCGAGGAATCCTATGATCGTATCTCGAACACTCGTTAAACGGTCGTTACGGAATGGAAAGCGAGTTCGAGTTCCCTTGAAATTGGTTCGCGCAAAGCGTAAACAGAGGATCGGCCGTGTAGCGTTCAGTCACGCGACCCGCGCGACGCACGCGACACCCGTGAAACGCAATCTCGATTTCGTTGGTGCGATTCCTCGTCGATGCACGACCGGTAATCCGATTAAGCGCAGGTGCGCGTCTTTCGGATGGTTGGTAGATGGAAGAGAAGTCTCGTGACACTTGCCACGCCGGTGAAACGCTGCGAGACTCTTGCGAACTTTCGCCTTAAGCGAAACACGCGATTACGCGCACGATGGAAAAACAAGCTCACCCCTTTTGATCGAGGCGAGAAAGAAACGCGGGCTCGTTGACCCGTATGAAGACCGTGTATGGCTTCTCGTGTGCCAGCTAGGAGCTTCCTCCTTTGAACAAGCTGTAGAGCGAGGCGCTAACGACAAGTCGGGTGCTTGTCGACGAGAGCGGTACGATTTGTAAGTACAAAGAGCTTGGACGAGAATTTTCTGGATTTTCGAGTATTAACGAGGTCTCTCGAGAGATCTCGATGACTTTTCTCCATTGATTCAGCCGATACTTTATATCCGTTTGAGCGTTAGAAAATTTCTAATAATAAATTAAGAATAACAAACGCATTTCTCGTACACGGTATTATTTTAACAGTAAATACGATAATTTGCCGTAGGAAACGCGACGAACGTGTCTTATTTTTATTATCCGCAACTGGCTTCATCCTCGGGATCGCGTAACAACGCGATCCTATAATCGATCCTCTTCGAAAACTCTATAGTTACGCTATGCGCGAGGAAAATCTTTTGTTCTTATATACAGCGCAACGCAACTTTGGCGAATCGTTGCTTATAGTTGTTGCAGGCTATCCGCCAGGCTGTTTCGCTCAAAGAAGAGCATTATTACCTTTCTCTCGAGATTTTATTTGTCAACGTACAGGTTCTACTTATTAACGCTAAACCTATCATGCGTTATATATAATATTTATATATTAATTAATATATATATATTAATATTAATATTATATAATAATATATTAATATTTATATATTAATTATATATTAATTAATTATATTAATATATTATATATATATAAATTTAGAATTTCTCGTATACAACGTTATCGTATCGCCGTGTAACTTATTCGCTTTTCCTATAACATACGTACAATCCATTTTTCAATACTCGCAACTTTCTTTATTGTTTGCTTTCCGACAAAAATTGGCTAAAGTCTCTTTCTATATTAAGATACATATTTTTTTTTCGAAGCGGTCATTTATTTGATCGCTCATGGTAGGACACGAAACGTCGGTAGGTTTAGCGTTAAAATGCTCGTATTTGGTTGTCGAACGCGCGTCGATAGGTTAGGCTACCGGTGCGATTAAGTGGTAATCAGGGCTAATTAGGCGAAAGCGCGATACACACGCACGGGTTCCGATCGCGGGGGCGAGGTAATCCCATCGAGAGGCCAACGCCCACGCGTTTTCTCTTCTACAAAGCACGCAGTGGTCTATTAGCCACGGTGCGGCGTGTCCGCGCGAACATTCTCGCGGCCTGACGCGTAGGCGTGCGCGCATTACTCACGCGCGTGCGTGCCGGCGAATTCGCGCGCGAAACGAATCGTGACCGCACAAAACGACGCGCTTGGTGGCATTAGAGCTCCATTAGATCTTGCAGGGCTTGGCTCTCCTTTCGCTGAACCGAAGATCGCGTTATTTTCTAATGCATATCGTATATGTTTGATAATGTTTTGAACACGTATAATTTTCGATATATATATATATAGATATAGTAAGAAGCGAATGTCTTAATACTTATTACTGATACTGAAACCTGGAAGCGCGTGGCGAACGTTTTAACTTTAATCGATTATTTTAGTTGAAAGAACTACGCGGCAGAGTTTATCGACCCAGCCTGTACAGAGTCGGTAATATAAAAACTTTGTTACGGATTCGTAATGTACCAAGTCGTAAGCAGACACGATCTCTGATTGCGATTCTTTTCTGCGTGGGTACGTTTTGTCGCCACGCTAAGTTAAACGAGAAGCTTAAGGTTTCCAAGGCAACGACCATATTTTTTCGAGCTCGTAAAGCTAGCCGTGCATTCTCGAGCACCGGATGTTTCCCAGGTTTAAAATTCTAATTTTGACGAGGGTGTGTTGAATAATGCAAGCCTCTTTTCCTTGCTAAAGAATCCGACTTCCTCCTTATGATTCTAACGTCTCGTTTTCGTTTCTGACCTGTTAACCTGAAAACGTAGATTAACAAATTTATTTTTCCATTACGCCACGCTATTCCATTTATCGGTAAATGTTATATGTCTCGCGATTCGCGTATTTATCTCTACTAATTTAAATTGCAGAGCGTTGGAATTACCATTGCCACTAGAAAATACAAAGCGAAACTCGTTCTGCGTTTCTCATCTAGTTCGTAAAGTTTCTCTCGTATCTACCAAAGGTCAAAAAGAAAATCAGTCGGTTTCGAATATAGAATTCGCCACATAAACACACCACTTGTCTCTCGATTCTATCTTCGTGTAGTGCGTGCGGATGCGTCGTGGACACGAGGAGAACTGGTATCGCGATATCTTACGGCGGCTGCCGCCATTAAGAGCAGATTGCGCTTTCGTGGTGGTCTACCTATGGGGTTATTACCAACGACCTGCCACCCAGGATCAAGGTGGGTGTGCCAGGTAATCTGGACTCTCCGTTGTCGCTCCGTTATGCTAAACAGTCCACCGTCTGTCTCCTCTTCGTTATCACAATTTCTCTGACGCCAAAAAAAAAAAAGAGAAAAAAATCTCGAAGCTCGTCGATCCTCGAAAAATTAAAGAGAAAGGTAAATAAGTCAAGTATGAGAATAGTAGCATAGAAAGAAACCAGTGTTTCTCTTACGTAGTTATTTGAAGTTAATTAAGAAGGTAATTTGTAGCAGTTGGTCGGAAGATTTAATTATCGGTGGAAGATACATCGCTTCGATCGCAAGCTGAAGCTTGATTGCTTCTAAATTCCAGGTTGATTCCGATTGATTAATGGCGCTGACTAGTTTAAGTGCCAGCTGTTAACTGCCACCACTTCTGATTGCTAGCTAGTTTCCTGGAATGTTAGATAACCAACTATTAAAAAGCAAGCTGAGAAAATTGGTTAACACCGTGAATACATGTAAAAATTCCATCCTACCTCGTCACCCAGCCCCATTCAGCCCCGAGCTTCATTCAGTCTCGCTAACGAACGCTCATTCCCATAACGTTCACCGCGTTACTCATCACATTAATTCCCACCTCGTCTCGAAATCTTGCGTCAACCACCGACACGAACACTGCCGACACACCAACGCTGGCAAGATACGAACACTATCAAGTATACAAAGACGCTTTATATACGCATACAGAATTACATAGGAATCAAAGGTGTCACGATCAAAAGAAAGATGTTCAAAGGCGAGATATCGCGTGTGACAAGGTGTGCATATGCGAAACACGTGTTCCACTCGTTTGCTCATGTTCCCCACGTAAAGCACGGCTGAATAGAGAAAGAAAGAAAGAAATAAAGAAAGAAAGGGGGAGAGAAGGAAAGAATAAAGGAAGAGAGGGCTGCGTCGACTGTGATGGAAAAAAGGTACGCGCGCTTCCTCGCGAGAGAAACAAACGCAAGCGCGTAATCGTCGAATCGCGCCAGCACGCAATCTTATTAGGGACGTGGACGTGACGTCGTCGAGCAGGAAGTTGCCCCTACGACGATAAGGATAACGAGGCAGGTCAGTGAGCGGCCGGACCACGAGCCTGCTTAATAAATCACGTTTTCCCATGGCCCGCCGATAATCGACGTGATCGACGATAACTGTCTGTCGATGCCGGATATAACAGGATCCGATCCCGCGAAGCAAAAGTTGGATACCTAATTGATGCATCTTGTTGGAATTACTTCGTTTAATCTCTCGTTTCTTGTCAATTCGTCACGTTGCTACAAGCGTAAAAAAAAATAGTACAATATATTCTAAATATCGATTCATAGTATCAATGTTCTCCTATACAGTGTCGATTATAGATACGATCTTATCAGCCTTATTCGTCCTTTTCTTCGAAGATTCTTATTGCTCGTAAAAGCTAAATCAACGCAGCAATTAATAACGTTAATGATCGTACTCGAATCAAGATCAGTTGCCAGCGAAAGTAGATGTGAAAACGAAGCAAAAACACAGCGGACTCCTCTGTACAACCTCCGGTATTAAAACATCCATCCATTTGCCTTAAACGAACCGCCCAGATCCGTGTACCAGTTAAACATCGAAACCAACCAGTGTTTCAATTTCCCCTTTTGAAATTGATAATCAATATTCCGCCGGGGCTGAACTCTTCCACGAAACGCGTGTAACACCCATACAGCAAAGTAACTAACACCGGTCATTGCTGTAGATCGTTACGTGGTTGCATCAGGTCCGACAAAGTGAGTCCAGGCTCTCTCGCCACGCCTTTTCAGGCCCGTGTGTAATTAAGACAAGATAGAAAAGCACGCTCCATGGCCGGGCCCGTGGTATCACGATGAAATAGTCGCTGTATAATCGACAGTCGCGTAACCGATATTAACCGCGCGAATGTTCGATTGGTCGCGCGGTTCGCCTTCTTGTTGATTAGCATTATCACGCCCCGTGTTTATGACACGATTTGGAACTTTGCTGTCCCTTTCAAAGAATTATTATTTTTTAGGGGTAGAATTTAATATCGTCTCGCGCACGATCGAGCCACGTCAATGCAATTGGCGAAATTTCGCAAGACGCAGGTTACGAATAACAGAACTCACAGAATTGAAATAGTCGATTGTACAATTGCAACAAAGTTTAAAGAGAATCATAGCCTAGAAGGTATACAATTAAAAAAATACAAAGTAGTAGATCGCGTGTCAACACGAACTATCGCTGTCAACGTTCACGCGCTTTTCTCTCAAGTTTGCCGACGCTTGAGCGATCCTCCGATCAAAAGTTCGTTAAATTAATCACACGTATCATTTTTATTTACTTTAACGCAAAGGATAAGCGAATCAACGGCGGACATCAACCTGAGAACTGTTTATCCCCCTTTGGCTGTTCGCTGGTGCGCGATGAAGCGTCTGTTCTCGCTCTGCGACCAGTCTCTGCGATTAACATTTCACGTTGTGGCTATGATATTGGCCGATTGCTTCGGGGCGACGTTTACTAATCAGGCAACGTTCACCACCTAGATAGAGACGCTTTCTTTCTTTGTGCATGGCGAAGACAGTTTTCGATTGGTCGAAGATTGTGTTCGATGGTTTTATCTGATCACCGTTAGATTAGTTTTTTGCACGGCTGGTATTAATCAAACGAATCGTTTGTAAGGATCTAGCGATTCTAAACGAGCTGCTTGAAATGGTACGCGGTTGGTCAGGTGGGTCGGCGAAGAGGCGGGGGAAGTTTGTAAAGCAAACATTAAATTGGAGTTGATGAGTTAAACTCGGGCTGCAGGGAGTACGGACTGCTGAAAGATACGCTGTAATTACAGCCATGGAAATTGACTACTGCGTTTGCGCAAAAAAATCGATTAATTGTTGGCTTCGGATAGGTTCATATATCTTTTCGATTCGTGCGTAAGAATTTTCAGTACATTCCAGCGAGTCACTGGAAAAAGAATCAAGAAAAGAAAAAGAACTGGAACAAATGTTGGAAAAATTCTGAATTTTATAATCGACGCTCTTTATTAATCTTAATGTATCTTAGCGTAACTAGATAGATCATTTAAAGATATCGATAAAATTTTCTTGCTTGTCAAATAGATATTTTATACGCATTAGCAGTAATTGCATCGATATTTTATACTCATCAGCGATAAATAAGTACCGAGAGATAGAAAAGTTACGATAATATAAATATTTATAACGAAAACTGCTAGCAAAAAAACACTGTCGATGATTCTACCTTGATATTGCGAGAGCCAAGAGAACTGCCTATATAAAATTACACAGAAATCACTCTAATTAAATACACGATATCTCGAAGAAACTGCACGCGTTGAAGTTTTACCGGAGGAAACGACATTTCCTATGCGCCGACTCAATAATGAACACACGGCAGCGTACGAATCTGACCAAACGAGTTCTACGTGGAAACGTAAAGCGCGTATGACTGCTACCGGCAAAACGGGCGCAATTAATTACGGGCGTCGCGACGGCTGCGCGGCTTACGTCTTATCGAACAACCGCGAAACGGTTCCTCGATTCGCGTTAAAGGACGTTAGCCGTTTCTCGCGCCTCCGTGGCCGGAAATCGAACGGACCGGTGTACCGGCTGGCTTAATTTACGCGAGGAAAGTGAACCGGGCTGATCGTTAATAATTAAGCAGTCGAACGCTCGAGCGGCCCGTTAATTATCGAGTTTTTCGATCGAGTCCGAGATTCCTTCGCCACTTTCCCGTTCTGCTCGAATTATCGTCGCTTTTATCGAGAAAGCAGCGATCGTTAATGGATTGGTTCACGCTTATTCGACGTTTACGGTATACTGCAAGGCGACATTGTCTACTCGTTCGATTTTCTTCGGTCTTTTGGTACTGTTGGATTAATTTTCGTCGAGTTTCGCTTTCTTAACGAGTGACTTTTAGCTTAAGGGAACAAAATGATGATTAAATACAGACGCGATCGAGAGATCGCGCGATATACGAACTTTCTATCGGACAAAGTTGCGGGAAGGAAGAGTCTCGCGATTGCATTGAATGGTCGTCGCCGCGACGAACAATCGATTTCCACTTGTGACACGAGGACGCTTTCATCGAACGGAGCGTCGTTCGAGCATCGCGAGACAAAAGAATGAAAATTGTCTGATGACCCGTAGAGTTACTTACTGGCCTCGTTGAGAGACGATCGTTGTTCGGTTCAAAGTTCGCGTTAGGAGACGCACTCGAGAAAAACGATTTCCTCTGTTTATTTCGCACATCGTATATTCTTCGCTGCTGTCGAAAGATATTATATAAACAGCGTTTCGTCTATATCAGATCCGTCTATGTTCGAAGAACATTTTAATTGGCATCTCATTGAACAAACTTCTGCCGATTGGATAAATTTTGAACGAGAGAAGAAACTTAAAATGATTCTCGTCCCTTAAAATATCCGCGCTATGATCAAAACCAAAGGCAGAGCGCATGAAAAACAGCAAATTTCTGTTTCCTAACGTTTAGTAATCGCGTATTTCGAGCTTGCCGGCGAATCCGTGCGTGAATTTCGCTCGAGTAATCTCGAATACGTAGCTCGACGAAGATTGCTCGCGACGTAGCAGACCTACTTGAAGGCGATTCGCGTACCTGGAGGTTGTCGAGGGTCGACGTCGAGCCTCTTCTCTCTGGAAACTCGGCCGTTGGATACGCGTGCATCGAGGTATTCCGCGAAGCGAGTGGGCCGAGCCGCTTGACAATTTAAGCTGCTTACCACGGTGCCGAGCCACCTAACGCGACGAGTAACCGCCCCTGGATTAACACGTTAACTACCTGTTCCGCCCCGACAAAGTCGCCGTCGAACGGTCTTCATCGACGTCACCGGCAAATCTCCCTCGACAGCCCACGCTCTCAACCTGCACAGTACGAACAGAACGGATTGAATGTTACTCGTGATAGATTAATTACTCGCTTCGTGCTGTTCGTTGATTTTCAAGTAAATAAGATGGTAGCTGAAGGATTTTGTAATGATGCGTTTGATCAAGCGTCCGATAGGAAGACGTTTGACGAATGACGAACTTATCGCTGGTTTAATCGCTCGATGAATATTTTACTCGTTATTTGTGACGCGGTTGATCCGAGAGTTCTACATTGAGTTTATTTGGAATTAATCGAAGAGGTAGATGTTTGATTAAACGTTCAGGTCGGTAGAAGCTGTAGGTAATTATAACAGGTATCGTTCTGCTTTAAAATTATACATCCACTGTATTCGTAGGGTTTATTTATTTCACAATACGTCAATTCTTGCAAAAGAGTTGTTTCTACAAAAAGTACGTTCGCTCGCACATTTACTTTCTACCTAATCATCTTTTATCACATCCTACACGTTTTCATTTCCATCGATCAAAGATATCAAACTTTCGTAGCCATATGAAATTCAACGTACAACGTTTAATATGCTCGAACCTAAGTAATCGATATTTGAATAACAAGTACAACGATGTGCGAATAATTTAGGCTTGGAATACACGACCAAGTTGAAATTCTTAAAGTCTCCGCTTACACCATCGCGATTTGCAAACCGTCATACTTGGAAATTCCAACACGTTCCACGTTACTCCTTCGCCTTATCGTTCGCCTTATCGATCGCACGATTCAACCGAGAGCAACTTGCGTTCGCGTGTAAGCTGGCTAGGTGACGCGTTATTAGGATATGTTAATGACTTCCTGTTTCGCGTTGGTCGCCACCTGCGACCGCCTCGGAGACCGCTTAATCGCGTGGCGTCGTACCAGACCGCGGAGAGGGCGTAATGCCGAGAATAATTGGCCGTGGATCGCAAGTTAAGAGGTAACAAACGATCGGTTGGGATTAACGAGAGACGAATAAGCTGGCAACGGCAATTGAATGCACACGCTCGCCCAGCAGTCCGTGGCCGCGGGCGATGATAAATCTGAGAAGCATCGAGCCCGACCGCTGTCTCCATCCTCTCTTTTTCTCTTTATCTTCCCTTCTCTCTTTCGCCTCTATCGGTCCCGCGGAGATAACTGATTAATCGTCACGTTGATACCGGATTCCTCCGGAAGTTGGACCCACAGAGCCTTGGTCGCTTAATAAACGCGTAGCTGTAGAATCGTGGAAGGTAGAGGATCGTGGAAATTGACATAGTCGATGATCGATGGCTGAATGAAAGATTTCTTGGAAGGCCATTGTGAGATTCGTTGTTAGGGCTGGGGAACGTGTGCATGTGGTTTGTGTATCGAAAGCATCCGACCAATTGGTCTTTGATAAAATATTCTTTGGATTATCGCAAGATTAAAATTTAGGAATAGATATCGGTTATCGATGATCACACACGCTTTGTTAAAGACCTAGGAAGAAACTGTACGGAGAGAGACGTAAGTGTATATTCTCATGAGAAATAATGGTACCAGTCAGTGCACGGAATGTCGATGTCGATGAACTTTCGCATACCTGACAGTAACCGAAGTATAATAGGGCATTCTTTTACATCCTATAGAGTATGATACAATTATCAAAACCAAGGCTTCCATATATATATATATATATATATATATATATATACGTACTTTTGTGGACTTTGTACATTTTGGTCATCGTATTCTATAAATTTCTTATTATTGCATAGATATCATGCATCGATGACGATTGAAATTTCTCTACATTCTATTACTATAGAATGATTGGCTACTAGAATTCTGGATTTCAGAAAATTCTCATTAGCACGCTGCTAATATTCGCAGTGGCACCTTTTCAACACACTTTAATACTCTCATAAGAATCTTAGAGGCACATGGTTCCATGTCGTCGAGGTCTTCATATCCGAAGAAGGCTCGCACGCTCGCGATATTCCGGGGCAGATAAGAGCCGAGAAGGTCTCGTTCGTTTCGCCGAGTAATTAGCAGAGGTTGTACTCTCTCGTCAGAGGAGTGGCGCTAGTCATTTGTTGCAGCTTGGGAGCGCTGCCATCACCGGCTGTGAGTGCCGCGGTCTCGCGAGCTGATATATCGCGCCGAAAACCACGTTAATTTAAAACCCCGGCTGCGTGTCCAACGTATTCGAAAAAAAGGAGCGCCTGAAACCGTGCGACTCGTGAAATTACGATCTTGTTACCGCGTCGTATTCCTCTGTGAAACGTACGACGCTGGATTTTGAGCCTGCGTTCCATCGTGTCCTCGTGCAAATTGCGGGAATCGAGATTTGCGTTGCGGATACACCGATTGCCACTCGAGGACGACGAGTTCTCTCGCGGACGACAGCTGTTTCTCAGAAGAGAAGTTCGTTGGTAACGCGGATGACTCAATTAGCGGGAACCTTCACTGCAAAAATTCAACGAGGTATCGTTTCTCTACTCTTTGCTTTCTGTTCATTTTTTCGTTATTAGATACGTTATTAAATGCTATATAATTATAATTCAAAGATTCTAGACAAAAAGAGAACGAAAGAGGAAGTTTATCGATTCGGAACGTATGTGAAATCTTGAATATTCCAAAAATAACTGCGTTTAAAGAGAATGGAATCTCTGAGATAGCAGAACATAGTAAATGACCTAACAAGAACACGCGACGGCGATTAGAAAGTTTCTAACGCCGTGTAGATCTATATTTGGTTATTAATTCGTACGAACGACATAATTTTCCTTGGCAATTGCAATGAGCAAAAACGACTCTATGTATAGAATACGGGTTTGGTTGGTTCTTAATTGTCACGAAAAATGTGTTCTCGACAACGTGTTTCGATAAGTAGTGTTCACGCGAATTTTCTCGTCTGATAAGATCTTATAGACACGGCGCGATCTACAAGTATAGTTAATAAACTCATAACGTGTCTTTCAAGAATTTATACAGCCTTCGAAATGAAAGACAGTCGACATATCGTTTATTTAAAGCCAATGATCGCTAGACGAAGGTTTTTCGCGAAGAATCCTCGACATTACAGATCGGTCTTGGAATGTAGAAGTCGATCGAACGATTGGTAACACGGGTACAGGAGTAGCGGACATCCCGAGGGAAGAAGCGACGACGCACTGCACACATCGGGTCCCGGGGAAGAAGTCGTCAAGGTGACCGGTTCGAGATTAATCGACCAGATAATCGCGAGCGACGCTCGCCGCCGGAAAGAAACTAATGAACAAATATATAAGCAGCTTGGCTTGATTTATAGGAAGAACAAGGAAACACTATGGCGTGTTCCATGGGGAGCTTTATACGAGATCGAATATGTGTTACGTATTAAAGACGGGCCACTTCCTTTTCATTCATAACTGGTGACCTGTGATCGTGAGAGCTTTAGTAATTAGACTGTAGATGCTACGTGCTAACGAGTTTTCGAGAGACAGAAAGCTACAAGCATCCTGAAATATTGGTGCGAATATATCGCAAAATATTTGAATTTTTAAACAAAATATTAAGAAAAAAAGAATTATTGTTTCTTCATATTGTTATTAAGGATACTTGCGAGAACTTTTTTAATGCCTCGGTATTTCGTTGAGATACTATTAATGACGAAACGCTTTATAGCGAGACGGCAGTAGTAATCGGTGTCTGATCTTGATTGTCTTGTTTCACTGTACGCGTCCCGCAGACTGTTTCGTTTTAAATAAAAGTAGAACTTGTCTATTTTTTTTAGAAACGTTAATTGCACAACAAAACAACCTTGTTTTAATTGTCTAAAGTGTAGAATATAATTTGCACTTTCGTTTCATAAAGAAATAGGGAGATACGGAGCGTGTTGCGAAGAATAGAGTACGGGTACACGGACAAGCCAATCGCAGTACCGTGGCTTCTTTAAACGATAGAAAATGAAATAGTAGCGGACAAATATCTTCCTCTCAAATTTATCGTATCGATCTTGTTTTCCAGTATATACATAGTCCACGTAGATCTTTTCTAATTAAACTGCAATTTGTAGCTTTGCCAATCCTTCGTAAATTTATATCCCTTGCACGGCATATTTGAATCAATGCGCGTTTCTGATCCAGTTACCGTAACAAGCGATTATCCGCTGAATCCTATCGATAAAACAAGCTCTACCGCGTACATCTGTCACGCTTCAACGTAATCTCACCAACAAGGAGAACCGTTTACCCTAACGTCAAACTTAATCGGTCCCCTTCGTCGTTCCACGAAAAATATATCAAGCAGAGGAGAAAGAAAAAGAGTAAATCCCACTATCCCGATATTACTCTTGTTCCATAATGTCACGACGTTCGCTTTCGAGCATTCGTTCTTGTCGAACGAACACGTCGAATCTCCCGAAAGCTTCGCGTTGTTGCACCGCAACAAGCGCGAGTCCCAATTAAAATCGCCTCTCCTCCCACTTTGCTAACCCGCGAGAGAAAAATTAATATATGGATGATCGATCGATCTGTATCGACGCGACGTGGCAAGACCGTAATTTACTCATAAATTCTCCGATAATTATCGACAATAACCAATGGCAACGAGCGGCTTTTCCAGGACGTTCGCGCGCATTTATTAAGAGGCGGACGAGCGATTTATCAGCGAGCCGCTGCCGGACGACGCTCGGTACCGCGCGCGCGTCCAGTCAAACAATTAAGAAATTGTTTCGGCCGTTAACCCGCGAGGTCGCCGCGGTGATTCATCGCTCGCGACGCCTTCCGACTCGAGAGCGGCTCCTCTAATGCGATTCTAATAGCAGCGTGCCAGCGCGACTGTGCCACAGAATCTCCCCTCTTGCTTCCGCTTGCAGTTTCGCGCTTCCTCCAGGCCCCGTGCACCGGTTACACGTTGATTGCGCGCTCGTTCTCAGGCTCGTTCCTCTTCCTTGTTCGGTGTAGCTGGTGTATTTCGTTGTTTGGTGGTCTTTCAATCGAGGTAGAGGAAGTAAGGTGTCGATTAGGAGAGAAGTAATTTGAATACGTATAGGCGCAATCTGTGTGAATAATTTGAAATTACAGTTAAATGGTACTTTCTGGCATGATTGAATGATATAAAATAATTAATGCGAATGAACTTCTTAGACGCTGGTAGGAGGGACGGTGGAAAGTCAAGTGTATTTTTGAGGAATTAAATGTACAGAGTTTCGAATGGTTATTAAGAATGGAAGTGGAAGAAATCTTTCTTCAGGTTGAATATTACGTAGAACGTTAAAAGAGAATTTACTTAATTCCTTTCTCTTCTAAATTGTTTAATAGGCACGAACCTTTGTCTGTAATTTTTCCACCTACTACGTGCCAAGCAAATGATCCATGTTCGTCGTTGTTCCAGTGCAACTAGAACGCAACCTCGAAATAGCGACTTTTCAGAAGACGAGAAAACCAATTGCAGTTATTAACACTTGCAATTAGATAACGAAGGAAATGTTTTATAACGTTGGGATGATCGGCGTTGTTTGCATTTTCCACTTTACTTATTTACTTTTAACTATGTCTGCGACGCAACTAGCACTTACGCCGTTATTGGGACGAAGTAACTAACAACGAGTGTTACTGTTACTCCCACATAGCGGCCAAGGATATTCGATAAATTATAACACTTTTATAGCGGAAGTTTTCTAATTAGATACGTCTGAGACTAGTTACTCGTTTACCTAAAAATTTGCAAATTTACGGTTACGTCATTATGGGACTGGAACGGTGACACGTTAATGACAGATGCTGTAGATCTCTCCTTTCATTTGTCAAAGTAGAAAGATACAGAATGAAACTTCAATTATGAATTATCGACCGTCCACTCGAACACTTTCTCAATCTCTAGAATAGTCCATAACATCGAAACGATTGTGGCTCGCAGCAGGATCGTTATTCGCGCGTTCGATGCTCGTTCTCGCTAGAAACGCACTTGACCTGTTCTCCGTACACACAAGTGCCCACTGTATACTTAACTCGGACATCGTGGCTATTATGAATATCCCGCGTGATGTACGACACTCCCGAAGCCGGCCTTTCGCCGATGCCGATTGCGAGATTTTATCTGGAGTGGAAAGTTGACAAGCGGACGCGTGAATCTTCCTCGCGCTTCTCGAGCCTTTTGTTAGACCGTAGATGTTTGGCAAACAACAGGTTCTTGAATAATTGGAGATACTTCGATTCAAAGACAGGCTCGGTGTCGCGTTCGAAATGAGATCGTTCTTGAAAGCTCGATTGCCGGTGGACAGAATAAATAACAACGGAATAGGAATATGTCAAAGACTAGTTTGATAGGAGAATTGATTAGTAACGTGATAATGTAACCTATCTAAAGATAAATAGAAAATGTTAAACAGCGTAATATATTTGGTGTATTTAAGTAGCGTAATGTAATACATAATACAATATACCTAATAACACGATCGGAAGATAGCGTAATAAATCGAAAGGTAGATACAAAGGGAACGATAAAAACAGCTATGCGATTGTGAACGTCAGAGAATAGAATAAAGACTCATAAATGTGTAGCGAATGTCTCGATAATTGGAAAAATGTCTTATAGGAGACACCAAGAGTGATTTAGACAATCGAACAGTGCAATTTCAAGGTTCGTCGGCTCGCCAATCGATCGTACGATCCTGTTTGCACGGAAGCAGAGTACGAACATACCTCGAACGTCCGTGAAACATCGAGTCTCGATTTTTCCGAAGCTCGTCGTACGAGTTTTATTATCGCGTCGTGTATATGTCTGGCGCAGGTTTTCAGAGCGACGTGGCGGAAATCGACGGCGCGCTATAATCAAACCAACACCGCGATTATTATTCATGCGGTACGCGTGACTTTGTACGCGATAATGTATGCACAATGCAGCCGCGGGGATGCGAGCTGAAATATTGGCCGGAAGAGAAATTCCGCACGCGACCGTAATTGCGTTTTCGCGGGGGGGACCACAAAGACGACGACGACAACGTTCGCGATCCCGGATCGATTTATCGATCGATCGCTGAGATCTCTTTCGCTTTCTCGCCCCTTTTTGCTCAGTTCCGTGCCAATCGAAGATTATACGCGCGTATCGATACCGTTCTACGAGTTATTGCCAGCTACCAGAAGCACGGGCGAGGTATGGAATTGATTTATCGCCTTATGAAATTTTGCGTCCCGTGCGTTTTAGTATTCTCAATATACAGATAACTGCACACGTATTTCGTTTGTACACACACAGATATTAGCGATCTTTAATAAAATGCACAGGGTTCATATTTTATTTCATGTTCACGTTTTAATGGCTAGGCGTTCGACTGTTGCGGTAGATAGGATCGAAAAAAACGCACGAGAAGAACATGACAAACCCATTAGCGTTTCAAGCTAAGAACTTAAACACAAGTTGCGTTTAAAACATTTTGCCTGCGAGAACATCCCTTCGAACATCGCATAGATCAAGCTCCAAACATCTTCCTTCCTACAATTCCCAGCATTCGCTCGAACCATCTAATTCGTAAATACGAGCCTCTGTCAAATTTCACAGATAAATTCCAAGGATACAACCTACCAAGTAATCCGCCTCGCGACATTCCCTACAGTCGCGTAAACGCGACACGTGTTTTATTTACAGTCGAAACGTTTACCACCTTTCGAATCCTGTCGAAAAGTTACCCATCGACCGTGTGGTCGCGTAAGAATCCCGTTAAATCCGAGGTCTTAATCGTCACTGGCCAGTTTTCCCCCATTTAAACGGGTTCTTGGATCGTGGACCATTTGCCAGTGTCGCGTTGGCTCTCGGGGACGAGGCGCATTAAATCTCGGCAGATCGTTGGCGGGGGTAGCGTGAGATCCTTCCGGGCTCTCGCGGCGCTCGCACCACCCACGTGGTGCAGAGCTGTCGAGCCACCGATCCTTTTCATCCTAAACGAGCGATTCAAACGCTGGACGTAAGGTAAATCCCCGGGCATAGTCACGGAGAAGTCGTATATATTTCGCCTGTACCACATGCTCGAGCAGTCCGAGCCTCCTTGCCCCCTCTTGTGCACCGTGTGTGGTCCTTTTATATAATTTGTTCCCGGCCTCCTCCTCGTCCTCTTCTTTCTTCTTCGTCTTCGTCGTCTTCTTCTTATTATTCTTCCTCCTCTTCCTCGTCTTCTTGCTCTTGCCTGTTCTTCTGGCTCTTTCCCCTTTGGTCGCTGGCCTGTGTCCGTTCTTCTTCCCGGACTATTGCGTTACGCCACTTCTGGGAACGTTTCACTGTTCCCCTTGAACGTGAGAAGAGGTTTTCGCGAACGGGAAAAATGCTCGCGCTGTGGTGGCCAACGATTGTTCACGCTGCATCGTATGCTGGTGCACTGTGATCGAACGTTACTTGATACAGTGTGGGGACAATTTTTGTGCGGTAATTGCCAAGTGTAATATGATATGTATGAAATACGCGCAATGTGCAATAATTATCGAAGCAGAGGGTGCAGGTTCGGCGTGATAGCGCCTTTTCTAAAACGCACTACCCTGCGTTTATCGTTATAAAAGTTGCCTGATATTTTTTTCAAGTCGCGAGAACGCGCGACGACAGAGAACAAAGTTGTGTAACTTAATTGATTATAAAACTTTCGCGAAACGTTGCTAGGATGTGACTTTTAAAAATTGAAAAACGTCACTGAATCCAAATTCATCAAATGTAAACGATAGAAACTAACGTCAGGGTTCGATGTAGGCTTCGTTGGAAACGCGATCAGCCTTCGTTGCACACATCACTCGATATTGCGAAGCAAAGATTAACTCGATTCGAGATCGAAAGAAATGATTTGCTTTAGGCGTGAATTCGTTTGGATAGGTTGGATCTAAAGCGTCTACAGGTCGCAAAAGATACGCCAGTTGCCTTAATAAATTCTTCTTCCCTACAATCGTTGGCCGAGGATGAAATTGGCGAATTATCGAATGTTACGTCGTCGGTGAATTTTCTCGGTAAAATCGACGGATTTTAAGGAGCAACGTTGCGGCATCGATCGGTTTGAAAGCGATTCGTCGTATGAAACAAGATAACAAGGGAAATAATGACGATCGGCGAGCTGCACTTTAGACGGTTGCGTACTTCGGAATTCCTTCGCGCTTGTCGATCGGTAAATGCAATGTTTAGGCATCGATCGTCGATCGTGATCTACCTGTGGATGATTTATTGCTCAACGATGTAAATTTCAGAGCGTGTAACTACGCTTAAAGCGCTCGTAACCCTCGGGCCGATGCCTGTAATTTAGGAATAATTTAAATAAATCGGGAACGCAACTCGAGAAGCTCGGAACGATTGTGTAAGCTCGAGAAACACTAGTTGCTGGCGATTGTCGGCGAATGTAGATAACTTAGGTAACTGAAGTGACTCAATTGACTTAAGTAACTCGACTGACTCAATCAAATCGACTAATTCCACTTAAATAGTCTAGGGAACGTAATCTACCTTGACTACTTATCAAGCTTTAAGGACCTAGCGAGTACAATGTGTCTGTCTTTTGTATAAAGGAAAACCTTCAAGTATCTCTCCTGACGTTTTTATGTGTGCTCTTTGCGTGCATTACAATCGTCATTTGCTCGAAATTCCTAATCCTTACAGCTGATAGTTTCGTCACGTCCATTTATCCACCAACGCGTACGATTATTTAGCTGGTTTATTTAAATCGTAGAATATGGGCGTAGTAACTAGTTGGCGATTATTTATACACCTAATTGTGTAGAAATATGTAGAGTACGCGTAACGTATTCGAGAAAAATATGCCAAATAACATACTCATTACAGCTTGTAAATAGTAAAAGAAATTCCTACCTGTCAAACTCCATTGCTATAGACGTGTTTATAAAAACATGAATTTGCATAAACTAGTAATACTTAACACACGCCTCGCTAACTCCCCTTTTTTCCGAAACCAGTTCTCAAAAACACCGAGGATTCAAGCATTCATCGCCTTCCCACGTAATCCTTACGAAAGCTCTCACCAAGCTTTCTATCAATGGCAGACGAGATTCATCGTGCATTCTTAGCTTGGTAATAGCAATCGAAACAGCAATAATTAGAAACGAGCGATCACAGGTTAACGCGCCAGGCTATTTTCCTCTAATCTATTCAACATCGACAGGACAGCTTTCTCTGTACACGGCCGTTGCAACAAACTCACTGTGCAGCAGCTCCATTACGCTCTCCTTTTTCGTCTCGGCCGCTACCTCGGGCCAACCTGCAAAAACCATAGCCGTGAAACGAACTCACGGCCAGTTTGTAATAGCCCGTAATTGTAGGTGTTCCCTGTGGGAACCCGCTCGCAACGCGAGATACTTTTAAACGCCATTACGCGCCGCTTAACGTTCAAGCTTACGAGCCAACCGGATTAACGAAACATCCACGAGTATCGTCGTCGTTTCCTTGCTGAAGAGTAACGACGCGACGTCATCGTGATAATCGATACTCTTCGCGATATTGTGTCGTAAATCACGCCCTGTAACTTGGAAACGGTGCCATGGTATTTTTCTTCGGTCGGGGCTCAGCCCTAGAAAGGATCGTAAATCTCCGTGTTATCCTGCAAGCTTTAAAAGTTGGAGGGTTGCCTTGGAAGAATCAATCTGCCTGCAGTCTTCTTATCTTTCTTTAATGGAATGTAATCTCGAAGGAACGTACCTATGCATCTGTGTCTTCGAATTGTATTTTATCCATTTTTCACTGTTCCGTTGGATCTCCTGTTGCTATGTTCTATTTATTCCTTTGATATCAAGCGAGCAAGGTATTGTCGCTTTAGGAATTATTCGTTTTTCTGTTTTTACTTAAGACGAGAAGATTCTGCCTGATAATTAGAGAATGTTCCGATTATAGAACGTCGAATTGCTTTTAATTGGAATATACAGGAAAATGTATAAAATATCTACGGTGTATTCTTTATTTATGACATTAAGCAGACAAAACGATGACAAACGACATTTTTCAAGTAATAATCTAGTAATAATAATGAAAAAAATAATCGATAATAATTAAAGGGAATAATAATCCGAATACGTAAAAACGTAAATCTGACAGTGCATTGAACTTCAAAATTGCTACTGTATAAAAGAAAAGAACAGACGATATGGACTTATCATACTCTTCACCGTGGTCTTGGTATAAAGCACGTAACGAACGTTGCCCACACGATTCGTCGGTGTACAAACAGCTTTCTCGGTACGGTATCATTTCGAAACATAAAATGATGACAAAGGAACTAGCCGGCCTATGTATCCGAACGGGTGAACGTGGACGCGTGCAGACGATGGTCCTGTGACCGGTGGTTATCGGCGCACTTATCGAAGGCATTTCACCGGTCGATTCGTAAGCAGCGATCGGCCGTCTAACGATCGCCTGTATTCATCCACGTCGTACCATTCAATTTTCCACGATGGAAAGAAGGGCGGGAGAGCCGTTCCCACGCGACCGTTGTTCGCCGTTGCCTCTCACGTTCCCCGCTAAAGTGAAAGATCGGACGCCGATTTCCGTCGTCCGACGCGTTATCGATCCGAAAATCGACACTTCCAGGGTTGTTTCGGTATAGGAAGCGCCATTTATCGAGGCTAAATGATCGTTTTTAGGAGGAATTAACCGTTATTAGGGAATCATAGTGTGCTATATGTGACGAATGTGACGATATGAAGTGTACAGTCGACGCTAAACGTACGTATACGAGCGGGAGAACTTGTTTATTTTTGAGTAATCCTCCGTTGATCTGTATTTGCCAAAAATGTTGATCAGAGATACGATTTGTTCTTTGTTCATCGTGTTTTTGGATCGATATAAGTTTTTAGAAGGCAGCGTCAGATTTTGTTTTTAATCTTGTTTACTTTCGCACGTAGAATCTAGGACACGTATGTGCAAGATTTCGAAGCTATGAAAGTTTCTACAGATTCTCGTCTCGCCGCTACCCTTAACCCCCTCCAAAGACCTTGTCCGAGCTGGCCGACTCGCAGGAACTCGTCTTCAAGGATTCGCTCTGGCAAAAACAAAGAGACGTAGTCAGTAGCACGTGGAAATGAACCGATCACCGCGCCTTCGTATTTTAAAACTGTAATTACGTCGTGGTTGCCGACGCAACGCTATCAGTGGAAAATAATCTGTGCAATTTGACGAGACGAGAAAGTGGAAGATCGAAAGTTAGAGGTGGGAAGGTGGCGCGTTAAAATGAAAGCTTCGAGACCGGAAATTGAATCGACTGACCCCTTAACGTCGAAGGTCCTGCCGTTGACCATCGAGGAAAACCGATCACCTCGTGCAAGATTACAGACCTTCTTGAAAAGATCGCGCGTTCTCGTCGTGCATGTGTATTTCACTCTATGATTCTTCGTATATATTTATGTGATATACGGTCGAATTATCATGTCGTGGCATCGAGACCCGTGGTTTTCTAACGACGCGACGAATCAACGACAATGAAAGCGCACGGTGAACGAGCGATTTTCGCGCGGAGACCGCCGTCAGAGGAAGTTCGCAGGATTATGACGAGGTTGTCGACGCACGATTAACCTCTTCCTATTTAAGTGTAAATATTGTTGGCGATAAATTCGACGCGGGAGAAATCAAGCTTTGCATGTCGAGTATAAATGGGAATTGATGTTTGGTGCTTGTTCACGTCGCATTGAATATGAACGGAAATGTGATTTGAGATTAGACTAGTGAAATTAACTCGTGCGGTCTTTTCATTGAAGAAGAATTTCCTGCGATTGTGAAGTCTGTTCGTTGATAACAAATAAGAATGGGGAGGAGAAGATTACGAAGGTTAAGATTTATAATTTTAATTTGTATTTTTATTTACTATAATAATATTTATTTTAATTTAATTTTAATTTTATAATTTTAATTATAATTTTATAAGGATTTATAATTTTACTCGGAGCACTAGATTTTGAGACTGGATTAGATCGGCGATAGAATAGAGAAGCTCCGACGATGGAACAGAGAATAGAAACGTTGGTGGAAGGGATATCGGATTTGAAAGAGAAAGCGAAGGCAAAATTATTTCAAGAAATATATCTATGTAATCTATATATGTAACAACTAAACGAAACAAAATTATTACAATTAGAAGCGTTCGATTCTCGCGATTAAATCTTAGATTAACGAATAGATCCACCTGACGATCACAGAGTACGAGAATCGCGAAGCACGTAATTACAGCGCTTGGATGATCGATTTTCGCGAACAATCAGCGCGCAAGTGGAAAAAGTCGAGGAACACGCGGTCGCTTTGGATCGGTGTATATGCAAACCGGTCGTATTTCATGCGGCGAGTCGGCGCTTATGAGCACCCCCCGCGGCTTTTATGCGCGCGGCGTTTGAACAATGAAAACGGCTCTACTGAAATATTGTAATGGTGGTACGTGATGCATCGATGCGGTGCCCTCTGTTCTCACGCGTAGCAGGATCCTCGGTGTTCGCGTGTCTTTCCGGAAGTATCGATCGCCCTGCTCCATACGTTCCTCGGGATATCACGATGGATGGTCGTAGTTTAGCGGAGATGTTTAGAAAGCGGTGACATTAATTCGATAATGGATACCAAGTGTAAATTGTGTCTTATAGAGAGATTGTATCTTGTTACCAAGTTTCTAGATAAACTTAATAAGCTGTCGCTGAATTTCGCTAGATTGTTTATCTTCGATCGGTCATTTAACCCTCTAAAGATTGATTTTCGTAATAGATAAAATTCTATGTGTATAACGTTAAGAAGCTTAGAGATTTATGCGTTTAATCATAATGGAATCTTTTCCTAAGAGATACAATCTTTGACGAATTTTTGTTGCAATTAAAGCGACAGAATAGTGGAATAAAAAAAGGCACTTCTTCTATTTTCGTACAATTTCCTAAAATCTATTATTATTCTATTAATCTATCTATCTATTATTCTATAATATATCTATTATAAATCTGTTTTATTCTAAATCTATGACAAATCAGAACGAACAAAATTTTATTCAACGATATTCAACGAAGCTTTGTATTTTCTCAATAACATAAAAAATTTGTCTGCCTTGAAAATCGTAATGAAATAAGGAAACATCGAAAGTAGAGATCTTCGTTTTCTCCTCCGTTACTTTTATCGGGGCTTAATTAAGGGTGGTGAGAACGACGTACCGACGCATCCACCATTATATAATCGTCCCATCGTCCGAATTCGATTTCTTCTTCCTTACAATGGAAACGTTTGTTCGCGTTGCGTAACGCAGTTTCGCGCGCGTTCGACGCATTTCTCCTCGATAACACGTAGCCATCGTCACGGCGGCGATTTCTTTCGTCGCACCAGTGCCATCTCGATTATGCAAAAACAATTATCCCGGCGCACGTATAAGGAGCGCAATTATTAAGCCGGTTAAACGGCAGCCGGGTTGCGAAAGTATCGCGAACTCGCGCGCGTTGCGCCAGCCTTCTACCGGCTTCTCGTTTCATCCCCAACTTTTTCGCGACCGGTTTTTCAGCGGCGATGAAAAAAATGCGGACGGCATTCGTGACACGGTTTCCAAGCGGCGGCTGACTCGAATTCATCGACACGAAGAATGCCGATAATTATTTGGAAAGTTTAGAACTCGCGGAGTTTTACTGGGTCGTTCGTCGATTGTTAGACTTATTATAGAAAATTGAAAGATGTAAAAATGCAAAGGACGCATAGAATATACAGCGCGTAAAATTTCTAAAGTATAACGACCGACACGGTGTATTAGAGCCGTGTAAATAGTAGGTGACCGGCTTAATAATAAATGTACATATTATTGTTACCATTGTTTATTCATAAGCCACGCTTTGCGGCTTAGAATGGCTTCCGATTTACATTCCACTTAATTACAATACGTGCCTGTGCCATATTTACGTTATAATCGTAACATAATTACGTTACCTAATAAACGTATTATTGGAAGAACGAATTCGACGAACGAACGCGAGTTCGATGTAATTTGCTTGCGAGCAGATGATCGTGTTCGAATCTGATAGCGATCGATGTTGCGCCATTTGTATAATATTTTACGTTGAGAAGGGTGTGGTTGAAAGTGTTCCTGGTTTCTTCGTTATGTTTGGTAAAGTGACGGAATATTATATTTCGAAATACGTGTACGTGAAGCGATTAGATCTGAATTAAAGGTTCACGATGATGAACGTAACATAGTTGACAATGTGACATAAAATATATAATCGCGCAGCCGGTAAATTTTGAATCAACTTGAGGATCTCGTTGCTACTTTGCGTTTAATTTCCGGACTCGGGTGGAATTACAAAAGGAACGATGATCGGAAGTACGTGAATCAAGGTTTTTGTTTTTCATCGGTGATTTGTTACTACGTAGTTACCGATACTTCTCTGATATTGTCTCAATTTTCCCTAACTTTTACGTGGAAATATAATTTGCCCTTTCCCTCCCTCGTCTTCGATATTTGCAACGAAACTAACGAGAAAAAGGACTAAGCAAATATTGATTACACGTTGTTCAATCCGTTCTTTGATATTTTTCGATCGATGCGATGAATAATGAAGCTCCTTTCATCGCGCTGATAAACGGTTGAGAGATCGCTGGTTTGTTTTTACCTGCGGTTCGCCGCGATGACACACGTAATAACAAATTGCACGCAACCGCGCTGATGCATCGCTCCGATCTTACGAAGTAAACGCGGATCGGTTACAAAGTAATTTCCCTTCGATTTCTAGACCCATTTAACGATTTTCTTCGCCGTAATTTGTCAGGAAACCAATTAAATCCGAATCGTTAATCTCCCTTCTCCACTGACTTCTGAAGTAGCCTACGAACCTTTGAACATTTTGTAATAAATTACACGCGAATCTGATTCTCAGATCTATGCTTATCAAAATTCAGTTTGCTAATAGCGGATGAAACTTTCATTGATTAATAGGAAACTTACCACCCCCTCCCCCTGTTAAGCAAATAATACGTAATCCACTAATTGATAAAATATACTGTCTCGCGAAAGTGTTCGAACATTTACCGTAGAAAACTTTTATCTCAGCGTGTAGAAAAAGTATCAGAAAGTGTGCATCGAACGTTAGCAACAACAGGAAACCAACGTAACAAGAAAGAAAAAGGAAATCGAATTGCACATCTTCGTCAAGGACCTGTCAACAGCCAAGGAAGCACTCGAGCATCGTATCTCAGAAACGATTTTCCTGGACAAAGCTCGAAGTAACGCAGAAAAGGTAGCATTTGCACGCAACAGTGCTGCGAGCGTTTGTAACGATCGTGTATCATCGAGATGTATGCGTGCACCTGGAGAAGGTAGACTAGCGCTTCTAGAGAGAGGATGATGGCGGATAGATCCATGGCGTTCACCATTATGTCGCTTGGAAACGGTTTCGAACGACTCGAGGCAGCTCCTCTAGCCATACGTTGCGAGAGCGCTATAAAGATCGAGTAATAGGCTGTTTAGTGTTTGTCTTGTAAAGACAAACGAGGACTGATGGGGTTCTGGTACTTCCTGGACGTTGACGCGACACGCTGCCTTCCTCTTTATTTCTCTCGCTGGAAATTCGATGCTGTGTTGGTTTGAAGTTGTCTATTTACGAGTTGCTGTTTTCACCGAGATTTGCGATATCCTTAACACCGGGATGAAACGTTGCATTCTACTTATTTCTGAAAGATGCCACCTTTCAAAGTGATCGAACAGTATGAATTGAAATTTTGGTACGAAAAGATCAAAATTATGTATTGGGTTATGTACCAAGGTTTGAACTTGTTCGATCCGAAACAAACGATTACGTCTACTCTACTTTCGCTTATTTTCATAGTTAAAGTATAGAGAGGAATCAACGATAGATGTTGGAGGAATTGTTGATAGATATAGAATTAAACGACCTGAGATAGAGCGTGTTTTGAAGTTTCTAATCCTATTATCGTCAAAATCTCAAAGTTTAGTAACGTTTGAACGAGAATTTATCTTCTTTAACATGCAACCACTCCCTTCGAGTAGTCCATTTCTCTGAAAATTTGAAGGATATAAATTTCACCGTGAGTTATGAAGTTATTCTAACTACGGAGTAGAGTTTCGCGGATTTCTCCTCGGTATGGAGCTCGTTCCACCTAAGAGGCAATTAGCTCGGTCTGCGATACTCTGATTGTCACGAATCGGCCAGTGTCCGCAAGTTCCTCGAAACGTCGCCATTAATTACGAGCGGAGCAGCAGAGTGAGAGAGAAAGAGAGAGAGGGGGGATCGTGGTACAATTATCATAATTATATAGGTGCGTGCACCTGAAAGATATCGATGTTCCCCTGGCGATTGCCCGGCCAAGTGGACGACCACGATAAACGAGCCGACTCGAGATCGAGTATCGCCGGATCTAAATCGTTCTATGGTCCTATTATGTCCGTAATGAATTTACGATCGTGATTATCGCCGGGCAGTTCGAATGTGGATCACCTTGTCGAAATTCTGGATGGCTCGAATGGAAATGTGGGTGTTGGTAAGCGAGTGTCGACGAAGGAAATGTCGGAGATGAGAAAATAAGTGGCAAAGACACTCGATAAATCTTTTATCGGTATCGGTGAACATTTGGACGAAGGCAGCTGCATTTTCTTAATAGTTTCTATAATGTCGTATTCTGGTGGGAAAAGAAATTCTAATTAATTAATAAACAGTTTGTGTGATCGTGATTCAGAAGTCAGAGATTAACAGAAGCGACGATATTCTTTCGTCTCTCGTTAAAGAAATTGTAAATATCGTTTTTACAAGGGTCTCCTATAACTCGATCAGACATCGTTTATTTTCAACAATTCTCCTCTATTGGTTGACAATGTCCCTGGCAAAGGTTAAAGTCACGGCGACGTGAACTTAGGTTCGTAGAGAGAGGATGCAGACTCGTCGATAATCAGAAACAGGATGCGGCTGTCTAAGGGGAGACTCGGTTACTCGTTCGCCAACAAAGAATGCCGATAACGAAATGATTGGCAGTCTGCTAATTAAACGACAATTTACTTGCGCGCTCTATATTTAGCCGTGGCAATCAACGGGCCAGAAGGCGAGCGTTTCTTCGCATAGTTTCTTCCATGGAAACGGATTGAAGCCCCTTTCGTCGCGACCGCTCTTTTCTCACAATCTTTTCGAATGAGAAATTATGGTAGTTTACGGTATTATTAGGATATGACGAGGTTGAGAGAGAATATCTAAGAAATAATATTTTTATTTGCTTCTTATTTGCAACGACATTGTCGTTGTACTGGTACAAAGATCGAAATAAGACGAATTCGATATCAATCGTCGAACATTGTCGAGGCTGGGAAATCTTATAGTTTATAATATCGTTTCAAGTATTACCACGCAATAAGATCTTTGCGTGGACATTAATGCCATGAGAATTGACCTTCGGTTTGATCTCGCGACTCGCGCGATTCTCGTTCAATCTCGCTGATAACGCCTGTTGTTCCCGATCACTTCTTCCATCGCTTTTCCATTCATTCTGTCTCTAAATACACGATGAAAAATTCCCTTATCCCAAGCAAAACACGTTCGCCATGTACGATAGAAAAGTTCAGGAGACAAGACGCGGAGGATAGCCGGTTGAAACGGCGTACGACGTGGATCCTTGTGATCTGACCCCGTTGGCCTCGCCCCACGGATAACAATCGCGATAATTACACCGTGAGAACGATAATTGCCTGGCGGCACGGCGCTCGCGGCTCGGCGAGCCTAATAACGAACGAGCCCCGTCATATTTTCATGAAATGTCACATCAGATAATGGCGGGTTGCGAGAGAGCCGGAAAAGAACCGCGTCTCGCCGCACCGGCGAAGTGAAATTGCGAGTCGATCGCGATTCCTCGGGCTCGATCGGTCGAGCACACTGGCAGACACAGGCCACGGCACAACCAAGATAGGATCTGCTCGGACGACGACGACAATGTTGAAAGTTGGGTCAATTTTCTTTCGAACGCCGCCGGAACTCGTGTCTACGGTGTTATCTGTCGCGTACGGTGAACGCTGTTTAACGATATCTGATCGGTCGACGACGCGGTGTCGCTGTCGCGTTCGCCGTTTATCGGAACGAATGATGGATGTCGTGGACGTCGTAACGCTCGTCGTCCGGAGTCGTCTGCAGTCGTCCGAAGTCTGTGAGAAAGTTACACGCGATGTTTCCTGAGATTTTTCTATTCGGTCGTCGGAGAGGTTAGGCGAAAGATCGTGCAGCTTGTGTTTCTCTTCGAGGTGATCGGGTTGAGGAATCTTTTCGCGTGGATTCCTCATAGTCCTCCGTTCGAGGTGTTCTTGCGTAATAGGGGAGAAGGGAACACGCGAGAAGTTTCGAGGGAGATAACGTAAGAGGAGGATAGTGGAATGTCTCGAGGAGCGAGGTTCGAAAATTCTTAGTTGATCGATCGAGACTGTTCGAAACCGTTTCCTCGTGCAGGTGGAACGTACGTCGAAAGTTTCTGTAACTTCAGGTCGCAAGATAGGGATAGACGAACTTGGAACTTCTGCGGACTTCACCGAGCAATGCTTCTTTAGAGATGCCTGTAGTCCGTGTTAGAAACCTACACGCCACGCTGGCTCTGGCACAAATTCGTATAGCGACGGTAAACAAAAAATCAACACCTGAAATATCAAAACCGAACTCGTCCACGCGAAACAAGTGCTTAATCGTTCCTGAAATTGAAGTTCGACGCGTTTCACGACAGTCGTGACCGAGTCGAGACACGAGACGACAGGTAACACTAACGTTCCAAGTGTCTAAGGATTAAACGTCGGAGGGAGAAGGTTGCCACGAAAGACGAGGCAGAAACAAGGAGAACGCGAGACGATCCGACAGTCGGTCGTACGACACGGCGATCGCGATAAAAGCGACGTGTTAATCGGCATCCACGATCGCCACGACCGAGACCCGGACTTATTAACTCGATACAATCGATGAGTCGATCGTAATTCACGAGACGAATGCTCGCGGAGAGGTAGCTGACTACGCATACGATCGCAGATATCGCGACGATGAATTGCACGGTCGCGACGCGTCGCCTCGCTTTTAACGAGATAACACCAACTCGGACTTGGGGAGCACTGTTAGCACCCTCCAGGGCCTCCAACAGGCTTCTGGATCGGTTAATGAAGTTGTTTAAGCACTGAACGATGAATTATGTTTCTCATTGTACGAGAAGTGGCTAACGAGATTATTAAACCGTAATTGTATTCCTTTTGGTCTTTGACGTTTTTAACGAGAAGTCAGGTAGAAGCTATTTGTGATTTATGGAATAAGTAAATCTATCTGCTGATAGGATGCGTATATCGCGCGTAAGATATAAGCCCGTTCTACGAACAAATAGTGTTTCTTAATTTTTACTGAAATGGAAACTAAGAAAATTATGTGTGTGCAAGTAGTACGACAGGCACGAAATGGCACTGGCAAATTTAATTAACATAGTCGTCGTTATTACGACCTATCGACGACTTCGTGTCGTCTAAATTCTCTGCCGTTTCCATCGAACCAAAATCAATGGAAGTGTCTTATACCATCAACGATACGAACATCATACCATGACAGGGATAACGTTCGATATTTTCGTTCGATCGTAAAGGATTTCATTTCTTCGGTCCGCTTTCTCGCGTTCGAGCGGAGCCTGCGCGAAGAAAAGGGACAGAAGCGAAAAACGATGCGCCTAATGAACGGTTCGCGTGCGCGACGTTTCTCGCGCCTCGTGTCGCGTGTATACGCGCGGACTAATTAAACGAGAATGATAAAAGAGAAAGTGCTGACATTTTTTTCTTTCTCTCTTTCCGCTATTTTTTTCTTTTTTTTTTTTTTGTGTGTGTGTTCAGAGACACGCGTATTAAAGTCGTATAATCCGTTGATGAACGAGAAGCAACGCGAAACGAAAGGGAAACCGTACGAAACAAATGGAAGAAACTACGAAAAAACCTGGTTCGATGTCTTGGATGTTTAATACCTGAAAGACCATTTACCGCGTTACGTGGCAAATGGTGAACGTGCTGAACGACCTGGAGACGTTGACAGCAATTTAGTGGCCGTTTTAAAGAGGGAACGGATTCCTTCCGCGATTAGCGAGCCCCTCTATTCTCGTTGGTCCCCCTCGAACGAAAGGTTAAGCGATGATTAATTGGTCGTGAGGAGAAGTTGCGTTTCGCTACGACCGCCAGTTGGACGCGTTTCTCTCCCACGTGAACGTCCGACGTCCACGGTATCTCGAATGAAATTGATTTCCGTGTCCTTTAAGAAAGTTCAAAGAATATTTTTAAGACCGGAGATTGTGGCTGAAAGGCTAAGAAAGTATTCGAATTTCTCCAAGAATTTTTAGCTTGTCGCGAGCTTTGCTATCCTTCCTCGTTCGTGATTCATTCGATGTTAGATTTTAAATTTTCTGACTTGATAGCAGAAAGCTATTAAGATATCACGAAAGAACCGATACCACGAATAGCGAAAACTCGCAAATCAAAATCACGTTCGTTTCACAAGTCGCTCCTCTGCGCCTCTGCGAAATTCTAGACGCTTCGAGAAAGAAAGAGCGAATCGTATTTTCAAAATTAAAAAGCACGATAGTCACTTTGGTATCGAAGTAAAATTAGACAAACGTTGTTCGATTATCCTATTCGACGAAAAAAAAGTACTACAATTCTAAATACTGTTTCTCTAACGAAAATCTAGAATCTGTGATACGATATGACAGCCGTCGACCGTCTGGTGCTCCGTTATTGCGCAAGAAGCCCTACATCCAGGTATCGTAGATGGAGAAAGCAAAATGGCCGAAGAATTTAACTCGGCAGCGCGAAGAGAGGCGATTGCCTTCTCGCGAGAAGCTAGCTCACGGCTCGTTTAAAATGCAGATTAGGCCTTAGGCCGTCTTTCAGTGCGAACCGCCGCCGTTCTGGTCGCTTGTTTCTGGCGACGCGCGCGCCTAAGCCTTTGCGGCTTTTCGAATGACTACACAATGCCTCTCCATTCGCAGTACGCGGCGGAACCCTATTTGGCGCGGCTGCCCGCTTGTATTTGTCTCCGCGCTCCGCGAACACAATTTCGCGATCAAAACCGGAGAACTTCGCGTGCGGCTGCTTTCTCTGCCTGTGGGAACTTGTCGGACAGTCTTCTGGGTGAGATCCTCTGTCTACGTATTACGTTGCATCTTAAATCATGATCATTGCGATCAGACACGCTGACATCTACAAGCATTTAAGTCAGAACTGTTATATATTATATAATAAACTTAATTCGTACATTCACTGGTTAAAAGATTAATATCTTGTTTCACCTGAAAGTGGTTAGGCTTGCTCATTGACCACGAATATCAAACAAGTAACGCGGAACGTATGTACATAACCGGAAACGAGTTTGCTAGAGGATTTTTTCGGTCTGTAACGAGATCGAAATGGATCTCAAGCTGACTTTCTTCAAGCTCACCTAATCTCTCGCCGCCTTCGTGTTTTCTTCGTACGCGCGTTACGCGTAAAAGAGGTCCGTGTGCGTTGCACGCGCTAGTAGTAGGAACTAGGATTAACGAGGCTTCGTCAGTCACGTACCAGGCGTCTGTCACTCTGACGGCATCCGGTACAAGAGTACTTCTTTCGCGTTCGATCGTTTATTATGAATTCTTCCGTTCGATCGCATCGATACCAACTGGACACTCCTATTTGTAACGTGACTCTTTGTCGTTTTCTTGTGAACAGTTACATGGGTAGAATTTCCACTGGTGCGTTGTTGGTGAATTTTTAAAAGAGCCCAAGTGGAACGCAAACAGGAGGAAAGTTGACTTTCGTTCGTCGCCAGTGGCTTGGATTTCCATGCATTTAGAAATACGAACATTCATTCAAAAAACGTAGAAATTCAGAGATAACAAATTTGAAAGTCTCGTATCTTCGCGGCTTCGAAGCCTTTTACCTTCCTTCCGCCGTCACGACACTTCCTTCGCCCGTTTCTCGTTACGCATTTCTCTATTTCGCACCGGACCAACAATTACGCGGCACCGTCGAAATTTTAACAACCAGTGGCGGTGAGAGTCTCGTAAAATCATCGCGCCGGAGTATTACAAGCCCGATCGTGCGATATTATTCATATCGGTCCATTATCGTGACGCAAGCGAAGAAAACGCCTTCTCGGCGCTTTATGGTCGACGTCCCCGGGAAATTGGCGGCGAGTGGCGCTTTTAACGATCCGAAGTCGAGCCGCGCGCGGCTCACGGTGAACGGTTTGATTTACACGCTTCCTATCTCTCCGCGTATCCGGCGTAGCGTTGGTTTCGTGGTCGGGGCGAAACACGACGCGACCTAGGTGCGACGTAAATTGAAGGGCGCCCGATCGGTAAATCAGCGGCACGAGTGAAAGCCCAGGCTAGTTTCGGCGCTAGATACATCTCTACCGAACCGTTTACCGCTAATGAGACACGCCAGTGACAGCCACGGGCCTCGTTTCTTATCGCGTCCATCATAAACGTAGTCCGGCCTGTTGTCGACACGCTGATTCCGTTCTCCAGGTTGTCGCGCGGCCGCTCTATACCGCGCGACCCGACCACCTCGTCGTGTCGCCTTGTCTATCCAAGATGAAATTACCAGATATTACCCGCCTGTATCGTACGCTCTCCTTTTCCCCCCAGCGGCTATCTCGTTTATAGCTGGAGAGCGTGAATTGGCTATTTTGTGTGGTGCGAGCGATTGCAAGCGATCTATTGGATACTAGGTGAGAAGTAACGTTGACCGTTTTGCCAGAGATTTCTAAAGATAGTGGGAGAGATTGGAGAATAGATTTAGTAATTTACGAATATATTTGACTAATTAATATCAGGTGTGTCGTTTAATAGCTACACAAAATAATCAATGATGTGGTAGATTTGTTACTCGCATACCGCGTTAGGTTATGATCTTCGATATCAACGAAAAAGTATTCGAACTCTCAGGGATGGTTTTACGATAAGATCTCAATTTCGAGCAGGTTAGGATAATCAGCTTTGTCGTACTATTCGTTCTTTCATTTCGACATAGGATACATACAAGATAATTATCGTGGAAAGTCTGACAAAGTACCATGTTCTCCTTTTCGTTTACCTGTACTACTTAAAATTCTCCTCACAATTTCCTTGCAACTAGTATCTGGATGTAATGATCCAACAAAGTGATCCGACGTTACGAGTAACCTGGACAAATCTTGGTCAAGTGCTTTCACACGATAGTTCCAGGTATCCTATTACAAATTCTGCCATACGTTTCATAGACACACGTTCTCTTTTTGGCACAATTCGCAATACGAAACGGATCTGCGAGATACCCTGGCCAATTTCTATCGCTCTATTATTCGATGGACGCACTAAGGAACCGCGATACTTGGAGCATGGCACGCTTTCGCGTTCTCGACTTAATTAAGCCGCGTTCTCGATCGGATTGCGCAATTTCTTCCCCCGCGATATAATCTATCCGTAATAACCGCGTGGGAAACGGTTTTTCGCGATCGATATCGATGGAATTCGACTGTCAACCGAGCGATTCGTGCGGATTTTTGCCCGTCTCTGCCACTTTATTATCGTAGTTATTTATGCCGGCGTCTTGGAAAAAGTGATCGATATCGATGGTAGGCGCGGCATAGAACGCGATAGCGGATACAATGGACGTCGATGGAAATGTCCGATGTATCTATAATGGTTCGCGGTTTTACGGCGAATTAATGAGTGTAATGAATTCCTAAATGAGTTGGCCGATTCGAAGATAACGTCTCCGCTAGGTGTCGGGTTATTGATGGATACACGCGTTTATACGACTCGAGGTGGCGAGAATGGAACGGCTCTCAAGTCGGCTCAGGTTACTCCCGTCTTTTCAAACTGCAATCTGATTTTTCAACGTGGCTTGGAATTCGTTGGGCAAGGTACCAGTCCATAGGCAAGGTACTTACTTGGCTGGCAGTGTTATGATTTATGTGCTACACTTGAGAATACCGTGTTATTAACACTGGAAACACTGTACGGTAATATGCTTTAAAATGGTACTATTTAAATGGTAATTGAAGTTCGATTCCAAGACAAATCTCATTCGGCTGAAAAAAGAATGTTCTTGGAACGTTTACACGCTTTTAATAATCGCCAAAAGATTAAAGTATAAGGATAAAAGAAATAGGATTTCTTTGAAAATCTGTACGTCGCGTGTAATTCCAGCGAGTATGTCAAATTGTACGCAGGGTGGCAAAAGATCGCATAGTTTGATGGCGTGTTCGCGTCGTTTAATTTCCAGCTGTTGGTATGCGGGCAAGGTGTGAGCATTCTACCGGTCGCTTTTATTCGCGTGTCGCACAGTCTAATTGCTTACACGTTGGGTCGCGCATCGATGCGCGTGGGCGAAACACGAGGTTCTGGGAGTAGCGTTGCAACGCTGCCCTTTCACCGTTTCTGACAAAGAGAGTCATCTGGTCGAGACAAGGATTCTACTCGTTCTTGGAATTTTTTCACTCGATTCTATCAGATTCTCAGTATCTGCTCTAACAACAAAATACGTAGTAATTTACATAAAATCGCGAAGATGTTATCGCAACATTTTTGTTCAACGGAATTTCACGAACATCTTTAATATTTTTTCTCGTAATAGTCGGCTTGTAAAGGACTGTTTGTTATTGATACGAAAACAGGTAAAGCAGGTTTTATTAAGCAATTACAGTCGTGACGATACCTATTACTGGAAAGTCCTTAAGAGCGAGTCTCAATAAGGAAATAACGAAACGCGCTTACGCGAATACTTGTTCTGTCTGACCTCGTTTTCAGCTTTACGAATGTTTCTGCGTTTCAATAACTCTGTTCTTAAGCAAGGGGCTCCACGAGATTACCTTGTACCTCGATGTAACCATTTCACGTATTTAAATTATCGAGTGCGAGTTCGTGTTATGAAACGCTTTATATCTTAATCGAGTAAAAATTCAGTCGCTGTCGGACCGAGTCTTTATCCGTCACAAAAATCGTTATTTATATCGCACAAAAAGTTCAGAGTTTCGCCAAGATTCCCAAAAGACTCGTTAGAAGGCAGCTGGTCTCAGCCATAGCAAAATATCAAAATATAAAATCGTTATTTGTTACTTGTATAATTATCGCAGAAAATGGACAGTACGTTTCATTCTGTTCTCCGGTTCGCAAATGCAATCGGAGTCCGGCAAAACTCCATTCGTATTCTCCTCTGACGGAGACGGGTTAAACCGTGGGACAGGTATGACGCGACTAGCAGCGCACGTCTGCTCAATTTTGGGCGTACCCGCGTTGATTACCCTCTAATCGCCAGTGATTAACGTTCCCTCTCGCGGGGGCTTGGCTTTGCAATTACTCTCCCTTTCTCGTATAACTTATTTAGAGGAATTTCATTAGCCACGAAGCTTCCGGCTTTTAATTAATCGTCCCGATTGTCCAGGGCCCTTTTCATCGCCCCTCCAACGCGGCCACGGGACGATCCAATTGATGTGGGAAACCGAGGGGACCGAGAATCACTGTTTTGCGTGTTTGCGTGCATCGTAAACCGATGTGGGCCTTCTCCTCCCTCGTGTGTTGGAGTAATTGGAACGCGTTTGTGGGTGTTTTATGATTTCACAAATTATAGGCGAAATAAATATCGCCACGGTGATTTATCGTAACTGTGGCGTGGGTTTGCCGAGTAATTTGTTTTAGCATATCGATAGTCGTACTTATTTTTCTACTCGAGTATTACTGCCTTCTTTTAAGTAAAATGGTTAGTAATACTGAGACAAACTTTAAATCCTTTTCCTACAGCTTAGGAGAAAACGTAGAAATGTGCGCGCAGTATAATTGATCGGTCGGTACGAAGCACTTGCTTTATTTATTTATAGGCAGAAACTGTTTAACGTAAATAATAAATGTACGCGAAAGGAAGGAAAAGTAACGGCGATGCAGTCTGACAGAAACTTTGAGGATGAAAAAACATTTTTCCTCGTTGCTACGTTCGATTCTACTATTAATATTAAATGTTAGTTTACCTCGCGAATTCTCCTCGGAATTTCGTTCTATATCGTTAGATCGTTTCGTATAACCTTGAATAACCTTGAGTTGCGAATTAGCATAATAATAAGCATGATTCCGTTGCAGGGAAACGAGTCGGTGGTACCGGAAGGCTGGCCTCTGACGTTGGGCAGACGTGGCCTCGTCCTGCAACTAGGAGAGCTCGAAGCCTCCGCACTACGTCTCGGGGAATGTTACCTCTGCATACGCAGCGCAGCTGCAGTTGCAACCACCTCGGGGAGCGGCGAAGTTGCCGCTGGTGAAACCGACGAGCGAAATACCGTCGAGGTGAGTCACGTTCCTCTGTCGTCTTTTTCATTCCTAGCCGCGGCAAATTGCTCGCGTATCCGTATAATCTTACTAGATTTGTATATAAGATTTGTTCCCCTCGTAAAGTTACTTGTGTATGAGAAGTTTGTGTCGCATTCGATACAGAGCAACGTGGAGCACGTTTTCACGCGAAACATATCGTCGGAGAACAACAAATAGTCACGAAGATAATCTCTCGCGAATGAATTAAAATGAAACGCCCAGTATAGTCAATATACTAATCTACATTCGAATATAGTCTCTCCCCACTGACGTAGCTCAGCCTCCCTACAACTTTCACCGATCTATCCTACGTCTCTTTCCACTTCTCATTCGATTTTCACCATCACGCAACCGATCCTCTGTCGTATGTACATCAAATGCATATATCAACCCTCTTCTACGCAGATCGCAGTAGTTTGGCGAACGACGTCGATGAGGGCCCCAGGGTTCCTCGGCTGGGACCGCGAGGAGGAGTTCATGGACTGGCGGGAGGTGTCTCGAAAGGGGCAGGGGAGCACCGGTGCGGCGAGCAGCAGCCTGGCTGGGCCGCAATCGTCGAGTACCGTGAAGAGCATGCGGCCCAGGCGACGTTCGCGCGAGGAAGTTCGCTCGAGGACGCGCGAGCAGGGCTACGCGTTCGAGCATCGCCGCGAGGAGACTCGATCGATAGATCGGCTCGAGTGCAAAAGTTCGAACGAAAATCGCGACGTCGACTCCGAGGTGGACAGCGGTCACGCGGTCATGAAGTCCAGGTCGACGTCGAGCGTGGGCACGTGGAAGGCGGAGCTGGAGGCCGCTGAATCGAACGGGACGTCGACGCGGGCCAGCTTGAACCACTCGTCTAGTCTTTCCAGCGACGAGAGTCGCGCTAAAGTGAAGAGATGCGCCAAGGTCGTTTCGTCGATGACCATGGAGAAGTGGAAGGAGACCGCCAGGTGCGAGACCAGAAGCAAAGCGCTGGCTCCCGATCACTTGAAGACCCCCCTGCGACTGGACCAGACTGTCCTCGAGCAGAAGCAAGATGGAAATATCGCTGGAGACGCGGAGAACAGGTTGCAGAACCAGCGCAACGTCGATGACGTTGGCGACGACGAGTTGCCCGCGTTTATTGGAAATCTTCTGGTCTCCGTAGAGAGGAAGATCGAAAGGGTTTCGCTGGATGATTTAACGTTCCCTTGCCCAGCGTGCAGGAATATAGACACGGATGACCCTCTACTGGGGTGTAGGTGCGCTGGAGACGATTGCAGCTGTGGAAACGGAGATGATACTTGCGATTGTTCGTCGTTGATAAAGAGGAAGGAACAGTCGACGAGGAGCTTCGAGATCGCTGGGATTAAACATATCGACAGCGACGACGAGGAAGAAGTTCGGATGGGATTCGGTGAGTGAACGTTTTTCTATGTTGAGTTAAACAGTAGAGAGGACGAACGAACACTTGGATGTTAATAGACTCGAGTAAGTGTCTTCTAGGTTAAGCGTAACTAACGAGCTGCGATGGTATTTAATTAAGGGCACTGAAACGGCCGCTTAGTTCAGTAATGAATCGCGAACAGGGTGGTCGTTTTATTACTGTTATACGCACGATGACGTTGAAGTTGTGGCGTTATTTCGTTATACATCTCGTTAGCAGCTGGTCTTTCTATTTCGATCGGCACAATTTTATCTTGCGAAAAGAAACACAAAGTAGAAGAACGATAAGTACTCGAAACACGAAGTAGATGATACGAATTACGATCTTGATATTCCATTCAATTCTGTTCGTACGAAACCTAAATTGCATATGTCATTTCACCTCTTCTTTTGCGCGTCCGAGTCTCCGCGCATATTTCCATCGACTTTATCGCCCTACGACGGTTCCCTAGCGTACAAAGTATCGGATTCGAGCTTCGCGAAAAGTTCACGGCGCCCACGAGTCGAGTATCGCGACAACTTTATACAGACCCGTTCTTATGATTTATCGAGGCCCTCGATGAACTTGAAATTCTGTCGGAAGCGGCGCGTGGGCGGCGCTCGGCTGTAAAGTGGCTACTTCACGTCACGCCGGCCATTGAAGAGCTTCCACATTGGCTCGATTCTCACTAGCAATTTACGAGAAAAAATCTGACGTCGAGGATGCGAGACGTTCCTCGATTGTCCTGCTCGAGAAAATCTTCGCTGCTCGAGGTTTATCGTTTGAATTCCGAGCGAGCAATGGCGGATGAGCCAGCGTTTCTCTTTGGGCTGGAAGATAAACACGTATCAACGATACGAAACGCGTGACCAGGCGTCGCGCTCGAGTTTCCAGAGCTCGCCTTTGATTACAGATTTTCTGATGGCACGAGCGACTGCAAAATCTCGAAGCGAGTTACGCGAAACCGTCTCCACGTCGCATCGATTCCAGTCCTAACGAACGATATTAATTTCCCTGCCTCGAGGAATGGACATTAGTTATTACGTACGGTTGCTCGTATCTTTCGATTCGATGCCGAGACTCGCGAGGTTTATTTAAAGCAATGACGCAAGAATAATACTTGAACTTGCATCTCGCTGTCGGGCAACCACTGTATATACGCTTTTATTCTTGACACTTGTAACCTTTTGCGGTTCAAGTTGTCCTTTAAGTTACAATACTTGACATCGAATGAATGGTGAATCCTGGACTATTATGCGCCGCTTCTAGGACAAGTATTCATTCGTACAATAATATTTCTGATCTCATCTACTTACGTATATCTTTCTCAGAAGGGGACCACAGGGAAAAACGCGATAAGTCATACCTTCCGCCTTTTGTAACGAAATAGTTCTATAATTTAATATAGGATCGTGTATCGACTTAGTAATCGATTTAATAATCCCAATAATCTTCAGTAGGTAATCGAATTTAATCCAAACCAACAATCAACAGAGGATTAACTTCGCTGCTACCACAATTCCTTCTAAGCTCTTTCCACGTCTCATAAACTCCCATAAAGCCAATGAACGATCCACAGAAACCCAACCTCTCCAACAAAGGGTGAGAGCATTCCATCGGACCATTCCGTTCGAACTTGCAAATTGTCAGCCAATCTTTCGCCGAGGAAATAAAAGGCGTTCCCGAATGGTTCTTCTCGTGAAGTTTCATGACTCGGCCGATCTCTTTTCGCGTGTCCTCCCACGCACCGCGTCTCGCGTCTTCCGGCGTCCTTTGGTACCGCCGCCGACAGGTTTGCAGAGCGCCGAATTCTGCGCGCCACCCACCAGTACCGCTTGTCATTAGCGGCGTGTTTGCGCCGCGCTAACGCTGACTTATGGTATTTGTCTCCTCTCGTGCAACGAGGTTACGTAACACGGCTGACTCGCGTAGGTGAACGGGAATCGAGCGAGGTTTCTACCTTTAATTCCTTCGCGCTGCGGCCCGGGACGATGAAAGGGATTCCTGGCATCGCTTGGATTCGGACGTAATTGTTCGCGAAGTAGTTTGGTCGAAACGTTGTTTTATTGCGATTGATCAATAGTAGTCTTATTGGTTAGGGTAGGTCGGTCTTTAGGTAGTAGATATAATTGCAATTTGGGTAATTGTAATCTGTACTCGTAGCTTGGGTATCGCGTATAATGAGATTAGAAATTCAGAAAGTTGATAAAATTAGTCGATTTTAGTGGTCTTGCGTTCGGTGAAACTTCAACGTCGTCTCGATTGCTGCATTTCTTCGAGTTCAAATACACACAGTGGTATGTTTCTCGAGCGGAGAATAACGAAACCGTCAATGAACGTCCACGCGATACCGAATCGCGACGATAGTCACCGGACGTCCTGTCTACTCATGGTGAAGCTTTAAACTTTCTGTTAGTAACGTGTTAATTTTTCCACTTGTTTGTCTTTCCCACTAATGTCGTCTTTCAATCAGTCAGATTTAGGATCGTACACGATATAAATTACAAAAATACATTTTCCTACAATTCACGTCGCAGTACATCCGGTACACAATCCAAATGACCGCCAAAAATGGCCGCGCAGAGAGTCGAAGAGGAACGTCTTTTAAAGCGGGGACGTCACGACACGGAAACCGGTCCCTAGCCGTTCGAATGTCAGTCGCACTGTCATCGTGGAAGAAGCTGTGACGCGGTTTGTCCATCTAACGCCATAAGATTGGACATGACTTCGCGCTGGCCGTCGCGTTTCATTAGTGCGCGGCCCATTGTGCCGTACGTACGGCTTCTCCTGCATTCGCGATCGCCGCGGTTCACTCGTTCGCGCGCGATTCGTCCTCGCTTGAGGACGTAAATGTTCAAGAGCGAGCAAACCGCCCACGATTCTCAGCACGAAATCTCGAAACTCGCTGATATTCGGTTTACTGCAAGCTTAGGACCTTATCCTAGTCTCGTTGCAATGAAAATTCGGAGGTACATTGACCGACGAAAGTATATTTGCGCGCTTAGCATAGAACATTTTCGTAGGATTTACAACGCGTTTATTGCAAGTATATCATATTTAATAAAAAGTTAGTAAACAGCATGAATAGCCAGGTATTAAACGTGGATCCACTGAATGTCACGACTTATCGATATAACGGATAATGAATAATTGACCGGTTAAGTACTTTTGCGACCTTTACGGAATATATCTGTGCTACATATGTACTTTGTAACTTCTATTCTCAGAGTTGGTTCGAACTTTAAATATAACAATATATTCACAAAAGGCTACAAAAGCATCGAAATACTTTCCTGGGCTACTGTACACATTGTATACGTATACAGCTGGCGGTTCGATCGAATTAAAGTGTTCGATGTAGGAGGCCGTGTAGCGCGCGCGGCCTGATTGAACGTTCGCCTCCACCGGCTGACTATACTTAGTAGCTCATTGATCGTCTCTATGGCGGTCCTCAATCATATCTGTTTAAGCTGGGAATCAAGCGGCTACCACAACGGAGGCTGTTCACCTCTGTCCGCCCGCTCTCTACGCGGTACATAATGGACCGTGTTAAACGCCACGATAAAATAGCGTCTGCGTTTCATGGTTCGCCGATCGAGTGCCGCTTTCGGCCGCGGACGCACCTTTCTTTCTTTCTCGAAGCTCCTTTAGACGAAGAGGTTTCGTTCTGTTTGCATGTTCGATCGTTCGAACGAATACCGATCGCTAGATAGTTTACTTGTTTCAACCATTGAGGCGATTGAACTTGATAATTGCTGCTTTCTCGTGGTAATCGTGCACATTAATGGGAGTTGGTATTATTCATCGATCGGTTGATAGCAACCTGTGTTGTGGGATGGAGTTATAATTGCAGGTGTTTCTCCATATCTGCGTTTACGTTAATTCTCTGACGTTACACCTGTATATTTACTATAACTATGGACATAGGTAAATGTAGTATTCAATTTTGCTACGGCAATTTTTCAATTTTCGACTCAGTCGTTTTTCTACCGTTAAAACGAATTCTTGCGTTTGAAAGAAATATGGAGGAATCGTTGCCAGTATCCTGTACACGTACAATACATACGTACGTACATACGTACAAGTTTTCTATTGTAAGTGTTCAAATATCTTGGTGAGCCACTGTATGCATAGTAGCCGTCCACCATTCACAGAAGCTCTCGGGCTTCATGGTTCGCTAAACGGCACACGGCGTCGAGGTGGAGGACGTCGTTCCCCTTGTTCGGTTACTGGCAAACACGAGACAGGCCTTCCTTGCCCTTTCCACAGAGAAACGCAGCGACGATGACATAGCGATACAACGTCTTGCATTGGCAGCCTTATCTCTCCGCAGGACCGAACGATACATCGAGACAAGACTGCGTTCTATCGCGCAATTCCACGTCGATGAGCGATCGAATAGCGCCCGTAGTCACGTTACGATCATCGTTTTTTGTTTCTATGCTTGATGGAAAGCCACCTTTCGGTACGATGGGAAGAATAATGGCTCCGGCGGGAAACATCACGGGTACAGGTAGTAAACACGCGGCATAGACACTGTGATTTCTTAATCGACGCTGCTGACGCAGGGGAAATCGATTGCGGAATTGCTGGTGGAGTTCTTGCACGAAGAAGCAAAAATTTTGTTTCCAGAAATAGAAAGCGGATGAAAGAGAAATAAAAGCGCGAAAAGCCTATGAAAGTTACATAATTGAAAAATGTAATACCCTGATATCGCTGTAATAATCTAATATCTCGGAGTTAAATATAGTATTTAAATCTATGTACGTGACTATCGAACCATCTAACAATACGGTAGACTCGCGTTACGCGACTCGTGCGTACAAAGAAACGTTCTTGATTACCGGTACCGTCATCCTATAACACGCAAATATACGCATCCATCGTTCCACACCCAATATCGACAAAAAACGGGGCGGATCAAGTATCGTGTCCGGAGGAATTGCGATTCACACGAGCCTGTCTATCCACTCAGGATTCATCCATCGCTGCGACTGTTTGAAAACGAGTCCTCGAAATGGGCAGTAACTCGATCGAGCCGAAGGGTTTCTCTCCTAATTGGAGGAAGCTCGTAATGGTCTTCCGCCCCGTTGTTCTACGCGCGTATCGTCCTATGGGATTCGCGGTCGCTGGCAAATAAACTCATAGAGTAATGGCCCGTGTAATTCGAGGGTATTTATTCGCTTGGTTGAGAGTCTGGCTCGACAACGGTTTTCGTTCCAACGGGACGAATTTTACGTTTATCTCGCGTTTCGATCGGTCATCGTATGTTGGCCAACGGTCGCGAAACAAACCGTGCAACGACGTCGTTCTATAGAGATGCGCCTTTGTCCTTAATGCCCCCGGATACTTAATACGCCTGCACGGACCGAGCAAATAGCGTGCGGAATCAAGCCATCTAACTCAATTGTTGGAAGCGAGGGAATCAAAAGCCTGAATTAATCCAATTGTCTTGCTGATGGATAATTCAATTGCCTTAGGAAATGAAAAATCAATAGAGGCTGCTGTCGATTACTGGCTACGCACTTTGTGCGGTGCATTGTGGGCTCTAGCGTTTCTATTGGATTACATACTTCGTTTACGCGCGTGGAAGGAATGTATGGTAGCTTGTTGTACGCTGTGCAGTTGAAATACAGTTAGCGTGTACATTCGAGAAATTGCGTATAGCGTGGAATCTTGGAAAAAATCTCGAATCGTTTATATTATTAGAATCCTAATATTTCGTACTTTTAAAGAATCGTTTAGGGAACTAATCTTTAAATACTTCTCAGGTAATGTTATTCGTTTATGATTTTTTTCTGGTTTGCAAATGTTGTAACGATGACGTAGTAAATAGCGTACGATAATTTAAAACGTGTGAAAAGAAGAAAAAGCTGTTGGTCAAAATTCCTCCATCGACACACGTCGCACTCTTTTCTTCGAACATCCAAGCTAGAATTCACGATTCTGCAACGCGATTCATCATTGTGCTAACGGATACTGTCATACCTAAACCGTGTATCAGAATTTCTAGAGCAGTGTATCGTTCGACAGTCACGTTAACGTGCACTTCCTTGAACCTGACCGATTTATCCGTCGACAATCCTCGCCGATCGCCATTATCTGCCTTCGTTTCCCATTCGAAGTTACTGAAATCTGGCGCGACTGGATGCTGGCGGAAGTGGTTACGCTCACAAATGGAAACTGGAAATGATCTTTCAGAGGAAGGTACCGCCGTGCTTTGGCTTCCAGGTTCTCGGTAGCTCACGCGTGACTTCGCGTTCCTTGAATACCGAACGACCTGGCTACGTACGACGTGCCCGCGTAATTGCCGAATCGTTTCGCGTGCAAATTCTATTTGCGGGCTGAAATCGGCCGTAACGAAGCCTGCCGGCCCGGAATAAACGCTCGTGACGCGAATCGTCGGTCTCGCGTGCGGGGAACTTGGTGTTTCGCCACGACTGAGGTCACTGGTCTGTTAGAATGCGCTGTAACGTGACGTGGATGGATATTACATCGTCGATGGACCCGGATTATGGAAAAGAAGAGAAAAAAGAGACGGCAGTTGAAGTTGAGTGGAGTGTAATGATATAGGGTACTGGGTGTTGATCGAATACCCTGTGTTTGGTATTTCGTTTCTTCAATTTGCATCTGATACGTAGATGTTTCTTGTTGCACGGGTTCTTCCATCTCAGCCCTAGCGAATCTCTTTCTTTTCCAGCATTTAAATTCCTTTTCTTCTCGTATTTCCTCGTGTTCTTTCGCTCGTCGGTTCTAGGAATTTTTAGCGGATCTTGGTATCGAGTTTCATACGTTTTAAAATTTCTATATCATCAATCGAATACGTTGCTAAATACACGAATTGAGATTGATTATATACGCATTGGACTACCATGCATTTCTCGCAGCCGACATGTAATTACGCTTTTAAATTTAAGCACTCGTAAAATATGCAAATAGCTTTAAATATTAAGGGAAAAAACAACGATTATCTTATGACATGCAAAAAGTGCACGAAAGTAAAAATGTGTGTTGCATAACTCGATACTTTCTTAAATTGGTTGAGATATGGCTTATTACATTTTTCACTCGTGGCCTTCAGGTATGCGTGCTTCATTCATAACTTCCATAAAATATCTGTCAGCGCTATATTTCATTTGAAACTACACGTTATTAATATAAATATCAGAAACGTATCTAAACCCATATATTATGTCCGCGCTAAATGATTGTAACGCGTGGTTAAGAGGAACAAGTAGATCGGTTGGCAACGTGTTAAGTATCGGAACCGCATATCTCTGTAGACCTGCGGCCGAGAGAAGTGGTTCTTTAAAGGGAGCGAGGCCACGAAGAGGAATATGAATCGCGAATGGAAGCGTTTAAATTGCAAACGATGCGACGGGCCGTAAAGAGAGCAGATCCAATCAACCTTCGGTTACGAGTCAATCGTAGCGATCATCTTATGCTAATGAGCGCAGTTTCGTAGAAACGTACGCGCGCCAGTCAATTTCGCGTATACTTACCAAGTTACCGCGTTGACGATTGAAATTCGTTCGCTAAACTGCAATAAGTTAACCTATATTCTCAGTTTTCCTCCGTTTATCGCGAATAAAAACTTGAGAAGGAAATCGACGTAACGAGGACGAAATTGCCGAGGATTTCACATGTTTAACCATTCGTTTGCGTAGTTTTCTGGTTTATTTTACGACGAAGCAATTGAATTAATTGAAAGGAAACAATTTCACGTTTAAAGTATGCCTTGTTAAATAGTTTCGTTCTTTTATAGTGCATTGAGTACTGAAAAGTGTAAAATAGCAGCCGATACGACAGCTGGTGAAAAATGTGCAAATAGTTTGTACGCATTACCTATAAGACTACATTGTAAATAAGATAGCGAAATAAAACTGGCATGGTAGTATCGATAGTGGACGTAATGCTCGAGAGCAACAATTTCTGCTCTAGTTGTGGAAAACGTCCACTTTGCCGACGTTCACTTTGCCAACGTACCCAGATTTTTCATCGTCGTCGTTAGGCTCTCTCTTGCGCGCATTTGCACGAAACAAGTTATTTGCGGTAATGTTATATCGGGAAAGCAGCGCGGCTTAAGTGGCCGTTTCTCGCTGCCACGTTTCGCGTTTAATCGACGCAAATTATTCCGCGGCACGGCCGGCCCGTAAAGCGGCGCGGTGGAATCTGAAAAATCTCCTTCGCAAATATTCGCCGTGGTCGAACGCGTTGCGTACTGTTCTCTTTGGGAAAACCGTCGGTTAGTTTCATTTCAATCGTTGGTGTCTTTTTCAGGAAATTTCCTATGATATATTGCTTTCTTGTTCGTTTGATGAAAGTTACCCACCGTAGCCTTAGAGTTCAGAGAAACTGTACTTACGGTGCATCGATTTTCTTGATTTTCGCGTTGTATGTCTACGACGTTCATGACGCAAGAAACGCTTCGACAATCCGAAAAAATTAAATTCGATTTTCAATTAATTTTGCAATTCCAATTGAAACATTCCGAGCATTCGATCGCCGCTTGTAAAACTGTAAATTCCGAACGAGAGAAAAAGAGAACCGAACAGGCTACAATCCGAAATTAACGCAACCTTTCGATCGATCCGCTCCTTCGGCCGATCCATTGTCGTCGAATCAAGGCGTACGAAATTGCGGACCGAACCCGTTCACCGCGAACAACAGTCACGCGTGATTAATACGTAACGACTACAAATGACTGCAACGAAACGGGACGCACCTCGGATCGACGGGTTGAAGAACGACACCCGTGAAAAACCGGTTCCAGGTTTGATGCATTAACGTGCATTAACCTAAATTCGACTGGTGGCCACGGCACGCGGAACGAAGTCGTTTCGTTCCTCCGACCAATCTTGGCCCTGATTGACCCGACGCTGAGGCGAACCGGTAGCTCGACGGACAAAGTGCCGTGAAATGAAGCGATTAGGTCCACCTGATCGTTACGCTCGGTTTGCAAAAACTAAAGAATGCCCGTCGTTGCCGGACCTCTTTCGTCCTCGTTGTCAGCGTATTTCCTTGTGGACACGTTCACTGTTATTTCCAACGCTTGCTACATGTTTATGGGACAGTGGTAAAAAGTATGGTTACAATTAGAGCGAAGAATCAATTCTGTACGACTCGTTGGTGAAGCCGTAGCAAGCTGTTCGAGCATGCTGTTGTGAATGGTTAAGTGGAACTTTGACTAATGGACAGAAATTTTAATTGATGTTTGATTAGTCGAATTTTCGCTATTTGTGAATTTCTCTTATTTTAATGGCAGATTAGTGGAACAAGTAACGAAGGAAATTGGCAACTTCTATTCTGCGCAATTGTGCAGAAGGTTAGACACCGTGAAAATTGTGAAATTCTTTTCTTCGTACCCTTGAATGTTTTCGATTATTATTTTGCCTTTGATCGATATGAAAATATGGTAAAATTTATGTATTCCGTGATATACCCAATGACCAGTAACGTGTACAAGCGTATGTCGACTTATCGCAATTTGGTTTCTCCATAATTGGACAACACATAGTAATAAATACGTGAATAATTACTTATCTCCTTATGGAATTCTCCATGAACTTTAGTGAGATTGAACAAAGAAATTAATTATCTTTGATCGAAATACTTCTTAAATATTCTATATACGATTGCTTTCATCGTCATCTCGGTGAACTCATTTTTTTGTGAACAGACGAATTCAGCTGTTCTTCGCGTTTCAAGAAGCACGACACTACTGCACGAAGTCGATAAAGGCTTCCTCCGGAATCAGGCTTCGGTCTCGTTTCTATGAACAGAGCAGCAGCAGCAGCAGCAGCAGCAGCAGCAGCAGCAGCAGCTGCATCCGCGACACCGTGTGCAGCAGCATCCGATTGCGTATCAGCGACCTCGATCGTCCCCCGTGCATTCCCCTTTCCCTCTCTTGTCCTCCCCCACCCTTCCATTCAGATCATTATGTCAATGATCCCGGCCAGATCCAGGAGGAGGAAGCACGGCTACGCGAAGCTCATCCGCATGCATCGAGCCTGAACTTCCTGATTCCCTTCGTCACGATGGCTAATTCGCCCCATGTTGAGAAACGATTTTTACTACCGTTGCTAAACTAATTCTATAGCCGTGTACAATATTAGTCTTAGACGATTAATGACAAATTCGGTTTCTATTTCCTGACGTAGATACAGAGAGGATAAGATAATTTGTCAAATATCTAAGCTTCGAATATTTCCAAATGTTTGAAGAATGTTTAAATTAGAACACCAGAAGTGACAATAAAATTCTCTTGAGAGCGAGACTGTAAAAACCACTCTCCTTGCGAGACATTTAATTTAAAACGTTTGTATCTAGAACATTTGGAAATTAGAATGCCGGAATTGTGAGATAATAGTAATAATGCCATCGGAATACGAAGACGACAGAAACAATTTTGGGAAAATATCTAAATTGATTGGTCCTGGTGGAAAATCAAACTCGAAGCACCAGTTGGCCATAGAATATCGTCGTAATGGAGAGTATCGCGTGTTCTCCGGGTCTGTTTCTCCGCAAGAAACCTCCCCTGAAACTGTTCTGTATTACGGGGAGCCAGGCTGGCGTCGTAAGCAAGCGCATCAGCTGTTTCCTTTGCGTGACATCGCGCAATCGGCACGGCTTGTACGATCGGTTTTCCGAACGATCGTTGACCCACGCGATGCCAGGTCTCCCAGATCTGCCTTCTACGTGCGTGTGTGCACTGGAAATTAGAAATCTTGACGCTGACTGCCAAGCGGACACCGTGAATCCGCTAGACTCGAGCGCACTTTGCATATCTCCAGAACGGGTACTCGCTATGGATGGTAATTAGATTAGTAGCGACTAATAGCTCGATAACTTGGTACCAAGTGTATACGAATGAAAATTAAAATCAGACGTAGGCGTGCAAATTGTCGTTAGAAATCGTCGATTATTGTAAGAACTTTTGAAAAATTGTAGCGATAACGTTCGAACGTGATAATTACTTGTGTCATCCTCTTGCGATAAGGAAACTTATGGAAGTCATTTGCTTCTTGAGAATTGAACGTTAATCGTGTACTTACGTAATGAAATTAAGGAATTAACGAGCGAAGTTGATCTTCTTTGGCTTCCGAGAGACTCGGAATATACGTAGAATTGTACGTGTATTAACGCGGAGGGTTACAAGATTTTATTCTAATTAACGACATTTCGTAACAGAAGCAACACAAATTAAGACTTTGAATTAGTGTTTTTCTTTGTATCTTAATGGTCTACCATCTATTAGACACTCTTCGCGGAAGTTTTCTTATGTAAGTACAATCAAAGACCCTCCGCATCTTCTCCACAATCGTTCGCTCAACACTTTTAAGTACAATCATTATGAAACTCTCCAATTGCAAATTGCAAACACATCTTAATGCGATTTCAGAGTGAGAAACAGCGATGTTCGTTTGTTCAAACGAGCAACGGACGATCGGTGTCTCGGAATAAATTAAGACGTTGAAGCAGCCACTAATCAACGACATGTCGGATCGACGTGAAAGAAATGACGTTCGCATCGCGTTCAACAGTCTCGATCATCGAAATCGCGTGCGCCTGATTTTCTCGCCCTTTCTCTTTTCCCCGGCTTGTTTTCTATTTCACTTTCATCCTCGATCGTCTTACGAGCTTGCCAATTTTTCCATCGTTTCGCCACTTTCAGTTTTACGATCTCGATCGTTTCACGCTGCTTCTGCGTTACTCCGAGGCTGCGCCAAAAGATTCATCGACGTGTTTTTGTTATCCAGAGTTCCGTAAATTTTACTGATTTTAATTGTTCAATTTAATATCCTTCTGACAAATCAATGGAGAATTGCATTAATTTACATTTCTGGCCTTCTCACTCTGCTCTCTCTCTCTATATATATATATATCTTTTTCAAATCTAATTTATTATAGAAAATTTAAAAATAGAGAAACGTACAGATAAACGGATTTGCACAAGTTCGCATTAATAATAATACTCATCGTCGTCAGATCTTTTTTCTACTTTTTCCATTCTTTTTACTTTTATATTTTCCCCTATCTTCCGTTTTTCACCGATCTTTCCTCTCATTCATCAGTCCGCTCCCTGATTCTTTCCACAACAAGGGAGATAAACAGTAAAAAAAAAAAAGGAGACGATTTCACGAGACAGTTAGTAATAATGATCGACGAGTTCCATGGAAACGACAGCGATAAGTCTGTGATAAAAGAAGCGATTCCTTCACCCCCTTATCGTCGATGTTTGCCCTCTTTGTTCACGAGCCCTAGTTCAACCCATAACTATGATGCAGTGGCTTCATTGTCTTGCGAAACTGTACAGCCTCGTTATCGCGCGATTAACGCCTCCGCATAAAGCTGTTTGACCGTTGAAATTTGCGTGGTCGTTTCGCAATCGTACGAAACGTGAGATTAAAAGACTCACAGGAAGTGTATAACTGATTTGATATCGAAGAACCTTAGGTCTTGGTTACATCTTTGTTCTCTGCGTCTTAATATCGTGGGATTTGGTAATGTATCATTGTGGAAAGTTTCTCAAAGAAAAAAGCTCTTTAACTTTGTCGACACTAACTCGTAATATGTCAAATTTGACTCTTCTCGCAATTTGGATTTTTATCGATTAACCTTACGATTGAGACTAATGAAAAATTTAGTAGATAGGCTCTTAGAATTTCTCTTTTTACCGCTTTATGTGAACCAAGATTATCTACGTATACATATACACCCTGCATTAATAAAATGCGCAATCAATGTCTCGCTGTCGCAATTTACATCGACGCAAAGACATTAAAAGCAAATACGTAATTACATAGATCCGTATCTCTTCCTAACACCAGAAACATTCCGAAAACACGGAATCCGTATTCAAATATACAGGCAAGGAATTAACTAAAAAAAAAAATTCACATCTAATTTACTCCACAATTTCTCCAGGACTCGTCTAAAAATTCTCGAATCGAATATCCGATAGATAACGAAAGATCAGAACCTTCCCCTTCCAAAACGAATTTATCGGCTGTATGATCACGAAAGCACAATAAAATACCAACATCGAAATTCGATAGTAATTCGCCGGTCCATAAACAATTCCGCGATCCTTAAATCATCGACACGATGTTCGTTTGGTTCGGCTGGCGCAGCGCGTTCCTATTCCGCGATTCGAATCTCGCCGCGCGGCGTAGCGGTACTTTCGTAGGGGATTTTTGCAGCACGATGTTTAGCCGCGGAGCGAGCCACAATAAACCATAAACCGTGGCCGCGGCGCGGTCGTCTTAATTGCCTGCAATTAATTTGTCCACGTCGCGCGATAGAAAGTGCATCCCGACCGGTGAGATGATCATTCGAAGGTGAAAAGGTACGCGTACCGAGACGTTCACCTTCGATCGTTCGATCGCCAGTCGAAGTTGACACCTGCGGGTTAAAAGGTGAGATTAGCGGTGGCTCGAGGTCAAATTAGCAAGTACTTGCGGTGGAAATCACGCGTAAGTGTATCCTTAAATGGAAGCGTTATTCGTTGCGAAATGGAGAAGATTACGCGTGATGTATGGCGCCATAAATCTAAGTTTCCTGCATTTGCGTTTGGGACGCTAATAATTTCTGAATTCGGGATCTACGGATTTCGAATTTCCTCCATTGCCTCCTGCGGTAGTGCATGCTAGAAGTCAGTTTTAGGGATATTTATCTGATTCCTCGAAACGATTATTAGATTTGTTTGACAGGGAAAAAGTTGAACAATTAAATAACTCAACGTTCCATCATCGAATACCGACTATCTATATTGACAGTTATAAAGAGTAACATTTGCGCGAGAGAGAAAATATTGTGTAACGATTAATAATTTAATATTACGTCACTACGTAAATTCCAAGGCTCGAAGCAAAAGTGAAACCGTAGAACCTCCGGTACGATAATTTCCGCCCCTTTCTTCCAATTTGTACGAATTTGTCAGGCAGACAGGCGAAGGTATACGAGCCTGGGCACGCGAAACGAATCGACGGTGTTCGTACGAGTTTTGCGATAGGTCAGTTGGCATCGGGAGCAGCGCACGGGTGAAACACTTCCTCCGGTTTTTGAATCGGGGTTGAGAAAGTTATCCGATATCCTTTCACGGGTGGATCGCGGTCATATTTGTGCAACTGTCACCAGAAAGGACACTTTATGCAAAACCTCCCGTATACGTAGCATTATATCAGATTACCGAAATCTGCTGGTGTACGATTCCGTTCGTCGATTGAGATACAAACGCGAGCCTCGGGAGATCGGATTCGTAAAGGATGCGGGAGTAACGAGATCCCTGTTGTCTCCTGTTTCAGGAACGAAAAAGAGAGTGGACGACGTGGTAGCGCCCAGGACCATTCACGACATACCCGAACACATTCTCACGTGCGGCCTCACGCTTCCTGGTAAGTCTCACAGATTTATCTTCTTATGATACTCTTCGATACGAAAGAATGATTCTTTCCTCTTCCCTTTTCTTTCCTTTTTTATTAATTCGTCAAATTAATTCCAATATCCTTTGGCTGATAGATAACAAAAAAAAAGGAAAGGAAAGAAAAATATGTGGGAAGAATCTAATTGGGATTCTTCGCAGACACCATTACCGAAAAGTAAACTGTAAAACAATTACTATCAAAAAATGACTAAAGAATTACATCCTTGTTATTAATGTTCTTAAACACATTACATACATCCCACGTTTGCACCAAATTTCTACCTCCACTCATAAACAAGCATCGCCTTCTATCTTTCAAATTCTCCGTAATTCAAACACACATTCCTGGCCGGGTTGATCATTAAAATTTCCATTAAGCGAAGCTCGCGACACGCTGTCTTCGCGAGAAGATAACTCGCGTTGACCGCGAAGCAGTATGCGGAAGCCAGGGCACACCCACCGCCACGTGGGTCTCTAAAGCCCGGTTCACACGCCTCCGCATCCTCGGCAACCGTGTCTATTTACGTGCTTGAGGACGCTTCTCTTCGTTGCTTATCGCCGCGTTACTACGTCCTTCCCTTTCTTTTCTTCCCCTCTTTTCCTCTTTCAACGGCACGTTCTTCCTCTCTTTGCGCGTCCTGTTTGTCCTTTCCTCGAGGCTCTCTCGCGGATGTCTAACTGTATTCCCGTGGCGGTACTTTGTCAACGATTAACCGACCAGGGAATAAAGGTGTCCGTGCAAGGTTTCCTGAAAGGACGGCATTGTGTGACGAAGGAGATATGTGGGTCGGAGCAGAGAGGCCAGATATACGCTGGCTTTTCGAGAGGAAGTTGACTTACTTGGGGTGGGACGCTTCGTTGCGTCGTTTGCGAGGGAAGGATCGTCTTTTTATGAAGAGGGTTTTTTTTTTTTTTTTTTTTTTTTAAAGAGGGTCAGATACGAGGGTGATGAGTGTTTCATTCTTTCAGGGGATCTTGGCAGGTTCTCTTTTAATTTACGAGGGTAATCCGGATGGGAAAAGTAGGAGGGTGCGGAGTATTATTCATTTTGTGTAATTCGAGTATTCTCTAGCTTCGAAAGTTAGAATATAGGCTGACTATTTGATAAATAAATTGGGGCCAACTATGAGCTCCTAATGGCATGAAATCGTCGACGAACGTTCGAAGAAATTACACGCGCGCATCCTTTCGTTCACGTTTAAAAATTATTTTCTACTCGTTTATGCGCGCTCTCGATTTCGATACCGTGACACGCAACGATTCCGAACCATTTCACGTGTACGCATCCATTCCCTTCCTCTTTTGCAACTCATAATTTCCTCGCATTCCAGCGTTTCCTCGTTCCAACGTTCTCCACGGAGCGTTTCCAATATCTCGTTGCTAAAGAGTAGAGAATCGTAGGAATCGCCTGCTAATGCAACTAATTCGAAAAGCAAACAGCGTAACTGTACTTTCTCGTGATCTTTATTAAACGTCCCACGGATCGAATCTCTCCTCTCTCAGCTCCATCGTCTGTTACTGAAAATATCACAGCGACGCTTCCTTTTTTCTTTTCTTCTTTTTTTTCCTCCGCTCGAGCATCCGCTTTCTCTTTGTAGATGCCTTCTTCACCATTTTGTCTCTTCTTTCTGTGTAAAAGCGTTTCCAGTTTCTTGTTGGCGAAACCTGTAATTCCGCAACCGATTGTGCAACCGTTTTCATCGACGCGCGTGCTAAACGGCAAACAAAATGAAAAGGGCCGCTCGTCGTTTCAAGACAGAGAGGAAGAGAGAGGAGAACACAAAGGGGAGCTCGCCGTGGAATTCAATTTTAAGGAAACGCCCGTGAAACGGTTTCTACGTCCCTTCTGAGAACGAGTCGCGTGTTCCTTCGTACGAGCTGAGAAATCTCATTGAGACCCGAAAGCTCGCTACATTTCTGAAAGAATCCTTCGCTGTATTAGTTTTTCGAAGTATATTGTGCGTACAGCGTGACGTGACTCATATCGGAGAAACAGTTGTTTGCTAGTTTGTTTTCTGATCGTTGGGAATCCTAGGCCTATAATTTTGCATCGTTCGCAGGAACGTTTTACCGTGTTATTAATCGGTCTGCGAATGCCGTGTTAAAAAAACGAAGCTACGTATTCTACCGGTGGTAAATTTTTTTAACGCACGAACAATTACACTGTCGCCGTTAGCGTAGAAAGTAAAAGACAAGGTGCCCCAAAAATCCGCGAACGAGTGAAAGGAAAAGCGATTTTACGCCTTTTAGTCTCTAAATTAAATTGACTACTCTTCGCGCATCTGTTCTGTAGTCTGTTCGAAGATATAAAGTATCATGCAGCAAATTGTAAAACGAATCTCTTTGCGTTTTTTAAGAACAACGATCGTAAATCTTCTACCTATGGAGGACTTGAAGACACGGGATTCGTGAATTTTGATCTTCGGGATACGTATCTTCGACACTTGACCTTGAATTAAGATATTCTTGAGTTCCATTATTCTTAAATTATCACGATTGAAGGATGCTCATAATACTCTTAAATTCTCTGCGAATTTCCCGTTAAGGCAATCTAAATCATCTGTCGGTACAATAGATCACGCATTTATTTTTCAACCCTCTGTGAAAACACGTCTTTGTTCTTTGTTGCTACCCGAATAATTGTACAATTAACCAACTTTATGTCAATTACGAGCGTTTCTTGCTAAAAATCCCAACTCCGATCCCTGTATAATCTTCCGGCAGCTCGTGACTCGTAGGTATCTCTTTTTCTTTAATCGAGTCTTCCCAGTTAATTAAACGCGAGCATTTCCTGCGTGCACGGATTTCGCACGACTTATTTGTCATCCTACGACAGGATTCGCACGCTTCTTCGTTCTCGTGCAAAAATTATCGCTCGGTTACATGCCCATTATCTTCCCCATTATCCCATTATATGCCTTGCCTGACTGTTATTACATCCGATAGTTAGACGCAACTATAAACTAGGAATATCTACAATACTTTCGTGTTTATTTTTGGTATCAAAGATAGCTATACAGTTGAATGTTTTCTAGCATCGTTGAAAATATACCATACAATTCTTCGTATATTCTTGTAGGATGAGTAAAACATTAACATTGATGAGCGAAAAGTTTGATTAATAGTACATCGTAATTAAATACTCGATTAATTGATACATGCTCCAGTTCTAGATATTTTGTATCAATCACGAAATTAGTCTTCGCATAGATGTAGAACAATACTTTTCATACAATCCAAATTAAAACACCAGATTACAGAACATCATAAATTGAACAACCTAAGGATAAAGAGATTTTCAAATCGTGAGACAGTGCCATAACGTTTGACGATCGCGAGAGGCAATTTTAACTTCCAAAGCTTGCTTACTACGACGAACTACGAACAATCGCGAAACAATTCGAGAACTAAGCGCACGTGTGAGCACATGGTTGTCCGCGAGCTTTTCTCAACGAGTAGCCGAGGGAACCTAAAGTGGTTAACTGTAATCCCATAGTTGGCGAAGCAACAGTCGCTTTGTCGCCGATCAGCTAGTTGAGAACGCGCGCGCTTGTCCAAAAGAGGCGGATCTAGCGAGGAAAAGAAGAAACGTTTTGTGTCTTGAAAGTCGACCGCTCTCGTCCAATCTACACATGCTCGCGAAAATATTCATGTATTCGCTACCAGTGGCGCAGTCGCGGCTCGTTACACGTTAATTAAGTCTCAAACAATTTTATACACGTTCGATATATTTATAAAAATGTTCCACGTTAAGCGTCTGAACACTTTCGTATGTCCGAGGAACGTTTCCTCGCTCGGAGGCGTTGGAAAGATCGCGAAACGTGCCTTTAACACGCCTTTAACACGCCTTCGTTCGCTCTGATTTCCACCACTCAGGCAAAATACAGTCTTCGGTCGCGCGATTAAATCGAATCAACCGTCCAAAGCCGAGTTATTAGTATTTAGTTGCCGTTTCCTGTTCAATTAGGGATGCCGTTTGAAAATTACATCTCGTTGCGGGAGAAATCTGGATAAGATAATCCATGTTAAATTCGCGTCGATCGCACGGTCTGCCGTTCAATGATGAGCAAATCGACGATGAGAAAAGGTGTTTGCAGGGGTGTGTAGTGATAGCGATACGAAACACGAAGTCAAGTGATTGGATAGAAATTGGTAGGGATAATTGGAGGTGGGCGGTACCGAATGTTTTAATATCGGTGGTAATCGAGTAATGAATTAAGAAAGATAAAAATATCACGTCGATTAACGCCGTTTTCGCGTCTCGTTTGAGTTATCTGCTACATCGTGTATAGTTTCGAATTCTGCTTTCGTTCATATGGTTGAATATATATGTAAACGATAGTGTAGGTACGAGAACGATAAAGCGATAAATAGCTTGGAACAAAGATCTTTATTAGTATATTCTTGGTAAAAGGTAATTATCAGGCCTGCTTCACTCTTCTATACGAAAACGTATAAGTCTCAGGCGTGTGCTAGGTTGTTGGTTATCCGTGAACTTTTCGAGTAACGATAGAATATCATGCGGAGCGGGGTTCGTCGGAAGATTATCGAAGTCGCCGGGTCAACGGCTTCGCAAACATCTTTATTGTCGAACGAGCGAGCGTAAAGAGCCGATCGCTTTCACGTGTAAGCTCCTTCGGCTAAATTACGCGCTCGCGTAGTCGAGCATGAATTAGATGATTTAGCTTGATCCGTGCTCGAGCTAGTGGAGCAGACCTGGTTCTACCCTTTCCTGGAGAACGGCTTCCGCTATCGCTGCTCCGAAATCAGAGACAGTAGAGAGCAAAATCTTCGATTTTAGGTTAAATAAAATTAGATTTTTTTTAGAATTAGAATTAGAAGCATTGAATTATGAAATATAACGCAAGGGACGATATTGTGATTATTTTTCCCCAGTTGCGAAGTAAAATCGACGCAAGTATTGATTCTACAGTTTTCTTCTTTCAATCTCGGTTTTCAAAAATTCATTACGCTTTGGGAAGCAAACTTATTACACTTGAGAATTATATTTAATCTAAAACTCTTTTTCTTTCAATGCAAAAAGTTGAAGAAAGGAAAATGACGAATGTACGGTACGATGTCTCGTGTTGATCATCCTCTGCGCGATCAAACCGCGACTGTTCAATGGAATGTTTCGCCTCGCAACGCTAACCAGAATGAATCGTACCGAAAGATATTCCTGGTATCTCTCAGTCAAGTCTTCGTGGCATCTCGCGTGGGTGAACCACATAGTCCGCGACACCTTTGAAAAAATCCGCTGGTCGCGATAATTTATCAGACGTGGAGATCGACGAAAATTTACGTTCCCTTTGCGGATAACGACGAGTTATGATAATGACCGCTTTTATGCAACAAACGGGCATTAGACTAATTACCTATGCACGGTTTGCGGTACTTTGTTCATTGTACCGACCGCGTGGCCAGCGATAATTAAAGACCTTTTCACGGCCTGTTCGTTATTAGTTGTGGCTCGTTACCGGTCAATTTATTATTCGATACGAATGCACTTTTTAATCGAAGATATATGGGAAGTTCTTTGCGATGTTTGAACGTGACAAATATTAGAAAAATTTTGAACGAATCATTAAATTGACACCGTTATTTGTTAACAGTGAGTCGTTTAATTAAAGTCTTAAAATTAAAATCAAGAAAGTAGACACGAGAGATCGAAGAGAATCCTATAATCGCGACAATTATTCGCGAAATATATTACCGATAAAATTTTGTAAGAAAAGACGTAAATCACGAGCTGCTAGCGTCGATAAACTATCTTGCGTAATATGAACAAGTTTGGCAATATAGAACAAGTGAAATTCTGTAATTTCGTATTGAATATAACAATCGATTTGTTTATAATTATCAATCTGCTTGACTCTTCCACTCGATGCGAAATTGTAAAAATAATCGGTATAAACAAGATCTATAACCTACAGCTCATTCGTCAATTCGCTAAGATCGCTAGTTAGTGAGTCATCGTGCAACAAGTCCAAGAACTCGACCCGAAAATACATTGCCCCGTCATACTTATACCAATCGAAAAAACCAAGAAGAAGCGAAAAGACGGAGCCCAATCGCGGAATAATAGGCTTGAGATTAAAACCGGTTAATACACGACCGAAACGAAACATTGTAATTTTCGATACTCGATAATCACACGGACTCGGGCGTCGTTTTAGGTGGCGCACGCTTCGGTTACGTGAGTAATTACGCGCAGAGCAAAAGCTCTCGAATATCGTGCACGCAGGCAGAATTCAGGGTACGACCCAGATCCCAAGACCGTTGTCAGGCTAAGATTTCGCCGAGGCCAATCGATAATTCTTCGCCAGACGATCGATGCGTCTCGCCCGTATCGACCGCTATTATTCGTCGCGTGGATTTTCCACGCTGCTAATTGCTTCTATGGGAATCGTGAGTCGATAAAGTTGCGATTTTACTATCAACTTCAAATTAAATTTTTTATTGATGATCCACAATTTTAGGGAGCGATAGGTTGAAGAAGGACGAAGAAGGGTGCGAAGAAGGGAAACGCGAATTTCGAAGATTAAGAATCGGAAGTGGCAAGTTTCGAAAAGTTTGAAACGACGTTTGTTTGACACTTGGTTTATAAAGAATCGCCTGTTGCTAGTTTTTTTTTTTTTTTTTTTTTTTTTGAGCGATGGAAGGTATATTCATAGAAAACGAAAGGTAGAATTTTTTGCAGATTTGCCACGGATGGATTTGACATATTTCTATCGAATGTCATCTTCTACGATTTCTCTTAAATAAAATCGATCGCCTTCTTTTATTCCAGAACTATTAAGACGTTTAAGATGGTGTTCCAAAAGTATCGGTATGATGAAGTTGTATCGATTATAATCATCTACCCGATTAGACATCCTACTTAATAAAATACAAATCTTATTTTTACTTCTTCGGCGATACGAAAGCGGTCTCTGAATAGACTTCGTCGAATCTTATACCGAACCTTATTCAATCACCTGATCCTTGAATTCCAACTGACCCCGTCATGGTTACTGAAACATAGAACTATCGCCTAATTAATCACGCGTTGTCGTGTACGCGCTTTCGTTCAATTATTCACGTTTCTCGAGGAAGCATGGAGAGGCGTCGAACTCTCGAGTAGCTCGACCTCTCTAAACGCTCGAGAAATTATTATCTGATCAATCAGTGGCGTGATACAGCGCGCGGATCAATCGAATCGAACCTGGTGTTTTGTAGAGAAACGATCGGAGAATAATCGGTGAATTAATCAAACAGCGAATTATCGTGCGATCGAGGATTCTATTAATCAGACGATCACGGCCATGGCGATCGTCTTATTGCCTCGTTACGGGACTTATTGTCGGCCGGCCGATCTCTCTAATCGGCGGCGAGATGAAAGATGAAATCGTCAGCCTAGAACTGCCTAATGAGACAGCTTCCATATCAATAATAATACATATTCTACGTAGAAATCTCATTTCAATTTCTGAATTTGATAATTTCAACAATCTTATTAATCGAAAATTCTTATTTTACATTTATCGTATTTCTTACTGCTTGATCATTTCAGGGAATATTATAATGCAAATTTCTTTTCCTGTCGCTAGTTTTCACACCTTGGGTGTTTCCCACGTTTTTTGACTAAATATCGATGGCGGCAAGAGACTTTTAAATATTGACATTTTAACGCGTATACTAACCAATTCGCAGAATTGATTTCTTTAAATACATATACTTGGAGAATAGCGTGAAATGAATAACCGGTCCTGGGGTCAACGACCGTGGTCGTAAACACTCACGATCAGCTGATGAGACGTCTATCTTTAAGATCACGAGTGTTCCAAGAAATATACATTACGGTACTGGTGGTCCGTTCGTGTAAGTACGCAAATATAAACGTGCACTTTCGATGCTTGGTTCAATGACTAGCATCTCTCTCCTTTGTTAACATTGGCAAAGACATTGTGAGTCACTGACGTATAGATTGTTCTCAAAGAAACCTATTTAACTCTCTTTTTTTTTTGTTATTATTATAAATGCAATTTTTAACTTTCAATCAGTATCGTAGCGTCAGATGTACTCCAAAGATAGATAAGAATAAGTGACTTATCTAAACAATTCAAACGACTAGCGCGCTACTTATATTCGCCATCTCCACGCACCGTCGTAGCCGCACACTGTCGTAAATTCTCGAATCACTTTTTCGATTTTCTCCAAGCTGCAGTCGGGAATCAGTTTCCGCGTTGGACGTTTACGAGCTGGTTGGCGACGAATAATCCGCGCGACGTAATTGCTACGTGCGTCCCGGCGAGACACGCCGCGTTTGCGTGGCAAACGTTTACTGGTTGCCGGCGCGGCGCAGTGCAGCGCGACGCTTTGGTATCAGCCGGTGCAATTAGCGTCCGCGAACGATTCACGTCGGGTTAATAAATCGAAAGGACGCAGCTGACCTACGATCGGAAGCACGTTGATCGCGGATCGAGCGTGACGGAGGTGAAACGATCGAGTATAAATTCCTTTCTGTCGAGTTTCTAATCTGGTACCGGTTACGACTGCTCTTCCATTTCGTTGTCATACTTCTGTAATGATTCTTCTTATTGGTATATCGCCTTGTATTCGTGTGCATTTAAGTTATGGTAATTGAACCGAGGCAGAGAAATACAATACAAGATACGATTCGCTGTTAAATTGGCGTCTGCTTTTCTCTTTTACATAATCAAGTATATTCTGTGTCTCATAACAGTGCGAATATCGATTATTTACGCGGAATATGAATATTTCAGATATCAAATTCGTTAGCCTCGGTTTTTCTACATTTTTTCAGTTTCGTTGTTGCTTCTGAACGGTTGGTACGTGGTATACGTATCATCGTACAATTTTCTCGAAACGATAAATTCTGTTCAATTCCGAAGACCAGGTATCGCGCGCAGAAAAAAGAAATCCTTTCATAACGGGAACTAGCAGCGTATAACGTTGTCCTAATTAATTAGAATAATTTAGTTATATAAAAAGGTCAAGCAACGTTGCAAAGCAATTTCCACTATACTAAACCCAATTCCACTCTTGCTTCTGAATCCTTCCGTACGCTTTAACATTTATTTACAACCTCGTAGTTCAACAGTCGTTGAAGTCCGGCCAAAGGATCTTAAATCAAGGCCCGGTTCGGGTGATACACCCAACTACGCTCCAAAGCATTCCAATGACACACAAAGTGCAAAAACAGATGGAACGAGTTCCGACGATTGGAACTGTTCGAATCGATATCGGTACCACCGTGGTATCTCCAGCCAGCTGGATAATTATCTGACTATCGGATCTTCGCGTCGCGACAACTCTCGAAGCTCGATTACCTCGCAATGACTTATTCGTAGCGTTAATTGCATCGATAAGCGGCAGCATGCGAACGAGCATTGGTTAGTTTGTTTCGAAACTCTGCTTCGTTCCGCTTTACTCGTACGCATTTCTAAGATTTCGTTTTCGTTGTACATATCAATGTGTCACGACTGAAAGCTTTCAGCTTTACATCGTTATGATTGCAACGTCATTTTTACAGTAAAACTGTAGTGCAAACATCGTGTTTTACAGAGAAATTTTATTTTATAAGATTATACTTTGTTCGAAGCGTTTATCGCTTAAATATATCATTGCGTTTCCAACGTCTCAGAAAATCGACTATATCGTCTTCGTTCTCCTCATTGCGATATTTTTCTCCGATCCTCCTTCCAGCAATTTTTCCGTTACGCCTCCGATATCGTTTTTCTTTCTACTTCAGTAAGTCGCTCGGGGAGTGGAATATCGAGCAGCCACGATCCGACTCTCGATCGACGATCAATATAACTGCAAGAGATACTTTCGATCGCTGCTACGAGCGCAACGTACGCCCACCCGCCGAAGACCCGTTATCGGCTGCTCTTATCACTGATCTTCGCTTCTGGAACGAGCAGTTCCTCGAAACGCCAGAGCGATCTGGTTTCCTCGGAAAATCGTGGCGATGCCTGAAAAGTAATCGACCGTCTGTCGGTGTTTCGAGAAGATTGAAAATCTCGAACGTCGAGCTGCTCTTTCCATCGTTCGACAGGGCAATCTTTTTTCCACGCCGACGTCAAAGGCATCTATATAGAAGCTTTCAAGTGAAATTGAAATCAGTGAATGTGACAATACTCCGTTAAGTCGAAAGTGTAAGTAATTTCGAAGAAAATCACGAGATTTAATGACTTACGGAACGATAAACGGTTCGTTTCATCGATAGGGATAGGAGAAAATTTGCAAAAATTCATTCTCATCGCTATTATTAAGATCTATCTTGTTTTCTATAACATCTATAATCTCTATCATTTTGGTTCTCAAATAATAGTAACGATTTCCCATAGTAGAAGATTATTACGAATCATTAATCATTCAAATATCCGCTGGAAAGCAAGAAAAAAAAGATGTTCACACACAATTTCTTCTATCCTCGATTGTTCTAACAAAGCGAAACAAAAAGCATCAGCTATCGCCAGTGGAAATCCTACATAGACTGTTATATGTACACGAAATGTAGAACACGCGCCTTCCCATGGTTGAATCCACTGAGGCGCCTTGCTCTGCGTCGAGAGTGGCGCGTTCTCCGATTAAAATTCGCTCACCAATTAGTAGTTTGATCCCGTTCTGCGTCGGACAGTCTTGTCCGCCCTCGACCCTCCGTTTCTACTCGTAAATAACGAGGATCGCGCGGGCGTGGGACCCGCCACAGGGGCTACGTCGATAGCAACGACTAGGAACGGGACGTCTGAATGCGAAAAAGCTGGCAAACTCTCGAGGAGACGGAGAAAGGCGGGTCTTCGTTCGTTTCATCCAAGCTGCGTCTCTTCCATTGCTCCGATCCCGGCTTTGCAATATCCTAGAATCTATGTACATTTTTTTTCAGTAAGAGAAAATAACGAGAAGTAAATAAGTCGAAGCATTGCTCGGAATAGAAATGAATAGAGTTGAAGATACGAAAGACAGAATTTGATAGGAATCCAATAATCTCTGGACTGGAAACGTTAATTTGGTTTTCTGTTAATGCTTGAAGTATATACAGCGTCGCATGTTCTTTTTATTTCAACGAAGCATCTTTTTATCAAACTCTATATATATTTCGTTGTTCTAGTATGAAAGTTTTATGGTCATACGGAGATACCAATGTTATCAAAATTTACAGCGTGTTTCTCTAGTGTTTGCAATAAAATCTCGAGCCAATATTCTCATAGTACTGCGTGCAGAGAAACTAATCGCAAAACTAATTCTCAGGAGTTTCTCAAACAAAAGCCATGTAGGATCGACAGAACCTGGTATCAAGCACGAAGCCCAAGATCGTCAGAGGCGCGATCCACGCAGTCTGTACGGACACGTTCGGTACACCAAGCCGCTACGTGATTATGGTTATCACCCGGCCGATTGGATCGAGCATATTAGCCACGCACGAACTCGCCGCGCGCATTCTAGACCACACTGGCGAGCGACCGAACGAGCATCTATATACGTATGAACGTATGGAATACTTTCGAACGAGATCGAGATGAGGATTTCTGAGAAAGTTTTCCGCCGCTTCTAGTGGCACACGCTCGACCCGTGCGAACTCGTCTCCAGTCGCTCCTTTTTCTTTGATCTTTGTCTTTCTTCGTTTTTTATCTTTTCGCGTCTCGCGTGACGCGACGATTCACTGGAATTCGTTCTTAATCGAGGCTACGTTACGTACATAGGTCTATAAATAAATCGCGCTGATATATCGTTGAACCTCTTATTCTCGTTAAAATCGAGATTGACAAATTTTAGTGGTGTTCGATCAGTGTAATTTATCAAAGTTCGATTTATCAAGGTCTTTTTATACGCGAAGATCACAGGGTTTTTGTTTCATTTTATTACCACCTCGCGACCGCAAGAGGATATTTTAATACAGAACGAGTAAAAATTTTAACAGGGTTAAGAATTTTAAGCCGCTGCTCTGTAAAGTACGACTATAATAGAAAATGTGACTTATCGCGTTCTTTCTCCGTAGTCTTCGTATTTTTCATTCCGGATTTTATCGCGTTTGAGATCTTCCCTGAGATCTTCTTCTTGAATATCTGCTTTAATCAACGTTGATCTAACCAATGCTGTTTTCAAAGAATCGCCGCTTTATAAAGAGATTAGAATTTTCAGCACTCAATCGATTCATCTTCGAAGAAACTTTAAATTACAAAATGGAAAAAGTAGTCCTCGTGTTGATCGTCGATCGGATTTCTAAGAACCGCGAGAGCTCCAGGAATCGATTGGTTAAGAAGGAATTCGAATCCGGATCCTCGATTTGCCGGACGATCGACCCGGCCGATTGAGCTATCCAGGTCGTCGACAAATTACTTCTTCCTAAGTCTAATGTTTCAAACGGCTGCCGCCCACAATTTCATCTCGCGCCGCGAACCTTCCAGCAAATTGCCTCTCCTTTCCGCGGGTTTTCATCTTCCTGACGTTCGTTTCGCTAAGGTTAATGATATCCTCGATTTACCCAGGTTCTTCTGTTATTTCGCCTTTCTTTTCCGTTCATCGCAGTTTTTCCTCTCGCGGTTTTAGTCGACGCGTGCACCGATCGTCACGCGTTTAACGAGCCACTCGGCAGCGTGTTTCCAACAGATCCATCGAGAACGATCGGCGGATAAAGTCAGGGCGTGGTCCCGCGTCATTTTGGCGTCGCGATGCGCGAACAGGCGAGCCGTTAGAATGTGTTGCACGTTGGAAACCAGTGGAAAGTTTCGATAGAAAATTGCCAATTGGCTGGGGAAACTGTCTTGATAAGAATTGGCACTCTGATACGGTGATACAGTGGTACAGTGTTTTTTTCTTTCTTTTTTTTTTCTTTTTAGAGGGGCTCGAGGATCTATGGAAGTCATTTTGGGACACGAAGTTCGCGTGTGTAAGGTACATACACGGTCGCTATTATTTACGATTTTCTGTTTCTTGCGAAGCGTACATTGTTGGCGTGCGGAGCCTACTGTAAAGTCTCTCGAAGGCCGTGGGATCTTAACCCTTTCACTGATAAACTGTGGCTATACTCATTCACTAGATCCGTGGACGAAGATCGGTTTTATTCGCTTTCTACGATAGAATATTCCACAAAAACGCAGTCTTCGCGAAAATTGTATTAATATTAATTTCGGGTAAAGTTTCCGCGAGGTAATTTCTAGCCAATCGTCGAGCGACAGGATGTATTATATTTCCGCGTGTACGAAACACGTTGCGAGGCGCCGTTCGTGCTTTGCACGTCGCGCATGATCGACGAGCGGTACGCAGAAGTCGATAGTCTGTCGAAAGGTGAAAGATCGAGGGTTAATAGGGGTCGAGCGTTTTTTATCGCATTACCGCGAATATTCTGGCCTAAGTAGTGAACACGAGTTGGCCTTTGTGCGAAGACTTTCCACAAATAAGATGTTCCCCTGGTTATTAATCAGCGCTTAATACGTTCGGTTGCTCGCGCGAATCTGATCCGGGGATACGAGCGAGCAATTTCCGTGAAATCGTTTAACGCGAACGTATTAGAAAAATTCTAGCGCGGTGTAAAACACGAGAAGATTGCAAAGATTCCGTGGATGCCGAGTGTGCGTTAGCAGGCTTGTTTGCCAACAGATCGTCAGAGTGTTCTACGAGATTTGAACTTTTTTTCATAACGAAAAGAGAAAATTCGACGTTCGATTGGATGATTATTTAGAAATATAATATCCATAATCTATATACAATTTAATGTTAATGTAATCTATATCTATAATCTATATATATAATCTAGTATTTAGATTATAGGCCTAGATTAAGTTTCTTTGACGAACGAACGATCCAAAGAGAAATCCCTCGTTCGCTACACCACTAATCTGTGATTAGACTTCTTTTGATTCCAGCGTCCAAATAGCTGACGCCTGGAGCTGCAGGCAATCGCGTGAAAGTGTCTGTTGCTTCCGAAAACCATAAGAACAGAAGAAACCAATCGTACAACAGCAGAACTAAAAGGGAGAAATCCTCTATTCGCCATCCCAGAATCCAACCAGTCAAATCATGCGCACCATCCTTTTGTCTAACCCTCGCTTTTCAACCACAGACTCTTAAAACTAATCTCTAGATTAAAAATCGGAAGAGCCGATAAAAAGAAACGAAAGAAGGGAAAGACGCAGTAAGAGAAGGACAGAAGATATCCATCGTATGAAATCGTCGAATTTCACCTATCAATTTTCAAAATTCAAAGACTCGGTCGTCGAAGCGTTCGAGCGAATTGGGAACACGATCCAAGCTACCTGTCCGTCGCGGTGTGATTATAATTGCAGATCTGGCATTCAGGATCGGCAATAGCGAGTGGTGAAATCTTCGTCGCGATTCGCCATGAGAAACGTACAGGGGAATCGATTATTCGGAGAGTGGAGCGCGTGTTGGTGCCGTTCAACGACTAATTAAGCGATTATAGCGACTCTCGAGCGAGCTAACGAGTGTTAATCCGCAGCCAAGTCGTGGCCGATCGAGCCAGCGCAGGGTCAACTTGAGCGCACGTTCGCGCGAACACCGCGATAATTTTACTTATCAGCGTGTTTAGACGAGCCCCCCCCCCTTTCCAATGGAAACTATCTCCCTTTCTCTTTCTCAACGTTTAGTTTCCACCGTCTATTAGTCCGTCTTCAATTAAATCAATTTCTTCGACACGATGAAACTGAATATTCGTACTCGAGGGCGTTTTAAAGTTACGACGCGCGAATGGCAATGTCGATCAATTGGTAATGGGGATAATTCGTCGGTGCCTCGAGGAAAATATCGAAGACGATTTTCTGTGTCGCGATGAACGTAACGGGCAACGAGCGTCTGAACAATTGTAATCGGTCTTGCGTCGATTTGTTTCTTCTTGAAATTATAGATCTCTTTTTCAAATAGCACTCTTCCAGGGTAAATTGGAGTATTAAAACTCCAAGTAGTATTAAGTAGTTTCTATCATTATTATTAATAAACGTTTATTGACCATATATATATATATATATATATATATATATATATACACATTCACAATAAACAATGAATTACATTTAGGAAGTAATTTTGGCAGGAGTAACGTTACGTGACGGTACGACGTAGACACAGAATATTTTGCGTTGGGTTTATATTTTTCACGTTATAGTTGAAAGTTAAATTTAAGTCGCTCAGCGGCGGTACTTATTATATACGATATCGTCTTTCTTTTTTTTTCCTTTTGACCTAAAGAATAGTATTAAGTAGTGTTAAAGTACAAACGACTCGATTGATTAAGAATAGCTTGGCAATTCAAAGGCATATTCTAATACGAGCAAATAACAGGCTCTCGCTTGTAAAGCGGTTTACGGTTAGAAGAAATCTTTGGCTAAATTCCATTTCTTTAATTCAGAGTATGAAATTACAGAAACAGTCGCAGTCTTCTTATAATCGTAGCGTGCAGAGGTACGATATCACCTAAGGAAACTATTTATTTATTAATTGTATATTACCTTACCTAAGCGGGCTTCGAAGTAACGATATCGGCGCATTTCTAACCGTTAGTTAACCCGTGCGCACATTCGTCTCGTCAAAGAATCCGCCATCGAGCTTAAAAAAGGGAAAAACCCCGCGATGCTGAAAGAAACCAACTTATTAAACCTCGCGTACGTTCTATCCGCTAGATCCCATGGATTTTTTCTGGCGAATGCACATCGATTTCCCGGCTCGGTTATTCAAATTACCGTTAAACCGAGCCGCTTGAGGAATCCCTGGTAGCGCGCGTGGATCGCCGGTTACGATGGACGAGCGAGAGTCGCGCGACTCCGATCGTAACGCGCCTGGATCCTCGCGTCCGCAGCAACGGCGAGGCGCGACTAATTAAGCGATTAGCGGCTCGCTAGCGCATCGAGGTATTAATCCGTAGCGTGGTCGCGGTCGAAACGACGGGACACGACTTTGCTTCGTTCTACGAAATAGTAGAAGAAGAAGATGAGGAAGAAGAAGAAGAGGAAGAAACGTAGGAAGAAGAAGACGAAGAAGAGGAGGAAGAAGCCTCTCTCCTGGCTAGATGTTTCTCTGTTAGCGAGCGATCAGCGAGCATCTGGCTCGATCGACGCCAATAATTCAACCGGGTGTCGGTGAATTACACGTTCCGCTACGCCCTGCAGCCCCTTTTCACGGCGCTCGACGTTTTCATTTTAATAGAAATCGATCGTGCTCGCAGTCACAGTGTACTCGCGTTACAGCGATGGGAACTGGCGAGCTATATGAAAAAGAAACGTGGATCCATAGAGAGGTAGAAAATGAACGAAGAAAGGCGGGAGGGGGGAGGGGGGAGATGAATCGCGAGCGTGCAATTAGAAATCGGGGATCTACGGGGCGGCAATAAATCCAAAAAGCAACACGGCTAATGGCGCACGCGTATTGACGTATCCATCCGACTATCGTTCATCTTTCTCACGAGTCGCGGCGGCACGCAGCGTCCGCCTCGCGGCTACTCGCGATCTTCTCGACATCGCGATCTTTCCCCTCCCTTCCAACCCCTTTTTTGCCTCTGCGTCTCCTCCTCCTCCTCCTCCTCCTCCTTCTCTTCTTCTTCTCCTTCCTTCATAATCATCGTCGTCATTTTCTTTTCCTTGGTTTTCTTCATCTTCGTTATGTTTATTCGTTATTCTCCCTGACTTGCTTATTACTCGGCATGTGAAAAGGATAGCGGATCAAGCGGATCCCTGTCGGCGTGGCGGCAGCTCGCGAGGTGGAGTGGACGCGCGTCATGAACATAAGTACGCTTGATTTACGCTAAAAGCCGAGTACCCGGCCCCGGTTCGTTCAATCTTTATCGAGGGGGTAATGCGATGATGATGGACGAGCGACGATTTGTAGAGGCGGAATGCGCGCCACGCCGCGTCGGTCCACGATATATGCTTCTCCGTCGTCATGGAACGGTTATTATTGTAACTCGATCTCGGGATACGGCGCCGAGGCTGGGTAGAAAGCGCTGGAATTTCGTAGGCCTCGAGTACCATCGGGGGAAATTTGCCGAGGGAATTGTTTTGGAGCGGCGCAACTGGCGTTTTAGTCTGTTTCGTGGGAATCGAAAGCGATCGAGTCATTTCGCGGGGGTCGCCGACATGTTCGGCCAAGTACCGTGATCGATCGTTAGAGAATCTGTCGTAGTGAAAGCGATTTTTTCGGTGGAAAATAATGAAATTATAACGTCAAGTTGCGATGACTTGTGCTTGTAATCGGGACGATTTCGTAATTTTTTTTTTAAAGCACCACCACAAAAATGCTCCAGAAAATATCGTTAGATTCTCCAAGAACAGTTCTAAACTATGGTTTTAACGATTTTCGTGTTAGATGTAGTGACCAAAATTCGTAAAAAATTAGTGTTTTTTTTTCGAAGATCAGGAGGATTTACAAATTCATTGGTCAAAGGGGTTAAATCCTCTCTCAAACTCTAAGGGATTACAGCAGGTCTGAAAGGTTTTCTTTAAGAGAGAATCTCAAAAAGTTCGTTTCAAAAGTTTGATCTCCACCAATGTGCTTTCACACCTCGTAACACCCAATCCACGACTTCTCTCCGTTATCCATTCTAATTCGCTTCGTCTCACTCGTCAACCCTCTGAAGGTTTTGTCCGGACGCAAAATTCCTTCGATGAACGTTCATCTATCTTCCTCTCTGAATCCTGGCGAATGACTGCGAACGCAAATGGGCGCACGTTTCCACGGAAATACGTGAACGGTCGCCGAAGGCTGCATAGAAAATCGGGAAGCGACCGAGGGAAGAAACGGGCACGGTTAATCGTGTCGTAAACATCGAGAACGGTGCTAGCCGACGTGATTTCTCGAAGCAAGGAAATGCAGGATCGCGCTGCCCGCCGCGACCTTTTTTAACGATCCGGCGGAGCCGCTCGGATTACCATAACCGATCGATTACCGAGCCTACTACGAGCGCGGAGCGGTTTCACCGCTAGATGAAGACGTTAAGGTACGCTGTAGGACTGCCTGCAGCCTAAGAAGGCCGGCATCGTCTTTCTGTCACGAGGAGCACCACGAGCGTTTTCACACATCGCACCTGAACAGTGTTCGTGAGCTAGGCTTTTTTCTTTTTCGTGGAAACGTTTGGACACGTAACATTATTTCCGAGAAACGTCCGGAAGAACGTGACGTTTGTGCTAATGCAGAAACAGGTAGTTGCGCGTTTATGGAGGCTGATGTCGTGTTTCTGGAGACGCGTTTCGTGATTTTCAGCAATAAGGAAGACTTAATGATACGAATGTCAAAGGAGTTCTGTCGTAGAAAGATGAAACATTCTAGGATAATTTTGAGGCTGAATGTGTGTATCACGTAGCAGAAGCAACAGCAATACGAAGCTTTAGATACATACGTACTAAACAAATTTTAAAATTCCACTTTTTTTTATATCGATGCTTCAAACGAAAAAGTATTTTTCGACTTGTTACAAAGCTTCAAAGATGTCTTTCCACGTCGTAGGAAATTTCTTTCTTCCAGAATTGATCGAAGAAAATTCGTCTTTAGGTAATCAACGAATCGGTCTCTCCAAATTGGAAAAATTTCATCTGTATAATTCCAAGCCTGCCATTCGATCATCAAAAGGATTGTATATTGTACAACGCGTGTTACGTGTCAAAAGTGTATTAACACTCGTAACCCGGGAATTCGCAAGCGTACACGAGTTTGCCCACTGGCATTGGGCATTATCATCTCCTTGCCATGTAATCGCTTGTATAACTTACGCCACTATGAATTATCATTAACGCCCTGAGCGATCACCCTCGGGCAGATTTCGAGCTGTTGCTCGTGTGTTCATTCGTAACGGCACGCGTCAGAGGCACGTGATCACGCATGCCAGTCAGCTTTCCAAAACAGACAAGTTAAGCTTCTTCGGTTTCTTTTTTTTAATGAGAAGACAAAGAAGAATCGTTCGATCAAAAATTCGTACATTCTACGTCGAAACTTATTAATATCAAATCGTTTTGATTATTTTCAATCCATTTCTATTCTTTAATGTTGCAAAATATCTCAAAAGACGGAACACGAACAAGTTCTTACCGAAACGCGCGATTTCTCGATTCGATGCTACGTCGAACACCTTTCTAACACATTGAAAATAATTCTCGCTTGTTAAAACGCGGGCGAAACTAAAATATAAAAATTGGAGGATTACAGAAAGATCGAACCTCCATATAACTTTTACTCCCATATCGACGGCAATTGTCGTCGAGTAACGAAAGCGAAACCAATTCTAAGGATGAACGTAGTTGAACCGTCGAAGATCGTATCGCTCATATATCGAGTCTAATCGATGAACAACGACGAGATCGCGAGGTAACATCGGTCGTGTGTCAATCGAACGATCCGATCCACGGCGGATAGCGTCCTTGTGCATCGATATCCGATTCCACGTCTCGCGCTCACGATTAAGACAATAAGATTTTACGACGTCCTCCATTTCATTTGTCGCTGGTTATACCAACGATTCGATCTCGGCCCGTTCTGTTTGGCTATTACATTTTCATCGATATACAGAGTCAGCAGTGAAGCAGTCAAGATTTTACCGGAAGATGACCTACTCCGGGTGGCGCAGATAGGCACGGTTAAAAGCCGATCATTTAATAACTTATACGCCAGTTCTCGATTACGATCGACCGTGGTGCCAGCCCGAATCGGATCACGGTCTGTAATCAAATGCTGTTACCGACTTTTATTACGCCGTTAATGCGGGACGATCGGTTCGTGGATTGCCTCGCGAATGCGTCCTGCGTTACTTACTACGTATTTTTCAGTCACCAGTGCCACGATGTGCGTGTGTATGCGTGTATGTGTGTGTATTCATTGTGCCGCGAAGAGTAGCGGGGAAAGGCTTTAATCGATACGGTAAATTCGGCCCATCTCGAAACACATCGTTAAGCGTCCAATGTGTTTATGAGTTGCACGAACCATTTCGAGGGGTAATTAATTTTTCGAACTTCTGTGTTACAGGTTGCACGGATGCCCATGGCAGACCCGTTCTCGAGTTCGAGGACGAACCAGCCAGAAGGGAGACCCTGTCTGTTAAGGAAGTGTCGTCGTTTCTACTCTACCTCGCCCGTTTGCCCAGGTAATTACGTGGTTGGCTTACTTTCGACTATTTGGATGACAAATTTGTTATTTCGCGATATGAATGGACGGTTAAGTTACGCGATAAATAACAGAGATTTTTCAGTATGTACAGTGTCTCGTTCGTATCGTGGGGTAATGACGAATGAATTTCACGCTAGCAAAATGAAGTTGACACTGGTTAACTGTTTACGTTATAAAGGAAAGTAAATTGTGCCTTATCTGTAAAATGTCAAGTGTCCGGTGAGTTACGAATGGGAGTGTTCATTAGGTGAAAAGGAACAAGTGTCTGTAGCGGTAATTAATCATCGATGTATTTCCCTTTATTTTTAACATTTTTTGCCATCTTTCTACTAAGTCTGCTATTCGCTTTTTACGAAAGCCCCCGGTTGTAACGTGTTCCATTACTCCTAACAAATTATTTAACATCTTTGTATCCCACGACGAGGAAACTAAATACGAGCAGACTGTATAGAATATATCCAGAAATAAAGACATATTTCGTTTGAAATTACTAGATAGGAAATAATAATTCCAACGTGATACTTCGATAATCGATTTCCGATATTCGATAAGTACTCGCTGTGCAACATCGCCATCCATATCTTTCACGCGTTACGCTCGAAATCAAGGATATATTGCGATGACCGCTTTTCGCGGCAATCACCGTGGAATAATAACGGCGATTCATTAATCCACACGGCGAGGAACGAGCTTTCCAGCCGGACGAACATGATCGACGACGGTTTCCGTAATAATTATAATTTTCCATGGCCGCGACATCGACGACACGCCCACCGTAATCACGGGCAAGGTGCAGAATCGCGACTTGAATATCGTGCTTTAACTACGAATTTCCTAGACGTCAGAGCGTGGCCCATCGCGCGAGACAAATCGTGACGCGGTTATTAATTAACCGAGGGCGCGACGTTTTTTCTAATTAGCCCACTGGGCCGAGGCTAATCGGAATCCAGTTGAAAAATGGCTATCGTCGGTAATTACCGTGCTTGTTGCCCGATAATTCAATTACGCTGATAAACGACCGGCCTTATCGGGAATTTCAATCAATCCATCGTCTCGAAGGACTAACGAGGACCTTCTTCGTTCGACGTCCTCTTGACGTGCTTCAGGGTTCGTGAAATTTGTACGATACGTGGACCACGCGTCTAACAACGTCGATCGTTAGAAAGCTTGACTTTAATGGTGTCATTAATATTTCCACGAAAACTCTGTCACAATGTCCGTACGTCGACCGCGTTGTTCGAATAAATTCCCAAAGGTGAAACTCTGCCTACGTACAAACGTTCGTAGAAATTAATTTCCATGTTCCGCGCGCCGCGTTCTATTCTTCTCTGTCGAAATCGCGAGTTATTATCTCGCGATTTCACACCATGTACACGTTGTATTTACTAATCGCTGGTAATTAAATTGACGAACGACGCGCAGGTAGTCTGTAGTTCGGCCCGTACCGAGGCGCGATAAATAATCGAAACGGAGAAACAGGTGTCGCCCTTTCTCTCCAGGCGAATTCTTTCGCCGCCGCGAGCGAGCTGGGCGAATTTTCGATCGTATCGATGCACGGCATTAAAACGGTGTTCACGCAGTGTTGCGAGTAGGTGAATAAAGGCCCGATGGAACGGGAAAGGCGGTAAATCATGCGCCACTTAACGCGTCGGGGAATAGAATTTTGAATAACGATCGTCCATTATCGCGGCGTATCGAGGAAAGCGTGCAACACGAGGAAACTGAATATATTTCACATTACATAATATGTCTATTGTTCGGAGAAAGTGCATATTTCATTGATAAGAATCGAGCATAAAGCCAATTTATTTTATTGCTATCCTTGCCGTGCCGTTTAACCGAGCCGCCGCGACTCTCCGATCGATCGAGACCCTAGGATCTCTGCCAATTCTGCCTGCTATTGAAGCGACTCCAATAGAGCCTGCCGTGCAATTTCCTGATCGAGAATCGATGTACGGTACGGCGATATTTTACGTATCTCTGGCAGCCGATGCGACTTTTTCATTTCGCAACGATTCTTTGATGACCACTTCGAAAATTGCCGTTTCGCTGGCCAGCTTTGGCAAGCTCGACTATATCGAATTCGTGAGCTATGATTGAGAATACGAATATCTTGAATAGAGTAGAGAAGAGTATTTAACGGCAAAATTATTCAGGGTTTTAAAATTTCCTTTCTTTCTCCCTTTTTTACAATTAGCAAAATCATGACTTCTTATTCACATACTCGCAACGGGTCTCGATAGATCATCAGAAAAGTTCCAACAACTCAGAAATCTCTGTAGATGCTACCTCGAAACGTCTGCTCCTGCTATTAATTCGGGAAGAATTGATCGATTAAAATCCCCCAAAATTTCTTTCGAGGTTTGAATGCTTTGCCTCTATTTCTGTATTCTCTATTTTAAATGGAACTACCGGAACCTCGATTCAGCTATCCACTACACTGAACTCCGCTCAAAATCGCGGGCCACAAGCTTCACAAGCGCAATTCGATCCTTCCACCCGATGAGCCTCTGAACGAGCAACAAAACAGCTTCCACCCCATAAGCTCCGTTCCAAAAGCGGCAGCAGGCCGATGAATTATTTAGTACCAAGCCGGCAAACGAGCACGATACCCCGGCAGCGAGCCGTGCCGCGACCGTAAACGCCCTGTACGCGTTTTTTTCTGGCCGGTCGATCGCGATTAAGAACCGTTTCGATCGGGACGAGCTCTAGGCCTTCTGGTCGATTGTCAGCGGGTCGGAGGAATCGAAAGGCGATCGTAAAGGATGTGGCCGAGTAGGATTCGCGAAGCAAGGTCCTCTTCCTCTCGAATCGGCCGCTCGTTTGGCCGCGTTCGCATGCTACCCGGCTCGTAAAACATATCACGTACGATAGCCACGGCAGCCTATTGCGGTATCGTCAATCGTGCGGCTTTATGATGCCCCGTGCAACCGGACGAGCAGCAGAGAGAAGAAACGATATTCCGCCCCGGGGCTCTCCTCTTGAGAAACGTCCTTCTATCTTTCGATATCTACTCAACCGTTTCGTGCGCGAGGAAATGGGAAATTCGAGGTGAATGGCCTCGTCGGGGCTGTGTTTTGTTGAAATCTTTCAGCCTTGTTGAGATTTTATTAAGATCAATTTAAGAGCTTAAGAAATAGTGGACATTGCGCAAGGTGAATAGCGAATACCTGCAAGATCGAAGGGCTGAGAGAGTAATATTTACGTAATCTTCGAGAGAGCGGTATTTTCAATAGAGTTGGAAAAACATGTGAGAATAAATGGTAGGAATTAGATAGAAGAATTGGTTTGGCGTGTCATCGAGAGGAATTCTGTGGTATCCACGGTCGGAATTATGCGGGAAGTCGAAGGTGAGTTCGAATCGCGAGACAATCATTACGAAAGAATTCCGAACAGCGATGTTTTGCGAGATTGGACATAATAAACGCCTAATAACATGCGTCGTGAATGTGAAATACATGCAATTAATGTCTCGTAACGGCGTTTTCTCATAGCGAATAGGAATGACTTTACGCGAAATTTCAAATATCAGGTCTGGAACGCGTCATCGCGCAAATATTCCGCCAATATACATAAATAATGTTCGAACCGGTAGTTTTCCCATGCGTTTTTAAAAGATTCTTTAGGAGAGAGTTGTGAGAATAGGTAAATGCAAAAATAGTGCGAGAATACTTTAATATGATACTTTGGTTTACAACTTGATACAAAACTTCCTTGGTGCAAGGGTCATAAAGTTACAAGGATCCTTTAACGCGGAAAGACGTGTAAAATTTTAATCAATGCCCGATTAACTTCAGTTCATCGAATCTGTCGACTTCGACGTGAATTTGTGCGAATTAGAGACAATAGGCAATGGGAATAATCAACGAACTCCATTTATCTGAATTATTTATCCCACGGCACGAATTCAGATAGATGTATAAAAGTGAAATCACCAAAGCCAGCCATCAATTATCATTACCTCATTACTAGCTACTTATTTCTACATATACTGATGGTAAAACAGAACAAACCAACCAGCTCAGGATCCACGATCGAACGTTTCCCACGATCATCGGAGACAATCGAGCACGATGGTGCGTTTTCACCTGATGCATCCCCGAAACGGATACGCGGAAGGTCGTCGGGGTTGCGAAAGTTTCTGGTCTTTACGCGTGTCCATTATTGCCGGTCGTCTATATTCTCCAGTAGCGAAGAGGAAAGTTGCGAGTACCAGGCGCCGCGCCGTTGGAATTCACCGACGAAAGCTAACAGTGTCATAATGATCCCCTGAGCGGAACACGATCCCCATAAATCAACGTACCGGTTACGCGGGATTCATTAGCGTTTTTCCTCGTTTGTCACCTTTTTTCTGATGGCGTGGCGGCGCGCGGTGCAGGCTCAGTGGGAAAGCGCAAAACCGACGTTGACATAGCGGTAGGCCAATCTATCGATGGCGGATTACTTCGCGAATACAGGCTGAAGATTATTTATCGATCGTACGACGACAAAACACGGATCCTGTGTGAAACTCTGAATTTTCACACGTATTTTTTACTTTCTATTTCCTTTTACTTAGATTAAGTCTGCTTTGAATATCGTGTTAATTGTTGGATGTCTGTCTTACGTATGTAGCGGATGATCGATCACTCGGAAAACAAGTTCGAAGCAGACCCTAAATAAAAAAATAAAAGAGTGAAAAATGCGTGAGAAGCTAGTCTCTGAATTTTCACACGAATATATATATATATATATATTTTTGTATTCGACTTCAACTTTCCTAAGTGGTTTGTAGAGTATTTTACGAAATGGATGATCAAATTCAATGACGTGGAGAGAATAGTTTTCTCTTGGGATCGATTGGAACGCGGCGATAATTAGCGTACATCCGAGATAATAAGTTCTGATGTACGTGATTTCGTGTTTCTTATGCAAAGTGACATACTTATTGCTTGATTGATGAATTGTTGAGAATTTTGTTTCCGCGGATATATGTCCAATATATCAGAACATCTTTCTCGTTAACAAAGTTAGTTAAATCCCTTTGATGTACATGATTAATAAACAACAGAATGATAAGTGGCTTCTCGTTGACGAATACAAAGTTCAACCTGTCGTGTCCAAGATATTCATACAGCTGTTTATCGATTGAGATTCTTAATACCGGTAGGAGGACGCTTTCAGCAATTAATCAGTAACAAAAACGAGTCACCAATGCGTCGATGAAAAACGTTCGACTCCTTTAACAGTTACCATATTATGGAAAAAAACTTGTCCCACATTTTCTATTCCACTGAAAAATCCACCTGGCGCAAATCGTCGCGCATTAACGGAACTCGTTCGTTAATGAAAGAAAGCTGTGTGTCAAATGACCAGATTAACTGGCAGAAGTATCATTTACCGTATCAACGTTGCAGCGATAGCGGAGCGCCTCTGTTAATTACCGGTTGTCGCGATTTATTGGTCCAAGGTCGAGGATTTTCACTTCTATCAGCTGCTTCCTAGATTCTGTGGGCGAAACCTGTCGCGTGGCTAGAACCGGAAAAATTGGATCGTGCTTGCACGAAGAACACGCCTCGATCTCGTGGAGATCGAGGGTGAAGTGGCGAAAGTTCTGAAATACGCCGCGTGTCCTTGCGAGATTGCGATGCATTCGCGATTTCGATCGCGTTTGTTTGTTTCCAATCCTTTTGTTTATTCGCACTTTCTTTTGTCTATACTTCTTTCTTTGCATATTCTCTTTCTTTACAATCTATGTTTATTTCTAGTTATCATGTCAGACATCTTCATTCGCAGCTCCGATTTGTTCACGCTCATTTAACTCGCCGTTTAAATAGAATTTTCGAAACATTCTGAAACGTAACTAATGACCGATCCACCGCATCAGTACCTATAACTATCCCAATTAATCGAATCCTTAAAATCCCATCACAAATGAAATTCCTTTCGATCCTCGATCCCAGCTACTTAGTAATCCGCATCAAATTCTCCTAACAATTAACCGGCTCACCGACACGATAGTGGTTTAAACTCAAAACTATCCGTGCAGCTGGCACCTCGTCGCGGATCGCATATCGCTCGAGAGGGAGTCACGAAGTCCGGAGATTGCACGACGATAGGATCGCGGGGGATCTGTTGGCCGATCCAGTTGTGCACCTGACCGCATTTCTGCATGAGTTATGGACGTGCATCAATCCTTTTAGCTAGGCTCCTACCATCGGGTTCTGATCGTCCCTCCCGCGTCTCCCAGCCACCCTCGTGTTCGATGGTAACGAGTAACGGGTTCGGCGAAACGTCCCTCGTTGCTATCTCGCTTTTCCCCGCGGGACCAAGATCTAGAACTGCAGTTTGTCGACCCACTTCCAAGATCGTATCAGACAGTCGACCATCTCTTTTCCTACCGTACGCTCGTTTTCCTTCCACGTATTATATCTTTCTCTATAGTGTTCTTTCTCTGCTTCTTTTCGCTTCGGTTGCTTCGACTCTGTTTCGCCGGATTGTTAAGCACCCCTGTCGTTACTCGAGATTTCGAGATACCGATGGTGGAACGCCGATTTCTTCAAGCGACGGTACTTTAGATCGTAGTGGGTTTGTACTTGCGTGTGTAGATCGATAGAGCAGCAAGAGTGAAGTTTTTGGGAGATAGAATCGAGAAGTTGAAGATGCCAATCGGACTCTTTAGCGGTCGTAGTCAATTAAGTCAATGATAGGTAATAAAGGAAATCGCTCCTATGGGAAATATTGTACGAGCTTATAGAATAATGGGAAACGCTGTATCGTGTATCTTTTCCATTTATGTGCTTGAACGTGAACTTAGAAACTTCGCTGTTGCTTGAACAAACAAGAGTAGAACTGGTTCATGAATTAATTCTTTATTTAGTGATTTCTGAGAAACAATGAACTGCTGTATACTTGGTCGACTGTTCAACATACAATATGTATACGTACTTCGCGTGTGCAGCATGATGTTATTGCATGCTGGACTGGCATAGGTGAAGTACATTGGTCAGAACACGGAGTTCTGCTTCTACTTATCAAACTGTCTGTGATTTCAATGCAGAGATTTGTATGTTGATTGGTCGCTACAGGCGTATTAAGAGCTCGACGGAGCGTTTCACCCGACAATCGTCGTGTCAATGGGACATGAATGCCCTCTTATCGGAATTTTAAATGAGTTGATGTCGAACGACAGGTTGCAGAAACGCGGTGGCCTTATCGAAACTCCATTGCGTATACCATTCGACAACTATCAAATACAATAAAATTTTTTAACATCTTTTTTTACGCAAAGGGCTCGAATTACTTTGAATGGAGAATATTCATGCAGAAGCGTAGTTGCACTTTACACGTAAGTGTAGAAGTGAAATTAACATGGAAATGCACAGTACCGTTTACTAACGAGGAAACGAATATCTTAAACGATGTGCATGTAACATTAGAACGTAATAAGTATGTATATTGGCCTTAAATTTTAGCTATAGATAGATCTGCGAGGTTTAATAGGTCGTAATTCTTTGAACTTGATGCTCCACTTATGAATCCCACGATGGTTTCATATTTCGCATTTCGTTGTAGAAATATCAGTTGACCGTGTTAGCAACCGCTGATTGAATTTTACTTTCACTTCCTATAATTTTCTCTTATATATCATAGAAAAGAAAAAAAAAGGAAAATTACAAATAGAATAAACTAACATAAACGAACGTTGCTCGTGCTACTTATCTCCTCGATAACAATTCTAAAAATATCCAAGAATAATTCATATATCTTTCGATGCTAATGGACCATTGTCCTGGCATCGTCGTTGGCAAATTTCTCTGCGAAGATGATACTAATTTGCATACATTCCACGACAATATTGCAATTACGTAAAAGTTTTTATCGTTGTCACGACCTGAGAACTATGCACTCTCCTACCAGGTGTCGCGTTTCCTTTGATTGTTTTCTCCTTGCATATTAATTAAACACTCGGCATTGGACTGGGCGGATCTGTATTGTTAGTAACGCGTAAATAACTGTCTAATCGTTACCAGTTTGACTACGATACTCTAATCGAATTAATCGGTTTTCTACGAAAAGTAGAACCCAGTACCCTCGATTCTAGCAAATCGAATCCAAGTCGAATCCAAGATGGTGTATATTCTTTACAAAGCTCCTTATTTTCATGGCAACGATAAAGATATGAAAAGGGGAAGGAAAAAAAGAAGAAAATCAGAAAGAGAGCACAGCTATGAAAAAGATAAAAAATTGAAAAAATTCGAGATAATCGAGATCTCTACTCCTTTAACCACTCGGTCCGCACGCACGGCTGCGGTTTTAAGTACACATAGGATGGCCTATTGCGATTTCAAACACGCCATTTGACCAGTAACATCCAGGCTTACAATGCTGCTAATGCGTTTCTTCTATGAGAGTGGGCAGTGGCGTAGCGGTGGCCGACAGTTACGATCGAATTGTAAATCCACGTGTCACAGTTACGGTGACTCGTTTGCTCGACAGACGATCCTGGAGGTTAATTGAGAGCGACTCCATACGCTGCCTGTAAGAGAATTTTCTATGGAAATCGTGGTGACGGACGCGCAAACGCTATTTCAACGTTTGCGGTCTCTGTTTCGGAGGTTAAACGTGGAATGTCTTGGGTTAGGTTGAATTCTTGGCGCTTGCATGGTTTCCTGGTTCGTTTTGGAATTCTTCTTTCGAAAGGCTAGTTACGGTTTCCTAGACAGTTGACATTTGTTTGCGGTTGCCTGGAGTTATGGATCGTAAATATTCAAACAGGTGGTTCCTCGATTTGTCTCTCAAGTGTCGATCATGTTAGGAATTGACAAGCTAATGTGATATTTCATGTACAAGCTTTTTGCAGGGGACGTAAATTTTGATGTAAATTATAGTTTTCTCTCTACATTTAATGGAAGTGCCTTTTAACGAACCTAAATCACTCACGTCTATGCTATTCCATCGTCCTCTATGCCTTGACACTGTTACTTATACTATCCAATTAGACTCCGTGTCCCTTCGTGCGATCACGAATGCAGTCACGGAAAAATCGGTTTGGCTTATCGAATCGATCGACGGTTCAGGGAAACGCGTGACTAAGTATTCCGTGAGGCTGTGAACGTATCATTACCGTGCATGAGAACAGCCCGTAAATTCAATAAATACGGATTCGAGTGGAAGAGGACGACGCGAACCTGTGCTATCCGATAGGTATCGAACCAATCTTCCTGCTTACCACCTCTTCGATGAATCCTTCGAGGACAGTGTCTTTGCTGAGGGATATCTTCTTACTATTATTTAGAGGATATTCAATGTTGAAAGCTATACAGGGATAGTCACGAAAAACAGAACGTTAAAGTATTTCTATTGAGATTATTGTAAGCGTCGAACTCTGTTCTCGAATATGTTACTCGAGGATCGTTGATACTCTCTTTCAATATTAAATCTTCTCAAACGTTCCTGAATTATTCTAAAGTATATATTTGGGTCGTGTAACGAAACCTTCCCCTCCGCTCTCAACATACTGAACATCGTACTCGAAGAACATTAATTATATTTCATTAAGCGTGCAAATAATCGAACGCAAGGGAGAGTGTGAATACCGTCTGGTCGGGTTAATTCCTTGACTGGCAGTCTCAAGAAGAATGAAAGTGTCGGTGGTTGCACGATTTTTGTTTGTCAATGGAAAGGTGGAGGGACGTGAAAGCTAGCTAGCACAGCGAAACGGGGCTGCAGACGGATTAAAGCGATCGTAATGTACAAAGAACGGCATTGTAAGCGGTGTATACGCCACTGTGAAGTGGATGCATGATTACTATGTGTATGAAAAGGGGTCGAGGGACGCAGAGGGGGTTCCACTGCCACTGGAGCCGCGTGAGAAACGCTGCATACTTACGCGAACCACCCACGTGTCACAGCTTAATGCAGAGGATCGTGATACGCTTTTCCTTCATTCGATACTCTAATATGATCCCTCGGTGCCTCGAATGAAACGCTCCCTCTAAGTACACATGAATAAAAATCCCGGAGAATAGACTGGGTTAATTATGGGTCTCGTAGGTCTACGATCGTTCTTCGTGGGAAGATGTCAAAAAGTGTTCTAGAAAAGTTGCGACTTATTCGCGTGCAACGCCAATGGTGCATACTGTTATTGATTTTACTGTTCGTGAATCACAGGACACTCAGTGCACTTAGAACAGGCATAAATAGATATATACAATTGTTACATTGCGGATTTTCATACATTCATACATATTCAAAGTGCAATACTTTTTACGTTTGATAGATAAAACGATTTTCTACCTAAGCTCCATTTTTTTAAGTATATTCATAAATACTATAAAACGAAGGTGACGATTATCGAATTATTCATCGATTGATTTGTAATTTCAATATCACCCAAACAAGATGTTACAAAGTGAAATTGACTAACACAACCTAGTATCATGTTAAAAATCTGGAGAAGGAACCTATTTGCAATCTGGGGATCATTATACACATTAACAACTGCGATACACTTGAGAAGAAACGCAGGGAAGAAAATTGCAGGATTATCCGCCACGAAGGTCAGAGTGAAACGATCGAGCGGCCCGTCGGTGGATCGGGTCGTATCTTCGAGCGCACATAATCGGCGCGCGAACGTGTCGACACGACGAATGACTCGTTTCACTCTCTGAGCATGACTCGGAGGAGAAATCGCGGCGACACGCCGCTTCACGTGGGAGATCTTGTCAAGCGTCGGACTACCGTATCACGGTGACTCACGCGTATGCACGGAATGTCTCGATAATTTATCCCGTGCAATTTATTTCATCGTCTGCCAGAAACGATTCCTCGTCATCGAGCTGATCTCGTTTCTCTTCTGGTTTCAGCTCCGATGTCGCGAAGAACGGATTCACCCTCCTGGTTCGTGGATACGTCCCGGAGTGTCTGGAATTTCTCGACAAGGTTCTCACTCTTTTGCAGGTAAAGCGATTATCTTTGTGGTTTTATGTAATATTTATTTTTGTCTTCATCTATGACGAAAGAGATGAAGTAAGTTGGATGAGAGATAAGTTTGAAGGGAATGATCGTTACTTTTCAGGGACGAGTAAATGTTTCTCAAGCGTTGCTTCTGCAGAACTTTGCCGCTGAACAGTCAACCGATTCCCAGTTACCTCTGAGTCGCGTTAAGGTAAGCATAATTGATTTTATTATCCAACTAATATTATTTAAACTGAAGCGAAGAGTTTGATAATCGAAGAGCGAATGATTTTTATTCCTATTGCAAGACTCTATAGTAACTGTATTAACTATTTTATCAATTGTAATAAAAACGTTCGAATATAACGAACAATCTCCGTGCATACTTGAACGTGCACACGTGTCCTTCGCAGCGAAAGGATTAAGCAATTGTCTGGAATATCACTCGTGTTCAAACGCGGTCATTGTTTGCTCAGTCCCAATTCCACGGTGAAAACGTTATTCCTCTATTGGTAACGCGTTTCGTCTGGACGTCTCGATTGCACGGTTCTCAACGAGAAGAAAGGAAACCGTTTCCTTTTGAGCACGTTTTTCGGAGACACTGTTGCAAGAGTCATTTGTCTTGTCGAGGAGTTAAAAGCGTTTCCGATTTTGCTTTCAGACGATCGTCGTGGACGAGGGCGCTTTGAGAGAGCACATTCCCAGGCGAGAGCAGAACCACGACCAGGTTCAGTGGATCGCGTTTTATAAGGTAACCAAAGCTCCGTTCCATTTAATTCTCGAGGGTTTCTCGTTTCGTTCTGCAGTGTTTCTTCGCTGTGAATAACTCGCTTGTATGTATATATGACCACTTCAAAGATGTTAGGGGAGATAAGGGGCAGCATTAACGATACAATAATTTACGATGTACCTATTTCTCTAGCGGCGATTATACCGTAACAACCCCCTTGCATTCGTATATCGAAAAACACATTCTCGAAAGAATTCGCTAATCTCTCCCTTCCTACAATCGCATCCACCAGCCTAATCTCGCTGATAACTTTTCCAGCAAATCCCGGACTTCACCGACTCTCTTCCTTTCCTGCCCATATTATATCAAACCTTGCGTCATCCCAGTAAAATTCCCTGATCTCTTCCAAAAGAATCCTGACATCCAAACGTCGCACAGCACACGCCAAACTTATAATCCAGCCAAGCACTTTAACGAGCGAGAGATTTCGACCAGTGACAGGCAATTCGGTGGAGGCTCATCCGTCGTGAATCCGAGTCGCGACAAATTGCTTCCGAAAACGATCGCACCTCGACAATGTCCTCTGACGGGAGAACGGTGGCAAAAAAAAAGAGCAAAGACAGAATCGGAGGGACAGAAATTTCGCCCAGGCCGGTCGACTGAGTGTCACGACGGTGATTCGGCAGGTTCGATGAAAAATGAAGAGGCGACCATGAGCGGAATAATTGTGCCGGGGCCCGGTGCTCTCTCGAGTCGCGGCGCAATTATTGTCGGAGAATTTATCCTGCGACTGGTGGCACTGACCGATGTTACCAATTTATCCGTGGCTCTCAACCCACGGCCGCGCGCTTAATGGCGTTTTAATGGGTCCCGTTAAAGCCAAGGAAAAAAGGAGACGCGCGGCGCGTCTTCGTCGCGCCTGGTATCGTGATCGCAATTCGTCACGGCCCTCGCAATTTTTTTCGCCCGCGACATGCGTCTGTATACACGCACCGATCCAGTAGAACGAATGTTTTGACGTGAATTAAGCATTCGTTCGGGTAATTGAGTGGCATGGGTGTCTTCAGGCTGTGATACGGTTTCGTTAGGTGGCGGTTTCAGAGGAGATTGGGAGATTGCAGGCTGTGCATCCAGAGATTTATACGATCTTCACCTTGCACTGTGCAATTTCGATCGATTAAGTCTGATTCGTGTCTTTCGAATGGGTTAGGTTGTATGGTAATTGAATGTTTGCTCGAAAGTGAACGATTAAAGGTATTATCAGATTCGAATATTTAATCCTTCATTAGTATCGTTGGATCGTATCGTACGCGACAACGATGAATCGTAGTAGGTTACTATGTTTCGGAGAATTTCAAATGTAGAGTATAGAATATTTCGATAACACGTCGAAAATTATTTGAACTACAAAGTTACGATTATCGGATCGATCGTGCTATTCTGCGAAAATTTATCAATCAGAATTTCTATTCTACTCGAAGAACTCCAACTTCGTTCGATATAAAACGAAACAAAATTTCTTTTCTCTCTATCTTCGTCGTCTGTACGTCGTCCTTCGTGGCGCAACGACTTCGTAACAATTATTTCAGCCATTGTGCGAACGTAAATGGCACAATGGGCGAATTCTATCGGTCTGTCGGTCGATAAAGCGACGCCGATCGAAGGTGAGCCGACTTTACAACGGTTATTCGCGACCTTGCTGGAGATAATCGATCGGGAAACGTTACAAGGAGAAAATTTCGCCGATGGAAAATGTTCATAAATAACGGTCGGCTCGTGATCATCGTTGAGATAGGCAGAAACATAGCTGCAGGATTCTTCGGCGGAAAGTAAGGACTCGTCTTGTCGTTCCTGCTTGCCTGCCTCTTTCACGAAGTATGTTGGGAACGAACGTTCGTCGTGCGTGGTCGAATAACTGGCGTTCGTGTAACATCGTTGGCGTACGCTTGAAAATTTCGAACTTTCTCGCTCGCGAGGAATCGTCGAACCCAAGGATATCATAATGTCGTTAGTGGAAGAGAGATTAAATGGTGGTGATTGATAACTAGAGTAGAACACGTGTTCAGTCTGAGCTAATTCTAAACTACTATAACGAGTACTGGATTCTCTACTTACTTCTAAGAGATGGCTCTGTGTTATTTGTTCTTTTTAGGACTATTCAGTGCGAGGTTTGATGCTGTTTTCGTTTGAAATGGATGTTACGTTAATAAAATTATATTCTTCCAGACGTTTAATCTCTACTTTCACTTATTTTAATGGTTATGATAATAATCCCTCGTTATAGTAGTAATGAGATCAGATATAGGTGTAGTATTGCAAAGTTAATGGATAGCAATTTCTGGTTTACGACTATGGCGAGAAAGCATATGAAGATTGTACAATAATCTTTTACGTACTATTTTTCGTTCGCCTCTTCATCCTTCTTCTATCATTGCCAAAATATAAATATCCATTAGATATCTTTTAGCGATCTTTAGTGATCAGCAATCAATTTTCATCTCCGAAAGGCGCATTAAAATTCGCTTAATTAAAATCAGCGTAAAATGCTCCCTAGAAATATAACAAATGACTCTGGCATATTTATAATTTTTCATTATTCTCTTTAACTGATACTTCTAATTACTCTGAACGATACATCATCCTAGGTCCGTTAGGCTCTTTCAAACTTAACGGTTATTAGAACCGTTTAGCTTGGGATAGACGTTTGAAAAATTAGGAACGATCAGTAGACAGCATCTAAATGTTATCCACAAAATATATTTACACGTAAGGTAATGGTAATTTTGCGCCACTCCGTGTAATATTATAGTCTACCACGCGACCTTTTAGTAGAAGAATGTTACAAAGTGTCCCCGGATGCTAGTCAGCATAAAAGCACGCACCGCATTTGCGCGCGAATGATTTCAAGGGATAGGAATTTGTGATCGATGAAGAATTTACAAAGCTGGGCGAAATTACTTCGCGAAACATTCATACCGACCAACGTATAATTATCTCAAAATAACCAATATATTATATTATCGGAATACTAATTTTCCAAATATCTCACTCAAATAACTTTCAACCCTGGCATCTACTACGGCTAATTACAACAAAAGTATCGACTAAACTACCAATTAAAAATATCCGTTCTGCATTCTTCGTCACTCAACTCTTGCCAAAGAAAGACATAAAGAAATATATCCAACAAATATAATGGCCTCTACTTCTCACTCGTCTCACGAACCTAATATTATCCTACAGGAATACGATGGACTAATGACGGAATGGCAGGCGGCAGGACGCAGGCTGGCCCTCGAGATGTCGGAGCTGAAGGAATGCAGCAGTCTATCTGGCACGTTGACGCCTCTCGGTCGGCTTCTGACGGACCCCACATTGAGAAGAACGTCGAGAGATGCCGAGGAGGCGATCACCTCGCTGGAGGAACGCGCGGCACCGCTTTTGCACCTCGAGCACGTTAGGTTAGAGAGCAACGAGTCGCGTTAGAAAGCGCGCGAATCTCGCCGCGAGCAAGACACTCACGAAGACACCGATCGATACATTACTCGAGCTTATTGTCGTTCGTTCCCGTTTCCCTCGCGCGTGTCTTTACATCCGCTCGTTCCGCTTTAATTGTCCAGCGGATCTCTCCTTTGCTCGTTTATAAAATAGCTATCGACTCGCCTATTAATTTCTCGCGTCGAAGAACCGATCCTCTTCGCGGTTTCTTTGAACGACGTGCATATGCAATGATTCTCGGCGTCGTCGTTTAGAGTTAGCTCGTAGAGTTAGGTCGCGATGGCGAATATATTTCTCGGCGCCACGTTCCACGTGGACGGGAAACCGCGATGGGGTTAGGTTTTATAACGATGACGATAATGTTTGTGTCGTGTTAGCGCCCACTCGCATATAGAAGAGACGAGCGGCGGTGGGTTAGCGTTCGATGTTTCGTTAGCGATAAGCTAGCCACTAGGGAATTCCTAACGGTGCGTCGCGATCACGACGCCTTTCTTTTATCTTTTCAGATTGTCGGTGAAACGCGCACGAAGATTAGTGGAGGAAGTGGGAAACGCAGCCACCAGGCTGGAATCGTCGTTCGAGACCCGACGCGCCACTATTCGGAATCTCGCGGTTCTCAGGAGCATCGAGGATCAGGCGCATGAGGTAAGTGATATTATGCAACTGCAACTGATTTTTGGCTAACGAAGATTTCGCAGTACTAGAGCATCTTTCTGTTTTCCGTCTCGTATCGTTTTCTACGTTTGTCTTTAAAGAATTTTGTAAAGTGGAGACGCGATACTTGATTAGAACCTTCTTTGCGATAGATAGAAGAGTATACGGAGATTAAAGTCGATTTTACGATTAACAAAATCAAGATTTCTTTTTCCAACTTTCTGATCAGTGTGTAAGCCGTCGAGAGATATTAAACGTTAGATTATATCTTCGGGATATTGCACTCAACGACTGTGAAAGTCTCGAATCTCTAAAATCTCTGTTTCTCAATTCACTGATCCGTTCAGTCGACTATAGAAAATAAAATAGACGTCCAAAAATTCTTACCATCCAGGCCAGCCAAATAGACAAAGGACTCTTTGTGTCTCTCTACTTTCACCTCAAAAATCACATGGTTGTCCAATTTCACTGATCGAACCAACTACTGTTACCATATCCTCATCGAACGATCCTCGTCAAATTGATCAAGACGTTTGCACCTTGTTTCCTCCACCACAGGTCCCTTCTTCTTAGAAACTCTTTCGACCTAACCTAGTTTCTGATATCTTCGACAGTCTCGAATCAAAGATTCGATCTCGTTTATGTAAAGTCATCAAATACACGCCGTGTTCCAGTCCCCTGGTTCTTCCATGGTTGATGATCGTGATGTATAAGACGCATGGAAATCGCGACTGCGATTAGCCGTGTCCCTATTCGACACGCGGCGTTATCATGGTCATTCGCGAGGGAGTGTTTGCACATAACCGAGCATAATCGATAATGGAACGTCGCTGGGTCGTTAAACGGCCGACGACTGGGCTGGCGCTGTGGGAATCGTTCGATTACAGCGATGGATCGCGGAAGGAGGATCGAGTTTCGTAATTCCGCGCCGAGTTTTAGACGAGATGGATTGGAAGGTTACGACTGGACGTGAATGGCCCCCTCGGGGAAAAGACTTTAATACCTGCAGCTACGTCGTGCGAACGCGTGACATATCGCGAATTAGAAGAAGATCGATGCGTCTAGATCGTCACATAGATACTTAAAAGGAGTATGTGAAAGAAAAACGAATTGTTTCGATCTCTTATAGATTTTATAAAATAGGAAATTTTTTAACGAATCCTTTTTTCTTATAATTTCCTTGACGTGTGAAGTGTTTTTTTTTTAACAAGGTTCTACGGTATTAAATTTCTTAGTAAATTAATAGATTTCCTGAATTTGATTTTCCGTAGATAAATATTATCTTTAGGAGATAAATGTCGCGAAACAAATGACGCAACGAGATATATTAAGTAAATTATCGTCCGTATTGGAAAATTAATCACGACCGGTGCACTCCTCCTTTCATTGTTTATAATAATCCCTCGCGGGCCGTGAATCGTCGGTTAATGACCAGGCGGAACCGTGTTATTTGCGATGGCTCATTGTATTATGCTAATTAAACGTGTAATCAGTTTGTCGTACACAGCGCATGCACGTCGACGAACATGTGGCTCGACACGATTCGCGTGTACGCACACATGATGGTTCCGTTTCAAACGGAAACACGTGATCCTACGTGATGGAACTATATAGACGATGTAAAACGTGTTCTTCTGAATCCTGGGAATCTAGAAATTGGAATTTACCGATGGCGCGTGGTATTGACTCGTTTGTGACGTAATCTCTGCGTGACCGAGGTCCACGTGACGGATCTTGGAATATTTGTGACGACTAATTCGATGTTTCGTTTTGTCTTCTGTGACTCGATCAGTTTTGACGTCACGATACAGATACACTCGCAACTATAAATTAGTAAGTCATAAATTTTTGTAATGTAGACAACTAAAGCAAGGGCGATAGTATGAAGCGTTTACTTTCCAGTTTTACGCTTTGCGTCGATTATTATAGTATCATCTTTAAAAATTTGTTTTAAATTGCGAACGATAACTTTTTTACTGTTCATCTAATAAGCGTTGAATAGTGACTATACTTTTTACATAAAAATCATGACTTTTCATTGACAGTGATCGATACGTTAAAATAGAATCGACAGATTTCTGGCGTTGCACTGGCGAGGAAAAATGAGTTAAGTTTTGTGCAAATTTAAAATTCGCAACGGGAGATTAACGCGATAAATCATAATATTGTTTGAAAGAATTCGCCAGTCATGCGAGTCCAGTCATCGAATAAAATGAAACAAAGCGTTGAATGAAAACGTACTAGTTGATTTATTATCCATCGGTTAAACGTGTCACGAGAGGACTTATTTTTACGAACATCGATCTAAAAAAATCTATCGGTCAACTAGGAAGTAAAACAAAGCGAAAAGAAGCGGATGATGGGCTTATTGCCGCAAGATTCACACGGTCGCAATTTGAGCAGGTTAATATCGAACATTTTGAGAAAGTTCCTGACCCTCTAATGACATCATGAGTTACCCACGTGAGCCGTACTGTCTAAAGTTTCCCATCACTTTCTTATAACTTTCATCGACGCGGTCAGTTGCTTAGTGTCGTTAAGGAGGTCAATGGCATCGATGACCGAAATCTTATCCCTGCTAAATCTCGTTACGAGATGTAGCTCGTTAATCGAAGCGTTATTTAATGGGAGAGACATGACAAAGGATATTCGACAAGGTGCTCATCCACCATATTAGTTTACGATACCTTTCTATTTAAATAAAATATATTATTTTACATTTAACATCACAAAGGATATGATATCTTTCGCTTTTAAAATTACAGATTGTTCTTTATCTTTCGTTCTAAGCATTCTTGAAAGCTCCAGTGTATTACGAATTCAAAGATTATTATCGATTCTATCTTTCGATTCTAAACTTTGCAACATCATACAAAGTACCGGAGATTAGTCACAAAAGATTCTTTGGCGATCTCATTATGCGTGTCAACGATCTACTCTTTTATCATAAACAAACAATTACCTTATTCACAAACCAATCACTTTTACTCGCCACTGGTACAAAGTAGATCACTGAACGAACGATCTTGATAAGCCATCATGAAACATAACTACAGTCAGGATCCATCGAGCGTTCCTTGGTACGACCTCTTGGAGGTCGATGTATCGCGAGGAAATGTATAGAGAAGAGCGTGTAATCCTGGACAACGATGTTGCTTTTACGGCGAATCGTCTCGCCATATAAGTCGACGTTCGATCTTGATCGAAAGGATCTCGCGGTGGTGCCTTTTATTTCACGTAACGAACAGTGGCGCGCGTTGTTCGAGAGGCGCGAGGTAGCGCGCGCGGATTCCTTGCCCCGTTGAGAAGTGGGTCGATACCGACAATTGTTTAATTGTCCGCCAGGAGCGTGGACCGCTTTCACGTGTGTCTCGACGAAAATGAAAACGACGAATTTCAGAATTGGCCCTTGTTCTTTTAATAATTTGATGCTTGAATTTCATGTTCTTTAGTTCCTTCGCTACGCTTGTATCGGCCTTTGTTATCTTCTGTTGCGAGCCAAGACTTCTCTTTGTAAAATGAAGCACCCTCGTTACAGAAGTCAGATTTAATATCGTAAGGCAAGAGGTTACGCTGCTGAACCTTTCTGTGCTCTTTAAATCGATATAGTAGAATTTCGATAGAACCATATTGTCATTAAAAAGTTTCTTAGTTTGAAGGAAACGTTACTGATTTTCTCCTTAAGAGATTCTCCTTAAGCGTTTAAAATTCTTTTCTCGTGTGGAACGAAAGCAAGGTTGAGACATAAAAAGTTCATGGATCGTAAAGTTATGAATGCAACCTACCAAAAAGATATTTTTAAATACAGCGAACGTTGACAGATTTCTTGTCCTCATCAAATCTTGTTATCATCAAAAACAGGCATATTCGTCGATTTTCTTTAAAAGGACAATCGGCCTTGTGTCTATTAAAAACACCCACGCAACGGATCCTTAATGGAACGCAGCCGATGTGATGGTGTGAACCGATGGAACGACGTGCTCGAGACAGCTCGAAGCGGATCGGCCTGGTGCATTCCGTTATTACGCGTTCCACTTCGATCGCAACAACCACCTTCGTCCTCGAGGCTGCCCTCGACGTTGACTTGCCTGCGAGCGCCGTATTTGGTTCACGGAAATAGCACGCGTGTACACGGGTCGCTTGCTATGGCGAGGAGGAGGAGTTGAAGAAAAAAAAGAGAAAAAAAACGCGTGGAAACGAAGAAGAAGGATCAGAGGCGGACCGATCGGGCTCGAATTAATTGCCATAACACCGGTTCCTCCCTCTCGACGAGCGCCACGTACGTATTCTTCTCTGTGGGAAAGTGTGCTGAATGCTACAATGAATCTTCGTCGTTCTGGACCGATTCCGTGCGGTTCGTTTGCTTTTTCTACTGATGCGTGTTGATAGGTGACGTGATTCTTTCTGCCGAGCAGGACACAACGAAACGAAATGTCTTTGCGTATGGTGAAATGGAAAATTGTAACGTAAGATACTAGATCCTTTGTCTTCTCTAAAGTGCTTTATTAAGATATCATTATGTCGACATAATGTGGAGGAAAAGTATCAAGCAATTTTTCTCCTTTCGTACTAATTATTAGACTGCGGATTTTCGTGCGTTCACGAAAGATTTATACGTAGACAGACTTTAGATGGTAGGAAGTTAATTTAAAGGAAGACGAAGAACTTATTAACGTATAACGAAGGTGCTTGTGATGTTAATTAGTAGTCGTGTGTTCGTTTAATGATCAACATCTAAATGAAGAAAAGTACCTTCCGATTTTAGTAGATCTTCGATTTAACACCTGTGAACCAGGAAAACTTCCTGGTCTCTTCGGAATACCGCACGTCAGTAATACACGCGTTATATTGGAATATCGATATCGAGGAAGCACGGCGAAATTCAGCCAGTTTCCCCGTTTGCCCGTGACTTTTACACTCAATTACACGCGATGGATTGAAAGCACGTCACGTTTCGCGTTTACCCGTACTTTCCACTAAGTATCGGCTTGCTAGCCGGTATTAGAGCTTCTTAGACTGACGATTACGCGGCGTCGCTCGAGATTCCAGTGGAAACGCGAGGCTTTCGAAAGGAACCGCCTTCCACTGCTCGTCACGCACGGCCTTCCGATTTTCTGGCGAACGGATCATACTAAATGCATCCAGTTTCCGATACGTCGATGCGAAGAAATTGAACTTTCACGCTGCCATCGCTTTCCGATCAAATAATGACAAACAACAATGCTAGGCGCAGTCCTACGCCCTTCGTTAGGCGATGTCTTAAAATTTTACTTGCTCCGAAAGTTTTGGAAATATTTCTTCGGACAAGGGATGAAAGTGAATGATTCTTTCTTAAGACTTTCTGCATTTCTCTTGAGTCTTTAAAAGTTCGATTAGCCTCCATCGCAGTTACTTTTGTATTTTATCTGTGACAGAAATTTTAGTTCGATGATAACGCGTGAAATCGAACAACGTTCTATCATCTTCGACGTATACGAGACACACTCCGTGAAAGATTATTGACGATGACCGCGACAAGCTGATCAGAATGAAAAATCCGTTTACGATGCAATAACGCGATGAATAACGTAGACGTACAAGCCTTTGTCCGTGGTTGAATTCAAAGATGATGAGCCCTGAGGAATCGACGAGCGCGTGCTGCATTGCTCGTTCATCCCGTAATGATAGGAAATGCGCCGATTTCTCGGACTATTAGAGGGATCGTTAGCGTGAACGTCCTATTTCACGGTCGGATATCCGTGTCCACAATGATGTATACGGTAGATTTCGCTTCGACTTGTGTGCGAGACTCGTTCTTTTTCCAGATTACGCCGCGCCGTAGTATCTCTCGGATCGGGTAAAATTTTCCAAGGTTTTATAAAGATCGAGGAGCGAAGCATTTGATATTAAGACGTAAATCATTCGGATCTCTGTACTCTATATGTCGTAATAAATTTGAAAAGAAAAAGAATTTTAAAAAGTTCTTCCCTTACTATGTAATGAGAGGTTAGGTACAGAACAATTCCCCATCAAGATTCTGTTCATCTTCGAAACTAATTTTCTCTGAAAACTCGAGAATAGAGAAGCAATTTCTTCAAATTGAAGGAAAAGAAGACATTGTCTTTCCTTGTCTACGAAATCTCTAGATATTCTAGATATAAAAAAAGGACATCTCTATTGTATTCGCGTGACCTAATTTCGCCACAAAGGTGGAGCAAGCTATCCATATTTTCGTTGGTCTTTTTCAAACGCGTCGATTTACGAAACATCGTCCAGACTTCAATGAGTGGGCAATTGAATTTTTCCACGGACAATACGCGATACACGATTCCTTGTTGCCTGTCGATCGTGCAAGATTGATGAACGCATGACGCGGTATTGATCGCGACCAAAGAACCGCGCTAAAGACGAACGCGTGCAGCTCGCGATCAAAGGGATCCTCGTGTTCGTTTTATTCGTCGGAGATTTATGCGCCTCGAGGGCCGTAGATGCGATCGATTGAAATTAATCGAACGTGTCTAAGCACCTGACGAATGATCGATACGAGATTGGACGTCGAACGAAGAACCTCGTCCTGGTAATGCTCCTTGATGAACGACGCTGTAATGAGTGTCGTTACGTTGCCCGTTTTCTTTTTATTCCGATCGATGCCATTTGCATTGAAAATCTTCGTCATCTTCGACGTGTAGGCACGCCATCGCGAGTTGTTTCGCAAGTGTCGATTTCACTCCCTTCGTAAATATCACGTTAAAGTGGCAGGACTTAAACTAACAAAAAATTGGCACTTACAGTGTGGTTTTTCGCACTAAATGCGACCTGATCCGCCTTTCATAACAATTCTCACAGAAGCTGTTCAAGCTTCGAGAATTATCGCAATCCTCTTACATTCGATATTTAGAACTCTGTACCTATTAATCTTGTCTGATCAATTCGATTCATTCTACTTGAATCTCTGACTCTCTGATTCTCCTCTAGAATAGAACACAGAATTCTCTTAAATTCTTCTACAAAATAATGCAGTTCTTCCATCCTAGTAAATTCTACGTTCTATTCTTCTGATGCTAAACGATCGTAACAGTCAACATTTTCGAAACAACTGTCCAACGGAACAACAATCGCTATCGATTTTTTAATTGGTTATTCGATATCCACCAAGTATCCCCGTTATATTAAGCAACAAATTTAAGATTTGCTCTACAGTGACTCACGAGAATCTCAAACTCAATTTCTCTGGCTTAAAAATTGCAGGAGGCGGCTTCTTTCCATCAGATAAAGCAGCCGAGTGCTTTTCTCTGCGACAAACTGGTCCCGTGCATTCATTCATCTACGACCGCGTTTACAACGCGTATCAACACGGTCTGGGTTGGTATGGCATTCAGAAGATCTCTGGCTGTTTCGTCCCCGCCTCTTATCTAGCCATTGTACGCTCCCTCATTGTTGCGCGCCGTTTTCGCAATGTCGCGTTCCCGCCGCGACAGCCACTCCACTTCGTTGTGTAACCAACGCCGCTGCTTTTTCCTCTCGAAGATTTTCCCTCTGATATACAGATTCGTACAATTGGTTCTAGAGCCATACGTTTATAAGGTTGGGTTAGGCTGGGGTGGCTATGAAAATTTCATGGACTTTCTTTGTTGTTACAATATTTGGATTTCGATGAATATGTATTGCGATCAAAAATATGTAGTCTAATAATATTTAAGAATGTTAAGTTCTCTTTGAGGAATCAAGGGCAATCTTGAGGGCAAGAGTTTAGCGTTATTAAATAATCAACTTTCTGTGACAATAAACTCTGAATACTGTATCATGATTCTCGATCTTCTAAATATCCTTGATCCATTAATTAAAGATTAACAGCAACGTAGGAAACCTAAATCAAAGAAAATCTAAAACAAGATTCCTCGCTGTGTAACACGTACGATTTCTTCGAATCGAAGCCCGGAGCAAAGATTCAACCGTCATCGCTATGTGCCAAGTTCTAATAAAAATATTCGCATCATTGTGATTTATTAGCAAAGAAAAAGACACGAAGAATCGTCCCACGTTCCGCAAGGTATCAGTTGCGCAGAATGCGACACGGAGAACGCATCCGCGAGGTCTGATACCATTGTCGGTGGAAAGCGCATGCAAACAAGCCCGCAGAGACCTTTTCTACGTGTCATAACGCCTTATAGGTAGAATTCCTGCCGGCATTTCCTGTCGGGTTGACGGCGAACCTCTCCCTCCCCCTTTTTCTCTCTCACTAGACGGTTTATCGTTTCCACGAAAGAGCCCACAAAGGACAGGATGTCCACGGGTCATTGAGACTCCTTTCAGTGGATTCTATTCGCCGCCGTCTATACCTATCCGCCGATGTTTCCCACCGTGTGTACGCAGAATTCATTCCTGAGGTGTTTTCAGCTTTCGTGGAAGCAACAGAATGCCGGTTTCATCTTAACCCGACTGATTATGTCGCGTTCTCTCCACTTTTAATTAAACGACCTAAGTACGAAAGCACTTGCACACGATGGCGGTGGTAGCAGAGCAGGATCATCGAGAATCGAGATCTCGTGGTTAGATAGGTCGCGCCGGTTGGTCGTGATCGGGATATTTTCTGAAAATTAGTGGGCAATTAATTCGATTAATGCTCGCAATTAATTTTGCCTGTTCAGCAGGACTGGTTTAATTGAGTCGTCGCGTAACGGGCAAACTAGTTAACGTCGACTTCCGCGGTTCGAGATATTTGAAATTGGAAAGGAATGCGATAGAAGCTTCTGCTAACGTCACTGGTCGCAAGTCGTCGTTTCGGATTCATATTCCGCAATTTGAACGTTCGCGTCATAAATATCACACCAAATCTCAGCTTTGATTCTGTCAATGTAGATAATTAATTACTAATCGATTGACTGCGGATTTTCACGCATTTAGGGGAAATTGAAAAATGTGTAAATATATAACAGATGAACAAATATTCTTCCAGGGTTTCGTTCTCGTGAATTTTAATGGACCGTGGTTGCGAATACGAAATTCCACGAATATCCACAGTCTACTGATCGCTATGTCGGAATCTCACAATCCTTAACTCCAACTCTCATCTACCAAATATCATCCCGAACTTACAAACGAATTACCATCGCTCGCAACGCCTTCAACTTGGCCAAAATTAGACCAACTTACCCGTTACCATATATCGATATCTTGCGTCTTAATTAAAAAAGTTCTGCACCTTCGCCAGGGGTGGAGACGTCGACTATGGAAAACAACCCCCGTGGCGTTCTGTGATACCGATAAAACACGTAGGAGAACGGTGAAATTGCGTGACTGTCGACTATTGGATAAGAGAGCTGGCTGGCGCTATTAGGCCAAGCACGAGTTACCGGTATTATCCCGAGAGGTCGTAGAATCAACTTCCGATGTGGTCACGGGACACCGGGACGGCCGGTCTGCCGAGAGTATCGAATGTCTGCCACGGCGCAATTAGAACGAAAAGGAAGGTTAATGGGATTAGCGTGGAAGGCCAGCGTGGATTTTCCAGTAACGGAGTCTTGTTGCCGTTGTTCGAATAAGGGTCGAGATCGTACCATGGGGAAATCGAGAACAATGATCGGTGCAGTTTGTCTGGAAAAGGGTATTAGGTGCATTTTTAGAGAATGGGGAGGCTTTAATTGCGAATGGCGGTAAGTACGATTGGGATGGTACGGATATAAGTATCAGGGATACTCGGATGAGATCGGCGATATTTTATGATTATCGAGAGCTAATGGAAACTACTTAAATTAGTTGGAATATCGTTGGAAGAAGAGAAGTACTTAATGTAGCAATATCTTACGTCGTTTGTCTTAGGTAGTTGTAAAATACTGTTGCAACAACGTGAAATTCCATCTGTATGGTTATTCAGCAATCTCTAAAGAATCCTTAATTGAGTTTCACCACCGCTCAGCTGATTTCACGCAAGGAAAAGTTACCGATCGCTATTACGCCGTTGCAAATTTGGATTAAAACAAGCGGTCGGAAGTTTAATCGCTCGAAAGATTCGTCAGAAAGAACGCTGTTACGATATTTTTCCTATGAATCTTAAGGAAATATACAAAATGTTTGAAAAAAAACTTTTTGAGTCGACGAGCAGTGGCACGGTCGAACACGGTGGCCCTTAAACGCGCCTTCGAAGGGGAGACGGTCGTTTATGATACGGTCGTTTATTCCGTCGATGATCGAGACCCTGTGTATGAAGAACGGTTGTAGAACAGCGGGTAACCGCGAACGGGCTGTATAATTTGCCAATTATTGCTAATTGAATGGCATAAACGGCACGGCAGGCTGAGACATTTAATTATCGGCTTACCAGGACTTCCCACGTTATTGGATCTCGCGAGTGGCGACCTCGCGAGAAAAACCATCCGCCCAGCCGCCTTGGTAATCCACCTTTAGTGCCGCTAATACCCTGTGACTGATTTAAAGTTCGTTTATCATCGAGTCACACGGATGTATGCATGCACTTGTATAAGTATATAAAAAGGTCGATAGAAGGAGAAGGATGGAGAGTGACGAGATAGGCTGGCAAGTCGATGGACGAACAGAGACCGGACTATTACTCCAAGAAGTTATGGTTATAGATTATCGCTGGACAGAGAGAGGACGAAGAATCGTACAACCGTTAGGAGAGATTGAGAGATTCTCGCCGTTGGAAAGTGGCTAGCGGAGAAAGAGTTAAAGGTTGAACCGGAGAAAATAAACGAGAAGAGAGGAAGACGGAGATAACGTAATCGTTGGTTAATACGTTGACGATCGTAGTTCGTCAAGCGTCGAAACGTGTACGTGCTGGCAATTAACTTCGTAATTAGGCGTAAAGCCGATAGGTCTGTGCACCTATCCGACAGAAATATACGATTACAGATCGAAATATACCGTACGAGCGCAAGAGAGGTGGTTCGATTAACGTTTGTTCGGTCGCTTTATAAAACCTCGATCGTGATTCTGTCGCTTTCCCTGAAACTGACCGGCACGCTATTTAGGCGAAAGCCGAGTTTCAAATAATAAATCGAGTTGCGCGTGCCTCGCTAGTGGACGCTGTCTGGAACACGCCATCGAAAGCTTCGATCCTCCACCAGGGTCTGAATAAATATCGATTCGCCGATCGATGCGCGCCAAGCAACTTTGTGCAGTATGTCATCGTATTGTACTCTATTTTCCCATCGATTCTAACTTTTAGATCCGTGTTTATCGCATCGAGTTACTTATTACGCAGTATTCTATCTTCCATATCTTTCACTAAGTGTAATTTTCGTTAAGGGATTAAAAATCGGAAGCAGTAAATAAGTAAAACTGTGTCATGCGTTATTTGAACGTATTCTCCGAGCAGATAAAGCATCCAACCTCTTTGTATGGAAAATCAGAGGAAATCGTAAAGCACAAAGTCCCGTGGAAAGGTTCGCTGCGTAACCTGTTGTCCTAAATCAAGCGGAACGATGATACTTTCAAGACGAATTCCGCTTTCGCGCGTGCATCTCGCACGCGAAAACGGGAAAGAGCAGTCAGATAAATAGCGAAGTGCCGCGAGAAAGAAGTCTTCTCAGAGGCTCACACGTATACACGTAACTTGTACGAGGATACGGGGGAGAAGATCGAGCGCCACGAGCGAAGATGCTCGCAAGATAGATCTCGTAGGTAAAAGAGGGCGAAATCCTGGAGCGAACGCGGCTCGATCCATGGATCACGCTCGCTACCAATGCTCGAGAGCGTAACCTCGCGGGCCTTCTATCGCACGTGTACACGCCGTGTAAATATTTGTATGATGCACGGCCTGAACTACTCGTATCTTAACAGAATCTTTGCCACGCCGTGTACACATATAATCTCCGGTTGATATCACGCCGAGCAAAACGCTCCACCGTCCCGGGGAATAAGATCGTTTTCAAACGTGTCCCGAAGGATGAAGTATCGACTCGACCCGCGCCTCGCCCAGTTTCTGTGAGAATTCGCCTCGACCTCCAGAGCTGCATCTTCGAGATGCTCCATTTTCAAGCGGGGAATTTAAATGGAAATGTAGATCGAACGTACGTGGAATATAATACGCAGCGTGTTGGAACAAAATTTTCCAAAGTTTCAATATTATCTTTGTCGAGGTATTTTCGGTGTCCCCTTGTTGTCTTAGGCTAGAGTAGACAGATTATTTGCACCTTCCCTCTAGTATTTTCACGAAGAACACTTGTGTCAATAAAATGGAAACTTAATAGAGAATTTCAAAATAAAGGTTAATATAAATAATTAATACATGTGTACAATTAATATAGAAAATTAATTTCTACGCTTATCTTTTGCAGAGAGAAAATTCTCTCTGAAACTTTGTAACCAATTCTTTGAAGATTCCCATTAATAATCGTGAAAAATGAGAACTCTCGAAATGAGAATGAGAAAATTCTGAAACAAGGATCGCGTTTTCTTAACATTATATCCTAAAGTTAATGCTTGGTACAAGGTATCATGATGTGAAGAATGCCGACGTGTCATTGTCCGATTTTTCGTTTTAATTCCCACATATTTCGGCCGCGTGCCGCTAAAATATGCGAGGAACACGGTGGATCGCGCGTTGGAATGGCGGCTTAATGTCGGCGAAATATCGGCGAGATTATTCGGTCGGGCTTGATTGGAGATGAGCAAACTCGATAAGCGGGCTGAGTCCCCACGAAAGAATTTTCAGGTCTGGGAGCAGGTGTCGTGTACCGGGCAACCTGTTTCACCGCGCCGAGAGAAAACGACGAAACAGCCAGCCTGCCGCCTTCTACGATGCCCTGCTCTCGTATTCAAATTCCCTGCAGCCCAGCCGACAACAGACTGAGACGAATCGACGATGAATGACGTTAAATGTTGGGTTACAATCCAGTGAACGTTTCGTCTCCCGCCTTTTTTTTTTTTTAAGGTGATTTTAAATTTCGTATGGAGGAATTTTGATTGTTTCTTTTTTTTTCCGTTTCTTCATTGAAAGAGCTCTGTAATTAAGCTTACTCTATAATTAAGGAAGACATTGTAACCAATGCAAAATTTTATGAACCGAGGTACGACCATCTTCTTCTGTGTTGATTTTTATCGTTTCAATTTAACCAAAAGGGATGTGGAATTTTAATACCTTCGCGAAACAAATCTCAGTGAGAAAAGTGCTCAGCTTCCCTGTGGTTTTTCCGATGATTTCGTGAAAGTAACGTTGTGGTTGTACGATGACTTCGTCCACATCTTCCTGGTCAGGAATTAGCGGTTTCTGACCCGGAAATCGTCTGAAATCCATACGAGTACGGTGGTGCTCCATTAACTTTCGACGAAATTGATCTCGATATCCTTAATTCGGTTGGATGTGGATAGATTTTGGAGAAATCCTTGGGCAAATTGTTTTTCTTTACGAAGTTCTATATTGCACACCATGTAAAGATCCTTCGATTGCCATCGACATAGCGTTCGCTTGAACTTTCGCTTCGATCGAACGGAAGCTGTGTTTCATCTTGTGATTCGAAATATAAGGAGAGATTGGATATCGATAAATTTCGATTATTCATTCCTCTTTCAATTTTCTGACTATTCATCTTCTTCATTCATAGCACGAGGCCACGTTCGTACCGCGGATTATAATTCAGACGTGACAAATGTTATATACAGCTATTATATATATCCTTCTACCTTAACTCAAACAATTAAACAACTCTATCGTACTCGTTGAACAAGTCATTAAACAAATCTCGAGACAACGAATTGAATATTATCCGCCAGCTATCAACGTTCCGATCTCCACTGGATATCGCATTTATCTCTAAAACTGTTGAACGAAAGTAGCTGTAGTGACTCACAAAAGTATTTGAACGCTTATAGAAACTTTGCGTGAATACAATAATGTAGATATATATTTGAGATTATCATTCATGTTGCGTATTAATTTTTTACTGACCGCGCTTCTTTTCGTTAGCCGTACGTTTGCATTAAATGAATTGTAACTTTTACGTATGTACTATCATATTGATTCGAAATACTGGTACGGTGAGTAGCGTTTCGTTACAATGTCAATAAAATCTCAAAATGAAAGGGAGGAAAGAAAGAAGAAAAAAAAGATCAGGTCGAAAAGCGATTGATCTAATTCGAAACTGAAATCTGGGCATCGGAAATCACGATACAGCGCAAGGCTGGAACTTTCTCTGAAAATCGGGCGAACAGCGTCGATCTCGGGGCGTTATCGAGGCTACGTGACAATCGATCGGCAGGAGTCCGCTCCACGATCGATTCTTTGTCCAGCTTCGCGACGATAAGCCGCGTCGAATCACGAGACGTCGACTGCAACTGATTTTGCAACGACTCTTAAGCCTCTCGCATAAATTATACGCGCGTCTCTGTTCCTCTGTCCCGGCTTGTCTATTACGAAACACGATCACCGTCTTTGTTCCTCTAGTTCGCTCGAACAACTATAGTCATCGCGATGACTTTTATTACCGTGTCTTAACCTCTGGCACCGGGCACACCGGCCCCAGTCGACTTTGTCGCACGAGTTTCACGCGTTTGCGACACCCTTGCACTCGCGATCGAACCAGATTCTTGATCGTCGATGGGAAAACTGGTTGACGATCGAAAGTTACGACTTTCCTGGGTTGCCGTCGATGAATCATTTTGTAATTTGTTGAGCAGAAGGGATTACCGACTTTCCTTCGTTTCTTTTACTGATCGCTTTCCTACATCTTCGTCCAATAAATTTTCTTCGGCTATCATTCGCTCATCGTGCAATTTATTCTTAAAAACCGAAACATCCGTCATGTTGTTCATATCGTCACCTATCACTGGTGTAATTGCCAACGTCGCATCATCAAACTCACACTGGAGATCCGATATCAACGAGTGAGTCACCAAGTTCCACTGACGTTCCGAAGGAACGCGGATCGGTCGACTGGTTCCCGGAACGCTCTGGTATGCTAATTGCGATCGTCTTGCGTACTCGAGCGCTCGCGAGCATTGTCGTATGCGTGCACAGCGTGTACACGCACGTTGATCGAGTCGGTGCATCGTTCCACCCGTACGCCCTTATGCTCTTTTTCTCCGCTTCTCCGCCTCTCTGTTGTCGCTCTCGCGGTAGAGAACACGTGGAAGCGCGGAACTCGTTCTAAGGGTGCGGTTACGACATTGTAAACCGATCGAGATCGCGTTCACGCGTCACGTGACCGCGGCTAACGATCCCGCGGAAGCGACTAACTCGGCTCGTTAATTACGAGCGTATGTTGTCGAACGAATGACGGAGAAACGATCCTAGCAGGTGTGATTAATTGCATCGTCTTTGGATTTTAATCCTAGTATACCGATTCTAGCAACCGAGTATTTGGCTACTTACTTGTGATTTGTCGTAAGAGATGCCTATTTTTTGGATATATTTGCTCGCGATTGATTTTATAGACTTTCCATTCTTTGGATATTTTTTCGCTTAAATTTGTGCGAACGTTTTAAATAGCGAAGCTTCCAATTTAGTTATACGCGTATCGAATAACAGAATTTTGGTCACCTAGGTAATAGTTAAAACAATGGTTAGATATATTCTGAGGGAGATCTAAAGATAATCGTGCCTTTCGTTTTTCGTATTATGGATTTATGAAAGAGGAAATTCCTTTGAGATATCTTGATTACCAAGGGGAACGACGTCGTAGGGAGAACATAAAGCGGTAAGGGATTTAGTGGTTCGTCATTTGGACTAGCCAGCAGGGTTCTGTTTTAAACGTTTTCGAGATAAAGCAATTTAGGACACAGGATCTTTCGAGGATAGGTATTATACGAGACAATAGGACGCGTAAACTATATGAGTGATATTCTGAAATATGAAACCTCCTGGGAGCATCACATTCGATCTTCGAATTATCTTCTCACCTTTATCTTAACTCTTTGACCGCAAGTGTTCTCGTCTACCGTCAGGATCTTCTGATTAAATCTTTCTTCTTAATATATGGTTGTGTAAGTACAAAGTGTAATTGTTTTCTGACCGTTCATTTTCATCATCGTATTCGCTAATTACGTACTATCGTTTGTGCATTTTTCACACGTTTCGTTATATCGGTTGCGCTGCCTGATTATTCTTGACAAAAGATTTGCATACATTTCCTCGCTATTGCAAGACAATTTTTACAATATTTTACAACTAATTTTAAATTCTCGACACGAAGGCAAGATTCGTTACGGACAAACTGTACGTGGAATTTTAAGTGAAATTACAGTTGAAACAAAAGTTTCTAAGAAATACAACTTTCATCGTATCGACGAAATAATGACAGTGAAGCATCGAGAATATGTTAAACGAAAGTCATAAAACAATTAAAAGACGAATATGAAAAACGCGAACAAAGTTATTTATGTAGCAGTGACCAATAATCCAAATCTATCCTTCCAAACTTCCAAGAAACTATTTCAAGATAAACCATACTCTCTAAAAACATTGTGCAGAACGCGAGGAACGCGTCGTGACAAATTTTTCGCGCGAGCCGCATAGTCGATGCGGGGAATCTCGAGGCGAATTCCACCGATGCTAATCGCGTCTGATCTCTCCGTTGGAGCCGGCTTCTTCTCCACAGTCGGCTCTTATCTATCTGGCATCTGTGTGTTCGGTTATAGACGAAACAGCGTGTGTACACATGGGTACTCGGTCCCAATCTGCGGCAGGTATCTCTCTGATTCGCGAGCGGAGATAATCCGCGGTTATGTGTCTCCACGCGACACACTTATTCAATTAAATCGACGACGATACACCGGACCGAATATACCCGGTACGATCGAGCGGTAACCTACATCGTGGGCCCGATTAATTGCATTCTAATAAATGAATAGATACCCGCTGATATTTATGATGATACGCCTCGCGTGACGGGTGAATTGTTAATTGAACGTCCAGAGAATAATCGAATATCGTGGTTTATGGCGTACCCGGTGGCGGAGATAATTGGGTAGAGACAGAGATTTGTGTTTCGTTGGGAAGATTGAAGAGATTTTTTATAGACGAGATGTGTGTGAAATTCTAACTGAAGATAGAAGTTACAAGTTGGAAGGTTGAAGGTAGTTTGAATTTTGTTCAAAACACGACGACGACGTTCGCTAAACTGTAATTCCTGCGATTCGATCTTTCAAGACGAGCGATTAAACTGTTTGAAGGTACAAACATTGAAACAAATCTTTTAGTTCAGTGAATGTTAATAAGAGAGCCGCGATTCGGTTTGACGGTATTTAAAAGATCCGAGAGAAAAAAGTGTTTCCATGTGCAAAGTACAACCTGTTCATCGAGCAGCATTGATTTTAGCCTCGAGGCGGTCTCTTTACGATTCCTTTTCATTCTTCGGTTCGTGAGGTGAGCGGCATATGACGATGGTGTGAAATTACTTTTACACGGTGTTCGAAAATAATTAGGAGACACGGTGTTCCCAGGTGTAGCTTAGGAAACGTATCGAACGTTATAAATCAAATCACTTGTAACGTACGAACAAAGTCACTTAAAAAACCTCGTCTATGCCACTATGCGCGAAATATAGTAATTACTGGCAAATTCCAATTCATTCCAGTGACTACCACAATCTAGTTACATAAGCCTCGAATAATGACAAAGTCAGTCGAGCAACATACTCGTAATTCTTAAGAACCATTAAGCACAAGCCTCTATACCATCGAGTTTCGTTATTTGTTCGTTCGAATAAGCAAAAACGTTTGAAACATTTCTGTCGAGACGTAAAACAAACAATTGCAATTAGAACCTTCGAATCTGTTAAACACGTTAGAAAAGTTGTTAACTCATCGAAAGACTCGAATATTAGCCACTTTAGCGAATTATGATGGGTTCTTGGATCTCGTGGTACCGTGATTGGTGAAGATTCAGCCGGACGGACGAAGATCCTTATTACAGGAAATAGCTTCGGAGCCAGTCATGTCATTAAGTATGCAAGTCGCGGCCACAGGCACGGCTCTACCTCCGGGAACGTCTGTGCAACGTCGAAAACTTCTAATCTACCAGCTAGGATACACCTCCTCGATCGTTTATTTCTTCACGTTCTCGCTCTATCCTGGAAATAATTATACGCTATTGATCGTTATTGAGCGACTCCAATAGCCCGGAGCTTTTTTGTCCGATTCGTTCCATTCCGTTCCCTCCGCTAGATATAATACATAATCATTTATATTATTTATACATTTCATTCGATCCCATTTTCATTGCTTTAACATCGCTGTTTTTTATTCGTGTATTTTAGATGCAAGTATTTAGATGTGCGAGCAATCAGATGTAATTGTATGTAAATATTTGATCGATACATTTTTGGTTTTAATCTGGATACTTAATTTATCAGTGTGTACCAACTATGGCTAACGCACCGTTTCGTTTACGTATTTGCACTTAATTAGACTTCGACCTGCAGCCACAACCTCGGTTACGTTCAGTCTGTCTCGAGCCGTCATGAATGCCGGAACGAAATAATATCGGTGGAACGAAGTAGTGCTCGTGTAATTAATCTCGACCACGTACATTTATCGTAATTAATAAACCAAAATTGATACTCGTCGGACTTCAACGGTGTGAAATTTTAAATGAAATTTTGGATAAGCGGATAAGAAGGATAAATTTCAAATGGTGGAGCATTTACTTGACATTTAAATAACAAGAAAAGAGATCTACAAGGAAAGGATATTTCACGTTTCAATATGTTACAGATACGCAATATAGCCAAACAATCTGGTTCGACTGTGAAATCCGACTAAATTATGCAAATGCATCGACGATAATTATCACGATAAACTAGCAAAAAGGAACTGCTGGCAATGCAAACGTTTTGCAATTCAAATCACGGCTATCTCATTTGTCGATAAATGGTTGAGGTAATAAGTGTACCGTAAGAAAAGTGGCGATTCGAAATCTAACACCTGACTACGTCAGCAGAGACTAATCTTCAAAGCTTTCCTGGCCGATGCGAGTGTCTTCTGGTTACATCTGTAATTACATGGAAGGTAATTAACATATCAAAATGACGTTAAAATTCTCGTGAACGGTATCGAAGCAATTAGAAAGAAACTGAAAATTACACAGGAATCAACTCGTTACCCGTGTACTCTAATGTAATTAAAGACCCGGGAGCGCTGTCGACCTCAAAATTTCTGAATTATAGAAAAAATTATTCCAGTTAGACACGCGAGACACTGTTTCGTACTTAACTCTTTGCTTTATCTTATTGAGCCACAGTTTTGCTACGAATTATGAACTCTAACTTCGCTTCTAAACGATCCGAATCATTCCGACACTTTCAAAATCAACGCTGTAATTCAGCAACTGTAGTAATTCAGTAACACGACAGTCGATAAAAAATTATTGCTGCCTTAAAAACTTCAAATCTCCTGCCGAGACACAAGCACCCAAAATCTCAACTGACAGCGATAAATGCGAATCGAATCGAATCGAATCGAATCGACGTGTAGTCACTCGTACTTTGCCAGTCCAAATACAGGCCAGTCATTAAATCGAAATCGATGTTTCGGAAACGGAAGGTGTGGGCAATGTGGCGCAAGTATCATGACCAAGTAGGAGGGGCGTGCGGCTTGTTGCGGCGTAGGTACGTCTTGACGCGCGGTCGGACCGGGCATCAGTGACTCTTTCTCTGCCGGCAGCATCCGATCGTTCTCAGGTCTCGCTCTCGTCTGAATCCCGCGGCTACGTGCATGCTCGCGACCGATTACCGAATCCGTGAGCGATTGTCGAACTCGCGACGTCTCAACCGGTCGCGCGACATGCGTGACCAACCGAACAGTTTTGTGTGTCAAGAACCGATCGTTGACACATCGATTTCTGGACCAAGAGAACTCGGAAGAAGTTAACAGGGGTGAATCGTGGATGTTTTATTTGTTCGTAGTGACGTACTTGTGTGTGAAACGAGAAGGATGTCTAATTATAAAGTTATTTTTCGCGGTGCGAGAATTTGCGGATCGAGAGAAGAGAAATAATTTTGATCAGTGATTGATTAATTGGTAAGATTATCTTTATGTTGATTGCATTTAGTAAGTGGCGATCGTGTTTATCTATGAATGTTAGAAGAGTGTGCTCACGGATAGTGGAGGTGGATGTTCGTTGAGAGGTAGGCTCTGGCTAGTTCATTCATTAATTTCAGCTACGATATACCTGGTGTCTTACGGGTGCTGATACAGGTGCGAAGACAAAGGGTAAAATTGAATAAAATTTTAGACCTTGTCGACCGTGCTGTTAATATTATGCATTTATGTGCATGTATTTAAAGAACAGAGGAGCTGATACATATTTATAACCTAGATGAAGTACTTATGTACAGATGAGAGCAAAGCTGATCTCTTACTGACACTGGCACCTTATTATTATATACAGCTTAATATTCTTCCAAATCGATGTCTTGCTACGAAATACTTCTTTAAAGTCAGAGTTTAATGATTCAATATCACTGAACTATATCTTATAGAGTAAAGTACTTTCAAATTTTACAAACACCTTCTCAAAAATATCATACTTTTTTACAAGTAAAGAAATAAAATCTTTATTTTATATCTTTAGATTATATCGTAGACGCATAAACATCCGGAATCTGCTCGTCGTAATACTCACCTCGATCTCACTTCACCCCACACCATGAAACCACTCCACGTTTCCACAGTCTACGTGCAGACCCTTTCGTGTATTCGCCTTTCTCCAACCCTGTTACCCAGTACCCCCCTTTCGATCAACGAAAGTAAAACCAAAAAGCGTCCCAAAGCCGGAGGGTAAAGAGTCAGGTGTGGAAGGGGTGGTTCACGAATCTGATGGAGATAACGATCGCGGCGCTCGGAGCAGCAAGTAGCTAGCAGGTACTCAAAATCGGCCTCGAACGAGAGAGAAGGGACCGGTCCGTAAACACTTGTACGCGACGTCCTACGGTGACTCGCGGAGGGCTTCCATGGCTCGGCATGTTCGAGACCACGCTGTGTGGTCCTCTTAAAGAGGCTGCGCGGAGTCCAGGGTACCGGACCAACAGCCATCCGAGCGACGAAAGGGGATATACGATGGCAAAGAAGGGGAGGAACAAGGGTGGGGAGAAAGGTGGCAGCATGTGACCCCGAAGCGTCGTCCCGAGGAGACTCGCCTCCTAAGGTGATTTACGTTTCGCCAATGGCGCCTTTTGTCTAGCCAGCCGGCTGTCAGACGTGTTTGATTTTCGCAATATATTATACGCTCGACGAATTATACTGCGCCCGGTCGCGGCCATAATTCAACGGCGACGAAGTGACGCGCGAAGCTGTTCGACGACGCGACCGATTCTGCGAACGAGCCAGGACCGGAAACGTCGTTCCCCACGCGCCACGATCGTCTCTGTCCCGACAGTTCCCACGACCACGTGGATAAATCCTCAGGGATTGAGCTTGTTTTGCTTGATTTTTGGCTGATGAACTATGTATATGGTGTCTCTTGTCCGGAGGAGATGGGAGATGACTGGGACGATCGGTGTGGGTGATGTCGCTTGGATGGAATGCAAATGAGATTGGAGAGGAACGATGGTCAAGTCGATGTTTATGTAGTAGCGAAATGGCAAGGATGGATCGCGTGTGAGAAACGGGGAAATGGTTGAGTCTCGTGAGTAGATGTCGATTTCTCTATATTTAATTCAGGGAAGACGTAACCGTGCATTGGTTTTCCTAGGTGAAAACTTCGACGTGGCTGATTTCATTTGTTTCGTAATAACATAGCTGTCTTGTTACAACACTCTTCGGATGTAGACTAAACACGACAGAATCGTAGGTACTTAGCATAAAATAATATTCGGCCAAGTGGTGATCGAGATCCTCCAGTTAAATTCATATGACAATATTATTTTCTTAGAAAATATTTTAAGTCGAAATACCAAAACATGTATTTCTCGACATTTCGACGCCCAATTTCGTTCAGCAATTCTATATCTAAAATAAATATTCAGGGATCCATCACAACCGCGAATCAGTATCCTTTTATCGACTAAAATTTTCAGTCCGGTTTACAACATATTCGTATTATACGGTAAACATATTTTAACTCGAATTTGTAACTCTGAATTTCTTTATATTAGATAGCTAATTTTGTACGACGATCCTATGCTCAAAATAAATATTCGTCCAATATAAATAAAAAGATGTACTCTTATCAAAAAAAAAAGAACGTCTCCACCTTCTTAGCATCTTATTCTATATTCATCAAACTGCAAATTCTCCTCCCCTCTATAGTTTTCCGATGAAGCGTCGCGTAATTAAAACGCGATCGCCACGGTTTAGAGGCTTCTCGCGTGTCTATCGCCTTTGCTTTAGTTTCCCGCGGGAATCCCCACGAATTCTCGTGCAACAGCCGGATAATTAAAGAAGCACGCGAGGGCCAGACTAATTTCATCCGACGAACATCGTGCTACGATTCGAACAATGCCCTTTGCAGCGCCCGTTAAATAGGAAACGCAGATAGCATGTAAATGCGCGTTCCTACGCGCGTAATTGGGCGCGTGCATCGCCGTCCGAAAGTGCTTGTCACGTTAAGTGGTTCCGTCGCGAGTCTTATCTTATCGGGGGTAGTAGAGATTGGTGAAACAACCACGTATCTTACTGTACGACACGTTTCTTGAAATTACTTCTTCAACCTGGTTTTTTTTCGGTTACAGTGTATATGTACTTAAGAAATTTTGGAGAAATGGAAACAAGAGAGTTAAAATTGAGGTTCTGTTTTAAGGAATGCGGTTTTGAAGATACGTTTAGTTTGGTTAGGTTTTGTTGTACGATTACGATGTCGTAGAAAGAATATTTGTCCACGATATTTATGTTCAAGTTTAGCGATTTATCGTATCAGATTATGAAAAAATTCGAGGACGAAAATTCTACGATGCCTAACAGCGTTTCTACTATATTATACAACCATACGTTAAGTCGAATACTTGAAACTCTTCCCAATAAGAATAAAAATTCATCTCGAAGAAATTGGAGATTGAAAGTTCGTTTGAATCGTCAACAATACATATTTCTTACGAAGGATCGAAATGTTACAGTTCTTTTACGTATGTGCAATTAACTAACCGAAGTTAGTTGTATTAGAAAAGGAATAAAATCATAAATGGCCAAAAGTTAGTGGGTGATTAATATAATTAATTCTAACGACGATTCTAACGATTCTACTTCGAGACCAAACGGGGATTCGTGGCACGACGAATGGGATGCGAAGAGGTCACGAACGTACCCGTTTTTCGAGAGTGAAACTGCGTTCGAAAGTCCGCGGCGCACGGCGAAACGAAAACTGATCTCGTACAAGGCGTCCTTTAATTGGTCACGTTCGATCCGCTTATCAGCGGGAACGCAGGATCGGCGAAACCGAGTATCCCCTACAAAGTGTTCCCGTGGGAACGATCGTTAATTGTCCATAAAATGCACTCTCACCTGGCACTGTGCTAAAAGCAGAACCGTGTTCGCCACGGAAGAATTACGTACCCGCGAGAGGACAACGATCATCCGAAAGAAATAACTCCTGCCCCGTTCCCCGCCCCTCTTCTGTCACGTTTCTACCTTCGATAGTTTTGCAAGGGTGTCGATGAATCCTTCGTTAGCGATTACAACTATCCCAACTACACAAGTATTGCATGGAATATCAAGGAAATAGGAAAGCTCCAGCCATAGTACTTTTATTTTAAATAACGAGCTTTACAAGAGTCAATTTACGATACGGATGTTTGGAGCAACTAAGTATTAAATTAAGTAGCGCCGAGAAGTTATTAATCGCAGCAAACTCTTGTAATTTTCTCAACGTATCCTTTTCCAATTAATTAATATCCTCTCGCAGCTGCATCGGTAATTAATTCCTACCCTCTAGATTCGATTACCTAGATTAATCTTGTATTTGAATCTGGATAGTCGGAATTAATTAACAAACTGCAAAATTAACAAGCATAAAAATTGTCAAGTGCTTCCCTCAGCCTAAAAAGTATGTCATTGTTTAGAATTACCTGTCCCCGTGGCAAGAAGCAGAGAAAAAAGAATTGGTATAAAAAGCGGTAAATACAGGAAAAGTAGGCAGTAAAAAACGCGGTCGCATGTAAGATGGTAGAGGAATCGAGGGAACCGTTTAGCCAGTGTAAACATTTTATTACACGTCGGGGACGGTTGTATTCCCGCGAGCCGACCGAATGAATCGCGGCATTCCTCTCGGCGAGCGTTGCCGAGGATGAGAAGCCCCCTTTTCCTTCGCGTTCGAGAGCAAACAAACCGTGTATCTTTATTACAGTAATAACTATAATCTCGAGTCCCAGCGGAGAACCCTTCCTTCCATATACGATACACCCAGTCGTCGGCTCTCTTCCTCGAAACTGCGTAATCAGTTGCCGTCTACTTCACTGAAAGCAGCTCTCCTCACTTTGAATCACCTTAACCGACAGTACGGTAGGCAACCGTGGCTGAACACGCTCGCGACTTACACACGGAGGGACGCGCCGCGTCGGTGTTCACTGTCATTAGAGGAGGGAACCGCGATTAGAGTTGAAATAGACTGCGGGCCTGATACAAACGACTCGCGATCAAATTGATTCGGTTGCAATTTCCGTGGGCTCCTTCTTCGCTTCCAACCTCTCCTTTTCCCATCCTTTCGTGGCTTTCTTTCATGTAAATCCACCGACGATGCCTCGTAAGTGGCCCACCTTTTTGCCCTCGCCGCTCTGACAATTATCGCTGGTTAAGAAGTATGATTTAGGTCGACGATCCACGGTAGTGGTATCCGCCAAGGTTTGTAAGACACTCGGATTATATGTATCCTCTTAACGGCCGGTATCCTTTTTTCTTCGGTACGCTTTTATGATCGCTGGTTGCAAGTTACTTTGTTACGCGTTTCGTTTATTGCGATTCTTGCGAATATAAAAGGCGTTTCCGAATGAGTGGTACGTACGCGCGAAAGATTAATTTATGGACAAGAGTAAGTCGAAAAAGGAGGATAAAGTTCCTTCGTTCGACGACGAGTTTTTCAGAAAAACGTCAATTCTTTGTGTACGCGTGTATTTAATTATTAAAAAACTTACATTTTTCCAATTCACTCTTACGCGTAGAATACGATAATTGCAGCTACACTCAGACACACGTTCCAAGTATTCGAAGGATCGGTCGTATATCTTTTCACAATAAGAAGAATCGCCACTTTCGTGCCAAAAAAGGAAGAGAACGAAACGTAAAGCACGCGCATTCCGCGTTCCAAAAAATTCCACCTTACGTTCGTACCAAGCTTCAAGTATCCGTAAAATCAAGCCCGTGCCACGCATCCACGAATCTCGGATCCCGAACAACCGTTTAAACATCGGAACGACCTCAGAAACGACAGAGGTACTGGAAAAATATCATGGCGGTGCGGTACACCGACGCGCGGCAATCGGTGGAGGCTCGTTAATTTCACGGAAGGATTTACAAGCCAGTGAACGCCTACCGTCTGTGCGTATTGCCTGGCGATCATTCCGCGGCCCGGGAGCGTAAAACCTGCGCGACCAGGGTACGGTATTTTATACGGTGAATTTCATTGTGCTGTCCGCGTGAGAGAGGGTTGCAGAGGATAAGGGCGCGATTCCAAGGGATTACGTTTCGTTCGTGGTGCCTCTCGTTAAGACATTCGCGCCTGTTAATGGGACGACGCGCGCGCAACTAGCTTTAACGCGAACTGGTCGCCGTATATGGCGCGGAAGCGACTGCTACTCTCATAAAATATGACGCGTATCTTCTTATTAGAAGTAAATTGTATCCTCATTACCTGGCGCGCTTCTAGCGCCGCTATCTCTTTCTCTGTTCCCTCGTGGTTCTCCCGCCTCCCTTCGTGGCTCGTTTTCATTTTCTTTAATCGCGATCTGACTCGAGCAAGGCAACTAATCAGACCACCGTTTGCAATCAGATTCCACGGAATATTAATAGCCTGGATGCTCTTCCTAGGCTTGTCCCTGCGTCCACTGTCGCAGCGATTGAATAGCAGTTTCAAGAAAACAGGAAAAGTTATACATAATATGCAATAAGAATTTATTAAGATTTATACACGTATTCATTTGAGATTTGTTTGTAATAAGATATTAATATTGTATTACGATATTGTTTGAAGAAAAACAAATTAACCGATGTTAGCTGAAATAGCTAGTCTTCGCTTTGATATGAATTTGCAAACGATATTCGAGAACTCGCTTGGTCTGTAAACGACCAGTCTCTGCTCGATTCTTAAGAACTCGTCGTGATACTTCGATGGCTTCGAAAAGTCGAAAATCTAATTAACGCGGTTATACTCAGCATCTACTGAAATGCAAGACCAACTATTACTGTTACTATTAATTTCTATTATTTGTACGATGACGCAAGATTTTTCAAGCAATCGTCGTTCAAGGTGTCCAATAAAATGACAAAAATTATAACAGGACTAGATAAGCTGGATGTTGAGAAATTTTGAGAACTGCTTAGGTGAGAAATTAAGCGAATAGGTGGCTGTGTTATTTAATAAAAGATGGTAGTCGTCGAATAGAGAGGAAGATAGAGGAAAGGGATCGCAACGGAGAGATTTCACGAAGAGATTTCGCGGAGGATTATTTCATAGAAACGAATTGTACAGGTATAAGGTGGATAACGGTGATTAAAGTAATTCGTTGACGCGGATACGGGGGTCAATCGATCGTTATCAATCGACCCGTTTCGTTAGCGCGTTTACAGTATCGGTCTGGTGCTCGCGTAACGCCGCATTTAAATCACTAAGCTGCATATTTGTTGCCTGATAAAAATCAGCCGGTACATTGATCGCGGGTAATTTATGAGCTGCCGTGTTGGGCATACCAGAGCGCTTACATAATTTATGAAATCGTCGTATAATATCTGGCTAGTCCTCTGTTCGAACGTGTTGCGCCAGGAAAAAACGCGTCCGCAGTCGCTTGTCTGTCACAGGATTTTCAGCCACGAGCCTTTCGCGAAAGATAAATCACCGTCAATCTTATACCGGGTCTTTGCAGATTTGATTATTTATTAGAATTCATAGACGGAGAATTATGGGCCATTGTATGCAAAGTAGACGTGTACCAAAATACTCCTCCGCAGTTCTACTTAATTCCTGGTGTATTCGCGTACTACCTGTTCAGCGCGATATATGTAGATAATTTTAGAGCGATCGTAAAGTGTGAGATAAGAAGTCAGGACATGTGAATCGTGGTCGAGTGTCGAATACGTCAGAAACATATGTATTTCGTAAATAGATAGAAACTTGAAATACCAAAATTCTGAAGCGTTAAACGTTAGAAATTTCCCAACTTCGACGGTAAGAATCCCTCTGAAGTCTGTTATTTCCTTGGCGCCTAGTAGCAAACTAAATTGGTGCCTAAGAAACGATTATCGTCTGTATACGCTCATTAGTAAACGTAAATATTAACAAACGTCCGTCATGATACTCTCGCATTTCTCACAGCGAGAGCAACAAGAGCAGCTATCTTCACGAGTGCACCGAATCTAGAGCGCTCCACAGATTCGTCGGTCACCCACCATTAACATCACTCGAGACTAATTGGATGCTCCTTCGAACGACATTAGCGTACCACGCGTGTCGTATACATTACCGCGCGTAACTTTAACCGTTCAAAAACATCGAGAGAAATGATCCTCGTTCGTGTACAAAATTGTTTCTCTCCTACGGGCGATCGGCCAAGTCCATTCAGAAGGATCGAGACGAATGTCGTCCGCCTCTCTTTCTCGATCGCCAACGAGAACGAGAATGAGCCTCTGGGCTGTGCGATTACTCATTGACGACGTTGATTGCGGCTACGGCATACTTACCGAATCTCATCGTCGGCGGCCGAGCGAAGCAATAAAACGCGCCCGGCTGAATTTCGATGTAGCTTCCTCATTTTCTCTCTCTCTCTCTCTCCCTCTTTTCTTCTCCATTTCCCTTTTTCTCTTTTTTTTTTCGCGTTTCGCGCAGAGGAGCACTATTTTACGGCCTGTTAAAGGCCCGAGTAATTGTTCCATCGAAAACGAGCACTTGTTCCGGAGACTAATGGCTACTATTCGCTCGTCGTATGCTCGTCGATTTTCGACCCAAAACCGCGGGCATAGTCCTCTACAGCGAACTTTCGTTCGTTTCCTTGAATTCGACGTTACGCAACATGTTTTTCGAACGTGTTACATGTAGCTGAGGGAAATAACACGCTCTGTACTTTGCTTTCTACGTCGAAATTTCGGTATAATTGCAAGCAGGTTTCTTTGCGTTGTGTAATCGAAACTCTGCTGTTCCCTTTTCTTGGCTGAATCTTTTTGTATGTTTCCATGTTATGCGAATTATGTAGCGATAACAAGACGCCTTGTCTTTAATGTATCTTAAATTCCTCGTTGAATTTCCCTGTCAGCCGTTTGCGTCATTGTAACCTGATAAAGCATTCGAACGTTCAAATTTCTTGTAGGTTGCCCGAGTAGACTTAGTAGACATTCCCGTCACAGGGAATCGATTAAAACTCGTTCATCGATACTTTTCGTAGGCGTCCATGCATAATCAATACGGGAACTCCCACTGTTTTGCATTTCTCTCTGAAAGTGTTATGACACGATCCTTTGTAGCCAGTTTGCCTGAATATTGATCAGCGAAACTTGTATAATTAAATTACGAATCGATTTTATCGATACAATAGAGGTGCCAGCCGGTTCTAGAGTTGTCTGTTTAATCATAGAGACTCGATCACAGAGACTGTTGGCAAGATACAGAAACAAGGTAACGTAACTTCAGCGTTGAGATACCTATAAATACACGTTATAGAAGCGAGAGATGCGCTTTAACGTATCCGCCATTAATCCTCCGCACACTTACACGACGTAGCTTCGTGTAAATAAACGTTAGCCGGCGCTAATCTCGTCTGACATCGGGCTGACCGATAGACCGATTGATGCGACTATCGATGCGAGAATCCAGCGAACTTTCAGCGACAGAGAGCCACCGATTCTCGCGTGGCTGACCCATCTCATGTTATTGATCCATGTACCACCTCTGGGCACGGTTGCTTTAGTTACCGATCCCAGTTCTACCTACAGATCCAGTCGGCGATTGATTAAGTCACAGACGAGGTGCCTGTACCTTGGAACGATTAAAATGAAAAATTTGTTTGCGTTTTTTTATTCATTTTCTGACTACTTTCCTACACACGATGTATCATGTATTAATTATCACGTATTTCTAACGATACAACGGTACGTTCGAACAACCAAGAATCATCTTCTATAATGAAAGCTTCGTGTAACTTGCGCTACGAAGTCAAAATGCTGATTCACCAGAGATACAACGTGATATCCCACGCGCAATTGAAAATGCACCGACCTATTGTACAATTATATAAACAAAATTAATCACATTATATAATCAGACACCGATTCTCGTTCTTTCCCCTATCCCATTTATCTTTCATAAGATTACCCCTATTTCAAAGCCCTTAACGAGCCCAGCAATCATCCCCATAACAGAAACTCCATAGGGGCCATAAAACCATCGTCGAAAACGAGGAACGTGGCCCGTAAACCCACTGAGCACCCCTAACGAGGATGAAAGGGAGATGAACACGAGCACCCTAGGGTCGATGATAAAAATTTGGGTCTCGATGGGTCTCCGAGCTAAGCGATCATGTTCCTGGTTCGACGTCCTTTCCATCTCGTCCACGCCACGAATGTGGGACGATAAAACGAGGCTCGCCCCAACAGCCAAATGAGGCGGCATCGTAAAACGCGCGTTTCGGGAAAGGTGCATCGAAGAAGGTCTTCGTTCAGCTTGGTAACAAAGACCGCTTCGGTCGCTATGTGGAACGTATTCTATTTAAGTATAAAATTTGTCGATGCGATTTAGCCGGCGAACGCTGCACATACAACGCGAATATAAAAGAATCGAAGACGTATTCTTGTTAGACACGGATGAACATATTCAGACGAGTCGAAAAGTTCATGGACTGGATCGTTTCTAATTATTAACTTATTTGAGATCGATGTCCAATTAAAGGTTCATCCCCGGGAATGTATATTTTGGAATCTCGATAGCTTCGAGCTACCCATTACTTTTTTTATCTCAAAACCAACACCATAATTTTTTGTGTAATTTCATACAATGTTCTCTGCAAGTTTCTTACCGTCTGATAATGATAACGCGAATTCCTTCACATGACGCGTATGATGCGCCTCTGATTGCACCGAGTAGACGTTATACGATGCACACGGTGCGTCAGCAATTTCAGCAGATTCAATTAATCAATATCCTTGTGTTATCTACCGCCGAATTATTAGCTTTTGACCGAACCGTTTCTCGGGAATTGATCGTGTCAGTATTTACGTAACGAGATTAAGAAATCACAATCAAAAAGCAAAGTTTACTAAATTGGTTCCTGAGAGGCTCGTTTGCCTTCATGAAGATATCAAAATTCATAATTCGCCGTTATCCATCAGAAACAGTAACTTCGCACGTTCCTCTCGCTCACACCCTCATCCACCCATCCGTCGTATTCTCAAACACCCACGCGAATACGCACGACCCGAGACGCGTTTCGCCAGCAGATCACGACCCGTGATTTCGCGTGAAAGACAACTTTCGCGGGATGCCTGTAGCGTGCAGAAGGTGTCCATATTAATTCACGATGGCGCGTTATCGGACATTCCTCGCTGACGATAGGATCGTCCATTCTCGTGAGAAGATGCGACGCAGGCGGAAGCGACGCGCGCCACGCTCGAATCTAAATACCTGTCAGCCGTGTGTTTACACGGCACGACGTGGCCGCGCGATAACGCGCACGTCGTTTGCACACGCTTGCGCCTGCACGCGCGTCCATCGTTCGCAGTTTTATCGCAGTTCGCGGCCCAGTAACCCGCATAATCTGCGCGCTTATGATCCAAGAAGTTTCCGTTTAATCCTTAAAAGGATGGGACAAAGCGTTTGTTTCTACGAGACTCGGTCACATAGCTTCGGGCTATCGACCGGTCGAAGAATAGCGCTGCAAGTCGAAGATTATTTTCTCGATGGCGAACGGAGACAGGAATTTATGTTTCTCGGATCTGATAGATTGTTTGGATATTGTTTTGTTGGCTGTAAGGGGCATAGGTTAAGGAATTTCTGCTTAAGTTTGGTTTCGCGAAATGTTGTAAGCCTATTACTGTGAATCGTTTTGGTCTACTTGAAGATCCGTGTCTGTGTTCGCGTAACTTGCTAGACTTGTCGATTTTAAATATAATGGTTTATGAGAATAGGCTTGTAGGCTTGAAATATAATATAGTATAGTATAGTTCGAGTTTCATCTGTATCGCAATTGCACCGGGATACTTACGGACGTACGTTGTCACGCTAGAATATTGCGATACCCGTATAAAAAGATCCATTAAACTTACGCAACGAAGTTGCAAGAACATCCATACTCCTGCAATTTTTATTAACGACGATACCATTAAGTATACAGCTGTGAGATCGCGAAATTTCCTCGATCACGAGTATCTTAAACCTGGTTAATAAATCAAGAAATCCAAAAGCATCGGAACCTCAAGTAGTCGCTAACATTCTCACTCGTTACTTTCTACTCGATCCTCGTCCCTCGCTCCTCCATGATCCATCTCTGGGTAACCATCCTTCAGCCGGCCGGTCGCAATTACCGGCACACTTTTTCAAACGACCAGCCAAATCTCGGCGAATTAATCCCACTCGCGGCGTTCCTCTCGCGCGTCCACGCCTCTGTCCGATCGTCGTCCGCCTAACGCGGCCCAGTGACCCGAAATACCATGCTTTGCCCGTGATCTGACACATTTCGTGGTACCTGCACGCGCAAAATAGCTGGCTTCCTTCGCTCAAGCTTCAAGACGTCGACAACGACGACGACGATAATCGCGAGGACGATCTCGCACACCTCCTTCCACGTGCTCTTCGTACTCGATCGGCACATTCTCTCTTCCAGCTGTTCCCGTTAATTATTCTCGCGGACTTTTCGCTCGCCGCCACGTCCGACCGCAACGACGAATCATTAATCACGCGTGACACGCCCGTACCAGCGATCTAATTATCGGCTAAAAGAGCACGCGGATACCCGCGCCGAGCTGTTGCCCCGGGGGTAACGCGTGCTCGGCAGGTGAACCTGATCTGTCACCAGGAAACTGATTTTTCGTGCTGGAATATCGAGTCGAGAAACTTTTGTTTCGTCGAGTTGCGAAGAGATATGATGTTGCGTTGCTTTTCTGCTCTTTGACTTTCCTTTTTCCCTTTGCAGCAGAATAGGAAATAATTACGAGTTTCGCGAAGTGTCGAGGATAGAGTACAAGTAATTAAGTTGTCCCAAAAATCTTTCTTTCGTCTTCTAAGGAAATAATGGATGCACCACATTCTCTGTTTTATATTATTTTTATCGAATCACGTATGATCGTAATAATAGAAATAGAAGAAAATGGATTGTACGTGATTGAATAAAATAATATAAAACGAGAGAAGGTTGTGCATCTATTATTTCCTTACAAAAGAAAAGAAACTTTCCGAACAACCTAATATCTAGAATTCCATCTGGCGCGTTCAAGGGATGACGAAGCGAAAATCAGATCTCTTCTGGTTGGCATGAAGACTGTCTGGTATTCGGTTAACGATGATTGCGTACCGCGTAGAATTTTGGCAGTATTTTGCGTTTACCGCGGTTTATTTTCTAAATGTAGAGATTCTAAAATGTACAGAAAACTTTTTCACCATCGTCACCGACTTTTCGTATATCGTCGTTGCGTAAATGCCTCGAATGTGAATAAATCGTGCAATAAAATGGAAACGTCGAAATGGGCGAATCTTCCTTTCTCTTCCATCGCTAATAAATTACTCGAATTTGGTACGAGATGTGTATTTATTGGGAGAACGCAGGAGCACGTATAACAGACTAGCGTGTCGTGTGTTCAAACGTTTCACTCGAGGTGTACTATGACGTTCATAAATAACCAGACCTGCGCCGTCGAGCACGGAACGGCCACGATCGTTCTTAATTATTTAACGAATCCAGGCAGACGTTAATTACTCACTGTCCTGCCGCGTTAAATTCTCCAGTTACGTGCTAGAAGGTAGCAAATATCGGGCTCAGAGAAACTTTGACGATGCCAGTCATGAGTTTCCACTTGAAATTTATCGCGCGCCAAGCACTTAGTGTGTTACGTTGAAATTGTAACGATTACGGTAAAACTGTTCGTACGAAGGAAACTCTCGTTGTTGGGGAAATAGGATGGACGTGTTTTCAATTTTCACGCGAAGGTCTTAAAGCAGGAGATGATTTTTAGTTTTCTACTTTATAAAAGATCGAAAAGAAAAATAATTTAATCGCTACCGGTCGACGATAAAAGATTGTTCCGCTTTATCAACAACGTCGTATTATTACAGGTACTATCCTGGTTCTGCAAGAAAGGCGACGACGTGCTATCGAAACACGCGCAACATTCTGCGACGAACCTGTCAGCGGCTCGACTTCACGAGAGAGAATTCGAGAAGTTCTACTTTACGTCGATGGTGAGTACGGTAGAATGCACGAGTACAGCTCTTCATTATTCTGATGATAGATAGGATATATAAATCGGTCGAAAAATACTCAAAAAAGGAAACTGTTAGGATCGTTAAAGATAAGATCGAATATTCAGTACTTTAATTAACTGATTAATAAACTGAACAAGCAAGGTGGAAGCTAGAATAGTAATTTTGGAGCGTAAGCGAAAGTCTGAGTATATAACTATGAAAGCTTCGACTCGAGCGATACGCTAACCGTTTCAAATAATGGGATCGAAAGCAAGTCAAGATCGGCCCATATATGTCCCGAGATTTCACTTTTTTCACGTCTCATCGAGTCTTTCGTCACGGTTCGATACCGAAGAAATCCCGAAGAGAGTCGGTCGAAATGACTGAAAGATAATAAAAGGCTTCTTTGTGGCCGGTTACAATGATCACCACCAGTTTCGCAAACTTCCTCCTCTGCTACTGGCCAAATCAATCGGAGAAAAGGTACACGTGTTTCGTTTAACAAGAAAAGAAAAAGACAATAAAAGGATACAAGGAAGTGTATTAGCTTCGGCTTTAAAGGAAGGCGTAATATGAATATTAGATGCTCCGTAGATTGGATCAGATCGGAGATATCAGATTTATTTAGATCGATGAATGTGTAACGATGACTTTCGGATTTCGTTGGACAGGAAAACTGTAAGAAACGGATTGAATGTACCTTAAGTAATTGTGCGTGTCACTAGTGAATGTGATTTTGACGTAAGAACCTGTTCCAATTTGAAAGGAATATTCATTCAAATTTTTTATAATCCGTAGAACGCAGGGTAACGAATATATCAGGAAGGATTGAGAGCAAGTAAAGATGTAAACATTAAAAAGAAAGTTAGAATGATCTATAGATCTATACTATTTTACCGACAAGTAACCCGTCGATAATGAAATTCCTTTTTACATACTTCTTTAACAAAAAACATCTTCGACGCAAAAACTTACGTTATCTTATATTAGATACACGCATATAGAATCAAAATGTAAAGAAATTCACAATAGGAAAGACCTTTAAATTAGATTTAAGGTAACAAATTTCCATCCGTGGTTCAACAGATCTCGATCACGAAGGATCGGTAACTCGATTTTCTAGTCGGGTGGTGCCGCCTAGTGTCACCCGCTCGAAGCATCTTCCTGCAATACCGACCGATAAACGCCGCGTAAATCGAACTACTTTAAGAAGCGCACGAGCCCGCTAATGGCAGCGATTATTTTTCTACCGTGACTCGAGGAGATTGTTTAAATGGTTGGAATCTCATTTGCGCCCCGTAATGGTCAGATCGAATCGCGGCCATTAATTCGAAGACGCGAAAGCGCCTTGCCAGTAACTTTCGCAATTAGAAACGTATTCACGGAGAGTCGATTAGCCGGCGCAAACCTGAGTGGATTGCAGTGTCTAGTCTTATCAATCGATCGTGCAAGCCCGTGTCCGACGACGACGCTTTCCGTTCGATGATAACGGGGCCAACGCGACAACGTGACCTCCGCTTTCTGCGTTTCCCATTTTCTCGATAACCGATCGCAAAAGTGCCGGAGAACCTTGAATCGCAATTAAGTAAAGGTATACGGCAATGATCTATTCGGGCGACTTGTCGCCGCTTATCGGCGAACCGTTTATCGGTGAACGTAGCGTAGACGAAACGGTATGTCGTTCGAAAACTTGAATGCAACGAGTTCCACTATTATATACCGAGCTGTTCGAACTTTTTTCGATAGTTTCTCATTGCTTTTGACAAATTGTAAATTTCTTAGAGTAAGCTCGAGCCTTTAGTATCCTTGTTATCCGAGATATCTCGCGATACGTCATTCGTACAGATACCATCGCGCGTGTGTTTTAATATTCAAAAATGAATCTCATCGCATCATCGTGTAAAAATCTAATAAATAGGTCACTCGTGTTTACATACGCAACACCTATTCCCTCGCCGATAGGATATTTATCAGCGCCGCTATCTATTGGAAAATTTATCTTCCATTTTTCAATGTCCCCTTGCAAGATTATTAACGAAATAACTCCGCAAATGAATTTTCATACGTACACGCGTATTTATTGGCTGATGTTAAGTAGATGCATTTGGACCAGCGGGGGGTGGCGCAATGGACGACGATCCCGCGCGTGAAGAGGTCCTATTTTCATCCACATCTCGAACCGGTCCACGTCCACCGGTACCTTTATCGTCGAATTAATTTACGATCATTTCGATTGATACGCTCTTTAACTGGACGTCTTGCAATTAACCGGACGCTCCAAATATCGGGTTGCTCGGTGCAACGCGGTGCGATGTAGCACCGATCGCTTAATAATAAATCGGCGATACGTTCCAGTTCCGTTCGACCGACCCAAATAAACGGTTTTTTCGATCGTCGTTGACAATTATGACAGGACCGTGTGGGCAGGGTGCCGATGGGGGTCATTGGGCCGTCGCGGCCAATAAAAAACGTCCAAGGCAGTTTGGATAATGATCCAACAACGTGCAACGACCACGTGAAACACGGATAATTGAAGTGGGTGCCACATGATTAATTAATGTGCTGCTCGTCCGCTCGGGATATACATCTCTCGCTTGTCCCTCGATCGCTCCATGGCTGGATTAATTGAGCAACAACCGCTCCGGTGGTGTCTTTTTGCGCTTCGTGAACTTGGTTATCACTCGGTGAAAGTCAAATTTAAATTGGTGAATTGACGGACTCGTGGAACGGATCCTGTTTCATTTCCCATTTTCCTATCGGACTGTTTCTTTTTCTTTTTCTTCTATGGATGTGCTCGAGGAGAATGAGCGGAGTGATATTCAGATTTGGAACGAGTACTCTTCGAACTTTGACCGTCCACATTCGGGCACAAGCATCGACGAGATCGTCACAACCTTGTACTCGCGTAATGAAATTGAAAAAGATCGATAAAAAGTGGAGTTGATTAATTTAGCTTCCGAGCCACTGAAATCCTGCCCTCTCTCTAGATCACGCGGCTCTTGCGCACCATTCGAAACCGATCGAGCTACCAGTTCTTCTCGCCATTTACAATCTGTTCTCACTTTCCGCGAGCGTGAATTTCTCCGAGATTCTTCGAGTGAAAGAGAACAAGACTTACCAATTACTAGCGACGTTTCTTTTTTACGAGTCGACCACGAGCGACCCTACGTTTTGTCGCGATCGACGATCGTTACCCGGAAGGTGGACGATGTTTCCTCGAAGTACGAAGCTATGTCGCGCGCCGGAAGCCGCGTTCGGCCACGGCCATCGAGGCGAACAGCGTTCTGTTAACCCAATTACGCAGACGAAGAAGAGGAGGCGTAGCGATCGTGGCGTGAATAAAAACGAGACGTCTGCGGGCGTTTTAATAGGACGTACGTGAAATCACGACCACCGCTGCCGAAGGGAAATGTTCACACCTGAAAAAGAATCGTGATCCTCGCAGCAAGCACAGGGTTCTCGCGAACGTCCGACGAAATCTTGCGGCAACCGATCGTGAAAGTGGATGGCGCGTTTCTTTTCTTTGCGGCTTCCGGTGGAGAAATGTCACGGAGTCGGAATTGGTTGGTTTTTGCGAGGGCATGATTGAGTTTTGGGTAAGAGTGGTTTGCTGGAACTCGTTCGACGTATTGCTAGTTTAGTTGGGTTTATATGGAAGTAAAAGCGTGACGTTTTGTAAGACTTTACGCGCCGATATCTTATATTCAGTTTCTTATATAGGGGATCGAGGAACCTTCAACTTCTCGGCTGCGGATAATTAAAAAATTATTAATTTTCCTTCTCGCTCTATTTTTCTCGAATACTGGCGAAAATATCGAAGCTTCGAAATCCAACTAAACACGGAATTTCTTCGAAATTTTCGCTCGTTTGACAAAAATTCATTTCGACGTGTAGCGCGCGAACTTTTAAAATAATATTCCTGTGTTCAAACATCTCAACCTCGCGAATGATTGAAATTCGATCTTTCCATACAACGAAGAGGTACCGAGGCTGAAAGAAATTTTAGCACGAGGAAGATAAAAATCTTGTATGGGCGATCACCTCGAGGAACTCGACTTTCTAGCATACTCTCGTCGATATGATCGCGAGGAACGATGATTGCGACGCGTTATATCCGGTGGAGAGTGGACGCGTGTCGCGAATCGCGATCGGGAAATCGTTTCGAAAACCCGATTGCAACATGCCGAATCGGTACAAGGCGGTCATGCTCGTTAGCCCCGGCGTTTAATTCGCCGCTCGCCACCCTGGAAATTGCGAATCTCGCGCAAGCTTCGGCCTCGAGCCTCGGGCCCGTTCAATTAAGACGCGCGAGCAACGCTGCTAATTAGCCAATAAATATGGAAACGCGCGGCGGGCCCCGCCTCGTGTGCGTGTTAATTGAATGATTAAACTGTTAATCAGCTCTCGAACCGGAGTGGTCGCTTTTTCGCTTCGTTCGGACGACACCTATTTGTTTCGTCTTCTTACGAGCGTATTCGATGAATCTGCTATATGGTCGTTTGGCAGCGTTCAAGTAAGAACAAGAAGATATCTGGAAGATTTAAAAAGGTACATTCTGACGAAGATTTTACTTGAAAACGTTATGTATGTTTATCTTGTATCGTTGAGATACAGATTATCGAGTACTGTTAGGTCGTGCCGAAAGTTTCTTTCCTTTTGCAAGGAAATTATAGATGCACAACCTCTTTTCGTTTTATATTATTTTATTCAATCATGTACGATCTATTTTGTTCTATTTCTATTATTACGATCATACATGATTCGACAGAAATAATATAAAACGGTGAATGTCGTGCATTCATTATTTTTTTACAAGACGAAAGAAACTCGTGGGACAACCTAATATTATTAAAACGTTCGACGATAAACAGGCACCTGATTCAATGTTGAAACACATCTTTAAATTTCCTCGCCGTGTAAAGCTGAGCGATTTTCTCGACCCTCGTAGCCCCAATTTTCACTGTAATATATCGCGTTTAATGCTTCCGCGAGTCCATTCGTTTCGAATAATCGATCCTCCGTTCTGTATTCAAATTGCAAAATATTCCGCTGGCTGACGACGGGTGATCACCGAACAATTCAATTGGCCGCCTTATCTAAGAGCGAGGCTGCACCCGCGAAATTAGGGATCCGCCAACCCTGAATTTTATTAGCTCTACCCTCGAGAAGTTCGTAGCTGGTGATGCGAAAAGCTTAATCGCCTAATCGAGCTCCGATCCACGCGCAACGCTCATCGAAGATTCGACGAATTCGCTGGCTCGAGGGACGAAGATACATACATATATATATATATATATATATATATCCCTTTGGAAAACGAACGCAACATCTGTCGCGGCGATTTTCTCTCGCGTTAGCTATATCGTTGAAATGTTGATTATCCCGAGTGACAAAATTCAGATGAACGATATTTCATAACTGGCCACCTTTGCAGAAAAAAGCGATAACTTCGTAACTTCTTCAAACGCGTATTTCGTAAAATACTCAGGAGATTATGGAGAAAGATTGTACCTGTGTATTTTCTTCTAAGTGACATGAAACATCACGACGTTGTTGAGAAAAGAAGAAGGACGAAAGACAAGGAACAAATTGCCTATCAGAGGCTAAATGGCTTGCACTTCTCTCGAGATCAGAAAAACTGAGGGGAAAAAAAAAGCGAATACGCATTTGCCTGGATAAAGCGGCGCATCTGGAGAACGAGAATTCCACGCGAGCCGAGCCGATCGAAGAACGGTGCAACAAGATGCATTAACCCATTAGTGTTCGAGTATGCATGCGAGTGAATCGTCTGACAGAGATGAAGCTACTTCTTGTTACGCATAGCTGGCCGCACGTAGCGTAGGTGTAACGCGAAAAAATAAAGCCCGAATGCACTTCGACTGATATGTGGGTTAATCGACGGGCAAAGTGGAACGATGCTACCTGGTGCCTCCTCGTTAAGAGGTGGGCTGAGTCTTCCGGGTCTTCCTGTTCATTTTTCTGGGCTAAATCTTTCAGTCGTGTAAAGCGTTAGGTGCTGGGTTTAATTCCTATACATTTTGGAAAATATTTAAGAAAGTTATAAATGGACCGTGGATATTTATACAAATTCGTATCTTCGCGAATATAATTATAAGATTGGGAAATGAGAAAAAGACGATTCTTCCTTCTAAATATTATAACGATCGCGTGTACTATTTATATCTTTCAAATTCTCGATAAACGCACGAACACCGTAGTCTAGTTATAAATTGATAATTATTTGTATCTGGATATCGCGAAATGATCGTAACTCCGGCCACGAAATATTAACAGAAGATATTCACACGAGAGGTATCTGTAACGACCGAAAAATTCAATGCTCGTGCTATGAAATTAATTAAACTATTAATTAAACCAGATTATGGGACGGCTTATCCCGAAAAGGAAATCGTTGATATCTAAAACTAAAGGAAACTGTCGTGAAAGTAACTCTCGTCGTGCAACTCAATCATGCTCGATAGATGGGCGTTATTAATTCACTGTAACTGTCCATAAAGCAAATCACCAGGGCATCGCGCGTCGCAGAAAAAGACTGATTGCGTCCAGTTATACGGGACAGAACGCGTTTCTGGCAAAAAACCAAACTACGCTAACGACGCGCTCAACCCAAATATGAGAATTCCGAGCGGATCGAGGCGCGAGACAAGCCGAGATAAATCCACGTACAAGGTATTCCAAGGTCTTCCCTTTTCTTACGCGCTAAGCTCACCGTGACCCGTTACATTTACGGGGCGGAAGGCGTGGCGTTTTACGGTTTCCTCGTAGAAGAGACGTCGCGCCGGGGGTAATCGCTAAAGCTCGATTGCATAACGCGATATTAACGTCGCCTATTCGAAGGAAACGTCGCGACGCGCCATAAACGACATTGTGTTCGTTTTTTTACGCCTTGTTTTTCGTTTTCTACTATTTTGTTCTTTCCTCTGCCCCCTTCCCTCTTCTTTGCGCGAAGGCTGCGCGAACATCCGAGGAGTTTTGCAATTGTCATGTGGCGAGAATACGGTTTCGTTAAGATGGCTCTCACGTTCTCTGAAGAACAATGAGCATCGCGGAATGAATTGATGCGACTCTCGTCACGGATCGATCCTCCGTAGGCAGACGATTACGCGATACAGTAGCATGAGATTCAATTCGAACGACGTTCGGTTGTGAAATAATTGAAAAACTAATCAAACGAGAATGTGATATTTAGCGCAGGCGTTATCGTAGCAGATCTTCGTTACAGTTTCTTATTGAAATTCGTACTGCTAATCTCAATTCTTCCCACAATGGAGTTACTCTAATTTCTGCGCGCGCTCTTCCGTCGTATTATTCTCTCTCTTTTGAATATATATAAGGACCCTCGTTTGTTCCTCTCACACGTACTGTTTTCTATGCGCATTTGTTACGCTTGGCACCTTTTGCTCCAGGTGTTCGAGGATTTTAATTTTCAAACGACACGAACGCTCCTCCGTTGAATGTCTGGCTGAAATATGCAGTGCAAATGTTAAGCGAGCGTCGACTTCATGAAAGTGAAGAACCGAAGCAAAAACGTGCTTCGTTTGCTATTTAAACGTAAAAATCTATTAGTATAATGCACTTAGTTTTTCTTCGGTCGGTGCATACGTCCGCGACAAGCTCGATCAGTCTACGTTATTTAACGATACGTAGACGGATCAGGCTTGCATCATTTACCCCTGTCAATCGTTGTCCTGTTGCTACGTATATACATTTCCCTGTAATCTCGCATGCAAATCGGCAAAATAGAGGCTGACATTAGCTGTCGAGCCCAAGCAACGTAAATAACTCGATGAAATATCGAGAGGCGAAATTATCTGCGATTCAAAGAAGGCGATACGCGATCCACTTTCGTTAACGGCTTCAGCTATGTTTCGTTTCCTTTATGTAATAAAGTTGTCGCAACATTTCGGGATTCTCAAACTGATTTTCATTGCGGATGTTGACAAAACGGATCTCTCGCATTTTCTAATTGTTTCCAAGTTAAACAATCCTCGAGAAAACTGTCAAATCTCTGGTGAAAATTCCTCGCGTCGATGTGAACAGATGCGTAAATCACTACGTGCACGATGAAATCACCATGAATCTATCGTCACGCCAGATAATACCCGTTGACAGACGCAAATTCGTTCGATCGAAAACGGTTCCTGGTAGTGGGACGACGTTCGACGAACATATTACGGTACACACCGAATCGATCTATGACTCGTTTAAGAATCTTTGACGCCCGTTGCGCCAGCCTCGAGTTACGTACGTGCTCTTCATGAAAAATGAATGGGTGACCCGATGGCTTATGCGGCATTACGCGGCGCGGTGTGTACATGTGCCGCGTAGAAATGAGTGGAAAACGTAACTGTACCTTAATATCTCCTCTGCGAGATGTCATCGTTGAAAACGTGTCGGTTACTCTCTTGAGTTTTGTTCATTGCCGCTTAATAGCGCAGCGAACGTTTATGGATAACTATACGATAGGAACAGGTTGATGGGGGAGCATTTGCGAAATGTAGAATGCCAGCGTTAACGTGCAACTGGATGTGACTACATACGTGGTGATCCACTAATCTCGGGACACTCGGCAAATGATATTATGTGAAAAAATAAACCAAAGATACAGGTAGAGCATAATTATTTTTTTCTACGTCGCTTCCGATAAAATCGAATGTGAACGTTCGTTTAGTATACGCGAACGCGGTTAGCCAATGGCTCGGTACAGAAGCGCAGAATACAACGATTTTTCCGTTTAAGGCGTCGTTTTCCAGAGTCGCGAAAAAGTCGTATTTTATATTTTTGATGTATCTTTTCAAACCCTTGCCAATTATACCATAATTACCGGGACACCCTATACACCACGATATTGCCTTGCGCATTGCTATATGTTGGGCTCCTTAGGTAAATAGCCGTAAGAAACGCTATTAGGATCATGTAAATTGTAAATGACACTCGAGCGAATAAAAGTAGCCCGATGTATAATAAGTGAGAGCATGTCTAATTAAAGCAATGTATTAAATGTTTAAGAAAAACGTGTTTCAAAAAGCGAGGCCTGTCATACGATAAAACGAGGAACAAAAACGATCGATTTGGTTCAGTGCGGAGTCAAATAATTGGCCTTAATTTATCGACATACTTTTGTACGCTATCTCTGCGTACTAAACTCCGTTCACTAAACTTCCTATGCCTCGAACGAGTTCGCGTTTCATGCATATTTAAATAATTATCGTTCTTTCGCATTTTCAATAACTAGAACTTTATTCAACTACCGTAACAGAGTGGCTCTCACGGAAATCTCTTTTCCATTTGACCCAAAGAAAATTCTTTACGTATACGTATAACTTCTACTGGAATGCTTTAATCATAAATGTTCAGAATGATTTAAGCCAGATTTGAAACTGAAACTGTTTTGCTCAACTGTTTGCTCGTTTGCAGCTCGACATGCTACCAATCGAACGTCGATTTATCGCTTGTTTTCGGGTGTTCTGTCGCGAAACTTCATTCGTATTCGGCAGAAAAATAGCACAGTCGCCGGTGAAGAAGTCGAACCGGAGAGAAACGCGAATTGTCATTCGCGAGATTCGTCGGCGAAGGTCGCCGGCGTAGTTGCTTCGCTTTTATTTACAGGTCTGACGCAAAAGCTGTCGGAAGGAGCGCAGAATTTGGCATACAATGGACGAGCGCAGCTCGGCATTCACTCACGAACGAGAAAAGCGTCGTGGAACGTTCACGGGCCCGCCGATATTCGTGCCACTGGGTTACTACACTTTCGAGTTCAACTAAATCGGCCACGTAGCCACTGTTCTCTGGAATTATCATGGCTTTCGTAAAACGACGAGAGTAACATTTCGCAAACATCGGTTTCTTTGTCTCTCCTTTTGTTTTTCATCGAATGCTCGGCTTATTGCTTCCTGCTTCGCTCGTTCGCCTATTCCGTCCAGACTTTTTCGTTCGTTCTCGTACGAGCGTAAATTAATTAATGATTTCCTCCGGTTATTGCTCGCCCGTGTAATAATATACATTTACGAATGATCTAGATTACGAACGAGCAATCGAACATCGTGTCAGTGCGTGGCGTTTCACTGAATACGCGTCGCGAAGACCTAGAACATTGCTCCACCACGGATTGGCTTGTAAGTAGGAAATCCCTTCGATTCCCCTTTCGTAGAAATGTTCTGCCGCAAATTACAAACCCATCTACGATTCGTAGAATCACGCGGCAAGTTCCATCGCGACATTTCCATTATTGATTGAAGTTGATCGCCGTCGAGTTTAAATGGCTGCGCGTACACCGAGACATATTATATCCTTTTCGTTGTTTCTTCTCTCTGGTTCGAATTATTCGCCGAGCTAGAACTTTCGCTTGGAGAATTTGGGAGATCAGGGACTTTCCTTGCAAAATTTTTGCTCGAAGCACGTGGCACGAATGTCCTATTACAGAGGATAATAGACAACGACTTTCTTCAACAAAGTTAGGTATACTTGATGGTTCCGTGTTAACACGTTAAGGATGTACGACTCTGTACATCCTTAATTACTACTACGTTAAAGCGCAACTATGACACAATCTGTTTCAAAACCGATGACTTTTCATATTACCCAACAAATCAACCATACGTTTGTTCAAACATAACACTATAAGCCTATAAGACTCTGTGATTATATGCACTTGTCGATATCCAATCGATCAAATGACTGATCGTGTGATTACATATATCGGCGACTAGACAAACGTATGATACATTTGAGCGTAGCATATGAAGCTAGTATTATACGAGCGTCTAATAACTACATAAATGTAGACACTCGCGACTACAAGACCGTAAAAGTTTCATATTCGACGCGTCAAGATTACGCGTGACAAATGTACGTACATGTGTCGCAATTCGGAACTCCTTGGCGAACCCGTTCAAGGACGCTGCGTGGAGTCCAGTGAACCTGGCGTTCGTTAGCTTCGAAGAATAACGCGAGATCCGCGTAACGAATATGTAATGCCCGTGCATACGCACAATAGCATACTTGCGATGAAAGTGGCTTGTAATCCGGGCTGAGCGTCGCGAGGGATTCATACTTATGTGTCTCGTTAGCCGATTAAGGAGTGTCCGTACGCCGATTCAGCAAAAAGGACGATCGAACGTGCCGCGATGATGCTTCCTCGCATTGTCGCGACCGATCGCGACCATTTTTTTATGTTTCAAGGAGTCGAACCAAACGAGACAGCGTTAACTGGAACGAATGTCAGGAATTGTCTTAAACGAATCTAAGCGATGGCGGGGCCTAACGGATGCCAGATTAGATCTGCTCTTATGTTTAGGTTACTCGTGTAGTCATGCGATATCGCGAGTATTTCTTTACACACGGTTCTCGAAACGATTGTATGACCAAGTTTCTCTTCAAGTTTACCGTCAGAGTGATTGAAATAGTGGATTCTACGAATTTTGCTTATTTCCAGAGTAAATTAATTCTGTCCAGACACGCCCTTTCTGTACATGAAAAACCTTACTTTACCTTTTTCGGACTGCTCTTTAGTCAACCCATACGTCTCATCCCTTGTCCCGAAAGAATTAAAAAAATCAGACGCTCAAAGCAAATCCTCAAAGCAAATCCTCAAAGCGAGTCCTTGCGCGTGACCTCGCGATCAAAGTTCGCTCGCTCGATCCTCATAAAGCCGTACATTCCCCGAAAATAAATGGTGGTGGCGTGTTTACGAGTCCGGATTCCGTGAACTCGCTCCAGCTTTGACATCCAGCTCGTTCGCAAGGACATCGATTCCGTGCACTCTCCTTTCTCTCGTCGAGAACTCAAGCCTTTGCAGGCGTAGAATCTGAATACGAGTTGCATAGCTTCGATCAAACATCGATCACGAATTCATTGAAACGCGCTCGATTCGTGGACTGGGCTTTGCGCGTGGTTGGCCACAGGAAATGATCGAAGATCAATTTTTCTACATCACAGATATTTTAAAGTGTTTGAATCGTTGAAATGAAATTTCTTTCCATTCGTTACTAGCATTTGCTCGGCACGGCGATTTTACGTCAAAGTTAATACGAGACGAATCAGATTTCTTGATATATAGAACGTTAACGTTGCTAATCCAGTTCATAATCGCTCGTCCGTGGAATACCACGACGTTCCTCGGTGGCGCGGAATCGTGTCACTCCCATGATCGAGCCAAGGTCAAGACGAGTTCGATCCTCCGCCCTGCTCCACGATTTTTTCCAAGAACTGCACCGGGAATAAATTAAACGTCCAGGGTCAACGAGTACCCATGAGTATTCTTACCCACGTTGGTAAACGTCTAACGGTGATGTCTCGAGCTTCTAATTACATTCCCGGTGGCCAGGTCGCTTTATCATAAGCGGACCGACGCTCTTTTTCCATCGAATCTGCGCTCGTGCAACTCGCGCTCGTCTATGCTCGGGAAAAGTGATCGCGGCCGTTGACTGTCGTCGCGCGAGTAATTTATTGGAACCGAAAGGATGCGCGTTGATCCTTAATAACACGCTTTCAACAAGGATCCAAGTGATGAATGCGTTGTGACCGCAATTGGGCCTGCGCGTGTTTTATACTTGTTCCCCGCGAGCTGGGAAAACGACTTTGTCGCTTTGCCATTTTTCGCTACTCGTTGTTCCTGATATCGCTCGTTAAGTCCGCGATTCCTTATTCGTGCAAGCAGAAAGAAAAAGGGGGCGTCGAGGATTAGGTGGTATGCAGAACATGGCGCGTTTCTTGTTGAGAGATGATCCTATTTTGTAAACGAGCGTGAACATCGAATTCAAAGCCCTATTCTAACATCCTATATATCAGTTTGCCCCTCCTACTTAATAACTAGGTGGCGGATGTTTATGCGCATTCGTGTTTCTATAAATGCAATCAAAAAACTAGTAGCTAAATACTTCTAGATTTATATCGTCTGCTAAGCACGCTGCTCTTCTCGTTTCCTGTTGGTCTTTCTACACCTTCAGGCATCTTTTCCTTTTGGAATACTTTGTTCGTGGAAGAAAAAGCTAGCGATATTATATTGAATACTAAAACCAGACATTTAAGGACTACTTATATCCTCGTGATTGAGGAGGAGAACAGCAGGGTTAAATATTTAATTAACAGGTACTTTGAATACTTTATATACTTGTACGTAACATACGAATAGCGTTCATTTCTGCATCTTTCAATTTTCTATCCTCTGCCCGTACAAAAATCCCAAAGAATCGCAGCAATCGCAAATGATATCCCCACGTCGGCACTCGAATCGATTTCCTTTCCCTTTTTTTTTTTCAAACATTTCAACCCCCTTATTCGCGTCTTTCTATTACATATAGCCTCCCTTCTACACCAGACATCGTTGAACGATCAAAGCGAGGGGAGAACGGGACTCTGGTGTTCTCGCGAAAAGCAGGCAAAAGGTCAGCAGCGTCGAAATCGCGATATTCCATTCGTGGACGGTATTTCTCACGGTCTCGTTATCGAGCAAACATTGTGATTTGTTTGCACGAGCAGTAACGAACGGCGATGCAGGCGCGCGACGCCAACCGATACTGCGAATCGCGCGTACCGAGCAATTAATTGAATCCCGCGTACACGTGCGTAAAAGAATTGACTGGCACGTGCCACCGGATCGAACGTGCGTTTCGAAAGTCCCTGCAGGGCTCTCTTCCGCTCGATGCACCCGTATAAATAGAAACGGCTGTGTCGCGTTCGAACCGAGTCTGCGAATTGTTGGTCGGTCTATTTCTGCGACTCGAGGTGCACGTCTTGCTGTGGCTCACGTTTTTTTCTTTTTTTTTTTTTCTTTTTGAAATATTTGTAGCGCGAAGGGTGGAGAGAAACGGTGACGGTTTCATTGCGGTGCTTTTCGGTGAAAACTGATGCCGGAGGTTTAACGCTCGAGCGACTTTAGGGGGAGTTATTTGTCGAATCCTTTGAGTAATTCTTCGTGAAAGGGGTTCTGCTGTTGTTGAATGTTATTAGTACGAGGATATATTTGTCGAATGTCGAAGAACATTCGAGAGTGTGTATTTCTTGTTGAAAGAAAGGCAAGATATTTTAACGAATATCGAGGAAGTTGCTATAAAAATAATCCGAAGTTTGCGAAATCCGAAATTCACAGTTTAATTGGTTTCTTTTTAATTTGAATTTGAATGTTCGACTGCGAATGTAAGTTTGAGATAGATGTCTATCATTTTGGTCTTCGCGTGTAAGTTGCGTTCACGAAGAATTATACGTTGATATTTCAACAGCATCTCACGCAGCGTCTTCACAAGTGATATCGATATCAATAAAGGAAAAGATAACCGTCATGCTGACGATGCATCAAGATCGTATAATTATATAATTCCTCGCGGACACCAATCTTCTACCAGGAAGTTATTACGATACCCGATTTCTACGTATATTAAAATCAAAACGCCTTTTATCGCTTAGAATTATACAAATTCCTTCCACCGCTATCCTGACACGAACCAGCAACACATCTTCTCGAAGCACAGCTAAACAAGTTTAACATCCTGCACGCGTCAAGCATGCGAGACGACGAAGCAATCGATGGTCCATCGAAAGAAATATGCTCTCGACAACTTCATTCGTTCTACCATGATACTTCTTTCTCTTCGACGAACAAGAAAAATAAAAGTCGCGGAGGAATCGATGCTTCGCGTTCGATGGTTCTATCGGTGACGGCGGAATATCGAAACCAGTCTCACGTGTGGCGAGCCACGGGCAAAAACCTGTGAAAACCACGAGACTCGGCGAACGCGGCTCGATAACGACGTTCAGTACCAGCAGCCAAGTGAAATTTTACACCGGATGCAATCCGAGAAACGGCACAATAGAAAATGCTGTCCGCCAGCCTTTTATCGACGTTCCTTGCGCAAAAGCGAACCGTGGCTCTATTAACGAGCCATGCGGGACACTTTCCTGCGCCGCGTTTTTCATTCTCTCCTCTCCTGTCAAGCCAGCCCCAGCCAACGATCGATCGTTCCAGCCATATGGCACGGAACTCGCGCTGAGATTCACCGAAAGGGATGCTTGTTGCATCGCCAGATGAGAATGTTTCGTATTTGACGTGTTTCGGTAATTATTTGGGAGAAACTTTGGTCTTTTCGAGTTGCAAAATAGGATCGACGAATTATTCTGACGCATTATTGATACCGTTTTATAGAGTTATTAAAGCCCGCGAGTTTTATTTGGAAATTTTTAGGTACTGCCTTGTGATGGACGCTGTTTGCTTTATGAAGAGTAAACACAGTTGCGTGACAAGATAGAAGTTGGTGTTATCTATCTATTTTCTGTACTTTCCATTCAAACGCGGGAGTTCGATGTTGTTTAACATTCTTCGACGTTATTGAGCAAGAAGTTCTGTAGAATCAGACGAACTCGACTGTCGATCAATGAAACGGTATTCTTCGAGCAAAAGGCTCGTACTACTTCTAGAAACTATGCCCATAACGATGACAGACAATCTGCGGTCATGCGATGAGCTCTGCAAAAAATAACCGCTATCGCGCGATGAAATAATTAACGTGAGACTGCATTTTTACTCTATCGAAATTCGCGTAGCAGTCTTATCTATTACCTCTTCTTGCATTCTATTAGGTAGTCCGAAAAGTTTCTTTCGTCTTGTAAGAAAATGGATGCACGACATTCGCTGTTTTATATTATTTTTGTCGAATCATGTATGATCGTAATAATAGAAATAGAAGAAAATGGATCGTACACGATCGAATAAAATAATATAAAACGAAAAGAGGTCGTGCATCTATTATTTTCCTTACAAAAGGAAAGAAACTTTCGGGACAACCTAATATTATCGTTCCATTTATCCCATTATCCTTCGCACGTTCAAAGTCGCGTGAATCCCATACGCTCTCGCCAAAATGTCCTCTATGGAAACTTTAAACACACGTAAAATCGTATAGAATACGTAAACGTATAGAATGTACGTAATAATAATACATAATGTGTAAAATACGAAAAGTGTGGTATCTTTTAAGATACATGAATTGCGAAGCAAATTTCTGATCAAAGTCTAATAGTGAACAACGAAAGAGACGTCGTAATGACGAAAGAGGGTAGTTGCACTCGTCGCAGCGTCCTTGCCGCCGCTGCACCCTCCCACACGCTCGATCGATCAATCGACGACGGTAACGTCGTTCGATCGCGGTGCGTGGAGCGTGTAGAAGCGAGGGCGACTGGTTCGAGCGGGTTTCCGAAAGGAAAAGGCATTCCAGGCTGCAAAGTGGCGGATCGCGCGCTGATTGGAGGACGGTATACGCGGGCTGTTCGCGCGTACGTGTTTGGGACAGAACTGTTGGCTGGCTGGCTGGCTGTGCAGCGTGTTCAGACAGGGAAAGGAACGGAGCGGAACCGAGCGAACTCTCCGTCTTTTAGAGAAAGAGAGAAGGAGATCCGCGACGCGGCTCGGCGCGTCGGTGAGAGTTTAGAGGCGAGTGTCGAGTAGAGCGCGGCTCGAATGGAATGGAATCGCGTGTGTGCCCCTAGATCGTGTTCCGCTCGGGCCGGCGTCCGCGTCAGTGTGCGTGTTGCATACGTGCTGTACCGTGCTGTGCCGTGTGCGCGGGATTAGGAGAGTCGCACCAGTAGGCCACTGGCGCTCGACGCCTCTGCGTCTCTTTTTCCGGCTCGCGCGGCTCCGACCTACCGTAAAACGATGATCCTCGATCCGCTGATGGATATCGATCGCTAGCATCGATTTGTGAATCGATCGGACGCCGTACGAACGCGATTTGCGCGAGTTTCTCTGGATTATTCCTCCAATTCTTCGATTCGATCAATGGATGTTGACATTTGATATTTTGTAGTTGGTATTGACTTACTTTCGAGTCAAACTGTGAACGGTCACGTGTATTCGTGCTTTTGACCATCTCGTAAGATTGGAGGATTTTAATCATCGACTGTCAGGATACAACGAGAGATCGAGAGGGATTTAGAGCGGTCGAAGAGCGGCGAGCACCGTTGCGGCTGATAGATCGCCGTATCCGCTGGCTCGATCTATCGCGAGGCTCGCCCTCGAAGACCGATCGCGTGACGCGAGAAACAACTTTCGCGCTAGCAAATTGCCCGCGCCCTCCGGTCGAGCCTCTCGCCTTAAACCGTCTGCAATCTATTACATGAAAAGTATCTGTAGCCTTTAGACAAACTCGCGAAACATTTTTGGAACGGCAGAAGTGTGCTAGTCGTTTTACGTTTCGGAGTCGAGTGCGTAGAAACGACTCGCACGCGAAATACTACTCGTGTTTCTAACATAAGTGGAATCCTTGGCGACGGTTTTGAAATAACGAGACCTTGGAACACGCGTAACACAAAACGCGTAACAGAACGGGAAAAAGCGAGTAACTCGGGAAAGAACGAGCTCGTAATTCAGTTGTACCGTAATCTAAAATCGAGTCAAGCAGAATTGCACGATATTAGGTGTAAACTATCGGTATTGGTTTCTCATCGTGGTGCGGCAACGGTCGTACGCGGAGAAAAATATTTTTAAACGCGAATGGACGTGGACACTTTTATTTGGTGCGCTATCATTACGGTGCACGGGAGCGGGTAATATCGGCTCGCAGTGTTGTTGAGGATGAGATTGCGGAACGATTGTTTGGGTGGATAACCGCGAATTACGTATAGTGTCGGGGATTTGTGACTCGGCTTCTCATTGCAAGCGCGCAAGTGGCAGAGAACGGGTCGGTTACGGTATCTCGTTATCGTTGCGTTAAAGAATCTGAAAATTTCTCAGGGAAGAATTGGAATTTCGTTTTAGTTGCATCTGTCTGCAAGTTATTATAGCGGAAAGAAGTTGCTAATTCGACGTTGACATTAATAATTTCGGTTGTACCTTTTTGCAAAGAATTAAAATATTAAAAAATTAAAGAATTAAAAGAATTAAAAATTGCATAACATTGGACCAGGTTAACGCATCGTTACGTAACGTTGAAATGGTCAAAAGAACGGTATAATTTATAACCTTTCTGTCGTTAAACAGTTTTAAGAAGAAGAGTTGAAATAATTATCCATCAGACTCTATGTCCTAGAAACGCATTTTTATATCGAGGCTATTAATATCGCGAGGAGAATATGAAACGGGTAAAAATTAGTTCGACGCTTATCTACGAGCGGATTGAGAAGCAGCGCGAGGAACCGGCGGCGCCTCCGGTTCGCGAAATACCCTCGTAACGACGATGACGCGCGTCGAGTAGTTATTTCGGATGTACATCATCGAGGAAGATAGTGGGGACGACGGCGGATGCCGTCTGATCTCCGTCCGTCAGTGCGTCGACGCTGACGGAGCGCGTGAGACATCGTGCCCGGAAAACCGGCGTCCCGACGAAGACGACGTCGACACCGCTAGCCTGCTGGACGTCAAGTGTTTCCCACGTGTGCACAAGACACCGTACATCCTCAAGAAGTCCGCCTCTCTGGACGAGAAAGGTCGTGAGTCGAAGAAGGATCAATTCCTAAAGTCTTCTCGTCGCGTCGACCTGAAGCCAGATCGGCCGACCGTCGAACCTGTCGCGTCCCAAGACGAAAAGGAAATCTCGCGGGATAAAATCATCGAGGAGAGAGCGATTTGCGTAAAAAACGAGAAGCTGGAAATTTCCATTAAGTTATTAGAAGTGGTGAATTGCGAGAGCGTCTACGACGACCAAGGGTACAAGACAACGGTGAACTTTCAGTACAAAGATACTCTAACGAGAGCCTGTAATGCATCGAAACTGGAAAAAGCACGCGGATTGAAGAGAAGCGCGTCCGCGCCCGGAAACGGCTCTTGCCAAGTCTCAGACAACCAGGATACCTCGACGACGACCAAAGACAGTGACAGCCAAAGCAACTCGACGGATCGCAAGGAAACCAAAGACTTCGTGTTCGTGAAGAAGAGCCCGTCGAAAGCGTCCGCGAAAGCGGACGGCGGTCAGTTGACTAGATATCGTTCGAGGACGAACAGATCGCAAGAATTCGCTACAAAGACCGAACAGTTGATCGCGAGACGCGGCCAACAAGATTATCCGACGCGAAGAGCCAGAGCCTCCTCGTTCGTGATCGAGAGGAAGAAGTATCGCCAGGCTGCAATTACATCCTCGAGGTCCAGCGAGGATCTGTCGAGGTGTTCGTTGAGCAACAACGAGACGACGGAGGCCGATGGAATGCGGAATTGCAACAGCGCCGTGGCGGGCGTTGACGAGAACGAAGGATGCGTTCTGATCGGGGTCCGATCCCTCGAGGAGGGCCCCCAGCTGCCTCTGATCCCGCGACAGGACGACAGGTGTACCAGAAGGGACAGGGAGCGCGCCAGGATTTTGCGACGAAGAAGAATCAACGGAAGATCGGCTTCGGTGCCTAGGGTGCATGTGAGTTCAGATTTTAAATCAGTTGACGAGTGCTCTTGCGTTCGCATTCGCGATTCTTCGTTTTATCGCGCGACCAGGTGAATCGAGAGTAGTTCTGGATTGCCAACAATCTTATTTTAGAAACACGTTGAATCTGACTCGAGTATATAACGTTATCGTGGTTTGTCAAGTGTCTTTTTCATTACTGTTCTCTCGGCTAAAACTAATTTCAAACGTTGAAGTTTGGAAATAACAACGTAGTCTCGAGAGCGTTTGAACCAGTCTTTTTCCGAAAAGTAGCCAGTTGAACGTCCCAAATATTCCACAGTCTCCTCGCTCTATTTATATTCACCGCCTCCTTCGCATTGAACTAGATTTCCATCCACGACCTTCCCACCAAATTTCTCTTTGAGAGACCGGCCAAACGAACTCAACAAAAAATCAAGTCCCTCCTTCCAAGAATTATTCCTCTCACGGAACGAAAGCGAAACACGTACATGATACGATTCGATAGTCGGATGATATACTGTTGTGGCCTAAAAACAACCGCAACATCCCCTCGCGTTCCTCTCGTATCACAATGTAGCGACTCTATGCAAACGTCAGCCGAGGGGAAACAAAGAGAAGAACTCGCTGAATCGAACGATTCTCTCGCGAACGTTAAAAGCACGCCTATCGGTTTGCACGGCGCGTTACTGCTCTCTTCCTACCATTCGTGGCGCATTCTATTGCGCGAGTAAATCACGGCGCGGCATCAACCTGCTAAAATGCATCGCTTTGTGAACCCCCCGTCGCGCTCCGCCGCTGTCACGGATACGATCGTGGTGTTCTTAAAGGTGCACCCACACGGGGAAGCTGCGAACAACGGTGAAACGCCAGCGTGGTATTTAGACGCGGGCCGATCGCCTCTTGCGAAAGCCACTCTTCGGATATTTGCGTCGGCGAGCGCTTCGACCCGGCTAGGAATTTACCTGGTGCGCGCCGCGTTGTTCTTCCCCGTGTCGTTTCAACGCGACTACGAACGCTCGATCGACATGCGTGTTCACGTGGGTGAAAATGAATCGGTTGCATGAATCGAGCAAGCATTCAACCTGTTGGGAAATTTTTGTACGCCGAGAGAAAGGATGTTTCCGATTCTTGATGGATGATGTGTGCTTTCCAGTCGAGCCATCTCCTTTTTCAGACGCTTGTACTTTGCCCCTGAAAGTTATTATCCTATGTCCAATAAAGGATACCGTATAGTAAGATAGAATTATCGAGTCACTTGAGATTCAACATCTCAAAATTTAATTGCAATCTTTGCATAGAATAATGAAACTCGTTGTACGTTACGACAGACTGTTAATCGTTAATGTAATAACGAAAGAATGAGAAAATATCGCGTAGTTTGGATAGCAGTAATTGAAAATTAAAGAGAAAGTGGTTCAAATATATTCTACCATACGCTAAGCGTGGAAATTCGTTGGAAACTTATAGTATTGAATCATAGTGAAATTGCCTTTGATCCTTAGAAGTTTCGATATTAGCAATTTCAATTTTCCTCCCGAATCGAATCGAGCGATCTCTCACGCGACAGAGTCTGAACTTTAATTCAAAACGGTCGATGTTTCTTCTTTGGAAAAGAGCTCGGAACATCCAAGTTCAACTGAAGTTTCGAGGAAGTTCTAGCAATGGAACTTTATCAGTGCTCGCATCTTGCTTTAAATACCGTGTCTGGTACAACGTCGACGACAACGGGCTGGCATTCTTTTGCCTGCCGCCTATTGAAAAACAATAAGCGTTCCGTATCGCGAGCACGGTGACGCGAGTTGCACGTGCGCCCGAAGTGCACGAGGATGATTAACGATTTGTTAGGTACACGCCTAACCTTTGATAACGACGGGCAAACAATTTAACAAGCCTCATAGATAATGCTTCGCCATACAACGATATATGTGTGTAGGTATAAATTATTTCGCGTTGGAATGTAGCTCAAGAAACCTTGAAGATCGCAACACATCGAATTATACTACAGAATATAATTTGTTTCCTCGTTTCGTTACGGTACTAGACATTCTTTGGTGCTTAACGACCACGACTTTTTGCTGCGTTTCAGGGATTATCGATAGTTTACGCGACACAAAGCGCGGTAACAATGATGCAGTAATGAGCACGTTGAGCGGAATTAGCATAATAATCTCGCATTAGCATAGCTCGCCTTGAGCGTGCAAGTATTCGAGCGTTAAAAGACCGTTGCCCGGTAATTTTGAGGCAAGGAAAACAATGGTGGTGTCGGTCAAAGGGAATTTCAAGTTTGATTCAACACGCTGTTCCTCACGGACCACCTTCGTTCCGTGTTATCTTTCCCATGGAACGATTACGACAGAGTAGGTTTATCGGTTGTTTACCGTGTCATGAATCTAATTCACTGGGAATCTGAAGGTATTTACGTAAACCTACGAAAATTGCCGGCCACGAATGGCAGAAATGTTAATAGCACCAGTGGTTCAGCGAGTCGAGATAAACGATACCGTAGGCTTAGGTCTAACGTTGCGATCCAGTTCGAGAGCACTTTCATTTTTTCTTGCTCTGCCCTGTTAGCCGAAAGGAAACGATAACGATGCTTTTACGATCGCGACAATGCAAGGCGTGGCGTCTCCAGTTTGCGACTAGCGAGGTTGCGACGATGATCGTTTTTCAAATGTCAGAACGATCAGAGAAGATGGAAATTTCCATTTAAATTGCGGAGGTCGTGTATGGACTTTAATTTTTTCAGAGTAAACTTTGTAACGAGTTGTTCTGTAAAGACTCGAGAAGCTTTCCCGAGGCATTAAAAAGATTAATCGAAAAGTTTCTAAAAGTTTCTTCATAGGTCCTGATGACCAGACGAAACGTTGTGTATGTGACACAATTAACCATCACCAATGCCGTCAATGACGGTAAGTTAGCGTACGTGCACGGCTTCTCGGTTGCACTTGTACGACGTCTGACCTGAATATATATCCTCGTTGCAGCCGTTTTCGCGCGATAGATCGCCTTCAATTTCGGCTTAAGAGGATTTTCAAACGGTCAGTCTTCTAAGTAAGCTCGAAATAATTTCTTCCTGGAATTTTACATTAAGCTATCGCGCTCGAAAACTGCACCCCTGTTCGGTTATTTGAATTGCTTCGAACGTTCTTGTCGCTACCAGTTTGTATACTACTACTTTTCCCCTGGTGATCGAAACTCGTTCCAATTTCTGTTTTCTCAGCTTTCATCGAATTGGCTAAAAAATCTCCACTGTTGTTAAACACAGGATATGTTTATCGGTATCATATGACAAGCGTGAAAATTTGTCTGCCAATTTGCCTGTAATACCGCGTATTATCGTTTTGTAGTTTCGTTCGTATAATATAATTTGTAAAATTTCATTTTTCTTATCAGCAAATTTATCGCTTCGATCAACTATCAATGAACTCTCAAAGAAACGAGAATTTCTGTTAGTTATCCGAATAAGAAACGATCGTGGCTTAATACTTGAAGAGAAATTCCTCAAATTCTTGCTCATCGCTTGATTACACAAACTCGTGATTCTCTAATTTAGAATCATCGCAATGTTTCCGACCACGAGTGTGTTAACGCACCTCTCTAATTGGCGCGCGATAAGCAAAGTGCTTTCAATGAGTATTCGCAATTGGGTCTGTCTCCCAGCGAAGGTCGTCTTTATTGAGCAGTATCGATAACGACCGCCGGCCGATTGAATACCGGTGAATACTGGTGAATCGCGGGAAGAGGTCGATCGAACCAGGAACCGGTCAATGCGACGTAACGACACTCGAATGGAAAAACTGGTGTGACGTAATGAAGCTACTTTTGTCGACCCCCGTATTTTCTATGAGTTTGGCATTAATTAATGGATACCTGGTTTTCAAACATTTCTTACGACAGAGGGAACTAGGAAACGCGTATAGAGCTGCGGATAAATAAAAGTATCGACATTCCGTGAATGCGTCTTTGCGTAACGCCCATTGGGAGGAACGTTGATTTACACGGAGTTGGAAACGTGACGCGAAAGAAAATACTCGCAGAATTTTATTTATCAACGAATTTGTGACAGAAACATGCAACGTGGGTATCGATAAAGTCGAATCGATTGTTGTTGCACCAGGGTTCACCGTTGACTAGAGATTCACTGTTCCTTATCGCTGTTTTTGTATTCTGCTACAAATTCGAAGATACCCGTGACTGTCGTAGTACTACGTTAAAAAGTTCTGGGCGTGGTTAATTGAAACGTAGTTAGAAATTATGTCAATGATTTCCCATTCCTATTCTCTACTGCGTATTTATTGTTCTAAACTATCATATTAGGAAATAGTAAGTTACATCGATTTATAAATGCAGCATCGCGTCGGATATTGCGACTTATAAAAACACGTAATGCCACGTTGTTGCTACTAAAATTGCAATCGTGTAAGGAAGAGGCTACATAGTACTCCTTTTTCAATTCACTGTAATTGCTAATCGCTTCGTAATCGAATCGGTGCATCGATCGCATAACCATCAGCTACAGATTTCTCCGATCGATGGTTCCGTTCGCACCGGAAACCGGCTTTCCCTTCGCGACACGCAACGCATGGAACTTCATTAGTATTCGCTTAAACTTTCAGCGTTGCGACAAAACGACGGTCCTTAACGGGCGAAACGATGCTATCGGGTACGATTCTTGGAGTAGAAAAGAAAGAAGAAAGAATGTCCGTATTTTTATTCATAATCGCCGGCGAACGTCGAAGGATTTCGAATCGCAAGCGTTCCTCGAACGAGATAGGAATCGAACCCTTGGAGACGCTGACGTTCGACAACTCGTAACGAATCGAATTTCTCGTGATTATGCGCGATATATACGCGCTAAACTTCTCGGAAGCTATCGACGTCGGAGCGTGCCCGTCGAGAGAAATACTGCGAGCTCGACGAGCCGTGACCGAATGCTTTTGCTAAATAATACGCACGAAGGCTCAGATAAAACGTTCGCGTCGAACGTACCACCGAATCTCGACTCAACGACGTTACGTAATTCGGTCTCGGTTCCGTGTAAAATCAAGCTAAAAGAAACGTGGGCGGTCGGAGTGTACGTTGCGGAGCATTCTGTGAAATTCGCAAAGAAAATCTATAACGGAAACTACCATCCGGTCATCAAGCATTAAGGAGACGCGACCGAGTTTGCAAAATATTCTAGATTATTTATTACTTTCGTTACTCGTTGCGATGAGAAATTAATGCGCATACGACCTGCGTTGCTCGAAAAGAGATGAAAATAGGAGAGAGTGACGTAAGTAAGGAAAGACAGTATAGAAAGAAGGTCATTACCGAGCATTTAATTTTGCACATCTATTTTAACGATCGAACCACTTTAACCTCTTACCGATTTCTCGTAATTATACAAGTCGTACCACGACGACTTATCGATCAATCAGTACATCGAGCAGTAAAAGCTTGATGAAAAACCGAATTCTTTTGCTTTCGACGAAAATAGTCGATGATAGATGACTGGCGATCCGTTGGTATGAACAGTAATGATTCGAACCGACGAACTTTCTACTCGGCCACGAGAGACAACTAGTGGCCGGATTGTTGCCGGTTCTTTCACGTTGCCAGAGAGCGTAATACGGTAATTGCCGGTTGGTAATTGCATCGGCGGATTAATTTTCACCGGTCGATGTTTCAGCCCGATAAAGTTTCCTCTTGCGGCTTGGTATAACACCGGAATTATATAATACGCGTGGGCAGCAAGCTTTCCTTGAACAGGAACAAAACAGGTGGAGCAATTTCATGCAAATCATGCAATTAATTCGATCGATGGTTACTGTCTGTAACTATGAACTACCCGGAACTCGTGGCATTTCTTGACTTTTAAATGGTAAGAGAGGAGCGTTGGAAAATTCATCTCGATCGTTTATTATCTTCCCTGATTTTTCGTACTAAACTTTACTTCGTGGTGATTTCACATAAGAGTAGTTCGACTCTGCAAAATATCCAAAGAAATTGTTTCAAAGCCTCAAAAAATACGCCTCTACCGTCTTCTACGTTCTCTATCATTAAACTTCGATTTAAGATCAGGATTCTTCTGATACAGAACAGCTAGAAGATCCATAGGGACACGTTTCACGCATTCCAGTAACCTAAATTTCCCTGATCAGACGAACGCAGTCGCTAGCGATCAGCTCTCGTAACGCTCAACTCCATTGTTCCGTGTCGCGGAGCAATGCTTATTCGAAAAAACGTCAAACGCCTTTCTAGATCGCATTAACGCGCAATAAGAGGTCCTGACGGTCTGCCGCGGATCTGATTGCGCAATGATTCGCGCGCCGCGCCGCACAAAATATTCAGTCAAACCGATAGCGTTAATCGAGGGATCAGGACTCGTGTAAAGGTGGAATCTTATGTGCGTCCGATGCGCACATCTGCGTCAGAAATAGTTTTAAACTCGAATCTCTCAAATCAAACGACGCTGCAAAAATAAACGCATGATTTTCCATTATAACGGTATAAATACGTCCGACGTATACTCGTGATTCGGGTTTAGAACTGCTTCTGATGCAAACTCGTGCGTCGGACACACATAGGAAATCCCGTCTTAAGTCGCATTAATCAGAGCGTCCCGACGCGACGTAACGCGACAATAATCCGGATTTCACGCGTGTACGAGCTCGGCTGGCACGCTCGAGCGAACTTTCGCACGATCTCCCAACGTTTTTCCTCGATGCGCTGCATTCCGCGTTTTCCAGCGGGAAAAGTGCTCGCCGAGCGCAACGACCGGCCCAGTTTTACATAACGAAAGTGTGCGACGCTGGTTTTCTTTTGCCAGCGTCTAGATCCAGTCCGTCACGGGGAATTAGTCGCGGAATTATCCCTTGCAAACGAGGCAGCGTGTGATTATAAAATATAATGCACTGGTTATGGTTGCTTTAGCTCCTATTTTAGATTTGACAAATCTGAGACAACTAGAACCTTGGTTCTCATTTGTCACTCTCCGTCAAAGTTCAACGTATCGGTCAACATCATAGAAAGAAAAAAAAAAAGAAAATGGAACCTATGATTACTCGTCCCTTAATCAGCCCTCACACTATTACAGCCACCCTATCTGCAGCTGGGCCATTTTTTACACGTTCCCTTCATTAAGTTTTTATGCTCGGCTCCTATTTCCAACTAGCCGAACGAACAAAAAAAAATAAAAAGGAGTCACCCAGACGTTCTGCGATATGGTTTGAACTCTGACTCCCTTTCATCGTGGATATTCTACGGCTACCGTGCCTTCGTCGCTCTTTAAATATTCTGTGCATTTCAAATAGCGGTCTTCATCATGCGTACCATTTTAATGACGATCTCTCTGATAATTTCTCTTACACAATTTCAAAACGACACAAATTCGAAATAATTGAATGATTCGAAACAATAAGAAGACAGGTCCAACATTTAAATTGCATATAGAAAAGTGCAATAGCTGATTACGCCGAATATCAATTCACTATGAATTTATATATAGCACGTTTGAAAAATCAATTTGATTTTTATGGATTTTATGCCATTTTCTTCCTCTTCTCCCTTTTTTTCTTTGTTTTACTCAAATTACTGGAAAGTAGAGCTGTTTCTGTAATGCAGCAGCTCCTTCACGTTCTTATAGATCAGAATAAAAGCATTGTCCTTAACTTGTCTCTGAGTTCGCGTTCGTTATTACTGGTTCTCGATGGTGACCGTTTCTAATTCAGGCGAATGGTCTCCGTGTCGCACACCACCCTGTGGTATTTATGCGGTCGAGATTCCTGCAAAAGGTACGCAGGGCATTTTCGAGGATAAACGCGGCGCACTCGAGGAAGACGGGTTCACCATGCGAGGAGAAGTCATTGCCTTTCGCTCACATATATTTTTAGCGTCGCGGTTGGTCAACATTTTCTCTTTCCCAGAGTGACGTCTCTCCCTTTCCATGGCCCTCGTATTTTCTTTCTGGACCATGCTGTCTCCGCGTTCTTTTGCTCCCGTTCTGAGCCACCGACGCAGCTGCCAGCGCGAAATCGCGCGTTTTAATTGCATGGATCGTCCGTTGCTATTTCAAGGTGAAACACTCCGCTCTCGCAATCGACCGCTTTGTTATTTTAACGTTAGATCGCTTTGAAGATTACCTTTACGCTTGCCGTTTAATGCCTTCGATGATCTACGTCATCGCGTTGCTTATTGAAACTTCGAGCAATTAAATGTTTGATGCCACATGGTTACGGCGACGAGGAATTGAAATGCACGCTACGTCACGGAATTTGTGTACGCACGGCTTTGCACAAATGACTTGTACACTACCGTCCATAAGTATTTGGACATCTCGTACAATTTCATCGGAAGGTTGATATTTTTGTGGCATTTTTCCAGATATGATCGAAGAACCAAGAAGAATTTTACTCTTTTTGCTTGCTGATATGTTATTAATAAGCATCGCCGTATTAATAAGAATCAATTTTTTAAAAGGGAATGCAATTGCTGTTTGCAGTCGAAGCTTATGATTACGATCATAAAGAAAACCGGATTGGTAGGAAGGTGGGACTGATTAAATCGTGTAAAAGTTTCTCCTAGAATATTTTTTTTGTTCCTGTGCTTGTGAAAGATCTATAGCCCGTCAATATAAACCTAAAAAAAATGGCGTTCAATTTATTCGAGAACCTTTGCTGCGATGCTATTCGCCAGCGGCGGTGGCTTATGATTAACGAACGCCTCGACCCGGCGCCACGAGGGAAATGTGCGGCATACATGAAGTACGAAGGAAAATATTTTCCTCGGGCAGTTTATTTCTAGCGCGTGAATACTTTCACGTAGGGTTTGCAAAAATATTGACCAACGACATTTGTTTATCAAATTAGCTGTACTTTGTAGTCATGCACGTAACACGTGTTTAGGTTCCGCAGAAAACCTCTCATAAATAATTCTAAAGGTGGAAGTCTGATTAAAAAAGACAGGTTATGTTTCTCAATAAGATACATATTTTGCATGCTATTGCAATTTAATATGATGTCAGGTATTGTTATGCATAGATATTATAATATTAACAAGATCCAGTAGACAAGTATGATACTTAGTGGAATAATATTTTTTGTCTTCTAGATTTGTATTCTTTGTATTCTTCATTTTCTAGACTGGCTCGTCCAAGTATTTGGACGTTTATCATAGAATATCTGCCGTGTCCATATTCTTTTTATCGCTGTAACGAGACACATTTTAAAGATTTCAACGCATCTTCAAATAAGAAAAAAATGTTAGATAGGAAGTTTTAACTAACTGTAAAGATAACAGTATGGGACTCTTTCTAATCTTTCTTCGACCAAAACCATCCTCGTGGTAATCTTTCATCCACCTACTCATATATACAGCGTCGTAGAAAAAGCTTTCACAAGAGTATAAACTCTAATTCACAAACGCATTGCCATCATAATATGCTTGTTGCGAGAACCATCTAATTTCATCAAGAAGCAACCGTAACGTATTCATCGTCGATCCATCGACGATCTCTCACGGACAAACGCCGTGTAACGTACTGGAGAATTAAGATCGCGTTAAGAGACGCTCACGGCCTGAAAGGTGTACCTACCGATTTCATTTGCAATCTCGTTAGCATTAAGTCGAACGCACTCGTAATTATTAGGCGTCGTGTAACGAGCCCGTGCGAGCAACCGACGTGGAAAACAAGTGCGAGCTCATGGCTTATTAAAATTCATGTTCAATTTGCCGGGTCCGTAAGATTGTGCAATGGGCTGTCGTGCAAGTATCCGAGCAAGGGTCCGCGATTATCCTTCCGCGCGATCTCCAGTTCAGGCCTTTCGCTTTCCAGCGTGCCAGTTGTCACCTTTTCATCGAGTTTTCTAAATACCTTCGATTACCCGGATCGAGCATAGATTTTACTTTGAGATTTTCGGAAGAATTTCAAACGTAATCTCGTTCCTTTATGTAACTTTCGTTCTTTGTTTAAGTTGTTCCTAGATCGCGAAGTCGAAGAAGATACGAAATTTTTGTTGAGCAGATTTGAATTTGATAAAATTCCCTGGAGATTTATGGACGCAAGTTGATTCTGAAGTGGCGAGATTGCGTATATTTGGAATTTTTAGGCGAGGCTTGTACTGCTGGACTTGTATCGCTCGGCTTAGGCAATCAAATGAGAACCACGTTTTCTATGCAGCGGAGCCATTGACATTTTAAGAATACAAATGGTGTACTGTGCATTCAGCAGAGGATGTTTCTTAATAAGTGGAATATGCTGATGGGTGAATTCAAGAGTAGTAAAGGTCGTGGTATCGTCGGAATTTCAATCCCTTCTGTGGAAGAAAACTAAAAATATTTGAGCCAATTTCGTCCTGATGTTTATAAAACATGACCAAGGTTTCAGAATATATTCCGTGCGAAAACTAAACGTCAACTAAATTATGTTTAACTTCACGATCCATAAGAAACATCGCCTTACAGAAGATATTATTTTTAAACCTTGCTCGGTAGGTACTTATGAAAAACACCCTGCAAAAGTTACGATAAGTTTTTAAAGTACCATACAGGAGTCGATCCAAAAACGATTTACATCGACGTAAAGCTGAATCAACCGTCAAGTTCGCGCGTTAAATAGAACGTGTTTTCACGTATCCGAACGATAGTCGTAATTGTTCACAGATGCGCAGGACACGAGCGACTCTCTGTCTTGGACCCGACAAAAAGACCTCTTGGTATACCACCGCGACGAATTCTCCTTAATTCGATGTATTTTTAGCGGTGACGGTGGTAAAAGGCGCGTGATCTCTCTGGAATTCTGCTAAGGCTTTGCACCATTATCTTCTATGTTTGAGAGGAAGTGATCATTCCCCCTGCTCGATGAATCAGGACCTCGATAAATCGTGTAATTCCAAATTACACTTACGGTTATAATTCGATTGCTTTTAAAACGCGAAACAGTTGAGTTACAGGTGTGCCCCGTTGCACGTGCATGCAGTTACGCAAATGTTATTTCATAACGTACGAAGTAAACAAGAATTACAGCAAAATTCCAAACACAATCAAGTATAGCAGAACGCACAGGACACTCCGTGTCTAACATTAATCAGGAATTCACGAAGTGTAAAAAGCACAAAGGCGGACGCAGCTGATATTCGTCCTAGCAGAGAAAAGATTGGTCGACGAGTCAGCGAACTTTATTAGAACTGTGTAGTCCCTTGGTGTTGTTGGCGAACAACCGTTCTCACAGAGTTCGTCCTAGTGGCTGTGACAAAATTCTGACTGCGTGAATCACCCATGTAGGTGCACTGCGAGGCGCAAAAGAAACACGAGATTCTTCATCCGCGCGTAGAAAGAGGGATGAGACAAGAGTACACGCGTCGACGAAAAATTCTTTGCTTCTGGCAATGGTCCACACAGAGGCGTTCCACTGATGTCATGCATTTTTACGTGACTCGTAGGCGTGTCTCAGACTTTCATAAAGAACGAGAACGAGAGCGTTAGATCATCGTGTCTCGTGAGTCGAAACGATCGAACCGATCGTCCCGTAACTCGGAAGAAATCAAGCAACGACGAAGTCGAACCGCGGCGCGCGACATTCCTGTGGACGATCACGCAACATGTGGGCGATCCTGTTATCTGTCGATTATCGCGGTGGTCGCGATAGCGAGTACAGTCGATCGACCCACGATCGCGCCGTTGCGCGAACCACGTCGACCAGGATCTCCAACGACGGTCTTTTGATATGTGGGACAGCGGTCAGGAGATCGTATCGTATGTTCTCGCGAGAGGTGTGAAGCCGGGAACCGCAAGCTCTCTTTGGTAAGATGCTAAGATTTCAGGATTGAACGACTTCCTATGGGGTGCAGATTTCAGGAATCGAAGTTTAATCTGTTAGGTGCAAACGTTGTTATTATGGGTTCTTTTCTGTCTTCAACTAGCGAGTAAAGATTTCGCGGAATTGATTAAATATCCGATTAATTCTTTGTATGACAAAACGTCGTGTAAGTTATTTTATTCGCGCTTCCTTAATAACGTTACGTTTATGAAATTTCTATGTAGCATTCCACTGCTTCGACTTTGATTGGTATTCGATAATTTGCTTTCTCTGTTTGTTACGGGATCGAACGTAACCGACGATAAGGATGAAAAAGGAATTTATTGCTGCGGGCAATGTTTATCGTTCTGATATTCCTATGCATTGTTTCATTTACTTGAAACTGAACATTGGAAGAAAGTCAGAATTTCTGGGGGAGCATTATCCCGAACGGTTGTTTTACGGTGCAAAGCGAAAGACTTTATGGGACGTTGGAATTCAATCACCTACGGTTTCAGCCATTATTCCGCCTACCTGTCGCTCTTAAATTGACTCCTACTCTCTTGGAGAACGTTCCTACGCTTCTACCATTTTGGACTTATTGATGATCATTGTCGTATCGCATGGTGTTCCAAAGAGTTCCATGCTCCAATCCTAACACTGAATTTGATATGTTTCTCGGTTGAGTGACAGCCTTTCAAAGGAAGTCAAACAACTTCTTGGCAAAGGAAAACACAATTGTACTAGCTGTCGTGTCGTAAAAGACTAGAGAAGTTTGTAGGAAATTGAAATTCAATGGTCGGCATTTCCCAACATTTTTTTCTTCTGTACGAAGGGGAATAAAAAGAACTACGGAATACCCTAAGCATTTTTATGCCTCGACATACTCTCGGGAATCTCGTATTCCACGTTGTCCAGAGACAAGCCACTTCATACCTACTTTATCAAAACGTTGGCTACTGAATTCCAATTCCCTTCAAGTTCCTCTATCCTTTATCCCGCGACACTTTGTACAATCGTACTTTCTTTCCTCCAAAAATATATTAGATTCATCTCTACCCACCCAAAGAAAGTTATTTACTAAATAAACTGGATTCGAATCTCGCGTTACTCCATAACGTTCTAAACAATCATGCTTTGTTCTCTCCAAAAATATATAACATTAGTTTGAAGCTACGAAAGAAGAATTACCAAATAAAACAGATCTTACAATCCTTCACTATACCGATCAACGCGAACTTTATTCCACTGTGATTCGCGCGCCGTGATTAATTTCTCGGGCAGCCCCCGATTCGCGTAAACGCAAATCCGGCGAAACGTGTGCGCTGCGCCGTTAACCTTGCACATAGACACGTTCCCGAGACAAAGCTCTATCGCGTGGTTTCCACCGCGCGTAGACCATTATTTTTAGATAGAACGGGCAAGACGCTTTTCAGGGTAAACGCTCCCGAACCGTGACCATCGGTATGCCGGGGAGAAGCTCGAAGGCCTTCTGGAGGCCACGTGACTCGTTTTCGAATACCGTTAAAGCCGAGAAGTCAAAGGAAGGCTTGGTCTAGAGGGCTGGGTCAAGATTAGCAGTCTAACGACGCTTCCACGGCTGGTATACGCCGTTGTAAATAAATTTTTAACGCGGTCATCAATGTCGACGACGTATTAAGGACGGCTCGTAGTGTTCTTCGACAGGAATTTATATACACTATGCGTTCGGGATATTCTAATAAGTGTTTGGTGCTAGAAACATGTAAGAGAGTTTATTTAGGGAGTTTGGTTGGGGTTTCGCGAGAGTTGGCGAGAATATATGATTCGTATATGGATGGTAAGCTTGCTCGATGAAATTATACGCATTTCTATGATCGCAGATGAGAAGTCGTTGAACGGTGGATTAATTTAACGCAGGATGCTTATTTTGTAAGATTAGAATCGTAATTTCGTGTCTCTCTAGTATTCCAGATTCGATGTTAATCGAGCCGGCAATGATTCGTCCGGCTTATGAGAGATAATTCAGGTATCGCATGTCAGGCCTCCGGCTTGAAAATCGAATAAAAGCTTAACTTTTCATGTAAAGCTGCGGTGATAGGAAGTAAAGAAACACAGGGATATTTGAATAGCGGTAATGGTTAACCCATTCTTAGTTTACTTTGTCTTAATTTTAAATAGATACGAATCTTAGACATCTTACGTCTATATAATGTATGTCTCTCCCTTCTTGTCTCTCCTCTCGAAAATTCTACTTCGCTTTATGCAAACGTCCGCGAAAATAAGCAGCTATAAACTCCCTTGTACGTATCCCCGAGCTACGTAAAAGGGAGCTTCCGCGAACCCAATAAATACTACGGATTTGCGAATGTGAAAACAACGTTAATCCGTGCGTCACAGTGGTATAGTCGTTTACACACAACCGTGAAACGGAATGCCGAGTAAACGGGCAAACGACGAGGACGAGAGAAACGATATAGCGTGAATACACAGGGCACTGTTTCGAACGAGAACAACGAGAAACGTCGCATTTCACACGTTCCAATATTTCGTGACCATCGACCGAGTCGAATTATCGAAGAGGGAATAATCGAGCCGTGACGATAATATCGATACTCGACGATTTTATCTAGCATTGGATCGTCCTTCCGCGTCGAGTTATCGTCGTCAAACCGATCGGAGATTTCGATTTATCATCGATCACATATTCACGATATACCGTACCGCGTGTAGTTTTCCTAGGCACTTCATAGTGGAATAATTTAATCAGAAACGATAGGAAGAAGAAACGACGAGAAAAGGAGTATAATTGAAGAATGAGAGAAAAATGAATGTAGAGTGGCATGCTCTGTCGACCGTGATGAACGCGCCTCTCGTTAAACGACGATGACATGATTTTCAATTAAAAAAAAAAAAAAAAAAAAAACACCGGGAATTTATGTTGAAGTAAATAAGAGAACGACAAAGCGTGAAATATAATTTAACGCGATGTTATTGAAGCGTAAGAAGGAGGCACGTAATATCGCCCGGTACCCTACTATTTTTCTATTTTATGAAAACACCGCGAATACACGTGTACGTTTCTGCATGCGTGCACTCGTTGATTCAGTGATTTCGGTAGTTTCACTTTTCAATTAACTTTGCGGTAATCGTTAGCGCACGTAGCTAATCTGATTTCCATAGCATTATTTATGCGCTATAGAAATTATATTAACCGTAACACATATAAGACAATCAAAATATTCTTCGTGTAACGCTTCAAATATGTACGAGATATTTAATGCTAAATTTTTCACCATAAAAACGAAACCGCAAGAAGTTTATAAGGGAATTCAAAAACAAATAAAATCGAAGCACGATTGTAAAATTCGTCAAAATAATTGTTATTACGAAGAAAATTTCGAGCTGCAAGAATAATTGTTAACGATGTGGAAAGAATACCTCGAGCGTTTTTTGCGCGCGATGTTGTTGCCGAAATGTGCAACGAAATTGATGAAACGGAGCGAGCGTGCGGCTCGTGTATCTGCGCTCTTAATGAATCGTTCGATACGGTAATTAATGTAATTAGTGCACTGTACAGAGTGATCATTCGCCCGGTACAATGGCAACCGTTGCCGGACCGTACGAATCACAGTTACACGACAGTATACGCGAATGAAAATGACGCGATCGGAATAACGATACGTCGCCGCGAGCAAAATTTCATTTTTGTTCGTTTGTTAAACACACGCGGAATTGTTTCTACGGTGAAGTTAACTCGCGAGATCGATCCGGAATTTTTCTCACGGCGAGTCGTTATTCAACGTCCGAAGCGAACTGCCTTTTTCGCCGAGTGGCTACACTCTTACGTAAACGCTGCAACATTTAATTGCATTGTAGTCTTGATACGTTGCAGAACGTTGCTTGACTTTTCGCGGATCGCGATCCCTGACATTCGAAAGCTGGTGTCTGAAACCTATGAATTAACGGAGGGCGTGACCGCTTAACAAACAAGCTAGAATTAGAGGAAAAAAGAAAGAAAATTGTGTTGGGATACGATTACTTTGAAGAGAAGTTGAAGGGTCGTGGTTTCATCAATTCGAACTTCCTGCGTGAACTGTCCGTTTCATACAGTTGCACGCGGGTTAATTTCTACGATAAGATTTAATCGATTCTCGATCAAAGTATATCAGTTGTTACCAAAACAGGAAGTATTGAGAAACTAATTAGCGCGAAGCTTCCCTTAACGGTTTCCAAACTTCTCCTTTTCCACTTCTAATTTCCGGCCGAGAAATCGCCGCGTTGATCGAACGAACGAACAAGAAAAAAGCTAGGTACTGCCACTGGCTAACCTTTTTACCAAATAACACGTGAATGTATTAGAGAGGAACGGTTGACGAAGTCACGCGCGATCGAAACTGGAGCAGCAAAATGTCTGCTCCTGCACAGTTTGTTTCGCTAACTCTTTCGGTACATGCTCATTGCGAATGAATGAACTTGGCGTGAAAACGACGACGAGATTGTATTTGCACAAGGAGAAGCGCAATTAATACATCGAGCATCCTGAAAGGGTTCGTTCTAGACAGGGGTATGATTTATTTATGCTACGAGTGGAGACTGCGAATTACCGGGACTCGAAGCGCGGACATTAACTTCGCCGGTTCGCGTTCCTTTCGATTTGCGCAACCGAGAGCCGGTCAGTCGCGTGTCCCCGCGCCTTTTCCAGAGGGAAATGCGGAATTCTTGTCATTAGCAATTTTAGAACCTCGATTGCATCGCCGATTGAGAAATTACAGCGAGAGACACCGCGGATGGCTAATTGTTCTCTGATTGATCGATCGCGTATTTGGCACGAGTGACGAAACGATTTAGCGTGAAGAATCTTGACACATTGTGATATTTTGAAACGTCTGAAATGTCGTTGCGAGTATACTTTCGAGAAGAGATTAACGTTACCGTACTTAGCATCGATATTTGCGAGCGAATTCTTGGAAACCGCTGAAAATCTTGCGGATAACTTTCAAGATATTAAAGTATGATTCTGTCGAAGAAAGTTGGAATTAGACACAATAGCATCTATGCTCTAGACAATTAGAAATTTCTCCATGGAAACTTATTATAATAGTAACACTAATAACAGCCGCTGTAACGCGTGTATGAATAAACAATCGATCGAAAAACGCCACGCGATAATCACAAAGTTCAAACTCCAATTTCGTGTCCGATCTCTTAGATCTCTCTCTCTCTCTCTCTCTCTCTCTCTCTCTCTTACGCTGTAGGAACCAAAATAACAGAAAACTGTCTCAAGGGGTGCGGTTTTTGTTGAAAGAAATCGACGAAAAGCAAACTCAATAGCATCGGGACCCACGAGACAATCGTAAGTTTCTCCATCGTGTAACCAATTGTTCCCGTTAATTAGCAGCGAGATACCCTTTATTACCGGAGCTCCAAGGTGCACTGTAGCTCGAGTGATTATTGTATGAAACGGTTCACGTTCGATCCGATTGAGATATAAGCGTTCCATGGGGTCCAGGTGCGTCGACAATCTCTGGCCATTAATGTCAGTGAAACTCGAGTGGCCCACGCTTGAATCTGATTTTCGTAGGCCGGTAGTTTCATGGGGGTGCACCGGTAGCGCGCCTTTGATGCCTCTATGGCTGGCCGTGTGGCCCGTGGAAATTAAACGAAAGGGGAGAACGTCGATTAAGGTGACAAAAGGCTTTAATTCGCCCATATGTTCCGATACGCGAGTCAAGAGCGAGACTCGTCGTCGTAATTTGCGCTCAAGTTACTAAGATTAATGTCCTAATTCGGTCGTTATAGAAATATTATTCTCTTTAATTTCTTTATATCAAAAAGTATCATTTTCTATAGGCGTTATTACGCAATTATTGTGTACGCGAACTCGTATATTTCTAAATAAAAGAGAAGAAATTTTTCATTGTTCATATCAATTTTAATTCAAAAAGAAAGTTCACTAAGAACTCTAGAAACTTTAAAAGATTGAAATTGCTCAATTAGAGAGTTTTCATGCGCTCTTTTACACGAACATAGCTTTCCCCCGGTAGAACTGTGAAAAATAATCGTTTCAAAGGTAAAAATCCCTACGGTATGAAACCGTATCTCGAGCGACGAACGTAAAAGGGTAGAGCGAGTTGGCGGAGTAGCGTAAATCTGTGCAATTAAAGGAAGTTTGTAACATCGACAAGGAACGTTGGCCGACTACGGTAAGTCGGCGGATCGCGATCGTTCTCGCTCGGAGCGTGCAGGATTAACTAAGCAGCTGCAGACTTTCACACCGAAGAAAGAATACATTTTCCGGACCGTTCGATAGCTGAGAGCAGCGTAATGGTTGACAGTGGGAACGACAGATGCTGGGTTCTATTTATGCGTGACGGCCTATGCGCTTTGTGGTCGAGTTTGTTCTGTCGTGAATGACAAACATTGCACGGGGTCGTTAAATTACGCGGGAGCACGACGATCCATCGTCGTTCTGTTTTGCGTGCGCTTCTCACTAACGAAGTTTGCTCGCTTTTGCGCATGGAAAAGAAACCTGTTCTTTACAATGTCGGTGAGAAATGATTAGACTTTAATCTTGCACGTAGAAAGTTGGAAAGGTATTCGGTCGTTCGACGTGGCCGACTAAAGTGGATCGAAAATCTTCGGGTCGAAAGCGTTCGTGCTTTTTCCGGAGCGCCGTTACGATCCACGTGTCGTGACTTACGAAACGTTCGCGAGTTTCACAAACACGGACTGGATCCGTTACCGCGTGATCAGAAATCGCTGGTGATCCTCTGCTAGTAGTAATCACGGGGAATTTTCATGATTTTCTGTAATGTCAAGTTTCTAAAGGTAACCCGATCCTTTTAGAAATTGACGATGATTAAATATCAATCTATCGGTATGCATAGTCGTTTCTCTCACGGTTTAAGATGTTATGGCCATTTCTTATCAATTGGACTCTTATTACTTCAAGAACTCAATATGAAGACTCGAGGATTGTTGGAAACTTCGTTTGTTGGCAAGTTTTTGTTAGCGATTATCGATAGTAGTAAATGGTAAATGTTGTTGATGTATGGAATAGTATACATAGGAACGCTCAGCGTGGAAAAATTAGTATGCCAATGGGTTCGATAGTTCGCATGAATTGAGTTTGTTTGCGAGCTGCGTGTCCTTTTCTCCGAAGGTATGGAAAGAACCAGAGAACCGCAACGCAGTATACCGTGCTGCGGTTTTCAAAGTCTTCTATGGAGTAGAGGCATGTCACGCACGGAGAATAAAGGTGCAAGGGCACACCGAGTGCGTGGGGAAATAGTCAAGAGTCAAATGCGCAACCACGAGAGCGTTCACTGCTTGACTTCTTATATTTCTCGCTTGAAAACATCGTAAATTACGCGAACGCTTCTTGACGACGTTTCACGTTCGACTCGCGCAACCTAACTTGTTAATTTCTATTAGAATTTATTAGAAAAAGTTACGACAGAAACGAATAAAATGAGAAATAGTTGACATTTCTTCGATGAGTTGCGTGATTGTAACAAAGAAACGGTTCATGGAAGGCATTTTAAACGAGAATTACTCGTATTACAATTGTAAACCAGCTAAATTATCGACAAATTGATACAAAATACCGTGAAGTATATCAAGTAACTAATAACCGCAACGCTTTCTCGAATAGAATATATCTGGATCGTAAACGGTTGAGTGTCATTCAGATCGTAGAATCTTCTTAACGATCTATGTTCGCGCAACGGTGTCGCGTCTGTGTTTTAATAAATGACTCGATGAGACGAAATGCTAGTACGTAGCCCATCGACGAGCCACTTGATTCAGATTTTATTCGCCTTGATCCCTTTGCGCATGCTGGTTATTGATCATTATTCGAAACATTTCGAACAAACACAAGACTAGAAATGTCAATAGTTAATGTACATTTTACAAACGAAACCTCAATGTTTAAAACTTCATTAAAAAATAGTAATATCCTTCAGAGAGAAAAGCACGTGGAATTAAAAAGAGAAACATTTTCCGATTTTTCTTTATTATTGGGAAGAACATAACGAGATAACGAATTCTCCAAGTTCTTGTGTTTAAAATCTCAGTTTCAAGAGAATAGAGTAATCCGAAGAAACCGAATAAAGAAATTTAACTATAACGAACAGCAGCCTCCGATGTTTCTTCGATATTGGAAAGAAAGTGATGAGATAACGAGCGACGAAACTTCTTCTTCCATCCGATAAACTTCTTATCCGTGGAATCGGCTTAAAAAACCTATAACTCGTGGAAAGGAGCATCATTGACCTCAACCGGTAGAAATTTCACGTCACTTTCACAGCCTCGCCACGGAAATTTATGTCCCGCGTGAATCTTAATGAAGTCGTTTCGACGATCCTCCCGGAATTCTTCTTTGTGATTCCATATATCCCAAGGGCAAAGAAACGATCAACGAATCACGGTAAACGAACGACACACGCGGAATACGTACTCTCACTTTCGACAATTTCCGTCCGCGCTAAAGCTACATAATTCAGTCGGCAAATAACGCGGCAATTTTCCACGCGTACAGCGCCGCAAGTTGCAAAAACTCGTCAGCACGATTTCGCGATTCCTTCCTTGGCTCCTTCGATCTAGGCAACCGGTGGAACGACTACTTTCAACGATGCCGGTCACCGTCGTCCCTAACGCGACCGGCCTTATAATAATTCTCCGGATCGATGGAATTTTTTCGACCTACGACCTCGAGAAGACTTCATATCTGGAGGCCATGAAATTTCACAAGCATTAAGTGGCTCTCTACGTGTCACTTTTACTCGTTCTACACTGACACTTTCTGAAATTTAGTTGATCGCTAATTTGTTTACGGAATGCGAGGAATTTTTAGGAACTGGACAGTTATTGGTCTATCTTGGCGCTTACAATTCTATCGAAATTAATAACAAAACGACGGAGAACAAAGACACTCTGTTTCTATAATTTCATTCATAACCGGAATTTTGTTTGCCTATCGATGTTGCAAAAATGCACGAAAGCGCGAAAGTTTGTATAACCATTTGCAGTTTACCTGTAAGCGAGACAAATCGTAATTGATGACAGTTTCTCGTCGTGATTTAAAAATTGATAAGTACGTAAAACTAGAATTGAGAAATTGAGAACTTCCTAATTAAACTTGACAGCGATCGCTCAAACAAGTAGTTACATAAATGAGTATTTACACGATTTGAAAGACGACAGTACAGTAATATGGCATACGTGGTGGATCGTTTTATCTTGCACGTTCGTAAATCTTTGAGCAACGATGGTACTTGGCGTGTGCACAGTGGCATCACGTGGAATTTTCAGCTCCACGTTTCGGGAACGTGTCATAGAATCGCGATAGGAGAAAGTTATCGCGGCAGGTGATTTGTTACCGGGAAGACTGCGTCGTTAGGCTCTGTCAGCCACGAGCTGAGAAACTTCCAGCTGTCCGCGGGGACGATAGAAACAATACACCATGGCGAATGTCGCGATCGCTTTCGTTTTTCCATTTGCAGGGAAGTCCAATGATGGACGACCGAGTGTTGTCTATTTCGAGGTGAATTAGAGAATCTTTGACGTCTTTGGGATTATAAGTGACTCCAGAGATCGTTGTTTCTTTGTTGCGATACAAATTGTATAGATCTATTGATAGCGAGTTTATCGACTCGTAGCTGATCCATCGGTATTTGAAAAAGATATAAAAGGTTCGCAATGATTTAATCGTCGCTTTGATAGTTTGGTATTATTATATTATCTGATCTCTAGAAATTTCTATCGTAAGTCTATACTCTGATGAGTCTTTAAGGGGAGGAATAAAAAGAAAAACGTAGAATTTCTTCGAGTCAAGTGCACTAGAAATCGTAAAAAGTTCGATGATTGGTGTCAGAAGATCGTTTCAATGCCAGAAGGAAATGTCTGTCATTGAAGCAACGAATAAATTGCTATTTAGCCACGCTGTACGTTTCACTTCCGATCGATTCGAACGTAACCGAGCAAGTTCTGAAGAAAATTCCGCCAGTACTTTCTCGCTGCAGGTGCAAATAGCGAGTTACTAGGCTTGGTGGATACCTTGACCAGAAATCTACGCTTTCACGCTTGTTCGCACTCATAAACATTCACGGCGAATCACTCGTAAAACGAAAGGGTAAACCTCCTAGGATTCCTGGGTAAATGTGCTGAATAATTGAGTTTTCACGATACGCGTCTATTCACCAACCATTCCACAATCGCTGCCAAGACGTAATCATATACAATTATCTCCAAGGATGGAGAAAAACCTGAAAAGCTCACATTTGACCCAATGATCGAAGAATACCAGTCGCGCCCCGAAAGACACATCTTCGTTTTCGCGCTTTACAGTCGTAAACATTTACTTTGAATCGCTCGTAAATTGAAAGGGTAAGCCGCGTAGAATACCCGTTCAAACGTGATGAATAATTATGCTGTCACGATACACCCATATTCATTATCGATCCTATAACCACCGGTGAGGCATACGAGTCTCTGCGCAGCCAAATTGATTGACTCCACTTTTAGATTACGGATTAGCACACCCGCTGATACGTAGTACAAATGAAATGCTTTTCTTTGCTTTCATTTTCCAATCACTTTACTACGGATCTACTCGTTCGTACCGTATTTTTCATACAATACTAAATAAGGTAAAATTTGATCACGATTTTCCAATAACTGTAACAAGTAGGTGTCCTAACATCTATGGCTGGCAGCGTGAGTCTAACACAATCTGTTTCGTAAAAGACGAGAAAGCGAGGAGCTGGCGTTTGACACAACGCTTAAAAAATACCAGTCGTACTCGAAGAAGCAAACACGCAAAATTATGTATCCTTTAAATTAATTCTCCTGACAATCAGTCACACCTAAGAAAGGTGTCAACGAACCAAGCATGCAGCCAGGCTGAGTTCCCGCCCCGCTGCATTGTCGACTCGAAATTCCGATCGCAGGCGGCTTTCGCGGGACCGGTAAGTGGCACTTTCTTGCATGAAATTCCACGATGGTCAACAACCTCGGTCGCAGTAGCGCCTTTGGTAGATCGTGTGCCATGGAAGCTCGTTTTTCGTAATCCAACAGGCCGGTTCGGTTAGGAAAACCGTTCGCAACCGGACCTGAGACGACGCACATCTCCTCGACGCGACGCGGTCAACGTGTCCGGTTCGTTCGTCGACGATCTGAAAAGCTACGCGACTACCGGTAGAACAACTTCGCCCGGCTGTACAAGAAAGTCCATAGACGCGGAAGCGCGCCGACACGCGTCGATGATAAACGGGCCATGTCGAGGACGCGACGATTAGAAGGGTTTGATAGCGCTCGAAAGTCGACAAGAGATTTGTATACTTCTCGATGCATAACTCTCATGGAATGCAACTTTTCTTAATGGAGATATATTTCGTTGTTAATTGAGACTAATATCGACAACTTTGATTAAGTATGTTAGGATATGGTTCGTAGGCAAGTGGTTTCGATCGTAAAAATCCGACCCGTAAAAGCCTTCTCTTACGCCGCGTTATGTAAATAACCTACTTTTGAATCGATGTTTTCGCAATCATATTGTTTTTATAAATATATGCATCGATGCGGTAATACTGGAATTACGGAAACCGCTACGTGCTTCGGTTATTTCACTTAACGTTCTATCGGGTCGTTACATATCATTTATTAGCTATGTGGTAAGATAGATCGTATAGATTCTACATAAATGTACGCTTCGTATTTCGTTGTGATATTTGTCTACGTGCCAATAAGTATTCCACTCGAATAATAGGTATTAAACACTCAAATTGTTCGAAGATTTATCCTATTACGAATAAAGAAGAATCAAATGCAAATATTTAAAGACCTATGTTCAAACGATAAGCGATAATTACACAACGATATTAGATCTCGAGATAGGCGATCGTAACTTGCAATTTCTCGATCGAAAACAAAAGGTGTATTCTTCTCGTGTAAAACGTCAGACACGCAGAACATTTCACGTAGACGTCGTTATAAAGCCATGCGTTTTCAATCGAATCTCATTACACATCACGAAACTAACATTCGAATTCGCAGAAATACCCGGCAATCTCATTAGAAAGTGTAATCCTGTTACACAGACATCGTCTTTGTACTCTCACGTAAGATCGTCGTGTAAACCGCGAACAGAGACCGCGTTAATCGACGATTTATCGTGTTAATCGTCGATACGTACCAATTAATGGGCGCACACGGTTCGCTCTTCCAATCCGCGGTCTCTGTGCACGCGGCTGGTCACGTTTTTAGCTAATCTGCTTTCACGCTTCGGCAATTATGCACGACGAGAGGCGCCTTTCTACATTCCGCCATAATAACCAGCCGCGACCTGCCCGGTGTTCACCGAGATTTTCCTATTGCGTCCACCGATCGAGCCTCGTTACGCAACAGCCACCGTAGATATTTGTCGCGTCACGATTCACCGATGACGATCGATGGATCGTAATTGCAGACAGCGTGCACCGAGTCCGTTCCAAATACGCGCGCAGACGATGCACTTTTGCCGTTTATTTATGTAACCGGTATGTTTGTTTGATGGAGAGAATTGTGAAGTATATATGGCGAGCAAGAACCGCGGTTAATGATAATATTCGATTATGTTCGTTATGGTGGGAGGAACAGTAGACACGACCGGGAAATGAGAAAGGTAATGCGTATCAATTGCGAAATCTTATGCGCCCGTGTTACGTCTACGGTGATTTCTTTCTTCGGGCGTAATTATAGGGATGGTGGTAACTAATGGAACTCCTGATTAAGAACTTTGTGTCTCAAGATACGCTGTACGATCTTTTCTAGTTACTACTTTCTATCCCTGTTTTGATATCGCTGAGATCGATATAACGAGATCATGAATGGAAGTAGCAAAATGTGACATTGTTGACGTAGCCGTATTTTCGAATCGTAGTCTGTGAAAAATCTTTGATCGAAACTGTGCTGTTTATAGTTGCATTAAAACCGCACGAAAGCCCCGTCATTTAATAACAACTGCCGTGTTAGTAAAAATTTCTTTTAAACGTAGAATAAAATGAATAAAATTTCCAAAATCGTGTTAATAGATTCGTTCTGTTGCTCGTTGCGAAAACTCTTCGTTACGGCGATCGAGAGAATTCGAGCAGCGGGTTATCGTGTCTTCGGTAAATTAATTAAACGTTAGTCTTCGCGAACGAACCGTGCAGACGCTTATAAATATGGAAATAAGGCGAAATAAAGTATGAACGCGCATACTTTCGCGGCGTTCCTTGCGCCAGACTAACGCAGAATGATTTCTCTATCGGGGACACGATAGTATTCTCGATCGCGCATGTATTCCATGCGCTTTCGTATTGTTAAATGCGGGCCACTCGGTTTCGTAAAGATGCGGGCAAATTTCTACCCGATTTCAAATCGGTAATCAGCCTGAATTTCGAGATTTCCGTTTGGTAAGATCGTAGACTCGTACACGAGGGAACACGCCCCGCATTGGGATGATTTTGTTGATTAAACGCGACGGAGAAACCTTGTCAGTCTCCCTTGGTAATATTTTACGCACGGTGCCAGCCATTCATAATCAGTCGAGCGGTATACGAGAAGTTCAATATCCTAAGTGAAACTTCGTCAAGCGTTTTGGTTCCGTGATAGTTGGTACAGTGGTATTGACGTATTAATTTTGATTAATGGCTGCCTTGTGTCCAAATATCGAAGTTGGAATTTGCGTAGGATAAACTTCTTTGTAATTTATTCGTTGTTACAGACAAATTATTCCAATAATTATATACGAATCGTTTTATATATTGTAATTACACTGCGGATATTCATGTATATGTGACAGATGTAAATATACAAATATAATGTACAGAGATGAATAAATAAAACAAGAAACAGAAAATAAAACAGAAAATCAGCAAATACATTTTCCGAATAGAAAACAGCAATTTGACACGATATAACAGCTGTTTGATACGATACGACTGAACTTAAGTATTGTACTTCGATGAGACATACTGCCTTATATAAATAATAATCATCAAATGAAATAAAATAATAAGCACCTAAATTCCGCCTACAGACTAACGATACTTCTTTTCTAACAGCGAAGAATTACAATAAAACTCTGTATCGAAGTATTGTATTATGAGACTTTTAATCGTTACATCAGATCGAAATACATAATATTCACTTACGGAAACTTCTAATCTTACGTAATTGACTCATAATTTCGATTATTCCATGAACGTAATATTTCGCCACGTATTTGTAATTTATACAGATTTTTGCAAAATCTTTTAACATTTTACGACTAATCTGACATGCGATCACTGAACACTTTTACGAACACGTAACGAATTGTACGTACTTGCATTGTATCGAACGTTCCATAACGTACCAACGATATCGATACCGTTGAAACGAGTAATTTTAGAGCGGCGTTTGTTAACGATGCTCGTTAGCCACGGACGAACTTCAACGATATTCTCGATATACTTCGTTAACGTGCTCCGCTGCACGTGTCGCGATCCTCCGTTCCAAGAGCAGAGAGAAGCATTTCCGACGGCTTAAGAAGGGATCCTGCCACGTGTCCAAGAGTAGAGGGCAAATACAGAAAGCGGAGACGAGGTATTTTTTCCCCTAGCTTCGGGATCCTGTGGCAGTGATGCTTTCGGTCGACCGTGAAGCGCGTAACGTAGAAACTTCAATTCAATTTTCTAAATATTTTGTCTCTCCGGCGATCCCCCCAATTTTTCGAAACCTTTAGAAATTGCCTTGATCAACCCTGCAAACTCGTGATTGAAGTTCGTTCGTTAATCCAAATCACGATCTTCACGAACAAGCACAAAGTATTCATTCGTTTATGAAATCAGAAAATTTATGGATGTATTCGTTCGAGGAAGAACATTGAATCGCCAAGATCGCGAATCGAACGGTTGCACGAAGCATCTATTAGGCTGTCCCGAAAGTTTCTTTCCTTTTGCAAGGAAATAATAGATGTACAACTTCTTTTCGTTTGATATTATTTTATTCAATCACGTACGATCCATTTTCTTCTATTTCTATTATTATGATCATACATTCAACAAAAATAATATAAAACAGAGAATGTGGTGCATCCATTATTTCCTTACAAAACGAAAGAAACTTTTGAGGCAACCTAATATCTTGTTCATAATTTGTCCATACGATTCAACCCCTGTACTGTGAAGCGCGATGTATTTTCGACATGGCCACTCCACCGAAATCGTCCTTGTTCCAGGATGTTACCGATCCATGTCCAACGGGATTTCACGCTTCCACGATCGTTGTTACATATTACTCGCGTAAAGTATAATGGTAGTTATCCCAGCGAGACGTGTTGAAAATCGATCGCTGAAATCGAGTTTTTTGTCGAGTCTCATTGGATACCGCTGTATTACGTCGAGATCAAAGTACGATAGATATCGTGTAAAACGTTTCGTCATTCGTGCAATGAAAGTCGTAGTAAATTTCTGAAACGTGAGAACCTGTGAATTTTTCTGTAAATTTGTTAAGTTCTAAATTAACGTTAGCCGTATAAATATTTATTTGAATTACATTTTATATTCTTTACGAAAGAATAGTTCATCATAGGTGGACAGTCTGTATGGACTATAGATTATAAATGGAGTAGGTTTCGTGTAAACAGTCTCCCATTCGCCCTATGCACAAATAGACAATGTCCTGTAGCGAAGAGCACGAGCTCCCTTGCTCATCGCTGCGTTCCTTTCCCCATATGTCGATTTATGGTCCCGCCATTAGGCACGGTTCCCTACTGCACCGCGGGAGTTCCAGTTCGATTCGCTTAGAACAGGATATCGTTTCCACCGAAGAAGCAGGGTCTTTATTGTTCTCTTTTGTTACGGTCAGACCGATGAAATAGTTTCGTGTGTTTACACACAATATCGTATTCATGGCAAATCTGAACAAACACAGTTCTAGGGGAATCGCATCCGAGGAGAAACAATAAATCTAGAAATAGCGTGGACTCACATGGTCGTTTGCTTCATCTCTTTGTTTTATAGTAATGAATCTTCTCATAGTCATATGCCGATTCAATGTGTATATACGCACTGTGAATGGAGTAACTGAATTATTTAGTATAATCCACGTATAATTTTGACGCTCATAAATTCTTTTACAGTAAACAATGATGTGTTTAAAGAGCCAATACCAATTCATTTCCAAATTGATCATAACTGACGATTAGAATAACAATAAATTATCGCCGAATTATTATTTTCTATTGCAGAGACATCTTGACAAAGGAAGCGACCTTGCCGAGGCGGCGAGTGCGAGCGGACTTCGCGAACTCGCGAGATCCTTGAAGCATCACCTTCGAGGATTCGGTTCCCGTCTGGAGGACAGACGCGAATACCTCGAAGACACGTCGAGATGTTGCCTGCTTCAAGATCGGGCGTACGAGTGGGCCCAGGAGGCTCGTCTCGCTGGCGAACGGGGGGCCCAGCAGTTCCTGATGGCCAGACCACCCCTGCCTCCCGAGCATTTCACGGAAATGATGGCGCTCGCCGAGAAGCTCGGTAACGAGATCCTCTTGGAACAATGCCGCATCGCCAGGAACAAGTGCGCGGAAGCGCTCGAAATGGCGAGGACAACTTCCGCACCCGGCAGTCCGGCCAGGAGGAGATCCTTCGCCGCCTCGGAGTCTGCTACCTCCTGGGAGGACAGTTTGACGAAAAGTACATAGACATTCTTGCTCCTTGCTATCTATTTACTTTATGCTCGCAATGTTTGGCATTATATGCGTTAAAACACATAAAATATTATTCTTGTTAAACGCAAAAGGATATTTTCATTTAGACAATATAGAACGATCCGTCATTCGCGGTATAATTGTGTTTTAGATTTCAAATTGATAAAAACTAAGTGCGTACGAACGCATCCATTTATAAGTTGTATAACCTTGTCCGCGTTTAACGTTCGAAACACGATACGAAAACTATACCGAGATAAAGCGAAAAGAGTACAGGCTGAAAATATTCCAAGATTCATTCACTTACCCCGATTGTTCCTCGGACGTGTCTCCACTGCAATGCGCTACGACTGTTCCAGGAACTTCGTGGGATGACAGCGACAGCAGCGCATCGTACGCTTGTCCCATGGAGAGCGTAGGATCGGCAGGAAGCGGCGGTCGACCGGTACTGGACAACATCGCGGAGCTTCGAGAGAGCGCCGAACAGCTGCTCGATTGCTCTCCTCCGCGAACGCCACCCCGAAGCCCTGCTCCACGAAGGCTGGTCAAGCCACCGGTGAACTCACACCTCCACAGAGCTGCCAGCATTGCTCCTGGAATGAAGGCGAAAAAGTACGTAATAAAAATTCTGTTTTATTTCAAAGTAACATTCTTTTTACTATTCTATTAGCCTCAATGTATATGCACGTGCCGCGCAATTAGCATCGTTATTATCGCTAGCCCGATTAACATTCTCGTTAGAAGCTTTTCACTAGAAATATAAAAGCTCCTCAATGCGTTCAAACCCCGCGTGAGAGATGGCGGATTTCTCGTTACGTTTTCGATTCTTTTTCCGTGTTCCTTGGCTCAGCCTTGCTAACAATACTTATCTACGATAATTCCATGATGCGATTACGAAGAATTGTTACATACGCGGCGACGTGATTAACGAGGAATTTCACCTTGCAGGACAATACTGCTCATAATGAGGGAAATGATACAGACGGAGAGGGACTACGTAAAGTCTCTCGAGTACATAATAGAGGTAACTGTTTTGCTTTGTATCGCCTGACATACGCGTCGCATCGTATTTTGCCGATCTCGCGATTATCACTGTTTATCACTGTTAACGTTTATCACTGTTTTTGAAAGAATTATATTCCGGAGCTGGTGAGGGAGGACATTCCTCAGGCGCTCAGGGGACAACGCAACGTGATCTTCGGTAACGTCGAGAAGATATACGAGTTTCATAGTCAGCATTTCCTACGGGAACTGGAACAGTGCGAACAGTCGCCAATGAACGTGGGACAATGCTTCCTCAGACACGTGAGTCTTTCTCTTTCTTTCAAATTCTTTCCTAGATCTTCTCTTAAATTTATCTTCTTCGTGTTCACATGTTTTACTCTACTGATCATCGTTTTCGTTTTACATTCACATCGCAGGAGAAGAAATTCTACCTTTACGCACTGTACAACAAGAACAAACCAAATTCGGATTCCCTGATGGCCGAGTACGGTACCGCGTTTTTCAAGCAGAAGCAACTCGAGCTCGGTGACAAGATGGACCTTGCTAGTTACCTACTGAAGCCGGTCCAACGAATGGGAAAGTACGCGCTACTGCTACAGCAGCTGGTCAAAGCGGGCACCGATCTCTCGGAACAAATGTCCGGTAAAGACGACAAGGATGAGAAGGACGACGGTATGAAACCGATGGTCGAAGGGGAGGCGGATTTGAGGGCAGCTGAGCAGATGGTACGATTCCAACTACGTCACGGGAACGACCTGCTGGCGATGGATTCCCTTCGAGATTGCGATGTATGTCCACGTATTTAAAATACAATACTATTCTAGAGACGCGATATTGTAATTAACTAATAATGTAATAAATAGTAGAAGAGACAATCGTGTCAACAATGGCAATGGAGAGTGTATGTAATGCGTTCTTTGTCGTAGCGACAGGATTCTATAGATGGTAAAATTTACGTAAATTGTAGGTGAACGTGAAGGAACAGGGCAGACTACTTCGTCAAAACGAGTTCTTGGTGTGGCAGGGTAAAGGCAAGAAATGCCTGCGACAAGTTTTCCTGTTCGAAGACCTTATTCTCTTCAGCAAAGCGAGAAGATTCCCCGACAGAAAGGTGAGACAGCTATTTAATCTACTTCGCGTAGGATTCCGATCTGCTCGTTGTACGATATACAAATGATGGGTTGCTTGCTATTTCAGAACCTCGATATTTACATCTATAAGCACAGCATCAAAACGACGGACATCGGGCTGACCGCCGTGATCGCGGACTCACCTACGAAGTTCGAGATTTGGTTCCGCAAGAGGAAACCAGGCGACACGTACACGTTGCAGTGTGCAAGCGAGGACATTAAGAAAGCCTGGACGGAGGAACTGAGCAACCTTTTATGGAAACAGGCGCTGCGAAACAGAGGTACGCTACGTTTTGAAATATAGCTTCCTGCAACTGTGTTTACGGGCCGACTTAACGAGAACGCCTTTTGTGACGACAGAAGTGCGCCTGGCAGAGATGTCGAGCATGGGCATCGGAAATAAACCTTGTTTGGACATTAGGCCTAGCGCGGATCAGATCAATGATCGTTCTATCAGTGTAGCTCAACTCTCGAAAAGTAAGTGTACGATCGATTATTTTGAATAGAACAACGATCTTTCATGACTTTAGATAATCTTAAATCACCTACGGAGGAAGATCTGTATAGCTATTAATTTAATTGCTTGCTATTAAGCAGCACCTAGATTTAGAAACTCGATAGCGGTATCAATGTCAGAGGACTCGGGACGCTGCAGCCGGAGGCCGCACAGTGTAATTTCCGTAAGTTCGTCATCGAGTAGCGGCGGAAGTAGCGGCCCTCCGACGACGTTGAATCTCGGTTTGGATACAAGCCCTCGACCTCATCATCGTAGTACTACGCTCAACAGTCAGTGCAGTGTTGGTACGTGTGTAACTTTCTTTCCATAGATATCATGGTGTATTAGTTTCTATAAGATTCCTGTCTATACCACCGTTGTGTGGATGCAATTGCAGAAAGCGGCATAATAGCCGATATTTCGATCGTTTCGGATGATGGTGGCGATGGAACTGAGAGAAGTCACTGGAACTCGACTCTGGAAAGTCCCACGTCCCATCTACCAACGACGTCGACGCCTCTCCAATCACCGACCAGCGCAACCGCGACAGCAACAGTTACCTCGGCTTCTTCGTCCGATACGAATCTCACCCCTTACGACCAAGACATGTCCATTAATTTATAAGTGTCACCCCTGAAAAGGGCGGCACGGCTCTGATATAGAAGAGTATATATTATATATATACGTGTTGTCGATTCACTTGCAAGTTGTCTTATAATGAATGCAGTGTGACTCACTCGAATTGCATAAAATTTATCATTGGAAAGTGGCAACGACCACATGCGTGTAACTGAATAGAGAGTACTAGAGCGCGTATTTTTCTTGGGCAATCGTAATTCGATGAATGACCACGAGCTATAAGACGGCATGTAACAGCGCCGTAAACACGGTCCAATAGATCGCTGCATTACGCTTATCACGTGAGTTCCGTAACGAGCGTTTGTTGCAAAACGTTTAAGGCGAATTCTGTTCTGTGTGACGGAATTCGTAAAGAGGCACACATACACATACACAGACACACACTAAACACCCACAATATACCTTGTGTCCCAGAGAGCTCAACTTTCAAGTGAATTTATCTTTTGATACGCTTCGAATTTCATTGATCTAGGCGATCGCATATATAGTTGTCACGTCTGAATTTTATAAACCATTGATTTTTCAGAAGTAACGGCGACGTGTATTTTCTTATACTATCTCCTCGAATCCACCATCGTGCTCAAGAAAACGATCATAGATACAGATGTGTTCCGACAGAATCTATATGTGTATGGCTGCATGCTTCACGATGTGCTGTAGTATCGCAAACAGCATACACCGGTTGCCATTAACTCTCATTAACATTGGCATTCCTGATCAATCAGCGACTGAGAATATTATCTTGGATTTACCGACCATTCGTTTATGGTACTTTTATACTTTATTTATATGCGTAGTGAATAAATATCGATATTCCATGTCCACATTGTGTTCGCGCTTATTACGAAATGAGGACGTTATCGTTAAATAACGTCACAGTTCGAGAATATGCAGATTATCTTTTCCTTTCTTTCTTTTTCTTGTTTTTTTTTTTTTTTTTAATCAAACACCTGAAGATTAGTTCTCGTTTCGTCTTCTCTTCAGGTATTCCATTAGTTGCCAAGATCATTGTTCGTTTCCTTGTCGAATGCGCTTCCGACCATAAATGAACGCATCCCTTCAGGAATGTCAAAACAATGCGCACACATACATACCACTTTGTAATATAATGTAATATTAAAGGTTTATACGACATAGCCGCAAGTAATATAACCGATAGTTTAAATATTATTTCCAGATTATATATTAAATATATATAATATTATATTCTTTTTATGTCAGTCATTTGTAAAACCTTTTATCACCTGTAGATGTAAATCTAACTCTGGCCTGTACACAAAAGCTAAATTCTACCCTCACTTTCTTTCTTCTTCATTCTTTTTTTTTCTATATTTCTCTCTATTCTTTTTTTTTTTTTTAATTTACAAAGCAAAAGAAGTAGCTTACGTTCGAGCGATGTTTCTCTCTCGTTTCACTGTGTGGACGGACGTCTTAGGGAAGCTTAGATCGAGCTTAACCGAAGACGCTTCATACATAACGCGCAATTCTCATGCCAATTTCTTTTTGCTCGAGAAGCTTGACGTTTGTAACTGTGCAGGTTCGATTATGGTTCGTTGACTGGTGCTTGTAGCACAAAGTGGAATTCGTACATCGCCGTAATATACAATCTCGTTGTGCTGTAATTAAATAGTATATGCGATAAAGAGCTTTGCGTCTTATTCCATCTAAAAACTTCAATCAAGAGCACACAATCACCTGTACAGGTTCCGACCAACATAGTCACGTGCTCATTGAGCTAGCGACCGAAGAAAGGAAAATCACGTTGGCGCATGTAGCAATCAGCAATTATCCCGTTATATAATTCTGTATTGTTACGCTGCTCTCAAGCGAGTCAGTCGATCAAGTCATTGTTAATGCCAAGGTCTGCCAAGGTATTTTGAATGATACCTTATGGACAGTGACCAAAACTTCGTTTAGTTCGTAATCTGGGGTCGATCGAAAAAGAATTAAGGTATTTAGAAAACGTAGTTGTAGACGATAGTTCGGTATGAGAAAAATTTATGTCCCGGCACAGTCTGATGCACTCCCGCGTATCATTTACTTTTATTTGCGAGTCGTACTTTTAGTTGTATTATACCATACACACCGTGATTCATTTTCGAGAATTGAAATTTATCGAACGTTCGATGCATCGAGACCGAAGAAGAAAATCGTGAACATGCCATATGATATCGGTGCATCCGGCTGAGCATCCCGCTCTTCGAAAGTGACACTAAGCGAGACAAAAAGTAAATAATTTTCTATTTTCTCCACGATTCTTTGTTTGGTATTGCTTTTGAATTTGGGATGTCGAATTAAACGACGAGGTAATAATGGATAACGCGGTACCTTAAGATACCGATAGTCACTTAATTGTACACGCTCGTAGATATTTATTAATATTTTTTTAAGTAGATCATTTTAGTCTATAGATTTAAGTATCCGCATCATTATAACGAAATGTATATATTATATATTTACATTAATAACATGATTATTTCAGTATTGTACTGTGTCTAACACCGATGTATTTTATTACTTGCTAAATATACCGTATTGGGTGCCTTTTGTAGCGAAGTTAAACCTTTCATTTTTATCTCGTTATCCCATACATTGTTCCTAAATTAGCGTTGTATAGGTATTTAAAGAACGGTTACTTACTGTACATTACATATACTCCGAAAATCGGTGTACGAGATTTAAGCCTGATCCACGTTGCTTCTCTATTTAAAATTGTTATAATTTAATAAGTCTTCGAATTTGCCATTGGCGTGTTCGCAAGAAGGAGGAAGCCATTAGAAGATTGAGAAAGTGGAAGAGAAGAAAAATGTCACTCGAATCCACGAATCTCGAGGAATGGAATGTAAAGAACGATTAGGAAAAAAGAAGATCCCAATGAGAACGACGAGAAGAGAAGATGAGAGATGCCTGGTCGCTACAGAAAAAATTTCGAAGAAGGTAAACGGGAACTATTTGGTAAAATAGGAATAGGTAAGGTGAAAATAGGAAAAATAAAATATAAACGAGAAGAGAAAATAAAATAATACAACCTAGAGTACTCTATCAGACATAAAGTCTAAACTATCTTCGCTTTTGCCAAGATTAAGGGAATTCTTAGAAATATGTTCCAACTAAATTTATATGTACAGTGTATGCAGTATGTACAACATATATGCAGCATATTTACTTGTTAATTTGATGAATTTTTGCCGGAATATAGGGAAATCAATATATCAGATAAAGCAAACTTGAGAACTTTAATGCAAATTAAATCATTACAATTTGTAACAATTCAAAATTAGCCACAATTTCGAGTTTCAAATGCGAATGCAAAACAACTTCGTTCATAACATGGCACGGAAATTAACGCTGGGAAGATGAATGCCAAGCACTGTTTCGATGAAATCCTTGATAGGGGCAAGATCCACTCCGTCGTTGATAACCTTTTGTCTCATTTCTAGGAAGATTGGTGATTGGTAAACTGTGTTGACGATTCTCTGGAATTCGTCAGAGTGTAGTCTTTGCATGAAGTTCTGGAAAGCAGGGGAGGTTTTCATCTTTTCATTGTACAGGGCCGTGAATTTGTCCACGGGAAGGGCAGCCTTTACAGCGTTGACCAAAGCTTTCAATCCACCAAGGTTTGACAAGGTATTCATCGATGAGAATTCCATGGGTGGTACGTAGTCCTCCATGCCGAACAATTTGTGGATTTTGTTGATCACCTTGGTCATGTCCAAGCCAGAGTCTTCCATGTACCTTACCAAATCCTGATATTCTGGCATAGCTTCGACCTTGCGGACCAAATCGTGGAATGATTCGCTGTACATGTATTCGATTGCTCTCTGTACTTCGTCGTCATCCAGGTAGGACATAACGATGTTCATTATTTTGTTTTCATCGACCAGGTTCATGAAGTCGTGAATGTCTCTGGACAGTTCGTCAGAGGCGAAAGTTTTCGCTATCAACATAGCACGGAAGTTGACGGTGGGAAGATGAATGCCAAGCACTGTTTCGATGAAATCCTTGATAGGGGCAAGGTCCACTCCGTCGTTGATGACCTTTTGTCTCATTTCTAGGAAAATTGGTGATTGGTAAACTGTGTTGACGATTCTCTGGAATTCGTCAGAGTGCAGCCTTTGCATGAAGTTCT